>JAYJMM010000114.1:0-1327500 GCA_037349105.1 Limnomonas spitsbergensis
AACCCTAAACCCTAAACCCTAAACCCTAAACCCTAAACCCTAAACCCTAAACCCTAAACCCTAAACCCTAAACCCTAAACCCTAAACCCTAAACCCTAAACCCTAAACCCTAAACCCTAAACCCTAAACCCTAAACCCTAAACCCTAAACCCTAAACCCTAAACCCTAAACCCTAAACCCTAAACCCTAAACCCTAAACCCTAAACCCTAAACCCTAAACCCTAAACCCTAAACCCTAAACCCTAAACCCTAAACCCTAAACCCTAAACCCTAAACCCTAAACCCTAAACCCTAAACCCTAAACCCTAAACCCTAAACCCTAAACCCTAAACCCTAAACCCTAAACCCTAAACCCTAAACCCTAAACCCTAAACCCTAAACCCTAAACCCTAAACCCTAAACCCTAAACCCTAAACCCTAAACCCTAAACCCTAAACCCTAAACCCTAAACCCTAAACCCTAAACCCTAAACCCTAAACCCTAAACCCTAAACCCTAAACCCTAAACCCTAAACCCTAAACCCTAAACCCTAAACCCTAAACCCTAAACCCTAAACCCTAAACCCTAAACCCTAAACCCTAAACCCTAAACCCTAAACCCTAAACCCTAAACCCTAAACCCTAAACCCTAAACCCTAAACCCTAAACCCTAAACCCTAAACCCTAAACCCTAAACCCTAAACCCTAAACCCTAAACCCTAAACCCTAAACGCTAAACCCTAAACCCTAAACCCTAAACCCTAAACCCTAAACCCTAAACCCTAAACCCTAAACCCTAAACCCTAAACCCTAAACCCTTAACCCTAAACCCTAACCCTAAACCCTAAACCCTAAACCCTAAACCCTAAACCCTAAACCCTAAACCCTAAACTAGGCACCGCTGTGACACCTGCACTGATTGGGACCACACCTAGACCAGCCTACGGCCGGTTGCCCCCGCAGCGCGCATTTCACAATGAACCCATGCCGCAGCGGAAGATCACTGCTACTGATAATAGTATGTAAATACCATGCATTCCCCTGGTTGGGCACAAGGCTAACAGTAGCACCGCTGTGACACCTGCACTGATTGGGACCACACCTAGACCAGCCTTCAGCCGGTTGCCCCCCGCATCGCGCATTTCACAATGAACCCATGCCGCAGCGGCAGATCAATACTACTGATAATAGTATGTGGATACCATGCATTCCCCTGGTTGGGCACAAGGCTAACATTAGCACCGCTGTGACACCTGCACAGATTGGGACCACACCTAGACCAGCCTACGGCCGGTTGCCCCCCGCAGCGCGCATTTCACAATGAACCCATGCCGCAGCGGCAGCTCAATACTACTGATAATAGTATGTAAAGACTATGCATTCCCCTGGTTGGGCACAAGGCTAACAGTAGCACCGCTGTGACACCTGCACTGATTGGGACCACACCTAGACCAGCCTACGGCCGGTTGCCCCCGCAGCGCGCATTTCACAATGAACCCATGCCGCAGCGGCAGATCACTGCTACTAATAATAGTATGTGGATAACATGCATTCCCCTGGTTGGGCACAAGGCTTACAGTAGCACCGCTGTGACACCTGCACTGATTGGGACCACACCTAGACCAGCCTACGGCCGGTTGCCCCCCGCAGCGCGCATTTCACAATTAACCCATGCCGCAGCGGCAGCTCAATACTACTGATAATAGTATGTAAATACCATGCATTCCCCTGGTTGGGCACAAGGCTAACAGTAGCACCGCTGTGACACCTGCACTGATTGGGACCACACCTAGACCAGCCTACGGCCGGTTGCCCCCCGCAGCGCGCATTTCACAATGAACCCATGCCGCAGCGGCAGATCAATACTACTGATAATAGTATGTGGATACCATGCATTCCCCTGGTTGGGCACAAGGCTAACAGTAGCACCGCTGTGACACCTGCACTGATTGGGACCACACCTAGACCAGCCTACGGCCGGTTGCCCCCGCAGCGCGCATTTCACAATGAACCCATGCCGCAGCGGCAGATCAATACTACTGATAATAGTATGTAAATACCATGCATTCCCCTGGTTGGGCACAAGGCTAACAGTAGCACCGCTGTGACACCTGCACTGATTGGGACCACACCTAGACCAGCCTTCAGCCGGTTGCCCCCCGCAGCGCGCATTTCACAATGAACCCATGCCGCAGCGGCAGATCAATACTACTGATAATAGTATGTGGATACCATGCATTCCCCTGGTTGGGCACAAGGCTAACATTAGCACCGCTGTGACACCTGCACAGATTGGGACCACACCTAGACCAGCCTACGGCCGGTTGCCCCCCGCAGCGCGCATTTCACAATGAACCCATGCCGCAGCGGCAGCTCAATACTACTGATAATAGTATGTAAATACCATGCATTCCCCTGGTTGGATACAAGGCTAACAGTAGCACCGCTGTGACACCTGCACTGATTGGGACCACACCTAGACCAGCCTACGGATGGTTGCCCCCGCAGCGCGCATTTCACAATGAACCCATGCCGCAGCGGCAGATCAATACTACTGATAATAGTATGTGGATACCATGCATTCCCCTGGTTGGGCACAAGGCTAACAGTAGCACCGTTGTGACACCTGCACTGATTGGGACCACACCTAGACCAGCCTACGGCCGGTTGCCCCCGTAGCGCGCATTTCACAATTAATCCATGCCGCAGCGGCAGATCAATACTACTGATAATAGTATGTAAATACCATGCATTCCCCTGGTTGGGCACAAGGCTTACAGTAGCACCGCTGTGACACCTGCACTGATTGGGACCACACCTAGACCAGCCTACGGCCGGTTGCCCCCGCAGCGCGCATTTCACAATGAACCCATGCCGCAGCGGCAGCTCAATACTACTGATAATAGTATGTAAATACCATGCATTCCCCTGGTTGGACACAAGGCTAACAGTAGCACCGCTGTGACACCTGCACTGATTGGGACCACACCTAGACCAGCCTACGGTTGGTTGCCCCCGCAGCGCGCATTTCACAATGAACCCATGCCGCAGCGGCAGATCAATACTACTGATAATAGTATGTGGATACCATGCATTCCCCTGGTTGGGCACAAGGCTAACAGTAGCACCGTTGTGACACCTGCACAGATTGGGACCACACCTAGACCAGCCTACGGCCGGTTGCCCCCGCAGCGCGCATTTCACAATGAACCCATGCCGCAGCGGCAGATCAATACTACTGATAATAGTATGTAAATACCATGCATTCCCCTGGTTGGGCACAAGGCTAACAGTAGCACCGCTGTGACACCTGCACTGATTGGGACCACACCTAGACCAGCCTACGGCCGGTTGCCCCCCGCAGCGCGCATTTCACAATGAACCCATGCCGCAGCGGCAGATCACTGCTACTGATAATAGTATGTGGATACCATGCATTCCCCTGGTTGTGCACAAGGCTAACAGTAGCACCGCTGTGACACCTGCACAGATTGGGACCACACCTAGACCAGCCTACGGCCGGTTGCCCCCCGCAGCGCGCATTTCACAATGAACCCATGCCGCAGCGGCAGATCAATACTACTGATAATAGTATGTGGATACCATGCATTCCCCTGGTTGGGCACAAGGCTAACAGTAGCACCGTTGTGACACCTGCACTGATTGGGACCACACCTAGACCAGCCTACGGCCGGTTGCCCCCGCAGCGCGCATTTCACAATTAACCCATGCCGCAGCAGCAGCTCAATACTACTGATAATAGTATGTAAATACCATGCATTCCCCTGGTTGGGCACAAGGCTAACAGTAGCACCGCTGTGACACCTGCACTGATTGGGACCACACCTAGACCAGCCTACGGCCGGTTGCCCCCCGCAGCGCGCATTTCACAATGAACCCATGCCGCAGCGGCAGATCAATACTACTGATAATAGTATGTGGATACCATGCATTCCCCTGGTTGGGCACAAGGCTAACAGTAGCACCGCTGTGACACCTGCACTGATTGGGACCACACCTAGACCAGCCTACGGCCGGTTGCCCCCGCAGCGCGCATTTCACAATGAACCCATGCCGCAGCGGCAGATCACTGCTACTGATAATAGTATGTAAATACCATGCATTCCCCTGGTTGGGCACAAGGCTAACAGTAGCACCGCTGTGACACCTGCACTGATTGGGACCACACCTAGACCAGCCTTCAGCCGGTTGCCCCCCGCAGCGCGCATTTCACAATGAACCCATGCCGCAGCGGCAGATCAATACTACTGATAATAGTATGTGGATACCATGCATTCCCCTGGTTGGGCACAAGGCTAACATTAGCACCGCTGTGACACCTGCACAGATTGGGACCACACCTAGACCAGCCTACGGCCGGTTGCCCCCCGCAGCGCGCATTTCACAATGAACCCATGCCGCAGCGGCAGCTCAATACTACTGATAATAGTATGTAAAGACCATGCATTCCCCTGGTTGGGCACAAGGCTAACAGTAGCACCGCTGTGACACCTGCACTGATTGGGACCACACCTAGACCAGCCTACGGCCGGTTGCCCCCCGCAGCGCGCATTTCACAATGAACCCATGCCGCAGCGGCAGATCACTGCTACTAATAATAGTATGTGGATAACATGCATTCCCCTGGTTGGGCACAAGGCTTACAGTAGCACCGCTGTGACACCTGCACAGATTGGGACCACACCTAGACCAGCCTACGGCCGGTTGCCCCCCGCAGCGCGCATTTCACAATTAACCCATGCCGCAGCGGCAGCTCAATACTACTGATAATAGTATGTAAATACCATGCATTCCCCTGGTTGGGCACAAGGCTAACAGTAGCACCGCTGTGACACCTGCACTGATTGGGACCACACCTAGACCAGCCTACGGCCAGTTGCCCCCCGCAGCGCGCATTTCACAATGAACCCATGCCGCAGCGGCAGATCAATACTACTGATAATAGTATGTGGATACCATGCATTCCCCTGGTTGGGCACAAGGCTAACAGTAGCACCGCTGTGACACCTGCACTGATTGGGACCACACCTAGACCAGCCTACGGCCGGTTGCCCCCGCAGCGCATTTTATAAATAACCCATGCCGCAGAGGCAGCTCAATGCTACTGATAAGATTATGTGGGTATTAGGCATTCCAAACCCTAAACTAGGGCTAGGGCTCAAGGAATGACAGGGCCAGGGTGTAGGGGGTGACATGGCTTGGGTTCAGGGGGAGACATGGCTAGGGCTCAAGGCATGACAAGGCCAGGGTTCAGGGTGTGAATGGGCCTGGTTTCAGGGGGTGACTGGGCCAGGGTTCAGGGGTGACTGGGCTAGCAGTCAGGGGGTGACATGGCTAGGGCTCAAGGAGTGACAGCCTGACAGGGGAAGGGTTCAAAAGGTGACTATGATCTGATTTAGTACAAGCGCACAAGGGGGGTCCTGCGGCTGCCACCACTGTTGCCGCCACTCTTGCGCTGGACGCCGCTCCCAATGGCTTGTTGAGCGCAAGGAAGGGGCCCTCATGCTGCTGTCATCGCCGCTACCAATGGCATGCTGGAAGCCGCTCCCAACAGCCTTTTGAGCGTAGCGAGGGGAGGGCCCCATACCGACGCCGCTGCTATTGTATTATCATAAGATGCTTCTCCCAGCAACCTGATGAGCACAACGAGGCGGGGCCCTGCTGCGACAATCACCGCCACCGCCAGTGTGGTGAACGATGCTCCTCCCAACGGCATGTTCAGGGTAACGAGGGGGGGCCTCCTATTGCAACCGCCGCCACCATAACTCTGGATGTTGCTCCCAACATGTCAAACGCAGCGAGGGAATCCCCTGCGGTTGCCACTGCCGTTGCTGCCTGCCCCTGCCCACCCGAACCCTAAGCCCTGGCCTTACCTGCATGGCATGCACTACCAACCCATGCACCCGAAATCCTTAACAGCATGCAATACCAGCCCACCCTAACCCTAAGCCCTGGCCCTATGAGCATGGTAAGCAGCACCATCCCTCCTACCCTTCTCCCTTCAAGACGCACTAGGCTAGCCCCCCCCCAGGTGTAAGCCACTGGGATCACACCTGCTACTGGCTGCAGGTTCATTGCCCTCTCTGTTGCCGCGGGTCCAGTTGGCACCTTTCATTCCACTGCCGCCGCTCCCTCCGTTGCCGTGGGCCCAACACGCACCACTCCCGATGTTGCCGCTGGTAAGGCCCCTGTCACTTACTGGGGGGTCGGACCCATTCCACGGCTTATATTGAGCTATATGCTTCCAAATGGTATTCTTATGAGATTTCTAAAGCCTGTTTCGCTCGCGTGGGTTGTGAAAAGGCGTCAACCTGGGCACTGAAAGCCCCCGTTTGGAGGGGGGGGGCACCCGGGGGATGGGTCCGGCCAGGGTCCCCTGGGTCCGAACTCTTAAGCGACATGCCCCTTTGTTGGGCCGCCTCACACCTTCAAAAGCAAAATAGTCTATATGTCGCCGATATGTTTACAATTTGTCAAGCTTTAGGATTTTGGACAAGCTGCTAACGAAGCTGATGGAACTGCTACCGGAGTCCATCATGGAGCTCCTGGTTGTGCTGGCAAGCGGGAGATTCTATGTAAGAGGCGTATAAATGAATTGACTCTGAAGGCCATGAACACCCTTTTTCGTTGTAAGAGTGGAGCTCCGCGGTCGCTTGAAGCTAGGGTGCTCTTGATGGAGGCCTTCCTCCGACGCAAAGACGTGAAAGCCACGTTCCCGAACAAGGCCTTCTCCTTGTCTCCAGAAGATTGTGACCTAGCGAGTGAGATGTTCAAGACCTTGAAAGAGAGTCTCAAACATGGTGTTAACCCATCTGGTGGTGGTCAGCTCACGGGCATCAAGCGAGCAAGAGTTTCGGCCCTATCCTCATAGGCACTACGCACTACACATATATGCTCAATACGCACTACCTGACATGCTGCAGCCATGACACCTGCTGTTACGCACTACCTGACATGATGCAGCCATGACACCTGCTGTTACGCACTACCTGACATGATGCAGCAATGACACCTGCTGTTACGCACTACCTGACATGATGCAGCCATGAAACCTGCTGTTGCGCACTACCTGATATGATGCAGCCATGACACCTGCTGCTACGCACTACCTGACTCTGGACTGAGCGCAAATCAGAGTCTGTCAGGGACGGCAACGCAAGGCAGAGAACAGCAGACGAAATCGGGCTCAACCTCTCCCGCCAACTGGGCCGACTCTCTCCGAACATTGATCGCATTGTTGCTGTCAGGTGAGATGACTATGCACAAGGCTGGCTGAAGTGTTGATTATTAGTTTTCACTCGTTGGCTAAGAAGCTCCCTTGGTCATTCGAGGCACGAGAATGCCAGACTTCTCTCTCACTAGTTTTTCACAGTCTGAGCAATTAATAAAAAGTGTCTGATGTGTGAAGAAGTGTGAAATGTGCAGCGCAGCCGCAGGGGTGTGTGGGGTGGGGGGGCCCCCTGCCTAGGGGTCTGGGGGCCAGCGGCACCCGGTCGATTTAGCTCAAAAACAGTACGTAGCTTTAAATCTCGAGAACTGCGTCCCACATATATTTATAATTCCACTGTTCATGTCCAATCAGGCACTGTTAAGAGCTGAGCGGCAGCTGCTGCTTCGCAGAAGTAAAATACTTCAAGATTTATATTTCCAGTCAGGTCTTTTTCTACTTCTGTCATAAATTAATTTTGCCTCTTTTGAGGCCTCAGACCATTTATAGCCCCCCCCCCCAAAACTGCCTCTCACTGTTTTTGCATCTGTGGCCATTCCCAGGCATGATGACCCAATCTTCGCTGAAACGTACGACTACTTCTTGCTGAGAGTCACGACGAACTACTTGGCACCTGGTGGTCTCCCAAAAGCTATGACAGACGAGTACAGCGCAAGATTTGGCAGGACGTCTCTGGTCTTGGAGGGTTCCTACTTTGAGCATGTTCCTAGCACCCCGTTGACAGTTGGCCCCTCAGCAGGTGTTGGTCCCTCGATGGGATTTGCCTCTGATGAGGATCGTGCAGGCCCCCAGTTTCATTTGATTGCTGATAAAAAAACCTTGGTTTGGGTACACTCAGTCGTCCTGGCCAATATCAAAGTTACATCGAAGTTGCTCCCTAGACGTAAGGGCGCTGCAGCCGGCAAAGTCGTGTACATCATTACAAGCGACGAAGATGCCCGCATCGTTCGAAGCTTAAAAGAAGATGCCAGCGACGATGATGATGACGCATATGCCGTGGATGGTGGGGGGCAGTCATAGCACTCTCAGACTACCAATAGGCCGTGATGTAGCTGATTTGTAGCTGAAACACCACGCCTGCCTCCCCTCCCCTCCCCCTCCTCTTACTCCACCTCCCCCTCCTTACCCCCCTCCTGCTGCCCCTCCAGTCCCCCCTCCTGCTCCTTCCCCCCCCTCCCCCCCCTGCTCTCCCTCCCACTCCTTCTCCCGCCCCCCCTCCCCCTCCCCCTCCCCCTCCTGCTGTACCTCCCCCTCCTGCCCCCCTCATGCTCCTCCTCCTGCCCCTCCCCCCTCCCTTGCTTATGCCCCCCCTCCTGCTCCCTTCCCCCTCCCCGTCTCCTCTCTGCCCCCCCTCCTTCTCCCCCTACCTCTCCCCCTCCCCCTCCCTCTCCCCATTCCTCTTCCCCTCCCTCTCCCCCTCCCCCTCTCCCCCTCCCCCTCTCCCTCTCGCCCCTCCTCCTGCTCCCCCTACCCCTCCCGCTCCCCCTCCCCACAGCCCCTTCCCCTGCTCCCCCTCCTGCCCCCCTCCCCCTCCTGCTCCCCCTCCCCACAGCCCCTTCCCCTGCTCCCCCTCCTGCCCCCTCCCCCTCCTGCTCCCCCTTCCCCTCTCTAAATAAAAAGTGTGGCTTGGACGAATGCCCTGCGAGTATCATTGAAATTTCAATGCGGAATTAGTACCGTTTTTTGTGTTTGAAGTTTTCATAGCATGCTCTGTGCTGGTGTAAATTCCCCTAGAGTAATTTGGGTATTGGTTTCGCGAATGGGGAGTTTTATGCGGCTCGATAGCAGGCTCCATAGCTTGTGAGGGTTTTCTCTAGATGATGTTTGGGATCAGGATTTTAAATAGCTCCATGGCAGGTTTTGTAGCGCGTACGTGTTTCCCTTTGTATCATTGGAATTTGTACCAGAGTTTAGGAGGCTTCATGCAGCTTGTGCAGGTTTCCCCTAGAGCATCATTGGTATTGGTACCAGCGGTGCGGGCCAGGAGTTTTAGACAGCTCCATAGCAGAGGCTTCACAGCTTGTGCGGATTCCCCCTAGAGCATCATTGGTATTGGTACCAGAAATAGAAGCAAGAATTTTAAATAAATGAACCTATGCATTTCAATTTAAGGGACCATTGCCTTGTTAAATTCTGTTAGTATAAGGGTCATTGGTATTATCACCTGTGGTTAGCCTGGTGTGGAATTCAAAATGATGTCTTAGTTGGCTTGGTAGCCGAGGTAATTTCCATTTACAGCTTATGCTGGGCAAGCCCAACACATCATGCTCCCCCCCAAAGTTGTAAGGGAATATCGTGTTTCTGTATTTGATGGCTGCTGGCATAAAATGTTGCAACCATCCAAAGATTAGTCCTCACAAGGCCAAGCGCAAGAACCACATTAAGCCAGGACGCTCTTACATGGCTGTCCCGGGGATCAGCGATACAACCATGGGCTGCGCTGAAAGACTCGGGCGCATTTAGAGGGGGGAAATTCAAATGGCAGTGGGGGAAGCAAAGGAGAAAAAGGGGGAAGGGATCCCTAAAAGATACCAAATTGCAGCCAAGCAAACTTGCGCCCAGCGTGCTTAAAGGTAATAGGTATGAATATATAGAGAGTGGCCCTTAAAGTGGTGAAAAAAAAGCCAATGCCACTTCGATGCAAACGCTGGTGACTTGGCCTCGGGCACTGTGTGTTATCAAATGGAGAATAGCATCCCCGCCTCTGAAAGCCAGAGAGAGACAAAAAGGAGAGAGCTAGTCCAAAGGAGGCATGAAAAACAGAGCGTAGCAAATTTGCCCCCAACAAAGTCTATGACGTCCTCAACAAAAGCCAGAGCCTGCCACCCATGCCTGCCCTGGTACATCTGTGACAGTAAGTCCGTGGCGCCCCCCGGGGGGGCTGCCCAACCTCTCGCTCTCAGCCGCTCTTTCACGCTAGGGCACTGAAAACACGTACATGAAGCGCATCCTCCACCTGTTGGCCATGTTCTCAGCCCAGCAATGTTGGCAGTAGCGTGTGTCACGCTGCTGATCGCTGTGCCGTCCTTTATCATCAGGTGTGCTGGCTGCTCTGAGACGTAGCCTTAAGTTAGTGCACACACGGGCACATTCGTTTTGCTAGTGCGGTTCTAAGCGTGCGATGATGCTGCATATGTACTGTCGCGCCTGTGTCTGGGTACATCTATGCCGTCCACCCTCCTGCGGCTTTTACGCACCCCTAGCTATGCTGTCAATCCTGGCCCATGCTACTTGCACTGGGTTCCTGACCGATCTGGCATGGCAGCGCAGCAACTCTGCGTCGTCCGGGCGCAACCAGCCCTTTTTTCCAGCCCCAAACGGGAGCATGCCTGACGCTGCCAGGAGGTAAGCTTTGCTGAGGAGTCGGACCTGCAGCCTGGGGAGGTAATGGATGTAATGATAATTACCAGTTTGACATGGGATGTGGCTTAAGCTGATTTGTTTGATCCACATGCAAGCGTCACTGAGCCAAAGCCTCTGTGACAGGTTCACATGTGCCAAGCCAAGGGTACAATTCAGGTAAATTTCAGATAATCAGAGGCATGACGCTGCACCTCGATCTTTGCATGTCGCTTCTTGCCCCACGCTCAGCTCATCGCTGTGGGCGCATGACGTCTCGGTATGAAAACTTAACAAGTCTACGTCCACTTACATCTCGGTTAGAAAGACTTGACTTTGTTGCCGCTTCTAGAGTCCTGGCGCCGATACCTCAAGCTCTCGATCCGCTCTGAAAGATGATGCCACGGCCCAGTGCGAACGGTGGCGCACGACATCAATAACTGTCAAGTAGGACTCTTCGAAGGTCCCTCCCTAATAATTGCGGAAACAATCGTGCTTGCCAAGTTAACTGCATGATTGAGACGCCCTGGTACAGGGGCCAGACTCCTGCATACCGGCCAGCGAATTCGTACTCTACACACATCGATACTCCCAGAAATCCAATTCACAGACCTGCGGCGTCAAACATGTATCCATATCTGATTAACAAGATTACATTCTAGCCAGGATGATTCGGAGACGAAATCTACCAATCTGCCCTCGGCGAGGGCACTACCGACAAAACGGCACTTGCGAGAGTGTAGTTTAATATCAAAATCTTAATCTACATGTTGCAAGCGGGAAGGGCGTTTGGTGCTGTTTCGATAACGCCCTCCGAAACCGCCGAAACCCCTGCTGCCATTCAGAAATCCACCCACTTTACAGGGCCATTGATTCACAATTGTTCATGGTTCACACTTGTGTGGCGGCCTGTTCAGAGGCGTGACGTCCACCATGGGGTGACGTCCGCGAGGGGTTGGCAGCTTGCCCATCACATGTGACATGGAGCGTTCATACCTGCAAAATTGGGGTGGTTGGCAGTGAGGAAGTTGGTACATTTAACGTGAAGCTTTGAATATGCTGGTTCATTTGCTGGGAGTTTGGCGGTTGGTCCAGGGTAAGGTTGGTCCTTCCAAGATCCAGATAAACCCATGCACACTCAGGGGTATGGGGTGCAGGGTTAGGGTTGATAGGGATCAAAGGGACGTAGTTTAGGGGTTCAGGTTGTAGGTTTTGAGTTCTGAAACAGGGCTTTCTACTGTCTTGGGTTAGGTTGGGGGGTGCTGGGTGTAGGGCTAAATGTGCAGTTTAGGAGAGCCACAATCCCAAGCCATTTCCATCATAGTGCGCTCCAGAGTAGCAGACTAGTGGGTGGTCATTGTGCCGTCATCACCACTAGGCTGAGGGGGCCAGACCTGGACCGGTCATAGGAAGCAGGGCTTGTTGCCATCCCCACACTGAGGGCAACCAGGTTCTCCCCTCCTGGTGATCGGGAAGTAAGAGGGGAGCGTTGACGGGAGACGGGGGAGGGTTAAGGAGGAAGGGAGTACAGTGCAGAGTTTAGTGGCCACATTTTTTCATATGAGGGGGGTGCATGGTTAAAGGGTTTAAGTGGGAGATGTGAAGGTTCAGAAAGAGGTTTATAGTCCCCCCTGTATCCCCAGGTTCAACATGGACAGCAACGGTGTCAAGTGTTGGACCGCGGAGGTCTCCAATTGAAAGGCAGCAGCAGCACTGCAGCAACTGGCAATATACTCCACGCTTACGTCTCTGCGGTGTTGGCCGCGCAGCAAGCGCTCACAGCTGCTGTGGTGGCAGTGCCTGCGGCGCACTTCTGCCATGTCATATGTTGGTGCTCCTCCATGCTGCGTCGTTGCTGCTGGAGCGCTCTTCAGTCCATGTTGCTCAAATGCTGACCAAATCGGACACGACTATGCCGATCTGCGGGCTGTGGGGTATGAATGTCGGTATCCCACTAAGCTTGGTCGCTGTCTTGGCCGCCTGCATAGCCCCGTTGAGACTCTTCAAGAGTTAGAGTCAGGGTCGTAGGCTAGCAAGATTCCCGGCTCCAGTCCAACCATGCGCACAGTAAGGAACTGGGTGGGGGGGTGTCAGGGAGCGATGAGTAAAGGGTTAAGAGGGATGTGTATCCCCAAGGTTAAGAGGGACAGCATAGACAACATGTTGATAGTGGGGGGCGGGTGCCCCTAGGACCGGTACACCACCTTCAATAAAGGGATATTGCGAGCAGAGAAGAGCAGAGTTGCGGCCTCGGCTCCGGATTCACAAGAGCTGGTTTACGGATCAGACTGCAACTGCTTATCCCCTCACCTCACCGAGTGTGCCTTGGGACATGTTGAACACGGCATAGGGTTGCAGGGCTGCAGCTGTCGGATGTACTGCATACCGTCAACCATCGCATCGACACCCGCAGGCCGGATTCCACAACATGTGAGCATGTGCAACATCTGATGACACCTGTCACAGGGCAGGGTGCACATTTCATAACAGGGGATCAGGTTTCAGATCCCAATGACAGCTGGACGCTGGCCGGTGGACAAAGCTGCAGGCCGTTGTGTAGGTGAATTGTAGCTGAATCAGCTCCTAGGTCTCCGTTTGCTCCCGTTCCCAATCCATCTCAGACAAAATATGTCAGACTGTTTCCTTCATTCGCACCCTCCTCACGGGGTGTATCTTTCTTTCTTTCTTTAACAACGCCCTGCAACTTCATTTGGTTTCAAATCAAAACTTCAAACCCTTAGCCCTTTACCATCAGCTCCAACCTGAGACTCTCAGCCCCACCCCTCAGCCCGACACCCTCAGCTCTTAACCTTGAGATCTTACTCCAGACTTCAAACCCTCGGTCATAAACCCTAGCCCTAAACCCCAAACCAGAAACACTCGTCCTTAAACCCCTCAGCTTGAACTATAACCCCCAGCCCTGAACCCTCGGCCCTACCCCCCAGCCCTAAAACCCTGCTCTAAAACCTCAGATCTTACCCCAGACCCTCAAACCTCAGCCATAAACCCAGACACTCAGCCATAAACCCTCAGCCCTTACCCACCCGCCCTATCCCCCAAGCCTTTAAACCCTCAGCTCTGACCCCATCTAGACCCTGAACCCAGAGTCACACCTCTCCGCCGCCTAAAGCAGTTTCTTCTTGCTGCTGGAGCAGTTCAGGCTGCTCATCGACCCGGACGCATCCATCTGCTGGCTGCCCCGCAAGGCCAGTTCACGGAGGAGCGCTGTCGCTGTGTCAGGGTGCTTCGCAAGCATGCGGGAAGCAGGCGTGGTTGCATCTGCATCCCGCTGAGGTTGATCGCTGTCGTGGCCCTATTTTCGACCACGATGAGGCTGTCCGACCCTACGGAGTGGGGTGGTGGCAAGTTGGTTGCACACAATCAGGGACAGGGATCAAGGGGGTCAGTCGAGAGATGGAGTTTTAGGGTCCAGATGTGAAGTCTTTCGGGTCCAGGATTGTAGCTGAATCACGCAATAATTCACATCCCATCAGAGGCAGAGCTGATGTCCGCAAGTCCCACCAGCCACATGTTGAAATTAAGGTCAGAGGCCCCATGGAAGGGTGGAGGTAACGCAAACATCTCAGCATGTGTTGATGCCACATCCCTTCCAGTGCCATGACCTGATGGCGCTCACTTGCCATACATGCACCCTCTTCTGTAATAGACCTAGCTCCATGGGACTGTTGCATGAGGTCCTTCCACATCAGGTATTAGGAGGGTACCATCATCCCCTCTGCTAGTTGTGTTTTTCAAGTTTAAGAGGTACATTTCCTGAGAGGTCGGGGCTTATAGTGTGACAGATTGTATGAGGGCATGGCTTAAATTGTTCAGGCTTCATGAGGTAGGACGTTGGAAGCTAGTTCAGGGTTGATTCCAATCTGTGAGCACAACAGATAAATCTGGAACAAAATCAGCCTTATGGGATCTCAGACCCGCGGCGACCTCGGGCAACCACTATGAGAGCCCCCACCCATGTTCAGGGTTGGGAGATGATTCCACTTTGTGAGCACAAAAGCCTTTTGCATCCAAACCTTGGGAGACCCCGGGCGAGGGTTGCAACAGAGCCTACCCCTGTCTCTTTCGCTACAAGTGGAATTCAGCTCAATGCGGTCTACACCCTAGGGGGTGAGGGGTGTAGCGTCATGCTGCTGGGTCCACCGGCTGTGCGCTGATCCCTGTGGGCTAGACCCTAAACATTTTATGAGTGGTGACAGGCCATCCTTTGTGAACTAGCCTCTGGGTCTGGGGTTCAGATTAAAGCCCTAAATCCTCAGTAATTTAACCTTGTATACAAACCTTCTCCACTGTATTTACGAACGTCGCCCGTCAGGCGTTTGCCTCGCTGTACGAAGGGGGTTAACGGGGTATCGGTGGAGGGGGTCTGCAGGTTTGGGTGATGAGTTTTTACAGGCTCTGGTTGAACATGGGATTGGTGAAAGTTGGGACGACCACTACACCGCTGTGCCTGACAGCGCGAGCAAGCCGATCGCGCATGGTCGCCCTGTCATTCAAGGTGTGTGTCAGCCCATACACCAGGAGCCACACCACAACTTCAGGTTCCTCAAAAAAAAAGGCATAGCCTACGTTCACCGCTAGTTGCGTGTCCAAATCTTGACAGCGTGTGCGAGGAGAGGGTTAAAGGTTGGGCTAATACCCCAGACCTTTGACTTTGAACATGTAAACCCTGGACCGTTCAACCCTTGACCCCATGAACCATGAACCCTGTTTGTGCCCACCTCTGCATGTCTGGTGCAAGGCTCTTGGCCCCGGTTGTTGCCAAGCTTGTCGTGACCCAGAGCTAAGACCTGCACAGAGTAGACAGTCGGGCAGCAAAGAAACGTGCCGAGGGTTGAGAGATAGTATTGGTAGGCTGCAGGGGGCAGATGGTGCTGCATCATGAAGAAAGTGCATGCCAGGGGGGGGGGGGGCAGTCCTGTATCGTGTCGGTAGCTGAGGCAGCTCATGGAAGGGGGGGGGAGGGGGGGGGGGGGCTGTATGATGACAACGTCCCATGCCAGACAGAGACGGTGTTGCGTGCATGAATGGCAGGTAGCTCATGCCAGGGGAGGGGCAGTGCTGCATCATGCCATCATGCATGGCAGACAGCGCATGCTAGGGGAGAGACGCTACAGCTCATGCCAAGAGGATACAGTGCTGCATTATGAAGGCAGCCCATGCAATGGAGAGGCCACGTTTCATTATCAATATAGCTCATGCCAGGGTGGTGGTGCTGCATCATGCATGGCAGATAGCGGATGCCAGGGGTGTGGGGGGGGGCTGCATCATGCATGTCAGGCAGCGGATGCCACGAGTCAGGTCGCTTTTGCGTTATTGTCGGCTCTTGTCTTGTCACCTTGCGCATGTACGGCGCATTATTTGCGGTGACCGTTCCATCGCCATGCGGTCGAACTGTCAATTGTCTATGCGGCCCTGGGCGTCACCGTATCTTATTAGGCCAGCGCACATTTTATGAAGTGGTTTCCGAACGAAACGTAAACAGAACAAAGGCTCGAGGGCGCAAGTTACGATTTCATACCGCTTGAAAGAATATTCAGGTACAAAGCTCATTAGTGGATTATTGGGTAGATCCTGAGTAATTGAGCAAGGGGCGGAGGGTCGCATGGCTGACATGTACCCCCCCTCAGACTTTGATGAGCAACGACGATGAAAGACCTTCAGCCGTTTTGCCGTTTATCCGTTTAACCGGTGCCGTTTAGCCGTTCACCCGCCGGTCCTTGTTGCACATTTTTGGAATCGCTCATCATGATCCCACAACTGCCACGAGCTTCATCCGGAAGATCACCTGCCCTCAGAACCGCTCTGCATCAAGAGCAGTAGGGGGTCTTGCTTCCCCATGGACGGCGACTAGCTGCATGATCAGTTAACCAGGATCAACCAAGGTGATACAGATACCTATATAGAAACCCGCATGGTCGCGTGCACGGCAGCATGGGCATGGCCAGGGGTCATATGGGTACGGTAATGGACTCTGATTAAGGCGCTTGCGGTGAAGAGGTAAGGTGTCATGGGTTGTGTAGTCAGCTATGCAGGGGCGATACCTTGTATCAGTTTGTGTTCTCTTCAATTTGTGCACTGCAACATCTGTCCGTAACCATCTTCATTTAGAGGGTCAAGAGTAACGTACCAGTACTTTCTTTCTTATTTATATCTGGATATGAGGCCATCATAGACAGTCTGCCTAACCCAACCCAGCTTCAGCCCTCCAGCCAAAAGCCAGAGTGTAGCTGACATATAGCTGAATACTAAAAACCACCTGCTGTTTGTTACTACTTTACAACTCCTGAACTCCCTCCACTCCCCTTGTACTGTCCAACTTGCTTGTGGTCGAAACACAACATGGTCTATGAGCTTTAAATCCTCTCATCAAATCCTCTAAAATCACAAAATCACAGCTTCAAATCCTCTGAAGACCACAGTCAGCGTGAACGCCCCATACCGGTACCTCACTCATCAACCACATGGGCTTCAGCCGGACTGTGTCTCTTATATCAACAAGTGAATTTCCTTCAAGATAATATGTCAACTTGGCCTAGCTGACTGGCTAATAATACAGAAACGGGGAAAAGGCACATTTGAACCGAATTAATAAAATGTAAGCGATTCAATGGCCGGGCCAATGGGTGCGCTCACCATCCATCGGGTCAAATAAAAAATGTAAAAGAATAAAACAAAAAACCTTTTCTAAGGGGCACGCATCTTCATGCCTCATGAGAGGGAGTGAGCCAAAGGACCTTCCCAACACTGATCCATATCAACATTGGGAGGCACGCAGCTCCATGCCTCATGAGAGGGAGTGAGCCGCCAAAGGACCTACCCGACACTGATCCATATCAATATTGGGAGGCCTTGCTTCTTGAGACATGGCATCACCACCGCCAATGTTGAAAAATAACCACAATGCACACCGCTGGCAGAGCAGCCCGCACGGACACCTTTCAAACCCCACTCCAGCGCATGCACACTGCTGGCAGAGCAGCCGGCACGGACACCTTTCAAACCCCACTCCAACGCATGCACACTGCTGGCAGAGCAGCCGGCACGGACACCTTTCTAACCCCACTCCAGCGCATGCACACTGCTGGCAGAGCAGCCGGCACAGACACCTTTCAAGCCCCACCAGTGCCTGGCTGCCTTGGAGCGCCATCACAAACCTGCGCTGAGACAAAATACAAGGTGAACGCGTGTATGACGTCTAAACCACACTCCCCATCAACCGACACACATCCAGGGAACCTGAATTGTATTGTTCACACATCCATACATGATGCATGGCTGACGTGGGGAATTCCAATGGGAAGAGAGGGGATGGATCCATAAATATAAATATATATATATGTATATATGTACACAATATGCATGAGGTGAAGGGGGGAAGAGGGGCCTTATGGGTGATGTGTATAGGGCGGGCTATATGGGTGCATGGACTATAATCCAACATGTCATCTAATCAGTATGAGTGTAACATCCCCGCCAACAATCTCCTCACTCACCGACATCTACCCGGACCTGGTGTTGCCGTAGACTCGGACAGTGCCGTCTTCGCTCGCAGTGGCAAGCTGGCCGTTGATGCTGAAGGCTACACTGTTGACCTTGTCAGTGTGCCCCTGTGATTATTCAACATGAGGTATGCATGACTCAGTAATAAGGGACATTCATACTGGAGGGTGGATGGTGCATGAGACTGTTGGCCAAAGAGAAGCAACCCGGGGAAAAGCTTGAGGGCCCTCCGGCAAAGCCAGGAAAACAAAGAGGAAGTTTGCATGTTCTCCGGTTGGTTTGTTTTCGGGTTGGAGGCCCAGGAATCTTGTCCGGCTCCTATATTACCTCCAGTCTGATTGTTCCTCTTTATATCGCAGAAGAAGCTTCGCGTTAGAGATTGATCTCACTGGCGCAACAGAGCATCCCTCGAATCTGAAAACAATAACTCTTCACTGACCACTTGGACTAGCTTCACCCCGTGGACTGGTTGCAACAACAGCTGCAACCAACCTCTGAGGCCCCTTGTCTAACTCCTCCTCATTTGATTCCTCATCATCTGCCCCGTCATCTGACCCTTGGACCCGCTGGAGGTGACCACCGCTTGGACCCGCCATTGCGAGAGAGTATCACATGGCGAACATCTTTCACACATATCCTGGCTTGGCTCGAATTTCCGAGGGGGGGTTTACCTGCCTGAAATACACGCATGATTCCACTGCATGATTTACCCGCTTGATTCACCGATACTTGCCTGGGTAATTTGCTTAAATTACCCGCATGATTAACCTGCCCGGTTTATTCGCTTTATTTACCTACCTGATTTACAGGCCTGATTTAATTGTGAATTAAATTCCCTGCTTGATTTACTTACACTTTATTTATTTACACTTAATTTATTTACCTGCTTAACTTATGTACCTACTTAATTTATTTACCTGCTTAATTTACTTACCTGCTTAATTTATTTACCTGCTCAATTAATTCACCTGCTTAATTTATTTACCTGCTCAACTTATGTACCTGCTTAACTTATTTACCTGCTTAATTTATTTACCTGCTTACTTAATTTACCTGCTTAATTTACTCACCTGCTTAATTTATTTACCTGCTTAATTTATTTACCTGCTTAATTTATTTACCTGCTTAACTTATTTACCTGCTTAATTTATTTACCTGCTTAATTAATTTACCTGCTTAATTTATTCACCTGCTTAATTTATTTACCTGCTTAATTTATTTACCTATTTAATTTATTTACCTGCTTAATTTTCAAGCGGTTTACCTGCCTGATTTACCTGCCTGATTTAAATTAAATTTGCCGCCTGATTTACCTGCTTGTTTTACCTGCCTGATTTACCTGTTTGATTTACCTGCATGACGTACATGCCTGACTTATTTTAATTAATATCGCCACCTGATTTACCTGCTTGTTTTACTTGCCTAATTTACACACTTCATTCACCTGCTTTATTTATTTGCTTAATTCACCCTCCATATTTACCTGTGGCCTTATTTGTCAGTCTGACTAATTTTTTCGCAGCCTGATTTATCTGCTTCCTTTGTTTCCTTAATTTACCTGTTCTGCCCACTCGGCCAATTACCTGTTGAGTGCACCTTATGAATTCTTTCCACATTTACATATATACGCGTTTTTTCGAATTCCCCACCTTATTAACCTGATAATGTCCTCCCCCCCCTCCACTCCCTCTGCCCTCACGTCACAAATACACTTAGTTTATTCCCCCCTCTAAACCCTGACCTGTCAACCCAAGCCTGATGTGTGCCCTAGGTTGGTCCCTGCTTAAGCAACCGTCCCACATTCATTTATTGCATGCCCCCCTCCCTTGTTCCCATGCATCACACACACTACCCATGACCGCATCACCCTCAACATCTAGTGTATGTGAGACAACACCTTACCCTCCCGTGCATCATGGTTGTGACAAGGTCGGGGTTTATTTCATGTGCCATGTTCATGGCCTCATTAGCCATAACCCTGAAAACACTCCATGCCGCATCACATCAGCCCCCCCCCCCTCTGCCCCCCCTTTGCTTCAACCAGATGGCCATCATACTGCCCTCTCCTCCATCTCCATACCTTCAGGGTGGTGATGATGGTGCCGTCATCCAGCCTCCACACAATGGCCGTGTTGTCCACGCTCCCCGTTGCTAGGGACTTCCCATCCGGGCTGAATGCAACACTCGTCACACATGAAGTGTGCCCCTGTGTTACATGATGGGTCAGGGGAAGGCACGTGTGGGTAAAGCAAAGGAACATCACAGATCATATATCATGTTTTTGTTACCACTCCAACAACCATTTGAAGGTATGCCCCCCCCCCCCACACACACACACCCATGTTGCCCATACATCACCCCTTCATCCTATCCCACATCACTCATACCGCCATCCCCCACGTTGGCCCCCTAATGTCACATTGCCCCTCCTCACCTTCAGGGTGGTGATGATGGTGCCGCTGTCCACACTCCACACAATAGCGGTCTTGTCATAGCTCCCCGTTGCAATGGACCTCCCATCCGGACTGTACACAACGACGACGCAGTTCAACATACTGAACATTGATGGACAGGTATGAAGATCGGTGTGTCCCTGTGTTTGTGGATGGGTCATGGAGGGGGACGCATATGGGCAGCTTAATAAAAGTGCGTTTTTAGCTAAAATCTGCGACTAATTTGATTTTAAAGGGGGGTACTTCACGTGGCACGCAACACAACATTTCACATAACACCCATTACATAACCCTTTACCATCAACTTAGGGTCATGTGGTCCGACCCCCCGGCTCCCCTTCTCCTTGTATGGATCAATTGAATCCACACACAACACATCACATCCCACATATTGCCCCCCCCCCCCCCACACACACACGTAGACACATCGTTCATACTACCTTCCCCCCTCTGCACCATGCCCCCCCCCCCCTACCCATCACCTAAACCCCGCCTACCCAGGGTCTCTCATAGAGCTCTACTGCCCATGGATGATCCATGTAAGGTATGTCATGCTTAATCAAGGTATCATGGTCAAGGTCTCCTTTCCCCACCGCATCACCCAAACTGCCCCCCCCCCACACACACACCACACCACACACATACACATCACTCATATCGCCCCACCCTCCCTCTCTCCACTCATGACCCACACCTTGAGCGTGGTGATGATAGTGCCGTCACCCACGCTCCACACAATGGCCGTTCCGTCCCCGCTCCCCGTTGCAATGGACCTCCCATCCGGACTGAAGGCGACACTCAACACCCAATTGGTGTGTCCCTGTTGTTCATGATGGGTCAGGGGAAGGGCACACCATGCATGGGATCATTAGGGAGGGGCACCGTGTAGTGGGCAATACCACAAATCATCATCATGCCTCTCAGACTACCACATGTAACCCCTCTTGGAGCATGGTAGACCTAGTCCACTCACAAAGGCTACCTAAATGGATATATCCAATGTGACTGGTGGGTGGAGGGAGGGATATTCACTTCCTCTACCTTCAGCAAGGCAATATATATGTGAGTGCCATGCACATGGTTGAATGACATGGATCCAAGGCATCTCGCTCTTATTGAATCATGTTTGGCACGATGTTGGATGCAGTTGTGGGTTTAACAACCCCACCCACATGAGCAACACCCCACCTACCTTGAAAGTCCTTACGCAATGCCCGCTCCTCATGTCCCACAGGCGCGCAGTCTTGTCCCCGCTACCAGTGACCAGGAAACCTCCATCCGGGCTGAAGGCGATGCTTGTCACCGCGCCAGTGTGACCCTACAACATCCACAAATACTCGGTGAGGCTAGAGAAGCGATGAATGCCGCCCTGAGCAACACTCACTACAAGATATAGCATGGGGGGTAGGGGGCATTATGAGAAAAAGTGAACACTTGGTAATTTATGATATATGTGTGGGGGGGCTTGCATTAGAAGGGGGGGGGGGGAGGGGGCTTGCCGTATGAGATTGAGTGGGGAGGGGGCTTGCTGTGCCATCATGTGTGCGGGGGGGGGGGGGGGGCTTGCCGTATAAGATTGAGTGGGGAGGGGGCTTGCTGTGCCCATCATGTGTGCGGGGGGGGGGGGGGGGGCTTGCCGTATGAGATTGAGTGGGGAGGGGGCTTGTTGTGCCATCATGTGCGGGGGGGGGGGGGGGCTTGCCGTATGAGATTGAGTGGGGAGGGGGCTTGCTGTGCCCATCATGTGTGCGGGGGGGGAGGGGGCTTGCCGTATGAGATTGAGTGGGTAGGGGGCTTGCTGTGCCCATCATGTGTGCGGGGGGGGAGGGGGCTTGCCGTATGAGATTGAGTGGGGAGGGGGCTTGCTGTGCCCATCATGTGTGCGGGGGGGGGGGGGGGGGGCTTGCCGTATGAGATTGAGTGGGGAGGGGGCTTGCTGTGCCATCATGTGTGCGGGGGGGGGGGGTGGCTTGCCGTATGAGATTGAGTGGGGAGGGGGCTTGTTGTGCCATCATGTGCGGGGGGGGGGTGGCTTGCCGTATGAGATGGAGTGGGGAGGGGGCTTGTTGTGCCATCATGTGTGTGTGTGTGTGGGGGGGGGGCTTGCCGTATGAGATTGAGTGGGGAGGGGGCTTGCTGTGCCATCATGTGTGCAGGGGGGGGGGAGGCTTGCCGTATGAGATTGAGTGGGGAGGGGGCTTGCTGTGCCATCATTTGTGCAGGGGGGGGGGGGGGCTTACTGTGCCATCATGTGTGCGGGGGGGGGGGGGGGGGCTTGCCGTATGAGATTGAGTGGGGAGGGGGCTTGCTGTGCCATCATGTGTGCATGAGGGGGGGGGGGGCTTGCTGTATGAGATTGAGTGGGGAGGGGGCTTGCTGTGCCATCATGTGTGCGGGGGGGGGGGGGGGGGGGGGGCTTGCCGTATGAGATTGAGTGGGGAGGGGGCTTGCTGTGCCATCATGTGTTTGGGGGGGGGGGGGGCTTGCCGTATGAGATTGAGTGGGGAGGGGGCTTGTTGTGCCATCATGTGTGCGGGGGGGGGGGGGGGGCTTGCTGTGCCATCATGTGTTCGGGGGGGGGGTGGCTTGCCGTATGAGATTGAGTGGGGAGGGGGCTTGCTGTGCCATCATGTGTGCGGGGGGGGGGGGGGGGCTTGCCGTATGAGATTGAGTGGGGAGGGGGGCTTACTGTGCCATCATGTGTGCGGGGGGGGGGGGGGCTTGCCGTATGAGATTGTGTGGGGAGGGGGCTTGCTGTGCCATCATGTGTGCGGGGGGGGGGGGGCTTGCCGTATGAGATTGAGTGGGGAGGGGGCTTGCTGTGCCATCATGTGTGCGGGGGGGGGGGGGGGGGGGCTTGCCGTATGAGATTGAGTGGGGAGGGGGCTTGCTATGTCATCATGTGTTCGGGGGGGGGGTGGCTTGCCGTATGAGATTGAGTGGGGAGGGGGCTTGTTGTGCCATCATGTGTGTGTGTGTGGGGGGGGGGGGCTTGCCGTATGAGATTGAGTGGGGAGGGGGCTTGCTGTGCCATCATGTGTGCGGGGGGGGGGGGGGGGGGGCTTGCCGTATGAGATTGAGTGGGGAGGGGGCTTGCTGTGCCATCATGTGTGCAGGAGGGGGGGGGGGGTTGCCGTATGAGATTGAGTGGGGAGGGGGCTTGCTGTGCCATCATGTGTGCAGGAGGGGGGGGGGGGCTTGCCGTATGAGATTGAGTGGGGAGGGGGCTTGTTGTGCCATCATGTGTGCGGGGGGGGGGGGGGCTTGCCGTATGAGATTGAGTGGGGAGGGGACTTGCTGTGCCATCATGTGTGCAGGAGGGGGGGGGGGGCTTGCCGTATGAGATTGAGTGGGGAGGGGGCTTGCTGTGCCATCATGTGTGCAGGAGGGGGGGGGGGGGCTTGCTGTATGAGATTGAGTGGGGAGGGGGCTTGCTGTGCCATCATGTGTGCAGGAGGGGGGGGGGGGCTTGCCGTATGAGATTGAGTGGGGAGGGGGCTTGCTGTGCCATCATGTGTGCGGGGGGGGGGGGGGGGCTTGCCGTATGAGATTGAGTGGGGAGGGGGCTTGCTGTGCCATCATGTGTTCGGGGGGGGGGTGGCTTGCCGTATGAGATTGAGTGGGGAGGGGCTTGTTGTGCCATCATGTGTGTGTGTGTGGGGGGGGGGGGCTTGCCGTATGAGATTGAGTGGGGAGGGGGCTTGCTGTGCCATCATTTGTGCAGGGGGGGGGGGGGGCTTGCCGTATGAGATTGAGTGGGGAGGGGGCTTGTGGTGCCATCATGTGTGCAGGAGGGGGGGGGGGGCTTGCCGTATGAGATGGAGTGGGGAGGGGGCTTGCTGTGCCATCATGTGCGGGGGGGGGGGGGGGCTTGCCGTATGAGATTGAGTGGGGAGGGGGCGTGCTGTGCCATCATGTGTGCGGGGGGGGGGGGGGCTTGCTGTATGAGATTGAGTGGGGAGGGGGCTTGTGGTGCCATCATGTGCGGGGGGGGGGGGGCTTGCCGTATGAGATTGAGTGGGGAGGGGACTTGCTGTGCCATCATGTGTGCAGGAGGGGGGGGGGGGCTTGCTGTATGAGATTGAGTGGGGAGGGAGCTTGCTGTGCCATCATGTGTGCGGGGGGGGGGGGGCTTGCCGTATGAGATTGAGTGGGGAGGGGGCTTGCTGTGCCATCATTTGTGCAGGGGGGGGGGGGGGGGCTTGCCGTATGAGATTGAGTGGGGAGGGGGCTTGCTGTGCCATCATGTGTGCAAGAGGGGGGGGGGGGCTTGCCGTATGAGATTGAGTGGGGAGGGGGCTGGCTGTGCCATCATGTGTGCGGGGGGGGGGTGGGGGGCTTGCCGTATGAGATTGAGTGGGGAGGGGGCTTGCTGTGCCATCATGTGTGCAGGAGGGGGGGGGGGCTTGCCGTATGAGATTGAGTGGGGAGGGGGCTTGCTGTGCCATCATGTGTTTGGGGGGGGGGGGGCTTGCCGTATGAGATTGAGTGGGGAGGGGGCTTGTTGTGCCATCATGTGTGCGGGGGGGGGGGGGGGCTTGCTGTGCCATCATGTGTTCGGGGGGGGGGTGGCTTGCCGTATGAGATTGAGTGGGGAGGGGGCTTGCTGTGCCATCATGTGTGCGGGGGGGGGGGGGGGCTTGCCGTATGAGATTGAGTGGGGAGGGGGGCTTACTGTGCCATCATGTGTGCGGGGGGGGGGGGGGCTTGCCGTATGAGATTGTGTGGGGAGGGGGCTTGCTGTGCCATCATGTGTGCGGGGGGGGGGGGGCTTGCCGTATGAGATTGAGTGGGGAGGGGGCTTGCTGTGCCATCATGTGTGCGGGGGGGGGGGGGGGGGCTTGCCGTATGAGATTGAGTGGGGAGGGGGCTTGCTATGCCATCATGTGTTCGGGGGGGGGGTGGCTTGCCGTATGAGATTGAGTGGGGAGGGGGCTTGTTGTGCCATCATGTGTGTGTGTGTGTGGGGGGGGGGCTTGCCGTATGAGATTGAGTGGGGAGGGGGCTTGCTGTGCCATCATGTGTGCGGGGGGGGGGGGGGGGGGCTTGCCGTATGAGATTGAGTGGGGAGGGGGCTTGCTGTGCCATCATGTGTGCAGGAGGGGGGGGGGGGTTGCCGTATGAGATTGAGTGGGGAGGGGGCTTGCTGTGCCATCATGTGTGCAGGAGGGGGGGGGGGGCTTGCCGTATGAGATTGAGTGGGGAGGGGGCTTGTTGTGCCATCATGTGTGCGGGGGGGGGGGGGGGCTTGCCGTATGAGATTGAGTGGGGAGGGGACTTGCTGTGCCATCATGTGTGCAGGAGGGGGGGGGGGGCTTGCCGTATGAGATTGAGTGGGGAGGGGGCTTGCTGTGCCATCATGTGTGCAGGAGGGGGGGGGGGGGCTTGCTGTATGAGATTGAGTGGGGAGGGGGCTTGCTGTGCCATCATGTGTGCAGGAGGGGGGGGGGGGCTTGCCGTATGAGATTGAGTGGGGAGGGGGCTTGCTGTGCCATCATGTGTGCGGGGGGGGGGGGGGGGCTTGCCGTATGAGATTGAGTGGGGAGGGGGCTTGCTGTGCCATCATGTGTTCGGGGGGGGGGTGGCTTGCCGTATGAGATTGAGTGGGGAGGGGCTTGTTGTGCCATCATGTGTGTGTGTGTGGGGGGGGGGGGCTTGCCGTATGAGATTGAGTGGGGAGGGGGCTTGCTGTGCCATCATTTGTGCAGGGGGGGGGGGGGGCTTGCCGTGCGGGGGGGGGGGGGGGGCTTGCCGTATGAGATTGAGTGGGGAGGGGGCGTGCTGTGCCATCATGTGTGCGGGGGGGGGGGGGGCTTGCTGTATGAGATTGAGTGGGGAGGGGGCTTGTGGTGCCATCATGTGCGGGGGGGGGGGGGCTTGCCGTATGAGATTGAGTGGGGAGGGGACTTGCTGTGCCATCATGTGTGCAGGAGGGGGGGGGGGGCTTGCTGTATGAGATTGAGTGGGGAGGGAGCTTGCTGTGCCATCATGTGTGCGGGGGGGGGGGGGCTTGCCGTATGAGATTGAGTGGGGAGGGGGCTTGCTGTGCCATCATTTGTGCAGGGGGGGGGGGGGGGGCTTGCCGTATGAGATTGAGTGGGGAGGGGGCTTGCTGTGCCATCATGTGTGCAAGAGGGGGGGGGGGGCTTGCCGTATGAGATTGAGTGGGGAGGGGGCTGGCTGTGCCATCATGTGTGCGGGGGGGGGGTGGGGGGCTTGCCGTATGAGATTGAGTGGGGAGGGGGCTTGCTGTGCCATCATGTGTGCAGGAGGGGGGGGGGGCTTGCCGTATGAGATTGAGTGGGGAGGGGGCTTGCTGTGCCATCATGTGTGCGGGGGGGGGGGGGGGCTTGCCGTATGAGATTGAGTGGGGAGGGGGCTTGTGGTGCCATCATGTGTGCGGGGGGGGGGGGGGGGGCTTGCCGTATGAGATTGAGTGGGGAGGGGGCTTGCTTTGCCATCATGTGTGCAGGAGGAAGGGGGGGGCTTGCTATATGAGATTGAGTGGGGAGGGTGCTTGCTGTGCCATCATTTGTGCAGGGGGGGGGGGGGGGCTTGCCGTATGAGATTGAGTGGGGAGGGGGCTTGCTGTGCCATCATGTGTGCAGGAGGGGGGGGGGGCTTGCCGTATGAGATTGAGTGGGGAGGGGGCTTGCTGTGCCATCATGTGTGCAGGGGGGGGGGGGGGGCTTGCCGTATGAGATTGAGTGGGGAGGGGGCTTAGTGTGCCATCATGTGTGCAGGAGGGGGGGGGGGGCTTGCCGTATGAGATTGAGTGGGGAGGGGGCTTACTGTGCCATCATGTGTGCAGGAGGGGGGGGGGGGCTTGCCGTATGAGATTGAGTGGGGAGGGGGCTTGCTGTGCCATCATGTGCGGGGGGGGGGGGGGGGGGCTTGCCGTATGAGATTGAGTGGGGAGGGGGCTTGTGGTGCCATCATGTGTGCAGGAGGGGGGGGGGGGCTTGCCGTATGACATTGAGTGGGGAGGGGGCTTCCTGTGCCATCATGTGTGCGGGAGGGGGGGGGCTTGCCGTATGAGATTGAGTGGGGAGGGGGCTTGCTGTGCCATCATGTGCGGGGGGGGGGGGGGGGGCTTGCCGTATGACATTGAGTGGGGAGGGGGCTTGCTGTGCCATCATGTGTTCAGGGGGGGGGGGTGGGGGCTTGCCGTATGAGATTGAGTGGGGAGGGGGCTTGCTGTGCCATCATGTGCGGGGGGGGGGGGGGGGGCTTGCCGTATGAGATTGAGTGGGGAGGGGGCTTGTGGTGCCATCATGTGTGCAGGAGGGGGGGGGGCTTGCCGTATGAGATTGAGTGGGGAGGGGGCTTCCTGTGCCATCATGTGTGCGGGGGGGGGGGGGGGCTTGCCGTATGAGATTGAGTGGGGAGGGGGCTTGCTGTGCCATCATGTGTGCGGGGGGGGGGGGCTTGCCGTATGAGATTGAGTGGGGAGGGGGCTTGCTGTGCCATCATGTGCGGGGGGGGGGGGGGGGGCTTGCTGTATGAGATTGAGTGGGTAGGGGGCTTGCTGTGCCATCATGTGTGCGGACGGGGGGGGGCTTGCCGTATGAGATTGAGTGGGGAGGGGGCTTGCTATGCCATCATTTGTGCAGGGGGGGGGGGCTTGCCGTATGAGATTGAGTGGGGAGGGGGCTTGCTGTGCCATCATTTGTGCAGGGGGGGGGGGGCTTGCCGTATGAGATTGAGTGGGGAGGGGGCTTGTGGTGCCATCATGTGTCAGGAGGGGGGGGGGGGGCTTGCCGTATGAGATTGAGTGGGGAGGGGGCTTGCTGTGCCATCATGTGTGCAGGGGGGGGGGGGGGGGGCTTGCCGTATGAGATTGAGTGGGGAGGGGGCTTGCTGTGCCATCATGTGCGGGGGGGGGGGGGGGGCTTGCCGTATGAGATTGAGTGGGGAGGGGGCTTGTGGTGCCATCATGTGTGCAGGAGGGGGGGGGGGCTTGCCGTATGAGATTGAGTGGGGAGGGGGCTTGTTGTGCCATCATGTGTGCGGGGGGGGGGGGGGGGCTTGCCGTATGAGATTGAGTGGGGAGGGGGCTTGCTGTGCCATCATGTGTGCGGGGGGGGGGGGCTTGCCGTATGAGATTGAGTGGGGAGGGGGCTTGCTGTGCCATCATGTGCGGGGGGGGGGGGGGGCTTGCCGTATGAGATTGAGTGGGGAGGGGGCTTGCTGTGCCATCATGTGTGCGGACGGGGGGGGGCTTGCCGTATGAGATTGAGTGGGGAGGGGGCTTGCTGTGCCATCATGTGTGCAGGAGGGGGGGGGGGCTTGCCGTATGAGATTGAGTGGGGAGGGGGCTTGCTGTGCCATCATGTGTGCGGAGGGGGGGGGGCTTGCCGTATGAGATTGAGTGGGGAGGGGGCTTGTGGTGCCATCATGTGTGCAGGAGGGGGGCGGGGGCTTGCCGTATGAGATTGAGTGGGGAGGGGGCTTGCTGTGCCATCATTTGTGCAAGGGGGGGGGGGCTTGCCGTATGAGATTGAGTGGGGAGGGGGCTTGTGGTGCCATCATGTGTGCAGGAGGGGGGGGGGGGCTTGCCGTATGAGATTGAGTGGGGAGGGGGCTTGCTGTGCCATCATGTGTGCAGGAGGGGGAGGGGGGGGGGGCTTGCCGTATGAGATTGAGTGGGGAGGGGGCTTGCTGTGCCATCATGTGTGCAGGGGGGGGGGGGCTTGCCGTATGAGATTGAGTGGGGAGGGGGCTTGCTGTGCCATCATGTGCGGGGGGGGGGGGGGGCTTGCTGTATGAGATTGAGTGGGGAGGGGGCTTGCTGTGCCATCATGTGTGCGGACGGGGGGGGGCTTGCCGTATGAGATTGAGTGGGGAGGGGGCTTGCTGTGCCATCATTTGTGCAGGGGGGGGGGGGCTTGCCGTATGAGATTGAGTGGGGAGGGGGCTTGCTGTGCCATCATTTGTGCAGGGGGGGGGGGGCTTGCCGTATGAGATTGAGTGGGGAGGGGGCTTGTGGTGCCATCATGTGTGCAGGAGGGGGGGGGGGGGCTTGCCGTATGAGATTGAGTGGGGAGGGGGCTTGCTGTGCCATCATGTGCGGGGGGGGGGGGGGGGGCTTGCCGTATGAGATTGAGTGGGGAGGGGGCTTGTGGTGCCATCATGTGTGCAGGAGGGGGGGGGGGCTTGCCGTATGAGATTGAGTGGGGAGGGGGCTTCCTGTGCCATCATGTGTGCGGGGGGGGGGGGGGGGCTTGCCGTATGAGATTGAGTGGGGAGGGGGCTTGCTGTGCCATCATGTGTGCGGGGGGGGGGGGCTTGCCGTATGAGATTGAGTGGGGAGGGGGCTTGCTGTGCCATCATGTGTGCAGGGGGGGGGGGGGGGCTTGCCGTATGAGATTGAGTGGGGAGGGGGCTTGCTGTGCCATCATGTGCGGGGGGGGGGGGGGGGGGCTTGCCGTATGAGATTGAGTGGGGAGGGGGCTTGTGGTGCCATCATGTGTGCAGGAGGGGGGGGGGGCTTGCCGTATGAGATTGAGTGGGGAGGGGGCTTCCTGTGCCATCATGTGTGCGGGGGGGGGGGGGGGGCTTGCCGTATGAGATTGAGTGGGGAGGGGGCTTGCTGTGCCATCATGTGTGCGGGGGGGGGGGGCTTGCCGTATGAGATTGAGTGGGGAGGGGGCTTGCTGTGCCATCATGTGCGGGGGAGGGGGGGGGCTTGCTGTATGAGATTGAGTGGGGAGGGGGCTTGCTGTGCCATCATGTGTGCGGACGGGGGGGGGCTTGCCGTATGAGATTGAGTGGGGAGGGGGCTTGCTGTGCCATCATTTGTGCAGGGGGGGGGGGCTTGCCGTATGAGATTGAGTGGGGAGGGGGCTTGCTGTGCCATCATTTGTGCATGGGGGGGGGGGCTTGCCGTATGAGATTGAGTGGGGAGGGGGCTTGTGGTGCCATCATGTGTGCAGGAGGGGGGGGGGGGCTTGCCGTATGAGATTGAGTGGGGAGGGGGCTTGCTGTGCCATCATGTGTGCAGGGGGGGGGGGGGGGCTTGCCGTATGAGATTGAGTGGGGAGGGGGCTTGCTGTGCCATCATGTGCGGGGGGGGGGGGGGGCTTGCCGTATGAGATTGAGTGGGGAGGGGGCTTGTGGTGCCATCATGTGTGCAGGAGGGGGGGGGGGCTTGCCGTATGAGATTGAGTGGGGAGGGGGCTTCCTGTGCCATCATGTGTGCGGGGGGGGGGGGGGGCTTGCCGTATGAGATTGAGTGGGGAGGGGGCTTGCTGTGCCATCATGTGTGCGGGGGGGGGGGGGGGGCTTGCCGTATGAGATTGAGTGGGGAGGGGGCTTGTTGTGCCATCATGTGTGCAGGAGGGGGGGGGGGGCTTGCCGTATGAGATTGAGTGGGGAGGGGGCTTGCTGTGCCATCATGTGTGCAGGGGGGGGGGGGGGGGCTTGCCGTATGAGATTGAGTGGGGAGGGGGCTTGCCGTGCCATCATGTGCGGGGGGGGGGGGGGGCTTGCCGTATGAGATTGAGTGGGGAGGGGGCTTGTGGTGCCATCATGTGTGCAGGAGGGGGGGGGGGCTTGCCGTATGAGATTGAGTGGGGAGGGGGCTTCCTGTGCCATCATGTGTGCGGGGGGGGGGGGGGGCTTGCCGTATGAGATTGAGTGGGGAGGGGGCTTGCTGTGCCATCATGTGTGCGGGGGGGGGGGGGGGGCTTGCCGTATGAGATTGAGTGGGGAGGGGGCTTGCTGTGCCATCATGTGCGGGGGGGGGGGGGGGGCTTGCCGTATGAGATTGAGTGGGGAGGGGGCTTGCTGTGCCATCATGTGTGCGGACGGGGGGGGGCTTGCCGTATGAGATTGAGTGGGGAGGGGGCTTGCTGTGCCATCATGTGTGCAGGAGGGGGGGGGGGCTTGCCGTATGAGATTGAGTGGGGAGGGGGCTTGTGGTGCCATCATGTGTGCAGGAGGGGGGGGGGGCTTGCCGTATGAGATTGAGTGGGGAGGGGGCATGCTGTGCCCATCATGTGTGCGGGGGGGGGGGGGGCTTGCCGTATGAGATTGAGTGGGGACGGGGCTTACTGTGCCATCATGTGTGCAGGAGGGGGGGGGGCTTGTCGTATGAGATTGAGTGGGGAGGGGGCATGTTGTGCCCATCATGTGTGCGGGGGGGGGGGGGCTTGCCGTATGAGATTGAGTGGGGAGGGGGCTTGTGGTGCCATCATGTGTGCAGGAGGGGGGCGGGGGCTTGCCGTATGAGATTGAGTGGGAAGGAGGCTTGCTGTGCCATCATGTGTGCAGGAGGGGGGGGGGCTTGCTGTATGAGATTGAGTGGGGAGGGGGCTTGCTGTGCCATCATGTGTGCGGGGGGGGGGGGGGGGGGGCTTGCCGTATGAGATTGAGTGGGGAGGGGGCTTGTTGTGCCATCATGTGTGCAGGAGGGGGGGGGGGTTGCCGTATGAGATTGAGTGGGGAGGGGGCTTGCTGTGCCATCATGTGTGCAGGAGGGGGGGGGGGGCTTGCCGTATGAGATTGAGTGGGGAGGGGGCTTACTGTGCCATCATGTGTGCAGGAGGGGGAGGGGGGGGGGGCTTGCCGTATGAGATTGAGGGGGGAGGGGGATTGCTGTGCCATCATGTGTGCGGGGGGGGGGGGCTTGCCGTATGAAATTGAGTGGGGAGGGGGCTTGCTGTGCCATCATGTGTGCGGGGGGGGGGGGGGGGGGGCTTGCCGTATGAGATTGAGTGGGGAGGGGGCTTGCTGTGCCATCATGTGTGCGGAGGGGGGGGGGCTTGCCGTATGAGATTGAGTGGGGAGGGGGCTTGTGGTGCCATCATGTGTGCAGGAGGGGGGGGGGGGCTTGCCGTATGAGATTGAGTGGGGAGGGGGCTTGCTGTGCCATCATGTGTGCAGGGGGGGGGGGGGGGGCTTGCCGTATGAGATTGAGTGGGGAGGGGGCTTGCCGTGCCATCATGTGCGGGGGGGGGGGGGGGCTTGCCGTATGAGATTGAGTGGGGAGGGGGCTTGTGGTGCCATCATGTGTGCAGGAGGGGGGGGGGGCTTGCCGTATGAGATTGAGTGGGGAGGGGGCTTCCTGTGCCATCATGTGTGCGGGGGGGGGGGGGGCTTGCCGTATGAGATTGAGTGGGGAGGGGGCTTGCTGTGCCATCATGTGTGCGGGGGGGGGGGGGGGGCTTGCCGTATGAGATTGAGTGGGGAGGGGGCTTGCTGTGCCATCATGTGCGGGGGGGGGGGGGGGGCTTGCCGTATGAGATTGAGTGGGGAGGGGGCTTGCTGTGCCATCATGTGTGCGGACGGGGGGGGGCTTGCCGTATGAGATTGAGTGGGGAGGGGGCTTGCTGTGCCATCATGTGTGCAGGAGGGGGGGGGGGCTTGCCGTATGAGATTGAGTGGGGAGGGGGCTTGTGGTGCCATCATGTGTGCAGGAGGGGGGGGGGGCTTGCCGTATGAGATTGAGTGGGGAGGGGGCATGCTGTGCCCATCATGTGTGCGGGGGGGGGGGGGGGCTTGCCGTATGAGATTGAGTGGGGACGGGGCTTACTGTGCCATCATGTGTGCAGGAGGGGGGGGGGCTTGTCGTATGAGATTGAGTGGGGAGGGGGCATGTTGTGCCCATCATGTGTGCGGGGGGGGGGGGGCTTGCCGTATGAGATTGAGTGGGGAGGGGGCTTGTGGTGCCATCATGTGTGCAGGAGGGGGGCGGGGGCTTGCCGTATGAGATTGAGTGGGAAGGAGGCTTGCTGTGCCATCATGTGTGCAGGAGGGGGGGGGGCTTGCTGTATGAGATTGAGTGGGGAGGGGGCTTGCTGTGCCATCATGTGTGCGGGGGGGGGGGGGGGGGGGCTTGCCGTATGAGATTGAGTGGGGAGGGGGCTTGTTGTGCCATCATGTGTGCAGGAGGGGGGGGGGGTTGCCGTATGAGATTGAGTGGGGAGGGGGCTTGCTGTGCCATCATTTGTGCAGGAGGGGGGGGGGGGCTTGCCGTATGAGATTGAGTGGGGAGGGGGCTTACTGTGCCATCATGTGTGCAGGAGGGGGAGGGGGGGGGGGCTTGCCGTATGAGATTGAGGGGGGAGGGGGATTGCTGTGCCATCATGTGTGCGGGGGGGGGGGGCTTGCCGTATGAAATTGAGTGGGGAGGGGGCTTGCTGTGCCATCATGTGTGCGGGGGGGGGGGGGGGGGGGCTTGCCGTATGAGATTGAGTGGGGAGGGGGCTTGCTGTGCCATCATGTGTGCGGAGGGGGGGGGGCTTGCCGTATGAGATTGAGTGGGGAGGGGGCTTGTGGTGCCATCATGTGTGCAGGAGGGGGGCGGGGGCTTGCCGTATGAGATTGAGTGGGGAGGGGGCTTGCTGTGCCATCATTTGTGCAAGGGGGGGGGGGCTTGCCGTATGAGATTGAGTGGGGAGGGGGCTTGTGGTGCCATCATGTGTGCAGGAGGGGGGGGGGGGCTTGCCGTATGAGATTGAGTGGGGAGGGGGCTTGCTGTGCCATCATGTGTGCAGGAGGGGGAGGGGGGGGGGGCTTGCCGTATGAGATTGAGTGGGGAGGGGGCTTGCTGTGCCATCATGTGTGCGGGGGGGGGGGGCTTGCCGTATGAGATTGAGTGGGGAGGGGGCTTGCTGTGCCATCATGTGTGCGGGGGGGGGGGGGGGGGGCTTGCCGTATGAGATTGAGTGGGGAGGGGGCTTGCTGTGCCATCATGTGTGCGGAGGGGGGGGGGCTTGCCGTATGAGATTGAGTGGGGAGGGGGCTTGTGGTGCCATCATGTGTGCAGGAGGGGGGCGGGGGCTTGCCGTATGAGATTGAGTGGGGAGGGGGCTTGCTGTGCCATCATTTGTGCAAGGGGGGGGGGGCTTGCCGTATGAGATTGAGTGGGGAGGGGGCTTGTGGTGCCATCATGTGTGCAGGAGGGGGGGGGGGCTTGCCGTATGAGATTGAGTGGGGAGGGGGCTTGCTGTGCCATCATGTGTGCAGGGGGGGGGGGGGGGGCTTGCCGTATGAGATTGAGTGGGGAGGGGGCTTGCTGTGCCATCATGTGCGGGGGGGGGGGGGGGGGCTTGCCGTATGAGATTGAGTGGGGAGGGGGCTTGTGGTGCCATCATGTGTGCAGGAGGGGGGGGGGGGGCTTGCCGTATGACATTGAGTGGGGAGGGGGCTTCCTGTGCCATCATGTGTGCGGGGGGGGGGGGGGCTTGCCGTATGAGATTGAGTGGGGAGGGGGCTTGCTGTGCCATCATGTGTGCGGGGGGGGGGGGCTTGCCGTATGAGATTGAGTGGGGAGGGGGCTTGCTGTGCCATCATGTGTGCAGGGGGGGGGTGGGGGGCTTGCCGTATGAGATTGAGTGGGGAGGGGGCTTGCTGTGCCATCATGTGCGGGGGGGGGGGGGCTTGCCGTATGAGATTGAGTGGGGAGGGGGCTTGTGGTGCCATCATGTGTACAGGAGGGGGGGGGGGCTTGCCGTATGAGATTGAGTGGGGAGGGGGCTTCCTGTGCCATCATGTGTGCGGGGGGGGGGGGGGGGGCTTGCCGTATGAGATTGAGTGGGGAGGGGGCTTGCTGTGCCATCATGTGTGCGGGGGGGGGGGGCTTGCCGTATGAGATTGAGTGGGGAGGGGGCTTGCTGTGCCATCATGTGCGGGGGGGGGGGGGGGCTTGCCGTATGAGATTCAGTGGGGAGGGGGCTTGCTGTGCCATCATGTGTGCGGACGGGGGGGGGCTTGCCGTATGAGATTGAGTGGGGAGGGGGCTTGCTGTGCCATCATTTGTGCAGGGGGGGGGGGGGCTTGCCGTATGAGATTGAGTGGGGAGGGGGCTTGTGGTGCCATCATGTGTGCAGGAGGGGGGGGGGGGGCTTGCCGTATGAGATTGAGTGGGGAGGGGGCTTGCTGTGCCATCATGTGTGCGGGGGGGGGGGGGCTTGCCGTATGAGATTGAGTGGGGAGGGGGCTTGCTGTGCCATCATGTGTGCGGGGGGGGGGGGCTTGCCGTATGCGATTGAGTGGGGAGGGGGCTTGCTGTGCCATCATGTGTGCGGGGGGGGGGGGCTTGCCGTATGAGATTGAGTGGGGAGGGGGCTTGCTGTGCCATCATCTGCGGGGGGGGGGGGGGCTTGCCGTATGAGATTGAGTGGGGAGGGGGCTTGCTGTGCCATCATGTGTGCGGGGGGGGGGGGGCTTGCCGTATGAGATTGAGTGGGGAGGGGGCTTGCTGTGCCATCATGTGTGCTGGGGGGGGGGGCTTGCCGTATGAGATTGAGTGGGGAGGGGGCTTGCTGTGCCATCATGTGTGCAGGGGGGGGGGGGGGGGGCTTGCCGTATGAGATTGAGTGAGGAGGGGGCTTGCTGTGCCATCATGTGTGCAGGGGGGGGGGGGGGGCTTGCCGTATGAGATTGAGTGGGGAGGGGGCTTGTGGTGCCATCATGTGTGCAGGAGGGGGGGGGGGCTTGCCGTATGAGATTGAGTGGGGAGGGGGCTTGCTGTGCCATCATGTGTGCGGGGGGGGGGGGGGGGGGGCTTGCCGTATGAGATTGTGTGGGGAGGGGGCTTGCTGTGCCATCATGTGTGCGGGGGGGGGGGGGGGGCTTGCCGTATGAGATTGAGTGGGGAGGGGGCTTGCTGTGCCATCATGTGCGGGGGGGGGGGGGGGGGCTTGCCGTATGAGATTGAGTGGGGAGGGGGCTTGCTGTGCCATCATGTGTGCGGGGGGGGGGGGGGCTTGCCGTATGAGATTGAGTGGGTTGGGGGCTTGCTGTGCCATCATGTGTGCAGGGGGGGGGGGGGGCTTGCCGTATGATATTGAGGGGGGAGGGGGCTTGCTGTGCCATCATGTGTGCAGGAGGGGGGGGGGGGGCGTATGAGATTGAGTGGGGAGGGGGCTTGTTGTGCCATCATGTGTGCGGGGGGGGGGGGGGGGCTTGCCGTATGAGATTGAGTGGGGAGGGGGCTTATTGTGCCATCATGTGTGCGGGAGGGGGGGGGGGGGCTTTCCGTATGAGATTGAGTGGGGCGGGGGCTTGTTGTACCATCATGTGTGTGTGTGGGGGGGGGGGGGGCTTTCCGTATGAGATTGAGTGGGGCGGGGGCTTGCTGTGCCATCATGTGTGCGGGGGGGGGGGGGGGGGGCTTGCCGTATGAGATTGAGTGGGGAGGGGGCTTGCTGTGCCATCATGTGTTCGGGGGGGGGGGGACTTGCCGTATGAGATTGAGTGGGGAGGGGGCTTGTGGTGCCATCATGTGTGCAGGAGGGGGAGGGGGCTTGCCGTATGAGATTGAGTGGGGAGGGGTCTTGCTGTGCCATCATGTGTGCGGGGGGGGGGGGGAGCTTGCCGTATGAGATTGAGTGGTAAGGGGGCTTGTGGTGCCATCATGTGTGCGGGAGGGGGGGGGGGGCTTGCCGTATGAGATTGAGTGGGGAGGGGGCTTGTTGTGCCATCATGTTTGCGGGGGGGGGGGGGCTTGCCGTATGAGATTGAGTGGGGAGGGGGCTTGCTGTGACATCATGTGTGCGGGGGGGGGGGCTTGCCGTATGAGATTGAGGGGGGAGGGGGATTGCTGTGCCATCATGTGTGCGGGGGGGGGGGGGGGCTTGCCGTATGAGATTGAGTGGGGAGGGGGATTGCTGTGCCATCATGTGTGCGGGGGGGGGGGGGGGGCTTGCCGTATGAGATTGAGTGGGGAGGGGGCTTGCTGTGCCATCATGTGTTCGGGGGGGGGGGGCTTGCCGTATGAGATTGAGTGGGGAGGGGGCTTGTGGTGCCATCATGTGTGCAAGAGGGGGGCGGGGGCTTGCCGTATGAGATTGAGTGGGGCGGGGGCTTGCTGTGCCATCATGTGTGCGGGGGGGGGGGGGCTTGCCGTATGAGATTGAGTGGGGAGGGGGCTTGCTGTGCCATCATGTGCGGGGGGGGGGGGGGCTTGCCGTATGACATTGAGTGGGGAGGGGGCTTGCTGTGCCATCATGTGTGCGGGGGGGGGGGGCTTGCCGTATGAGATTGAGTGGGGAGGGGGCTTGCTGTGCCATCATGTGCGGGGGGGGGGGGGGGGCTTGCCGTATGAGATTGAGTGGGGAGGGGGCTTGCTGTGCCATCATGTGTGCGGGGGGGGGGGGCTTGCCGTATGAGATTGAGTGGGGAGGGGGCTTGCTATGCCATCATGTGCGGGGGGGGGGGGGGCTTGCCGTATGAGATTGAGTGGGGAGGGGGCTTGCTGTGCCATCATGTGTGCGGGGGGGGGGGCTTGCCGTATGAGATTGAGTGGGGAGGGGGCTTGATGTGCCATCATATGTGCAGGGGGGGGGGGGGGGGGCTTGCCGTATGAGATTGAGTGGGGAGGGGGCTTGCAGTGCCATCATGTGCGGGGGGGGGGGGGCTTGCCGTATGAGATTGAGTGGGGAGGGGGCTTGATGTGCCATCATGTGTGCGGGGGGGGGGGGCTTGCCGTATGAGATTGAGTGGGGAGGGGGCTTGATGTGCCATCATATGTGCAGGGGGGGGGGGGGGCTTGCCGTATGAGATTGAGTGGGGAGGGGGCTTGCTGTGCCATCATTTGTGCAGGGGGGGGGGGGGCTTGCCATATGAGATTGAGGGGGGAGGGATTGTTGTGCCATCATGTGTGCAGGAGGGGGGGGGGGCTTGCCGTATGAGATTGAGTGGGGAGGGGGCTTGTTGTGCCATCATGTGTGCGGGGGGGGGGGGCTTGCCGTATGAGATTGAGTGGGGAGGGGGCTTGCTGTGCCATCATGTGCGGGGGGGTGGGGGGCTTGCCGTATGAGATTGAGTGGGGAGGGGGCTTGTGGTGCCATCATGTGTGCGGGGGGGGGGGGGCTTGCCGTATGAGATTGAGTGGGGAGGGGGCTTGATGTGCCATCATATGTGCAGGGGGGGGGGGGGCTTGTCGTATGAGATTGAGTGGGGAGGGGGCTTGTTGTGCCATCATGTGTGCATGGGGGGGGGGGGGCTTGCCGTATGAGATTGAGTGGGGAGGGGGCTTGTTGTGCCATCATGTGTGCGGGGGGGGGGGGGGGCTTGCCGTATGAGATTGAGGGGGGAGGGGGCTTGCTGTGCCATCATGTGCGGGGGGGGGGGGGGCTTGCCGTATGAGATTGAGTGGGGAGGGGGCTTGATGTGCCATCATGTGTGCGGGGGGGGGGGGCTTGCCGTATGATATTGAGGGGGGAGGGGGCTTGCTGTGCCATCATGTGCGGGGGGGGGGGGGGCTTGCCGTATGAGATTGAGTGGGGAGGGGGCTTGCTGTGCCATCATGTGTGCAGGGGGGGGGGGGGCTTGCCGTATGAGATTGAGTGGGGAGGGGGCTTGCTGTGCCATCATGTGTGCGGGGGGGGGGGGGCTTGCCGTATGAGATTGAGTGGGGAGGGGGCTTGCTGTGCCATCATGTGTGCGGGGGGGGGGGGGGCTTGCCGTATGAGATTGAGTGGGGAGGGGGCTTGCTGTGCCATCATGTGTGCGGGAGGGGGGGGGGGCTTGCCGTATGAGATTGAGTGGGGAGGGGGCTTGCTGTGCCATCATGTGTGCGGGGGGGGGGGGGCTTGCCGTATGAGATTGAGTGGGGAGGGGGCTTGATGTGCCATCATGTGTGCGGGGGGGGGGGGCTTGCCGTATGAGATTGAGTGGGGAGGGGGCTTGTTGTGCCATCATGTGTGCAGGGGGGGGGGGGGGGGGGCTTGCCGTATGAGATTGAGTGGGGAGGGGGCTTGTTGTGCCATCATGTGCGGGGGGGGGGGGGGCTTGCCGTATGAGATTGAGTGGGGAGGGGGCTTGCTGTGCCATCATGTGTGCGGGGGGGGGGGGGCTTGCCGTATGAGATTGAGTGGGGAGGGGGCTTGATGTGCCATCATATGTGCAGGGGGGGGGGGGGGGGCTTGCCGTATGAGATTGAGTGGGGAGGGGGCTTGATGTGCCATCATATGTGCAGGGGGGGGGGGGGGGGCTTGCCGTATGAGATTGAGTGGGGAGGGGGCTTGTTGTGCCACCATTTGTGCAGGGGGGGGGGGGGGGGGCTTGCCGTATGAGATTGAGGGGGGAGGGGGATTGTTGTGCCATCATGTGTGCAGGAGGGGGGGGGGGGCTTGCCGTATGAGATTGAGTGGGGAGGGGGCTTGCTGTGCCATCATGTGTGCGGGGGGGGGGGGGGGCTTGCCGTATGAGATTGAGTGGGGAGGGGGCTTGCTGTGCCATCATGTGTGCGGGGGGGGGGGGGGGGCTTGCCGTATGAGATTGAGTGGGGAGGGGGCTTGCTGTGCCATCATGTGTTCGGGGGGGGGGGGGGGCTTGCCGTATGAGATTGAGTGGGGAGGGGGCTTGATGTGCCATCATGTGTGCGGGGGGGGGGGCTTGCCGTATGAGATTGAGTGGGGAGGGGGCTTGTTGTGCCATCATGTGTGCGGGGGGGGGGGGGCTTGCCGCATGAGATTGAGTGGGGAGGGGGCTTGATGTGCCATCATGTGTGCAGGGGGGGGGGGGCTTGCCGTATGAGATTGAGTGGGGAGGGGGCTTGCTGTGCCATCATTTGTGCAGGGGGGGGGGGGGCTTGCCGCATGAGATTGAGTGGGGAGGGGGCTTGCTGTGCCATCATGTGCGGGGGGGGGGGGGGGCTTGCCGTATGAGATTGAGTGGGGAGGGGGCTTGCTGTGCCATCATGTGTGCGAGGGGGGGGGGGCTTGCCGTATGAGATTGAGTGGGGAGGGGGCTTGATGTGCCATCATATGTGCAGGGGGGGGGGGGGGGGCTTGCCGTATGAGATTGAGTGGGGAGGGGGCTTGCTGTGCCATCATGTGTGCGGGGGGGGGGGGGGTATATGAAATATGCAATTAATTAAAAAATCCTGGGGTATGAAAATGTGTGGACGGCACGGCGAAGCCGCGTGGGGGGGTGCGGGGGGTACCCCCCCCCGCCTTGGGCCCGGGGGCCAGCGGCCCCCGGTGGGGGTTGGGGGGCGAAGCCCCCAAAGTTCAGAAACAATGTGTGGTTTCAACTCGAGATTCCCAAATCTGTTGTAATTTAAATGTGTTAGTCCATTCAGTCAATGTTATGAATACCATATTCAAGTCAAAAACTCCGTAACTAGATTCAAAGGCACTCAAGCCTACAAACTGAAAATAAAGTCGGAAGTCAATATCTGCAAAGGCGGGAAGCCAAGATTCATGTGAGGCAAGTTGTGGCCAAGTCAGGGATTTCCCAATATGCAGCTATACCGCTGATGGCCCTGCCTCTCCCGGCCCAACCGCTGATGGTCATGCCTCTCCCGTTGGCTCAACCGCCGATGGCCCATGCCTTGCTGCAATCTTTGGACCTTAGGGCGCCCAGGCCTTTTCACCCCATGCCCATGTCTATGAAGAAGTACGGGTTGTGACTGACGGCCGGAAAGAAAGCAGAGAATGCCTGCTTGGCGAGGAGAAGTAGCCCTCGAAAGATCGATTTCATCCTTTCGACGCTTCACGGGCCGCCCATAATGACTAGAATCAGTAGATGATGTAAACATATTAAGCGATTCACGCGAGTCGATAGCGTTTCGATGATGCGGAGATAAAGGCGGTGCCGAACAGCGATTGTGAGCGACTCTGGAGCGAGCTACAGGCGTACAGCCGCTGCGCAGCTGCGAAAAGCCCCTGGGCCAATGTTTCAGTCAGGCTTTTTTCTTCAGAATATAATTAATAAAAAAAAGCCCAATTATCGCCTGAGGCCATTTATCGCCAAAAAAAAAAGACTGACGCCCCCCTCCCCCCCTACATTACTTAATTACATAACACCCCTCACCCCCCCCCTCCCCCACAGATCACTCACACTAACTGCCCCACACATCAGGCACTGATACTGCATCCCCCACAGATCACTCACACTAACTGCCCCACACATCAGGCACTGATACTGCATCCCCCACACAACACTCACACTGCCCATGCCTAACTTTCCGCTAACTGTTTTTCCTGACCATTGTTATACATATTGCATGCCCCATACCGCGCTTGAACCATGATGAAGATCCTCACCTTGAAGGTGGTGACGATGGCGCCATCACCCACGCTCCACATTGTAGCCGTCAAGTCCCAGCTCCCCGTTGCCAGGTGCCTCCCATCAGGGCTGAATGCTACACCCGCCACCACATCGGTGTGCCCCTGTGTTTCATGATGGGTCAGGGGAAGAGCAATGAAGGGAAGGACCTACTAGGTTCAATACATATAGAGTCCGCTGTCAAAGGGATAATGTGTGTAGGGGGCCGAGGGTAGCGCATTTGCCTGGAGATCAATTGGGGTAGGGACTAGGGCAGGGCTCCAGCTTGACATCAGCACGACTCATTTACTTCCACATTTGACGTGTCGGCAGCGTTGGGGGGACGGTCCTCAGCTTCCACACCAGATAGCTCTCTGTCACGTAGGCCACAGAGTCCACATGTTGAAAAGCATGCTAAGAATCAATTGACATCGCCCGATTGGGCGGTCCATCAGCCACGTAAGACGGCGTCAAAGTCGGGGAACCGGACCAAGTACAACGCTTATCCTTGCGGGTAGTGTTTGAGGACCTTTGTGCCGACGCTTCATTTGTCCAAGCTCACGATAATTGTTGTTCTTATCCTCCAGAAATCGCGGGAGAACAGTGTAACCAATATTGTCGTTGAATCTTGATGGGATAAAGGCTATCTTGCTTCAGTCACTCGCGTAACTGCGTCTAACCCCGAAGGAGAGCGTGTTTCAAGGAAATGCTGAAACAAATATGCCCATCTATATAGTTTCTCGTTTTAGCCTGGCAGCCAGGATCGGGGAAGCCAGAGGCTGCTACCCCCCATGACTTACGTAGTCCTTTTATTCTGTAGACATACCCATTTCCAATAGTTGGACCTTTAAGCCCCTGTAGCACTACCCTTCATCATGTCCCTTACCCAACATCCCCCATTCCCCTGTTTCTACCATGTTGTTGTCTCTCCACACAATGCCTCCTCACCTTTAAGGTGGTGATGATGGTGCCATCAAGCATGCTCCACACGATGGCGGTTTTGTCATCGCCCCCCGAGGCTGCGTACCTCCCATCTCGGCTGAATGTGATGCTCGTCACCGTGCCTTTGTGCCCCTGTGTTTGATAAGGGGTCAGTGAAATGTGTGAAAGGGAACAGCTTCGTGGATATTGTGGACTGCATTGCATGGCATTCCATTCATTGTCGTCGTGGCTGCTAGAACCAACACTTGTTCATATTTTGAATGATCTCCTACCGCTACACTGCTGTCATACAATGGTACTCATGGAAAGGGCATACACGGGGGGGGCATTGTGTGGGGTGGGGCTGCGTAAATGCCAACATGTCAATCCAAATGATATTGATGCACCTTTATCTTCCCATGATGTTGAAAGGTATGTCCACCATTCCTCGTCATGCACAATTCCATGAAGAAAGCAATTGCGGCCCGCATAGGCGTGAAGATACAATGCAACATGGGACGTGGCTGCCGCCGACCATGCAAACACAATACTAATGCATTGATTGCATGGCAATATGAACCTCTAGCTATAGGTCTAGAACCCATTAAACCCTCCAAGGTATAAACCCTACACTTGGCATGGGGTTGGCAGGACAACACAAGTGGCTTGCAATCAACATAATAAAATACTTCAAATGGCGAGACATGGACATGAACACAATATCTAAAATGTTACATAATGTTGATACATGCCCCAAAGATATGAACTGAAACATAATGTTCCCCCCCCCCACCCTTATTCCCCTCTTCACCTTCAGTATCTTGCGTAAGGTGCCGTCACCCCGGCTCCACATAATAGCAGAACTGTCCCGGCTCCCTGTGGCTAGGGAATTCCCATCAGGGCTTAACGCGACACTGTGCACCCGGTTGGTGTGTCCCTGTGTATCATGACAGGACATGGCAATGGCACATATGGGGGAATAAGGGAATTAGAGACGTGCGCTTATTAGTTGACAAACCAAGATTTCATGTCATATTCATGCCCCCTCAAGCACATGCAATTATATAACGTGCCGCACCCGTTGTGCAATTGACCTTGGTGGTGTCAAAACGTGGCAACATGATTCCTGTGATCCCCACCCCCACCCCACACTCAGAGAACCCCACACACCAGCCAATCCAGTGCCCCCCCCCCCTGCCACGCACCAACCACCTTGGGACACACACATACAACCCCACCCACCAGACAATCCAGTGCCCCCCCCCCCCCCCTGCCACACACCAACCGATCCAGTGACCCCCCCCCCCCCTGCCACACACCAACCAATCCAGTGCCCCCCCCCCCCTGCCACACACCAACCAATCCAGTGCCCCCCCCCCTGCCACACACCAACCAATCCAGTGCCCCCCCCCCCCTGCCACACACCAACCAATCCAGTGACCCCCCCCCCCTGCCACACACCAACCAATCCAGTGACCCCCCCCCTGCCACACACCAACCAATCCAGTGCCCCCCCCCCCCCTGCCACACACCAACCAATCCAGTGACCCCACCCCCTGCCACACACCAACCAATCCAGTGACCCCCCCCCCCCCCCTGACACACACCAACCACCAAGGATTACGAAATATATAATATTCTTAAGTGTTTGTGCCAACGTGATTGCCATCCAGCATGTACAACAAATATGAAGCATCCCCTTCTCTACCCCGTGCGGTGGTGGTGAGTCTAACTTGACATTGTTGTTGGGCCATAGAAAGTTGTAAGAAATGCCAGATATGCCCATCCTCACACGTAGCATGCAATGAAAAAACAATGCAGCGACTGAAACCCACATTCAAGAAGGTTAACTCCTCAAGTTGTTGTACGACCCCAGCCGCCGCCGGCCTGCTTCCCTCGTCCGTCGCCCAACACTGGTGAACGAGCTCTTGCAGCTTGGATGGGAACTCAAGCGATGGAGGTGGCAGGCTGGGCCTCACACCATTCATCACCTTCATCCGCACGACGTCGTCCGATGCCATTTCATGGAAGGGCCTATTGTTTGAGAATATCTCGCACATCACCATCCCCAATGAGAAGATGTCAGCAGGAGGGCGCTTACCGTGGTCAGGCCGCTCAAGCACCTGAGGAGGTGGGCGTAAAGCGCCGATGAGTACACGTATTGAACTGAAAAAATGTAAGCTGCCCTAGCCTTAGGGCTAACTAGGCTTGCTCTTGCTTGATGGTGGTGGTGCGGATGTGGCCTCCGCCCCAGCTGCATTGTTCCCTTTACACCCGCACGCCTTAGGGGGGCGTAGTTGTGTTATTATTTCTTTCTCGGGTGGCGCAGCAAGGTGCTTGGGCTGGGTAGGCACTCCAGGAACTCACCTCGGGAGCAGCGTATCGCATGGTGTATGCATGGGGGGATGAGCTGCCGCGGCCAATGGTCATCGTGGCTGTCAGGTCGCCACGGCTGGTGTAATCAAAGCCAGAGCAGCCAAAGTCCGATATGGCACATTGGCGGCGCCCCATGTCCAAGCTGCCCACGAGGATGTTTCTGTTGGTTGTTGGTGTGGGGGAGGTGGGTGGTCCTGGTTTATAGAAGAGGGCTATGTGGATGAAGACATTTCAACGCCTCTCTCTGGCTGCCATGTTTGTGCAAGCAAGCACAACTTGGGATAAAGATCGCACGGAGGAAGATGGATCGACCATGCTAGCCAGCTTGGGCCAGCTGCACTTGCTAGTAGTTGGAGGCTTTGCGTGCTAGTACATGACAAAACCATGATTCCCCACTCAAAACAGCAAGTGAAGACAAGCAAAATTATATACATGCAGCTGGAACTAAATAAGCAGGCAGGGTGCTCAGGGGGTGTCCATTCCTAAGGTAGGTGCTCAAGGGGTGGCTCAAGGGGTGTTCATTCCTAAGCAATTTTAGTTGCATAGGGGGACAGAAGGCTCTCTACCTGGCGTGGCCTCCCTCCCTCCCTCCATCCCTCCCTTTACTTACCCCGGCTTGAGGTCTCCGTGCACGATGGGTCTCTTCTCATACTGGTGGATGTCCCGCACACCACGGGCCACTTGTAGGGCGATGTCGACTTTCCCCATGAAGCTAACCTCGACCTTTGGGGCATGAGTGGGGATAGGTTTATTTAAGGACATCGTAAATATGGAAACCTCTCCTCATCCTGGCCCACACACAACAACTGACCTACCTCTCCATGGCGTATATTCCGAAGATGCATGGCCAGGGTGTAGTCGTAGCGCCTCATTACCATGCAGAACAGAGGGGGGTGACGGTCCTTGGCGACCACGATGCCTACGTGTTATAATGGAAGAACATATGTAGGCATAAGAAGGGGTACGGTAGTGCATCAGTGCAGTAGGTGGTGGTGCAATATGTCAGAGGAACAATGCGTTGACTACTGTTCCTCTTGAAATGGACTTTGCATGGACTTTGCATGGACTTTGCATGGACTTTGCATGGACTGTTTGGTGGTGCAGCATGCTCCTGATTTCTAAAGATGCAGAAAGCTGTTGTCCAAGTGATTTTATTTGACCCATTTTGCGGTGGCCTGTGTGCGTGTGCCTGTTTGGACATGATTGCCAGCCCTTCCATACATGCCCATGCCCTTTTCGAACCCTTTCCTTCCTGCCTTCCTTGCGTTTCATTGTTTTAACTCATTGGCCATCAGGTGTTAAGCATCTACTCCATGCACGCCGGTACTTGTCGTGCTCTCCAATTACAATTTGCTATTTGTATGCATAGCTTGATTTGCTTTATGTATGCATTGCCTTGGGGTCCCCATTTGCTGGATTATCACTTTGCCTGTTGGGCCTTCCAGTCTTGTGTTTGGTTGCTCAGTCTGTTGGCATCCTTCTCAACATATCTTACGATGTCCACCTTTTGAGCTGCCTTTTGACCTTAGTGATGTGTTTCTGTCATAATGGCTTAAATTTGGGTCCCCGTTATCATTTGGTTTGCTCTGCCTGACATTTTCAGGCAGACACTACAATGGGTGGTTGCATTGAAGACTTGCCCTCATCCTTCATTGGGGCACAACATAGCCGTTTGCCAACAGCCAGCATGAATTTCGCTCCCAGTCAGGATCTAGGGTTTGTCTTCAAATGTAGCCCTATTGCCTTTTGGGCCCATGGTGCACTGAATGCTTTGTTGCACCTAAGCAGCCTATTGGCATAGAATGAATGCATTCATCAGGAGAAGCGGCAGTGCCTGTCTCTCAGCCACATTTTGCATCCTTGCCTCTTTGCCTCCCTGATTCCTTGCCTCCTTGCCTCCTTGCCATCCTGTCATGCCCTGCCATCCTGGCTGCCCTATATTGATATATTACCTTGCCCTGTGCTGACATATTTTCCTGCCCTGCCCTGCCCGGCCCTGCCCTCCCTACCCTGTCTTGCCCTGCCCTGCCATGACATAGTGCCCTGCCCTGCCCTGTCCTGTCCTGTCCTGACATATTGCCCTACCCTGCCCTGCCCCGCCCTGCCCCGCCCCGCCCCAAAACCGGTAAGCCTCCGCTGATGTAAAGTTCTAATAAATCCCTCTGTGTCCGACTCACCCTGCGCTGATGTAAAGCTCTAATAAATCCCTCTGTGTCCGACTCACCCTGCCCTGATGTAAAGCTCTAATAAATCCCTCTGTGTCCGACTCACCCTGCGCTGATGTAAAGCTCTAATAAATCCCTCTGTGTCCGACTCACCCTGCCCTGATGTAAAGCTCTAATAAATCCCTCTGTGTCCGACTCACCCTGCGCTGATGTAAAGCTCTAATAAATCCCTCTGTGTCCGACTCACCCTGCGCTGATGTAAAGCTCTAATAAATCCCTCTGTGTCCAACTCACCCTGCGCTGATGTAAAGCTCTAAATCCCTCTTTGTACAACTCACCCTGCGCTGATGTAAAGCTCTAATAAATCCCTCTGTGTCCAACTCACCCTGCCCTGATGTAAAGCTCTAATAAATCCCTCTGTGTCCAACTCACCCTGCGCTGATGTAAAGCTCTAATAAATCCCTCTGTGTCCGACTCACCCTGCGCTGATGTAAAGCTCTAATAAATCCCTCTGTGTCCGACTCACCCTGCCCTGATGTAAAGCTCTAATAAATCCCTCTGTGTCCAACTCACCCTGCCCTGATGTAAAGCTCTAATAAATCCCTCTGTGTCCGACTCACCCTGCGCTGATGTAAAGCTCTAATAAATCCCTCTGTGTCCGACTCACCCTGCCCTGATGTAAAGCTCTAATAAACCCCTCTGTGTCCGACTCACCCTGCGCTGATGTAAAGCTCTAATAAATCCCTCTGTGTCCGACTCACCCTGCCCTGATGTAAAGCTCTAATAAATCCCTCTGTGTCCGACTCACCCTGCGCTGATGTAAAGCTCTAATAAATCCCTCTGTGTCCAACTCACCCTGCCCTGATGTAAAGCTCTAAATCCCTCTGTGTCCGACTCACCCTACGCTGATGTAAAGCTCTAATAAATCCCTCTGTGTCCGACTCACCCTGCCCTGATGTAAAGCTCTAATAAATCCCTCTGTGTCCAACTCACCCTGCCCTGATGTAAAGCTCTAAATCCCTCTGTGTCCGACTCACCCTGCGCTGATGTAAAGCTCTAATAAATCCCTCTGTGTCCGACTCACCCTGCCCTGATGTAAAGCTCTAATAAATCCCTCTGTGTCCAACTCACCCTGCGCTGATGTAAAGCTCTAATAAATCCCTCTGTGTCCGACTCACCCTGCCCTGATGTAAAGCTCTAATAAATCCCTCTGTGTCCACCTCACCCTGCGCTGATGTAAAGCTCTAATAAATCCCTCTGTGTCCAACTCACCCTGCGCTGATGTAAAGCTCTAATAAATCCCTCTGTGTCCGACTCACCCTGCCCTGATGTAAAGCTCTAATAAATCCCTCTGTGTCCGACTCACCCTCCGCTGATGTAAAGCTCTAATAAATCCCTCTGTGTCCAACTCACCGTACAGTTCCACAACATGCTGGCTCTTGACCGCTGAGAGCAGGTACGCCTCTTTCTCAAGGTCGGTTTGGAGCCCGTCGAGGCTCAAAGACGAGTTGACAGTGAGCATCTTGATGGCAACCTCTCTCCCTGCATAGGTACCGTCTTTCACCACGCTGTAGCTGCCTGTACCCAAGACATTACTGCCGATCTCCAGCAAGGCAGGGTCCAGCACCTTGCCCGTGGCCCTCAGTCGGTCCAACAATGCCACCTTGACGTCCCTCATGACCCTGTGAGGGATAGATCAAGCATGACCTCGATCCCCTTGTCCAGGGATATACGGCGCTGAGATGCGTTGCAATTCGTGGAAATATGGAGCATGAATGCTTTGCAGGAATGAGGTGCATACAAAGGATTGGGGTGGCATCAAATCGGCTTTGGTCATTCTCTTCACGCCTTGCCCTTGTTTCCCTCATGGCAGCCAAGTAACGTGCATCAACTAAGTGAGGATATCTAATCTCGTACCTACCCTTGGAATGAAAGCCCGGCATCCGCACACACGATCCTTCTGGACGTCACATCTGGAACGTCCATGAGCACCTGCACCAAACTGGCCTGCATATCCCTGATCTTGAGCTTCTGCTCGGCAATCTCTCGCTCCAGTGCACTTTTTATGACCTCGTGCTGCTCAGTCTCGCGGCGCCGCATGTCGGCGAAGGCCTTGTCTTGGGTGAGGCTGTGATTGCTGCTAACCTGCACACAGTGCAAACAATATTAACTTTGTTATCAAAGCACCCCTGCCATGTAGCTGGGGCCATTGTAAGTTGAAGTTGAGAATTCAGCAGCCAACAGGCCATCAGTGTTCCTGTATCTATCCATGCTGTGAGGGGGCAGGGCATTATACACCCACCAACGTATGCTCAAATTGCATATGTCATCTGTGCCTGCTAATCTGCACCTTGTGAGTGATGTGATGGCAGAACTTAGACCTTTTACACGCCTCATGCTGCACGAGCGCCTAGCAGAACATAGTGGCACCCCAGCCAAGGTTCAATACCCGTTGGCAGACCAGCCTGCACCCTCATATCATCCTTCCATGCCCATTCTTACTGCAGCAGGTGGCCTCACGAGCGAGGCAGCAGTCATGGCTAGATTGAGCTCATTCGTCGTTCCATCGATCTGTTGATGCAGGTTGATGAGCTTGTCTTTGAGGATGCTGGCTCGGAATAACCGCATAATGGCCTGAGAGGAGGGGGGTACGGGGATGTCATATGGGAGTGGTCGTCTAGTATACTTCCTCACTCAGTCTACTGGAGGCATGCATGCTTCATTATCATCAGCTGCATTGTTTGCCACACCGGGTACACCGGGTAATATGTGTGACTTGGATCGACTGCCAGTCAGTGCACGTTGATTACCTTGCGCAAGCCCCACTTGCCCCACATGCCCACTGAATCCATACGGGTACCATACTTCTAGGGGTGTGAATGTGTTGACACAAGCGAGGGCATGGAGGCGTGATAACTAGGCACTGCCCCTTCACCGCACCTGGTCCATCGACACCTTCTTAGCGCTGCATCCTCGGACCACGTCCAACACCTTATCCAGGACATCATGAACCTTGTACATGGCCCTCTTGAGGAAAGCCAACTTGTCAGGATGAGCAGCAAGCCTGGAGTGATTAGGACAAGGAGGGAATGTGACAGAGGGAAAAGTCGCCACGCAGCTCAGCAAATGGACAAATTGCAGAATCTCAACATCATGGTAGGCCATAATACGGGCATACACACTAGTTCAATCTGCCATGGCTTTGGACTCTCTGCTACCCACCAAGAGCCATTGAAATCCTTGTCGAGCATCTGCACCACATCCCGCAGGAAGTATGCACGTTCCCCCAAGTACTTGGCTGCATCATGGTTATCTTTGACCAGCTGGACAGCCTCAAAGATGAGTTTAGCCACAGTCAGACAAGCCCCCACGACACTGCCGATGGGGCCCGCATTTCCAGCCACCTGCCAGCAGCAGGGCAGGGCAGGATGAGCACATGTCAGTGACCTCATGTACAGCCAGCTATCTGACAACAAGCACAGCTAGGTAATTACTTCAATGTGCCGGATCAAGAGCACCCCTACACCATGCAACAATAGTGCAGCAAATCGACTTTACAGCAACACGTGAATGTTTCTATGTATGCATGTTGTATGCATGGAGATCCAAATGCAGCCAGACCGAGATATGGGGGCATGCACTTTCTCTTACATTTGCAAAGCCGTCAAGTACATTCATAATTCCTGCAAGATAAGACAGGCAAAAATAAATTGATGGGTTGGCTATAATGTGGGGTATTGTTCACTATTTTGTTTTTGTTCCTGTAACATGAAAAAAGATCCTACCAAGCACACAAATCTGCCATGTCGGCAAATTATGATCAGATACCTTTTTACACTGTGTTGTTTGTCCCATTTCATGTTTGTGATTGCATTAAGATTAAATATCACTTTGAAATTAACCAATACATTTTGCTTTAGGTATTCATCAGCTATATTCTGGGCAGGTCACCAAGGAATTCAGGCCCACACGGGTCAAGAGGGTGGGTGCAACTAAGGCTGCATATAGCAGCAGATGCCCAATGCGAGGCGACCGCTGTTGCTGCTGCTTGGTGATGCAGCCCATATGCGGATCCCTTGGTGGCTGAGGTCTTCGGATCCGAGATAGAAGGTGCCTCATCTCACCACCAGGGCTCTTTCATCCACAGCATCCATCGCCATCCGGCAAGCCATGCATCCGGCCAGATGGCCAGTGGCAAGCGCCCCACGGCATCTCCGTCAGGTCCCCAGGTGACCCGGCACGATGACCGCATCAGGGCAGGCAAGCATGCTGATATGGCTGTGGATACTCGTGACTAGTCTAGGTTATGCACATGCCACTCCCAAGCTGATCCCGCTCCCCATGCACCCCCCCGGCATGGGCCAATCCCCAGCCTCTGGCGGCTTTGGCCCTGCCCTTGAGGGTTTAGAGGGTTGCCTCCCCACACCATGCATAGGCCCCAGCCCGGACCTAGTAGCCTCAGTGACCTTAATATTTTGTACTTGAACCTTTGGATGGGTTGCTACTGTGCCCCTTCTTGCCCCCTTTGAGACTTAGTCCCTGGTTTAGGCTGTGCTTGTCCTGTTTGCAGTCTTGCTTCATGTGTGGGCTTGCCTGCTGTGCGTGGCTGCTAGTGTGCGACCTGTGTCTTTGTGGGTAGTGGGGGTCTCTGGCTGGTTTTGACGACACGTTTTCGACTTTTCGTACGGCAACGAAAATAGCCTATCAGAAGCAGTGTGCGCAGTTGATTCCAATTGAGCATGATCATATTTTATCCAAACGTCACCCCCCCCTCCCCGCGTTTCGCGTCTGCGTTTGCGTTTGCACTTTCAACCTCAAACGCAACGCAGTCTATCTGACCTTCCCCTTAAGGAAGGTGCATGTGCTGCTCACCCTCAGGTTCCGCGTGGCGGTGCCTAAAGTAGTATCTACCTGCTGGAAATCATGGGTGATGTGGCAGGGTACTCACGCCCCAGTACTCACCTGGTGCGTCACACAGAGATAGATGATAACACGCTTCGGAAGAATAGGCGGGACTTGCTTGTTGGTCTTGTTAGGATCGAGTTGATGAGTGACCTGGCGTTAGTTCGTAGGTTCTGACGAGCGTATTGTCCTGGCGAGCGTAATGTTCTCAGGCGACGCAGCTGCAGCAGGTCTTGGGAAGGTGGGACATACACTCACAGCGGAACTCTCAGTATGTCTGCATCAATATCTCGGCCTTGCTTTTCTTGGGTATATACCGGTAGGGTCTGGGGTGGATGGATGCACAGCACGTCAACCTGAAGATCATAAATAAAGAGATGAGATGGCCGGAATATCTTGCTGCCGAATACGACCTTCTAGGGGGTGTTTCCACTGGTGCCTTAAACCAGCGCGGTTTGAATCCGGTTGCTCGCGATCGTGATTTTTTCACGCCTTAAACCAAAACTGTTTCCACTGAAATCCAGGAAGTTCACAGCGAACTTCCTGCTGCCAGAGGTCTGATCTAGGGGCGCCGAGACGTTCTGCGACGATTCGTGACCTCGGAAACACAAGTGTCGCCGCTTTTTTCGATCTGGCTATAGAAATGGCGTCTTTAATGACGAACGATCTTTCGTGCTGAGATGGTTCCTTAAACCAAGAGGCAACCAACTCACAGAATAGCTTAAACCTGGTCATCGACGAGGTATAGGCTATCCTCGAATGCGTGGTTTCAGAAAGGCCTAAACCGTGTCGGTTTGCGGCAGTTGGGTCGAAATTGGGCCTTAAACCGTGTCGGTTGCCCGACAGAATACCAGTGGAAACACGACCTTACCGTGTATGTTAGTTGTCAACTTAGTCGTCCTACATCACCGATTCGATTCATCAGTCCTAGTGCGTGTTGCCGACGGGTGGTTCATATTGGGTTCCAAATAATGGATCCGCGTCCTGCCAGGGTCATATTCATCACCTGCTTTGTGGCATCCAAGGATCTCTGCTCATGTAATCCTACTATACCTACTACGTCAAACATCGAAACACCACGTCACGCAAGTGGCGCTTCGGTTAGCATCGAGGCACACAACGTCACATGGTGTGTTCCAATGTTCAGGAGTACACATGATGACCCATTTTGCCGTGTCGGAATGAAGCTGCCAAAATTGCCGTATACCGTAACGACGTTCGCAAATATCGAGAATTCCAGTCTCTGATTATCACTACTACTCAAACCCCCTGTTTTGGTAGGCAGAAAACCTACCAGTTTCAAGGCAAATGCATCATTTGGACAAGGCCCCTAAAATGATTATGGTAGGTGAATTGGTAGGTTAAAATCGGCCGAAAACGCGACATCTACCGATTTGCATTCTGGTAGGTTTAAATTTCGGTAGGCCCAGAACCTACCGAAATAGATACTCCTTGGCTACCATTTTTGCCCTGGTTGGCCTACCGATTGCCCTACTGTCGCTACCATATTTACCTACTAGTTATCATCATTTGGTCGACCATTTGTTGCTCAGATTGGCCTACCGATTCCTCTAATGTCGCTACCATATTTACCTGCCAATTAGCATGATTGGTCCTCCAGGCGTTGCCCAGACTAGGCCGATTCATTGCGCTCCTTTTGGTATTAATTGGGATCGGCTTGCTGTACCCCCCTATGTAGGTGGGGCTGACTAATGATGTGCTGGCTATTTCAATAAACTGGTTTGCTCATCGCTTGCTGGAGGAATCAATTGGTAATGAAACAATTGCCAGGAGATCTATACCGGTAGAAAATTAAATCAATATTTGACAGCAGTGGAATCTATACCGGTTGAAAAATTAAATCAATATTTGACGGCCAGGAGATCTATACCGGTAGAATAATTAGATCAATATCAACGGCCACGAAATATATGCTGGTAGAATAATTAAACCAGTATTTGACATTCGGTCTTTGAGGTCCTCAGGTGTTCAATCCTCCAGTCATCAACCACTCATTCAAGAAAGTGTACCATAATAATGTCAGAATATAAGACAGAATGCTTGCTAGCAAGCAAGGGAATGCATGGCAAAGGAAACGAGTAAATCATAAATAAGCGACCATTGTCAGACCATATCAAGCATTCGCTTGTCATACGTGTATTCATCAAATTCAAGAACAATCTGCCTAAGACAAAACTGCCATTGGCGCAACACCCCTTGCAGCTCCCTTGACACTTCATCAATGTCCTTCTGGGCCAGACCCTGAGGGGGCTGGATCTCGTCATAGCCCAAGGTGACCAAGCCGCTCCAGGTTTTGGGGGTGCACCACGCCTGCGATTGGGAAATTAACACTTGATTTAAAGCATGGCTGCCGAGCAATGTATGGAATACGGGCTCATGAAATACGGGTAGGCGGGAAGGGCACCCAGAAACCATCTTCAAACAACGGAGGGGGTCAGCAAGTCAGGCACTGGGGTAGTGGACATCAGTAGGCAGGGCAGGAGGCAGTTCACGGGTAAGGCAGGATGGCAGATCATGGGTAGGGGTCAGCAAGGCAGTGCAGGTCATGAGGAAAACTTACCACAAGTGTTGCAACCTGGCCGATGCCAATGAACACTAGCTGTCCCGGCAGGTCGTAGCTCTCTTCCACCGGGAAAACAACCACTCCAGGCTGAAGCAGTCCCTTGACACATGATGCTTGCCCCAGCCAGCCAGCTGGAGCTGCGGGCAGGCCAGGGGGGGTCACCGAGGGGTGTACCGGTGAGGAAAGACATGCTTTTAGGCGGGCCCTTGTTGAGGCGGCCGTTGTTAGCAATGAGGTTTTCAACGGTAAGCATAAAATGTCGGCACGTCGGTATAGCAGGCAGGCAAGTTGAAGGGCAGGTACATTTAAACAGGCACCCTACATGGTAGACAAGCACGCCACATGACACGTTCGTGCGTTGTCATGGCGTGCTTGTCTCATGGTTGGCGTTACATGGCAGTTAGTCAGGTACGCTTACGCTTGTGGCCACCATGTTGCATGGTTAACAGGCACAAAGCCATGGCAAGCATACTTCATAGCATGTACGCTTCATGCACGATACGTTAGGAATGCTTCATATTACGATTTTTAGGGCATGCATGCTCCTTGGCAGGCATGCTCCATGGTTTCTCGTTCTCAAGCAGATCACTATTCATGATCCATCATATTGTCAAGTAATCCACTTACCAAGTTGTAAGGGATACATGCTAAAAGGCAGTCGGATTGGATCGCTGGATCGAAGGCAGACAAGATACCAGTAGCGGAAACGGCAGCGAAGAAGGAAGCACAGTGTTAGCGTCAGCGAATGGGATCTACAATCGCATGATGCAGTAAAAGCGCAATTCGGGGGCAACTGGGTAGCAGAGCTATACATAGCTATACAGAGCTATACAGAGCTATACAGAGCTATACAGAGCTATACAGAGCTATACAGAGCTATACAGAGCTATACATAGCTATACATAGCTATACATAGCTATACAGAGCTATACAGAGCTATACAGAGCTATACAGAGCTATACATAGCTATACAGAGCTATACAGAGCTATACAGAGCTATATAGAGCTATACAGCCTGTTTAACAGCGTAAATGCACCTAAAAGCTGTTTCTTAAGGAGCGGGCTCTGCAAAGACACTTGACAGAGATGAAAAAGCAGTACAAACGAAGGTTAAAAAGTCAAAAAATAAGCAGAGGAAAGTTTCACACACACCGTCGTACGCAGTTGATGGAAGGCTCAGGGTTAATTCCTTCCTGGTTCAAATGCCGTCCACAAGCATGATGCTGCTCGCCTGTGGCTGTCACCAAGTGGTAGGTTCAGCGCATGGAAAGTTTAGGGGCCAGGCCTTCACAGTTTACAAACCATCCTGGCGCATGCTGCAGCCCTGATGCAGCTGGCCGGTAGCTCTCACCCAGTAGTAGGCATAGTTTTTGAAGAGGTTGAAGATGGGCATCGTAGCATGGCCAAACCTGCTGTGGCAGGGCAACCAAGAGCAGGCAGTGCAGGCATCACTGAGAGGGAAAGCAGGACCAGCACGAGCCTCGGATCATCCCCTGCATGGCAGCCTTATCATCAGTGCTGCGCCCCAAGAAGTGGCATTCCTGATCAAGCAATGCAGGCCCTGCTAAATCAATACGGTATGTGGCATATGAATACCAGTACATGTATTCAAACCCGTGTCGTATGTACAATATATTCGTGCAGCAGCCTACCCAGTGCTGCGGCCAAACGCATGGCTTGATCCATCCAGGCAATCTTTGATTTATTGTACCATTTGCATCCTACCCTGCTTCCGTGCTGTCCCTTCGCACTCACAAATTTTCAACTCCTCGTATGACTTGCGAGAGACAGCCCTGAGCATGTTCTCGGTGCCCAGCGGACGGTATCCTCCAGCAAAAAGCAGGAAGACAACCTCCCGCCGAGCTTGACCCACTCCCCCAAGCGTAATCCCTTCCGCCGGGCGTCCCCCCTCCCCCCAACCCTTTGCAGTACGCACTTGTGCACCAAAAAGGTCTCGAGGCTGCGTTTGGAGTAGTGGAAGCTACAGTAGGCAAGCGCCAGTTGCTGAACAAGCGCATGCTCTTTGGGTACTCTGAGGTGGGCCGCAGGCAGGCAGCGGACAAACCGGCATCAGCTCCTTCATTGCACTGTCATCAATTGTAGGGGAATGTAAAGGTTTGGCCACATCAAGGAAGTGCGGGCCCTGACACAAATAGGTCAGATCCGATCTTTTCAAAATTCATACGAGGACCCAACTCGAAAAATAGTGTACATGCCTGGACTTCAATAATGCTGCTTGCGCATATCATGCAGCAGGCTACACAGGATGTGTACATGACACAGATTTCAAGCTTCTATTAGAGACCCTGCAAGCCCCCCCCCCATGAGGGCAGATACCGTACTTCTAATATGTCTTCCCTTGGGTGTGAATAACCTATTACTTAGTGCATGCATGGGGGCACACTATGGACACAAACTCTCAATTTCCGACTGTCACTGGCATGGTTTGTAATACCGGTACATGCCTCACCCCAAAACAACGTTGACTTGAGGGAAGGCAAATCGAATTAACAGTTAGTGGCATTTTTTAATTCTTGAGGCAGTGCTGCATTAATGAAGTGAAATTGTTTGTTCAGCTTCAGACGCCTGGAGAAAGTCCCCCCAGGATTATCATGGGGGAAGGATTTGCTGGCATGTCGCAATTTCAAACCCGGGGGATCAAGGCCTAGGTTTTCAGAATGGTGGAATAAATCCAATAAATCCAACCAGGCTGGTCTGGAGGTTCAGAATACTCACATATGCCCCGGGTGCAGGATGTGCGGCAGGAAGAAGGACATGGGGTACATGACACTACCAGGGGCCCAAAGTACTCCCAGAAGAACACCGTCGAGTAGCCAATCTGTCACATACAGGGGCAGCACAGCAACAACAGGGGTTGCAGTGATCACTCTCCCAGGGCTGCATGCAACATTTGTCTAATCAAGCGTGCTTGAGGCGCGCTTTGGGGGGGTCGGACATCTTTCTTCACAATGGATCCTGGAAAGCAATAAAAAAACACGGGTCACTATACATGCCAGACAGGTACGGACGCGAAGACCAAGGGTGCTCGCTACTGTGTGGGCCAAGTGGCCTGGGTGAGTGGGTATCCCTGGCCCATGCCGGCCGGGCCGCCGGACCAGCATTGGGAGCCAGGCCTAGTAGCCTGCCAGAGCTGAAATGTAAGTGAAGTGTAGCTGAAGTGTAGATGATGTGTAGCTGAAGTGTAGATGAAGTGCAGCTGAAGTGCAGGTGAAGTGTAGATGAAGTGTAGATGAAGTGTAGCTGAACTGTAGATGATGTGTAGCTGAAGTGCAGCTGAAGTGCAGGTGAAGTGCAGCTGAAGTGCAGCTGAAGTGCAGCTGAAGTGCAGCTGAAGTGCAGCTGAAGTGCAGCTGAAGTGCAGGTGAAGTGCAGCTGAAGTGCAGCTGAAGTGCAGGTGAAGTGCAGGTGAAGTGCAGCTGAAGTGCAGCTGAAGTGCAGCTGAAGTGCAGCTGAAGTGCAGCTGAAGTGCAGGTGAAGTGCAGCTGAAGTGCAGGTGAAGTGCAGCTGAAGTGCAGGTGAAGTGCAGCTGAAGTGCAGCTGAAGTGCAGCTGAAGTGCAGCTGAAGTGCAGCTGAAGTGCAGCTGAAGTGCAGCTGAAGTGCAGCTGAAGTGCAGCTGAAGTGCAGCTGAAGTGCAGGTGAAGTGCAGCTGAAGTGCAGGTGAAGTGCAGCTGAAGTGCAGGTGAAGTGCAGGTGAAGTGCAGCTGAAGTGCAGCTGAAGTGCAGCTGAAGTGCAGCTGAAGTGCAGCTGAAGTGCAGCTGAAGTGCAGCTGAAGTGCAGCTGAAGTGCAGCTGAAGTGCAGCTGAAGTGCAGCTGAAGTGCAGCTGAAGTGCAGCTGAAGTGCAGCTGAAGTGCAGCTGAAGTGCAGCTGAAGTGCAGATGAAGTGCAGATGAAGTGCAGCTGAAGTGCAGCTGAAGTGCAGCTGAAGTGCAGCTGAAGTGCAGCTGAAGTGCAGCTGAAGTGCAGCTGAAGTGCAGGTGAAGTGCAGCTGAAGTGCAGCTGAAGTGCAGCTGAAGTGCAGCTGAAGTGCAGCTGAAGTGCAGCTGAAGTGCAGCTGAAGTGCAGCTGAAGTGCAGCTGAAGTGCAGCTGAAGTGCAGCTGAAGTGCAGCTGAAGTGCAGCTGAAGTGCAGCTGAAGTGCAGCTGAAGTGCAGCTGAAGTGCAGCTGAAGTGCAGCTGAAGTGCAGGTGAAGTGCAGCTGAAGTGCAGCTGAATTGCAGCTGAAGTGCAGCTGAAGTGCAGCTGAAGTGCAGCTGAAGTGCAGCTGAAGTGCAGCTGAAGTGCAGCTGAAGTGCAGCTGAAGTGCAGCTGAAGTGCAGCTGAAGTGCAGCTGAAGTGCAGCTGAAGTGCAGGTGAAGTGCAGCTGAAGTGCAGCTGAAGTGCAGCTGAAGTGCAGCTGAAGTGCAGCTGAAGTGCAGCTGAAGTGCAGCTGAAGTGCAGCTGAAGTGCAGCTGAAGTGCAGCTGAAGTGCAGGTGAAGTGCAGCTGAAGTGCAGCTGAAGTGCAGCTGAAGTGCAGGTGAAGTGCAGCTGAAGTGCAGCGTGAGCCACCTCACATAAACACCTGTACCGACCATTGCTCTGGCATGAGTTGCGAGCCATTCCGGCAGATCTCAAAACGTCAGAGCTTGCTGCCGTGCCACCATTTGTCCGCGGCGGATGACAACAGGATATGAGGCAAAGCAGGCCCTAAGGGGCGGGGGGCAGGGGGCGGGAAAGGGGGCAGTTGGGTTGGGTTGGAGGGTGCAGCCATGCACGCCGGCTGTAAGCAATGCAGGTTGGGTCCCCATGGCAGCTGGGTATGAGGCAGCTGCAGAGCGGGGCCTGCTAATGGAATATTGGACTGTGCCATCACAAACATCAGTCCTTCCTCAAAGGAGGAGGAAGGCCTCGCGTCATATATTGCATGGAGAATTGCATGGAGAATTGCATGGAGAATTGCATGGAGAATTGCATGGAGAATTGCATGGAGAATTGCATGGAGAATTGCATGGAGAATTGCATGGAGAATTGCATGGAGAAGGAGACTACAGGGCCTTGGGCATCTGCAAAACCCTAAACTAGGGCCTGCTAATGGTGGCCTCATACCCACAAATAAGCACTGCAGTGTCCGCCAGTCCCACGAGGTGCCTTCTAGATAAAACAGGGTTTTGTAAATAAACAAAGCCGTGCCCGCAGGGGTACAGGGAGACTCAGCACGTGCCTAGGCTGCATCCATGTTCTTACCATGATAGTGATGGTGATGCCTACATCTACACATCCGTGTTATAAATCTAGATGCAATCAAGTTTTCAAAGGCAGGTCCCGCTTGTATCCCCAGGTTCAAGACAAAAAGCAACAGGTTGTCAGCGGGGAAGGGGAAGGGGGTGGGGCTCAAATTCAAGAGGCAGAGGAAGCAAATAGGTCGGTAGCAACGCCGACAGCAACATTGAATGTGAAGTCAATATACTCACCGCCTCCACAGCTGCTGCGACCAAACATGGACATCAGCCACATCTGCTGGACAGCAGCACCTGCGGCGCGCCCACCATGTTTGGCAGGATGCACTGCTCCCGGTCCACATGCAGCCGCTCCAGCGCCAACAGCAGGTTGATATCAGGGGGGGGGGGGTCCAACACAAGCGGCAGCGGTTGCGCATAGCTAGGTAGCGACGGCAGCGTTGAAGCCACCAGCCATATGCCCATTGCCTCAATCAATGCGGCAACCGGCGCTGGCGCCTTAGCCTGTCGCGGGGCGTAGTTCCGCACTGGAATGGCGCCGCCTCTCCCGCCCCAACATTGCACTGGCATAGTGGCATGCCACCCACATCTTATGGGCATGCCCCCAGTATACCACCTTAAGTTAAGGGATGAAGGACATGTAGAGGGTCACGGAGCGGAACAGCATCGCAACCTTTGCTCCACAACCCATGAGAAAAGGTTGACGGCCCAGACAGGTGATCATTTCATTTTGTTTCAGCTATAATTCATGCGCTCATCGGCGGTTGGGGTGGTTGCAGCGGTGGTTTCATATCCACCATTCGCCTTTTTCGTCAGTGCTAGCTGGCAGTACAAACCAGAGGTACAGAAAATACATGTCGTTGTGGGTGTGTGTTGCCTCTATTATGATGGAGTGAATGTGAACCACATATTCGAGCGTGCTTCAGCTACAATTCAGCTACAACAGGGGGTCCAGCCACGCTGGGGGTCTCTGTACAGCATGCCTTCTCGCTTAGGCCACCGGCCGTAGGCTGGTCAATATGACGTCCTCATTGGACCAGTGCTGCCATGGTGCATGGTGCATGGTGAATGGTGAATGGTGAATGGAACCCTGTTTAAACCCTAACACCTATAATTCTCACCCCTCACACTCCAGCGGGCTCCCACACTCCAACCAGCAGGCTTGTCCCTCACTCTCCAACTGGGAGTGGGTGAATCTTGGTGTGCTGGTTGCCGTGATGGCAGTGTGTGCCCCCCCTGCTCCTCCTGAACTTGAATGTCGCTGAAGTGATGCATGTGCTCTCCTCCGACCCCCTTGCTTGTTTTGTTGCTGATCTTGTTGCTGTTCCTGCCGATCTAGTAGCTGAAAATCATGATCCTCCCAGTCCATCCCAGCTTATTGTATCTACTCCCCTCTGCCCCTGGTGTCAATCTGTAGAGCAGATTCCCCAGGAGAGTTGGTCACAGTGTGAATCCGTCACTTGAGTCTCCAACCGCCAAACCGAAAGGACATGTCATGTTGGAAATATCAGTGCTTGGATACAGACCAGGCGTAGGCCTTTTAATTGCTTGAAGCATTTTCTGCCGGAAATGCTGGAGTGAGGATTGGTATGGCGTCTCCTTAAATGACTCGATCGACCCTGGCCGCGACCGCGACTGATGCAGCAAGACAGGCCATCATAAAGCGCATCATCACCGCTGCGTATCAGCTCTAACTCTGCGGGGCTCCCACTTACTGCTGTTCTCATGCTCCAGACCGGGCATCCCGAATGGAGGATAATCATCCGAATGGAGGTTTAAAGTTCAAAAGCGCACAGTGACGACCTGCGCGTCTCCAGGTGCACCCAAGGCTCGGCCCAGGCTCGGCCAGGGAATGATGATGCGCAACGTGCCCAGGTGTGAACTGCCTTCTGTATGAGAAGGCTTGCGATCCGCTGAACGATGGAGCCGCAAGAGCACATGGTCGTATATTTGTCATCTGCCGAAGGTAGCTCTTTGGGATGCCAAGGTAAGGGCTAGAGCATGGTCTTGGGGATGAAAGACAGATTTTCACGTCCTGAGGCTATGGAAACCACACTTGGCCATGACCCGATCATTCATACGATCTGGTGCATTTTCGCCTGATGTTAATTAAGCAGGGATACCTCCAATGAGGGCATGCGCATGAGTTAGAAGGCATGGACATGGATACAAGGCATCAGGCATAGACATTAGGCTTGCGCATGCGCAGGGGTACTATGGGAACGGGTGGGGCCCACACATGGGCACACGCATGGGCACATGTATAGTTATGGCGCTTGGGACTTAATGCCAGGGTTACGATACCCGGTACGGGAATGCAATATGGTCAAACAGTGCGGACAAATTGGCTGGGTGTGGTGTGCTTGGGGCAGGGTGCTTGGGGGTAGGGTACATGGGGGTAGGGTGCGTGGGGGCAGGGGGCTTGAACTGCCGCCACCACCACTTCCTCTGTTGGACCCTGAAGGCCATGTTGGTGCTGGCTTGAGGAACAGCGGGCGGCGGTTGCACCCTCGCTCCGAACGCCCCCTGATGCGCATGCCTGCGGTCATTTCCAGCCTGGGATCCCCTGCCGCACCCTGGTGGCCATGAGGGATACGAGGATGCAGCACCACAGGACTGCTTTGGTGGTGTATCATACAGGAATGGGTAAGATCCGCAAGGCTGCTTCCTGCCAGTATGAGGGGTAAGCCTAAATGGGCGGCGGCAACAAGGTTACCTGCTGTAAACTTTTGGACCCGATGCCCCATCTGGCTGTACCCTATTTCCGTATTGGGCAACCTTGAATGACGAGCATTATTCTGCCGGTGTGCCTTGTTTGGTCTGATGCAATGGCAGGGTCTGTGCTTCACATATTCTGCCCATCATATGCAGCGGGTCCTCCTTGAACGCAGGGTCTACCCTAAGCCTGGATTTCCCACCACTTCTGTTGCCCTGCCTGGACATGGCTGCCCTGAATTGCTAGGGGCAGCAATCATCCCAGACAGGTACGGACGCGAAGACCAAGACTGCCCTAGGTCTTGAGTGGCAACCACTGTCTGTCGACCTGGCCGGACCTGACTGCCCTGGATCGCGAGGTTCGCCAGCATTGATTGTTTAGTATGACTCGCATTTAACACGGTGTCGAAAAATGACTTTGAGGACTTCGAGCCCAGTGCAGCCACTCAAAACAAAAAACATCCCGAAAGTATGCGATACTTTAAAATTGTGTAAAATAAATGGCTAGCTTTGGGGATTTAGATCATGAAGAATCTTTACTCGAAATCTCTCAAACAATCACGAGTCACTATACAACCCGGACAGGTTCAGACGCGATGAGCAAGGCAGCTCGCTACGGTGCGGGCCAAGCGGCCTGGGAGGTTATCCATAGCCCCCGCTCGCCCGTGCTTCCCCGTGCTGGCTCACTGCCATGGCGGCTGGACAGGCATTGGGGGCCGGGCCCAGTATCTTGCAGGTGTTGTCATGCAAACATGTATTGACTAGCATATAACATTTATCTGCACTGGCTGCGTGGCCCTCATGCCCTGAACACCTGCCTTGGCTACCTGCCCTGACCACCTGCCCTACCCACCTGTCCTGGAGCTTCCCTCCTCCGGCCGCACCTAGCACCGGTGCAGGATCACCGTGATTTTGCCGCAGGCCTGCAGCGTGGGGCTGCAGAACCCTGCCTGTTCTTTCTCGGGTTGGAGCTGCTCACCCACACCGGTGCCAAACAGGTATCACTCTTAATTCGGCGGAGGGCTCCTGTGCTCTGCAAAATATTGCACAGCCTTGTCGGTAAGCGTTATGCAACCTCATATGACGCTGCCCCAAATCCTACCAAGAGGTTCAAGAAATGGTCAAGGTAAAATAAATTCTCCGTATTTCGCGCCAAGCCCGAGATTGAGAACTCGTCCCGCAACCATCCTATATGAGGGTAGGTAGGACATAATGCTAGGCAGGCCTCCTTCCTAGACAGCCTGCCGAGTTCATCAGACTCAGCTTATCCCATTCGCAGGGTGTAACATCATTCACAGCACCCATGCCATCTGGGACGGGGGCGTGGCTGACTGATCGTGCAGATCTGTTGAGCACAGTCGCTTCCTCATGTCACATGCATCAGATGTGATGCGCTTCTGGACTGTAAAACCTCCACACAAATTCACAAAAAAAGCATGCAACGGGGCCCACAGGTTTGGGGATGGCGACCAGGGGGGGCAACCTCAGCTGCAATGTTATATGTGGGCGTTGCTTTATGCGAGTAGAGCCCAGCGGTACCGCTCCGACAGTGTCTGCTCACAGCCTTGTGCCTAGGGCACGCTCAACTTGCACATCTACTGCGCACTATTCCCTCTAACGCAGCTCCCGAGGGACCATGGAGAGGGTGTTCCTCTTTCCCATACCGCGCTGTTTCCTTAACCTCCACGCCCCTGCGGGGCGTAGTTTTCTTTCTTTCCTCTTGGGGTACGATGCCTCGCACGGGGCCTTTGCATATATTAAGTCCGGTTTTGAATTGGCCGGGTCATGCGGCAATGTTGTGACAGTACGAGGCGGGCTCAAGTACTGTGATGCATATTCATTGGCCGGCTGCAGTCCATCTTTGACCTTGGAGACCTCTGTCCTGCCCTGGTGTGTGGGGAGCGGTGGGAGGGGCCCCTTGAGTCCAGCGGCCCGCTTTTGAAGCCCATATCGGTGTTGGCAGTCACTGTCCACCTCGACAATGCACTGATAGAGGGCGTGCTAGCAGCTGCAACAACAGCAATAACAGGATGCATGAGGGAGGATCTGGCACTGGTGACAGTGGCGACAGCGCCAGGGTCTTTAAGGGAAGAGTGGCAAACAACTCGGGCCCACATCAAAGTTAAACAACCAGGCCCCACAGGCCGGTTAAGCAACCAGGCCCCACAGGCCGGTTAAGCAACATGGCCCCACAGGCCCCACAGGCCCCACAGGCCCCACAGGCCGGTTAAGCAACATGGACCCACAGGCCGGTTAAGCAACATGGCCCTACACGCAGGCCCCACATGCCCAACAGGCCGGTTAAGCAACATGGCCCCACAGGCCCCACAGGCCCCACAGGCCGGTTAAGCAACATGGCCTCACAGGCCCCACAGGCCGGTTAAGCAGCATGGCCCCACAAGTCCCACAGGCCCCACAGGCCGGTTAAGCAACATGGCCCCACAGGCCCCACAGGCCCCACAGGCCGGTTAAGCAACATGGCCCCACCGTTCATTGAAAGATCCCATTTTGACCCTAAACCCACGTATAGAAACAAGTTCGTGGCCGGGTGTGAGCCCACTTGGGGTGCGGATCAGCTGCATAATGAAGCATAGTCAGGGACCGGACGAAATGCACGACGTTGCCAACCATGTTTGTGGGGTAAGATGGAGGTCATGGGAAGGACGCACTATACCGGTCTTCTTGCCCATGTTCGTATTCTCCAGCCGTTCCTATATCCCCTACCTTTATGATCCCTTCGTCGAGTGAAGTGCCGTTGTTGAACTATTGAGTGTCCTCTCGAAGAATTAAGGGCAACGGTAGCCTGATCAGTTGTTGTTAGCCAATTTTTCTGAGGAGCGGAGCAGCCGTCCTTACCTAAGAAGAGCTAGACCTAGCAGTCCGGGTGGACAAAGCCGTCGCCGTCCCGGTGAACCCTCAACAGCGGAGTAGAAAGCAGCCATTTTTCATAAAAGCAGCCACTTCTCCACGGCCTGTCCCCGGCCCCCCTACCCGCAGTCCCGCACAACCCGGCGTTTGTGCGCAGTGGAATTCCTTAGAGCTAAGGGGGCGCAGTCGGGCGTAATGTCCTGCCCAAATAGAATTTCCAGGCCTGACATCAGCCTGTTTCATTCTATATGCCGCATTGATTTAGAGTATGCGCCATCAGCCATCTTACGTCATTTGGATATTAGGAAATATCCGGAGGATCCGCTGATCGTGGACGGAGTGGTTGAGCACAGCCCCCATTCTCCACCTAGCAGCCCGATCCATTCCTTCCGGTCTGTCTAGCTTTGAACACAAGCGAAGACAGCATTTAACTAATCCAGCCACTATTTCCTCTCCCCAACGCAGCCGCCGCACAGCTGCCCCGGCCATGGATAGATCTCACCTAATCTAAAGGAATCACCGCCGGATGTTTCTTGATCCCGCCGCCGCTTCCTCCCCCCGCCAATGCAGCGGCAGCGCAGATACCAAGGCCTTAGATCATGTTAAGATCCAAAGGAATTGCCGCCTCCTCTCGCCGACGCTGCGGCAGGTGTAGCAGTCCTGTCTGATCTAAAGGACCGCCGCATGAATTAAATTAATCACGCCGCCTCCGCTAAGCGGCACCACCTCCTCTGGCCGGTGCAGCTGCCACGCAGCTTCCTGGTACTAGAACCTGGATAAATTCTAGGAGCTGGCTGCTGATTTTAGATTTTTCCTGCAGTCAACTTGATCCGGCGTGCGCTCTCTAGCTTGAAAGAAGGTGCAGAAGCGTAGCTTACTCGCAATAGCCTCGTGGTGAATCATTTTTGCCAAAGCCGACCCTCTGCATAGAGGGTAATCGAGTAATCCTTTAGGTTCAACCCTGTAGGAAACCCGGCAGAGCCTGACATGGCTGCCCGCTCTTACCAGCGGTTGGATCCGGATCGACATGCTAACTATAATTCCACGCGCACTAGCTTGAGGCAAAGACAGACGCCGCCCCAGTGGGGGCAGCCTAAGCGAGATCTCAGAATTCCTTACAGAGGCCGGCCCGAGCCTAGTGAGCACTGAGGTTATGAGACCGGTAAATTGGTTGGAGAATGCTGCCTACGCTGACTAGATGTTTCAATATGGAGGCGGATCTCGCAGCTCCCATGCCCGCCTAGCTCGGGCAGGCCAGGGATACGACTTGGATCCGCTGGGCCGCCCCTGCCGCCCGCCGACCGTAGGCACCCCTGGAACAGCTGTTGATCACTCATCTAGCTACCTGAGGCTCAGCCCGACAGGCCTTTCCGACTTACAGTAGCGGCCTGGGTCTGGCCGCCTAGCACCACAATTTACGGCAAGACGGTAGCCAAGCAGGTGCAAGCGGAGGCAAGAGGCATGCCGCCCAAGCCCTCCGCCGGTGCCGCTCAAAGGGAGCATTTTTGCCGCAGTGGCGTGCATGGAACTCCGATGTCTCAATTCCCACCTAGTCTGTCAAGCTATCAGGCCGCCATGACTGCTAGTGAGCCTTCGCCCCATGAACTTGTCGAGCACGGGGGGTCCGCTGGGCAGCAGGGGTCACGAGTACCAATCTTGGTACACTAGTGGCACCCAGCCTAGCATGCTCGGCGAGCCGCCCTGGGGGGCACCGTTTATCCATTCCATGGATCCTACCCCCCCTGCGTGTGCAGCAGCTATCAGAAGGGGGCGGGTGCTCCCACAGTAGATCAGGCCCACCACCGCCGAATGGCCGGTCGTGCCATGAGGGCTTCCTGCTGCCTGAAAACTAGTCACAGCCGTCAGGCAACCGCCGCCATAGCCATTCCCGCCACCGCCATCCCGAACCATCCGGGACCGCTGGTGGTGGTGGGGGATCCCTAGCCCCAGCTCTTCCGGTCAGCGGTGACCTGGCCAAAGTGCAAACAGAGGCAGCCCAGGGCCGCATGGGTGCCGCCTGCGGATAGCCAGCAGGCCTACGCCGGATCTCTGCTCACGTTGTGGCTGTAGTCTTGCAGATAGTTGGAAAAGCCCTGGGGGCACCGAATGTAGAGGAGAGGCGTGAGGTCACTAAGCTCCACTAGTTGAGTGTTAGGCAAGGCACCGGATGGCACAATTGGTGCAGTGAACTGCTAGGTGCCTTGCTGGAGCTGGAGCTGGAGCTGGGATCAGCCGTCCTCAAACTGCGTCAGACACCGACTGGCTTGTAGCCGCTATCTGTCACAGAGGTACTAGTGCTAGTTGATGCAGCATTCGTGCGGGCACAGCGGATGCAGCTGACAGAGGGGACCCCAGACATCCTTCCACTGAACACAGGGCCGCCTACCACACATGGTTCAGTCCACGGTGGGAGCCGTGCTGGCGCAGGCCAGGGGCCGCACCAGCCTAAGGGAGTGTGCTTGCGTGCGCACGGACTGAAGGCTGCGGCTCGGCGCCGTCAACACGGCTGACACTAGAGGACGACGCAGCGGTCAACAGCGTGACAAACAGTGATGCCAGCGATGTTGGGCTAGGGGAGACGGCGAGCATGTGGAGGACGCTTTGCATGCATGCTTCCAATGCCCCAGCGTGCATGATTAACTTAGGGAGCGGGGATGGGCAGGTCCTCCGAACGGTGCTGCAGACTTCTTCTAGTTGTACCGGGGCACGCTTGGGTGGGATGCCCTGGCTTTTGTGGACAACATGGTAGATATCGTTGAGGCGTACACGTGTTCAGAGGCTGGAACTTCCTTTGCCTCTATTTTCCAGCCTTTTGTTCGTCCCTTTCCCACTTTTCCGCATTTTTGTCTTGCCCCCTTGTGTTTGTTTCGTTCTTTCCTCCCAACCCTGTACGGTAGTTAGGCGCTCATGCGGCCGAGCCTTCTTGAGCAAGGCCCAGAGGTGTAACGTCATTGACCCGGGTGTTAAATCCTTATTCAATCCTTATTCAAGGCCCGCCAAATGAGATAACCTCCCTGGATTCTGGAGCAGATTCGAGATTCTGACTTGCGCCGTGCGCCTGAATGTCCCAATATTCCTCGCCTAGCGCGCCCCTCCAGACCCTGAAACCCTCTAACGCGTTAGAATCTAACGCTGTCGCTTACGACACTCACCATTCTATTCTTCTTAGGGTTATTATTTCTGCCGTATGACAGGGCTCTGGAGTTCTTGATTTCTGATTACGCTGTGCACAACAAACGGTTTGCGGTTTGCATGCGTGGTCCTCTGCTGAAGTCATCAGCTGGTGTTTTGCAGACCCTGGTCCTGGATGAAGCTTAGTGAGCGGCATTTTGGATTCTGGATGTGTATGGTTTGACAATTTTGTGTTTATGAGTCTGTGGATTTCTGTGGCTAACGGAGCCGTTCCTCCTTTCTTGAGTGTATCTGGGGTGGGTGTACTTTCTGCAGCTCGTGGAGCCTTTCCCCCTTTTAGATATGGCCAAGTGCTAGAATGGCAGCTCTGACTCACCCACTGACCAGCTCAGGATGGATAGCCAGGTTGAATGAGTACTGGCCATTGGTGTCCACAGGTCCACAATGGTGCCTGAACCTGTGGACCAGGGTGTCCAAGAGCAGGCACCACGCAAGAAAATAATCATGGCACCATGCAATACCCCTCTTGCACCCCCTCGACCAGGAAAACAAATGCAGCCCATGGACATTGGTCAAGGCCTGTGGCATCGAGCTTCACAGGTCACGAACAAAAGAGAGTCCTCTGAGAAGCAGCATGCAATCGGCGTTCCACAGCCTTCTCTGGAACGGGCGATAAAAAAAGGCAGATACAACAATCCTTCATAATAGCGGAACTGCTCCTCTTGCGGTAGGAGCCCAGAAAGAGACTGCAACTGAACTCTTCACGCCACTCTTCATGTCATGTCAATTCTCAATACATGACATCTGAACCATCATGCAATCCGCCCATAGGTTTTGTTGTGCCTTTGATTGTTCAGACCGTCCACAGCTGGCTTGCACCCAATCCAGGTCGGTATTAGCCTAGCTGCAGCACCGCACGCAAGCACACTCCGGCCAGCACCCACTCGCACGGCGCCCTTTGCAGCACCACGCAACTGACCAGGGCCAGAACAGCCGCTGACACGCGCAACACCTGCAAGGGCGCAAACAAGGGTGGGGGGATTAAGGAAGCCGCCCATTTGGGGGGCTGTTTGCTTTCATCTCGCACTCTCATTTCGCCCTCTCTTTTTGCCCTCTCATGCCAATCAAATACCGGATATCTCGCCTGAGGCCTCATCAGTGTTTGATTTTTGAAATAGGAGGCCACCTTTGGAAGGCGGCCCCACGTCCGCCAAAGGCCCGATTGGGATCAAATCTGGACCGGCCTTTGACCAGCAGCATGGCTACTCATACCTGCTGACTCCGACCAGCGTCCCTGATGTAGCTGACATGTACTGACATATAGCTGACATATAGCTGAGTCCTGCAAGTAAGTACTTCCCTCCTACCTGCACAGCGAAGCGGTGCCTCGTCAGCATCCCCGCCAGCTCAGCACCCTCAGGTCCTGGCCCTAAGGATGTGTCTCGCACGGCATCCGGCCACATTTCATCCGGCTCCGCCACTGTGCTGAACGCCGCCAACGCAGCTGACTTTGTCAGCAGGAGGAGCAGCGCGACGGCCATCATTGGCATCAGAAGGAACCATGACAGCCGGGCCTGATGAGGGGAGGGGGAGGGTTTGAGATACGGTACAAGTTTTGAGGGTTTGAGGTGAGTGGTATGAGGGTTCAGGTTTGAAATCTGGACTTTAAGGTTGCGATTTGAAGTTCAGGGCTGTCCCTGCTATCCCCATGCACACAAGCAATCCCCACCGTGTTCATACCTGTTCCACACCCAACAGCGTATGTTTCCCAACAGCTTTTGATGTCATCTGCAACAGCCAGCCCCAGTACTGCTACAGCCACCCCCAGTGCTGCTACAGCCATCCCCAGTGTTGATACAGTCAGTCCAGTGCTGCTACAGTCACCCCCAGTGCTGCTACAGCCACCCCAGCGCTGATACAGCCATCCCCAGTGCTGCTACAGCCATCCCCAGTGCTGTTACAGCCAGCCCAGTGCTGCTACAGCCAACCCCAGTGTTGATACATCCAGTCCAGTGTTGCTACAGTCACCCCCAGTGCTGCAACAGCCATCCCCAGTGCTGCTACAGCCATCCCCAGTGCTGCAACAGCCATCCCCAGGGCTGCTACGGCCACCACAGTGCTGCTACAGCCAGCCCAGTGCTGTTACATCTACCCCCAGTGCTGCTACAGCCATCCCCAGTGCTGCTACAGCCAGCCCAGTGTTGCAACAGCCACCCCCCAGTGCTCATACAGCCTGTCCTGGGCTACTACAGCCACCCAGTGCTGTCACAGTCATCCCATGTGCTGCTACAGCCACCCCCAGTGCTGCTACAGCCATTCCCAGTGCTGCTAAAGCCATCCCCGTGCTGCCACAGCCACCCCAGTGCTCATACAGTCTCCCCCAGTGCTGCTACAGCCACCTCCCGTGTTGCTACATCCACCCCCATGCGGCTAAAGCAATCCCCAGTGCTTTTGAACTCTTCTCCTACAGCCCCCCCCACCTGTGCTTTCGCATCACCTGCAATTCTGCGGTGGTTGACAGAGCACATCTTATCCAGCCGGCCCAACCGCCTTGCAAACATCCCCTGCCTTGCCATGCAGCAGGTATTGACCCGCTATTACCGGCCACCCCGCCGCCAGCCTCCGCATCACAGCCAAGGGGTGTCACCACGTCTGCAGCTTCTGGCGCCGCTGTCCCCTCTCTCCCGCCCGCCTCGATCGATAAGGGCACAAAAGTGCCCCTGCGACTCTCATACGAAGCATCAGGCTCGTGGAACATGTTGCTAGATCTAGATCCGTCCGTCGCCGCCAATGCCGATCCCGCCACTGCGAGCACCGTCCACCAAGAATACCCATTAAGGCGACATGAAGGTATAGAGATGCTGCACGTAAAAGTGTAGAAAGGAAGAAAACTCCACCCTGCAGGAGCTTGAGGGTTAAGGACACAGTGCAGCATGGGCCGAGGCCGCGTCCGCACAGTCACCCTCATAACACGAGAATATCATTTACGCTACGGTGGCTTGCGCTTCCAGCTGTGTTTACTTTTAGGGCTTAGGGTACATCAGCCAGAAGGGTTCAGGGCCGGAGGGACCGCCTCAGTGTTGAACCCTAAACCCTAAACCCTAAACCCTAATCCCTGACCCAGGCTACATGGCATAGAGGGTCTTGCAGTGCGCGCACCAGACCACAAACAACGGCCCGTCAGGCGGCCACCACGGAGCTCTTTAAGAAACAAACCTTGACCGACCTGCGGCTAATGGCTGCAGCAGTAAGGCCTGCTACACGACCCCTCTATAGCTGTGGGCCGTGACGTAGATGGATTGTAGCTGAATTTTATCCGAATGGTAGCTGAATTGTAGCTGAATTGTAGCTGAGCACACACTGAAGTAGTCACTGCTACCTGCCTTTCCGGGAAACTCACCGCTGTCCCTCACTTGGCGGTGGGAGGAGCGGGAGGAGCGGGAGGAGTGCGCCACATGTCCAGCTGGAAACTGCAGGCAACACCCGAGCGACAGGTATAGCAGTCAAACGGGACTTATGGCAGTTGATCAGCACCACTCTGGGGCTAGATCCACATGTTGGCCCACTTATATCTTATCCACGAAATGGAGCTTACTAAGCACTCTTTTTATTTAAGTTTATTAAAGCTCATGAAAGATCATGTATGTTCATGAATGCTTACTTATGCTTATTAAGCGCTCTGCACCTGCATGGTGGTTGTGGGCTGCGGCAGCTCGCCTTCCTTAGCGGCTGGTTCAACTCTGGTAGAGGTCGCAGCCGAAGGCGACAAAGCCGGCGGCAGCGGAGGTGGCGGCGGCGGCTCTGGGGCAAGAGCTATGGAGGCTGGCGCTGCCATGCGCAAATTGCGCCTCACTCCTGCAGCAGCCTCAACTCTGGAGCATGAGTCAGGCGGTGTCTGCATCAGCAGCAGCGTCGGCGCTGGCGGTGCACCGCCAGGCACACCTCCTCCTCCTCCTCCTCCTCCTGCTCCGCCACCTCCTCCTCCTCCTCCTCCTGCTCCGCCGCAGCCTCCTCCTCCCCTGCCTTCTCTTCCCTCCTCCTCCTCCTCCTCATGGCTGGAGACGGGCAAGTAGCGTATCGTGCCTGTCCCAGCACCTCGCCCTCCCTCAGCCCCTAGTGGCCGTGCAAGCGGCAGCAGGCTCCGGAACCATGACACAGCCTGCCGGGGAGGCTGTACAGGAGGAGGAGAAGGTGATCCGGCATGTCCTCCACTAATAAACCTCAGCTGTTGCCGTGGCCGGGTGGTCTGATGTTGTTGTTGGTTCTGTTGCTGCTGTTGTTGCGTTTCCAACTGCTGCACCCGCACTCCAGGGGCGATGCTCCGGGGTGAGGCTTCACGTGTTGTTACTGTGTGTGCAATTGTGGTCAGGTCCAGGAGCAGGAGCAGAGCGGCGGGGAGAAGCAGGACTGCCTGCAGGCCAAGCAAGGTAAAAGGGGGACTGTAAGCTCATTCAGATATTTTAAAATACAAAAATAGCCATACAGGTAGATACTTTACAATCTTTTAGCTTGCTTGTCATACATACTAGAACTTGCAACGCCAAACTTGGAAGGATCAGGGGGGGTGAGCGGTTGGAAGCGGAGAAAAGGGTTAAGGGATTAGGGTTTAGGGATACGGGTTTAGGAATGAGGGTATAGGGATAAGGTTTTAGGGTGAATTAAAGGGGAGAATGGCAGTGACATTCATTTCCGACTACCCGGCCACCCCATTGGAAGGCTGCCCCACGGCCGCCAAAGGCCCCAATTGGACCCCCCAGCTGGTCATATGCCTACGGCCACTACTGGGACAAGCGGCGCACCTGGGGCCTCCGGTAGGGAGGCAGAGGTAAGACAACTGGACGGAAAATGGATAGAGTGATGGACGGATCAGAAATTCGCTGATACGGTATTTTTACATTTTTAGGTCAACACGTTTTTGTTAAACGGCGCGGTACAGTATTGGTATTTGGGCCCCAGCGGCAGTACTGTGTAACCCTGGGGTGAAGTGTAACCCTGGGGTGGAGTGTAACCCTGGGGTGGAGTGTAGGCTGACCTGTAGGCTGACGTGCAGGCTGACCGACGAGAAAAGAAAGACACTGGAAGAGGCATGCGGTGTAGGGAGCGAAGGGGGCGTAGCAGGGAGGGGAATGAGGGGGCAGGGCCACTGGAGGGGACCATGAGCCGGAGCTAGGGTTTATATTAGTTTAGCTTAACCCCCAACCCTGAATAAAAGAGAGGTGCAAAAGCCAGGACAAAGACCATGGCCAAGGTAGGGTGCCAGGACAAAGACCATGGCCAAGGTAGGGTGCATGGCCAAGGTAGGGTGCCAGGACAAAGACCATGGCCAAGGTAGGGTGCATGACCAAGGTAGGGTGCATGGCCAAGGTAGGGTGCATGGCCAAGGTAGGGTGCATGACCAAGGTAGGGTGCATGGCCAAGGTAGGGTGCATGGCCAAGGTAGGGTGCATGGCCAAGGTAGGGTGCATGGCCAAGGTAGGGTGCATGGCCAAGGTAGGGTGCATGGCCAAGGTAGGGTGCATGGCCAAGGTAGGGTGCATGGCCAAGGTAGGGTGCATGGCCAAGGTAGGGTGCATGGCCAAGGTAGGGTGCATGGCCAAGGTAGGGTGCATGGCCAAGGTAGGGTGCATGGCCAAGGTAGGGTGCATGGCCAAGGTAGGGTGCATGGCCAAGGTAGGGTGCATGGCCAAGGTAGGGTGCCAGGACTGGACCTAACACAAGCAAAATTGGCTTCTGTCAGCATCAGGTATGGTACACAACGTTTGCTGTGCCGTCCTGGTACTTGCCAAAGATTAGAGAACTGATCAGAACCAGCAGATAGCAGCAGGTATCAGAGGGGGCAGCTAGGGGCATGCCTACAGGTCGACTACCCCCTGGTCGATTCACACATTAAATGTCCTCTAGGTTCACACCAGGGTTCACACTGCCTGTCTGGCCGGTTTAAAAAACGCCTTTGGAGATATTTGCTGATGCCTCAGCCCTCAGCAACCCGCCTGACGCCTTAAAGGCAGCTCTCTCACCCTCGCCCATGCCAGCGCTGTTGTCAGGCCCGCCAGCTCGTCAATCACAGCAATGAATCCCGCCACACCGAAAGCGTAGCAGGCGAACGAGGTGGAGCTGGCAAGCGCCCACACTATGCTCCACACCTGGGGGGTGTGCGGCGGTGCACACATAGGATGGAAGGTCGGGTTATCCGGGATTGGGGGATACCCGCCCTAAAACCTAAACCCTCGCATGTTCCAGTTCATGTATCCGCGTGGGATTGGGGAGGTTCTGGGGGGGGGGGAGGGTTAAGGGTTTCTGGGTCAAGCTTTGAGGGGGGGCAAAAAGAAAGAAAGCTGGCCCCGTGGGAGGCATGAGAGTCAAACCCTAAACCCTTCATGGGAAGCAGCATGGCCACACCTGGGGCCTCATGATGGACGACTGAGCCGAGCCCCTGGAATTGGCGGAGGCTATCGTTGCAGCAGCAGTGCTGCCAGAAGCCAGCCAGCCCCTCAGGAGCAGAGACAGGTACGAGAATGCAGACACGTGAGCGGGGGGGGCACGTCGCACACCAGCGGCAGCGCTCCGGCCGTCACCTGTCGCCGCATCTGCTACCCAAGCATCGGGCAGGCCGCCGCCGCCGTCTTCATCGGCTGAGGCAGGCGTGCCCGCGTGGTGGCGGCGCTGGGACGCTGGTCGCTGGCGTGGTGGCAGCAGCCCTGCCATCACGCTCCTCACCCCTCCACCGGGCCCTCCTCCTGATCCTCCCTCCTCTGCTTGCCCCAGGAGAGAGCCGGAGGGATCCTGCCTCGCACCGTCTGCAAAGACGTCTGACCGGCGCATCGCGGTCGAGGGTCCCAGGGTGCCGGTCGCTGACGCCGCCAGGATATACTTGATGGCCAAGGCTATAAGGGGGACGGTGAGCATCAGCGCTGCGGCCGCAGCTAGCAATTGGAGCGGCCAGAGCGGCTGGATGCTGAGGTCGAGCGCGGATGAAGGGGAGGGCCTGTCCTCAAGAGGGAGAGAGAGGAGGGAACGAGGATAGGCAGGATGCCGACCAGATGCACGTTTGTTAATGAGACGCCCACGCAGGTATGGCAAAATGCGAGGGCTGTATTCAACAACCGATTTTGCCCCGAGGGCAGCATTAAAAGAATTGGAAATTGGAACCCAGGGGAAGACCATTCAAATCTACAATGACCAATTAAGCTGAGTCACAGAAATCAAATATTTGACAGTCCACCCACCCACGTGGTCTGCAGAGGTAACGGTTCAAGGTTACCCTAAACCCTAAACCTTAGCTTAAACATCACCCTAAACCTCAACCCTTACCCTTAAACCCCAGATATAATCCCCTACCCCGTGGTCTGCAGGATTAACAGTTTCAGGTTTACAATCCTGCACCCTTAACCCCTTAAAACCCCTTAACTCCAAACCCTAAACCCCAGATATAGTCCCCTACCCCGTGGTCTGACGGGGGCAGCCTTGCTTGGCGCTGGCATCCCAATGGTTGGCCAATCGAAACGCAATATTCTCGTTGACCCGCCAAGTGGGCGGGTCCTCCGCTTCGTCCCACACACTGGTCCAAACCCTGCCAAGGGAGTGGAGGGTTCAGACAGGTGCAGGGTTTAGGATCTCCAGGTCCTGGACAAAACAGGATCCAGGTTCAGGACAAAACAGGATCTGGACAATCCATGAGATAGGTTCAGAACCTGGGCAATCATATATAGGTTAATTATGATATATAGGTTAATTATGATATATAGGTTAATTATGATATTAAGGCTAATTATGATATATAGGTTAATTATGATATATAGGTTAATTATGATATATAGGTTAATTATGATATATAGGTTAATTATGATATACCGTAGTATCAGTCCGATTTCGTTTTACATTGAATTCGTTTTTGTTTGGAAACCATCTAATTAACAAAATCACGCTTTCGTTTTAGTGGTTCGTTTTTCTGATCGGAGGCTGGAAATTTTTACGATCACTGGTTCGTTTTTGCTCCAGAACCACTCAAAACGGCAATCACCGGTTCGTTTATGTCAAAAAGTTGATTACATTGCAATCAAACGTTTGTTTATGGTCTAAACTCGTCAATTGAGATCCCTGAAGTCACATGAGCTGGTAGTTCACTCTTCTGTCGTAAAAATGCTACAAACTTGCACCAATAGGACTACAGAGAACGGTAACAGTATGCCAATAAGCAAGGCAAACATGCAGTCCACTATGTAAACAAACCCTGAAACCTGCACTTGCTGCATCCTACTTGAGGAAGGGGGGGGCGGGGGGGCTTGAGGGAGAGCCCGGAGGTGCACTGGCGTAGTGATGGCCCTGCCAGACCGGCGCTGAATAGGAGGGACCCTTGCACCACCCCTATCTACACTAGGACCTGGGACTTCTTCCGCCACCCTCTCCTCCTCAGAATCACCTCCCTCCTCAGCCTCCTCCTCCTCATCCGATTGCTCCATCTCCTCAGAGCTCGTCTCCCCCCCCTCAGACTGATCAGAGTCCTCTACCTCCTCCTCTGAGCTCTCGCCCTCCCCATCCTCATTTTCAGACGCCTCTCCCTCATCAACCTCCTGCTCCTCAACAACCTCAGCTTGCTCTCCCCCCTCCTCAGACACCGTTCCCCCCCCCATCTCATCAGCAGCACCCTCCTGAATAGCACGTCCACTGCCGCCTCGCCCCCTTGCCCTACTTCCCCTAGGTCTTCCCCTTCCCCTTCCCCTTCCCCTTCTACTGATGCCAGGGGCAATGTCGCTGGCCCCGCCAGTCCTGCCACCTCAACTGCCCCGACCACCCCTGTTACCCCGGCCACCACCTCGCATTTTACGGGCCCCAGTCTCTAATAGCCGAGACGCATCGAGGAGCTTTCGATGAAACCAAGTCCAGACGTAGTACGGCCCGCGCTTGCCTTTCCGCTGAATGGTTGCTGGGCGCGCGGCTCTGAGAGCCGCGACCTCCTTGGCCCGCCGGATAACTTGCAGGAGTGGGACGCCCTCATAGTATCGAGTTGTAGAGGCCTGCTTTCTTCGGCGACTGGCGTTCGGCTTCTTCTGCTGCGACTGGAAGACGCGGCGGGGCCGCTCGCCTACTATCTTGACATCCGGGTCTAAATCAATAATCGCAGTGGCAGGAGTTGTGGCAGGAGCTGTGGCTAATGGAGCGGCTCCGGGTAGATTCACAGCCCCATCAGCGGGAGCCGGCGATGTCTGATGAGGTGCTGCCGGTGCCAGAACAGCCCGTGCCTTTGCTCTAGCAATTGATTCAGCGAAAGTGAACTGCCTTTTGCTCATAAATACAGCATTTCAATGCGAAAGGAGCGTGATTGCGACATGAACGAAGCTACTCTTTGTGTGGCGATTTTTTTAGGGTTTGGAGCTAAAACATTCGTTTTTATGGTTCGTTTTTGTCCCATGGTACAAATTTTAATCGAAATCAACGGTTCGTTTTCTTGAAAAACGATCAATAAAACGAAATCGGACTGATACTACGGTATAGGTTAATTACGATATATAGGTTAATTATGATATATAGGTTAATTATGATATATAGGTTAATTATGATATAAAAGCGAATTATGATATATAGGTTAATTATGATATATAGGCTAATTATGATATATAGGTTAATTATGATATATAGGTTAATTATGATATATAGGTTAATTATGATATATAGGTTAATTATGATATATAGGTTAATTATGATATATAGGTTAATTATGATATATAGGTTAATTATGATATATAGGTTAATTATGATATATAGGTTAATTATGATATATAGGTTAATTATGATATATAGGTTAATTATGATATATAGGTTAATTATGATATATAGGTTCATTGTGATATATAGGTTTAACATTGACCCCCTGCCTGTAGAGAAGTCCTGTCTGACCCTGAGGCCACTTCCAGCGGGCCGTCCATCGGCTGCCCAAGACCCTTTAAGGCCCATTAAGACCAAACCTTCGCCTGCCTACATCCGACGGCCCAAACGGCATTCCTAGCAAAAACTAGGGCATCCGGCCCAAGGCCAACATATGGTTGACAGCTAGCTGAATCACAACTAGGGCATATCCGGCCCAAGACCAGCTTGTGGCTGACAGGTAGCTGAATCACAACTAGGGCATATCCAGCCCAAGACCAGCTTGTGGCTGACAGGTAGCTGAATCACAACTAGGGCATATCCAGCCCAAGACCAGCTTGTGGCTGACAGGTAGCTGAATCACAACTAGGGCATATCCAGCCCAAGGCCAGCTTGTGGCTGACAGGTAGCTGAATCACAACTAGGGCATATCCAGCCCAAGGCCAGCTTGTGGCTGACAGGTAGCTGAATCACCAGGATAATAAAACTGGTATTCACCTGAACATCGCCCTCCTACAATGAAGTCCTCTTAGAGCGAGAAGACTCACCCCTCACCCCTGAGCCCCAAGCCCTCAAACTCTAACCCTTCATCCTCAACCCTGAACCCTAAACCCTAGACCCTTACCTGTACATTGGCCCCCTGCCTGTTGAAAAGTCCTCTCCGACCCATTCGTTGGGACCCACATCCCTCAGCTCCATCAACCAAGGAGCAGGCAGGACCAACGGGGTGGAACCAGCGCTGCCCACCACGCCCTTCCCACTGGGCCGTCCCCCTCCAGCCTCCAGCCCCCCTCCAGCCTCCAGCCCCCCATCCTCCTGCTGCAGCAGGCTGCTGGCGTTACCCGGCACCGTGCCAGCATCACCGCCGCCGCCTCCGAGATCTTCTCCCCCTCCACCACCTAGCACTTCTCTGCTTTGGAGGACTCTCTCCCTCGCTGCCACCTTGCGCCCCTGCCCCCTGCTGCTGCCCGCACGCTCAGCAGGCGAAGGCTCCCATACCGGTCCCAACAGCTTCTTCAGCAGCCGCGTCGGTTCGTTGTTGGGGCAAGGGCCTTCCCGAGTATCTGGTAAGGGCAAAGGGGGCTTAGGGTTGAGGGCTTAGGGCTTACGGTAAAAGCTTCAGGGCTTCGGGTAAGGGTTTAGGGTTTAGGGTTCGTTGTTGGGGCAAGGGCCTTCCCGAGTATCTGGTGATGTCACGGGGGGGTAGGGTTCAGGGCTTAGGGTTTCGGTTGAAGTGTTTAGTTCAGAATTCCGGTTGAAGTGTTCAGTTCAGAATTTCGGGCTTCGGGTCAAGAGTTTGGGGTTTGTGGGTTTAGGGTTTGTGGGTGCAAGAGCCTTCCTGATTTTCTGGTGAGATCACGGGGGGCATGGAGGTCAGAACAGGGACAGAGGGGGAGAGGCACGGGGTAGAGGTAAGAAGGGGCACGGCCATTGCAGTCAGTCAGATAATTTGTTTACAATCGGTTAAACTCAAATAATGTGGATTCAGTTACTCTTCTCGCACCTCTAGGAAAACAACTTTTTATATTAAGTCCTGCACCCCTTTGTCATTGCTTATTAGGAGATCCGCCCGTTCGTTATCACGCACCCTAGATACAGCTTACTGTATAGAGTGCTTATCACGCACCCCTCATGAGCTATACTTTGGCAAGAACCCAAACCCTAATATATGGCATGGTAATTGAAATAGTTTGGATCCCACTCACGTTCATCAAAAAGACACACCAAGGAGAAGGGCTGCGGGGTGTCTGCCTTCCGGGCTCCCCTGAAAAGAAGGGCAATAGGGGGGGGGGGGGGGGGGGGGGGAGTGGAGGCCGGAGGGGGGGGACGGGCAAAAGGGGGGGGGGGGGGAGTGGAGGCGGGAGGGGGGGACGGGCAAAAGGGGGGGGGGGGACGGGCAACAGGGGGGGGGGGAGTGGAGGCGAGAGGGGGGGACGGGCAAAAGGGGGGGGGGGGGAGTGGAGGCGGGAGGGGGGGACGGGCAACAGGGGGGGGGGGGGAGTGGAGGTGGGAGGGGGGGACGGGCAACAGGGGGGGGGGGGGGGGGAGTGGAGGCGGGAGGGGGGGACGGGCAACAGGGGGGGGGGGGGGGGAGTGGAGGCGGGAGGGGGGGACGGGCAACAGGGGGGGGGGGGGGGAGTGGAGGCGGGAGGGGGGGACGGGCAACAGGGGGGGGGGGGGGAGTGGAGGCGGGAGGGGGGGACGGGCAACAGGGGGGGGGGGGGGGAGTGGAGGCGGGAGGGGGGGACGGGCAACAGGGGTGGGGGGGGAGTGGAGGCGGGAGGGGGGGACGGGCTAAAGGGGGGGGGGGGGAGTGGAGGCGGGAGGGGGGGACGGGCAACAGGGGGGGGGGGGGGAGTGGAGGCGGGAGGGGGGGACGGGCAACAGGGGGGGGGGGGGGAGTGGAGGCGGGAGGGGGGACGGGCAACAGGGGGGGGGGGGGGGAGTGGAGGCGGGAGGGGGGGACGGGCAAAAGGGGGGGGGGGGGGAGTGGAGGCGGGAGGGGGGACGGGCAAAAGGGGGGGGGGGGGAGTGGAGGCGGGAGGGGGGGACGGGCAACAGGGGGGGGGGGGGGGAGTGGAGGCGGGAGGGGGGGACGGGCAACAGGGGGGGGGGGGGGGAGTGGAGGCGGGAGGGGGGGACGGGCAACAGGGGGGGGGGGGGGGGGAGTGGAGGCCGGAGGGGGGGACGGGCAAAAGGGGGGGGGGGGAGTGGAGGCGGGAGGGGGGGACGGGCAAAAGGGGGGGGGGGGGAGTGGAGGCGGGAGGGGGGACGGGCAACAGGGGGGGGGGGGGGAGTGGAGGCGGGAGGGGGGGACGGGCTAAAGGGGGGGGGGGGGGAGTGGAGGCGGGAGGGGGGGACGGGCAACAGGGGGGGGGGGGGGAGTGGAGGCGGGAGGGGGGGACGGGCAAAAGGGGGGGGGGGAGGGGAGTGGAGGCGGGAGGGGGGGACGGGCAAAAGGGGGGGGGGGGGAGTGGAGGCGGGAGGGGGGGACGGGCAACAGGGGGGGGGGGGGAGTGGAGGCGGGAGGGGGGGACGGGCAACAGGGGGGGGGGGGGGAGTGGAGGCGGGAGGGGGGGACGGGCAAAAGGGGGGGGGGGGGAGTGGAGGCGGGAGGGGGGGACGGGCAAAAGGGGGGGGGGGGGAGTGGAGGCGGGAGGGGGGGACGGGCAACAGGGGGGGGGGGGGGAGTGGAGGCGGGAGGGGGGGACGGGCTAAAGGGGGGGGGGGGAGTGGAGGCGGGAGGGGGGGACGGGCAACAGGGGGGGGGGGGGGAGTGGAGGCGGGAGGGGGGGACGGGCAAAAGGGGGGGGGGGGGAGTGGAGGCGGGAGGGGGGGACGGGCAACAGGGGGGGGGGGGAGTGGAGGCGGAAGGGGGGGACGGGCAACAGGGGGGGGGGGGGGAGTGGAGGCGGGAGGGGGGGACGGGCAACAGGGGGGGGGGGGGGGGGGGGAGTGGAGGCGGGAGGGGGGGACGGGCAAAAGGGGGGGGGGGGGAGTGGAGGCGGGAGGGGGGGACGGGCAAAAGGGGGGGGGGGGGGAAGAGGAGGCGGGAGGGGGGGACGGGCAACAGGGGGGGGGGGGGGAGTGGAGGCGGGAGGGGGGGACAGGCAACAGGGGGGCGGGCAACACACTAAAAACTAAAAACTAGAAATTGAGCTCCCGTAAGGACCGTAATCGGCACATCACAGTCTCCGAAGCATATGGGTCACTGACAACATTCGCAATGCTTGAGACGATCATGTTCAGAGGCAACAATATGTTTTCATGCCTGGGATCCCCCCCCTGCATGCTCCTGGGGGTGATTCAGGTCAAAACCTGGCACAGGGGGGGATGTTTCATGGCAGGGGAACAGGGCAGGGGGGACAGGGCAGGGGGGGAACAGGGCAGGGGAGACAGGGCAGGGGGGGACAGGGCAGGGGGACAGGGCGGGGGATACGGGGCAGGGGGGACAGGGCAGGGGGGACAGGGCAGGGGAGACAGGGCAGGGGGGGGACAGGGCAGGGCAGGGGGACAGGGAAGGGGAGACAGGGCAGGGGGGACAGAGCAGGGGGGACAGAGCAGGGGGGACAGGGCAGGGGGGACAGGGCAGGGGGGGGACAGGGCGGGGGATACGGGGCAGGGGGGACAGGGCAGGGGGGGGACAGGGCAGGGGGGACAGGGCAGGGGGGGGACAGGGCAGGGGATACGGGGCAGGGGGGGACAGGGCAGGGGGGGGACAGGGCAGGGGGGACAGGGCAGGGGGGCAGGGCAGGGGGGGACAGGGCGGGGATACGGGGCAGGGGGGACAGGGCAGGGGGGGGACAGGGCAGGGGAGGACAGGGCAGGGGGGGACAGGGCAGGGGGGGGACAGGGCAGGGGGGACAGGGCAGGGGGGCAGGGCAGGGGGGGACAGGGCGGGGTATACGGGGCAGGGGGGACAGGGCAGGGGGGGGACAGGGCAGGGGGGACAGGGCAGGGGAAGGACAGGGCGGGGGATACGGGGCAGGGGGGACAGGGCAGGGGGGACAGGGCAGGGGGGACAGGGCAGGGGGGGGACAGGGCAGGGGGGACAGGGCAGGGGGGGACAGGGCAGGGGGGACAGGGCAGGGGGGGGACAGGGCGGGGGACAGGGCAGGGGGGGGACAGGGCAGGGGGGACAGGGCAGGGGGGACAGGGCAGGGGGGACAGGGCAGGGGGGGGGACAGGGCAGGGGGGACAGGGCAGGGGGGGACAGGGCAGGGGGGACAGGGCAGGGGGGGGACAGGGCGGGGGACAGGGCAGGGGGGGGACAGGGCAGGGAGGACAGGGCAGGGGGGGGACAGGGCAGGGGGGACAGGGCAGGGGGGACAGGGCAGGGGGACAGGGCAGGGGGGACAGGGCAGGGGGGACAGGGCAGGGGGACAGGGCAGGGGGGAGAGGGCAGGGGGGGGACAGGGCAGGGGGGACAGGGCAGGGGGACAGGGCAGGGGGGGACAGGGCAGGGGGGACAGGGCAGGGGGGGGACAGGGCAGGGGGGACAGGGCAGGTGGGGACAGGGCAGGGGGGACAGGGCAGGGGGGACAGGGCAGGGGGACAGGGCGGGGGATACGGGGCAGGGGGGACAGGGCAGGGGGGGGACAGGGCAGGGGGGACAGGGCAGGGGGGGACAGGGCAGGGGGGACAGGGCAGGGGGGGGACAGGGCAGGGGGGACAGGGCAGGTGGGGACAGGGCAGGGGGGACAGGGCAGGGGGGACAGGGCAGGGGGGACAGGGCAGGGGGGACAGGGCAGGGGGGGACAGGGCAGGGGGGACAGGGCAGGGGGACAGGGCAGGGGGGGACAGGGCAGGGGGGACAGGGCAGGGGGGGGACAGGGCAGGGGGGGGACAGGGCAGGGGGGACAGGGCAGGGGGACAGGGCAGGGGGGACAGGGCAGGGGGACAGGGCAGGGGGGGACAGGGCAGGGGGGACAGGGCAGGGGGGACAGGGCAGGGGGACAGGGCAGGGGGGGGACAGGGCAGGGGGGACAGGGCAGGGGGGACAGGGCAAAGGGGGACAGGGCGGGGGATACGGGGCAGGGGGGGGACAGGGCAGGGGGGGGACAGGGCAGGGGGGGACAGGGCAGGGGGGACAGGGCAGGGGGGACAGGGCAGGGGGACAGGGCGGGGGATACGGGGCAGGGGGGACAGGGCAGGGGGGGGACAGGGCAGGGGAGACAGGGCAGGGGGGACAGGGCAGGGGGACAGGGCAGGGGGGGACAGGGCAGGGGGGGGACAGGGCAGGGGGGACAGGGCAGGGGGGGACAGGGCAGGGGAGGACAGGGCAGGGGGGGGACAGGGCAGGGGGGACAGGGCAGGGGGGGGACAGGGCAGGGGGGACAGGGCAGGGGGGACAGGGCAGGGGGGACAGGGCAGGGGGATAGGGCGGGGGATACGGGGCAGGGGGGACAGGGCAGGGGGGGGACAGGGCAGGGGGGACAGGGCAGGGGGGGACAGGGCAGGGGGGACAGGGCAGGGGGTGGACAGGGCAGGGGGGACAGGGCAGGTGGGGACAGGGCAGGGGGGACAGGGCAGGGGGGACAGGGCAGGGGGGGACAGGGCAGGGGGGACAGGGCAGGGGGACAGGGCAGGGGGGGACAGGGCAGGGGGGACAGGGCAGGGGGGGGACAGGGCAGGGGGGACAGGGCAGGGGGGACAGGGCAGGGGGGGACAGGGCAGGGGGGACAGGGCAGGGGGACAGGGCAGGGGGGGACAGGGCAGGGGGGACAGGGCAGGGGGGGGACAGGGCAGTGGGGGGACAGGGCAGGGGGGGGACAGGGCAGGGGGGACAGGGCAGGGGGGACAGGGCAGGGGGGACAGGGCAGGGGGATAGGGCGGGGGATACGGGGCAGGGGGGACAGGGCAGGGGGGGGACAGGGCAGGGGGGACAGGGCAGGGGGGGACAGGGCAGGGGGGACAGGGCAGGGGGTGGACAGGGCAGGGGGGACAGGGCAGGTGGGGACAGGGCAGGGGGGACAGGGCAGGGGGACAGGGCAGGGGGGGGACAGGGCAGGGGGGACAGGGCAGGGGGGACAGGGCAAAGGGGGACAGGGCGGGGGATACGGGGCAGGGGGGGGACAGGGCAGGGGGGGACAGGGCAGGGGGGGGACAGGGCAGGGGGGGGACAGGGCAGGGGGGGACAGGGCAGGGGGGACAGGGCAGGGGGGACAGGGCAGGGGGACAGGGCGGGGGATACGGGGCAGGGGGGACAGGGCAGGGGGGGGACAGGGCAGGGGAGACAGGGCAGGGGGGACAGGGCAGGGGGACAGGGCAGGGGGGGACAGGGCAGGGGGGGGACAGGGCAGGGGGACAGGGCAGGGGGGGACAGGGCAGGGGGGACAGGGCAGGGGGGGGACAGGGCAGGGGGGCAGGGCAGGGGGGGACAGGGCAGGGGGGACAGGGCAGGGGGATACGGGGCAGGGGGGACAGGGCAGGGGGGGGACAGGGCAGGGGGGACAGGGCAGGGGGGGACAGGGCAGGGGGGACAGGGCAGGGGGGGGACAGGGCAGGGGGGACAGGGCAGGGGGGACAGGGCAGGGGGGGGACAGGGCAGGGGGGACAGGGCAGGGGGGACAGGGCAGGGGGGGACAGGGCAGGGGGGGGACAGGGCAGGGGGGACAGGGCAGGGGGGACAGGGCAGGGGGGGACAGGGCAGGGGGGACAGGGCAGGGGGACAGGGCAGGGGAGGACAGGGCAGGGGGGACAGGGCAGGGGGGGGACAGGGCAGGGGGGACAGGGCAGGGGGGGACAGGGCAGGGGGGACAGGGCAGGGGGGACAGGGCAGGGGGACAGGGCGGGGGATACGGGGCAGGGGGGACAGGGCAGGGGGGGGACAGGGCAGGGGGGACAGGGCAGGGGGGGACAGGGCAGGGGGGACAGGGCAGGGGGGGGACAGGGCAGGGGGGACAGGGCAGGGGGGACAGGGCGGGGGGGACAGGGCAGGGGGGACAGGGCAGGGGGGATACGGGGCAGGGGGGCCAGGGCAGGGGGGGGACAGGGCAGGGGGGACAGGGCAGGGGGGGACAGGGCAGGGGGGACAGGGCAGGGGGGGGACAGGGCAGGGGGGACAGGGCAGGGGGGACAGGGCAGGGGGGGGACAGGGCAGGGGGGGGACAGGGCGTGGGATACGGGGCAGGGGGGGGACAGGCTAGGGGGGGGACAGGGCAGGGGGGACAGGGCAGGGGGGACAGGGCAGGGGGGGGACAGGGCAGGGGGGACAGGGCAGGGGGGACAGGGCAGGGGGGACAGGGCAGGGGGGACAGGGCAGGGGGGGGACAGGGCAGGGGGGGGACAGGGCAGGGGGGGGACAGGGCAGGGGGGGACAGGGCAGGGGGGGGACAGGGCAGGGGGGACAGGGCGGGGGATACGGGGCAGGGGGGACAGGGCAGGGGGACAGGGCAGGGGGGGGACAGGGCAGGGGGGACAGGGCAGGGGGGACAGGGCAGGGGGGACAGGGCAGGGGGGACAGGGCGGGGGGGACAGGGCAGGGGGGGGACAGGGCAGGGGGGACAGGGCGGGGGATACGGGGTAGGGGGGACAGGGCAGGGGGGGGACAGGGCAGGGGGGACAGGACAGGGGGGGCGGGCAGGGGGGACAGGGCAGGGGGGGACAGGGCAGGGGGGACAGGGCACGGGGGGGACAGGGCAGGGGGGACAGGGCGGTGGATACGGGGCAGGGGGGACAGGGCAGGGGGGACAGAGCAGGGAGGACAGGGCAGGGGGGACAGGGCAGGGGGGACAGGGCGGGGGGGACAGGGCAGGGGGGACAGGGCAGGGGGGGGACAGGGCGGGGGATACGGGGCAGGGGGGACAGGGCAGGGGGGAGACAGGGCAGGGGGGGGGACAGGGCAGGGGGGACAGGGCAGGGGGGACAGGGCGGGGGATACGGGGTAGGGGGGACAGGGCAGGGGGGGGACAGGGCAGGGGGGACAGGGCAGGGGGGGCGGGCAGGGGGGGACAGGGCAGGGGGGGGACAGGGCAGGGGGGACAGGGCGGGGGGGGGACAGGGCAGGGGGGACAGGGCGGGGGATACGGGGCAGGGGGGACAGGGCAGGGGGGGGACAGGGCAGGGGGGACAGGGCAGGGGGGCAGGGCAGGGGGGACAGGGCAGGGGGGGGACAGGGCAGGGGGGACAGGGCAGGGGGGACAGGGCAGGGGGGACAGGGCAGGGGGGACAGGGCAGGGGGGACAGGGCGGGGGGGGACAGGGCAGGGGGGACAGGGCGGGGGATACGGGGCAGGGGGGACAGGGCAGGGGGGGGACAGGGCAGGGGGGACAGGGCAGGGGGGCAGGGCAGGGGGGACAGGGCAGGGGGGGGACAGGGCAGGGGGGACAGGGCAGGGGGGACAGGGCAGGGGGGACAGGGCAGGGGGGACAGGGCAGGGGGGGGACAGGGCAGGGGGGGGACAGGGCAGGGGGGGGACAGGGCAGGGGGGGACAGGGCAGGGGGGGGACAGGGCAGGGGGGACAGGGCGGGGGATACGGGGCAGGGGGGACAGGGCAGGGGGGACAGGGCAGGGGGGGGACAGGGCAGGGGGGACAGGGCAGGGGGGACAGGGCAGGGGGGACAGGGCAGGGGGGACAGGGCGGGGGGACAGGGCAGGGGGGGGACAGGGCAGGGGGGACAGGGCGGGGGATACGGGGTAGGGGGGACAGGGCAGGGGGGGACAGGGCAGGGGGGACAGGACAGGGGGGGCGGGCAGGGGGGACAGGGCAGGGGGGGACAGGGCAGGGGGGACAGGGCACGGGGGGGACAGGGCAGGGGGGACAGGGCGGTGGATACGGGGCAGGGGGGACAGGGCAGAGGAACAGAGCAGGGAGGACAGGGCAGGGGGGACAGGGCAGGGGGGACAGGGCGGGGGGGACAGGGCAGGGGGGACAGGGCAGGGGGGGGACAGGGCGGGGGATACGGGGCAGGGGGGACAGGGCAGGGGGGAGACAGGGCAGGGGGGGGGACAGGGCAGGGGGGACAGGGCAGGGGGGACAGGGCGGGGGATACGGGGTAGGGGGGACAGGGCAGGGGGGGGACAGGGCAGGGGGGACAGGGCAGGGGGGGCGGGCAGGGGGGGACAGGGCAGGGGGGGGACAGGGCAGGGGGGACAGGGCGGGGGGGGACAGGGCAGGGGGGACAGGGCGGGGGATACGGGGCAGGGGGGACAGGGCAGGGGGGGGACAGGGCAGGGGGGACAGGGCAGGGGGGCAGGGCAGGGGGGACAGGGCAGGGGGGGGACAGGGCAGGGGGACAGGGCAGGGGGGACAGGGCGGGGGGGACAGGGCAGGGGGGTGACAGGGCAGGGGGGGGACAGGGCAGGGGGGACAGGGCGGGGGATACGGGGCAGGGGGGACAGGGCAGGGGGGGGACAGGGCAGGGGGGACAGGGCAGGGGGGCAGGGCAGGGGGGGCAGGGCACGGGGGGACAGGGCAGGGGGGGGACAGGGCAGGGGGGGGACAGGGCAGGGGGGGCGGGGCAGGGGGGACAGGGCAGGGGGGGCGGGGCAGGGGGGGCAGGGCAGGGGGGGGACAGGGCAGGGGGGGGACAGGGCAGGGGGGGGACAGGGCAGGGGGGACAGGGCAGGGGGGGCGGGGCAGGGGGGGCAGGGCAGGGGGGGGACAGGGCAGGGGGGACAGGGCAGGGGGCAGGGCATGGGGGGTAGGGCAGGGGGGGGACAGGGCAGGGGGGGGACAGGGCAGGGGGGGCGGGGCAGGGGGGACAGGGCAGGGGGGGCGGGGCAGGGGGGCAGGGCAGGGGGGGACAGGGCAGGGGGGGGACAGGGCAGGGGGGGGACAGGGCAGGGGGGACAGGGCAGGGGGGGCGGGGCAGGGGGGGCAGGGCAGGGGGGACAGGGCAGGGGGGGCAGGGCAGGGGGGACAGGGCGGGGGATACGGGGCAGGGGGGACAGGGCAGGGGGGACAGGGCAGGGGGGACAGGGCAGGGGCAACAGGGCAGGGCAGGGGGGGCAGGGCAGGGGGGACAATGCAGGGGGGACAGGGCAGGAGGGCAGGGCAGGGGGGATAGGGCAGGGGGGGCAGGGCAGGGGGCAGGGCAGGGGGGACAGGGCAGGGCAGGGGGGGCAGGGCAGGGGGAGGGGCAGGGCAGGGGGGACAGGGCACGGGGGGGCAGGGCAGGGGGGACAGGGTACGGGGGGGCAGGGCACGGGGGGGCGGGGCAGGGGGGACAGGGCAGGGGTTGCAGGGCAGGGGGGACAGGGCAGGGGGGGACAGGGCAGGGGGGCAGGGCAGGGGGGGCAGGGCATGGGGGGTAGGGCAGGGGGGGCAGGGCAGGGGGGGTAAGGCAGGGGAGGCAGGGCAGGGCAGGGGGGGCAGGGCAGGGGGGACAGGGCAGGGGGGGCAGGGCAGGGGGGGCAGGGCAGGGGGGGCAGGGCAGGGGGGGCAGGGCAGGGGGGGCAAGGCAGGGGGGGCAGGGCAGGGGGGGCAGGGCAGGGGGGGCAGGGCAGGGCAGGGGAGACAGGGCAGACTTGACCATAAACCCTAAGCCCTACCCCCCAAAGCCGCAAAGGTACACGCACAGATTCTACAAGCCATTGCCAAGCACCCTTCCCTGAGCGCTCTTGTCTTCACTGATAGATCACCACCCTCCTAGATATAGTGCCCAGGGTTCACCTTTCTCACCCCTTGAACCCTCATTTGTTATCTCTCACCACCAGCCTGGGTACAGCGCCCAGTCCGATTCCACCGCCTCCTTGCCGCCGCCGCCGCTGCCGCTGCCGTTCGACTCTGCTCCTGCCATGCCCGCGGCCTCCTCCGGCAGCAGAAGAAGCCCCGCTGCAGAAGGCACCCACCTCCGGGGCCCTAGCTGTCCCATCTGCCCCGGCTGTCTTTTGGCGGCATCCCCATCTTTGCTGGAATCAGAATGCCTGCCAACACGGTCGACAAAGTAGAGGCCGTCGCGCTGGCCGTGGAAGGTGCGCACCTGCAACAAGCTTGGTGTCAGTGTTCATCTTGGGAGTGCCACCAAGGGGGGAGTGGGCCACCAAGGGGGGAGTGTGCCACCAAGGGGGGAGTGAGCCACCAAGGGGGGAGTGAGCCACCAAGGGGGGAGTGAGCCACCAAGGGGGGAGTGAGCCACCAAGGGGGGAGTGTGCCACCAAGGGGGGAGTGAGCCACCAAGGGGGGAGTGTGCCACCAAGGGGGGAGTGTGCCACCAAGGGGGGAGTGTGCCACCAAGGGGGGAGTGTGCCACCAAGGGGGGAGTGTGCCACCAAGGGGGGAGTGTGCCATCAAAGGCCCGATTGAGAACAAGTCATGACCGGCTGCACTGATTGGGGCCCCAAAGGGAGGGGGGGCAGGGGGGGTCCCTAAGTGGGGGGGGCAGGGGGGGGTCCCTAAGTGGGGGGGGGCAGGGGGGGGGGTCCCCTCAGTGGGGGGGGCAAGGGGGGGTCCCTAAGTGGGGGGGCAGGGGGGGGGTCCCAATTGAACACAGCCCAAGCCTACAGGCACATGCCGAGGCAGCATACGGTACCTGGCCATACATGAGCCCGCCGGATAGAGGCCAGGAGGTAGCAGAACGGTAGCTGACATGTAGCTGAACTGTGGCCGACCCCCCCCCCCCTCTAGAACACCGCATGCAGGGTTGCCTGGTATGGAACTATGTTCAAACGGTATGGTAAGGATACCAGTAAGGTATGGACGGTGTGTACGGTATGTTATTGTTAAACGGTGCAGTACGATATGGCAAATGGTACGGGATTTGGGCCCAAACGGCCATACTGAGTAACGGGTAACCCCGGCGCATGGGGGCACACTGAGCTGTCACCCTTGCTCTGTGCGTGTTTTCCACACCAAATTCACTTTGTACACCGCTCCAAGAGTAATACATCCGTAGAGTAATACATATGTAGAGTTATGCAAATTTGCATGTGTAAATGCACCCCTTCACTCTCACCCCCCCCCCCCCCCCCCCTTCCCTCTCGTCCCCCCTTCCCCCCCCCCCCCCCCCCCTTCCCTCTCGTCCCCCCCTCCCCTCCCCCTTCACCCCCCCCCCCCCCCTTCCCTCTCCTCCCCCCTCCCCTCCTCCCCTAACATCACCTGACCCGCCACGATGGTGCTGGGGTGTGCCTTGGGGTAGTTTGCATGTGAATGCATGGCGGAGTATACGACAATGTGGCCGGATGGCTCACTGACACGTGCAGGGGCCTGCAGAATAGGGGGTATACAACAATGTGGCATGGCTCACTGACACGTGCAGGGGCCTGCAGAATAGGGGGTATACAACAATGTGGCATGGCTCACTGACACGTGCAGGGGCCTGCAGAATAGGGGGTATACAACAATGTGGCATGGCTCACTGACACGTGCAGGGGCCTGCAGAATAGGGGGTAAACAACAATATGGCATGGCTCACTGACACGTGCAGGGGCCTGCAGAATAGGGGGTATACAACAATGTGGCATGGCTCACTGACACGTGCAGGGGCCTGCAGAATAGGGGGTATACGACAATGTGGCCGGATGGCTCACTGACACGTGCAGGGGCCTGCAGAATAGGGGGTAAACAACAATGTGGCATGGCTCACTGACACGTGCAGGGGCCTGCAGAATAGGGGGTAAACAACAATGTGGCATGGCTCACTGACACGTGCGGGGGCCTGCAGAATAGGGGTATACAACAATGTGGCGGAGTATACGACAATGTGGCCGGATGGCTCACTGACACGTGCAGGGGCCTGCAGAATAGGGGGTATACAACAATGTGGCATGGCTCACTGACACGTGCAGGGGCCTGCAGAATAGGGGGTATACAACAATGTGGCATGGCTCACTGACACGTGCAAGGGCCTGCAGAATAGGGGGTAAACAACAATGTGGCATGGCTCACTGACACGTGCAGGGGCCTGCAGAATAGGGGGTATACAACAATGTGGCATGGCTCACTGACACGTGCAGGGGCCTGCAGAATAGGGGGTATACGACAATGTGGCATGGCTCACTGACACGTGCAGGGGCCTGCAGAATAGGGGGTAAACAACAATGTGGCATGGCTCACTGACACGTGCAGGGGCCTGCAGAATAGGGGGTATACAACAATGTGGCATGGCTCACTGACACGTGCAGGGGCCTGCAGAATAGGGGGTATACAACAATGTGGCATGGCTCACTGACACGTGCAGGGGCCTGCAGAATAGGGGGTATACGACAATGTGGCATGGCTCACTGACACGTGCAGGGGCCTGCAGAATAGGGGGTATACAACAATGTGGCATGGCTCACTGACACGTGCAGGGGCCTGCAGAATAGGGGGTATACGACAATGTGGCATGGCTCACTGACACGTGCAGGGGCCTGCAGAATAGGGGGTATACAACAATGTGGCATGGCTCACTGACACGTGCAGGGGCCTGCAGAATAGGGGGTATACGACAATGTGGCCGGATGGCTCACTGACACGTGCAGGGGCCTGCAGAATAGGGGGTAAACAACAATGTGGCATGGCTCACTGACACGTGCAGGGGCCTGCAGAATAGGGGGTAAACAACAATATGGCATGGCTCACTGACACGTGCAGGGGCCTGCAGAATAGGGGGTATACAACAATGTGGCATGGCTCACTGACACGTGCAGGGGCCTGCAGAATAGGGGGTATACAACAATGTGGCATGGCTCACTGACACGTGCAGGGGCCTGCAGAATAGAGGGTATACGACAATGTGGCCGGATGGCTCACTGACACGTGCAGGGGCCTGCAGAATAGGGGGTAAACAACAATGTGGCATGGCTCACTGACACGTGCAGGGGCCTGCAGAATAGGGGGTAAACAACAATATGGCATGGCTCACTGACACGTGCAGGGGCCTGCAGAATAGGGGGTATACAACAATGTGGCCGGATGGCTCACTGACACGTGCAGGGGCCTGCAGAATAGGGGGTATACGACAATGTGGCATGGCTCACTAACACGTGCAGGGGCCTGCAGAATAGGGGGTATACAACAATGTGGCGGAGTATACGACAATGTGGCCGGATGGCTCACTGACACGTGCAGGGGCCTGCAGAATAGGGGGTATACGACAATGTGGCATGGCTCACTAACACGTGCAGGGGCCTGCAGAATAGGGGGTATACAACAATGTGGCGGAGTATACGACAATGTGGCCGGATGGCTCACTGACACGTGCAGGGGCCTGCAGAATAGGGGGTATACAACAATGTGGCATGGCTCACTGACACGTGCAGGGGCCTGCAGAATAGGGGGTATACAACAATGTGGCATGGCTCACTGACACGTGCAGGGGCCTGCAGAATAGGGGGTATACAACAATGTGGCGGAGTATACGACAATGTGGCCGGATGGCTCACTGACACGTGCAGGGGCCTGCAGAATAGGGGGTATATAACAATGTGGCATGGCTCACTGACACGTGCAGGGGCCTGCAGAATAGGGGGTATACAACAATGTGGCATGGCTCACTGACACGTGCAGGGGCCTGCAGAATAGGGGGTATACGACAATGTGGCATGGCTCACTGACACGTGCAGGGGCCTGCAGAATAGGGGGTATACAACAATGTGGCATGGCTCACTGACATGTGCAGGGGCCTGTAGAATAGGGGTTTATGAAAGGAGGGGGATTAAGGTGCACCAAGGGTTTATGAGAGGGATTAGGGCTTAGGAGGGGGGGTGCTAGCTCCAACAAACAGATCCCAACAAAGCACGCCAGCATAAAACGATGGACAGGAGACAAGGAACATGGAGATCGGGTGGGTGGGTGGGTGGGTGGTCGACTGGTTCTGGTGGGTGGGCAGGTCTTGGTGGGCGGGCACTGGGCACTGGGCACTGGTGGGTGGGCACTGGGCACTGGGCATTGGGCATTGGGCACTGGGCATTGGGCACTGGTGGGTGGGCACTGGGTACTGGGCAATAGGCAATGGGCACTGGGTACTAGGCACTGGGTAATGGGCACTGGTGGGTGGGCACTGGTGGGTGGGCACTGGGCACTGGGCACTGGTGGGTGGGCACTAGGCACTGGGCATTGGGCACTGGGCAATAGGCAACGGGCAGTGGGTACTAGGCACTGGGTAATGGGCACTGGTGGGTGGGCACTGGGCATTGGGCATTGGGCACTGGTGGGTGGGCACTGGGCACTGGTGGGTGGGCACTGGGCACTGGGCACTGGTGGGTGGGCACTGGGCACTGGGCACTGGTGGGTGGGCACTGGGCACTGGGCACTGGGCACTGGTGGGTGGGCACTAGGCACTGGGCATTGGGCACTAGGCACTAGGCATTGGGCACTGGTGGGTGGGCACTGGGCACTGGGCACTGGTGGGTGGGCACTGGGCACTGGTGGGTGGGCACTAGGCCCTGGGCATTGGGCACTGGGCAGGCATAAAGGGTTCAGGTCTTTGTACTCCCACAGGCAGGCGCACCTCATCTGTCGACGTGCTAGCCTCCGTTGCGGGCAGGCCCTCAAATTCACATTCCCCAGCGGTACAGTTGTACATAGCGTCGTAGTCATGTTGGCTGAACAAGGCGGCGTGGACGCGGCCGAGGGGGGCCGGGGAGCCACTGCTAGCCTGCCTGGCTCCCCGCTCCCCATCCCCTCTGTCTTGTGTTGCGCCCTCCCTGCCGTCCATGCCGCCTCCTTGGCCGCCCGTGCTGTTGTCCGTGGTATCTGTCCCAGCACCCTGTCGGCCGCGGGGAGCGGGCGGGTCTCCCTCTGGGCCCTCATCAGGTTCTGGGCAAACCAGCACGCTCAGACGCTCCCAGTCCCCTGATACGCAAAAAGTCATAACGGAAATGATTAATAAGAATGTATAGGGTTTAGGGTTAAGGGTTTGAAAGGGAACAGTTTAAGGGCTTACAGTTGAAAGGGAACCATTCATTATGGCATTTTAGTAACATACAGGCTTGATTGATGATTCCTAAAACCCTTAACCTTAAACCTAAAACCCCAATCCCTGAACCCACCCCACCCGTACATTCATGGATCCCTTTGAATCAAAACCCTCAACCCTTAAACCCTTTAACCCTTAACCCCTAAACCTTAACCCTCCCCCACCCCTACCTTCATGGATCCCTGTGGGGCAAAAGTAGTATTCAATGCTCTGGTCGGTACTGCCTTCCAAGGCAGAGCTCAGCAGCATATTCAAACAGCCATTCCATCCCTACACACAAGCAACATGTTCAAACAGCAACATGTTCAAACAGCAACATGTTCAAACAGCAACATGTTTAAACAACCATTCCATCCCTACACACAAGCAACTGGGTCACACAGCAGTTCAAACAGCAGTTCAAACAGCAACATGTTCAAACAGCCATTCCATCCCTACACGCATGCAAGACACCACAGCAGGGCAACCCATCAGGGTAGCTTGGAACATCGTAGGACAGCATAGGCTGGCATGATAGCTAATGGCAGCTCTTTGCATGGCTGTCGGCATAATAATACCGAATAGACTATTCCATCCCTACATGCAAGCATGACACCACAGCTTGGAAAACCGTCATGAGAGCTGACGACATTCAGTTGCCGTTGAGTGATTGATCCACACTTACAACGACACCGAGAAGGTTGCGCATATCCCGTCGGGGTGCGCGTTTCCCGTACAGGCAGCTCTAATTGTATGTACCTAGGAATCCATCAAATCTCCGCACAAGGCTCTTACTTTCTTACGCAAGCAAGACGCCACAATAACAAATCAACATGCCTTGACAGCTGATGACAGCTGACAGCCCAAAGCATTGCGCAGGGAGATGCTGTTGCCGCTTCCCCTTCCCCCTCCCCTTCCCCCTCCCCTTCCCCTTCCCCCTCCCCTTCCCCCTTATCCCTCCCTTCCCCCTCCCCTTCCCCCTCCCCCTTCCCCCTCCCCTTCCCCCTTCTCCCTCCCTTCCCCCTCCCCTTCCCCCTCCCCTTCCCCCTTCTCCCTCCCTTCCCCCTCCCCTTCCCCCTCCATTCCCCTTCACCCTCCCCTTCCCCCTTCTCCCTCCCCTTCCCCCTCCCCTTCCCCCTTCTCCCTCCCTTCCCCCTCCCCTTCCCCCTCCACTCCCCTTCCCCCTCCCCTTCCCCCTCCCCTCCCCCCTCCCCTTCCCCCTCCCCTTCCCCCTCCCCTTCCCCCTCCCCTTCCCCCTCCCCTTCCCCCTCCCCTTCCCCCTTCTCCCTCCCCTCCCCCTCCCCTTCCCCCTCCATTCCCCTTCCCCCTCCCCTTCCCCCTCCCCTTCCCCCTCCCCTTCCCCCTCCCCTTCCCCCTCCCCTTCCCCCTCCCCTTCCCCCTTCTCCCTCCCCTCCCCCTCCCCTTCCCCCTCCATTCCCCTTCCCCCTCCCCTTCCCCCTCCCCTTCCAGGTCAACCTGCCATGACAGCTGATGACACCTGATGACAGCTGACAGTCCAAAGCACTATGCCATGGTGAACGCTACTGCCGTGCACATGCCCTTGGAACTGGCTCCAGGAGACAGTCCCAAGGTGAATGTCAAGGCCAGGTCTACAAGGATCTACAGGCACATTGAATGAATGATGGATCTACAAAGATCTACATAAATGAAAAATGATAGATCTACAAAGATCTACCAGGATGTCAAATGTAAGATCGACTGGGATCTGCAGGTATATCAAACGAACAATTAACATGGTTTTAAACAGGGAAACAATAGATAGGACGACAAAGATCTCGAAACTCTTGTCAGATCTACAGGGAGCTCCGTCAGCCTCACACCCACGTAGAAGAAGTTGAAGTTGAGCACCCAGCCTCCCGATGTAGGGTGTTCAAAAACGTTGTACCTATGAGCAGTACAGAAGGATGCATTGTAACAAAGGGATTAGGGTTTAGGGTTCAGGGTTCAAAGACACGGTACAGAGGGTCAGCACCAGCGTGTAGTTGAGTGCGTGCTAGACTACCCTTACGGGGCCGCCGGCCTGCCGGGCCGCTGCCGGCCGCTGGGTGGCTACCGCCAGGTCAATAGGGACCAAACCTTGACCGGCAACGGCCCGTAGCCCCAGCAGTAGTCCTTTCTGCGCCAAGCCCTGCCAGCTCATGGATCCGTAACCTCACCAGATCCAACTCGTGGATCCATAACCTCACCAGATCCGACTCGTAGATCCAAAACCTCACCAGATCCGACTTGTAGATCCATATCCTCACCAGATCCGTGCCTTTGACCTCCCTTGATCGTCAAAGTCGGATCCACGAATGGCCCACTCCTGCCAGCTGGTGTTGAGTAGAGACAGGAAGGAATCTTGAAGTAGGGGCGAGGAGGGACGCAAGGCAGGAGCTGGCGGGAGGAAGGAAGAGGAGGACGAGCTGGCGTTGGTGGAAGCTGAGGAGGCGGAGGAGGAACTGGAGGTGGAATTTGTGTTCATAGGAAATCCTGGCACAGGCTTGAGGAAGCGGTTGAAGAGGCGTGCACGAGCTGCCCACTGAGGAGTTGGGAGCAGAAGGGGGCAGGAGGGGGAGAGGAGGAGAGTTGAGAAGGGGGCAGAGGGAGAGGAGGAGAGTTGAGAAGGGGGCAGGAGGAGAGAGGGGGAGAGTTCAGAAGGGGGCAGAGGGGAGAGAGGGGGAGAGTTCAGAAGGGGGCAGAGGGGAGAGAGGGGGAGAGTTCAGAAGGGGTCAGGAGGGTGAGAGGGGGAGAGTTCAGAAGGGGGCAGAGGGGAGAGAGGGGGAGAGTTCAGAAGGGGTCAGGAGGGTGAGAGGGGGAGAGTTCAGAAGGGGGCAGAGGGGAGAGAGGGGGAGAGTTCAGAAGGGGTCAGGAGGGTGAGAGGGGGAGAGTTCAGAAGGGGACAGAGGGGAGAGAGGGGGAGAGTTCAGAAGGGGTCAGGAGGGTGAGAGGGGGAGAGTTCAGAAGGGGTCAGGAGGGTGAGAGGGGGAGAGTTCAGAAGGGGTCAGGAGGGTGAGAGGGGGAGAGTTGAGAAGGGGGCAGAGGGGCGAGAGGGGGAGAGTTCAGAAGGGGTCAGGAGGGTGAGAGGGGAGGAAGCGCCTGTGTTTATGTGAAAGGGGTTAAGAGGGCAGAAAATAGGCGTGCATGAGCTGCCCACTGAGTTCTTGGGAGAAGAAGGAGGCAAGAGGGGAGAAAGGAGGGGCAGGGGAGAGAGGGGGCGGAGCTTCAGTGCTTAGGGTGCGGGCAAGAGGGGAGAAGGGAGGGGCAAGGGAGAGAGGGGGCGGAGCTTCAGTGCTTAGGGTGGGGGCAAGAGGGGAGAAGGGAGGGGCAGGGGAGAGAGGGGGCGGAGCTTCAGTGCTTAGGGTGCGGGCAAGAGGGGAGAAGGGAAGGGCAGGGGAGAGAGGGGGCGGAGCTTCAGTGCTTAGGGTGGGGGCAAGAGGGGAGAAGGGAGGGGCAGGGGAGAGAGGGGGCGGAGCTTCAGTGCTTAGGGTGCGGGCAAGAGGGGAGAAGGGAGGGGCAAGGGAGAGAGGGGGCGGAGCTTCAGTGCTTAGGGTGCGGGCAAGAGGGGAGAAGGGAGGGGCAAGGGAGAGAGGGGGCGGAGCTTCAGTGCTTAGGGTGGGGTCAAGAGGGGAGAAGGGAGGGGCAAGGGAGAGAGGGGGCGGAGCTTCAGTGCTTAGGGTGCGGGCAAGAGGGGAGAAGGGAGGGGCAAGGGAGAGAGGGGGCGGAGCTTCAGTGCTTAGGGTGCGGGCAAGAGGGGAGAAGGGAGGGGCAAGGGAGAGAGGGGGCGGAGCTTCAGTGCTTAGGGTGCGGGCAAGAGGGGAGAAGGGAGGGGCAAGGGAGAGAGGGGGCGGAGCTTCAGTGCTTAGGGTGCGGGCAAGAGGGGAGAAGGGAGGGGCAAGGGAGAGAGGGGGCGGAGCTTCAGTGCTTAGGGTGCGGGCAAGAGGGGAGAAGGGAGGGGCAAGGGAGAGAGGGGGCGGAGCTTCAGTGCTTAGGGTGGGGGCAAGAGGGGAGAAGGGAGGGGCAGGGGAGAGAGGGGGCGGAGCTTCAGTGCTTAGGGTGCGGGCAAGAGGGGAGAAGGGAGGGGCAAGGGAGAGAGGGGGCGGAGCTTCAGTGCTTAGGGTGCGGGCAAGAGGGGAGAAGGGAGGGGCAAGGGAGAGAGGGGGCGGAGCTTCAGTGCTTAGGGTGGGGGCAAGAGGGGAGAAGGGAGGGGCAGGGGAGAGAGGGGGCGGAGCTTCAGTGCTTAGGGTGCGGGCAAGAGGGGAGAAGGGAGGGGCAGGGGAGAGAGGGGGCGGAGCTTCAGTGCTTAGGGTGGGGGCAAGAGGGGAGAAGGGAGGGGCAAGGGAGAGAGGGGGCGGAGCTTCAGTGCTTAGGGTGCGGGCAAGAGGGGAGAAGGGAGGGGCAAGGGAGAGAGGGGGCGGAGCTTCAGTGCTTAGGGTGGGGGCAAGAGGGGAGAAGGGAGGGGCAGGGGAGAGAGGGGGCGGAGCTTCAGTGCTTAGGGTGGGGGCAAGAGGGGAGAAGGGAGGGGCAAGGGAGAGAGGGGGCGGAGCTTCAGTGCTTAGGGTGCGGGCAAGAGGGGAGAAGGGAGGGGCAAGGGAGAGAGGGGGCGGAGCTTCAGTGCTTAGGGTGGGGGCAAGAGGGGAGAAGGGAGGGGCAAGGGAGAGAGGGGGCGGAGCTTCAGTGCTTAGGGTGGGGGCAAGAGGGGAGAAGGGAGGGGCAAGGGAGAGAGGGGGCGGAGCTTCAGTGCTTAGGGTGCGGGCAAGAGGGGAGAAGGGAGGGGCAAGGGAGAGAGGGGGCGGAGCTTCAGTGCTTAGGGTGCGGGCAAGAGGGGAGAAGGGAGGGGCAAGGGAGAGAGGGGGTGGAGCTTCAGTGCTTAGGGTGCGGGCAAGAGGGGCGAAGGGAGGGGCAAGGGAGAGAGGGGGCGGAGCTTCAGTGCTTAGGGTGCGGGCAAGAGGGGAGAAGGGAGGGGCAAGGGAGAGAGGGGGCGGAGCTTCAGTGCTTAGGGTGCGGGCAAGAGGGGAGAAGGGAGGGGCAAGGGAGAGAGGGGGCGGAGCTTCAGTGCTTAGGGTGCGGGCAAGAGGGGAGAAGGGAGGGGCAAGGGTGAGAGGGGGCGGAGCTTCAGTGCTTAGGGTGCGGGCAAGAGGGGAGAAGGGAGGGGCAAGGGAGAGAGGGGGCGGAGCTTCAGTGCTTAGGGTGCGGGCAAGAGGGGAGAAGGGAGGGGCAAGGGAGAGAGGGGGCGGAGCTTCAGTGCTTAGGGTGCGGGCAAGAGGGGAGAAGGGAGGGGCAAGGGAGAGAGGGGGCGGAGCTTCAGTGCTTAGGGTGCGGGCAAGAGGGGAGAAGGGAGGGGCAAGGGAGAGAGGGGGCGGAGCTTCAGTGCTTAGGGTGCGGGCAAGAGGGGAGAAGGGAGGGGCAAGGGAGAGAGGGGGCGGAGCTTCAGTGCTTAGGGTGGGGGCAAGAGGGGAGAAGGGAGGGGCAAGGGAGAGAGGGGGCGGAGCTTCAGTGCTTAGGGTGCGGGCAAGAGGGGAGAAGGGAGGGGCAAGGGAGAGAGGGGGTGGAGCTTCAGTGCTTAGGGTGCGGGCAAGAGGGGCGAAGGGAGGGGCAAGGGAGAGAGGGGGCGGAGCTTCAGTGCTTAGGGTGCGGGCAAGAGGGGAGAAGGGAGGGGCAAGGGAGAGAGGGGGCGGAGCTTCAGTGCTTAGGGTGCGGGCAAGAGGGGAGAAGGGAGGGGCAAGGGAGAGAGGGGGCGGAGCTTCAGTGCTTAGGGTGCGGGCAAGAGGGGAGAAGGGAGGGGCAAGGGTGAGAGGGGGCGGAGCTTCAGTGCTTAGGGTGCGGGCAAGAGGGGAGAAGGGAGGGGCAAGGGAGAGAGGGGGCGGAGCTTCAGTGCTTAGGGTGCGGGCAAGAGGGGAGAAGGGAGGGGCAAGGGAGAGAGGGGGCGGAGCTTCAGTGCTTAGGGTGCGGGCAAGAGGGGAGAAGGGAGGGGCAGGGGAGAGAGGGGGCGGAGCTTCAGTGCTTAGGGTGCGGGCAAGAGGGGAGAAGGGAGGGGCAAGGGAGAGAGGGGGCGGAGCTTCAGTGCTTAGGGTGCGGGCAAGAGGGGAGAAGGGAGGGGCAAGGGAGAGAGGGGGCGGAGCTTCAGTGCTTAGGGTGCGGGCAAGAGGGGAGAAGGGAGGGGCAAGGGAGAGAGGGGGCGGAGCCTCAGTGCTTAGGGTGCGGGCAAGAGGGGAGAAGGGAGGGGCAAGGGAGAGAGGGGGCGGGGCTTCAGTGCTTAGGGTGGGGGCAAGAGGGGAGAAGGGAGGGGCAAGGGAGAGAGGGGGCGGAGCTTCAGTGCTTAGGGTGCGGGCAAGAGGGGAGAAGGGAGGGGCAAGGGAGAGAGGGGGCGGAGCTTCAGTGCTTAGGGTGCGGGCAAGAGGGGAGAAGGGAGGGGCAAGGGAGAGAGGGGGCGGAGCTTCAGTGCTTAGGGTGCGGGCAAGAGGGGAGAAGGGAGGGGCAAGGGAGAGAGGGGGCGGAGCTTCAGTGCTTAGGGTGCGGGCAAGAGGGGAGAAGGGAGGGGCAAGGGAGAGAGGGGGCGGAGCTTCAGTGCTTAGGGTGCGGGCAAGAGGGGAGAAGGGAGGGGCAAGGGAGAGAGGGGGCGGAGCTTCAGTGCTTAGGGTGCGGGCAAGAGGGGAGAAGGGAGGGGCAAGGGAGAGAGGGGGCGGAGCTTCAGTGCTTAGGGTGCGGGCAAGAGGGGAGAAGGGAGGGGCAAGGGAGAGAGGGGGCGGAGCTTCAGTGCTTAGGGTGCGGGCAAGAGGGGAGAAGGGAGGGGCAAGGGAGAGAGGGGGAAGAGCTTCAGTGCTTAGGGTGCGGGCAAGAGGGGAGAAGGGAGGGGCAGGGGAGAGAGGGGGCGGAGCTTCAGTGCTTAGGGTGGGGGCAAGAGGGGAGAAGGGAGGGGCAAGGGAGAGAGGGGGCGGAGCTTCAGTGCTTAGGGTGCGGGCAAGAGGGGAGAAGGGAGGGGCAAGGGAGAGAGGGGGCGGAGCTTCAGTGCTTAGGGTGGGGGCAAGAGGGGAGAAGGGAGGGGCAGGGGAGAGAGGGGGCGGAGCTTCAGTGCTTAGGGTGGGGGCAAGAGGGGAGAAGGGAGGGGCAAGGGAGAGAGGGGGCGGAGCTTCAGTGCTTAGGGTGGGGGCAAGAGGGGAGAAGGGAGGGGCAAGGGAGAGAGGGGGCGGAGCCTCAGTGCTTAGGGTGCGGGCAAGAGGGGAGAAGGGAGGGGCAAGGGAGAGAGGGGGCGGAGCTTCAGTGCTTAGGGTGGGGGCAAGAGGGGAGAAGGGAGGGGCAAGGGAGAGAGGGGGCGGAGCTTCAGTGCTTAGGGTGCGGGCAAGAGGGGAGAAGGGAGGGGCAAGGGAGAGAGGGGGCGGAGCTTCAGTGCTTAGGGTGCGGGCAAGAGGGGAGAAGGGAGGGGCAAGGGAGAGAGGGGGCGGAGCTTCAGTGCTTAGGGTGCGGGCAAGAGGGGAGAAGGGAGGGGCAAGGGAGAGAGGGGGCGGAGCTTCAGTGCTTAGGGTGCGGGCAAGAGGGGAGAAGGGAGGGGCAAGGGAGAGAGGGGGCGGAGCTTCAGTGCTTAGGGTGCGGGCAAGAGGGGAGAAGGGAGGGGCAAGGGAGAGAGGGGGCGGAGCTTCAGTGCTTAGGGTGCGGGCAAGAGGGGAGAAGGGAGGGGCAAGGGAGAGAGGGGGCGGAGCTTCAGTGCTTAGGGTGGGGGCAAGAGGGGAGAAGGGAGGGGCAAGGGAGAGAGGGGGCGGAGCTTCAGTGCTTAGGGTGCGGGCAAGAGGGGAGAAGGGAGGGGCAAGGGAGAGAGGGGGTGGAGCTTCAGTGCTTAGGGTGCGGGCAAGAGGGGCGAAGGGAGGGGCAAGGGAGAGAGGGGGCGGAGCTTCAGTGCTTAGGGTGCGGGCAAGAGGGGAGAAGGGAGGGGCAAGGGAGAGAGGGGGCGGAGCTTCAGTGCTTAGGGTGCGGGCAAGAGGGGAGAAGGGAGGGGCAAGGGAGAGAGGGGGCGGAGCTTCAGTGCTTAGGGTGCGGGCAAGAGGGGAGAAGGGAGGGGCAAGGGAGAGAGGGGGCGGAGCTTCAGTGCTTAGGGTGCGGGCAAGAGGGGAGAAGGGAGGGGCAAGGGAGAGAGGGGGCGGAGCTTCAGTGCTTAGGGTGCGGGCAAGAGGGGAGAAGGGAGGGGCAAGGGAGAGAGGGGGCGGAGCTTCAGTGCTTAGGGTGGGGGCAAGAGGGGAGAAGGGAGGGGCAAGGGAGAGAGGGGGCGGAGCTTCAGTGCTTAGGGTGCGGGCAAGAGGGGAGAAGGGAGGGGCAAGGGAGAGAGGGGGTGGAGCTTCAGTGCTTAGGGTGCGGGCAAGAGGGGCGAAGGGAGGGGCAAGGGAGAGAGGGGGCGGAGCTTCAGTGCTTAGGGTGCGGGCAAGAGGGGAGAAGGGAGGGGCAAGGGAGAGAGGGGGCGGAGCTTCAGTGCTTAGGGTGCGGGCAAGAGGGGAGAAGGGAGGGGCAAGGGAGAGAGGGGGCGGAGCTTCAGTGCTTAGGGTGCGGGCAAGAGGGGAGAAGGGAGGGGCAAGGGTGAGAGGGGGCGGAGCTTCAGTGCTTAGGGTGCGGGCAAGAGGGGAGAAGGGAGGGGCAAGGGAGAGAGGGGGCGGAGCTTCAGTGCTTAGGGTGCGGGCAAGAGGGGAGAAGGGAGGGGCAAGGGAGAGAGGGGGCGGAGCTTCAGTGCTTAGGGTGCGGGCAAGAGGGGAGAAGGGAGGGGCAGGGAGAGAGGGGGCGGAGCTTCAGTGCTTAGGGTGCGGGCAAGAGGGGAGAAGGGAGGGGCAAGGGAGAGAGGGGGCGGAGCTTCAGTGCTTAGGGTGCGGGCAAGAGGGGAGAAGGGAGGGGCAAGGGAGAGAGGGGGCGGAGCTTCAGTGCTTAGGGTGCGGGCAAGAGGGGAGAAGGGAGGGGCAAGGGAGAGAGGGGGCGGAGCCTCAGTGCTTAGGGTGCGGGCAAGAGGGGAGAAGGGAGGGGCAAGGGAGAGAGGGGGCGGGGCTTCAGTGCTTAGGGTGGGGGCAAGAGGGGAGAAGGGAGGGGCAAGGGAGAGAGGGGGCGGAGCTTCAGTGCTTAGGGTGCGGGCAAGAGGGGAGAAGGGAGGGGCAAGGGAGAGAGGGGGCGGAGCTTCAGTGCTTAGGGTGCGGGCAAGAGGGGAGAAGGGAGGGGCAAGGGAGAGAGGGGGCGGAGCTTCAGTGCTTAGGGTGCGGGCAAGAGGGGAGAAGGGAGGGGCAAGGGAGAGAGGGGGCGGAGCTTCAGTGCTTAGGGTGCGGGCAAGAGGGGAGAAGGGAGGGGCAAGGGAGAGAGGGGGCGGAGCTTCAGTGCTTAGGGTGCGGGCAAGAGGGGAGAAGGGAGGGGCAAGGGAGAGAGGGGGCGGAGCTTCAGTGCTTAGGGTGCGGGCAAGAGGGGAGAAGGGAGGGGCAAGGGAGAGAGGGGGCGGAGCTTCAGTGCTTAGGGTGCGGGCAAGAGGGGAGAAGGGAGGGGCAAGGGAGAGAGGGGGCGGAGCTTCAGTGCTTAGGGTGCGGGCAAGAGGGGAGAAGGGAGGGGCAAGGGAGAGAGGGGGCGGAGCTTCAGTGCTTAGGGTGCGGGCAAGAGGGGAGAAGGGAGGGGCAGGGGAGAGAGGGGGCGGAGCTTCAGTGCTTAGGGTGGGGGCAAGAGGGGAGAAGGGAGGGGCAAGGGAGAGAGGGGGCGGAGCTTCAGTGCTTAGGGTGCGGGCAAGAGGGGAGAAGGGAGGGGCAAGGGAGAGAGGGGGCGGAGCTTCAGTGCTTAGGGTGGGGGCAAGAGGGGAGAAGGGAGGGGCAGGGGAGAGAGGGGGCGGAGCTTCAGTGCTTAGGGTGGGGGCAAGAGGGGAGAAGGGAGGGGCAAGGGAGAGAGGGGGCGGAGCTTCAGTGCTTAGGGTGGGGGCAAGAGGGGAGAAGGGAGGGGCAAGGGAGAGAGGGGGCGGAGCTTCAGTGCTTAGGGTGCGGGCAAGAGGGGAGAAGGGAGGGGCAAGGGAGAGAGGGGGCGGAGCTTCAGTGCTTAGGGTGCGGGCAAGAGGGGAGAAGGGAGGGGCAGGGAGAGAGGGGGCGGAGCTTCAGTGCTTAGGGTGGGGGCAAGAGGGGAGAAGGGAGGGGCAAGGGAGAGAGGGGGCGGAGCTTCAGTGCTTAGGGTGCGGGCAAGAGGGGAGAAGGGAGGGGCAAGGGAGAGAGGGGGCGGAGCTTCAGTGCTTAGGGTGGGGGCAAGAGGGGAGAAGGGAGGGGCAGGGGAGAGAGGGGGCGGAGCTTCAGTGCTTAGGGTGGGGGCAAGAGGGGAGAAGGGAGGGGCAAGGGAGAGAGGGGGCGGAGCTTCAGTGCTTAGGGTGGGGGCAAGAGGGGAGAAGGGAGGGGCAAGGGAGAGAGGGGGCGGAGCTTCAGTGCTTAGGGTGCGGGCAAGAGGGGAGAAGGGAGGGGCAAGGGAGAGAGGGGGCGGAGCTTCAGTGCTTAGGGTGGGGGCAAGAGGGGAGAAGGGAGGGGCAAGGGAGAGAGGGGGCGGAGCTTCAGTGCTTAGGGTGCGGGCAAGAGGGGAGAAGGGAGGGGCAAGGGAGAGAGGGGGCGGAGCTTCAGTGCTTAGGGTGGGGGCAAGAGGGGAGAAGGGAGGGGCAAGGGAGAGAGGGGGCGGAGCTTCAGTGCTTAGGGTGCGGGCAAGAGGGGAGAAGGGAGGGGCAAGGGAGAGAGGGGGCGGAGCTTCAGTGCTTAGGGTGCGGGCAAGAGGGGAGAAGGGAGGGGCAAGGGAGAGAGGGGGCGGAGCTTCAGTGCTTAGGGTGCGGGCAAGAGGGGAGAAGGGAGGGGCAAGGGAGAGAGGGGGCGGAGCTTCAGTGCTTAGGGTGCGGGCAAGAGGGGAGAAGGGAGGGGCAAGGGAGAGAGGGGGCGGAGCCTCAGTGCTTAGGGTGCGGGCAAGAGGGGAGAAGGGAGGGGCAAGGGAGAGAGGGGGCGGAGCTTCAGTGCTTAGGGTGGGGGCAAGAGGGGAGAAGGGAGGGGCAAGGGAGAGAGGGGGCGGAGCTTCAGTGCTTAGGGTGCGGGCAAGAGGGGAGAAGGGAGGGGCAAGGGAGAGAGGGGGCGGAGCTTCAGTGCTTAGGGTGCGGGCAAGAGGGGAGAAGGGAGGGGCAAGGGAGAGAGGGGGCGGAGCTTCAGTGCTTAGGGTGCGGGCAAGAGGGGAGAAGGGAGGGGCAAGGGAGAGAGGGGGCGGAGCTTCAGTGCTTAGGGTGCGGGCAAGAGGGGAGAAGGGAGGGGCAGGGGAGAGAGGGGGCGGAGCTTCAGTGCTTAGGGTGCGGGCAAGAGGGGAGAAGGGAGGGGCAAGGGAGAGAGGGGGCGGAGCTTCAGTGCTTAGGGTGCGGGCAAGAGGGGAGAAGGGAGGGGCAAGGGAGAGAGGGGGCGGAGCCTCAGTGCTTAGGGTGCGGGCAAGAGGGGAGAAGGGAGGGGCAAAGGAGAGAGGGGGCGGAGCTTCAGTGCTTAGGGTGGGGGCAAGAGGGGAGAAGGGAGGGGCAAGGGAGAGAGGGGGCGGAGCTTCAGTGCTTAGGGTGCGGGCAAGAGGGGAGAAGGGAGGGGCAAGGGAGAGAGGGGGCGGAGCTTCAGTGCTTAGGGTGCGGGCAAGAGGGGAGAAGGGAGGGGCAAGGGAGAGAGGGGGCGGAGCTTCAGTGCTTAGGGTGCGGGCAAGAGGGGAGAAGGGAGGGGCAAGGGAGAGAGGGGGCGGAGCTTCAGTGCTTAGGGTGCGGGCAAGAGGGGAGAAGGGAGGGGCAAGGGAGAGAGGGGGCGGAGCCTCAGTGCTTAGGGTGCGGGCAAGAGGGGAGAAGGGAGGGGCAAGGGAGAGAGGGGGCGGAGCTTCAGTGCTTAGGGTGCGGGCAAGAGGGGAGAAGGGAGGGGCAAGGGAGAGAGGGGGCGGAGCTTCAGTGCTTAGGGTGCGGGCAAGAGGGGAGAAGGGAGGGGCAAGGGAGAGAGGGGGCGGAGCTTCAGTGCTTAGGGTGCGGGCAAGAGGGGAGAAGGGAGGGGCAAGGGAGAGAGGGGGCGGAGCTTCAGTGCTTAGGGTGCGGGCAAGAGGGGAGAAGGGAGGGGCAAGGGAGAGAGGGGGCGGAGCTTCAGTGCTTAGGGTGCGGGCAAGAGGGGAGAAGGGAGGGGAAAGGGAGAGAGGGGGCGGAGCTTCAGTGCTTAGGGTGCGGGCAAGAGGGGAGAAGGGAGGGGCAAGGGTGAGAGGGGGCGGAGCTTCAGTGCTTAGGGTGCGGGCAAGAGGGGAGAAGGGAGGGGCAAGGGAGAGAGGGGGCGGAGCTTCAGTGCTTAGGGTGCGGGCAAGAGGGGAGAAGGGAGGGGCAAGGGAGAGAGGGGGCGGAGCTTCAGTGCTTAGGGTGCGGGCAAGAGGGGAGAAGGGAGGGGCAAGGGAGAGAGGGGGCGGAGCTTCAGTGCTTAGGGTGCGGGCAAGAGGGGAGAAGGGAGGGGCAAGGGAGAGAGGGGGCGGAGCTTCAGTGCTTAGGGTGCGGGCAAGAGGGGAGAAGGGAGGGGCAAGGGAGAGAGGGGGCGGAGCTTCAGTGCTTAGGGTGCGGGCAAGAGGGGAGAAGGGAGGGGCAAGGGAGAGAGGGGGCATAGCCTCAGTGCTTAGGGTGCGGGCAAGAGGGGAGAAGGGAGGGGCAAGGGAGAGAGGGGGCGGAGCTTCAGTGCTTAGGGTGCGGGCAAGAGGGGAGAAGGGAGGGGCAAGGGAGAGAGGGGGCGGAGCTTCAGTGCTTAGGGTGCGGGCAAGAGGGGAGAAGGGAGGGGCAAGGGAGAGAGGGGGCGGAGCTTCAGTGCTTAGGGTGCGGGCAAGAGGGGAGAAGGGAGGGGCAAGGGAGAGAGGGGGCGGAGCTTCAGTGCTTAGGGTGCGGGCAAGAGGGGAGAAGGGAGGGGCAAGGGAGAGAGGGGGCGGAGCTTCAGTGCTTAGGGTGGGGGCAAGAGGGGAGAAGGGAGGGGCAAGGGAGAGAGGGGGCGGAGCTTCAGTGCTTAGGGTGGGGGCAAGAGGGGAGAAGGGAGGGGCAAGGGAGAGAGGGGGCGGAGCTTCAGTGCTTAGGGTGCGGGCAAGAGGGGAGAAGGGAGGGGCAAGGGAGAGAGGGGGTGGAGCTTCAGTGCTTAGGGTGCGGGCAAGAGGGGCGAAGGGAGGGGAAAGGGAGAGAGGGGGCGGAGCTTCAGTGCTTAGGGTGCGGGCAAGAGGGGAGAAGGGGGGGGCAAGGGAGAGAGGGGGCGGAGCTTCAGTGCTTAGGGTGCGGGCAAGAGGGGAGAAGGGAGGGGCAAGGGAGAGAGGGGGCGGAGCTTCAGTGCTTAGGGTGCGGGCAAGAGGGGAGAAGGGAGGGGCAAGGGAGAGAGGGGGCGGAGCTTCAGTGCTTAGGGTGCGGGCAAGAGGGGAGAAGGGAGGGGCAAGGGAGAGAGGGGGCGGAGCTTCAGTGCTTAGGGTGCGGGCAAGAGGGGAGAAGGGAGGGGCAAGGGAGAGAGGGGGCGGAGCTTCAGTGCTTAGGGTGCGGGCAAGAGGGGAGAAGGGAGGGGCAAGGGAGAGAGGGGGCGGAGCTTCAGTGCTTAGGGTGCGGGCAAGAGGGGAGAAGGGAGGGGCAAGGGAGAGAGGGGGCGGAGCTTCAGTGCTTAGGGTGCGGGCAAGAGGGGAGAAGGGAGGGGCAAGGGAGAGAGGGGGCGGAGCTTCAGTGCTTAGGGTGCGGGCAAGAGGGGAGAAGGGAGGGGCAAGGGAGAGAGGGGGCGGAGCTTCAGTGCTTAGGGTGCGGGCAAGAGGGGAGAAGGGAGGGGCAAGGGAGAGAGGGGGCGGAGCTTCAGTGCTTAGGGTGCGGGCAAGAGGGGAGAAGGGAGGGGCAAGGGAGAGAGGGGGCGGAGCTTCAGTGCTTAGGGTGCGGGCAAGAGGGGAGAAGGGAGGGGCAAGGGAGAGAGGGGGCGGAGCTTCAGTGCTTAGGGTGCGGGCAAGAGGGGAGAAGGGAGGGGCAAGGGAGAGAGGGGGCGGAGCTTCAGTGCTTAGGGTGCGGGCAAGAGGGGAGAAGGGAGGGGCAAGGGAGAGAGGGGGCGGAGCTTCAGTGCTTAGGGTGCGGGCAAGAGGGGAGAAGGGAGGGGCAAGGGAGAGAGGGGGCGGAGCTTCAGTGCTTAGGGTGGGGGCAAGAGGGGAGAAGGGAGGGGCAGGGGAGAGAGTGGGCGGTGCTTCAGTGCTTAGGGTGGGGGCAAGAGGGGAGAAGGGAGGGGCAAGGGAGAGAGGGGGCGGAGCTTCAGTGCTTAGGGTGCGGGCAAGAGGGGAGAAGGGAGGGGCAAGGGAGAGAGGGGGCGGAGCTTCAGTGCTTAGGGTGCGGGCAAGAGGGGAGAAGGGAGGGGCAAGGGAGAGAGGGGGCGGAGCTTCAGTGCTTAGGGTGCGGGCAAGAGGGGAGAAGGGAGGGGCAGGGGAGAGAGGGGGCGGAGCTTCATTGCTTAGGGTGCGGGCAAGAGGGGAGAAGGGAGGGGCAAGGGAGAGAGGGGGCGGAGCTTCAGTGCTTAGGGTGCGGGCAAGAGGGGAGAAGGGAGGGGCAAGGGAGAGAGGGGGCGGAGCTTCAGTGCTTAGGGTGCGGGCAAGAGGGGAGAAGGGAGGGGCAAGGGAGAGAGGGGGCGGAGCTTCAGTGCTTAGGGTGGGGGCAAGAGGGGAGAAGGGAGGGGCAAGGGAGAGAGGGGGCGGAGCTTCAGTGCTTAGGGTGCGGGCAAGAGGGGAGAAGGGAGGGGCAAGGGAGAGAGGGGGCGGAGCTTCAGTGCTTAGGGTGGGGGCAAGAGGGGAGAAGGGAGGGGCAGGGGAGAGAGGGGGCGGAGCTTCAGTGCTTAGGGTGGGGGCAAGAGGGGAGAAGGGAGGGGCAAGGGAGAGAGGGGGCGGAGCTTCAGTGCTTAGGGTGCGGGCAAGAGGGGAGAAGGGAGGGGCAAGGGAGAGAGGGGGCGGAGCTTCAGTGCTTAGGGTGCGGGCAAGAGGGGAGAAGGGAGGGGCAAGGGAGAGAGGGGGCGGAGCTTCAGTGCTTAGGGTGCGGGCAAGTGGGGAGAAAAGCATGGTGGCAGGATACGAGGAGGATACGAAGAGCCAAAGAGGATATTATTCCCTGAGCACTTGGGCGGGAGCAGATTTTGTCTCCAATCCTATGCAGTCCATGCAGCCCATGCAGTCCATGCAGCCCATGCAGTCCATGCAGTCCATGCAATCCATGCAGTCCATGCAGCCCATGCAGCCCATGCATTCCAAGCAGTCCATGTAGTCCATGTAGTCCATGCAGCCCATGCAGTCCATGCAGTCCATGCAGTCCATGCAGTCCATGCAGTCCATGCAGCCCATGCATTCTAAGCAGTCCATGCAGTCCATGCAGTCCATGCAGTCCATGCAGTCCATGCAGCCCATGCAGCCCATGCATTCCAAGCAGTCCATGCAGTCCATGCAGTCCATGCAGCCCACGCAGCCCATGCAGTCCATACAGTCCATGCAGTCCATGCAGCCCATGCAGCCCATGCAGTCCATGCAGGCCATGCAGGCCATGCAGTCCATGCAGTCCATGCAGTCCATGCAGTCCATGCAGTCCATGCAGTCCATGCAGCCCATGCAGTCCATGCAGTCCATGCAGCCCACGCAGCCCATGCAGTCCATGCAGGCCATGCAGTCCATGCAGTCCATGTAGTAGTTACCCCCTCACTTGCTGCATGCATGGCTGGGTAAGCTGTCCACCATGGACAGATGTCAGGTCATGTTACCATTATTGACAGTGGCTATTCCCCTTGGGTGCCCTGCTTGGCAAGCTATCATCACACATGCTACATGGTGGCCGATGCAGATCTGGCATCACCAGCATTGGGTGTGAACTAGAGAGTGGATGTGTGAATCTTAGCTTGAGGGCATATGAGTTATTTTGCAGCAGTAGCATGCACAGGTATGGCTGGAAAAATAATATATTTTTGCCGGATGCCTCCTGCCTCAAACTCCCTGCCCCTAGCACGTTTCATTGGGTAGTCAATGCTTCTAATGGCGCAATTTTTAAGACGAGATCTTAAAGCTATTTAAACAGTTTATCACGTGTACTGTACCAAGAGTTATTTATGACCACTGGCCTCATCACAGTTGTGCACCGATCTGCCTTGCTCTTTGCTGATTCGAAAGCATTTGATACTCACGTGCACAGGGTCTGTAAGGAAGTGCTTCTCCAGCGGATGGTGGTACAGCACCGGCGCATGGGCCAGCGCCACTACGCGCTCCACGTGCTGTTTCGTCCATGCGGGCGCATGGGCTGCCCGCTGCCCAGGGCAGCGGAAATCTCCTAGGGTCTTGCTGGGGGGGCTGATCTTGCATGAGACGTACTGGCTAGTTCTGATGTTCCTGCTGCTTCGGCTGCTAAGAATGCTTTTCATGCCTCTGCCACTGGTCTGGCTGTCGTTGATGCTGTCCCCGGCACCTCTGGTGAGAGCGGTGTCAGGGGGCTCTTCCACTGGGAGGCTGCAGCTGCCTGACATCAGCATATAGGTCATCAGCAGCATGCTGATCAGGCCTCTGAGCAGGGGCGCCATGAAGTGGGGACTCGATCGGACAAACGTCGTCAGTAGGTCCCACCCGAGCAGCACTCTAAAATGTCAGAAGCCCGCGGATCCACGATACGTCTGATAAGATCGATAGATATTTACTCTGACCGCGATCTTATCGATGAACTAGGTAGACGAGCGTCGGCTATAACGAGTTTCTTGTTGGCGTTCACGACACCAGAACAGTGGAACGTGAAGAGTGGGAATCTCTGTACGGTGTCTGACCAAATTGTCTGACCCTGGTCTGACCGGGTTTTTCGCGGTTGATGTGGCTGGGTTTTGTGGCTACTCGGATGTAACATTGCCAATTGCCGACAGGTGCATCACACGCGGTTGCTCGAGCTGCAATGCGCTGCAACATGCGCAATAATCAAGCACGATGGTGTAGATGGTGAGGGAATTTGCGAACTGGCGGGTCGCGGGAAAGTCGCAAACAATGGTAATGTGAGGGAAAGACGAAATGCTAGTAAGAAGTCAGGACGTTGAAACGAATCCCCAGCCTCTGAAACGTCTGTGTAAGCTTCAAATATATCTGCTACCTGTACAAAATATGCAGCTTGCAGTCAGCCAGGGCACTGGCGGAGTGGCGGCCGCACCTGGTGCTCTGATCTGCTGGGTTTATTAGAGGAGCTGGAGCGGGGGGCAGCCACCCCCACCTTGCGCGAGGCAGCTGCTGCCCTACAGTGCCTACTCGTCACAGAGGTGTTGGCACTCGTTGACGCAGCCTACGAGCAAGCACGGCTGGACGCAAGCGGCGGTGGGGACAATAGGGACCCTACCACCGAGCACATCTGCGTGTGGCGACCTACCGCGCCTGGTTCCAGTCCACGGCGGGTGCCGTGCTGGCGCAAGCCAAGAGCCGCACTAGCCAGAAGGAGTGTGCTTGTGTGCGCATAAATTTGCGACAGCGGCTCGGCGAGATCAGCACGGCTGATACCAGAGGACGGCCCAATGGTCAGCGGGGAGAGGCACGCTGCTGCTAGCGGTGTTGGGCACGGGGGGATACTAGCGAGCAGGTGGAGGATATGCTACATGTGTGCTTCCAGTGCCCTAGTGCCAGGGATCAGTTACGGGAGCGGGGGTGGGCAGGTCCTCCGGGCGCTGCCACTAACTTCCAGCAGCTGCACCAGGCCGGTTAGGGGTGGGATGCACTTGCTTTTGTGGACTTTGCAGTGCCTGGGCATTGTTGAGGGTTAGTCTCTAGGGATTCTGTGGCGCTAGTGTCGTTTGCCTTTCCAGCCTTCCCTTTTGTTGTTGTTTGCCCCCTTTTAGTTTCTTCTCTTCTCCCTTCTGATCAGTGTGGCGCCCTCGCGGCCAAGCAAGTGGGATATGCTCGCTTTTGTGGACTTTTCTTTTTTGAGAGGCTTTTTTGAACACTAGTGGAACTCCGGTGTCGGACTTGGTCATCTTTGCCTCCCGGCCTCTCCTTTTGTTTCTTTCCACCCACTTCCTTTTAGTTTCTTCTTTTCTCCCTTTTGAACAATTGGGCGCCCGCGTGGCCGAGCTTTGAGCAGGCCCAGAGGTGTAACGTTATTGACATAGATACAACCCCTGATACAACCTATTCACACAGTTCACAATTTTTAAACATTTTTGTGTGTTAGCCTCTCAGGTGTTCTAGGTAGGGGCGGCCGGCCTCACACCTTGTAATGTCCCAGCACAAGAACTCCCAGTTTTGACTTTTTCACGGCTCGCTTCCTGCTCATGGCGAATTAACAACCATATTTCGACGCATGTCTTTCACTCACTTCTCACTTTCCATTTATATAAACTCACTTTCCACTTTCAAGCAACTCGGTTCCCACATTTCACTTTCCACGTCTGGTTTGTAGAATATACAATTTTGGGGGGAACCGTGATAAGGACTTGATTCTTAAGGAGCTTGGGATTTATTAACCTTTGGGCGGGGGGGGGGAGGGGCTTAATTTTGTTCCTCTCTTTATTTCTCTCCTCCCTCTAGTTTTATTTTGTTTATTAGGGATGGCCTCTATATGGGCGGGGAACCTTCGAAATGCCTTTCATTTATTTGAATGGGGCCGTTTCATTTTCCCTTGTGCCAATGACGGTGCACCTCTGGGCCAGGCACAAAAAGGCTCGGCTGCGTGAGCGCCCAACTCTTCAGATGTGATCAAAGAAGGAACTAAAGGAAAGAGATGACGCACAATAATGGAACATAAGGAGAGGCCGGCTTTTCTTCCTCCTTGTCTGCAATTCTCTCTTTCCTTTCCCCGTTTACCTTCAGTTTCCTTCTAGATCTAGCAACTTCACCATTGCACATGCCCAGAGTGGGACCAACAACATGACATGTGCATGTGCGCACAAACTTACAGCTGCGGTTCGGTGCAATTAGAAAGGCTGACACCATATGACAGCACACATCAGTTTTTGTTGTTGATGTTGTTTGGAAGGTGAACACGCATTCCTTTCTTTCCTTTTGTGCCTTCTCCCTTGAGTCTCCTAGCAGTCTCTTTGTTTGTCGATGAGGCCGTGTGGCCGACCTTTATTAGGCAGGACCCAGAGGTGTATTTCTTGTTATTATTGTGGTTATTCTAATTGATTTTCTTTGTTGGTCATTAAGACTGTATCTCTTTATCTTATTGGGGGGGGGTCATGATCACTTCGTTACGAATATATAGTATCCCTAGGAACTCAACATTAACGTTGTAGACCGGTGCTGCGTTACATAAACACAACAGACCCCGGGCCTTGGCAGGATCATTCCCATAGACCCAACCAACCTAGTAGATGACAAACCAGCACCTACAAGAATAGATCCACAAAATCACTAACCAGAAAAAGCAAGGGGGGAAATCCACACATGTGCATATCCACATCACCACAGTACAGTGGAAGCACGGGGCCCTATATAGCCTCATGTGCGCCCATGGAGTGCGTTCATTGCTTATTCACAGAGGTCCCGCAAATGTCAATGACGTTACACCTCTGGGCCCTGCACAGAGAGGCTCATCCGCGTGGGCGCCTAACTTAAGGGTCCCGCACAGGTTAAGAGGGCTTGTGCTACCATGGAGAAAAGAGAGGGGGGGGCAGTGTCTCTTTTCCCGGCCCCCCGTCCACCCTTTTCACCCGTCCACCCTTTCCAGCCACCCGTCCACCCTTTTCATTGCTTGTTGACAGAGGTCCCGCTCGTTGACGGTTGCGGCGCCGGTTGCTGCTTGCGGTGATTCTTAAGCCATCCGCCCACACTTGCATTCGCTGTTTTAGTGGTCTGGACCTGGAATGTGGCAGCACCATGAAAATGGAAGTAAGTAAATGACATAACACCTCTGGGCCATGCTAAAATAGCTCGGCCGCATGGGCGCCCTAATGTGTGGTCGGAAAGTAAACCGAAGGCGAGGGGAGAGAGGGAAGGACCATACGAAAAATGAGTAGACAAATACCTTCCCTCCCCCCAAAGAAAACAAAAGAAATAAGGGAGTACAGCACACGTGTCAGTGTGGCTGATGTGACCTAATAAAAACTCACCCGGAATGCCAGTCGTATTAAGGGTGATATAACAAAGAACATACATTCAAAACAAACTCCCTCCATAATCGAGACGCTGTGCCCTCACCTTGTAGGTTAGGAAGGCCTGCATCTCAGCCAGCCTATCCGATTGGTTACAGTCCCCCACAATCACCTAGGTGTGCTCCCCACCCACAGGCCAGTCCATGGGTGCCCCACCCACAGGCCAGTCCATGGGCGCCCCACCCACAGGCCAGTCCATAGGTGCCCCACCCACAGGCCAGTCCATGGGTGCCCCACCCACAGGCCAGTCCATGGGTGCCCCACCCACAGGCCAGTCCATGGGTGCCCCACCCACAGGCCAGTCCATGGGTGCCCCACCCACAGGCCAGTCCATGGGTGCCCCACCCACAGGCCAGTCCATGGGTGCCCCACCCACAGGCCAGTCCATGGGTGCCCCACCCACAAGCCAGTCCATGGGTGCCCCACCCACAGGCCAGTCCATGGTGCCCCACCCACAAGCCAGTCCATGGGTGCCCCACCCACAGGCCAGTCCATGGGTGCCCCACCAACAGGCCAGTCCATAGGTGCCCCACCCACAGGCCAGTCCATGGGTGCCCCACCCACAGGCCAGTCCATGGGTGCCCCACCCACAGGCCAGTCCATGGGTGCCCCACCCACAGGCCAGTCCATGGGTGCCCCACCCACAGGCCAGTCCATGGGTGCCCCACCCACAAGCCAGTCCATGGTGCCCCACCCACAGGCCAGTCCATGGGTGCCCCACCCACAGGCCAGTCCATGGGTGCCCCATCCACAGGCCAGTCCATGGTGCACCACCCACAGGCCAGTCCATGGGTGCCCCACCCACAGGCCAGTCCATGGGTGCCCCACCCACAGGCCAGTCCATGGGCGCCCCACCCACAGGCCAGTCCATGGGTGCCCCACCCACAGGCCAGTCCATGGGTGCCCCACCCACAGGCCAGTCCATGGGTGCCCCATCCACAGGCCAGTCCATGGGTGCCCCACCCACAGGCCAGTCCATGGGCGCCCCACCCACAGGCCAGTCCATGGGCGTTTCATCTTACCGAGACGCTGTGCTCTCACCTTGTAGGTAAGGAAGGCCTGCATCTCAGCCAGCCTTGACGCCAGCTCCATGTTCTGTTCTTGCAGCATCTGTGGAGGGAGGGTTTCAGAGCAGGCAGCACAACAGTCAGCAGAAAGTCCACTCCAAGGAATTCTATATGTGGAGGGAAAGGGTGTGAGAGCAGGCGGTAGAACAGTCAGAAGAAAGTTCACAGACAGCTACCAAGATACAAATCTTCAGACGTATAGAACTACAAGAATGTGTATGGGTGACCTCAAGGCAGGGAGATGCAACCAAGGGACAGGGAGCACAAAGTGCACTGCCAGGCACCCAGGTAATAAGTACTCAGCAGATGAAGTGAGGCAGGAATATTTATGGGGCATGCAATTAAGGGAAAGTGGCAGGGCGATAACATGTTTATGGGGCATGCAATTAAGGGACAGTGATATATATACTAATATACGCATACAGGAAGGCTGCTGTTTTGCCTCAAAAGACATCAGCCAGCCTTCAAGGTCGGCATACGGCATTTTGTAGCACTGAGCACAAGACACAGCTTCTCGACAGTGTCATAGGCCTCGTGTTATGTTTTTACAACACATATTACCACACGTCCATTCCTGGCCAGCATGCCACCTTCAGACCCTGCAGCTCATTAGCTCATAGGAACCTTTGTACATGATGACCTCCCTTGACCCCGCATGTGCCTGTTTCTGCATGTCTGCATCCTCCCCTGGCCATTCCTAGCCCCCATGCAGTTGATACACCCTGCACCTCATCATCTCATGTGAGCCTCTAAACATCATGGGCAATCCGTTGTGGACATGCTTCCTCCCTTGACCCCTCACGTGACTGTTTCTGCATGTCTGCTTCCTCCAAAGTGCTCCCCTCCCGTGGCCCTAGTTTGGGGTTTAGGGTCTCCCATGCAGCCTATACACCTTTCAACTCATTATCTCACATGCACTTCCTCCCTGTCCCCCCATGTGCTTGTTTCTGCACGTCCCACACCTTCCAAAATGCTCCGCCCCTCAGGGCCTGGCCAGCATGCACCTCATAATCTTCTATGAACCTTTGGATATGATGCCTTGCTGACCTCATGCCCCCCCACGTGCCTGTTTTTGCATGTCGGCATCCTCCACAGTGCTCCTCAGCTGCTCCAGGGTCACCTCGTAAATCGACAGCTGCATTTGCAGAGGCAGGGGCATGTACAAGGAGGGCGTAAATATCTGTGCGGAATAATTTCACACTCGCACCTGCCATGAGCGTTATGGAGTTTGTGGGGAGGAAAGGTATGCACGCATGGCACCTTGCATAATTACAACTCCAGAAACGATTTATTTGTGTGAAAAAGTTCCACACGTGCAAGTACCATTGGCTTTATGGAGCATAGTAGCCCGAATCGGCATGATACCACGCGTTACAGAATAGGTTTTAAAAAAGAAGAAAAATATTTAAAAAAAATACTGCCAAGGTAGCACTATACAGCCCGATACGGCCAAGGTCCCTCCCTGCATCCACTGCACCCACTCCCTGTGATCAAGTGCTGTGCTTCTATTTTCGTGGCTCGACTACCATTCAGCTACAGTTCAGCTACCTCCTGGCCAGCATTGCTGCTCGGGCCACCGGCCGTAAGCTAGTCACAGGCCACGATGGGGACGGCACGTGGATCGGGGCGGTTCATTCGCGAAAGGTAGACTCAAACGGAAAAATAACACTTGTCAAGTTTAAATTATCCAACAGGTGCACGATCCAAGATGGTAACGGCAAGGACGCGGCCTAAGCCCATGCCGCTCTGTTGCCTGAACATGCACGCCCCTGCCAGGCGAAGTTTTCTTTCTTTCTTTGCGCCCTATCCAGCCTGCGACTTGCATCAAGCCTCCCGTCCCTCCGTGCATCCCTGCCTCCTACCTTCACAGCCAGGTGGCGCAGTTCAGGCAAAGCATACGCAGTTCAGTGTTCCGACATGGGCCCTATCCATCCTGCATGGTGCATGGTGCATCAAGCACCCTGCCCCCCCCCTCCATCCCTGCCTCCTACCTTCCCAGCCAGATGGCGCAGCTCTGACAAAAGCTGCAGCTCGGTTTCACTGGGTCCAGGCGCAACCGAGGCCTCCTCGGACCGGGCAGCAGACAATGCCCCCGCCAAGGGACCCGCCATGGCAACCGAGGCTTCCGCGGACTGGGCAGCAGATGACACCCTTTCCAAGGGACCCGTCATGGCAACCTGGGCCCCCTGTGGCCAAGCAGCAGACACTTTCTCAGAGCCAGACCGAGCAGGAGAAAGAGAGCTAGAGGCGGCTGAAGGCAGCTCAGCAGCGACGGTGACAACAGCCGTCCCAACACCCTCGCACTGGCCATCCTGCACAAGTGAAGTAGGAGGCAGCTGTTGGCCCTCCCCCAGCTGCTGGCCCTCCTCCAGCTCTGCGTGAGTGATGCGCTTATCAAGCGCTGAGGGGAAATCGACCCCTGAGGGTTCAGCGCCAAAGGCTGAGGGTTCAGCTCTTATAGCTGGGGGTTGAGCATCCAGGGCAAACGGGCTGTCAGCTGCCAGCATCAAGGCTTGCATGGCGACCTCCACGTCATCCAGGGGACCCGCGGCAGCCTCCATGTCATGCTGCTCATGCACCCCAGGAGTCTCATGCAGCAAGGCGGTCTGTGGCTGCTCCGCAACATCAAGCAGAACGACGGCCCCTGGCTGCCCTGCAGCATCCAGCTGCATGGCTGCTTCACTCGGCTCCGCATCCTCAGGCAGATTCGCATCCCTCTGTCCAACATCCCTGCCATCGGCAACGGTGCGCTCATGCGCTGTCATCCCCTCCTGAGTGTCAGGTCCATCTGCCCTGGCGCTGCTATCGTCTTCCCGCCAGTTAAAGGCACCAACATGTTCCGCAGGCGCACCGACCGCGACCGACATGGCCTCAAACATATCCTGCTCCATGGCGATTCCCGTGCATGTGCTGCCAGCTGGATCTGGGCATGTGCTGCCAGCTGGATCTGGGCATGTGCTGCCAGCTGGATCTGGGCATGTGCTGCCAGCTGGATCTGGGCATGAGCTGCCAGCTGGATCTGGGCATGAGCTGCCAGCTGGATCTGGGTAAGTGCTGCCAGCTGGATCTGGGCATGAGCTGCCAGCTGGATCTGGGTATGCCGGCGGCTCACCCGGCTCCACCTGGCGCTCGTCAGCAGGTCCGCCAGCTGCCGCCGCGTTGAAAAAATCAAAGTCCTCCAACCCATCCACTCCAGTGTTGGCGCCTGGTTTGCCATCATCCACGCCTGACGAAGGGAGCGAGCCGGTCGAGAAAGGAGGATCCAGGAGAAGTTCTAGGCCTGCCTCCGGCTGAGGATTGGTGGACAGATGGCTCGCGGTTTCAAGGCAGCCGTCCATGCCTAGCTCACGCCCAAGCAGCTGGCTGGGGTCCACCAGTGCCAGCGGATTCAATCCATGGGCGGGTGACGGCAGTGCTCCGTCCCGGAGCAGGTCGCTGGGGTCCGGATCTGCTCCCCTGCTTGGAGGGCAAACCACCGCGCTAGGCAGCACTCCAGACTCGCTTGGCCATGCCAGCGACTCGGCCCCCGGACCAGAAGAGGTCAGCGGCAGGTTGCTGGCAGGCAGGCCAGCGCCCTCGGGCATGCTCCCCAGCGCCGGCAGCCCTGGAGACACCATGATGCCATCCCCCCTGGCGGCGCTGCCATCAGCGCCCAGCTTGGAGGCTTGCGGCGGTAAATGAGTCATGGATGTGAAAGATCCTCGACTGGCCGCTGACGGGGAGAAGGAACGGCTCGGGCCCCCCCGCTGGAAAACGTCCTTGGCCTGCTTCACGCTGATGTGATCTGCCACCACAGAGCCCGCCGCAATGGCCGCAGCAGAGGCCGTGGCAGCAGAGGCGAAGCCGCCACCAAAGGAAGCGTGGCGCGTCTGCCGCTTGCCGAAGTCCTCATCGACAGACCGACGCACCCTGTCAGCATGCTGCAGGCAAACCTGGGGAAGAGGAAGAAGACGGGTTTAGGGTTAAGGTTTGCTGCAGGCAAACCTGGGGAGAGGAAGAAAGGTGGAGAATGGATAATACGTCAGCGTCAGATGTCTAACGCGTTAACATCTCCAGGCGCGTTTAGACGTCTGTCACTCTTCCTCAGCTGGCACAGCCCTTTGAACCCTGAGCCCTCTATAATACGATCGCCATCTAACGCTGCGATGGTATCCATCTTACCATGCTTTATCTGTCTAGGTTTCAGGGCTTTCTCTGCCTAGGTTTCAGGGTTTTCTCTGTCTAGGTTTCAGGGCTTTCTCTGCCTAGGTGTCAGGGCTCGGAGGGGCACCGCACTCAGCTGAGAGAGGCAGTGCAGGGAAGCTTCAAGCAGCATCCATAACTTATACACTATAGGAGGCCAGCCCAGAGCAGTCCTTTTATGAGGCCTACCCAGAGCTGTCCTTTTCAGATTTATGCATGCAGTTTCTAGGAGCCAGGGGTGTGAATACGTGTGAGTAAGTGTGCATATGTATGAATACGTGTGTTCCTGGGGAAGGCGGCCTCCCTCAGGAAGCTTCCAGAAAAGCACCTTCTGCAACATTTAGGAAACAGCGCGGGGCCTTCCTCCACTGCACCCACGTCCTATGATCAAGTGCTAACAGTGGTCGTCCAACATGTGTCCTATCCAGCCTGCAAACGGCAAACTGCAATTGCGTCCTGGTATGTACATCAAGCACCGTCCTGGTATGTGCATCAAGCACCGTCCTGGTATGTGCATCAAGCACCGTCCTGGTATGTGCATCAAGCACCGTCCTGGTATGTGCATCAAGCACCGTCCTGGTATGTACATCAAGCACCGTCCTGGTATGTACATCAAGCACCGTCCTGGTATGTGCATCAAGCACTGTCCTGGTATGTGCATCAAGCACCGTCCTAGTATGTGCATCAAGCACCGTCCTGGTATGTGCATCAAGCACCGTCCTAGTATGTGCACCAAGCACCGTCCTGGTATGTGCATCAAGCACCGTGTAACTCTTTTAGGAAGCACTGTGATGACCTCCTCAGGAAGCTGCTAGGAAGCTGCAAGGGAGCTGAGCACTCACCACCTGCAAGACCTCTATCTCGGCAAGACAGCCGTGCAGGCAGGTGGAAAAATCACAGACCTTTCAAGGGTTAAGAGGGCTGGGTACCCCCCTTGCATTACTTGCAAGCTTTGGAATGATGCACCTCGTCGTGCTCAAGACTTCCATCTTGTTTTTGACGACGGAGCAGAGACATGAAAAAGGACAATACTTTCGAGCTTTGGAACGGTTCAGCAACCACTCCCTATAATAATCCTATCTTGCAGTGTCAACAGAGCAGACATGAAAAAGCACAATACTTTCAGGGTTTTGGAAGGATTCACCTCATGCTCAAGATTGTTGATCTTGTTTTGCAGCAGCTCCACTTCCCTGCCAGACCTCAGCCGGGCCACCTCGTCAGTCATGGCGGCCACCTCCACCCGCTGACGTTCAATGATGGATCGGACCTCGGTCAGCTCACTCTTGTATCTGGACACAGGCAGGGGGCAGAGGCACACCATCAGCACTTCAGGATCATAGTAAAATCACTTCAGGATGGCAGTAAAATCACTATCTGGACACAGATTGGGGGCAGAGGGACAGCGTGGTGATCGTTTTCAGGATTGTAGTAAATAGTAAATCACGGGGGGGGGTGGCTGAAGCAATGGGGGACATTCTCAAGCTACCTTTGAACCAGAACCGCCAGTCACAACAAAAAATCACCGGTTACGCACAGAAGTACCAACACTGCGTGTCCAAAGATGCAAACTTACCTGTGGCTGATGAGATCCTACCTGAGCTCCCTTGTGGCCCATGCGCTAGGCTTCACAATATCGCTATCGGCGATTGTCTTGATGGCGGAAAGAGACTCCACCTGCAAGCAGTGTGCAGGCAGAGGTGCAGACCTCATGGGCAGGCAGAGGTGCAGACCTCATGGGCAGGGCCATGCGCTTTGCTTTCCCCATGATGCTCATTGCATGAATGGCCGGCTGCATGCCATGCCATGCCATGCAGCCAGCCATGAATAAGATGTCATGCGCAAGGTCTGGCCTGTGGGTGGGTAGCGCACTGAGGTGTGGGGGACAGATACAGTTCGAATTGTTCGGAGGCTGGCATGGACGTTAAGGATCATCCTCTAAAACCTACGAGACCATGTTATTGCACACAGTGCCTTAGACAGGCTTTCATGTCCTGGAAATACCCAGTCAGCTAGTAGGAAGCTGAATGTCTAAACGGCTACAACCAGTCACGTTCAAAAGACTCACTGATCTGCTGCTTGAGCATGTGCCTGCTGCCTCCAATAGGAAAGAATCGCAAGCTTTCAAGACGTCGCATGGCACGTTGACGCTGGAGCTGCTAGATGCAGCAGCTTCCTGCGGCGAATGCACGTAGAATATCGTTTGAGAGACGATGTTGATCAGAGTCTCAACACATTCCCCATTGTCTAGAATAGTTACCAGTAGATAATTCTGAATTTGCAAATGCAAAGAGTTGAGTGCATCGCTCGGCTTGATCGACGCAGGCAATGTCACTGCATCGTCCGCAATTGAAGCAGGTGGGTTGGACATTCAAAAAGGTTTTGCTATCATGAAATTAGGCTCGTCCGAGCGAGGAGAATCAAGCCATCCGACGCAGCGTGCACATAGCTCTGGTAGCGTGTCGTGAGGAATACGCTGTTATGAGTCCGGAATCTCAAATACCGTACTCCAAGAAAGAAGTAGGTGCTTTAACTCTCTGATCTCTGGTGTTGAAGAATCTGATCTCTGGTGTGGAAGGATCTCATCTCAGGTGGTTAGTGATCGCTTGTGTGGGGCTTCGGGAGCACCAGGAGCCCGAAAATCAAGATCAACTGGGAGGACAAGACCCACGGGCATGTGAAGGCACAGTACAGGGGGGTACCCGGCAGGTGCACCCCCTGGGTGCACCACCCAGAGGGCTGGGAGCTTGGGAGCGCTGCCCCTATTGAATGGGTGCAGTGTTGAAAGGACATCCCCCTAAGCTGGTGTGAGGGTTTGGATGTCCACAATGTGTTGGAAGAAGCACCAGAACCAGGATGCCACAGCCCGGGAAGCAGCAAGGGAGTCTGTTATGCCGTAAGCCCGTTATAACGTCACAAGGAGTTCGAAACGAAGTGTGAACACAGATTACAAAATGTGACGACTCCCATAACGGTTAGCGGCCTCAGTGTTTCCTTCAGCACGATCTGACGTTCGACATCACCCGACGCTCTTGTGCACGGCTTCCCCATGCAGATTCTGGGTTGATCTAGGCGTTCTGCTTCCGTGCGTTCTAGGGGGGCGCGGCGACCTCTCCCGGTAGAGCGAGGGCGACACGATGCCACTGTGCCGCTCACCATCAATACGTTTGCTACTACTCCTGGCGATATGCATTTTCCAGGCTTCACGTCGCATCCAGGCCAGCATGGAACCCCCATATCGGACAGACACCCCGGACTCCGGCGAGCGACCTCCGCTACCGGATTGGACCAGCGACGAACCGTACGCGCCCAGTGTCCCCAGCGCAGCGTTCACGACCATGTCTCGCCCCTCGGCAGATTACCGCATCTACCATAACCTCTGGTTTCACAACCAGCGCTGGTACGCAGTGCTACCGGCAGGCCGAGCCGACGATCCGTCTATCGAGGACGGCCTGAGTCCCAACGCTGCAGCTGTGCGGCTGCCCGTGCTGAACTTGCGTACATTTACCGAGAAGCTAAGGGTGAGATATTGCGATCGGCATGAACTGTGCGTCATCTAGATCTAGCACACGGTCGACATGCATGCATGCATGCACGATGCATGCGCGCCCAAGAGTTGCATGGCGCCACGAGTAGGTATTTGCATGGGCCTGTCGGTGTTGATTTGCATGCCAGATGCAGCTGGGGAGGTCAGCCCACTGCTGAAAGACATGTGTGTAGCTCTGTGTCCATGCAGAGTGTGTGGATGTGTGGTGATGTAGTGGCATGTGGAAACCATGAAACCAGGAAACCCGATCCGCACATGGGTTATCTAGTGGCATGTGGAATTCATTATGGTTACCAGAAGAGGGGGATTTCTTGTTGAAGACACGGAATTACAATGTCCATGCAATGTTTATTTTTCCCGGACACCAGTCAACCTTTGGCGGGCCGCCCCGCGGCTGCCCAAGGCCCGATTAGGACCAAACATGAACCAGCCCACGACTGGTGGCCAAAGCAGAGCAAGGCTGGCCACAATAGGGGCTCCCGGCCAGAAGCCGGAGTGTAGCCAACATGTAGCAGAGTCACGAAATAAACAATTACTGTGTCCATGCAGAGTTTGTGCAGCGGTGGGTGTAAGCGTGCCAGACGTCCTTAACGGGGCTGCCGGGTGGCCGCCACTGGGCCAATGGGAAGTACATAACAAGGGATGATGCATGGCATGCAGTGTCAAACTCTAAAAGGTACAATTGTAACAATTCGTCTTCCTAGTAAAGAAATTCGTTTAATTTCTAGAAACTGTTGGTCAACAATTGGTCAAGTTGGAAACGTAGAAGCGTATAACATAACTTTAGGAAAAGCTGGACGTATGCGTTGGTTAGGTATTCGGCCAACTGGGCCTGTAGGGGGCAAATGGGCAGCCACCACTGGGCCCAACTGGGAACCAAACCTTCGGCCGGCCGCTGGGCAGTAACTGTGAAGTTTTTGTGAAGTGTTTACAGTCCAACAGAACATCACATTTAATGCATGGGACATGTGCCCTTCAACCGTAAGAGTACTGGTTGGATGCGGCCAATCCAGCTGACCAGCTTGAAACAGGTGGACCCAACAGCAGGGCTAGCAGAGCACCTGGTCCTTACAGCCAGAGACCATGATGTAGCTGCATTGTTCAGTAATTTAGCACTTACTTGTTGAGGACTGAAGTCATCGAATCAAGCGCCACAGGCTCGAAAACGATCGTTGGCGGGGTTTCCCTGCCAGGTTTCGCGTTGTTTTCGGTACGAAGCGAGTGCGCTGGATTTCAAGACAAAAACGGTTTGATTACAAAAATTGTTTGTTTTTCGGTGAAGGTAATGGAACCAAGTCCCGACTAGAAACATCACTGGCCGTGACATAACTGAATCGCTGTAGCTCAAGTGTAGCTGAATTGATGTAGCTGAAGTGTAGCTGAATTGCACCCCGCAAGGAACAGCCGTCATACCTCCCCTGATCCCCCTCCCAGTCACCCTCGCCAGTGGCTCCTAATAGCTGCACTTGGTGCTTGTTTTGATTGTTGGCTTGGCTAAATTTCAGCTACATTTCAGCTAAGTTCAGCTACAGGTCAGCTTCGCTTCAGCTACCTTCTAAACCCTGGCCAATGGACCGCGGCTGGCCATATGCCGTTTTCGCCTGTGTTGCAAAACGGTTTGTTGCTAGGGCCTTTTAAAGACTGATGTTAGATTGCAACGCTCTTGAGCTTTGAGATTAATGAAACTGTAAATAAAAATGAGAAAATTGAAGCCATGTGAAATTAAAGTTTGACTGTCTGAAAGGGGTGATGAACCAAACAATTGAAGCTTACATTATTTTAATACTCGCAGTGTTGAAGGGGAAACAAATTTAATAAAATGAAACTACAGTAACAATTTGGAACTTGCAGATTGCCTGAACAATATGGAACTTGCAGATTGCCACGCAAAAAATGATTTGCTTTTGGATGATTTTATAAACAGTTTGGATTCGGTCGGAACTGGGCAGTGTGTGGGCCAATAAACAATCCAATTTGATCCTAAGGGGCTTAGTAAGCACTTCAAAAAGTGTAAGAATTACCATACGCTTTTTCATTTTCCAAGGGCTATTTAAATGAAACACCGTTTGTTCGGTATTGTATGTTGTTGTTGTCTCGAGGATTTCTGACATGGGCAGCTGCATGAGTTAGCTTCATATTATGGAGGCATTGATTAAGTGGATCTGTACCCCCAAACTGGTAAACCTGGTAAACTGGTAAACTGGCCATTTTTTGAACTCTAAAAAACAAATACTTGATTGGCGCCGGTGCATGTAAATGGTATTTACCGGTGTAGTTAATTAATATCTGTGGGAATATATATTACCTTGCCGATGCCTCCCTGTTGCCACCTGTTGCAACTCAACCCCTGTTGCTGGTGTCCTACGTGCTGGGCAACCCCTTCCTCATGGACTTGACCTTCCACTGGCTACTAATGCATGTCTACGGAAACATAAATTACCTTGCCGTTGTCCTCCCTGTTGCCACCCGTTGCAGTTTTCGTACGTCCCAGGCCACCTTCAACCCTAAAACCCAAACCCTAAACCCTAATCCCTGAACCCTAATCTCTGAACCCTAAACCCTGAACTCTACCCCCCCTGTCGCAGGTGTCCTACGTGCCGGGCAACTCCTTCCTCATGGATATGACCTTTCAAGCCTACTATTCACACATTGGTCACTGGTTGGAAATGATGGTCCCAATTTACGACGTTTTGAACAACGGCTCCTGGGCCCAGCATGTCAAGGTGCGGCCTGTCCCCAGGGTGTGGACGTGCCGCGGGTGTGGAATTGAAAACTTGCACCATCTCTCCTCCAATTTGTTATTTCTTGCATGATCTGAATAACGGCACCTGGGCCCAGCATGTCAAGGTGCGGCCTGTCCTCAGCTGTTTACCAAAGGCTTTACCTACATTGGGGACACAACTTCCTACAGCCACTTACAACCACTTACAACCACTTACAATCACCTACTGCCGGTGGCCCAAGCAATTAGGCTTTCAGCATCAAGCCCTGTTGCTTATTGGGCAATTATCCCCCGGGCATGGCATCAGCATTTCTTTCATTGCCAACCACGCTGTCATCGGCAGGCCCCTGGGCAACGCCTCGGTGTCCATCTGTGACAAAACAGTTGTTGAGCTGTGATTGCCTTGTTTTTTGAAAAGTGAAGAAAGAAAGCTACGCCTCTTGCTGGGGAAGGAAAACAACGCAGCGTAAGGCCGCAGCCACATCCGCACCGTTACCATTGGAAAAACAAGGCTACCTTAGCTGCCTCCAACGTAATGTATCTGAATTGTTGCTGATAAAAGAGAGGTACCCAACCAGGGTTACCCTGTGCAAAAATACGGTGCGGTGATACGGTACGGTACGCATTCAAACACGGTACGGCTAAAATGGCCGAACAGGAATGGCCGACACGGAGTTTTAACACGGTACTGTGTTGTGAAAGGGTGCGATACGATACGGTAAACGGTACAGGATTTGGACCCAAACGGCCGTACTGGGTAACCCAAAACCCAACCGCATGCAAGGCGGCCTGCTACTGGTGGGGACAATACTGTGGTGGTCATGAACACCTTGTTGCTCACACCTCCCCTTGCTCCTGCCTCTCCCGCTTCCTCTCAGGGATCTAGCCTGCTCATGAACACCTTGTTGCTAACACCTCCCCTTGCTCCTGCCTCTCCTGCTTCCTCTCAGGGATGTAGCCGGCTCATGAACACCTTGTTGCTAACACCTCCCCTTGCTCCTGCCTCTCCCGCTTCCTCTCAGGGATCTAGCCTGCTCATGAACACCTTGTTGCTAACACCTCCCCTTGCTCCTGCCTCTCCTGCTTCCTCTCAGGGATGTAGCCGGCTCATGAACACCTTGTTGCTAACACCTCCCCTTGCTCCTGCCTCTCCCGCTTCCTCTCAGGGATGTAGCCGGCTCATGAACACCTTGTTGCTAACACCTCCCCTTGCTCCTGCCTCTCCCGCTTCCTCTCAGGGATGTAGCCGGCTCATGAACACCTTGTTGCTAACACCTCCCCTTGCTCCTGCCTCTCCCGCTTCCTCTCAGGGATGTAGCCGTCTCATGAACACCTTGTTGCTCACACCTCCCCTTGCTCCTGCCTCTCCCGCTTCCTCTCAGGGATCTAGCCGGCTCATGAACACCTTGTTGCTAACACCTCCCCTTGCTCCTGCCTCTCCCGCTTCCTCTCAGGGATGTAGCCGTCTCATGAACACCTTGTTGCTCACACCTCCCCTTGCTCCTGCCTCTCCCGCTTCCTCTCAGGGATCTAGCCGGCTCATGAACACCTTGTTGCTAACACCTCCCCTTGCTCCTGCCTCTCCCGCTGCCTCCCTCTCAGGGATCTAGCCGGCTCATGAACACCTTGTTGACCCCCAACATTGCGGACTATTACAGCAGCTGGGCGGCCAGGGTACTCTCTGTCACACTCAGCCCCACTCAGGAGGAAGGACATGTGGTGAGAAGCGGGAAGCACACGAAAATCAAATGCTTAAAAATACGAGGCGTATAGTGCTTGTCAAAACCGTTGTTCTTTAATTTAAAAAGACTGAAATGACTGACATACCTCATCCCACCAAGATACAACATCTCACACTTATCTCACTCAATGCGCCCACCTCATCCCAACCTGGACCGGCCTACGAGTGGTGGCAGGCCACAAACGGGGCCTCCGGCTAGAGGCTGGAGTGTAGCTGACATGTAGCTGAGTCACGGAAAAAGAAACACAGGGTGTGGGCCGGGAAAAAGAAACACGCACACACACACACACACGCACCCTGTCTCCCACTAGCACACACATTTAATGCTGTGCATGTGCTACCTCCCTGCTAATCAGGTTGGACTGACTGTTAACAAAGACCTGGACAACATCATGGTGTCATGTGCCCCCACTCTAACACGCACCCCCCCCCTGTCTCCCACTAGCACACACATTTAATGCTGTGCATATGCGGCCCCCCTGAGAAACGAGATTTCACAATTTGTGCACATGCTCAGATGTTGGGTCAGATGGATGGCAAAGACCACAACTGCTGGGTTCCATGTGTTCCACACTTCAACACCTACAATGGTTACTTGTACCCCACTCCAGCAACCGCATTCAATGCTTGCGTCCTGAATAGCTTGGTTCTATGGTTTGCTGAACAGCTTGGTGCCATGGTTTGCTGAGCAGCTGGGTGCCACGTGTCTCACTCGTAACCAATGTTTGCGTTTTCAGGTGGGCCAGATTGATCACAAGGACCTGGACAGCATGGACAAGCTGAGCTGGCTGCTGTTTGAGAACGTGGTGGTGGCCCAGGACAGGTGAAGGGGAGGGTGGACTGAGGGGGAGGGGGGCAGGAGGGAACTCCGGCAGAGAGAAGGGACACGGGCGGAAAACAAATCCTTTTGGGGGCCGAACGGGAATATTGGAGGCAACAGAAACACCTTCAAAATACAGTTTCGATTTTTTTTTTTAAAGTATGGGCGTCGATGCCAACCGAATTTTAACTGCTTTGATGTGTGCTTTGTTACACCCCCACTTGGACCCCCCCATGACTGCTAAATGATATGCGGTCATACACAGATTGTTGTTGTTGCCTTATCCGCAAGGGTTTCGGGTTTAAGGTTTTGTCTCAGGCCGCGCTGCTTCCATAACTCCGACATGGCGCAGCATTATTTCTTTATTTGTGAAGCATCATTTGTTTTCGATGATGCTTTAAAGGAATTAATACCTATTTCCGTGCAGCATCTACCGTAGATTACCGTTGTCGCACTCTTTATGGTAACAGCGCGGATGTGGCTAAGGCCCCAACCTGCGTTATTCCCTTAACCTCCACGCCCAATTAGGGCGTAGCATTCTTTCTTAGTTGCTCTCTCGTTTCGTTATCCCTTCATTTCCAAGGGCTGACGATTAGCGAGTGCGTTAAAGATTGGCTGCTTAAAGGGCAAATAAACGGGAGTTGTTTTTTGAGTTTTTGTTGTATTTTGGCATTTTACAACTGAAACGGGTGGGTTTGACACATTGTCCTGTTCCTCCTCCTTCTCGTCCTTCTCTTGCACCTCCATCTGCTGGATCCCGGAATGGACGATCGCATGCTCATTCTCAGCTTGGCACGGGCTGCAGACCTTAACTGTGTGGCAGTTCGTAATTCTAAGGGCAAGGCAGGGACGTGTGACAGATCGTACTGTAAAGGGCAAGGCAGGGACGTGTGACAGATCGTACTGTAAAGGGCAAGGCAGGGACGTGTGACAGATCGTACTGTAAAGGGCAAAGCAGGGACGTGTGACAGATCGTACTGTTAAGGGCAAGGCAGGGACGTGTGACAGATCCTACTGTAAAGGGCAAGGCAGGGACGTGTGACAGATCGTACTGTAAAGGGCAAGGCAGGGACGTGTGACAGATCGTACTGTAAAGGGCAAGGCAGGGACGTGTGACAGATCGTACTGTAAAGGGCAAGGCAGGGACGTGTGACAGATCGTACTGTAAAGGGCAAGGCAGGGACGTGTGACAGATCGTACTGTAAAGGGCAAAGCAGGGACGTGTGACAGATCGTACTGTAAAGGGCAAGGCAGGGACGTGTGACAGATCGTACTGTAAAGGGCAAGGCAGGGACGTGTGACAGATCGTACTGTAAAGGGCAAAGCAGGGACGTGTGACAGATCGTACTGTAAAGGGCAAGGCAGGGACGTGTGACAGATCGTACTGTAAAGGGCAAAGCAGGGACGTGTGACAGATCGTACTGTAAAGGGCAAGGCAGGGACGTGTGACAGATCGTACTGTAAAGGGCAAGGCAGGGACGTGTGGCAGATCGTACTGTAAAGGGCAAGGCAGGGACGTGTGACAGATCGTACTGTAAAGGGCAAAGCAGGGACGTGTGACAGATCGTACTGTAAAGGGCAAAGCAGGGACGTGTGACAGATCGTACTGTAAAGGGCAAGGCAGGGACGTGTGACAGATCGTACTGTAAAGGGCAAGGCAGGGACGTGTGACAGATCGTACAGTAAACGGCAAAGCAGGGACGTGTGACAGATCGTACTGTAAAGGGCAAAGCAGGGACGTGTGACAGATCGTACTGTAAAGGGCAAGGCAGGGACGTGTGACAGATCGTACTGTAAAGGGCAAAGCAGGGACGTGTGACAGATCGTACTGTAAAGGGCAAGGCAGGGACGTGTGACAGATCGTACTGTAAAGGGCAAGGCAGGGACGTGTGACAGATCGTACTGTAAAGGGCAAAGCAGGGACGTGTGACAGATCGTACTGTAAAGGGCAAGGCAGGGACGTGTGACAGATCGTACTGTACAGGGCAAGGCAGGACGTGTGACAGATCGTACTGTAAAGGGCAAAGCAGGGACGTGTGACAGATCGTACTGTAAAGGGCAAGGCAGGGACGTGTGACAGATCGTACTGTAAAGGGCAAGGCAGGGACGTGTGACAGATCGTACAGTAAAGGGCAAAGCAGGGACGTGTGACAGATCGTACTGTAAAGGGCAAAGCAGGGACGTGTGACAGATCGTACTGTAAAGGGCAAGGCAGGGACGTGTGACAGATCGTACTGTAAAGGGCAAGGCAGGGACGTGTGACAGATCGTACTGTAAAGGGCAAAGCAGGGACGTGTGACAGATCGTACTGTAAAGGGCAAGGCAGGGACGTGTGACAGATCGTACTGTAAAGGGCAAGGCAGGGACGTGTGACAGATCGTACTGTAAAGGGCAAAGCAGGGACGCGTGACAGATCGTACTGTAAAGGGCAAGGCAGGGATGTGTGACAGATCGTACTGTAAAGGGCAAGGCAGGGACGTGTGACAGATCGTACAGTAAAGGGCAAAGCAGGGACGTGTGACAGATCGTACTGTAAAGGGCAAGGCAGGGACGTGTGACAGATCGTACTGTAAAGGGCAAGGCAGGGACGTGTGACAGATCGTACTGTAAAGGGCAAGGCAGGGACGTGTGACAGATCGTACTGTAAAGGGCAAGGCAGGGACGTGTGACAGATCGTACTGTAAAGGGCAAGGCAGGGACGTGTGACAGATCGTACTGTAAAGGGCAAAGCAGGGACGTGTGACAGATCGTACTGTAAAGGGCAAGGCAGGGACGTGTGACAGATCGTACTGTAAAGGGCAAGGCAGGGACGTGTGACAGATCGTACTGTAAAGGGCAAAGCAGGGACGTGTGACAGATCGTACTGTAAAGGGCAAGGCAGGGACGTGTGACAGATCGTACTGTAAAGGGCAAGGCAGGGACGTGTGACAGATCGTACTGTAAAGGGCAAGGCAGGGACGTGTGACAGATCGTACAGTAAAGGGCAAAGCAGGGACGTGTGACAGATCGTACTGTAAAGGGCAAGGCTGGGACGTGTGACAGATCGTACTGTAAAGGGCAAGGCAGGGACGTGTGACAGATCGTACTGTAAAGGGCAAAGCAGGGACGTGTGACAGATCGTACTGTAAAGGGCAAGGCAGGGACGTGTGACAGATCGTACTGTAAAGGGCAAAGCAGGGACGTGTGACAGATCGTACTGTAAAGGGCAAGGCAGGGACGTGTGACAGATCGTACTGTAAAGGGCAAAGCAGGGACGTGTGACAGATCGTACTGTAAAGGGCAAGGCAGGGACGTGTGACAGATCGTACTGTAAAGGGCAAGGCAGGGACGTGTGACAGATCGTACTGTAAAGGGCAAAGCAGGGACGTGTGACAGATCGTACTGTAAAGGGCAAGGCAGGGACGTGTGACAGATCGTACTGTACAGGGCAAGGCAGGACGTGTGACAGATCGTACTGTAAAGGGCAAAGCAGGGACGTGTGACAGATCGTACTGTAAAGGGCAAGGCAGGGACGTGTGACAGATCGTACTGTAAAGGGCAAGGCAGGGACGTGTGACAGATCGTACTGTAAAGGGCAAGGCAGGGACGTGTGACAGATCGTACTGTAAAGGGCAAGGCAGGGACGTGTGACAGATCGTACTGTAATGGGCAAGGCAGGGGCGTGTGACAGATCGTACTGTAAAGGGCAAGGCAGGGACGTGTGACAGATCGTACAGTAAAGGGCAAAGCAGGGACGTGTGACAGATCGTACTGTAAAGGGCAAGGCAGGGACGTGTGACAGATCGTACTGTAAAGGGCAAGGCAGGGACGTGTGACAGATCGTACTGTAAAGGGCAAGGCAGGGACGTGTGACAGATCGTACTGTAAAGGGCAAGGCAGGGACGTGTGACAGATCGTACTGTAAAGGGCAAAGCAGGGACGTGTGACAGATCGTACTGTAAAGGGCAAAGCAGGGACGTGTGACAGATCGTACTGTAAAGGGCAAGCAGGGACGTGTGACAGATCGTACTGTAAAGGGCAAGGCAGGGACGTGTGACAGATCGTACTGTAAAGGGCAAGGCAGGGACGTGTGACAGATCGTACTGTAAAGGGCAAAGCAGGGACGTGTGACAGATCGTACTGTAAAGGGCAAGGCAGGGACGTGTGACAGATCGTACTGTAAAGGGCAAGGCAGGGACGTGTGACAGATCGTACTGTAAAGGGCAAGGCAGGGACGTGTGACAGATCGTACAGTAAAGGGCAAAGCAGGGACGTGTGACAGATCGTACTGTAAAGGGCAAGGCAGGGACGTGTGACAGATCGTACTGTAAAGGGCAAGGCAGGGACGTGTGACAGATCGTACTGTAAAGGGCAAAGCAGGGACGTGTGACAGATCGTACTGTAAAGGGCAAGGCAGGGACGTGTGACAGATCGTACTGTAAAGGGCAAAGCAGGGACGTGTGACAGATCGTACTGTAAAGGGCAAGGCAGGGACGTGTGACAGATCGTACTGTAAAGGGCAAGGCAGGGACGTGTGGCAGATCGTACTGTAAAGGGCAAGGCAGGGACGTGTGACAGATCGTACTGTAAAGGGCAAAGCAGGGACGTGTGACAGATCGTACTGTAAAGGGCAAGGCAGGGACGTGTGACAGATCGTACTGTAAAGGGCAAGGCAGGGACGTGTGACAGATCGTACTGTAAAGGGCAAGGCAGGGACGTGTGACAGATCGTACAGTAAAGGGCAAGGCAGGGACGTGTGACAGATCGTACTGTAAAGGGCAAAGCAGGGACGTGTGACAGATCGTACTGTAAAGGGCAAGGCAGGGACGTGTGACAGATCGTACTGTAAAGGGCAAGCAGGGACGTGTGACAGATCGTACTGTAAAGGGCAAGGCAGGGACGTGTGACAGATCGTACTGTAAAGGGCAAGGCAGGGACGTGTGACAGATCGTACTGTAAAGGGCAAGGCAGGGACGTGTGACAGATCGTACTGTAAGGGCAAGGCAGGGACGTGTGACAGATCGTACTGTAAAGGGCAAGGCAGGGACGTGTGACAGATCGTACTGTAAAGGGCAAGCAGGGACGTGTGACAGATCGTACTGTAAAGGGCAAGGCAGGGACGTGTGACAGATCGTACTGTAAAGGGCAAGGCAGGGACGTGTGACAGATCGTACTGTAAAGGGCAAGGCAGGGACGTGTGACAGATCGTACTGTAAAGGGCAAGGCAGGGACGTGTGACAGATCGTACTGTAAAGGGCAAGGCAGGGACGTGTGACAGATCGTACTGTAAAGGGCAAGGCAGGGACGTGTGACAGATCGTACTGTAAAGGGCAAGCAGGGACGTGTGACAGATCGTACTGTAAAGGGCAAGGCAGGGACGTGTGACAGATCGTACTGTAAAGGGCAAGGCAGGGACGTGTGACAGATCGTACTGTAAAGGGCAAGGCAGGGACGTGTGGCAGATCGTACTGTAAAGGGCAAGGCAGGGACGTGTGACAGATCGTACTGTAAAGGGCAAGGCAGGGACGTGTGACAGATCGTACTGTAAAGGGCAAAGCAGGGACGTGTGACAGATCGTACTGTAAAGGGCAAGGCAGGGACGTGTGACAGATCGTACTGTAAAGGGCAAGGCAGGGACGTGTGACAGATCGTACATGTAAACGGCAAAGCAGGGACGTGTGACAGATCGTACTGTAAAGGGCAAGGCAGGGACGTGTGACAGATCGTACTGTAAAGGGCAAGGCTAGGGACGTGTGACAGATCGTACCTGTAAAGGGCAAAGCAGGGACGTGTGACAGATCGTACTGTAAGGGCAAGGCAGGGACGTGTGACAGATCGTACTGTAAAGGGCAAGGCAGGGACGTGTGACAGATCGTACTGTAAAGGGCAAAGCAGGGACGTGTGACAGATCGTACTGTAAAGGGCAAGGCAGGGACGTGTGACAGATCGTACTGTACAGGGCAAGGCAGGGACGTGTGACAGATCGTACTGTAAAGGGCAAAGCAGGGACGTGTGACAGATCGTACTGTAAAGGGCAAGGCAGGGACGTGTGACAGATCGTACTGTAAAGGGCAAGGCAGGACGTGTGACAGATCGTACTGTAAAGGGCAAGGCAGGGACGTGTGACAGATCGTACTGTAAAGGGCAAGGCAGGGACGTGTGACAGATCGTACTGTAAAGGGCAAGGCAGGGACGTGTGACAGATCGTACTGTAAAGGGCAAGGCAGGGACGTGTGACAGATCGTACTGTAAAGGGCAAGGCTAGGGACGGTGACAGATCGTACTGTAAAGGCAAGGCAGGGACGTGTGACAGATCGTACTGTAAAGGGCAAAGCAGGGACGTGTGACAGATCGTACTGTAAAGGGCAAGGCAGGGACGTGTGACAGATCGTACTGTAAAGGCAAGGCAGGGACGTGTGACAGATCGTACTGTAAAGGGCAAGGCAGGACGTGTGACAGATCGTACTGTAAGGGCAAAGCAGGGACGTGTGACAGATCGTACTGTAAAGGGCAAGGCAGGGACGTGTGACAGATCGTACTGTAAGGGCAAGCAGGGACGTGTGGACAGATCGTACTGTAAAGGGCAAGCATGGGGACGTGTGACAGATCGTACTGTAAAGGGCAGGCAGGGAAGTGTGACAGATCGTACTGTAAAGGCAAGCAGGGACGTGTGACAGATCGTACTGTAAAGGGCAAGCAGGGACGTGTGACAGATCGTACTGTAAAGGGCAAGGCAGGGACGTGTGACAGATCGTACTGTAAAGGGCAAGGCAGGGACGTGTGACAGATCGTACTGTAAAGGGCAAGGCAGGGACGTGTGACAGATCGTACTGTAAAGGGCAAGGCAGGGACGTGTGACAGATCGTACTGTAAAGGGCAAAGGCAGGGGACGTGTGACAGATCGTACTGTAAAGGGCAAAGGCAGGGACGTGTGACAGATCGTACTGTAAAGGGCAGGAACGTTGCAGATCGTACTGTAAAGGGCAAGCAGGGACGTGTGACAGATCGTACTGTAAAGGGCAAGGCAGGGACGTGTGACAGATCGTACTGTAAAGGGCAAGGCAGGGACGTGTGACAGATCGTACTGTAAAGGGCAAAGGCAGGGACGTGTGACAGATCGTACTGTAAAGGGCAAAGGCAGGGACGTGTGACAGATCGTACTGTAAAGGGCAAGGCAGGGACGTGTGACAGATCGTACTGTAAAGGGCAAAGGCAGGGACGTGTGACAGATCGTACTGTAAAGGGCAAGGCAGGGACGTGTGACAGATCGTACTGTAAAGGGCAAGGCAGGGACGTGTGACAGATCGTACTGTAAAGGGGCAAAGGCAGGGACGTGTGACAGATCGTACTGTAAAGGGCAAGGCAGGGACGTGTGACAGATCGTACTGTAAAGGGCAAGGCAGGGACGTGTGACAGATCGTACTGTAAAGGGCAAAGCAGGGATCGTACTGTAAAGGCAAGCAGGGCTGTGCAGATCGTACTGTAAGGGCAAGCGGACGTGTGACAGATCGTACTGTAAAGGGCAAGGCAGGGACGTGTGACAGATCGTACTGTAAAGGGCAAGGCAGGGACGTGTGACAGATCGTACTGTAAAGGGCAGGCAGGGACGTGTGACAGATCGTACTGTAAAGGGCAGGCAGGGACGTGTGACAGATCGTACTAGTAATGGGCAAAGGCAGGGGACGTGTGACAGATCGTACTGTAAAGGGCAAGGCAGGGACGTGTGACAGATCGTACATGTAAAGGGCCAAGGCAGGACGTGGTGACAGATCGTACTGTAAAGGGCAAAGGCAGGGACGTGTGACAGATCGTACTGTAAAGGCAAGGACAGGGACGCTGTGACAGATCGTACTGTAAGGCAAGCAGGGTACGTGTGGCGATCGTACTGTAAAGGGCAAGGCAGGACGTGTGACAGAATTCGTACTGTAAAGGGCAAAGAGCAGGGGACGTTGTGACAGATCGTACTGTAAAGGGCAAGGCAGGGACGTGTGGACAGATCGTACTGTAAAGGGCAGGCAGGGATTGACAGATCGTCACTTAAAGGGCAAAGCAGGACCGTGTGACAGAATCGTTACTGTAAAGGGCAGGCAGGGACCGTGTGACAGATCGTACATGTAAACGGCAAAGGCAGGGGACGTGGGACAGATCGTACTGTAAGGGCAAAGAGCGGGGACGTGTGCCAGATCGTACAGTAACGGGCAACGGCAGGGACGTGTGGACAGATCGTACTGTAAAGGGGCCAAAGCAGGGACGTGTGACAGATCGTACTGTAAAGGGCACGGCAGGGACGTAGTGACAGATCGTACTGTATCAAGGGCAAAGCAGGGACGTGTGACAGAATCGTACTGTAAAGGGCAAAGGCAGGGACGTGTGACAGATCGTACTGTACAGGGCAAGGCAGGGACGTGTGACAGATCGTACTGTAAAGGGCAGGCATGGACGTGTGACAGATCGTACTGTAAAGGGCAAATGCAGGGACTGTGTGACAGATCGTACTGTACAGGGGCAAGGCAGGGACGTGTGACAGATCGTACTGTAAAGGGCAAGGCAGGGACGTGTGACAGATCGTACTGTAAAGGGCAAGCAGGGACGTGTGACAGATCGTACTGTAAAGGGCAAGGCAGGGACGTGTGACAGATCGTACTGTAAAGGGCAAGGCAGGGACGTGTGACCAGATCGTACTGTAAAGGGCAAGGCAGAGGACGTGTGACAGATCGTACTGTAAAGGGCAAGGCAGGGACGGTGACAGATCGTACTGTAAAGGGCAAGGCAGGGACGTGTGACAGATCGTACTGTAAAGGGCAAGGCAGGGACGTGTGACAGATCGTACTGTAAAGGGCAAAGGCAGGGACGTGTGACAGATCGTACTGTAAAGGGCAAGGCAGGGACGTGTGACAGATCGTACTGTAAAGGGCAAGGCAGGGACGTGTGACAGATCGTACTGTAAAGGGCAAAGCAGGGACGTGTGACAGATCGTACTGTAAAGGGCAAAGCAGGGACGTGTGACAGATCGTACTGTAAAGGGCAAGGCAGGGACGTGTGACAGATCGTACTGTAAAGGGCAAGGCAGGGACGTGTGACAGATCGTACAGTAAAGGGCAAAGCAGGGACGTGTGACAGATCGTTACTGTAAAGGGCAAAGCAGGGACGTGTGACAGATCGTACTGTAAAGAGGCAAGGCAGGGACGGGTGACAGATCGTACTGTAAAGGGCAAGGCAGGACGCTGTGACAGATCGTTACAGTAAAGGGCAAAGCAGGGACGTGTGACAGATCGTACTGCAAAGGGCAAAGCAGGGACGTGTGACAGATCGTACTGTAAAGGGCAAGGCAGGGAGTGTGACAGATCGTACTGTAAAGGGCAAGGCAGGGACTGTGACAGATCGTACTGTAAAGGGCAAGGCAAGGGACGTGTGACAGATCGTACTGTAAAGGGCAAGGCAGGGACGTGTGACAGATCGTACTGTAAAGGGCAAGGCAGGGACGTGTGACAGATCGTACTGTAAAGGGCAAAGCAGGGACGTGTGACAGATCGTACTGTAAAGGGCAAGGCAGGGACGTGTGACAGATCGTACTGTAAAGGGCAAGGCAGGGATGTGTGACAGATCGTACTGTAAAGGGCAAGGCAGGGACGTGTGCCTAAAACCACATGGGTGATTAAGGGTGCCCTCGTCCATAGCTGTGAACGTCAGCGTGTGCCGCCGTGGGCCGCCCCACAGGGGATTGGCCTGCCCCAGTAGGTATCCTCACTGTGGGGAAACATGTGGTGGAGCTCCGTAATGGGTTTACCTCAGTGGGGTATGGTTTACCTCAGTGGGGTATGGTTTACCTCAGTGGGGTATGGTTTACCTCAGTGGGGTATGGTTTATCTCAGTGGGGTATGGTTTACCTCAGTGGGGTATGGTTTATCTCAGTGGGGTATGGTTTACCTCAGTGGGGTATGGTTTATCTCAGTGGGGTATGGTTTACCTCAGTGGGGTATGGTTTATCTCAGTGGGGTATGGTTTACCTCAGTGAGGTAGGGTTTACCTCAGTGGGGTAGGGTTTACATCAGTGGGGTATGGTTTACCTCAGTGGGGTAGGGTTTACCTCAGTGGGGTATGGTTTACCTCAGTGGGGTATGGTTTACCTCAGTGGGGTAGGGTTTACCTCAGTGGGGTATGGTTTATCTCAGTGGGGTATGGTTTACCTCAGTGGGGTATGGTTTACCTCAGTGGGGTATGGTTTATCTCAGTGGGGTATGGTTTACCTCAGTGGGGTATGGTTTACCTCAGTGGGGTAGGGTTTACCTCAGTGGGGTATGGTTTACCTCAGTGGGGTATGGTTTACCTCAGTGGGGTATGGTTTACCTCAGTGGGGTATGGTTTATCTCAGTGGGGTATGGTTTATCTCTGTGGGGTATGGTTTATCTCAGTGGGGTATGGTTTATCTCAGTGGGGTAGGGTTTACCTCAGTGGGGTATGGTTTATCTCAGTGGGGTATGGTTTATCTCAGTGGGGTAGGGTTTATCTCAGTGGGGTATGGTTTATCTCAGTGGGGTATGGTTTATCTCAGTGGGGTATGGTTTACCTCAGTGGGGTATGGTTTACCTCAGTGGGGTATGGTTTACCTCAGTGGGGTATGGTTTACCTCAGTGGGGTATGGTTTATCTCAGTGGGGTATGGTTTATCTCAGTGGGGTATGGTTTACCTCAGTGGGGTATGGTTTATCTCAGTGGGGTATGGTTTACCTCAGTGGGGTATGGTTTATCTCAGTGGGGTATGGTTTATCTCAGTGGGGTAGGGTTTATCTCAGTGGGGTATGGTTTACCTCAGTGGGGTATGGTTTACCTCAGTGGGGTAGGGTTTACCTCAGTGGGGTAGGGTTTACCTCAGTGGGGTATGGTTTACCTCAGTGGGGTACGGTTTATCTCAGTGGGGTAGGGTTTATCTCAGTGGGGTATGGTTTACCTCAGTGGGGTATGGTTTACCTCAGTGGGGTAGGGTTTATCTCAGTGGGGTATGGTTTACCTCAGTGGGGTATGGTTTATCTCAGTGGGGTAGGGTTTACCTCAGTGGGGTATGGTTTATCTCAGTGGGGTATGGTTTACCTCAGTGGGGTATGGTTTACCTCAGTGGGGTAGGGTTTACCTCAGTGGGGTATGGTTTATCTCAGTGGGGTATGGTTTACCTCAGTGGGGTATGGTTTATCTCAGTGGGGTATGGTTTATCTCAGTGGGGTAGGGTTTATCTCAGTGGGGTATGGTTTACCTCAGTGGGGTAGGGTTTACCTCAGTGGGGTAGGGTTTACCTCAGTGGGGTAGGGTTTACCTCAGTGGGGTATGGTTTACCTCAGTGGGGTATGGTTTATCTCAGTGGGGTAGGGTTTATCTCAGTGGGGTATGGTTTACCTCAGTGGGGTATGGTTTACCTCAGTGGGGTAGGGTTTATCTCAGTGGGGTAGGGTTTACCTCAGTGGGGTATGGTTTATCTCAGTGGGGTATGGTTTACCTCAGTGGGGTATGGTTTACCTCAGTGGGGTATGGTTTACCTCAGTGGGGTATGGTTTATCTCAGTGGGGTATGGTTTATCTCAGTGGGGTATGGTTTACCTCAGTGGGGTATGGTTTATCTCAGTGGGGTATGGTTTACCTCAGTGGGGTATGGTTTACCTCAGTGGGGTATGGTTTACCTCAGTGGGGTATGGTTTACCTCAGTGGGGTATGGTTTATCTCAGTGGGGTATGGTTTACCTCAGTGGGGTATGGTTTACCTCAGTGGGGTATGGTTTACCTCAGTGGGGTATGGTTTACCTCAGTGGGGTATGGTTTATCTCAGTGGGGTATGGTTTACCTCAGTGGGGTATGGTTTACCTCAGTGGGGTATGGTTTATCTCAGTGGGGTATGGTTTACCTCAGTGGGGTAGGGTTTACCTCAGTGGGGTATGGTTTACCTCAGTGGGGTATGGTTTACCTCAGTGGGGTATGGTTTACCTCAGTGGGGTATGGTTTACCTCAGTGGGGTATGGTTTACCTCAGTGGGGTATGGTTTATCTCAGTGGGGTATGGTTTACCTCAGTGGGGTATGGTTTACCTCAGTGGGGTATGGTTTACCTCAGTGGGGTATGGTTTATCTCAGTGGGGTATGGTTTATCTCAGTGGGGTATGGTTTACCTCAGTGGTATATAGAGTGCCAGTGATTGTGAGCTCTGCCGCGGGCAAGCAGCCAGTGACTGATGAGCCCGCCGAGCAGTTTCTGGCCTTGGCCATCGCAGATAGCGGTATGTAACGAGTGGATTCATTCATAAGAATAGAAAACGAATGGCTGGTGATCAACCTGTCGCCAAAACCAATTCGCGCGCGCACCGAATTTCATCCCCACAGCTCTTGCTTCCACATGGCTTCACTGGTGGAATCTGAGGGGGAAAGGCCTGCCCACATGAGCCGCACATGCCGGGCACTCAGGCGATCTAAGACACAGCAGCAACACAGCGGTAGTGTTGGCTGATGCTGACTGGCATTTCAATGGAAAATTGGCTTATTCTGGATACGAAACTGACAATTGGAAACTGTTGAATGAAATTAAACACATTTTATTTTTCTGGCTTTTGAGGGCAGAATGAACACAAGAGAAAAAAATTGGTCCGCATCGTAATTATTCAATGTTCCAGCCCGAATGAACTTCTATGGTGCTGAAATAAGAGTGTGGCTTTCTACCGGAGATAAGCCTGCCTGCACCCCTAGAGAAATAACGTACATATGAAGCCCCGCACCCCTTTTGTCATTGTTTAGTTAGTCCCGCAGGGGAAATTTTAATTGGTTATTAGTTCACGCACCGCCCGATTCCGATTGATTCGCGCGTCCCTGACATAACTAACGGTCTTGAATAGCTTGCGCGCCTATCGCGCACCCCTCCTGTGGTCGGCAAGGCTTCCACACTTTAGGTTGGCAATGCTTCCACACTTCAGGTGGGCAAGGTTTCCACATTTTATGGGAGGTGGAAGGGGAGAGATGTGTGGACATGTGTGGCGCCAGGAGAGGACCCTCAGTTCTTTTTGTAGTGGCAACTGGTTACGATTTGTTACTATGCATTCGGCGAAGCTGACAAAAACTTTGAAATCCATTCGGACCGAGAAAGGTCCGTTGGCTGCAGCGCGCTTCCACCCTGACTCCAAGACTCTTCCGGTAACCAAACCAGGAATCGCAAATGCCTTTAAATTAATTGCGAATGCCTCCAAAAACCTACAACCATTAATTAATTGCAAATGCCTCTAAATACCTACAACAATTAACTAATTGCAAATGCCTACAAAAAACTAAAACCATCAAACAATTGCAAATGCCTCTAAATACCTAAAACCTTAAATTAATTGCAAATGCCTCTAAATACCTAAAACCTTAAATTAATTGCAAATGCCTCTAAATACCTAAAACCTTAAATTAATTGCAAATGCCTCTAAATACCTAACACCACTAATTAATTGCAAATGCCTACAAATACCAACACCACTAAATAATTGCAAATGCCTCTAAATACATTAAAAACATTATTTAATTGCAAATGCCTCTGTATATATAAAACCATTAAATAATTGCAAATGCCTCTAAATACATTTAAAACATTAATTAATTAATTTCAAATGCCTCTCTATACATAAAACCATTAATTTATTGCAAAGGCCTCTAAATACCTCCAACCCTTAATTGCAAATGCCTTTAAATACCTAAAACCATTAATTGCAAATACCTCTTTAAGGCCTACACCCCAGTGCAAGGTGTGCCTGCATGCATGATAAGCAGTGCTGTGCAATTGCGATGCAATTCAAAAACTATGTGACTAATTTCGGTCCGTTACTGGCAATAGCAGCTGAATTTGCCTTGAAATTACGGTGACTGAAACTCAGCTCTGTATTCAGCCACCGCCAGGTCCCTAATCGACTCAACTCTCAGCACTGATGATCAGTCAATGACGTTACACCTCTGGGCCCTGCTAAAAAAGGGTCATCCGCGTGGGCGCGTAACTTAAGGGTGGGGAGGCACCCTGGCCTGCGCTAGTACGGCGCCCGCCGTAGACGGTGCGGTAGGCGGCCACAGACGTGAGTTCAACTGATGATACGCACCGGGGGAGGGGGGGGATGTCGAGTGCGCCAGGCCACCTGCGGGGGGCCGCCGGGCAACCCCCACCTCTGGGTGGATGGGACCCAACCTTCACCGATCGTCGGATGGCGGCTCAAGCAGCAGGGCCTGCTGCATCAAGTCCCCCTCAGCCACAAGCCGCGATGTAGCTAACATGTGGCTGAAATGAAGTTGACCTGTGGCTGAAATGTAGCTGTAATGTAGCTGGTATGTAGCTGACATGTATCTGACATGTAGCTGAGATGCAGCTGAATCCCTCTGGCATATTGTGTTGTTATGTGTTCAGGTACACTCACCCTCAACGCCACGTGGGCTTCATCTCGCCTGAGCACGGCGACCTCTGGCGTTACGACGGATGCGACAGATGGGTGTCCACCACTTTCTCGCCGTGCTTTGCAACGGAGGAGAGCGGGAGGAAGTTCAGGTCGGTGGCGGTGGACACAGCAAATGTTTTGTGGTTTGTCGTTCGTGTCACGGCCACAGCTCGCATTCCCGCTCGCTGAAGATATTAGTGTTGCGTGGTCCATGGCAAATATCCTGATTGTAACTACCATGCCTGCCGCCATGTCGAATTTCCATGTGGTCGTTGCTCTTGTCATGGCCGCAGTCCCCTCCTGCTTGCTGAAGATGCCAGTGTTGCGCCGTCTGTGGCCAAATCCTGGTGATTGCCACAGCAAATGTTTTGTTGTCGCGCTTGTCACGGCCACAGCTTGCTATTCCTCCCGCGAGATGCCAGTGTTGCTGCCACAGCACGGGGCTGGCTGCTGGCCTGCTGACCCACATCTTGACGGTAATTAGTTTCAGCAGCCCAGCATCAGCTGCTGCATGTGAGATGTGGGCTCCTTGTTTCCTCAACCTCCAACCGCCCAAGTCAGGTTTACCTTCCCTCCTTCTTACATTTCATGCACAACCTGGTGGACAGGGCTTGGTGCAACAAGGTGCCCGATGTGAAGTCAGAGGATGATATGGGTTGGATTCCAAGGGGTTGGATTCCAAGGGGTTGGATTCCAAGGGGTCCAATGGTCTACACGCCCAGCCGCCCCCCTTCAGATCCTTGGTGTCAGGGGGAGGGGGAGGGGGAGGGGGAATGGTATATATATTCTATCTCCGTCACATCTCCAGCAAAATCGAGTGCAATTAAATCGAGTACAGAAAGTTGTACAAGGAAGAATGCTGTGTGTTACAGAAAATGGTCAGAAAAATGTACACGCGAGAATGCTGGCGTGTCACCGATCGCCTGCTCCCGCTCGCGTTATGTGCTAGTAGGGTGCTGTCCGTGGCAGGGACGCGTAGGTGGCAGGGAAGAGGAGGTGGGTTGGTGTCAGGTGGAGAGGAAGGGACAAGGGTCTATGCCTCCAGGGACCATGAGGTATATGACCGTATCAGCCTCGGGGAAGTCTCGGGTTCACACATAATGTGTGGATTGACAATGGCGTTGCCCTGTGAAGAAAACTCTGAACGTCCCTCTGGCTGGTGTGGTATCCTGACTGCTCGAATTTGTACGATATGCTGACAGCTGGTGTTTCTTTTTTTAGTTGCAAGTCCACCTGTCCACGGATTAGGACCAGCGCCATGAACCGGCCGACAGGCACAGGCCCAAGCGACAGGGTTGAGCATGAAGGGGGCCCTTTTTTTCTTGTTTTTAGGGGCTCATCCATGTGGCACGCATGGAGCTGCAATGTGGAACTCACCAACCTTTGCCCGCCGATGTGGCGCAGGCGTTTAGGGTATGAAGCTGGCTCATGGCCTGCCCCGCCTCCTTGGCAGCCGGGAACGCCACCTCAGCTTCCCGGGTACCTGACGCTGCTGCTCACGGCGGACGAGGAGCCCAGCGTTGTCAACAGGCTGGAGCTGAGCAACATGCTGCACGAGCTGGCGGCAGAGTTCGGGCTGAAGGTGAGGGCGGCATGCCCCTGATGATGTAGCAAGGTGCAACTACCATCCAACTACAGTGTAAGTCTCATTCGGCTGCAACAGAACTGCCATATAATTGAAATCCAACTTAAAATTAGCCTATAATCAACTGAAATTCAAATGCAACCCATCTGCAATTTATCTGAAATTCAACTAAAATTCAACTGAATTTAACAGCTATCCAAATGTAAGTCAACTGCAATACAACTGCGATTCAAATGTAATGTAACTGCAATTGAACTGTTAATCAAGTGCAATTCGATGGCAGAAAAAAACAAAAGAAGGTTTGCGCCAAGTTTGTTGTCCTCATGTCTGCCCATGCACATCAGCAAGTAGAAAATACAAAAGAGATTTGAGCTGAGTTTGTCCACTGTCTTCTGTCCATCCCTCTACCCATGTCAGCAGGCAAAAAAACAAGAAGGCTCAAGCTGACCTTGTATTGTATTATGTTTTGTGTCCACCTCTCTGCCCAGGCAGGCAGGCAGACGGGGAAATCAGCAGGCGGGAGAGAGATCAGGAGGTCGGAGCTGAGCTTGAGTGATGTTTTGTGTCCACCTCTCTGCCCAGGCAGGCAGGCAGACGGGGAAATCAGCAGGCGGGAGAGAGATCAGGAGGTCGGAGCTGAGCTTGAGTGATGTTTTGTGTCCACCTCTCTGCCCAGGCAGGCAGGCAGACGGGGAAACAAAAGGACGTTTGATCTGAGCTTGTTTTTTCTCTATTTTTCCCTCCTAGGCGCGTGTGCAGAGCATGACCAATGAGGCGGCCTTCGTGTCCCATCTCGACCTTATGTCCAGCACCGCCGTGTTGGTGGCGCGTCACAGCTCCTTACTCGCGTCAACCATCTTCATGCCTCCAGGTGACACACATGGGGATATGATGGGGGCACGTGGCAGCAGGGTATGGGCATGGGGAGGGTTGGGGCATAGGGAGGGTGGGGGGCATGGGGTGACATGGTCTTGGAGCTGATATCATGAGCCTTTTAACCTAGACATGCCCCATGGTCCTGGAGCTGCTATCATTAACCCTTTGACCCTTCAACCCTAAACCCTTAACATGCTACATGGTCCTGGAGCTGATTTTCTTCAACCCTTTAACCTTCAACCCCAAGCAGGCTCCATGGTCCCGGAGCTCTTATCCTAAATCCTTCAACCCCAAACCCCAAACAGGCTCCATGGTTCTGGAGCTGTTGCCCTACAAGTGGGAGTGGCACAACATCAGCATGCTGTACTTCAACATGACCCAGGTAAGGCATGGGTGGAGGGCATGGGGGAGGGCATGGGGTGGGAGCATGGAGAAGGGCTGGTTTCGACAGCATTGTTTGTTGAAGCTGACCTCAGCTGGAGGCATCGGTTGCGTGTGTCTGAAGCGTGCTGGTTTCTTAAGCGTGCCTAAGCTAGTGCCATCTGCATGCTGTATCTCAACATGAACCAGGTAGGGCATGGGTGGGCATGAAGAAGGCATTGGTGGGGCTGGTGTCCACTGTGGTGTTTAGCTCAGCCTAAGCTAGAGGCATCAGCTATATCAAATCTCTCGGCCAGGGCGGCCTTGCGCAAAAAACTTAACCTTGCTGCTTGGGCCACTAATGCATGGAGCTGCTGCCCTTAACCCTACAACCTGAACCCTAAACCCTAGCCCTAAACCCTTATCCCTTGGGCCACATGAGCATCAAGCTGCTATCCTAAACCCTAAAACCTTAACCCTAAACCGTTAACCCTAGGGCCACTAGTGAATCAAGCTGCTTTGGCCACTGACCGGGGATGGGTCCTCAGCAGGCCAGCTCCAAAGTTTGTACTTTGGACTACACGTTCACACATTGGGCACTGATGAGGCTGACCTTTGGGCGGGCATGTGGAGATCACGGGGAGGGATTAGTAGGGCTGGTGTGCACAAAACTGGTGTCCACGGCACATTACGTGTACTGTGGACTACACATTTACACAATGGGCATTGATGAGGCTGACCATAAGAGGCAACCACCCTAAGTTGATGAGGCTGACCATAAGAGGCAGCCACCCTAAGTTGTTGTTTGCATGGTGCTGCCTCATGGTAGCGGCGCATGGTAGTGGCTACGGCCCCAAGCTGCGTTGTTTTGTCAGCCTCCACAGGGCCCTGTAGGGTTTAGCTTTCTTCATTTCTGACGAGGCTGGTTTCAGCTGCCATGAGTGTGTAGGGAGCCTCTGGCCGGGGAGGCAGCTGAGCTGCATCTTGATGTCATGCAGATAGAAATGAAAGTGCAAAGGCATTGGCTCACCTTGGGCTACTTAATGCGATGGCCCTTTGAGCCAGGTATTGGGGTTTAGGGTTTGGAGGGGGGGCTATGGCCAACAGGCACAGGCACAAGCAGCATGGCTGGACACGCATGGCGGGATGCGCATGGCTGGACACGCATGGCCGGACGCGCATGGCTGGACCCCTCTTATGTTGAATTCCGTGCCTCTTGTTCAACCCATTCAACGCCAACAGCTGTCATTTTCTCTTCTCCCTTTGTCTCCAGAGTCTGGGCGACATTCACCACTTTGCCTGGAGGCCGACAGACGCCCAGTATGCCATCTACAAGGTAAAAGAGACATCCCTATCACGCACTCCCTCCACTGATCTGAAATTAGGACGGCTAAAATGTCCGGGGGTCCAGCTACCCTCCAGCTTGGTCACACGCCCTAGGGCCAATGGGATCTGGTGCAGGAAGGCTTGCTGCTTGTGCCGCTGACCATAGGCTGATGTCCCCAGGGTGGCATTCCTGCTGTCTCCCCAAAATGTGATGTGGTACTCAGTAAACCAAAAGCTGCAGACAGCCCTTAAGGTGAACCATCCATACACTCCCTGCTGACCATTGATGAGGGTTTGTCCCCATCGGCCCCATGGGGCTGCATTCCCGCCCCCCCCACCCACCCAAATGCATGGTGCGGTGCGCAGTAAACCAAACGCTGCGGATAGCCCAAAGGTTAACCACCGATGCGCTCTCTGCCGATCGTTATCATTGCGTGCGTGACCCTTAATTCCCCCTATGCCATCAGCAATAACACTACCGGTATCAACATATACCAGTACGGGTATCATAGATTTGAGTTGCCTTCCCTCGGATATGAAAAAATGTTTTATTTCAATTATGCCATCAAAGTAAATAATCGACCTAAATTCTTAATTTCTCACTGAAAACTGTCGTTGACAAAATTAGTAGATCCATGGATCCCTCGAACCCAAACAACCTTAATTATGAGGGAAGGCAAAGCAAATCGACAGCAGTGTGGAAGTTGAAGAAAATCAGTAACTTCAAGGGGTGACCCCTTAATCCCTGCTGTCAGTCTTTACTCATACCGCTACTCTTTGTTCCTGCTGATACTCTCTATTCCTGTCATCACTCTTTATACCCACTGACACTCTTTATTCCTCCCGTCACTCTTAGAGTAAGGAGTCCATCCGGTACAAGGACTGGCTGCCGGGCGAGTGCCATGCCAAGGAGTGTCTTTCGGTAAGGATGCGGGATTCCTTCTCTTCGTTGCGCGCTGTTCTGTTGTTCTGTTCAACTCGATTTGGCCCACATTCAAGGCTATCTGGATCCCTTTCACCCTTTGTAACGCCCCCTCCCCCGGGGATGTGGATACCGTGATGGATGCGCCAGGTCAGACATCTCACAGAGGTGGAGGGTGCGGATATTCTGACATGTCATCTATCATTCAGCTACATCACGCCTTAGGGTCGTGGGGGCCCTGTGCAGCAAGGTGCATGCAACCTGGGCCACTGGCTGTAGTTCAGTCAAGGTTTGGTCCCCATCTGCCCAGTGGTGGCCGCCCGATCTGCCCCCTGAAATTAGCAAGGTGCAACCTAACATAGGCCGGCCGCCCCCCCTAAAAGAGCCGGGGTGGATGATTCCCTCCTATCTGGTTGTGCTGCTGTTCAATGATGTGCCTGTGCCCCCTTTCATGATGTGTGCATGTTCCCCCCTTGCATGCCCCTGATGTCCAGGGTCCTGCGGGGCGCGGGGTGGATGGACCCTGACAATGCCGATGTGTTGTGTTTCCATGATGCATACGTGCCCCCTTTCACGTGCCCGCCTTCACTTCTCAGGTCCAGGGCACGGCGGAGCTGGTGGTGGACCTGGTTGCAGTGAAGGCCCTTCTTCGGGCCAAGGTTCCTGGAGTGCTGGCGGGCAAAACAATTGGAGAACTGGCTGAGCCATGGCCTAAGGCTGTATGAATGGACTAGGCCTTGTTGAAAATGGAGTTATGCGCTAAGGCTGAGTGCACTCCCAAGGCATCGAGCAAAGTATGGGCCAGGGCTAGAATAGCAACTGGTGTTGGGACCAGTCGGGCGCCCACGCGGCCGAGCCTTTTCAATATGGCCCAACAGTATACTGTCATTGTCATTGGTGGGGACCTTGCGCTAGCTGCCTAGTTTTGTATTGAGTGCTGCCGGAAAGCTGCTGGGCAGCAGGTGGTGACATCTTGCCCTCAAGCGGCCGCCCATCGCTCTGGTCCCAACTCCCAAGGCTACCCAAGCTGCACAGGATGCTAGTTTGGCGCGTTTTTGCGCCTACTGGCCGGATATAGCACTGCAACTGGGGGTTGATGGCTGCAGCCCAGTGATTATGTTGATGCGTGCCAGACCACCCTGAAGGGCCCGCTGGGCGGCTAGCACTGGGCCGATTGGGACCCAACCTTGACCTTAACCTACGGCTGGTGCCTGGTCCAAGCAGCAGGCACCTTGCTGCACCAGCCTCTCACGGCGGTGGACCGTGATGTAGCTGAATTGTAGGTGTGGTTGCGGCCGCGACCCTGGCATTGGAAGGGCTGGGATCTTCACACTGCCCGGGGCCTAACTGGGGCAAGAGAAAGCGGTTGGAGACTAGTGGAGGGGCGCCACGTTCCGTTTTTGAATGGCTTCGATTTGCTCTGAACTAAACATTTGTAACGCGGTCCCACGATGTTGAAGGATACGCATGGACCGTGGTAGCAGGACCAGATATTCGCATTCTTTCCCCGCTGAAGTTCATTTTCTTTTCTCCCAACGGGACAGTTGGGCGCCCACGCGGCCGAGCCTTTTTGAGGAGGGACCAGAGGTATAATGAGATATCCGGATACCTGGATAGTGGGTACCCGGATGCCTCATCACGTTTTCTGTAGGTCGTTCGATGAGAATTCTTGACCCAGCAGGTTTTGCCCCACGGTTACGGATTACGGAAATACGGTTCAGACGGACTTAAGTGAAGAGACAGGCAAAAGGCTGGAAAAGAAAGTCAAAGAAAGTTCCAGCCTCTGAAAACGTCTATGAAGCGCCAGTGCCAACGAAGTGCCACACAACCACAGGTGCATAGACATTGCAGAAATGCCAACCTCTTATGAAAGCTTTGTTTGTCCTTAAAAACATGTCAACATTTGAAGGACGAAAAACTCTGGGCCCTGCTAAAAAAACAAGTTTGTGTTATAACTTGCCAACGCGGCAAATAATGGTGCCGAACTAAGTTGCTGAGGATAGGGCCGAGCCTTTTTGAGCAGGGCCCAGAGATGTAACGTAATTGATTGGCACTTAATTGGCGCTTAATGCACATGGTAACCCTGAGAAATGTTTCAATGACGTTACACCTCTGGGCCCTGCTGAGAGAAGTGTGCACACTTCCAGCCAGGTCATGAGGATGAGGAATGAAGACATTGTTCCAGTGTCCGGCTTCGGCCATGCAATGGGGGCACAGGGAGCATAAGGGATCCAGCGCTGTGAGCCTCTTCTATGCCTGCTCGGCTACCAGCGCTGCAGCCTCAGCCGCCAGCCAAGCCTCCCTGCGCTGTGGCTGCACCCAATGGTTTGGATATATTTAGGCACAATTCAGCCCCAATTGTTTCTAAAACACTAATTCAAGGCCCAGGATTTTGAGCCATAGCTGTAGCCTGTTTGAATGGACTAGGCCTCCACCGAGTCATGCCCGGAGATCCAACTATGTTAATGACGTGACACCTCTGGGCCATGCTGAAATCGATCTGACAAAGTGTATATGACATTATGACATTATATCGGTAACGTACAATTGTATGTACGTTGTCTACACGGACATGCCGTATATAGAAGATGCCCTTTTAAATATCTGTTTACCGGTACATTGGGCTCTGGCCCTACCTGAGAGAGACATCAACACTGTGGAAGGGCATGAGGCCATGTCATGGAAGGAGTCAAGGGAACACATCAAAATCATCAAGTGACGCGGTTAGAGGCGTCGGAATCGATCCCAGGGCCATGAAAGCCACTCTCGTAATTGTCAGGCCTCTCGACCGAGTATAGTCAGAACCAATCGCAATTTCCGGCGTGTCGTAAATGTCGTATACGGTACACAAGTATATAACCGGCGATACGTATCCCTCGTCTTGTCAGGACCACCTACAGGATAATGTCGTCATGCCTTGGCCTTGGCTTTTTTAGGCCTTGGCCCCGCAGTGCTCTTGGTTGCAGCCCCTGCTCCCTTTGTGCCTCTTGCCGCTGCACCCTTCCCTTCCTTGCCAACGCGAGACAATGGAGGCACATTGACATTAGCATTCTCTGCATCGTCATCCAGCTCAGCAGATGCCTCAGCCGCCAGCTGCTGCGCCCCCCCCCCCTGACTCCCAGCAGGCTCAAGCCCAGAGGCCGGTTCCAGGTGGTCTGTCTGACTCACGGGAGCAGCGCCGTTGCCCTGGTGCCGGATGTTCATGTTCTCAGCCATGTTCTTGTGGGGTTGGACCACCGTCAGCAGCTGGAGCTGGAAGGGAGCGTCCGGTCCACCAATTTGGCAGATGGACACATTCCTAAATCGAGGGTGTGTAGGGGGGGAGTCACAACAATTTCGTTTCACAATCGTGGGCGCGTTTGTGGGAGGTGCTTGAATTCGTGCCATTTGCTGGCATGCTGGGTGACATTGCTTGCTTGATGCGGGTTTTTCAAACCCTTATCTAGGCATTCAAACGACTGTGTGCTACTCAGGAGCATGAAATTCAAATGCATGACAGTCATGGAGATGCCCCGCTCAGTATTTGTTTCCCCCGGCCACCAGTCCACCTTTGGCATGCCGCCCCGCGGCCACCAAAGGCCCGATTTGGACTTAACCTGGACCGGCCTACGACAGGTGGCCAGAGCAGCATGGCTGGCCAGAAATGGGGACTCGGGCCAGAGGCTGGCGTGTAGCTGACATGTAGCTGAGTCACGAATAAAGAAGCACCCGCCTCCCGGAAACATCCCTGCATCCCCCGCCGGGCACCTACCTGTTGTTGATGAGTTGCAGCATGGCCGCAAACGAGCGCGACACCTCATACCGCAGGGACGAGCTGGCAACGTGCAAGAAGTGCGTTGCGGCTGGCACGTGCGGGGCTGCTGACCCTCCAGCACCCTGCAACATGCAGTGTGGGTGGGACAGGGGCAGTGGAGTCACTCTTAAGGACGTGTCAGAGGTGGCAGGGGTGGCATGTGGTCACTCTAAATCTGGCTCTCCAGCACCCTGGAAGGCCATACTGGGTCACCCTGATTCTGGCTCCACTCTCTATCCACCTCCCCGCAGCATCCAAACCACACCTGTGCCGATCACGGTCCTTATGGGGGCTGAATTATGTAGCTGAGTCACAGTCACCGTAATTTTGAGGCAAATTCAGCTACTTATACCGGTAAGGGACCGTCATTACTGACCCGGTTTCTGAATTACAGCGCAGTGGCACAGCGCTGATTCAGAACCATACCTGCGCTCCCACCAGCCTGCCCAGTATCCTCTCTCCGTACTGCTGCAGGTCGAACGAGTGCCGGTACTCCTCCTCTTTGAGCACGGGATCGATGCGGGACCGCCAGCTGGACACACGTTGCGCTAGCTCCGTCTGGACCTGTGCAGGGTTCAGGAGGGGCAGGGGGGGAGGAGGTGAGCAGGCGGCGTTGGAAAGGGTTCCCGTACCCCTGCCCAGGGTCCAGTAGGGGGGCAGGGGGGAGGAGGTGAGCAGGCGGCATTGGAAAGGGTTCCCATACCCCTGCGCAGGGTCCAGTAGGGGGGCAGGGGGGAGGAGGTGAGCAGGTGGCATTGGAAAGGGTTCCCATACCCCTGCCCAGGGTCCAGTAGGGGGGCAGGGGGGAGGAGGTGAGCAGGCGGCATTGGAAAGGGTTCATGGACCCCTGCCCAGTGTCCAGTAGGGGGGCAGGGGGGAGGAGGTGAGCAGGCGGCATTTGAAAGGGTTCCCGTACCCCTGCGCAGGGTCCAGTAGGGGGGCAGGGGGGAGGAGGTGAGCAGGCGGCATTCGAAAGGGTTCCCGTACCCCTGCCCAGGGTCCAGTAGGGGGGCAGGGGGGAGGAGGTGAGCAGGCGGCATTCGAAAGGGTTCCCGTACCCCTGCCCAGGGTCCAGTAGGGGGGCAGGGGGGAGGAGGTGAGCAGGCGGCATTGGAAAGGGTTCCCGTACCCCTGCCCAGGGTCCAGTAGGGGGGCAGGGGGGAGGAGGTGAGCAGGCGGCATTGGAAAGGGTTCATGGACCCCTGCCCAGAGTCCAGGAGGGGCGCAGGGGGGAGGAGGTGAGCAGGCGGCATTAGAAAGGGTTCCCGTACCCCTGCCCAGGGTCCAGTAGGGGGGCAGGGGGGAGGAGGGGAGCAGGCGGCATTGGAAAGGGTTCATGGACCCCTGCGCAGGGTCCAGTAGGGGCGCAGGGGGGAGGAGGGGAGCAGGCGGCATTGGAAAGGGTTCATGGACCCCTGCGCAGGGTCCAGTAGGGGGGCAGGGGGGAGGAGGTGAGCAGGCGGCATTAGAAAGGGTTCATGGACCCCTGCCCAGGGTCCAGTAGGGGGGCAGGGGGGAGGAGGTGAGCAGGCGGCATTGGAAAGGGTTCCCGTACCCCTGCGCAGGGTCCAGTAGGGGGGCAGGGGGGAGGAGGTGAGCAGGCGGCATTGGAAAGGGTTCCCGTACCCCTGCCCAGGGTCCAGTAGGGGGGCAGGGGGGAGGAGGTGAGCAGGCGGCATTGGAAAGGGTTCCTGTACCCCTGCCCAGGGTCCAGTAGGGGGGCAGGGGGGAGGAGGTGAGCAGGCGGCATTGGAAAGGGCTCCCGTACCCCTGCCCAGGGTCCAGTAGGGGGGCAGGGGGGAGGAGGTGAGCAGGCGGCATTGGAAAGGGTTCATGGACCCCTGCCCAGGGTCCAGTAGGGGGGCAGGGGGGAGGAGGTGAGCAGGCGGCATTTGAAAGGGTTCATGGACCCCTGCCCAGTGTCCAGTAGGGGGGCAGGGGGGAGGAGGTGAGCAGGCGGCATTTGAAAGGGTTCCCGTACCCCTGCGCAGGGTCCAGTAGGGGGGCAGGGGGGAGGAGGTGAGCAGGCGGCATTCGAAAGGGTTCCCGTACCCCTGCCCAGGGTCCAGTAGGGGGGCAGGGGGGAGGAGGTGAGCAGGCGGCATTCGAAAGGGTTCCCGTACCCCTGCCCAGGGTCCAGTAGGGGGGCAGGGGGGAGGAGGTGAGCAGGCGGCATTGGAAAGGGTTCATGGACCCCTGCCCAGAGTCCAGGAGGGGCGCAGGGGGGAGGAGGTGAGCAGGCGGCATTGGAAAGGGTTCATGGACCCCTGCCCAGAGTCCAGGAGGGGCGCAGGGGGGAGGAGGGGAGCAGGCGGCATTGGAAAGGGTTCATGGACCCCTGCGCAGGGTCCAGGAGGGGCGCAGGGGGGAGGAGGTGAGCAGGCGGCATTGGAAAGGGTTCCCGTACCCCTGCCCAGGGTCCAGGAGGGGCGCAGGGGGGAGGAGGGGAGCAGGCGGCATTGGAAAGGGTTCATGGACCCCTGCGCAGGGTCCAGTAGGGGGGCAGGGGGGAGGAGGTGAGCAGGCGGCATTAGAAAGGGTTCATGGACCCCTGCCCAGGGTCCAGTAGGGGGGCAGGGGTAAGGAGGGGAGCAGGCGGCATTGGAAAGGGTTCATGGACCCCTGCCCAGGGTCCAGTAGGGGGGCAGGGGGGAGGAGGTGAGCAGGCGGCATTGGAAAGGGTTCCCGTACCCCTGCGCAGGGTCCAGTAGGGGGGCAGGGGTAAGGAGGGGAGCAGGCGGCATTGGAAAGGGTTCCCGTACCCCTGCCCAGGGTCCAGTAGGGGGGCAGGGGGGAGGAGGTGAGCAGGCGGCATTGGAAAGGGTTCCCGTACCCCTGCCCAGGGTCCAGTAGGGGGGCAGGGGGGAGGAGGTGAGCAGGCGGCATTGGAAAGGGTTCATGGACCCCTGCCCAGGGTCCAGTAGGGGGGCAGGGGGGAGGAGGTGAGCAGGCGGCATTTGAAAGGGTTCATGGACCCCTGCCCAGTGTCCAGTAGGGGGGCAGGGGGGAGGAGGTGAGCAGGCGGCATTGGAAAGGGTTCCCGTACCCCTGCCCAGGGTCCAGTAGGGGGGCAGGGGGGAGGAGGTGAGCAGGCGGCATTCGAAAGGGTTCCCGTACCCCTGCCCAGGGTCCAGTAGGGGGGCAGGGGGGAGGAGGTGAGCAGGCGGCATTCGAAAGGGTTCCCGTACCCCTGCCCAGGGTCCAGGAGGGGGGCAGGGGGGAGGAGGTGAGCAGGCGGCATTGGAAAGGGTTCATGGACCCCTGCCCAGAGTCCAGGAGGGGCGCAGGGGGGAGGAGGTGAGCAGGCGGCATTGGAAAGGGTTCATGGACCCCTGCCCAGAGTCCAGGAGGGGCGCAGGGGGGAGGAGGGGAGCAGGCGGCATTGGAAAGGGTTCATGGACCCCTGCGCAGGGTCCAGTAGGGGGGCAGGGGGGAGGAGGTGAGCAGGCCGCATTAGAAAGGGTTCATGGACCCCTGCCCAGGGTCCAGTAGGGGGGCAGGGGTAAGGAGGGGAGCAGGCGGCATTGGAAAGGGTTCATGGACCCCTGCCCAGGGTCCAGTAGGGGGGCAGGGGGGAGGAGGTGAGCAGGCGGCATTGGAAAGGGTTCCCGTACCCCTGCGCAGGGTCCAGTAGGGGGGCAGGGGGGAGGAGGTGAGCAGGCGGCATTGGAAAGGGTTCCCGTACCCCTGCCCAGGGTCCAGTAGGGGGGCAGGGGGGAGGAGGTGAGCAGGCGGCATTCGAAAGGGTTCCCGTACCCCTGCCCAGGGTCCAGTAGGGGGGCAGGGGGGAGGAGGTGAGCAGGCGGCATTAGAAAGGGTTCATGGACCCCTGCCCAGGGTCCAGTAGGGGGGCAGGGGTAAGGAGGGGAGCAGGCGGCATTGGAAAGGGTTCATGGACCCCTGCCCAGAGTCCAGGAGGGGCGCAGGGGGGAGGAGGTGAGCAGGCGGCATTCGAAAGGGTTCCCGTACCCCTGCCCAGGGTCCAGTAGGGGGGCAGGGGGGAGGAGGTGAGCAGGCGGCATTAGAAAGGGTTCATGGACCCCTGCCCAGGGTCCAGTAGGGGGGCAGGGGTAAGGAGGGGAGCAGGCGGCATTGGAAAGGGTTCATGGACCCCTGCCCAGAGTCCAGGAGGGGCGCAGGGGGGAGGAGGTGAGCAGGCGGCATTGGAAAGGGTTCCCGTACCCCTGCCCAGAGTCCAGGAGGGGCGCAGGGGGGAGGAGGTGAGCAGGCGGCATTCGAAAGGGTTCCCGTACCCCTGCGCAGGGTCCAGTAGGGGGGCAGGGGGGAGGAGGGGAGCAGGCGGCATTGGAAAGGGTTCCGAGGGGCAGAGGTGGCCAGGCTGTATTTAAAGTGGTTCATGCACCCACGTGCAGGGGGGTGCTCCGGCAACCCCACCCCACCCCCACGAGGTCTGGCAACCTTGGACCTACGGTCACACTTTCCCCTCTCTCTTTCTCACACTATTTTAATAAAATTATTTATGGCCTTGTTCCTGGCCTGGGGCAATGTTTGGCCTAAACCCTAACCTGCCAACAATATGCCTGTGTCCCACCCAACGCCTGCCACAACTCACCTCGCGGGCCGTAGCTGCCGCAATCATCGTGTCAATATGTGAGCGACAAAGGTCCTCGTAGCTCTGTCCCTCCTCCCCCTCCTGGCCGCCCTCCAGCTGGAGAGTGCGCATCATGTGCGGGCCTGTGGGAAACGGGAAGAAAGGAGAAATTGTGACACCCTGGCCAAAGGGGCGGTATGAATGTACTCCAGGCCTGAGAGCGTAATAACGTAAAGCTGAGTGCACTCCAAATTTGTGCAGTGTTAAGTTTGCCATTGGCTACAAAAGCATTGCGGCATCGGGACCTGGCGGAAGCATAGGGAACATCCTTACAGCATTGGAGCATCAGGGCCTGGCGGAAGCATCGGACCATTGGGCCCTAAAGCTCGAGTTTTGACGCATCGTTTGCGCCTGTGTTTGTTATGCGGTGCTTCAGCTACAATTCAGCTGCATCACTCAGCCTGTGGATAAGAGGGGCTGGTGCAGCAGGTTGTTTTGCTGGTGCCTAAGGTTGTCTTGCTGGTGCCTAAGGTTGTTTTGCTGGTGCCTAAGGTTGTTTTGCTGGTGCCTAAGGTTGTCTTGCTGGTGCCTAAGGTTGTTTTGCTGGTGCCTAAGGTTGTTTTGCTGGTGCCTAAGGTTGTTTTGCTGGTGCTTAAGGTTGTTTTGCTGGTGCCTAAGGTCGCAGGCCAGGCCAGGATGGGTCCAGTGTTTGTTTAAGAGCAGACCAGCGTATTTTCAGGGAGCTGCCGGGCGGCCATTACTTGCGGCCAATCGGGACCAAACCTTGACTGGCCTACGGCCGGTGGCCCGAGCAAAAGGGCTTGCTGCACCAGGCCCCCACCGCCCCCCAGATGCCAAATGCCATGAGGTAGGTGAATTGTAGCTGAAGCGCGCAAAAATAAGAACTGGATCTTGAGTGGCTCAAGACGGCATGACACAAACGACATACCGCGCATCCCTGCTAGCACGTCCGATGCGTCCAGGCCGCCGCCATCACCGCCGCCCCCGAGTAGGACCCCATCTCCAGGAAAGCCGCCGCCTTCATGCCCGAAATCATCGTCGTCGCCAGCGTCCCCGTAGCCGCCCCCGCCGCCTCCGTCGTCATCGCTCGCCCCCGCAGCCGCCTCGGGGTCCACCCAATCGAACGCCGACGGCGGCGCAGCTCCCAGCCCAGCCGCCGCACCCTGCTGCTCCCGCTGCCCCCCCTGATTTTGGTTCCGGAGCGAGGCAGCAGCGGCAGCTGCGCCGTGTGCTGAACCTGCGGCGCCCTTGGCCCGCTGCTGGATCAGCTCCGTGGCATAGGCAAACTCTTGATGGACCAGGCTCGGCACCCAGGCGTGGCTGGCTCCGAATTCGCTCGGCAGGCCGTTGCTGCCGCCGCGCTGCCGTGCAAAGCATGCAATTTTCCTGTTTTTGCTGGGCTTCCGCACCTGCACACAATACCCAGAGGGGAGGGGGGAAGAGGGCAAGCTCAAAGAGAAGGAACACACGCAAGTCACATGTAGACAGGTTTTATTTTTGCATGGCTCGGCTACAGCTCAGCTACAGCTCAGCTACCACCTGGCCACCGGCCGGAGGCCAGGAGGCAGCCTGGCAGCCATTTAAGCTGAAAAACTTGCATACAAAATCCCATGACGGTACCGTAGATATGATTTGCATTCCCTCATACTTAACGTTGCTTGGGGTTGAGGGATCCATGAAGTTACTAATTATCGAATGTCGACACCAGATTTCAGCATAAGAACACGTTTTTTCATCAACAATTTGCCTGGGAGGGCAGCATTAAAAAAACATGTTTGATGCAATGATGCCCGAGGGAAGAAAAGTCTAGAGTGTAGTGTTGTTATTATTTCACTGCTTGGGCCTGTCTCTGTGGGTCTGTCAAGAGTTGGCCTCCATCAGCCCCACGGCGGCCCTTTCGAGGTGGGTTTGTGGCTGGATCAAGAAACAAATCATGTAGACCCCTGCAGTGGCCCCTGCACTGTGGCCCGATATGGAAAGCCCCCTGCCGGACCCCTGTGGCCCAATAAAGAAAGCCCCCTGCAATGTGGCCCGATATGGAAAGCCCCCTGCCGGACCCCTGTGGCCCAATAAAGAAAGCCCCCTGCAATGTGGCCCGATATGGAAAGCCCCCTGCCGGACCCCTGTGGCCCAATAAAGAAAGCCCCCTGCAATGTGGCCCGATAAATTAACACTTCACATACACTCCTCAGCCCCTCGCTCGAGCCCTATCCCATAAGCCTCGAAAACACCCTGACAGCTTACCCACTACCTCCAGGAATAATATTGGCCGCACCTGCATGGGCTTGATAGGCAGGCTGCCTTGATGGAAGGCGTCCAGTGGCTTGTAGGGGTCAAACACCGCGTGAAGGTCTTCCTCTGCCGGCCTGGCATCTGCAGCCTGAGGGTAGCGATCAGCTGCTGCAGCACCACCTTGGCCCACAACGCCATCTATATGGAGGACTGCATCCAGAGCCGGGCCAGCAGCGGGAGCGGCTATAGCAGCAGCAGCAGCAGCAGCAGCGGCGGCGGCTCCAGGCATGGCGTCATCTTCGTCGTCTTCGTCACCTCCTCCGGCGGCACCCCCGGCGTCATCATCATCTTCGTCCTCCTCATCCCCGGCGCGCTGCGCGGTCCCCTTCTCCACCTGTAGTGCTGGCTGAGGCACCTGTCCCGCCTGATCCGGCCCCAGCAATCGCCCGTCTGCTGAGAGCAACATCCCGGGCGGTGCATGGGCAGCATCGGCTCTCCCGGCCACACACCGCAGGAGCTGATCGTACCGCTCCCCATCCCGCAGGTCCAGGAGCAGCGCGCCTGAGCAGTGCAAATGGCACTGCGCTAGGCGGTACACGCCAGCGTCGCCGTCTCCCCCGCCCCCGCTCCCGCCTTCCTCGAGCGCAAGCAGCGATGCCGGCGGGCGGTTGTAGGCGGGTGCGCAGGCGGCGTCCGCAGCCTCCTCATCCAGGTCGATGTCTATGCAGTCGGCCAGGTCGTCGCCTGCTGCCAGGAAAGCCTCCATGCTGCGAGCAAGGAGCGGGCATGAGGGACATGTGAGACCAGGAAGAGGACACGACAGGAGTTGATATGTGCAGGATACGAACAGCGGGCTGCTCCACTGTGTAGGCATGCCTGCATGCTGCTCCTTTCTTTTATATTCCATTGGTGGTTGTGAGGGATGCACATGAGACATGTTAAGACAAGGTGTCATTTATCCATGCGCATGCTTCAGCCCGGCCATGCGAGGCATGGCATGCACGCACTTACCTATCATCCTCGTCATGCTGTTGCTGTCGCCCGTTCCTGGCCCTCTGAGTGCCGATGCCATTGCCGTTAGGGCCGTCATCTTCTGCCCCCTCCTCCCCGACAATGTCTTTCTTGCGGCGAATGCGCACTGCCTCCAGTGCCTGGTACACGAGCGTATGAAGGTATTCGACTTTTTTGCTGTAAACACAAGCGCTGCTCTGGATGAGCAAAGCTGCCTCAGCGAAGTCCAAGGAGGGTCCACCATCGAAAGAAAAGCCTGTGCGATCGAGGTGTGATAGGTAATCGTCTAGTTCCCTTGCGATATCAAGGTTCCAATTTTCGGCCAAGTCCCTGATAGGTTTGAGCAAGTGTAGGAACTTGCTGTCCTTCAGCTCCGCATATTCTGCGAAGTCGTCGGCCATGGGCGTGGTAGCTGTCAGGCCTAATTGCTCAAATGCTGTGTGCAAGTAATACTAGTTGAGGGACAAGAACAAACACTAGCATACTGCACACGGCGATTGAGCGCATGAACGAGCGAGATTTGAAATCTGGACGTTTCACATTTCGTTCACACTTCACGACTGTGGAATGGGAAATCTGGAGAATGGAGGAAGGCTGGGTGGGTGACTTGGTCCATAAATCTACAAGAATGTCAGGTGTGTATTTTCGGATGGGGGGGGCTTTCCTTTTAGAGAGCCCTAGGTCATTTTCCCTCTTAGTGTACTTGATATCCGACTGACCGCGCCAAGAACCTTAAGCCATGCTCGGCATCTGTGTTTAAACGGTAACGTGTCCCATGGAAGCGAAGCGAAGGGATGAGGCTCGATGGGCACTGCAACCGTCGATTTGCCTACAGAAGAGCGCACATGCCTCGACAGCTATCAGGGAAGCGATGGGCATGCGTGCAAACCACTCAGTCATCCGCGATCCCTACCGCGATCCCCGACACCTGCCTCTGTCACAGCCTCGGCTCATGCACATTGATGCCAGCTGAGCCTCGGCCCCAACCTCAACCAGCATGCTGCGACTTTCCACTGGCAGATGTGTCCAGCTATTTTGATCTGACAATACTTCTTGCGATCGCTGCCCCTGGTTGGCAGCTTCTCTGCCTCATCATGCCGGTCTCAGCACTGTCTTCAGGTTCAGCCTTCGGAATAGTCGGCTGGGGAGTGGGGACTGGGGTAGACAGGGTATGGGGGACCCCTGCCTCTGGTTGAATCCTAAGATCTGAGTCCACTCCAACGTACCATGTTTCGATGCTTGCCCCTTAATGACTTCAGTCCCTCTCTCCGCCTCCCATGCATGTCTTCCCCCATATTACCTGTTTCATCCGGCCCTGCCATGCTGCATGGCCCATGCATGCATGACAAACCTGGCTATTTCCCAAGCATGCCGTGATTGCCATCTGCCTTTCCAGTGACTAGGGGTCATCCCCAGCCCTGATCTCGACCTCGACATTGTAAATTGCTTCACGATTTGTCGATTTGGACAGGCCAGTATCCAGCCAAAACCTGTAATTTCAAGCTGTGCCATCTTACGGTGCGTGACGTTATGGTTCACGGTGAAATTACGATCAGTTTACATTGACCTCCACAAAATGACTTCAAAGACCAAAAAAAAACTTGCAAAGTTATTGCATGTCAAACCTCCTTAATGGGCCCCGCAAACCGAGCCACAAACATTCTGCAAACGGGGTTTTTGGCATGAAATCTATCCGGCATATGGGCGGGCTATTGGCAGGGTTACCCAGTACGGCCGTATTGGAACTCCCGTACCGTATCCCGTACCGTACCGTTTGACCGTACCATGGCAACTACCGTACTGTCCATTTTCTTACTAGCCCATCCCATTATATCCGTACCATACCATACCCATACCGTACCGATTGACCGTACCGTATTCCGTACCGGGTTACCCTGCCTGGCTATTGGCGGGCTTCATAATATTTGAACTTGGACGTCGCTCTGATCGTCACGTTATTGAATTCCGCAATCTGTTGATCGATACAGCCATCATGATTCCTGTGATAAGGGACAATGGCACAGTCCCATGATTGCAACTGCTCTTAACCATCTGCCCGCCATGCACATGTTAACGAGTGGCAGTTTGCCCATGCGGACCCAGCTGGCAGCAAAGCGGTAGGCGTGCATGCCTACCGTTAGGGCCAAGGTCACGAGGTTCAGTGGCAAGGAATTAGAAAGGGCCACTTCGTGCACGCGAGGTGAATCAGCAAGGGCAAGAACGATGATTGCCTGCAACACTGGGACACCCTCATGTCCTGCCCTAGCTTGACACTGAAGAGGGACCACCTTCTGAATGCAAATACACATCATGAATTCATGATATGACTAGTTCTAGATAGGAGGCCCAAGGGCTGGCTAGAAAGCTACGCCTGTGCGCTGCTCCCCAACATGGATGGTGAGTTGTGACCTGAGTTATTGGGGTATACAAAAGCATGCAATGGAGGAGTGAGGATGGGAAGTGGTGAATTAAATTGGTTAATTGAATTTTGCTTTACCTCCTCCATATCCCCAGCCGGACGGAACAGAGGTCCTGAGAAAGTTAATATATTAAACTATGAGCTTGTGGGTTTAACGTTCTTTAGGACTTCAGCCAAACGACCCACTGTTGGGGATCGAGCATATATTGCTCAAGGATGTTCAGCCAACAACTCGGGTTAAGTCTTTCCATGCCAGACACGACGTCCATGCGGTTGCCAAACCCCTCTACTAATGGTAGACTCACGAGTCCAGAATCCATTTTCTTATTTAGCCTGACGACCTATAGCTGGGGATCATGCTCCGGTATTCGTACGGTACCGGTACCATATACAAGTAGATTACAAAATGTGTACAGCCGACTTGCTTTGCCTTCCCTCGTAATCAACATTCTTTGGGGTTCAGGGATTCATGAATAGACCATGTGCCCATTGTCAACCGCAGTTCCAGTCAGAAATTGAGAGTCTTGGTCGAAAGTTTACCCTGAGGGCAGCATTGAAATAAATCATACTTCCACACCTGAGGGCAGGCAGATCAAATCTACATACCCTGCATACCAAATATGTCCGGAACATTCCTAGGTATAGCATGGCAAGCGTATGGCAAGCGTATGGCAAGCGTATGGCAAGCGTATGGCAAGCGTATGGCAAGCGTATGGCAAGCGTATGGCAAGCGTATGGCAAGCGTATGGCAAGCGTATGGCAAGCGTATGGCAAGCGTATGGCAAGCGTATGGCAAGCGTATGGCAAGCGTATGGCAAGCGTATGGCAAGCGTATGGCAAGCGTATGGCAAGCGTATGGCAAGCGTATGGCAAGCGTATGGCAAGCGTATGGCAAGCGTATGGTATTTGCAGCCTGGCACAATAGTTATGTCATGTTATATCGCTTGGACTTCACTAGCTGTGAGGCTGGCCGCCCGACTCTTGAAAACCTGAGGCGCTGCTAACTAAAAAGGAAACAGCCCGGATGAATGGCAAATGTGGCCCTCACTGGCAGCTGAGAAGAAGCGAGCAGGAACAAGAAGGGCACACGAACATCCAGCGCCCACACGGCCGCAATAATTCATGCGGGAAAGTTAATCGGAAAGTAGAAAAAGAGCAGGTTCACGTGCAAGTACAATCGCTCACATCACCCCTTTTCATAAATCTCCCTTATTCATTGTCCCAAAGCTGGTATTCCGGTCCGACAAGAGCCTTAGCGCCTTGGCATGCGAAGCGGCAGCCACCTTCATCACTTCAGCAGCCCGCCCCAGGCTCGGCATGAAGCGCGCGCCGACGTGGAGCGACACCGCATGATGCATCGCCCATACGCAATCTTGGTCACACCCGTGGTTGTTGATGTGACGTACGGCGTCTGTCAGCAAGCCCTGAATGGCATGTATGGATGGACAGCTGGATAAGCATGTATGGAATTGGTGTGAACATGTATGGATGGACAGCTGGATAAGCATGTATGGAATTGGTGTGAACATGTATGGATGGACAGCTGGATAAGCATGTATGGAATTGGTGTGAACATGTATGGATGGACAGCTGGATAAGCAAGTATGGACTTGTTGTGGAAATGTATGGATGGACAGCTAAATAAGCGTAAATCTAAATGGTGTGAAAATGTATGGATGAACAGCTGGATAAGCAAGTATGGACTTGTTGTGGAAATGTATGGATGGACAGCTGGACAAGCATGAATGGACAAGGTGTGAATATCCATCACAAGGCCAGGGTCAGCGTGAGTAATGCATCACAAGTCACTGGACTGGACCCTCCAGGATCAAGAGGGCCTCATAGGAACATCTGCTAAATTGAAGGGCAGAACCAAACCAGTACCGGTACCATACAAATCACAGATATTAAATCAGAGTTATTAAATCAGAGATAGTAAATCAGAGATATTAAATCAGAGATATTAAATCAGAGATATTAAATCAGAGATATTAAATCAGAGATATTAATTCAGAGATATTAAGTCAAAGATATTAAATCACAGATATTAAATCACAGATATAAATCACAGATATTAAATCACAGACATTGATTCACAGATATTAAATCACAGATATTAAATCAGGCTCTAGCGGAAGGGTCAGAATAAGCTCAGAGCTGCTTGTGATGCGCGAGGGTCTCACTTTCAGGCCCTTTGAATCGAACACCGCATACCGCTCGAAGAACATTGAACGTGTTGCGGCCTCGACATTGAGCGAAACGCTGCCGTTGTTCCTTGACACGTCCGCCGGCCCTCCCTCCTTCCTCCACCCTTTCTCCTTGTCTTCAGCCTCCGTGTACCTCCCCACCCAGTAGCCAGGGTCTGTGAAGGATACGTTGGCACAGCGGTGGAGCACGCGGCTGAGCAGCTGGTCCCCTCCGCTGGACCCCCTGAAACTTTTGAAGCACGCCCGCGCTCGCTTGAGAGGAAGCACATTCAGCAAGCCAGCGCTCATGACGATGCCGGCACCACCCTGCGCGCCGGGCAGCACGCAGCGCCAGCCTTTGCGCGGCATGGGCAGCTCAGCCGCGAGAGCGGCGGCGCAGGCGACGGCGGGCGTGCACCATGGGCAGCTGGAGGGCGGGATGAAGCTTGCCGCGTCAGGAACAGACGGCAATGCTCCTCTTTGAGCGGCAGCGGTACGCCTCCCTTTCGGCTCCCTTCTGCCAACATGACCCAAAACTCTCATCGCCCCACCAGCGAGAGTAGTATTTTGAGGAGGGTGCGGGTCTAGATGCACCTGCTGCCCCGTCCTAGCATCAGGTGGCTGAATCCCGGCGCTGCAGGGCAGGCAGCGGGGGGCCGCCGGGTTGGGGTGCATCCGGTGCAGCCAGAGGTTGTCCGTGAGGGCGATGGGGCGGGTGGGGTCCAACTGGTCAACGAGGAGCAACGTCCCCGGCAGGAAGAACACCGTGTCATCATCGCCTGAAGACAGACAGAGAGAGGGGGAGGTTGTTTTGAGTCCGCTTGAGAAGCTATGATTGGTGCAGAGAGGGGGTTTTGGCCCAGGCTGCGTTGCTTCCTGCTGGCAGGGGGGAGCGGGGGGGGTCATCTGGCCAACGAGGAGCAGAGTGCCGGGGAGGAAGAACACACTGTCATCATCGCCTGGGGGCAGAGAGAGAGAGAGAGGGAGATTGTTTTGAGAGTGGAGGAACGAGGGGTGAAGGTGCCACAGTTTTGTGTAACACATTGTTCTTTGTACCGCACTTCCTCTACACCCCCGCCTAGGTCATCCACAGCTGACCCCTCCTCAGCCCCTCAACTCCTTTGTACCGCACTTCCTCTACACCCCCGCCTAGGTCATTCACAGCTGACCCCTCCTCAGCCCCTCAACTCCTTTGTACCGCACTTCCTCTACACCCCCGCCTAGGTCATTCACGGCTGACCCCTCCTCAGCCCCTCAACTCCTTTGTACCGCACTTCCCCTACACCCCCGCCTAGGTCATCCACAGCTGACCCCTCCTCAGCCCCTCAACTCCTTTGTACCGCACTTCCTCTACACCCCTGCCTAGGTCATCCACAGCTGACCCCTCCTCAGCCCCTCAACTCCTTTGTACCGCACTTCCTCTACACCCCCGCCTAGGTCATCCACAGCTGACCCCTCCTCAGCCCCTCAACTCCTTTGTACCGCACTTCCTCTACACCCCCGCCTAGGTCATCCACAGCTGACCCCTCCTCAGCCCCTCAACTCCTTTGTACCGCACTTCCTCTACACCCCCGCCTAGGTCATCCACAGCTGACCCCTCCTCAGCCCCTCAACTCCTTTGTACCGCACTTCCTCTACACCCCCGCCTAGGTCATTCACGGCTGACCCCTCCTCAGCCCCTCAACTCCTTTGTACCGCACTTCCCCTACACCCCCGCCTAGGTCATCCACAGCTGACCCCTCCTCAGCCCCTCAACTCCTTTGTACCGCACTTCCTCTACACCCCTGCCTAGGTCATCCACAGCTGACCCCTCCTCAGCCCCTCAACTCCTTTGTACCGCACTTCCTCTACACCCCCGCCTAGGTCATCCACAGCTGACCCCTCCTCAGCCCCTCAACTCCTTTGTACCGCACTTCCTCTACACCCCCGCCTAGGTCATCCACAGCTGACCCCTCCTCAGCCCCTCAACTCCTTTGTACCGCACTTCCTCTACACCCCCGCCTAGGTCATCCACAGCTGACCCCTCCTCAGCCCCTCAACTCCTTTGTACCGCACTTCCTCTACACCCCCGCCTAGGTCATCCACAGCTGACCCCTCCTCAGCCCCTCAACTCCTTTGTACCGCACTTCCTCTACACCCCCGCCTAGGTCATCCACAGCTGACCCCTCCTCAGCCCCTCAACTCCTTTGTACCGCACTTCCTCTACACCCCCGCCTAGGTCATCCACAGCTGACCCCTCCTCAGCCCCTCAACTCCTTTGTACCGCACTTCCTCTACACCCCCGCCTAGGTCATCCACAGCTGACCCCTCCTCAGCCCCTCAACTCCTTTGTACCGCACTTCCTCTACACCCCCGCCTAGGTCATCCACAGCTGACCCCTCCTCAGCCCCTCAACTCCTTTGTACCGCACTTCCTCTACACCCCCGCCTAGGTCATCCACAGCTGAGCTCCTCGAGCACCAAGCACAAAATTTGGGTCCCAGATGAGCTCGAGGATTTACGCCGCGGCTCTGCTGCTACACCTACGGTGCAGCAGAGGGCCGAGGCGGGCCTCTTAGGGCGGGTAGGAATTAACCCAATTAGGGTCCCAGGTTTGTTTGGGGATAAGGAACAGAAAGGGCAAACGCCTAACATGCGCCTACACACGGCCGCAATGCGGAAAAAGAGAGATTGGTTGTGCCGGTGCCACTGTTTTCCTTTTTTCTTTCTTTGTCCCTTTGTCCCTATTTTTCTTCCCCCCCTTATTTTATAGGAACGCATTTAAGCCACACCACACCTACTAGGTCAGAGGTAGGGGGCCTGGTGCAACAAGACCTGGTGCATGACCCACCCGCCATAGACCGGTCAGACTTCTATTCCCTTTGGCCCAGCGTGGCCCAATCACCATCGGGTAGCATCCTTCTCGTGAAAGGCAGAGAAAGGCAGGAAACCACCCGTGGTGCTGTTCTGCAGTTTTATTATAGCGCACTTCAGCTAAACCACCCGCCTAGGTCAGGGTTTAGGGTATCTAAAGCCTTAAGCCTAAACCACCCGCCTAGGCTAGGGTTGAGGGTTTATAAGCCCTAAACCCTAACCCCCGCCTAGGCCAGGGGGGCCTGGTGCAGAGTAAGGCCTGGTGCATCGTCAGAGTGCATAGTCATGGCAGAGGGACAAGCATTGGAGGAAGGGCTGCGCCAATTACGGTCCTTATGGTGGCTGAATTGCGTAGCTGAGTTCCAATCACCGTAATTCCAAGGCGACTTCAGCTAGATTTACCCAAAAGGTGACGCCTGCCTGGCGGCTGAAAAAGGGGTGTTGGCTCGCACTGAAAATATACACTGGCAAGTGTGTACAAGTGTGGATCATGTGGACACACATGTTGAAAAATGGCTTGCGGCAGTGCGAAGAGGTACATGGCTCACGCAGACCCTCTCAGCCTTCAGTGTGAAAGTGCGAAAAACATGAAGGTGCATGAAGGCACCCCACACTCGTGTTTGGTGGAATGCAGGATGTGACGCAAACTGATCCATTGAGGGTGATTCAATAGCTACAATTCAGCTACAATTCAGCTACAATTCAGCTACAATTCAGCTACAATTCCGGTAGATCAAAGCTGGCAGCGAGAGGGGGCATGATGCAGCCAGCTCTGCTGCATGGGTCAGTGGGTCTCCGGTCGTAGGCTAGTGGAGGTTCGGCTCCCATGGATCCAGCAGAGGCCCAGCAGTGTGTGGCCTGCCCAGCAGTGTGTGGCCTGCCTTAAGGGGGTCTAATCTGGTGCGGATGAAAAAATACCGATGACACGGACGAAAGTCAAACAAATGATACGCCCATACCAGTAACCTGTGGGAACCGTACAGGTAACGCCAAGATGCCTTGGTGGTTCGATGACAATGGTGAAACCAAATGTAATACCTTAATACGCTTTTCAGCTGGCGCATAATTCTCAAGGTTCCCATAAAGCATGACCGGTAGTGTGGAAGGTGAGAACTGAAAAGTAGGAACTGGATTGCATTCAATTGGAATGTGAATTTCAATACCGGGAGGTGGAAAGTGAGAAGTGAGTTGTAGACATGCAAAAACTTGAAAGCGAGTTGTTACGAGGCCATGAGTAAAAAGCAAGTCGTGAAAAGTCGAAACTGCAAGTCAAACGTGCAAAGTAAGACCACAAAGTGCAATCGCACAAGATCGCAGCCAAACGCACTTTTTCCACCTTGAAGCAAATTGGTTCCGATTTTTCACTTTTCACTTTCTTGCTTTTTATAATGTACAACGTTTTCTGGGAACCATGATATCAATTAAATAGGTTGCAGGGACTGCTTGCACGCTTAATTTAATTCAGATTTTCGACCACCGCGCTCACCAGGCGGTGGAGGGAAATTAAATCCGCTGGCTCATGAGCGGGCCAGCACTGCTTTACTTAGCACTGCGCAGATGATTTAATAATAATTATCGACCCCACCCTGCATTAAAAAGACGAACGCTAGCTATCTTAATTAATTATTTTGGAAGGGTGCCTGAACCCTAACCACGAGTTTGGTAAGAATAAAATAAGCTATGCCGACTACGGGGGTGGGCATGGCCGGGTGGTGGGGTAAGGTTTATGGCCGGGGGTGTAGGGGACCAATTTTGGTGTTGTTTGTTGGGTTGCTGTAGAAAACAAATATGGCTCATGGTTGCCGATTTTTGTGTAGGGTGGCTCTGGCTGATTTTCGAGGGTGATTCAGTTGACTCTGTTGGAAAAAAAGATTTTTGGTTTGTATATTTTGGCAGTTAGCGGTTAGCGGTTAGCGGTTAGATTCTGGCAACGCCCCAGTGGGTCCAAAAAGCTCGAAGACTCAGGATGCACCTGACACACGGAGCTATGCAATTGCCCCGCAATTTGCGAATTGTGCAATTAATTTCCTGGTGCAGGTCGCTGAATTGGCCTCGAAATCATGGTGAAAGAAACTCAGCTGCATAATTCAGCCAACGTAAGGCCCATAATCGGCACAGCAAAGCACAGCTCACATAGCCGGTGCCCTTCACAGCCACAACAGCCACAGCTAGCCTCCTCAGCCCCTCAACTCCTCCCCCCTCCTCAGCCCCTCAACTCCTCCCCCCTCCTCAGCCCCTCAACTCCTCCCCCCTCCTCAGCCCCTCAACTCCTCCCCCCTCCTCAGCCCCTCAACTCCTCCCCCCTCCTCAGCCCCTCAACTCCTCCTCCCTCCTCAGCCCCTCAACTCCTGCCCCCTCCTCAGCCCCTCAACTCCTCCCCCCCTCCTCAGCCCCTCAACTCCTCCCCCCTCCTCAGCCCCTCAACTCCTCCCCCCTCCTCAGCCCCTCAACTCCTCCCCCCTCCTCAGCCCCTCAACTCCTCCCCCCTCCTCAGCCCCTCAACTCATCCCCCCTCCTCAGCCCCTCAACTCCTCCCCCCTCCTCAGCCCCTCAACTCCTCCCCCCTCCTCAGCCCCTCAACTCATGCCCCCTCCTCAGCCCCTCAACTCCTCCCCCCTCCTCTTCAAAGTGGTGGATAATTGCAGATTGAAGGCATTACGGTTAGCTGCCAGGTTGAACCCTTAACCTTGAACCCTTGCGACCTGGCAGAAGTTCCCTGTGATGCCTTAAGGGCATCAAGATACGGGCCCCGAGCTCTTTTCAGCCACTTCTAAACCCTGCTTTGGCTTAACCTTACATCACCCAAACCCGTAAAACCTCCCATGCTGTGGAGCAAAAGCGGCCAGGTTGAACCCTAAACCCGTAAAACCCCCTGTGCTGCTTAAATACCATCAGCATAACAGCCAGAGAGAGTAGCGGGCGGACTCTGACTTGTCAAGTTTTGAAAGCCCACGAGAGCGTCACATTCGATGCATGGGACATGTGCCCGCAAACTGGTACGAGCGAGCACACAAATAAACTAGGACAGCGATCGAAAAAACAGTTGACAAATCACCATGCAACAGCCATTTACAAACCCTAAACCAGCTGACTCACCATGACTCACCATGCAACAGCCATTTACAAACCCTAAACCAGCTGACTCACCATGACTCACCATGCAACAGCCATTTACAAACCCTAAACCAGCTGACTCACCATGACTCACCATGCAACATCCGTTTACAAACCCTACACCCAGCTCACCGTACAACATCCATCGATAGGAATCAGCCTCAAGGTGTCCGTGTGCCAAGAAGGGACTTAAAGCAGCGCGATAGTCCCCGGGGCGCTTTGAATCTGCACAATGCAGTGGACTTAGGGTTAAGGGTTCAGGGATTAGGGTAAAGAGTTTAGGTGTTCGTGTGCCAAAAAGGAACTCAAAGCAGCACGGTAGTTCCCTGCACGCTTTGAATCTGAGCACTGCATTTTGAATCTGAACAAAGCATTTTAGATCTGAGCAAAGCATTTTGAATCTGAGCACTGCGTTTTGAATCTGAACAAAGCATTTTAGATCTGGGCAAAACATTTTGAATCTGAACAAAGCATTTTGAATCTGAACAAAGCATTTTAGATCTGGGCAAAGCATTTTGAATCTGAACAAAGCATTTTGAATCTAAACAATGCATTTTGAATCTGAACAAAGCATTTTGAATCTGAACAATGCATTTTGAATCTAAACAATGCATTTTGAATCTGAACAAAGCATTTTGAATCTGAACAATGCATTTTGAATCTAAACAATGCATTTTGAATCTGAACAAAGCATTTTGAATCTGAACAATGCATTTTGAATCTGAACAAAGCATTTTGAATCTGAACAATGCATTTTGAATCTGAACAATGCATTTTAGATCTGAACAAAGCATTTTGAATCTAAACAATGCATTTTGAATCTGAACAATGCATTTTGAATCTAAACAATGCATTTTGAATCTGAACAATGCATTTTGAATCTGAACAATGCATTTTGAATCTAAACAATGCATTTTGAATCTGAACAATGCATTTTGAATCTGAACAATGCATTTTGAATCTGAACAAGGCATTTTGAATCTGAACAATGCATTTTGAATCTGAACAAGGCATTTTGAATCTGAACAATGCATTTTGAATCTGAACAAGGCATTTTGAATCTGAACAATGCATTTTGAATCTGAACAATGCATTTTGAATCTGAACAATGCATTTTGAATCTGAACAATGCATTTTGAATCTAAACAATGCATTTTGAATCTGAACAATGCATTTTGAATCTGAACAATGCATTTTGAATCTGAACAAGGCATTTTGAATCTGAACAATGCATTTTGAATCTGAACAAGGCATTTTGAATCTGAACAATGCATTTTGAATCTGAACAAGGCATTTTGAATCTGAACAATGCATTTTGAATCTGAACAATGCATTTTGAATCTGAACAAGGCATTTTGTATCTGAGCGATGTTTTTTTAATCTAAGCAAAGCATTTTGAAATGACTGCGCAAAGCATTTGGGTGATCAGCGGCTTTATTCTGCATTTCACCTACACTGAAGCTTCATTTCAGCTTCACAACAGCTATACGCCAGCTACACTCTAGCTATACTTCAACACCACTAAAGCTACACCTCCGGTACTCCTTCAGAGTATTCCGTACCGTACGCTTACAGGTGGGGCGGGGGTATTCAGGGTTTCCACTGTCCAGGAGGTGGGTTCCTCAGCCCTGAAAGAGAAAAACTTGCATATCCCAGAGGAAGGAGAGAGGTCCCAGGGAAGAGACAGAGCAAGCAAGCAAGAAAGAAAGAAAGCTACGCCCAGTGTGAGGCGTGAGAGTTAAGGAAACAGCGCAGCCTGGGCCGAAGCCACATCCGCTCCATTACCGTGGAGCAAGGGAGGGCCTGGTGTCACCTGCACATAAAACTGCCACTTCCTTTACTTTTTGGGATGGTCTTTTCCTCATTTTTTCTGTCCGTTCTTTTCCTCCGACCTCGCCCGAGGGGGGGGGGCAGAAAACAATTATGGACCCCATCCCCCCAATTCTCCAAAACTTATCTGTTTGACATGGGAGTTGCACCTAAGGACTTTTGGGAGGGTATCTCGGCTTCAAGAAAAAACAAACGTTTTTTAGGACTTTGGACCCCCCCCTCCTAGCTTGACATGCGTTGATCGGGTACTTAACGTTGACCGTTGACCATGCATAGGAGGTTGTTGGAAAGCCCTGGCCCTACCCTATGCAGTGAGATCATGTTATGCAGTTTCCTCGGGGCTGAGATGCTATTCGCAAAATAAGCTTTTGTGAAATCTACAAAATCCTCATAGTTTGGCTCTCTGTACCTCAGTCAACGTTGGGTCAAAAAGCATTTTAAGACCAGGTATGGAAAGCTCTCGTCAAGCTCCATACTTTTCGAGGATGGGTGTTTTTAGTTGTTTTTTGCGCCCTTTACACACATGCTCTCCTTCCGCCCTTTCACTCGCCCCTCCTCCGCTACCCTCATCCCCTTATACACACATGCTCTCCTTCCGCCCTTTCACTCGCCCCTCCTCCGCTACCCTCATCCCCTTATACACACATGCTCTCCTCCCGCCCTTTCACTCGCCCCTCCTCTGCTACCCTCATCCCCTTATACACACATGCTCTCCTTCCGCCCTTTCACTCGCCCTTGCTCCGCTACCCTCATCCCCTTATACACACATGCTCTCCTCCCGCCCTTTCACTCGCCCCTCCTCCGCTACCCTCATCCCCTTATACACACATGCTCTCCTCCCGCCCTTTCACTCGCCCCTCCTTGCTACCCTCATCCCCTTATACGCACATGCTCTCCTCCCGCCCTTTCACTCGCCCCTCCTCCGCTACCCTCATCCCCTTATACACACATGCTCTCCTCCCGCCCTTTCACTCGCCCCTCCTTGCTACCCTCATCCCCTTATACGCACATGCTCTCCTTCCGCCCTTTCACTCGCCCATCCTCCGCTACCCTCATCCCCTTATACGCACATGCTCTCCTTCCGCCCTTTCACTCGCCCCTCCTCCGCTACCCTCATCCCCTTATACACACATGCTCTCCTCCCGCCCTTTCACTCGCCCCTCCTCCGCTACCCTCATCCCCTTATACACACATGCTCTCCTCACGCCCTTTCACTCGCCCCTCCTCCGCTACCCTCATCCCCTTATACACACATGCTCTCCTTCCGCCCTTTCACTCGCCCCTCCTCCGCTACCCTCATCCCCTTATACGCACATGCTCTCCTCCCGCCCTTTCACTCGCCCTTGCTCCGCTACCCTCATCCCCTTATACACACATGCTCTCCTTCCGCCCTTTCACTCGCCCCTCCTCCGCTACCCTCATCCCCTTATACACACATGCTCTCCTTCCGCCCTTTCACTCGCCCCTCCTCCGCTACCCTCATCCCCTTATACACACATGCTCTCCTCCCGCCCTTTCACTCGCCCCTCCTTGCTACCCTCATCCCCTTATACACACATGCTCTCCTCACGCCCTTTCACTCGCCCTTGCTCCGCTACCCTCATCCCCTTATACACACATGCTCTCCTCCCGCCCTTTCACTCGCCCCTCCTCCGCTACCCTCATCCCCTTATACACACATGCTCTCCTTCCGCCCTTTCACTCGCCCCTCCTCCGCTACTCTCATCCCCTTATACGCACATGCTCTCCTCTCGCCCTTTCACTCGCCCCTCCTCCGCTACCCTCATCTCCTTATACACACATGCTCTCCTCACGCCCTTTCACTCGCCCCTCCTTGCTACCCTCATCCCCTTATACACACATGCTCTCCTCCCGCCCTTTCACTCGCCCCTCCTCCGCTACCCTCATCCCCTTATACACACATGCTCTCCTCCCGCCCTTCCACTCGCCCCTCCTCCGCTACCCTCATCCCCTTATACACACATGCTCTCCTCCCGCCCTTTCACTCGCCCCTCCTCCGCTACCCTCATCCCCTTATACACACATGCTCTCCTCACGCCCTTTCACTCGCCCCTCCTCCGCTACCCTCATCCCCTTATACACACATGCTTTCCTCCCGCCCTTTCACTCGCCCCTCCTCCGCTACCCTCATCCCCTTATACACACATGCTCTCCTACCGCCCTTTCACTCGCCCCTCCTCCGCTACCCTCATCCCCTTATACACACATGCTCTCCTCCCGCCGTTTCACTCGCCCCTCCTCCGCTACCCTCATCCCCTTATACACACATGCTCTCCTCCCGCCCTTCCACTCGCCCCTCCTTGCTACCCTCATCCCCTTATACACACATGCTCTCCTCACGCCCTTTCACTCGCCCCTCCTCCGCTACCCTCATCCCCTTATACACACATGCTCTCCTCCCGCCCTTTCACTCGCCCCTCCTCCGCTACCCTCATCCCCTTATACACACATGCTCTCCTCCCGCCCTTTCACTCGCCCCTCCTCCGCTACCCTCATCCCCTTATACACACATGCTCTCCTCCCGCCCTTTCACTCGCCCCTCCTCCGCTACCCTCATCCCCTTATACACACATGCTCTCCTTCCGCCCTTTCACTCGCCCCTCCTCCGCTACCCTCATCCCCTTATACACACATGCTCTCCTCCCGCCCTTTCACTCGCCCCTCCTCCGCTACCCTCATCCCCTTATACACACATGCTCTCCTCCCGCCCTTTCACTCGCCCCTCCTCCGCTACCCTCATCCCCTTATACACACATGCTCTCCTCCCGCCCTTTCACTCGCCCCTCCTCCGCTACCCTCATCCCCTTATACACACATGCTCTCCTCCCGCCCTTTCACTCGCCCCTCCTCCGCTACCCTCATCCCCTTATACACACATGCTCTCCTCACGCCCTTTCACTCGCCCCTCCTTGCTACCCTCATCCCCTTATACACACATGCTCTCCTCCCGCCCTTCCACTCGCCCCTCCTCCGCTACCCTCATCCCCTTATACGCACATGCTCTCCTCCCGCCCTTTCACTCGCCCCTCCTTGCTACCCTCATCCCCTTATACACACATGCTCTCCTCCCGCCCTTTCACTCGCCCCTCCTTGCTACCCTCATCCCCTTATACGCACATGCTCTCCTTCCGCCCTTTCACTCGCCCCTCCTCCGCTACCCTCATCCCCTTATACACACATGCTCTCCTCCCGCCCTTTCACTCGCCCCTCCTCCGCTACCCTCATCCCCTTATACACACATGCTCTCCTCACGCCCTTTCACTCGCCCCTCCTCCGCTACCCTCATCCCCTTATACACACATGCTCTCCTCCCGCCCTTTCACTCGCCCCTCCTCCGCTACCCTCATACCCTTATACACACATGCTCTCCTTCCGCCCTTTCACTCGCCCCTCCTCCGCTACCCTCATCCCCTTATACACACATGCTCTCCTTCCGCCCTTTCACTCGCCCCTCCTCCGCTACCCTCATCCCCTTATACACACATGCTCTCCTCCCGCCCTTTCACTCGCCCCTCCTCCGCTACCCTCATCCCCTTATACACACATGCTCTCCTTCCGCCCTTTCACTCGCCCCTCCTCCGCTACCCTCATCCCCTTATACACACATGCTCTCCTCCCGCCCTTTCACTCGCCCCTCCTCCGCTACCCTCATCCCCTTATACACACATGCTCTCCTCCCGCCCTTCCACTCGCCCCTCCTTGCTACCCTCATCCCCTTATACACACATGCTCTCCTCCCGCCCTTTCACTCGCCCCTCCTCCGCTACCCTCATCCCCTTATACACACATGCTCTCCTCCCGCCCTTTCACTCGCCCCTCCTCCGCTACCCTCATCCCCTTATACACACATGCTCTCCTCACGCCCTTTCACTCGCCCCTCCTCCGCTACCCTCATCCCCTTATACACACATGCTCTCCTTCCGCCCTTTCACTCGCCCCTCCTCCGCTACCCTCATCCCCTTATACACACATGTTCTCCTTCTGCCCTTTCACTCGCCCTTGCTCCGCTACCCTCATCCCCTTATACACACGTTCTCTCCTCCCGCCCTTTCACGCACATGTTATCCTGCCTCCCCTTCACTTGGCCCTCCTCCCCTTCCACGCACATGGTTTCTTCCCTGCCTCCCGCACTTCATCCGGGCAGTGTAGGTAGACCTCCAGATGCTTCTGATGCAGCAGGGTCAGCCTTGATGCCTCACTCTCGCTGGCGTTGGTGACCACGACGGTCCGAATGCCGCGTCGCCAGGGTCGGGAGCTTTGGACCAAAATGTGCCTGAGGACAGCGTGATGGAGGCTTGCTAGTGTACGGGTTGCACGTTGACAGCGGACTCACCAGTCCACTGGCCATAGGCAGTGATGTAGCTGACGTGTAGCTTACGTGTAGCTGCCGTGTTGCTGAAGCAAACCCATCTATCAACAGTTCTTCCAAGACTGCGAGCTAAACGTTGAATTTAATCACTTCAGTCACTCATGTCTTGGCCAAGGGGCATTGTTTAATATGATATGTAGTAAAATTTCACACAAGTATGGTTTCACAAAATTCAAACCCTACTTGCTAGTGTCACACAAACATATATTGCGCGCGATGCATGCCATTGCTAGACTGTCGAGCAAAATTGCGGAAACGACAGGGGGGTCATGGATGCCCAATGAGGTTGAGGCCAACCAAGGGGCCGGAGCTATTCCCATTACCGTAGTAATGAGAAGCTTTTAGAATGTACGAAAACAGGATGCGGTGCCATTTGTGGCACGTGTGCTCGCGATGTTCCTCATGGCAGTGCTCAATGTGCCATGCAGACATGCACATGCGCAGTTGCGCACATGGCAACTGTTTGAAATAGGTGCGCAGGCGCATGCAATGGAAATGAAAGATGCAAGACATCTGCGCATCCAGTCTACAGAGGGATGCCGTAGGGCCATACTGCTGTGCACTGTTACAGCCTCACATGCATTCTGTCTCCCAACTTGTCGTACCTGTTGCTACTAGAAGGGATCACGATGACGAGGTCATCAAGGCCATTCGAACCCTGTTTTGTCGGAAATGTATCAGCTGATTCGATCCGAAGATTTACGGCAAGAGCTGAAGCATGAATTGCCACCAAGAGAAGAAGTGCTGGGGCAATGAACGCTCTCATATCTTGACAGGCGTAAGCTGCAGCGTACGCATGAAGTGCAACATGTTCGCCAAATACCGCAACCGAGCTTCGAAGATTAAGGTATAATGAAGAGAGAAAAATAAAAGATATTGCCCATGCGGCGTGGATTTTGAAAAGTACCGGTCGACGAGTTGCCCAAGCCCCATACCCGTACACGCGGATACTTGAACCCCGCACGGCTCACGCCTGCTTACCACACGCGCCACCGCCACCGCCAGCACCCTGCGTCGCCCCGCGAGCATGAACCAGGCGCAAAACTCCCGGTCCCAGCAATACATGACGCGACCCCGCATCGCGGACATGACTGCGGGTCCTGTCACATCAACAACAGCACCGCCTCGGTTGTTTCAGTTGACCCTAAACCGGTAGGCGAACTTGCTAGTCACTCTAAATTCCGAATCGACACATTGCCTCATATCTTGCGCAAGCTATTGATTTTTCACAGGCGTCTTTAATTGCAAACAACTGTGATATATTTAAGCCTCTCTCCTATGAAAGTGTCACGTTTGCAGTCGAGGGCGCCCACTCGGAGCTCGCTGCGTAACAAGCTGCATGGGACATTGGAACCGGTGTCTTCTATGTCAGGAACTGTGCTTCTGAGATGCCTCCACATAGCACATCCTGCCGAACCTTCATCTAGCAACATCCAGGTGATGACGACAACTATTCGGCAATCAAGATCCGCTACTGCCAGGCGTGACTAAGCTGCCAGTTGAACACACCCCTGTTTCTTGCAACTCCAATTGCAGACAGCGGATAGCCTGCAGCAGGCTGTGCCACCCCTGGGTGGTGCATGGACGCTGCCTCGAGTTGCCAAGGTGGGCGATAACAAATCGTTGAAACCGAGGGAAATTGAGCCAACAGGCGATGCTGCTGCTGCCGACCTGTTCCCGTGCCTTCTATCACGCTATCATGAGTAAAGCCTGGTTTTGCGCTGTGCCGAAACGCATCGCGTTGTCTCATTTTCAGGTAATCGCGCTGGTGCCGGTATTGATGTCCTCGATGCCGCTCCTGTTCGGTGGAGACCGTGCGATGGCCAGCATTCAATGGCCTACGCCCAGTGCGGACGCAAAGCGCCAAGTATCGTCGACATCCAGAGGAAAGAAAACGCTGGGCAACAAGGTGAGTGGCACCTCATGCATGTCGCTCACCCATCTCACACCCCATGCCCATGCAGAGTGATGCGGCCATGCACCACGCACCTGACTCGAATGCAAATGCACATGCACATGCACCACTCACATGTGTCTCATACACATGCAACACTCACTTGCATCTCATACACATGCACCACTCACATACCTCTCATGTGCATGCACCACTCACCCGCCTCGCATGTGCATGCACCACTCACGTGCCTCTCACGGGCATGCACCACTCACATGCCTCTCATGCACATGCACCACTCACCTGTGTCTCATACACATGCACCACTCACCTGCATCTCGTACATATACACCACCCATCTGTGTCTCGTACATATGCACCACTCACCTGCATCTCGTACATATGCACCACTCACCTGCATCTCGTACATATGCACCACTCACCTGCATCTCGTACATATACACCACTCACCTGTGTCTCGTACATATGCACCACTCACCTGCATCTCGTACACATGCACCACTCACATACACCTCGTACATATGCACCACTCACCTGCGCCTCGTACACACGCACCACTCACATACACCTCGTACATATGCACCACTCACCTGCACCTCGTACATATGCACCACTCACCTGCGCCTCGTACACACGCACCACTCACATACATCTCGTACATATGCACCACTCACCTGCGCCTCGTACACATGCACCACTCACCTGTGTATTGTACACACACACAACTCACATGCGCCTCGTACACATGCACCACTCACCTGAATCTCGTACACATGCACCACTCACCTGCGCCTTGTACACATGCACCACTCACCTGCATCTCATACACATGCACCACCCACCTGCATCTCGTACACATGCACCACTCACCTGCATCTCATACACATGCACCACTCACCTGCATCGCATACACATGCACCACTCACCTGCATCTTGTACACATGCATCACTCACCTGCATCTCATACACATGCACCACTCACCTGCATCTCATACACATGCACCACTCACCTGCATCTCGTACACATGCACCACTCACCTGCATCTCATACACATGCACCACTCACCTGCATCTCATACACATGCAACACTCACATGCACCTCGTACATATGCACCACTCACCTGCATCTCATACACATGCACCACTCACCTGCATCGCGTGTACATGCACCACTCACCTGCATCGCGTACACATGCACATACACCACTCACATGCCTCGCATGCACCATCTCTCCCATGCACCCCGTGATCTTACCTATGAACCTGCCTACTTGTGATGCTTTTCAGCTCATATTTCCCCTGCGATTCATAACCTATTTTCTTATTTGTCTGTGCTTTAGTACTAAGACCTGTGACTGATGATTTATGATATGGTGCCTTATTTGCTTAGGCCTGCGAATTGTTGCCGTATTTGTTGTTCCCTCCTGCTTCATTCTGTAGGTCTCTGCTGCTGCTGCTTAGGCCTGTGCTCTGTGATGTGTTAAAAAAAATAAAGCTATACCCCGTGGAAGGCATGACAGTTAGGGAAACAGCACAGCCTGGGCCGATTCGTTGCCTTATTTCATTATTTGACTTGCCATTCCCTCCTGCTTCATCTCATAGGTTTCCGGTGCTGTTGCTGCGGAGACATCCCCTTGGGCGGGAACCCAGAGCATGCAGGCAAGTCCTTGCGATGTGCATTTTTCTTTTCCGATTCTGGCAGTGATGGATGGATGAAAGGAAGTCTTGGCTACTTTTGAAGTAGGCAGTCGTAACTCGATTGTTTTCCAAATCACAGTGCAGCCACTGCTCTAGCGTCTGAACCATAAACCCTAAAGCTTGAACCCTTAACCCCTGAACACATCGGCCCCTGATTGCTGCATTCGCTTTTTCTCCCTTGTGTCTAAACCCTGAACGCTTAAACCACTAAGACACAGGCCCCTGATTACTGCATTCAATTTCTTCCCTTTTGTCTAAACCCTGAACGCTAAACACGTAAGACACGGGCCCCTGATTGTTGCGTATGGCAATTTTCTGTGCTGTGTGTGTTTTTGTTTAAGCATCCTGATGGCTGCAACCTACTCAATCATATTGAGGCATTTATTACAACTAATGGGCACCCACCAGTATTATTCTATTTCTTACTGAACAACCTGACAAAGTTCGCGCACCCTAATGTGCAAACGGTTAGTCACATTTTTACTCTGCACAGGCTAAGAACTTCCTGCCGCGCAGCGGCGATTGGTTTTAAATAATTCATTTTGTGAGTCGCGCAGACAGTACAATATTATCAACCCAGGTTCGCGCAGCGCTGTGGTAGTCTAAACCCTAACCCCTAAACCGAACGCTGCACTAGTCTAAACCCTAAATCCTGAACCCTGAACCCTAAACCCGCAAGCCCAAAACCCAGCGCTACGGTAGTCTTGCTAGACAGTGCTCATCTGAGTCCCCACCAGGAGTGCCATGCTGGACATCTTGATCAGACTCCTTGCTTCGGTCTTCAATTCGGCCGAGGCAGACTCTGTGCAGCTTCCCCAAAAGAATGAGTTGACCGACGCCGTGGTAGTTCCGGTGCGGCCTTCATTGGCTATTGCGACTCAGCCTTGAATGCCATGCTAGACATCTGGATCAGACTTAAGCAGGGAACAATGCACGGATGTCAAATCAACCCTAAACCATAAACCCTAAACCATAAACCCTAAACCCTAACCCCTAACCCCTAAACCAGCGCTACGGTTGTCTTGCTTGATACCGGTAGTGCTCATCCCTAGTGCGCATCCCTAGAGTCCCTACCAGGAGTGTCCTGCTGGTCATCTTGATCAGACGCAAGTTGAATACGGTATAAATTGATCAATGAACGTCAAATCAACCAGTCACGCGCTAGCAAGTGACTTTTTTGATGTTTGGTAAATTGCCGGTAGCCCGCGCACTTGCAAGACATTTGTTGCGGCCCGTGACTGACTGGCCGTGCAGCAGCAATTATCGATTTGTTTTTTAACGCGCACCCGGTCTGAGCACCCCAAAACAAGGAATTAAGATTTAGCGGATTTTAATTGGTATTACGGTTCCTGGCCATATTGGGCACACCCTGTGTTGATTCCATTGGGCATACATTGGGGCTTTTTTAATTATACTTACCGTAGTCACACACTCCCGTGTTAATTTTAATACTGACCAGGCCACCTTAGGAAGACAAGTGGGCGTCCACCAAAGGGCTAATAGCTGGGTTACCCGGTTGGGCCATTTGTGCTCGAATCTCATACCGTTGACCGTTTCCTGTACCGTTGGACCGTACCGCACCGTTGGACCGTACCGCACCGTATTTCCGTACTGGGTAGCCCAGGCTGACAGGGGCCACATATTGACCGGCCTATGGCTGGCGGCCCAAGGGCAAGTAGGAGGACTTGCTGCACCAGGTCCTCCCCCGGCACCAGGCTCCCCCGGTGGTGGTGGGCTTTGGTTTGGCTGAAACCGGTCACCTTGGGTGGACCAGTTGGGCCGCCACCACAGGGCTGACAGGGACAAGATATTGACCGACCGCCGGCTGGTGGCCTGAGCAACAATGTATATTTTGAGGCCCATATCGTGATTCACGATAAAATGATGAGACATCGTCTTGGCAAGCAGCAGGGCTTGCTGCACCAGGCCCCCCCCCCCGGTTGTGAGCCGTGGTGTTGATAAATTAGCAACATATGGATCAGCCTCCGGCTGTTGACCCGAGGGCAAGCAGACAGGCTTGCTGCACCAGGCCCCTCCCAAACCCTAAACCCTTAACCCAAGCAGCTGTGTTTATTTAAGGCACGGTATAATATGCAGGAGTCAGACCCTGCCCTTTTTAACCTTTTCCCACACCTGCCTCCACACCTGGCCCCAAACCTGGCCTGTCCCCACACCTGTCCCCACACCTGGTCCCACAGTAGTCCTGGCCCCCACACCTGTCCCCACACCTGGCCTGCCTCCCCTGACTCGCAGTTTGTCACGGATCGCACGGCGGCGGCGCGCGCAACCGCTGTCGCTTTCACCATGTCCATGATCGGCCACATCGACCACTTCCTCGCCGCCGGGATCACAAACGCCCACCAACTATGGACAGCCGGGGCAGGTCACGTCGAAACGGACGTGGCGACGGGCATTCAGGGGTTACACGTGCAACAGCGGAGTGCTTTCTCAAGCCTCACACCGCCACAGTACGCCAGTATTGCCTTGCTGGTGTTCGCCGCGCTGTGGCTGGTTGCGCGGGCGTGCTGGGGGAAACGGTGGGCCAAGTGGGAGCTGACGGACGGACAGCAGGCGAGCGACGGCGCGCAGCCGCCGCCGGCGGTGGCGGGCTTGCCTGACAGCCGCGGGCGCGGAAGCGAGGGGGCGTTACAGAGCTCGCCGCTAGCGAAGCAGCGGGCGGCGAACTTATTGGAGCAGCTGGCTAGAGTGAACTCCCCGCAGCAGGCAGCCCTGGACCTCAAGACGATCGCTGACAGTAAAGGTGTCACGCACCAGCATGCTGGTGCTGGCGGCGGCGGCGCTGGCGCTGAAGCATCATCATCAGCATCAGCAGCAGCCAGCCAGGCTGCTAGGACTGGAAACAGCCAGCAGCTGCAGGCTGCAGATGCTGCCATGGGTGCGGCAGCTGCTGCTGCCGCCGTCGGGCCCGCTCGGAAGGGCGGAGGGAAGGCCGCGGGCCCCACGGACCCGATGATCCTATGTATGGTCCATGCGAGCAAGTTTTACACAGTGACGTTCGGGGCGCTGGCCAAGGCGTCATCAGCCAAGGCGGTGACTGCCAAGGGGGTGACTGCCAATGCGCAGCTTGCTAAGGCGGTCTCAGCCCAGACGCAGGCCCAGGCGGTACAGGCCCAGGCGGTGTTGGCCAATGTGCCGCTAAAGGGCTCCAAGAGCGCGGCAGAGAGCGAAGCGCCTAGAGATACCCACATCGCGGTTAGCAGCCTTGTATCGTCTGGCCAAGCAGCCGCTACGGTGCTGACTGTAGCTAGTGTGGATGCGGTGCGAGAGGCTGAGGAGGCGAGCGCGCTGCCGCTGGGTCTCGGTGCGCTCACCTCCAAGGGAGGTCTCGATGGCGGCGCGGTCAAGCGCAGGGCGGGACAAGTGGCGAGCGGCGGGAATGCGACTCCCATGGCCGGTCGAAGTGCCATCACGAGGGCGGCGGCGGCTGGCGCCGCCGCTGGGGGCATTGCAGTCGGCAATTCCTTACCCAGGGCGAGCAAGCCGGGCGCGGCACGTGGCGACGGTGCGCTGGCGATCGTGGTGCGTCAGTGGGAAGCGGACTGGCAGTGGATGTCAAGCAAATTGGCGAGCTATCAAGCCGCACCGCCGGGGCGTGATGCTGCGGTCTCCTGCGCCGCGGTGACCGCCGCCGTGGCGGAGATAGAGGCTCAAACGGGGGATGAAGCTGTTGGTCAGACGGGGCAGGCCCCTTCCCGGGGCAAGCCCCTGTTTGCTTCGTTCCGCCTGACCGGGCGACCACCTGCCGCCATGGCCTGGTCGTCATCTGGCGCTCCGGTGGCGGTTTCGGCGCCCAGATTGGCTGTCAAAACACCAGCGATGCAGAGACCAGCTGCGCAGGCCGAGACACAGGTAGGAGAAGCACCGCAGCAGGCTGGCAAGTTGGGAGCGAGCAATAATGCAGAGGAGGCTGCGGCCATGGACTTGTCCCGCGCGTCTGGTGACGCGTACCGCACCTCAGTGGACGTGTACCGCACCTCAGTGGACCTGTCCCGCAGTGACGTGGCTTCCAAACAGGCTCAGGGTGACACGGCTGCAAGGGAGACCGAGATGGAGCTGTTCAGAGGCCTGGTTGAAGAGTACCGCTCGATTGCTGCCTCTGAGGCCGCCAGCATGGCGGCGGTACCGGTGGCTGTAGCGCCCTCCCAGGTTTCCAGCCTGGCGGCGGCGGCAGAGGGGACTGTTGCGCCCTCCAAGGACGCGTTGCCGCTCCTGTCCGAGGCGCTCCCAGACGTCCGGCATGACCAGCCGTCGACGTCGGCCGGGGTCCCTGCGGGCGCAATGCTGGTGACGACGCGGCACGGCGGGGAGGCGTTAGAGGCCACTGAAACTGCCACTGCAGCGCTGCATCTGGCAGTAAGGGGCAGCAGCAGCAGAAAGGCAGCAACAGCAGCAAGGACCGCTGCAACAACAACAGCAACAACAGCAGCAGGCAGTGATGGTGGTGGTGGTGGTGTTGCTCGGGCTGGTGTTGCCTCGTCGTCGGACAGGTCCTCTAGGACCACGGTGTTGGAGCGGGGCGATGATCCGCCTGCCTGGGATGTTGTTGGACAGCTGATGAAAACACTCATGACCGTAAGGCGTTAATTGTATTATCACTTTATCAGCCGCGGCTAAATCGGGCCCATCAAAGGCCAAGGCGGTGTGGAGGACGGTGCATGAGGACGGTGACCCGCTGGGCCTTGCTGATACTCGAGGCTTCCAAGCCTTATTTTCATCAGCCGGGTAAATCGGGCCCATCAAAGGCCAAGGCGGTGTGGAGGACGGTGCATGAGGACGTTGACCCGCTAGGCCTTGCTGACACTCGAGGCTTCCAGGCATTATTTTCATCAGGCGGGTATATAGGGCCAATCAAAGGCCGAGGCGGTGTGTGTTTGTGAGAGAAGAGTATTTCGATCATTACTGAAGTAAAAGGTGGTGAACCTCGAGGGCTGTATGTCTATTCAGATGTGGACCCTGAATCGACTGCATGGGCCACGGGGCAATCTGGTGGCTCATGCTATGTGTGTCAATGACGTTGCACATGCATGTGGGCCCTCCTCAAAAAGGCTTGGCCGCGTTGCTTTGAGTGCCAGGTCTCTTGTTTCGCAATTCAGGAGAAGAAGGGCCCTTGGGAGAAGAAGGGCCCGTGGGAGACTGAAGAGGCTGGTAGAGTGTTTTTGCCGCCCAATGGAATGTACATAATTTGGCGCATGTAAAATAGAGAGGCGTAGCCAGGGAAATGTTTTCCATCTTTGATAAACACTCAAATTTACATTCGCTTGGAACAAGAGAACAACAAAACAAGATGCAAAATAAGTACGGTAAGAGAGCAATTTGACCTGGCTGGTCGATTTTTGCATCATCAATCACACAATACTGAAACACGCGGCCGAGCTTTGAGCGGGCCCAGAGGTGTGACGTCATTGTGACAATACTGAAACACCGAAATGAATTCTTCAACGGCTGGAGCCCTCTGCAGACATGTATCGACAAAGCTTGTTCCTTTGTTATTTCAATTGTTGATTGGGCACCAAGATGACGTGCGTGACTCAAATTCATGAGGGTGAAGATGCTCGAGCTCCAAAGTCAATGACATTACTCCTCTGGACCCTGCTTAAAAAGGCTCGGCCGCGTGGGCGCCCCTCTAGCTCCAAAGTGAGGTGCAAATGTGAGTGGCTGGCATCCTCATCCTCATCCAACCTACCTACAATCCAGACCCCAGACGTTAGTTGACGGAACCCGCCAACGATCTTCTCTCCCCCCCTGTCAAGATCGCCCGGCTCCATGTTCCTGCCCCTCACACAGGAGGGTGGCATGACTGCACCATGGTAGCTGGAAAACTGGAATTGAGCTTAGTCATTCCATACCAGCTCCACGCAGCCGAACGTTCAGCAGAGCCCAGCGGTTATGCACCGCTATAAACCAGCCTACAGTCAGCGGTGATGGAGAATCCATTCTCATCAATGCTAATAGGAAGGCATCCAAATGAAGAAGATGTTCGTCAATGAAATTACACCTGTGGACCATGCTGAAAGGGCTCCGCTGCGTGGGCGCTCGACTGTCTGGTCGAGAGGAAAATAAAGTCAAGGGAAAGGAAAGGAACTGAGGGAAGAAGGTGAAGGGAAAAGACTACCGTATTTTTAAAAAGTATAAAATGTGTACGACTGTACGTCACCAAGGGACGAAGACTAGCAGACGACTTACAGATCTGTGCACAAGCGTAAATAGCCGGCTTTTGGTCCCGCCTCAAACCACTCAGGCGACTCAGCCCACTCAACCTACTCAGCCGCTGCTCATCAGAAATAAATTCCCTTCATATGCATCGTTGAAATATCCGGAGGGGAATTGAAGTTTTAGAAAATAAACTGGTTTATTTGTGCACAACACTGCAAGGTTAAATAATAGTAGGGATTCGAGGTGATGACGGATTCTGGATCCGCAGTAAAATCTTGATAAGCCCCAGGTTCCTTGCAAAAACTTACCAATATCCAGTTTGGGACGAGGGCCACATGATTTACTGTCCGGCGTCCACTGATCACTCTTAATAAAGTGACAAGAGGTCACTCTTGTGGACGTGGCAATGAGATCATGGAGAGGATGAGCGCCACATGATCTGCTGTCCGGCGGTGTTGGTCTTGGTCTTTGTTGCCTTCCCGGCCTCTCCTTTTGTTCCTTTCCCCCTCTCTTCCTTTTAGTTCCTTCTTTACTCCCTTCTGAACAGTTGGGCGCCCACGCGGCCGAGCTTTGAGCGTGCCCAGAGGTGTAACGTTATTGACATGATCTGCTGTCCGGCGTCCACGGATCACTCTTAATGAAGTGACAGGAGGTCACTCTTGTGGACGTGGAGTGGCAATGGAGGGGATGAGCACCACATGGTTTACTGTCCGTTGTCAATGGATCACTCTTAATGAAGTGACAAGAGGTCGCTTTGATGAAGGTGGGAAGATGTTCAGGGAGGGAATGAGGTCCGCATGATTTACTGCCCGTTTCCCACGGACGTTTCTTTTGAATTAAACATCAATTGATCGATTGACATAGACCTTTCGTCGTGGAAGAGGATGTGGCCCTAAAATGAATGTCAGAGTGGGGTGCAAGCTAAATGCAGAGGTTTGTGTCTATCCTAGATTTGATTTGCCTTCCCTCGGGTATGAGGAAATGATTTATGTGAATGCTGCCATCAGGGCAGACTTTTGACCCAAACTGTAAGTTCCTAACTGAAAACTGGCGTCGACAATGGATGTCTAGTTTTTCCGTAAAACCAAATAGGGCCCGCGCATTTTCGTTAAGTAGCCTGAAAACAATTAACAAACGGTCGCGCAAATTTTGAAGATAAGATAAATGTAATGGAGTGCCGCGCATCAGATGCAAAAATATATATTTCACCTGGTTGACACTATGTAGCGGCACCTGGCTGGGTACCTGCCCGACAGTCCGCGCAGCGACGATTTTGAATTAATATTCGCACCCATCCAGGTCTGCGAACCCCAATCATTAAGTAATTTTGAGCGAAGTCTCGAGGGGGGGCAGAAAAATAATTATGGACCCCATCCCCCCTAATTCTCCAAAACTCATCTGTTTGACATAGGAGTTGCACCTAAGGACTTTTGGGAGGGTATCTCGGCTTCAAGAAAAAAAGCAAACGTTTTTTTATGGACTTGCACCCCCCTCCTAGCTTGACATGCGTTGACCGGGTACTCAACGTTGACCATGCACAAGGGGTCGTTGGAAAGCCCTGGCCCTACCCTATGCAGTGAGCTCTTGAAATCATGCAGTTTCCTCGGGGCTGACATGCTATTCGCAAAATAAGCTTTTGTGAAATCTACGAAATCCTCATTGTTTGGCTCTCTGTACCTCAGTCAACGTTGGGCCGAAAAGCATTTGAAGACCAGATATGGAAAGCTCTCGTCAAGCTCCATACTTTTCGAGGATGGGGTGTTCTTAGTTGTTTTTGTCCCCCCCCTCGCGAAGTCTACCCGTTTCTACAGTATTCACGTATCCCTCAACTCCAAACAACGTTCATGATGAGGGAAGGCTACTCGCATCTTCTGTTAGTTCCCACCCTTGCCCTACTCAGGCCACCTTGTGGGGCACAATCGCTACCGAGACCCAAATGCCTCGCTCTCTTGCATGCTTGGAAGCGGCAACGTGACGACACCGTTTTTTTTGTTAATCGGCTACCTCGGGTTGCAGACGCAAAGGTACGGCACAAATTCTCTATACACACGAGTCATGCAAAGTGTACAACATGGATTTGTACATCAGCACGGCATGTTCACTGAACGTCAAAGGTCGGGCGAGCGACAAAGGTCAGACCAACCAAAGGGAGTAAACGAGCGCCCGATCCCTATTCTAGCTCACCAAATAATTATCACATGCTGCTGGTGGCAGGTGGCAGGTGTGAGCAAAGTGAGCAAGACCCTGTCCTGCTTCAAATACCCTCAAAAGGTGATGCGTGTTTGGACCTTATTTGCTTGCCAAGTATATTCATGGATATATTTCATGCGAAGCATTTTAGTTGAAATGATTTGGATGGACCCCCCATGCACTCAATAATTATTTTAGATAAATGTCTAAATCAGCTGTTACTACCATGTCCCTAAAGATGGGAACAAAATAATGACACCGGTGCAACTATTTGTTTGAAGACAGAGGGGGCGTCACTATTTGACATCGCTCATTGGTATCAGCCAGCTCAATGACGTTTCGATTTCGCCCTTGGCCTCGTCCCGCTGCTGCCCCTGCAACTGCTCCACCAGTATGGACTCAAGCTCCGAAACCACCTCGCTACAGGGCGGACGCGCCCGGGGGTCGGTGGCCCAACACCGCTCGACGAGGGACGCCAGCCGCAATGGGCACCGCGCGGTGTCGGTTGGGATCGGGTTGCGCGCGTGCATCACGGCAACTTGATAAATGATGGCCACGTTGGAAAGGCCTTCCCAGGGGAGCGCTGTCGCCACCATCTGCCACATGCTGCGGGGGCAGGCGTTGGGCACATGTGGGGAGGGTAGAAAATATAAATATTAAACATACCATAGGGTCAGTCTTATAGGCACAAAGGGAGTGTATAACATGTGGGAAGGGGGACGGCGTACTAACCATGCTGTACCATGTTAAAACACCGTATCGGCCATTTCCTCACCAGTCCAGCCATTTTGGCTGAACTGAATCTGTATCCGTACAGTTTGACTGTACCGGTGTACCGTATTTCTGTACTGGGTAAATCTGGCTGGCTGGCAGCAACACAATGTGGCGTCCATTTGTCCCATCCCCCTTGGTGTGCAAAAATAATATAAAAAAAATACCGCGCGACCTCAAAATTCAACATGCGGGTCGAAAACAATTTACAAATCATTCGCGCACGCAGCGCTGAGGGAAACCTGTCGGACCAGTCCTGGCCCGATACTCCCAGTACGTCAAATTAGCTCGGACTTTCGAATTGATTCAAGCGCGAACTGTCTGAGCAACCCATTTAATAATGAATAATGCTCAAACCGAAAAGCGTGTTATGGTAGTGCCATGAATTGGCTGAGGAGCTCCTGGTCCAGAGTCACCTCGGAGCGGCAGCGAGACAACGCTTGACTGGATACTAGGCAATGGTCCTCTGCCCCCTCAGATGCCCCTGCCACTCACACGACTGCCAGGGAGAAGATGTCGAGTGAGGTGCTGATGCCGCCAATTTTGGGATCAAACGCCTCGGGTGCCCTGGAAGGGGTGGGGCAGGAATACTGTATGAGGGGGGGGGGGGCTGGAGGGGGGGGGAGGGGCTGGAGGGGGGGGACAGGCGACAGGATGGGTCTGGGTGATTGAGAAGAGGAAAGGATTGGGATCAAACACCTTGGGTAGGGGCTCTCATCTGCGTCGGTAAGATTGGTGTGCTGAAACGCCGCTTTGAACAAATGAAATGTGATCAAAATGGTCCCTTGATCTAGACCTAGCGCACATTGAGGCTTCAAATGTATACAACTTAAAAGGGTGGGAGAGGCGACGGGTAGGGTCTGGACAAATGATAAGTGCCCTGCCCCCCCTCCTGATCCCACACTCACATGCATGCCCCCCCCCTTACCTAGCCCCTCCAACCTGCCCCCCCATCCTGATCCCACACTCACATGTATGCCCCCCCCCTTTACCTAGCCCCTCCAACCTGCCCCTCCTCCTGATCCCACACTCACATGTATGCCCCCCCCCTTTACCTAGCCCCTCCAACCTGCCCCCCCATCCTGATCCCACACTCACATGTATGCCCCCCCCCTTTACCTAGCCCCTCCAACCTGCCCCCCCATCCTGATCCCACACTCACATGTATGCCCCCCCCCTTTACCTAGCCCCTCCAACCTGCCCCTCCTCCTGATCCCACACTCACATGTATGCCCCCCCCCTTTACCTAGCCCCTCCAACCTGCCCCTCCTCCTGATCCCACACTCACATGTATGCCCCCCCCCTTACCTAGCCCCTCCAACCTGCCCCTCCTCCTGATCCCACACTCACATGTATGCCCCCCCCCCTTCACCTAGCCCCTCATACCTGTCCTCCGCCCCATTTCAGCCCCCCCACCCCCCCTCCCTGACATCCTCTGTCCCCTGTTCCCCCCTTCTCCCTGTCCTCCGCCCCATTTCCACCCTCCACCCCTCCTGATCCCACACCCACACAGAAATCTACGCCCTATTAGGGCATGGAGGTTACGGAAACAATGCAGCTTGGGGCCTTAGCCACATGGGGCCTTGGCCATATGGGGCCTTGGCCATATGGGGCCTTGGCCACATGGGGCCTTGGCCATATGGGGCCTTGGCCACATGGGGCCTTGGCCATATGGGGCCTTGGCCACATGGGGCCTTGGCCATATGGGGCCTTGGCCACATGGGGCCTTGGCCATATGGGGCCTTGGCCATATGGGGCCTTGGCCACACTCACATGTATGCGACGGTCCCTACATCAATCCGGGTGTCTAGGTACGTCTTGAACTTGCACCTCGCCAAACCAAAGTCGGAGATCTTGGCTTTCTGTTGCTGGTCAAGTAGAATGTTGGCTGGCTTCAAGTCTGAGATAAGGGGGGTGATGAATGAAAGGAGGGGGGTAGGGTCAGAGATCTTGGCTCTGTGTTGCTGATCCAGCGAAATGTTGTCTGGCTTCAAGTCCGTGAGGGGGGATGATCAGGGCTGGGCGATTGACGGTCCACCTTTCGACAGTGCCGTAAAATCATTTTGATGATCTATTCAAAAATATTTAAGACCAGTATCTGTGTGCATGGCCAACATGCCGTGTTTCTTATGTATGTACTCGAAGCGCCACGCAGCATCCAGCAACAGCCGCAACATCTGCAACAACTCACCCCGGTGTACAACCGACATCCCATGAAGGTACTCCAGGCCCCGCGCAACATCCAGCAACAGCCGCAAGACGTCGAGCAACGGTTGTTTCTTGCGCAGCAGATCCGCTAACGTGCCCTTCATCAGCTCTTCAACACCAGGTGCAACACCAGGGGATCCAGTTGGGGTTCCGGATTAATGGTTTAAACCCGATTTATCCAGATTTAATCATTTGTAACAAAATCCAGATTTAAACTAGGGTATTCGGTTAGCCACATTCATCAATTAGATGGTATCGAGTTGAAGCAGCTAGAAAATGCGCCTAGCAACTGGCAGCAGCTTATCTTATGAGCTCTTGTGATTGCGTCTAACAAATGGCAGCAGACAAACTCCACACTTCAACTCCACATGACACCAGTTACTCCGCAGTGTCAGTGCATCAGCCACATGGACAATCGATTGATGCCATGCAATCATATAAATTATGTGCAACAAAGCAATTACCGGTATGGCCAGAGGCTGGCGTGTAGCTGAGACACGTAGCTGAGAGTCTGAGACACGAAAAAATAGACACGTACATGCGGCCCCCCCCCTCACCCTGAACCACAAACACGCGCGGCGGCCGTAAACAGCCTCCGAGGCAGCGCACCACGTTGGGGTGGTTCAGCCGGGACAGGATCTGGATCTCGTGCGCCAGGCTGTCATAGTCACTCTGTGTGGATGCCTCCCTGTCGCTGGAGGCATGCCCCACCAGCTGCCCATCCACCACCGCCCGCGTAATGACCTTGACCGCAACAGGGGTGCCCTGTGCAGCAATTGAAAAGTGTGAGAGGTGTGAACAAGTGTGAAAGGTGCGGCCGATGACCTTGACTACCACGGGGGTGCCCTGTGCAGCGATGGTCCCTTTTCAGATTGAGGAATGAATTGGAAAGTGTAAGAGGCATGAACAAGTGTGGAAGGAGCGGCGGAGGGTCACCCCCTTCCCCCTCTGCCTGGGTGTCCAGGGGCTAGCAAAGGCCCCGATGGATGAAGGTGAAGAAACAGTGTGAATCATATACGAAGGGATCGGCGTCTTTATTATCTTTTCACTAAATAATGTTCTTTCGAAAAGAAACGATACCTTCAACAAGCCCCCAGGGTTAAGAAACAGTTTGAAGCATACACACTATATACCTGAGGTTTTTGTCCAAAACACAGGTTTTTGTCCAAAACACAGGTTTTTGTCCAAAAAACAGGTTTTTGTCCAAAAAACAGGTTTTTGTCCAAAACACAGGTTTTTGTCCAAAACACAGGTTTTTGTCAAAAAAAAACCTTCAGCAATTTACCTGTGGTCCAATGTGTTACACGTGACAGAAAAAAAACCAGAGAGGGCAAATGCCCTGTTCTATTTTCAGATTTGCCTTTTTCTCTTTTTTTCAATTTAATTATGACTGGCCGCGATTTTAGCCCGGGGCCATTTTTATTTTTAAAACATAATGAAAAATACCGAAAAAATACAGGGTCGTAAATTTCGGTTTCGATTTTCAGCCATATCCTGCAACCTTCTACGGTTTTCGATTAACCGTAGATTTGATTTGCTTTCCCTTGGACATGAAACAATGCTTTCTTTCAATGCTTGCCTCGGGGCAAACTGTCGTGACAAACATTTTAGCAACATGGACCGTTTTTTCAGCGACATTCAATTTAAATGTGCTGTGTATTAGACCGCCTGACTGCCTGGGGCTCATTCAGCAGGCCTCACCCCGGGAAACACATCCTCAGCACTCCGCAGCACTCCTCAGCACTGTTTCTCTTGCCGAGTGGTATACCACTTTCAGCTACAGTTCAGCTACACTGTGGCCCTCGGCCACAAGCCCCTGGTGCGGCCAGCCCTGCTGCTTGGGCCACCGGCCGGTGGCCGGTCCAGGTTTGGTGGGAATCAGCCCAGAGGTGGCCTAGCAAAAGTTGTACACACTTAAATTAACTTGGCTCCACATCCCACCCCACCCCGTCTCTCCCCATCCTGATCAACCACGTGCTCTGAAGCCACAAGCTCAGACTCAGCGGCCAACAACATGCACCATCTATGCAGCCCTCCCCCTGCCTCACCCCCTCCCCCTCCCGCTGCCTCTGACCCCCCCTGCCCCAGCCCCTCCCCTGCCCCTCTCCACTTTTCCTTGCCCCTCTCCCCACAGGTCTACACACACCTCTCTTGGCTACATGTTTGAAACAGACAGCAGCAGCCACACACCTTGCGAACCACCCAGTACGAAGATCCTACTGATTCAGGGTGAAGCCTGTGAGCCCCACACCCACACTCTGCGTGTTGCGCTCTATGCCTTTGCCCATACACCTGGCACCCTTCACCGTAAACCCTGAACTTTAACTGAGATCCGCAGACATCTGACACGTTTGTAATTGTTGGGTGGATGGATCCAGATCTGGGCAGATCTGTCCAATTTATGGTTTAGCTAATTTGCCCCACACCCACATGCCTCGTGACACCCCCAGCACCGGTACACAAACCCTAATAATGTAGGGTTGAGCCATTTAGGGTTTAGCCAGTTCGCCCCACACCCACACACCTTATGTGTTGCTCGGTACACGGACCCCACTGCGCCGACGCCCAACAGTGCGTTACTTCGATCCTGACAAAAATCCAGATCCTGGATCTGAAGATCCAAATCGATGCCAGCTGGCACGTCGCCGTGTAAAGACTGCATCTGGTTGAGGCCCCTCGAGCTCCGCTGTTGGTCCGCATCAACCTGCGAGGGTGTGTTTGAGGGTTTAGGGTTGGGGCCATAACGGAAGTGGTTGAGGGTTTAGGGTTTATTGTGAGAGGAAGTCCACCTCAACCTATCTCCTGAGCCAGCGGTTGCACACACGATGTACAGAGAGATGTTGCAAGGGGCCTACACCCTTAAGTCCTTACCAGGGACACAGGATACGAGCCGTTTGAGCCAAAACATCCCGTATCGTATCATATCGTATATTCCCGGTCATTCCATATTCCGTATCCTGTGTCCCTGCCCTCAACCCTGAACCCACCTGCACTATCTCCTGAGCCAGCTGTGCGTACGCGTTGTACAGAGAGATGTCCCCGAAGCCCGCCATGGACCACTCGCACGCCTCGTCGTGGCCCGCCGCGACCTCGTACGGCGACGCCTGGCTCGGCATCCGCTCTGCCAACGTCGCACCACCCGAGCCACTGCCAGCAGCGACCGAGTGGTGCCACCGGGGGCCCGCTGGAGCAGGTCCTGGGGTCCACGGCGAGGCGAGCCGGGGGTCGGAGGAGCGGTTTGAGGAAGAAGTGCCGGCAGCAGCTTTCAGAGGCGAGCTGAACTGCCGGTCTGATGCATTTGATAAGTAGGGGAAAGGGCCACATCCAGAGGTGCCACCGATGGGTATTCCTGGATCGTGGAGGTGGGCGTGGCCTTGTAGGCCCCCAGCTGTCAGGCCTTGCAAGCCCCCTGCTGTCAGGCATGAGGCCCTCGGTGCCCTGCTGCCCAGGCTGTTGCGAGCGGAGGATCCCTGGCTGTTGTCCGTGACAGTTTCGGAGGAGAGCGGGCCACTCAGGCGGCCCGAGCGCTCCGAGAAGCCCTGATGTTTCTCGTGCTTGTTAGTCTCCGGGACGAAGCGGGCAGGCTCGTCCCGACCACCGAGGCTACTACCGCCGCCGCCGCCGCCTGAGCTTGGGTCCAAGCAGCAGCGGCTGCTAGGAGAGCCCCTCGTGCTAGGTGGGGGTAAGGCAGCGGCGGCTTCACACTTCTCGGCGTCCGACTCGCGCCGCAGCCGACTGTAGTAGCGGAACATGAGGAACGACACCGCGCCGGCCAGCGCCAGAATCACCGTGCCCAGGCCGACGCCGAGCGCGAGGGGAAGCCAGTCCATGGCTCCGGAGCCGGCTGACAAGGCTGCCGGGGACGTGCCTGGCGGAGTGTCTTCTGGCGGCGGAGACGGCTTTGTTGGTGCCTGTGGCGGTCTCTGCCGCGGCATCACGGGCGGCGGTTTTGGCTCCCGAAGCGGCTGAAAAGGCAGAGACGATGCAGGCAGCTCTGAAGGTGCAGCCACCGGGCCAGACGGCGGCGGCGGAGGAGGACCAGGCGCACTCGGAAGAGAGGGTGGCTGGATTGGCGGGGATGGGGCGGGGACCGGCCAAGTCCCAGTGACGGGGAAGTTTAAACGCAGGATCTGTTGCTTTGCGCCGGCCATGTGTACGGTACCGCCTGACTTGCAGCCGCCGTCGCTCTGGAGGGTGATGCCGCTGCCAAGCATGTCGGCGAGGAGCGCAGGCCCGCTCACGTCCGTCACATTGAGGGAATAGCCGTCGTTGGTGCTTAGGGTAGCAAATTTGGCACCTCCAACAGCCTGTGGGCAGAGGGGGGGTAACCATTGGTGCCTCAAACAGCCTACAAGCAGGGGGGGGGGGGTAACAATGGGTGCCTCCAACAGGGGGAATAGCCGTCGTTGGTGCTCAGGGTGGCACACTTGGCACCTCCAACAGCCTGTGGGCAGGGGGGGGGTAACCATTGGTGCCTCAAACAGCCTACAAGCAAGGGGGGGGGGTAACAATGGGTGCCTCCAACAGGGGGAATAGCCGTCGTTGGTGCTCAGGGTGGCACACTTGGCACCCCCAACAGCCTGTGGGCAGGGTTAAGGGTTAGGGGGGGGAGCTGAGCATGGCCTTTTTGCATCTGCAGACTAAGCACCTCCAACAGCCTGCAAGCAAGAGGGAGAGTAGCTGTGGTGCTCAGGTTGGCAATCTTGGCACCTCTAACGGCCTGCAAGCAGGTTTAGGGTAAACGGGGGGAGAGAGAATGGCATGGCCTTTGTGCAGTTCTGGCACCTCCAATGGCCTGCGGGTAGGAGGGGGAGTAGCTGTGGTTGGTGCTCAGGTTGGCAAACTTGGCACCTCTAACGGCCTGTGGGAAGGGGCCCATCAGATTAATCAAAGTGTTTTTCACATGAGATTCTGGGCCCTTCCCCTTTGGGGCGGGAGTCTTTCCCATGAAAAGCAGAGATTTTGCATAGTCGGAAAAACTTGTCCCAAGCAGACCATTAGGTAACCTTTGGCATCAACAGCATGCCTGCAAGCTGGGGTTTACGGGGGCAGAGCTTGGCATGGCTTTGTGCATCTGTAGACTTGGCACCTCTAACGCGCCTGCGAGCAAGATGACCAGTCCTGTGCCGATTATGGGCCTTACGGTGGCTGAATTATGTAGCCGAGTATCAGTCACCGTAATTTCAAGATAAATTCAGCTACTTTTACCAGGAAGGGAAGGTGATGACTCCTACAACAAATGAATTACGGCGCAATTGCACCGCACTGGACAGAACCCAGGACGGGGTCAAGATGGGTCCCCAACAGCTCAGGGGCGGGGCTGTGCAGCGGGACCTGCCAAAGATGGTCTGGTTCACACTCAGTAGAAACTGAACCATACCTCGAGCACGTTGGTAGCCGCGATCCGGAAGTCCTGAAGGTACCAGAAGTTACTGAGGCAGTACGAGTTGCCGGCCGGTGGATTGCCTGGCGCTTGGGGCGGTGGCCAGCTCGGCGGCGCACCCCGGGGCGGAGGGCTCCGCTGCGGTGGCCGATGCGGATCTAGGAAGGGCGAGGCCGGCGGCAACGGCGACAGGGTCGACGCCACTGCGGTCGAAACAGTGCAACAGCCGGCGGACGCCCAAGTGCTGAAGTCGCGGATTACGTCGACTGCGTTATCGCCAAAGCTCATCGCGATGAGCGACAAGTGCGACAGGTACTGCACCGACGAGCCCGTGGTGCTGAATTCGTCGGAAACGCAGATGACGCCGAAGTTGGCGAAACCGCTGTCGACGCTCTCGCGAGTGAGGGGCGACGGCAGGGTGGAGGAGCAGGGGTCGCAGGGGCCGTGCGAGAAGACGGCGGGTGGGCTGGCGGGGCTGCATGGGAGAGGATGGCACAGTAGAGGCAGGGAGCATCGATATAATAATTCATGCATGGCCTCAGAATCAAGAAAAATACTACGCACTCCGCGGAAGCATATGATGCGTCAGAACCGCTCTACCCAGAACAACTCTATCCCGAAATATTGAAGTCAGTGCATGGCCTCAAAATATATAACAACCCAATGTGCTGTGTAGTGTGCACATAAGGTAGCAATGGGCAGAAAACGAGGTAGTCCTTCAGATTTTAGGGTCAGGGTTCAGGGTGTAGGGTTTAATCTGTAGGGTTTAAGGGTTTAAGGTTTAGTGTAAGGGTTCATTTCATTCAGGGCGCTTCAGCTACAAATCAGTTACAAATCAGCTGCCTTACATAATACATTTAAGGTGTACGCACTGGTCCTGCTGCTTGGGCCAGCGCCCTGGGCCGGTCAGGTTTTGAACCCCATCAGCGTAGCAGCAGCAAGAAGGCAGCCTGGTAACAGCAGCCTAGTGCCCAATAGGATCAGTGCGGTGCCCATTACAGTCCCAACACGGACTCAATTACGTAGCTGAGTGTCAGCCACTGCAATTTCAAGGCAAATTCAGCTACATAAACAAAAAATATACCGTTATTACTTACACAGTCTCTGAATGACGGCGCGATTGCACAGCACTGAATAGAATACACCTTTGAACCCTCTGGGACGTGGTGGATTGTTCCACAAAGATACGGTAGGTCCATTGGTGGACATGCTCCACGAACACACGCCCCTTGGTGGACATGCTCCACTTACACACGCTCATTGGAGCGCGTGGACGTGGCAACTGACTGCAGCAAGTCAACTAACCCAGTTATAAATGATCGTGTTTTGCATGCACCTCTCCAGGATAAGCCCTTGAAAAGCAGTATCCCCACTTTTTGAAGTGCCATTCCCTGCATAGTCCCTCCCTGGTGTCGCGGGTGGTCCCCAGTAGGCCAGTACCCAAACGAATGAGTGGGGGGTCAAGGGGAGGGCCATCACACAGGCCGCAGCAGCCCTGCAGTCACAAAGGCTTTCTGTCCCTCCTGACATACCCACTGGAGTACTCACCAAATCGAGTGAGGGTTCATGGCTGTCACCACCACTTTGGCCACAGCAGCTCGGCAATCATAATTGTGGTTGGCGACCAGCTGCACGATGCCTGAGGAGTCATTCAATATGCCCTGCAGGCGGACAAAGGGTGGATTCAGAAATCTACTTGAAGGGTAAACAAATCTTTTACGACAAAACATACACCTACCGACAAAACATACACCTCCAAAACATCCACCACCATACACGGGGCGAATAAGAAACGTACACCTCGGCCGCAAAAATGATTGGGACCCAACAGTTCGTCGGCAGCACAAACCCTACATCAGAGACTGGGTAGTGACCCTGCTGCCTCTGCTCCCTCATTAGAGGACTGCGGGGGTTTCTGTCATGCCGGTTTACGTTTTGTATGATAGCATACATGATACATGCATTCAGAGAAATCCAAGTTGGCCAGTGGCGAGGTTGAAACGGCCAATCGGACTTACTTTCGGCTCGCCCTGGTGGTCGCCAATGGCTACCCCCCGTATAATACATATACACAATTTAGGCACACAGCCCACCACCGCACCATCACCTTCACCAGGTCTGCTGGGCCGAGTGCTCACCCATTCACTCCAAGACCGCACCATCACCTCCACCAGGTCTGCTGCAGTCGTCACATCCACGTCAGTCACAACATCAACACATCCGACATGCGGGACGGAATTCGATTGCCATCAACATACGTGCCCCCCCCCTCTTGAACCCAAGCTGCTGCTGGGCCGAGTGCTCACTTAATAAATCAAATATTTCACTACCTTGCACTCACCTCCATTAGATCTGACGCATCCACTGCATCCATAGCCGCCACAATTGTCAGCGCGTCAGAGGCGGGGGAGATGTAGGCCCGGGATGCGTTGGGCTGGACGAGGTTGGGGTTGCACGAGAAGGAGACGGATGAATTTAAAACTTGTGTGGCCTGCAACGGGTAGCATTGAATCAGGATTTACATTCAAAACGAGTGCGGCCTGCAATGGGGTGCGATGAATCATAATTTAAATTCTAACATTTTGGTCTGCAACCGGGTGCAATGGAGCCAAATTTGAATTCAAAACTGTGGCCGGTAACGGGGTGCGACGAAGCAGGATTTGAATTCAAAACTTGTGTGGCCTGTAACGGGGTGCGATGAAGCAGGATTTGAATTCAAAACTTGTGTGGCCGGTAACGGGGTGCGACGAATCAGGATTTGAATTCAAAAAATGTGTGGCCTGTAACGGGGTGCGATGAAGCAGGATTTGAATTCAAAACTTGTGTGGCCGGTAACGGGGTGCGATGAATCAGGATTTGAATTCAAATTCTGGTAAGTCCTCTTCAGTCAGTGACTCCGTGTTAACGCGTGCTTAGCCTTACCACCATGAAACTACTACTTTTCAAATTTGTGTGGCCTGTGACGGGGTGCGATGATGCATAATTTGGTAAGTCCTCTTTTGTCAGCAAATTAGTTTTTAACGTGCGGCACATTTACATGTCCTGTCCCAACTGCTTTGTTGCTACCCAGGTCCAGCAGTGTTGGAGGGCAGTAGAAATGCCTAGGCACAGCTGCTAGGTTGCAAAGTGTGTTTACCTTCAAGTTTAGGTGCACTTGTTATTAACACAGCAAACAAATACAAAAGCCGTAAATTATGAAGCACAGGTATTTACAAACGGTACACCTATGGGTGTCTCTGCCTCTGTCAAGCCATTTGCGGCAGGGTGTGATTTGAGCGGCATGGGGCCAGCAGCGTTGAAGGGCAGCAGGGCATGATGTGTGCGGTGCTCACTGAGCACGGGCCAGGATCCTCACCGAAACGGCAAAATTCTGACACGTTGCTGGCGAGCTGTACCCCACTGCCGAGCCGTTGCTGAGCGTAATGCTGACTAGACACAGGTCAGGACACCTCAGCGCGGCGAGGTTGGCATGATTCCATCTGCATGGCAGCAGGGTATGAATGCCGCAGCCACACTTCAGATCCCACCCAGCCTTCAACTGACAAAGCTAGGTGAGAATGTCTCAGCCACACAAGCCGGGGCACCTCAGCGCGGCAAGGTTGGCATGATCCCATCTGCATGGCAGCAGGGTATGAATGCCTCAGCCACACTTCAGATCCAACCCAGATTCCAACTGACAAAGCTAGGTGAGGATGTCTCAGCCACACAAGCCGGGGCACCTCAGCGCGGCAAGGTTGGCATGATCCCATCTGCATGGCAGCAGGGTATGAATGCCTCAGCCACACTTCAGATCCAACCCAGATTCCAACTGACAAAGCTAGGTGAGGATGTCTCAGCCACACAAGCCGGGGCACCTCAGCGCGGCAAGGTTGGCATGATCCCATCTGCATGGCAGCAGGGTATGAATGCCTCAGCCACACTTCAGATCCAACCCAGATTCCAACTGGCAAAGCTAGGTGAGGATGTCTCAGCCACACAGGTCGGGACACCTCAGCGCGGCCAGGTTTGCATGATTCCAACCGCCATGCAACAGAATACACAGGCTTCAGCTAAATTTCAGATCCAATGCAGCCTTCGGCAGACAGGGGCAGCAAGTACTGCTTCTTTGACTATCGGCCGGAGATCGGTGATTAATTGTCGGAGAAATTGTCCGAAAGGTAGCTGCCCGGCAAGCTCCCGAAGGTGGTCAGACGCAAAAAAACGATAGGCTAAAGGGTTTTAAACGGTGGAACCCTAAACCCTAAACCCAGTTTCAAACCCTGAACCCTACAATGCAAGGCAGGAACCCAGGATGGGTCAATTGCAATGCGGCACTAATGCATAAAGCAACACCAAACGTGCAACGTGCAAAGTTATGACTCTGAACAACATATGCAATTAAATCTAGCAAGTAGATGGCAACGTCCGTGGCTCAAGGCCTCCTTGGGTCTGTACGTACATAGCATTGCACCTCTGGGCCGTGCTCAAAAGGCTCCGCCGCGTGGGCGCCCGACTGTCTGGTCAGTAGGAAAGGAAACCAAAGGCTAGAGGGGAAAGGAAATATTTGAATGAGCATGTGGGGGACGTGTGAGATGTGCTGTCCTGTGAACAGAAGAGTGCTGGAACAAGGTCATGAGCACAGCAGGTGAGTGCGAAGGGGGGGGGAACCCAGGCATATCCAGGGCATGATCAGGACATCTAGGGGAATGCCCCTCTATCCCATTCAGGGCAAACGGGTCTTTAGCTGCCCAAGGATGTTTTGGGGGGGGGAGGAAAGCTGCACAATGTTTTTTTTGAGCTGCTTACGTGAATGTGGTGTCCATGGTACATGCAGAAATCTGCATCCACGCGTAGTCTCCACACTGCCCGGCGAAAGCGCCCGCCAACGCATTGCCGGTGGCTGAGCTTTGAAAGGCATCCAGCATGCTCATGGCCTCAGAGAGGTCGGCGGAGGTCGACACAGAAGCCAGGGTGCCGTCGGTGCATGAAAACGCGCTGTCGGTATGTAGCAGCTGGGTCATCTGTGTGCCACACACCAGGCAATGCTTCTTTCAGCCACAATTCAACTATGATAGCCTACAGACATGGGGGACACAGACGTAGCAAGCTCTACTACTTCATCCACTGGTGAAGATTTGGTCCTCATGGACCTCGTGGTGGCCGCCCAATGGCCTGCCTACATTGGTCTGGACCTGGAGCTAAAAGAGGCACTGATACGAAGAAGTGCTGCTTTCATCGCAATTCTGATCACGTCCTGTCAGCCCCATTCAAACATCTTCTTGACCATGCACATAAACAGGCAATGTTACCCATGCTGATATGGAGCAATGCTGCTCTCATGGCAATTCTGAACACGGAAAGCCCCATGCAAACCTCGTGTGACAGCTGCATGCAGGAGATGGCATCGAACTGGAAACCGCTCCTGACAATGTCTGGTAGGGAGCCCAAGGACACTTGTATGTTGCATTTGGAGCTAAAGAAGGGGGGAGGCGGTAGTGGTGGTGCTATCTGTGGGGTCGCAGGCTGCTGAGGGGCAGGTACAGGTGGATACACGCCGGGACCACTATTCATGCCATTTAATATTGATGGGGGTGCGTCTAGCGCGAACTCTGTGTGAAAGAAAGCGCAACTCCGTTAGCAGAGACAGTTACAGCGTTGTGATGACAAGTTGAAGCTGTCGTTTTTCAAACCGACCAGTCTGGCTGTCTTGAGAGAAAGCACACCGCAGCGCTGCTATAATAAATAAAAGGCAGAGCAGTGAAGTCCTCCTCCTCAAACCTCTCAGCATCATAAGCCGTAGGAGTAAGTAGTAAGTAGTGAGAGGTTGGTTGTCACGAAGTCAATGCTGTCTATCTGTGTAGTCATGCTCGCCAATCTGTGTTTGCCGAACGTTTTGTTGCGTGCAGTTCAGTCGTGTTTCACCGTACGGAAGCCCGTACTTTTTTCCCAAAATGATAGCGAGCCGCAAAGTCACAGAATCCATCACAAGATGAACCGAGGACCGCGATTCGGAGGAGGCCCCGGCTTTGCCCGCCCTGAGAATGCCTTGAAGAGAGCTGAGGAGTTGGAAAATGTGGGACAGAAGCATGCTGCGCTTCAGGCGCTGCATGATATCATCACCAGCAAGAAGCATCGCACATGGTCCAAGACTTATGAGGCCATCATGTTCAAGCATATCGATCTCACGGTTGATATGAAGAAGAAGCAGTACGCAAAGGAGGCTCTGTCGGCATACAGGAACATGTGCCAGGCAGTGAACATCTCCTCGCTGGAGGATGTGATCAAGTATTTCATCAAGAAGGCGACAGAGAAGGCTGAGGCGGCTACTGCTGCGTCGACAGCGGTGAGACCCTGCTGTTGGATGATACAGGCACTTGATACCGTTATCGGGTGCATGTGATACCAGTGCTTTCTGCATCCACCCCTCAGGCTGCTGTGACGCTGGATGTGGAAGATCTTGAGGAGGACGCCTCTCCCGAGGATATGATGCTCAGCTACGTGTCTGCCGACAAAGGAAAGGTGCGCGTAAGAAATCATTCTTACATCTGATCCTGCGTGTTTGAACTTTTCAACTTGAGGGCGATCCAACTCCCTCCCTCCTAGAACTGCCGATCTGTTCGCAGACACGGGCTCTGGGAACAGATCACCTGCTGTGCTTGCAACCTGTTGGCCCCTTTTTCTATCTAGCATGGGACATTTAACGCCATGCCCTGTCCATCACCATGCAGGACCGCACGGATCGCGAGCTGGTGACTCCCTGGTTCCGATTCTTGTGGGAGGCTTACCGCAGTGTTCTGGAGATCCTGCGCATCAACCCCAAGCTGGAGGCCCTCTACGCAATGGTGGCAACCAAGACGTTCCACTTCTGCTTGCAGTGGAAGCGCAGCACTGAGTTCCGCCGCCTGTGTGACATCCTGCGCCAGCACTTGTCAAACCAGCTTAAGTGAGGCGGCCCGATGCTTGAATGGGACAGAGGATGCCATGTGGTGGGCAATAGCGCCAAGGCTTTGAGGGGGGGGGGGCACGGCGTGAGATATCCCGACCAGAGCCTTAGTTGGAGGAAGTATGCCTTGGGTGGAGGGGCGAACGAACATATGTGAAGGTGGGCATGATGTCAGCTGGTGTTGACAGTCCAAAGACGTATGAATGATTGCAGGAACCATGCCTGTGTCTGATCTTTCTTTTCAGTGGCTTCCCACCTGGTTATGGTGGGTGACTGGGGGGGGACAGCCTAACCCCTTGCCATAAATTAAGGTGCGTGAGGCAACGTCTATTTTTGTGCTGCGACTCAGCCCCCCTGATATCAAACTCTGGTGCCTACCGCAGCCGCTACCGAGAGAACCGCGAGTCCCAGCCTGAATCGCTGCAAATGCACCTGGAGACACGCTTTGAGCAGTTGAAGGTGCGACTCACTTCCTTGTCTCATGTGTGCCCTCTGTGCCATGGACCACGTAGAGGGAGGGGGGGGGGGGGGCAGCTGAGCAGCCATCACTAGGTCAATGGGGACAATCGTATCTGGAGATGCGCTTTGAGCAGTGGAAGGTGCGGCTCACTTCCTTGTCTCATGTGTGCCCTGTGTGCTATGAACCACGTAGAGGGAGGGGGAGGGGAGGGGGGGGGGGGCAGCTGAGCAGCCATCACTAGGTCAATGGGGACAATCGTATCTGGAGATGCGCTTTGAGCAGTGGAAGGTGCGGCTCACTTCCTTGTCTCATGTGTGCCCTTTGTGCCATGGACCACGTAGAGGGAGGGGGGGGGGGGGGGCAGCTGAGCAGCCATCACTAGGTCAATGGGGACAATCCTATCTGGAGACGCGCTTTGAGCAGTGGAAGGTGCGGCTCACTTCCTTGTCTCATGTGTGCCCTGTGTGCTATGAACCACGTAGGGGGATAGGTGGGGGCAGGGGGGACAGCTGCGTATTTGTAAAGAAATTCCAAGTTTCTTGATACACATACCAAGAAGGAAGGGGACTTTTCTGTCGCATGTTGATTCCAAAATGATTTTTCATTTTAAGGTGCTTCCGAAATCTCGCCTACATGTTTTCTTTTTTGTCCCAAGCATGGCACATGTGGACCACCCGGGTGGGGAGGGGGGAGGGCCCAGCTGCCCCCCACCCCTCCACCCCAGCCCCCTTGCAGGGAGGGACAGCCGGGCTGACATGACTGGGTGGATGGGGACATGTGGCCCATGGCTGGTAGCCATTGTAGCATGTGTGCGCTTAAATTAATAGTGCGCCCTGTCCACCCCAACTCCGTCCATACATCCCCCTCGCTGACAGGTGGCCTGTGAGCTTGAGCTGTGGGCTGAGGCCTTCCGCTCTGTGGAGGACATCCAGCAGCTCATCCTGCTGGCCAAGAAGCACCCTAAGCAACAGATGATGGCGACGTATTACGCGCGCCTGACCCAGATCTTCGCGGTGTCGGAGAACCACACGTATGCGGCTTATGCATGGCTCAAGCTCTTCACCTTCACAGTAAGGAGGAGAGACGGATTTGTAGGGGAGGGGGCGGTATCGGATTTCAATGTTTGGAGGCGGATGTGAGGGTGCCTTGTTGGCTGTTGCAGGTGCTTATTCATTAAGGCCAGCAGAAGGGTCTCTCGTACGGATGCAGCTGCAGTGTTCTTTTCGTTTGCCTGTTTTTCAGCTGTGTTTCCGCCCACCTTTTCCGGCTGGTTTTGGTACTGGTGATGAGACAGCTGGTATTAATGCCCCTCCTCGCCTCCCTCTTGCCTTTTTGTTTTCCTGCTTTTCAGCCGCTGTTTCTGCCCACCTTTCTGGCTGTTTGGGTTCTCCTGATGAGATCACAAGTTTTGAAACCTCTTCCCTTGCCTCTCTGTTGCCTTATACTTCCCTGCTTTTCAGTCGCTGTCGATCTTGTCTGGCTGGCTTGGGTACTCTTGTGGGATCGTAGATATCGAAACCTTCCCTCGCCTCTCTGTTGCTTTTTCCGGTAAGCGCTTACGGCCTCCAACAAGAATGCAGCCCCTGCTGGTTTCGATACCTGTCACCCTTGGCTGGTTCGATACATGTTCAGTGATTACATGTGCTGGTATCGAAGCCATTCCTTGCTTCTCTGTTGCTTTCCCGGTGAGCGCAGAAGGCTTTCAACAAGAACGTGACACCTGAGGACCTCAAGCTGATGGCATCCAGCGTGCTCCTGGCCACGCTATCCATCCTGCCGTACGACAGGCAGGACAGGCATCAGGACGAGACACAGGTGGAGCAGGAGAAGGAGCGCATTGTGCGCATGGCCAACATCCTCGGCTTCGCGGTGGTGAGGGGGTGGGGCTGATGGGAGCATGTGTGGTGGGGGGGAGCATGACTTGGGGAGGGGGGTCGCGATAGTGTGCATCTCATTTAGAGGGCCATTGTGCGCATGGCCAACATCCTCAGCTTTGCTGTGGTGAGGGGGTGGGGCTGATGGGAGCATGTGTGGCTGGGGGGATATCATGACTGGTGTGGGTGGTCGTTAGTGTGCATCTCATTTAGAGGGCCATTGTCCGCATGGCCAACAGCCTCGGCTTTGTTGTGGTGAGGGACTGGGGCTGATGGGAGCATGGTTCGTGGGGGTGGGGGGTGTTAGTGTGCACCTCCTCCTCTGTTCTTGTGCATCTGTCTTGTATGAGCTAGGCCCTTTTTAGTGTCACCCCCTCCTCCCCTGTCCGAGTGCACCTCATTGGCTGCACCAATGGGCGAATGCAATCCTAGCCTGAACCACCAAGCCTGAAACCAAAACCATAACCTGAAGCGAGCCTGAAATCCGACCGATCCCGCATTGTGTTTGTGTGTCTTTCAGGACTCCAAGAAGGATTACCGCAGTGTGCTATCCCGCCCGGCGCTCCTCAACGCGACCACCAGCGTACACATCCTGGGCGTGGTCCCGCCCGAGATCCGCCAGCTGTACGACCTGCTCACCACAGAGTTCAACCCCCTGGAGCTGTGCCCCAAGCTGGGGCCGCTGTTTGAGAAGCTGGCGGAGGTGACGCATACCATGTCAGCAGCCAGCCCTGTCAAGGAGGTGGTGCTGTCGCGCTACGGAGAGAACCTGAAGAAGGTGGGTGGGTGTTGACAAATACTCCTCCGCTACAACGACCAGTACTGAGAGAAATGTTTAGGGGATGTTGATCAGGAGTGCGTGATGGCCAGGTGTTGATCAGCCAGCATCGCTGAGGTGGCGCAGCTACCTTGGGTGTGGATGTCTTTTCTGATGTTCCATACTTTCCGTCTTCGATCCGCATTGCCTCAGGGATACCTTGGGTACCTTCTCTGTTGATCAGTGTTGCGTTATGACCCCCGGTGTTCATCAGCCACGATTGCTGAGCTAGTGCGGCTGTTTTCGCTAGACTGCCTGGCCTGTGTCTTAAGTAGGCTATCGACACTGATGGTGCCTTACTGTCTTTAGGTCTTTGAATTCGGTCTTCAATGTGCATTAGGGCTGGGATACCTGAAAGTGTGGCGCTGTTGATGCATATGCGTCGCTCACTTGCTGCAGCCACAACCGCTGTGCTGCCGCTACTCATACTCAGGTTTTGACCGCTACTGATACCCCTGAACCCTTTACCCATCAGGTGGCCATCCTGCGCCTGCTCAAGCACCTGAGTGTGACTGTGTACTTGTGCTGCCGCTACTAGTACTTACGTTTCGCCTGCTGCCGATGCTGACAAACTCTGAACCCTTTACCCATCAGGTGGCCATCCTGCGCCTGCTCAAGCACCTGAGTGTGACTGTGTACTTGTGCTGCCGCTACTAGTACTTACGTTTCGCCTGCTGCCGATGCTGACAAACTCTGAACCCTTTACCCATCAGGTGGCCATCCTGCGCCTGCTCAAGCAGCTGAGTGTGACTGTGTACTTGTGCTGCCGCTACTAGTACTTACGTTTCGCCTGCTGCCGATGCTGACAAACTCTGAACCCTTTACCCATCAGGTGGCCATCCTGCGCCTGCTCAAGCAGCTGAGTGAGGTGTACTCCACTCTCAAGGTCTCCAGCCTGGCGGCCATGGTCCCCTTTGCAGCGTTCAGTGAGATTGAGGCCATTGTCGTGGACGCTGTACGGTACGAGTACCTGCAGGTGGGTGCAGTACAGTGCGGTACAACACAGGAATTGATGGGTGGCCCTAGAGACTGCTGCTGATGGTGGTTAACATTGGTTGGCTTTGACTCCACATTCCACCAGTTTCCAGCACAAATGCAAGTGAGAGTTAATGACGTTACACATCTGGGGCCTTTCTTCAAATGAATGCTTGATCACAAAAAGTCAAGTGTAAGAGAGTAGCGCAGCGAAAATTATCCACGAGGCATGTTCCATACCCGCCTCAGTATTCGTACATTTATTCGAACTGGACGGACTGCTACACTTCGTTAAGGTGTGAACATGGAGGACTGCAGCAACCCTGTTGCAGCACCAGGGCAGGAAAGAAGCGCAACGGAAAGTATCTGCAAGGCTTACTCTACACCCTATTTCCGCTCCATGATTTAGTTGTATATCTTTTGGACCTGTCTGTTCCCCTTGGTCAAGGTGTGAACATTTGAGGCTTACGGGAGCCCTGTTTTCAACACCCCGTGTTTCAGGTCCGTATCGACCACCGCAACGGCACCCTCCACTTTGGAGGCCAGCAGCTGGAGTCTGAGAAGGTCCGCACGCACCTGTCTGCATTGGCCAGTAGGCTCAGCAAGGCCGTCACGATGATCGAGCCGCCCTCGGCTGCCGTGGCGGGTGATTCCACCACTGACCGGCGCATGGCTGCCATCAAGCATGCGATGGAGCAGACCAAGGAGGAGCACAAGCTGATGAATGCAAGAAAGGTGAGGAGAAGTGAATATAAGTGGAATGAAGAGAAAGGTGAGGTGAAGTGACATGCGAGTAGAAGGGTGACAAAGCACGTGAGGAGAAAGGAAGAAAGGAGAAGAGAAGGGGAGAAAGGTTTTGAAAAGTGAAGAAAAGTGAAATGAAGAGAAAGGCGAGGTTAAGACACGCGAGTAGAATGGAAGAAAGGTGTGGAGAAGGGAAAAGGTGGGGAGAAGGGTGAACAAAGGTGGAATGATGATTGATGAATGGTGAAGTAACGAGATGTGAGGTGGGGGGTAAGGAGATTTGTGTGGAGGGTGTTCCCTGCTGGGTCCAGGAGGCCATGTCCTCTATATATGCCGATGTAGGGGGCATGTAACAGACATTGAGGTCATGAGGTGGCTCAAGTGTTGCAGAAGCTTAATAGACATAGGGAAGGATGCCTCGCACGTTGCGTCCAATATGACATCTGCTTAATGATAAACAAGGGGCATGCTGTGTACAAAAGGGGCCGTGTCCCTGTCTGGAGTGTCAGTAGGCAGCCCATGGGATGAGGGCTGTGTCCCTGTCTGGAATATGTTAACGTTCCTTGTTATCGGTCACCTGACGTTATGGTGCGAACTCTATAATGACTGACTCCTTTAAGAGTCTTCCGTGTTCTTCATCAGTCCACCTCATCTGATTGTTGACTGCTTGATTGATGTGTCTCCATGTCCTGTTTGCGTGCACTTATCCACTGCTGGGCTCCCTCTGATCAGCTCTTGGTTGTTTCCTCTTGCTACTAATCATGATTGAGAAGCGGAGCTGCGGAAGCAGGAGCTGATTGTTGACTGCATGATTAATGTGTTCTCATGTCCTCTGTGCGTGCACATTCATTGCTTGGCTCCCTCTGATCGGTTGCTGGTTGTTTCCTCTTGCCCCAGATCATGATTGAGAAGCGGAAGGAGGAACAGGAGCTGATGTTGTTGGAGCAGGAGAGAGAGGAGGAGAGGCGCAAGGTGCTGCAGGCGCGGGAGGCCGAGGCGGCGGAGGAGAAGCGGCGGCGCGAGGATGCGGCGCGCAGAGAGAAGGAGGTGAGGGCAGGGGTCTCTTTGCAATGATGGGGTGGGGGTGTGTCATCTGCCTGGGCAGAGAATGAAGGCGGGAACAGCCAGGATCTCTTTCCTATACTGTAGTGGGGGTCCATATTGTGCATGGGCGGGACGAAGGAGGTCATGACTGGGATATATTTTCAGTACCGTGGTGGGGGTGCGCCATGAGCTGAGGCGGAGCCCACAGAGGAGGTAATGGCCGAGATCTATGTATATAATTATGTGGTGAGGTGAGGACGCGTCATCGGTATTTTTTTTCCCTACGAATCTTTACCCTCGACGAGCCGCCAACAGCCTGATAGGTCAAAATCAGGACCGGCCTACGACTGATGGCCAGAGTAGAAAGGCTGGATATAAGCTGGGCCTACAGCCAGTGGCCTGAGTGTGGCTGTCATGTAGCGTAGTCACGACAAAAGGACCACTTTGTCATATGTGCCTGGGTGTCATCATATATCATCGTTGATCGCGCCCTAAATTCTGTTCTCTTTCGTTGTTTTTCAAATTGTCTGATCTCCTCTCCCCTGCACAGCGCATTGAGAAAGAGCTGGAGGAGCGGGACTATGAGGAGGCCAAGGCATTGCTGGAGGCACAGCGAGCAAAGAAGGGCGGCGTGCCGGGAGCCAAGCCTGGCCCAGCCGGGACTGCAGGGCTGGGCAAGGACGGCGAGCGGCTGGACAAGCGGACCATCATGCAGGAGGCCATGAGCGAACGCATCAAGGAACAGCAGGAGACAGAGCGGAAGCTGGCCAAGATGGGCCGACAGCTGGACCACCTGGAGAGGTGGGTGGGGCGACAGGAGTCAAACGCTGGGTGGAAGAGAGGTTGGAAGTGTGGTAGAGTGGTTATAAGTGTGGAGATAGTATGAATGCTCAGCACTGCATGACAGAGAGATTTGAATGCTCAACACTGTGTGACAGCTCAAGCGGCAGAGAGGATCCAATGTGGGTGGGGCCATAATGGCTGGTGCTAATGGATCACCTGTCGAGGTAGGTGTGGCAGCAGGGTTTGAATGCTTCACCCTTTGTGGCAGACAAGTGTGAGGGAGAGCTTAGCACGCTGAATCCTCTTGACCTGCTGCCCGCTGCCTGCTCGCTTTACAGGGCCCGCCGCGAGGAGGAGGTTCCCTACCTGGAGGCAGCTTTCAAGGCGCGTATAGCCGAGGACCTTGTGGCATACGAGGAGCAGCAGATCGCGGACGCCGCCAAGCACCGCGCCACGTGGGAGATTGACATCCAAGAGAAGCAGAGGTTGTCCGTGATGATGGAGGAGAAGGCGGCGTTCCAAGTGAGTGTGTCTGGTGCTGCCTGACTGTGCCTGTGAGTGTGCCTGGTGCTGGTAGAAGGACGGATCTGAGTTGCAGTCACTGTCATCTCAAGGCTAATTCAGCTGCTTTGACCACATTCAATCTTAAGGCAAATTCAGCTGCTTTGACCAGGGACCAAAATTATGTACTGAGTTGCAGTCACTGTCATCTCAAGGCAAATTTAGCTGCTTTGACTGAAATTACTTCCAGGAATTATGAATTACGGCGCAATAGCAAAGCGCTGGATTGGAGGGCTGGTTAAGAGCTAGGAGGGACCTGCGTTTCGACTGCTACCAATGCTATGCGGTGTTTGTGTTTGCTGTCCAAGATATGGAGTGGGACCTTGTAGGCAAATAGTTTCAGCGATGCAGTTATTGATATCTGGCTCCAGAGGTCAATCAGTTGAACCGCAGAATTGTCTTTGGTCACAATTTTGGTTCAAGATCTGCCAGTTCTCAACACCCAGGCATGTGTGTGTGTGTGTTTTGCTTGACAGGCCCAGATCATGTTACCATGATCTTAACACTCAGGCGTGTGTTGCTTGAAAGGCCCTGATCATGTTCCCTAGATCTTAACACTCAGGCATGTGTGTGTGTGTGTGTGTTGCTTGAAAGGCCCTGATCATGTTCCCTAGATCTTAACACTCAGGCATGTGTGTGTGTGTGTGTTGCTTGAAAGGCCCAGATCATGTTACCATGATCTTAACACTCAGGCGTGTGTTGCTTGACAGGCCCAGATCATGTTACCATAATCTTAACACCCAGGCATGTGTGTGTGTGTGTTTGCTTGACAGGCCCAGATTATGGCTCGCCGCGAGGAGGAGTTTAAGGGGCTGCAGGTGGAGCGGGAGAGGCTGATGGCACAGCGCCAGGCGCAACGCAAGGTGGAGCGAGACGTGGCGCGGCGACGCGAGTTCGTCAAGCGGTGCTGCAAGCAGGTACAGAGTCCTTCATGGGTGACCCCCCGAGGGGCTCTGGCATTGGCACATCGCTGGGTGTGTTGTTATTTGCACATTTGAAGCCTCCGGATGGATAATACAATCAAGGCTGGGATTATGTTTTAAGCGATTCATCTTTAATACCTTGTCTGCGGTATACCTGGTTCTGAAGAGCAACGCTCTCATTAGATGGGCCTCGAGTGATGCGGTGCACGTATGCTCTTATCAGATATTATGAATCATCGTCTCATCTGACCTCTCTGCCCCCTTGCAGGTGGAGGTGCGTGTTAAGGAGATTGAGGAGGAGCAGGCCCGCGTGGCTGGCGCGCGCAGCCTTGAGGAGGAGGCCGAGCGTACGCGCAAGGTGGACGAGATGGCTGAGCGCCAGCGCCACCGTGAGGCCGAGATCGAGGCCAAGCTGCGCGCCGAGCGCGAGGCTGCGCTCAAGGATGGATCGGCTGCTGCGCCGGCGCCGGCGCCAGCGGCGGCAGCAGCAGCTAGGCCCGGCGGGTCGTTTATCCCGCCCGCCTTGCGGCAAGCAGCGAGGGCCGCGGAGGGTAGCAGCGGTGCTGATTCGCGTGAGGCTGACAGGTGGGGTGGAGGCGGCGGCGGCAGTGGGGGCGGTGCCGCACCCCCCGCAAGGCAGGCTCCGGAGCCGCGCCCTGTCGAGCCGCGTTCCATGGAGCCTCCTCGTTCGGAAGACAGGTGGACCCGCCCTAGCTCCGGAGCCGCTGCTGCACCTGCGGCGAGGCAGGAGGCGAGTGCCCCACCGCCGGCCGCGGTCGTGACTCCGTCGTCTGCAGCGCCCACGAGCGGCAAGTTCGTGCCGTCGCGCCGCAAGGCCACCTGATGGACTCAATGCCACGAGTTTAGCCATGCCCAAGTATCTAATAGGGTTTGTGTGTCCAGGTTTGATAGGTTCTATGACTCGTTTCCATGAGCTTGATGACTTAAAGCGTGAGATCCAGTTGGCGCTCTATTTCAGGAATATCTGCGATTGAATCCTAGAGGTGCATTGAAATCTTAGGATCCATGCATTTTCGCGGTAAATTCCATGATCAAATATTTGAGCCTTAGGCATAAGCGAACAACCGAGGGTTCAAGTAGGCAACTCGCGCAGCGCACAGCTTTGCGCATGATAATAAAAAGTGAGCTGCCCTGTTGGCCAAACACAAGAAGACAACGGTGTTGGATCCCCGCAACCTTCTTGGTCTTGGACGCAAGTCATTGATGTACAGTCTCAGGGCCCAGCTAAAAGCAAGGCCTCGTGGATGCCAAACAATTTTTGACGTGGATGCCAAACAGTGAGGTTGGGAAAAATAAACCCAAGGTCGGGGGGAAATAAAAGAAAGAGAGGAACACAGAAAGAGAGGGGGGACTTTCACCCTTCAAAAGTAAGGCAGTGCGAACTTCATGGTTCTCGATGCATGTAGAGGCACTGTTGACTGCGCGGTAGACCAGTGTGTCGGGCGCGGGGGGCAGACGGTGCTGGCTACGGCGGTATATGTTGTCGGAGGGCTGCTAGAGTCGACCCTGTTGGACGCTGCCTCCATAAACCCACTTTCAGAGGGGGGATCCCAGAGACCCAGTCATCGAACAAGTCTGCGGCCGCCTAACGCGCCTGTTTTCCGCGTTTGGCGGGCGCAGGCCAGGAGCCGCACCAGCAAGAGGGAGGTTGGGATGCTCTGACTTTTGTGGAGGTTGTGGGAGCTCTCTTTGAGGCTTAGTCCTTTCATTTCAGAGGCCGGGGCTTCTTATCTTTTTACTTTTTCAAGCCATTGGTGTGTCCCTTAAATTAGATTCCTCTTCCTGAGTTTTCCTGACCTACTGTCTGGCAGGCTGTCTGGTATGTTTAATAAATTCTCCTTGTTGATGGCTATGATCTGGACGGACCGGGGTTTCTTCTGGCCTCCTTAACTTTTGGGGATGGACTTTTCGCCTTTTTCTCTATTTCGCCTCCGTCTGTTCCTGTCCTTTCCCCCCTATTTCCCCTCCATCCCCTCTCCTTTTTCGTCTGTTCCTGTCCTCTCCCCCCTATTTCGTCCCTATTTCCATACCCTTTCTCCATCTGTTCATGTCCTCCCCCCTCCATTCGCCGTAACTACCTCCGTATGCTCCTGTCGTTTCCCCGCATTGCATTTTTTTCTTCCCAACCAGACAGTCGGGCTCCCATGCTGTCGGGTCTTAGCAGCATGTCCCAGAGATGTAACTTCATTGACCCTGATGAAAGAAACGCAGAACAGCCAGGAGTTGATGAAGCGGTACACGCGTCAACGTGATATTCTTAGACCGGGTGCCTTATAAAAGCGCCCGCTACTCACAATCGGAGTACTCAGTACTTTAAGGTGCATCGTACAGCTGCTTCAAGTCATTAACGTTACACCTCAAAGCTCGCTCAAAGCTCGGCCGCGTGGGTGCCCAACTGTTCAGAAGGGAGTAAAGAAGTACTAAAAGGAAGAGAGGGGGAAAGGAACAAAATGAGAGGCCGGGAAGGCAAAGAAGACCAAGTCCGACACCTGAGTTCCACTAGAGACTAGCCTTCAACAAAGCCTCTCAAAAAATATAAGTCCAAAAAAGCGAGCGTATCCCACCCCTGCTTGGCCGCGAGGGCGCCCCACTGATCAGGAGGGAGAAGAGAAGAAACTAAAAAGGGTGCAAAAAAAGAGAAGGCCGGAAAGGCCAACGACACCGGCCTCAGAAACTCTGGAGACTAACCCTCGATAATGCCCACAGCACAGTCCACAAAAGCAAGTGCGTCCCACCCATGCTCAGCCTGGTATACCGGGGGACGGGAATCCCCACGGGAATCCCCACGCAGGGCACCATCGAGTGGGTATACAGCCTCCGTCACGCCCCAGGCCACACCACCCAATGCCACCAATCTAAGACATCACCAGTCCACCACGCACCAAAACAGACAGCCATGTCATGCACTTTTGCCAATTCCGGCCACATAAATCCCAGCATGCACCCGATACCATGCGCCCGCCCACCCGATACCCCCGACCCACCCCTCATAATCACCAATTTAAACCTAACGAGAGAAGTAACGTCGAACATAACTAATTGTAGCTAGCTGCATCGACATGTTGGTTTGGGCCCTGCTATTTCATACAAGGCAAGAGGGTAAAAAAGTAAGAGAGGAACGCAAATAAGAAGGAAATTACTTAATACCCCCTCCCCCCCACGCTCAAAAAACGGAAGGCATTGCGAAGCCAAGTCACCCATGTAAAGTAAGTCTGAAACAAATTAGACGTGGAAGAGAGGTGAGAAAGCGGGACAGGAACAAAACAAAAGGAAAAATAAATGGTGGTTTTGTTTTAGTGTTATTCGCTACCGGTATTAATTGTTGGGTACCAAACTGAAATGTTCGGAACGGAGCGCCGCAGGCGCGAAACATCTCGATGCTTAGCTGTTTACGCTCGTATTCGGTGCATTTCGGGATTTTTTGGTACTTCGCGAGTGCGTTGATCTTGAGACCAATAATTGTTTGATACCGGAATTTCGATACCACTCGTACCCGTTACCGACTAAATAAATCACTGGAAAAGATCCCGTCCCCTCCCATGCTAATGAAAATAAATTCAATTCTGCAGCTCCTCAAGAAACTGGCCCGCGACGATGTTAACCATCTCGTGCAAAAAAGCCAGAGTTTCCACTCATGCTTGCCCTGGTATGCAAGGTCCTATAACTTGGACGGAACTGGAGCTATGCTCGAACATAAAAGTCAAATTTGCTTCAAAATACTGGGAAAGACACTGCAATTTACCTGCATGTGACATCACCGCCTGTGTTTTACACTCAATCCCTGATTCAATGTGCTAGTTGAGGCTGAAGAATGTTCGTGGACAGTGCTAAATTTCGCACCGGGTTGCTTTGAAAAGAGTATACCGTAGATTGACATAGACTTCGTTCAAAATTGATTCATAATTGGCTTCGCGGACATACCGTAATCATACCGTAGCTGCGCGCTTATCATAATCCAAAGATCGGAGTGTCAGTCAGGTGCGAACAATTATTTGTGGGGTGAGCGATGTGAATTAAAAACAGCAAATATATAAACGCTGCGCGATACCGCGCGACTGTTTGATTTGACATCCGCCGAGTGATCCTTACGCCAGTCCCTGTAGGCTGTAGCGAAGCCCGATTCTGTGGGCAGACACGGGTGCTGACGACTGCTGACGTTTCGGGGCCCAAACAGCCACACGTTTCCTGAGGCCAGGAACCGGCCAGGGTGTTCTTGTCCAGAGGGTTCGGTTTTGGAGCCGGCGGAGGAGGAGGATGACTATGCTGATTTTGCTGACTGTGTACTGTCCTTCCTAGCATCAAACTAGCAGCGAACGTAGGCTACACCCGTTTTTTTGTCTAGGACCTTGAGTTGCGGTGTGGCTGCTGGCCTGTGGGCTGACGCAAATCTTGATTGACAGGCCGGCCGCGCACGTCCGGCTCACACCTCACACGCGCTGTCAAGCACAGCGGTCGACCCTATGTTCGCCCAAACCTGTTTCCCCCAGACCCTGTAAAACATCACCAACCAAACCCCTTATAACCCCATAAACCTTTCCCAGGCACCGATGCCCCGTAACCCCGCCCCCTCCGTACGGCGAGGCAAAAGCCTGATGGACGACGTTCGTAACGAGGATTTTGTCTGAGTGTATTACTGATTTACTGTGCTTGCTGCAAGTGCTGCGCGGACGAAAATTAATATTATGTCAAATGATGCGCGACGCAAAATTAATTTACTGCTGCGCGGCGTTAAATTAAACTGTTTTTGCTGCTGCACCGAGGGGGGGCAAAAACAAAAAAATTGACCTTATCCCAATCTCGCTTGGATACATTGAAAATCAAGGATCTATTTGGAAAATAATAATTGGATTCTCTTTCCTCCTGGTAGAAAGTGGATGGGACTGGACAGGAGGCTCACGGGCCGACGCGGGTGAGTGGAGGGCCATCTGGTCAGTGAGGGGGGAGGGGCAGATTTCAGGCGGAACGCAGATGTTTTGGAACTTAATAACATAGAAGAGCAAGGATTCATTTGAAAAATAAAATTGGTGCTCTTATATCCTGGAAGTAATATAATGGGACTGGACAGGAGGGTCACATGCCGATACGGGTGAGTGGAGGGCCACCTGGTCAGTGAGTGGAGACCGGGGTAAATTTCAGTGCATCAAGTACAAGCCCTATTCTGGGAGGGGCCATGAGGTGCCATCAGGTGACGTACTCATTGATAACACTCAGGTAGTTATTACCAGCCAGGGAGGCCCAGGACGACAAATGGGTGGACAGGCCCGACGCGGAGGTTGTGGCCACCAAACCAGCCACCAAACAGTCTGGCAGGCCTTGCATCAGACTGTGGGGCGCGTGAGCGCCTGGCAACCCAAGATCTGATAGGTTTGGCGGTCAGGCTGCGGGTGAGTGCTTTGTTAATTTTGTTTGTTAAACAATTCTGGTGAATGACCACATGTGGGGAGTTAATGTACTGGATACCTTTTACGATGGGGTGGTTTAAGGGTGTACTAGAAGTAGACCTAAGGCAGTGTGCCTAGGCTACAAGCTATTCCACTAGACAAGGATGAATTGGGATGGAGCTGCGGGCTCATTAGGGGCCGCGTGTTGTTTTCCTTTTATGTCATGTCCGGCAGCCCGGTATATGTGGCGGTGTCATATACGGGATTGGCGATGTCCTGTGTCATGTGGCGATGTGTCGCACCATAAAGCAGTAACTGCAATACTATGGTAAATACCGTGAACTCCGGTCAGGACGCCTTAGAGAGGCGTCCTCTACTCACAAACACGGTACATCACCGTACACACAGGCTCCTTGTACTTCAGACAAGAGCTGTTAACTGGCTACTGTAAGGTTCAGCCCTAGCAGGAAGTCTCTCTGCCTAGGGGTAAGTCTGGGTGTCCCTGTCTCGTGGGTACCGCCCCTACTACTTCACTCGCCCCCCCGCTCCTCAGCGTTAAGCCGATCGGGCATGCGCTGGGAGCCGGAAAAAGGGGTCGGTACTGTAAGAAAGAAACTTCTGGCAATATGTACACCTCAGAAGATCAAAATATCAAAGCAAATCTGCCTGGTTCAGGCCGTCCTCCGCATCTGCCTGGTTCAGGCTATTTTCAAAGCAAAATCTGTACGCCCAGAACTTGTCAGTTCCCTAACACTGAAGCCTCCTAAACATCTGACTGCAATCCAGCCAGTTGGTAAAAAATTCCCTGAAGAAAATCCACTGCAGGAAATGTGCTGCAGGACATCCACAAAAGGAAATTCACCAAAGAAAAAATTCACTGAAACCCGTGGCGGACCCTAGGTCCACCCACGATTCTGCACACTTGACAAAGGCCTCTGGGACCCTGATCTCTCTCCTGCCTGATCGGGGCACACAGAATCCGGTACCGTCACCAGTGTCATGCTTGGTTGCAGGCAATAAAGGGTCAGAACCCATCAGAAACCCTCAGCAACCATCAGAAACCATCAGAAACCATCAGAAGTCATCAGAAATCAGAATCTTTTAACTTCCGGAAAATATGTACGTAGAAGCTCAAATCGTCTTAGCAAATCTGCCTGGTTCAGGCCTTCTTCAATCAGAACTCAAAAAAATCCACCGAGTCTCAGCTGATGCGCAATGCGCAGAATCCTACAAATCCAGGCTGTTCAGCCCACTACTGGCTAGCAAACAGAGAAATTTTCGAAGTTATCAGGTTAAGCTAAGAACAACCGCTGCTCTCGCCCCACTGCGCCATAGCCGCCTGGTCTTCAATGGCCACAGGAAATGTGCGCCGTAGCAGCGTGATCCGCCCCCTGCTGTGTTATCATCGCCCGAGTTGACTAATTCTCCTCGCTCATCATCTTCATAACATATGTACTACCGTAGCCTTGCTGCTACGGTGGTTGAGAAACAAATTTTCACTATGTTGCTGCGATAGCTTTAACTCCAATCCTGCATCTTCCGTCTTCGGTCCGCTGGCTGCCGGCCCACTGCCTGCCGGGTACTAGGACAAGCCGCGCTGCGTCTGCATTTTCTGCTCTGTAGGCGCCTGCCCGCTCCTTGCCAGTTACGGCGTGGGTAACGTCACGTGCTCAGCGGCCTTGTCGCTCTGGGCTCGGCCTCAGGTCTCGGTAAGCTCCGCAAGGGCTGACTCCTCCTCTTTGTTGGAAGCCTAGCGCCACCTTGGCCCATCTATGGACCGCTCGCTGGGTGACATTGGCTTCTCTTCATCCAAGGAATATCTTTCTCCAAAAAGTCTCTCCCTCCAAGAAGCCTCTCGCGCCTCCTCCTCCTCATCCGCCTCTTCCTCCTCCTCCATCTCATTCTCCTCTTCTGCCTCTTCCATCTCATTCTCCTCTTCTGCCGTAGGCCTGTGATCTGTGACCATCAGGTCCCCCATTTCCAGGGCGAACTTCTCCCACAGCACCACCTGCTGCGTCAGCACAGTGATCTGCTCCTCATCGGTCATGCACAAGTACCCTGGCACAGTGATCATGAACTTGCTCAGCTTGACCCTGGTGGCCACTGGCAGCCCTTCATAGAACATGTGCGAGACCGAGTGCCTTCTGCCAAAGTAGTCCACTGCATCCCTGGAGATATGCAGCAACTCTGCTGTGGACAGGACTCTGTGCGCAAACGCCTCCACTGTCTCCTCTGGCTTGACCTCTGGATCCAAGGTGGTCGTGACTCCCAGCTTGAGGTGGGTGATCGCGGATCTCTCATCCGAGGTCGGCTTCCCCACCTCCTCCTTTACCACCCTGATCCACAGGGTAAGCAGGGAAACCGCACAGCACTGCTCCTCTGCTGGAGCGGCCCACTGCCCCCTGATCCTTTCCACCTCCTTGGTGGCCCTGTCCCCTGCATGGGGCGCTGCCCTGATGGCCACCATCAACGGCCCCACACTGGCAGGCTTGTTGTTCCACAACCTGGCCAGGGATCGCACGAGCATGGCCATGGCCGAGGGTGACTGGCAGGATCCAACAATTTCCCCTGCCACCACGGCCAGCGCCGGTGGTTCATCCGACAGCGCCAGTCTGTTGTGTGATCCCCAATAGCCACACGCTTGGCAATATTTCTTGGCTGCAACCGCGCCCGGGTGTGACATATCCAACACCGGCACGTTGCCTTGGATAGCTGGGATTTTGGTATATTTGGCCACCCCTGCCATCTGCAGAACCATCTGCTGCAGCAGCTGCATGTTCATCCTTGCCTGCTCCCTATCGAGCCTCTTCATTTCCTGGTCGCTGGACTCCCGCCTGGCCCTTGGCCCGCGCCTGTCCGCTCCACCTGACCCCGACTCGTCTAAACTGGAATCTGATCCAGATCTGCTACTGTCGCCCCCTGATGGGCTGCGACTGCGCTGGTACTGGCTGTTTCTGCGGCCAGCCCCATCCTGGGCTTGTCCGCCCCCGGACGACTGTCTGCCGGCCCCTCTGCTCCTCTCGGGTGGCGGCTGATCAGCCTCATCTCTGCTTTTTCTCTCCTCTGGGCCAGACTCCCGAGGCTGTGATCCTCTGCCGGATTCTGCCTGCCCCCTGGGCGGCTTCTGGCTTGGCTCGCCTGGCTGTGTCCTCCTGCCGTATTCTGCCGGCCCCCTGGGTGGCTCCTGGCTCTGCCAGTTTGGCTCTTCCCTGCCGTCTGCCTGCCCCCTGGGCGGCTCCTGGCTCTGCCAGCTTGGCTGTTTCCCTCCTGTGTAATTCCTGACGCAGGAAACAGAATGCGTTTCCTCTCTGGTTTCCTGCCTTCTTGGTCCACTGCTGCGCACACTGCCTGCAGGCTCGTCCTGTTGTGTTCCTCTTGCTGCGCCCTCTTGCCTTTTCCTCAGGGACTCCTCGATATACTCCACCTGGGTTTCCTGGCATGTGTTCTCTCTGTCCTCGATTATGCGCAGGAGTGCATAAGACTCTTGCCTGTTTGCTCTGCGCGTTGCTACGCCTTGCTCAGCCATCCTGGCCAGCGATCGGCGAGTCAACTCCGCCCTTTCGCTGGCGGCTGGGCTACTGGCCCTGGGCTCTTCCCTGCCCCTTGGCCGCCCCCTGAGGCTTGGCTCGCTGCTGACCTCAAAAACCTCAGATCTGAGTGTTGGGGTTGGCGCGGTTCTTGCTTGCTGCTGCCACCTTTGGACTTCCCTGAGCTCCTCAGGCCGCTGCCCCGCTGTTTCAAATCCTTCCCATACCTGGTCCTCCTCATCTTCCGGCTCGGATCCCGGTTCCACCTGATTTCCTGTTACCTCATTGCACCACTCATCTGCGAAGGCCTTAACAGCCAGGGCTGCTTCGCGTCCAGCCCTTCCCTTGGATACCTGTCCAAGGGCGCTTAACAGCGTCGCCCTGTCCTGCCCTGTGTGGGGGATACCCAGCATGGCCTTTGTTGCCCATCCCCTCAGATGATGGGCCTTGAACTCCTCAATGGCTGTGACCTGGTCCTGGAAATGCAAGAACGTCCTGGAGCAAACTTGCTTCCACAGGTCTGTTGCCCACTGCAAAATTCCTGCCCAACCGATCGGTCCTTCTGACTCCTCATTGCCGCACACTACTCCCCCAGTCCCGGAGCGCTCTGGCTCTCTAGGTCTGGTATCCTGCGCCTGTGCTGTACCGTGATAAAATCCGCGCAGGATTTCCTTGTGGCTGCCGCCTGCTCGCATCTGGCTGCTAGATCCCTCCTTGGGTGTCTGCACAGGTCTGCCCACACTGGGCGTAAAATTGGACAGCAGCGTCCCGTAAACTGTGGATCCCGCCCCTCTTTGAACCGGCACCCTGCGTGGTCGCATTGGCTGCCTTGGGCGCAGCCCTGTCACTGGCTGCCGCCCCTTCTCTTCTTGTATCGGATCAGGCAGCTCTTCCTCAGATATTAGGTCAGCCCACGGCTTTCCCACCGGTACAGCTGACTTTTCCTGTGGTTCTTTGCTGCTCTGCGGGGCCTGCCTGGTCACAGCAGGCTTGATCTCAGCTCCCTCGCGCTTGATCTCTGCATCATTGGCCTCAGCCGGGTCCTCACCCGGCTCCAGCCCCCTCTGGATGTTGGCATCCATGAGGTGCTCACATGCACTGTCGCTGTGCTCGCACTCGAACCCGCAGAACATGCATACTCTTCCGGGGTAATACCTCATGGCCTGACGCATGGCATTGCGGGTGTCCATCTGCTGCTGATGGTCACTTGTTGCGCAATCCTCCCAGAGCCTGGCCAGCTCCACATCTGCAGGCACCGCAGCAGGGAATGCTACCAGGCACACATTCCTGCTGCTGCTGTTGTTCACGGGTGCTGGCACCGGAGACCTGCTGCTCCTAGCTTCATCCACGTCACTGTCAGCTGCCCTGTCTTGTGGCAACAGCGTCTGCAGTTTCTTTGCCAAGCGACGCTTCATCATCCTCAGCTGCCTGGTCATTCTCATCTGCCAGGCAATCCCTGGCTGCCTGGCCATCCACAGCTGCCTGGCCATTCCTTTGAGCTTCTGCTGGTACCAGTTCACCTTTTCCCTTAGCATGGGTATGGAGATTCCCTGCTCCTCTGACCCCTCAGGATTCTCTGCCGCCTCCAGCTGTTTGCTGGCCTGCTGGGCCGCCCCTGGTTCTGATATTGGCACCTGGACCCCTCCTGGAGCTGCTGCCACTGGTGGTGTGACAGGCCTTTCCTCTTCTGGCTGGTGCATCTGCACCAGCACCGGCGCCTGCCTGTGCTCGTGGTCCTCAACCTCACTTGGTCCAACTGGTCCCTCAGCCACCTGTTGGTTCAGCTTCTGCTCCCACGGATGCAGTTGGTCCGGCTCGCAGCCGCCGGCCACCACAGGTGTCACATGGGCTGCCTCCCTCGACAAACACAAACGTGACGCCTGCACTTGCAGTTGGCCTGGCTCACAGCCACCGATCCCTACAGGTGTCACATGAATTGCCTCCCTCTGCAAGCACCGTCGTGACGCCTGCAACTGCAGTTGGCCTGGCTCACAGCCACCGGCCACCACAGGTGTCACAGGAACGTCCTCCATCTGAAAACACAGCCGTGACGCCTGCACCTGCAGTTGGCACGGCTCGTGGCCATCGGTCACCACAGGTGTCACAGGAACTGCCTCTCTCTGCAAACACAGCCGTGACGCATGCACCTGCAGTTGGCCTGGCTCACGGCCAGCGGCCGCCACAGGTGTCACATGGGCTGCCTCCCTCGGCAAACACAGCCGTGACGCATGCACCTGCAGTTGACCTGGCTCACAGCCACCGATCCCTATAGGTGTCACAGGAACTGCCTCTCTCTGCAAACCCAGCCGTGACGCCTGCACCTGCAGTTGGCATGGCTCGCAGCCACCGATCCCTACAGGTGTCACAGGAACCGCCTCTCTCTGCAAACCCAGCCTTGACGCCTGCACCTGCAGTTGGTCTGGCTCACAGCCACCGATCCCGACAGGTGTCACAGGAACTGCCTCCATCTGCAAACACAGCCGTGACGCCTGCACCTGCAGTTGGTCTGGCTCACAGCCACCGATCCCTACAGGTGTCACAGGAACCGCCTCTCTCTGCAAACCCAGCCGTGACGCCTGCACCTGCAGTTGGCTTGGCTCGCAGCCACCGGCCACCACAGTTTTCACAGGAACTGCCTCCTTCTGCAAACACAGCCGTGATGCCTGCACCTGCAGTTTGTCTGGCTCACAGCCACCGATCCCGACAGGTGTCACAGGAACTGCCTCCATCTGCAAACACAGCCGTGACGCCTGCACCTGCAGTTGGCTTGGCTCGGGGCCACCGATCCCTACAGGTGTCACAGGAACCGGCTCTCTCTGCAAACCCAGCCTTGACGCCTGCACCTGCAGTTGGCTTGGCTCGCAGCCACCGGTCACTGGTTTGGGTGAAAAAGCATTCCCTATCGAAACACAGTTGATCAGGTGCAGCTGCTCGCTAGCTACCGGGCTATCCTGCCTGGGTGGGCCGGCACTCTCTGCCGTAATACAGTTGATCAGGTGCAGCTGCTTGCTAGCTACCGGGCTATCCTGCCTGGGTGGGCCGGCACTCTCTGCCGTAATACAGTTGATCAGGTGCAGCTGCTCGCTAGCTACCAGGCTATCCTGCCTGGGTGGGCTGGCACTCTCTGCCGTAATACAGTTGATCAGGTGCCTGGGACTTGGCTCACTGTCACTGCTGAGGATATCAAACATGGACCAGCCGTTGGGGGACACCTGATTACCTGGCTGCTCCATACACCTGGTCAATGCCTCCAAGGGTGCGCGCTGCTGGGGCACAGCCAGACTGCTTAACCCCGCCTGCTCTGCGTCACACACACTTTTCCACACTCCAGTGGCCCACTGCCCTAGCCTGTTCCACCCTATTGGCTGAGTCAGATCCTCCTTCCTTTTTACTGGGGGCCATTCCGCAGTGGCGGCTTTTGCTCCACCCACCGCCTGCAGATCTGCAGGTTTCCTGATCACCTGACTTCCACCACGGGGCATCGTCACGTTCTCCTTTTTAACGCACTGCGCAGCACTTGCCACTCTCATTAGCCTCTTCTGCGTCGCGTATTCTGGCCCACTGCCTAGGTCTCTTGCTCTCCCGCACTCTGCTGCCCCCTCTGGGGCTGCCGAGGTGCCTGCCCCTTGATCACCGTGATCGGGCTTGTTCTTGACTCGTTGCGCGGCTCCTGCCCCACTGGGCAAGTCCTGCTCTGGTGCGCCTTCTGGACCACTGTCCCGACTTGCGCCACTGGTCTGCGACACCTCAACGGGCCAAGCTTGATCTGCACTGGGCATCTTGCACCCCAAAGCTGCGGGATCCTCGATCCCTGCTAGCCCTCGAGAAATACGCGTCGCTTCTCCCTCAAGCGCCATCTGCTGCTCTGAGTCCAGGCCCTGCCTTTCAGTTCACACAGTTCACACAGTTCTGGGCCACTGAAATCTCAGCCTCATCAATCCATTGGTCACTGATCCTTAGATCCACTTCTGTCAACACTTGGGAATTTGCACTCCACCACAAAGGCAAGTCCAGGTGCACAGGCACTATCAACTGGGTTTATAACTCCACAGCCTGGTGAGGGCTTGCCAGTCAGGTCAAGCCGACAGGTACAGCAAAAAAAAAAAAAAACAGGACAGTGCTCTGCCTTCCTGCTTTTTCTTGCTAATCAATCAGAACCTGGCGGAATCCTCCGTCGCCTTTCTGGCTGGGCAGCTCTAGATGTCACACGCCCTGCGTGGATGTAGCCTCTTGCGTGGTGTCCGCTCAGCTTCGTGGTCCTGCGGGGATGCTCTGGTACACCAAAAAATTTCAAACTTGGATCTTCAATCCACAAGTTCACTTCTGTCCATGATGACAGATTGGATCCACCTGATCTCAATCTTCAATCACACAGGCAGTATTTGATGGGTGTATAAGCCCACAGCCAAATCTTCAAGCTACGTCTGCTTCTGGGTTGCCACGCCCAGCTCAAGCAGGGATTGGCTTGGAATATCTATGAGAAATCCTCTGCTCAGTGATTTCTAGCTGTCCAAGGCAGATCCGCTGTCTCAAAAAGAAATTCCAAGCTCCACAGCACATACACCTTTAGCAGGATTTGTTGGGTCAGGCTGATAAGGCAAGATCCACTTCGTTCCTTCTAAGTGGACACGAGAGGTTTGCTTCAGGTCCGTGGCGGACTTCTTCCCCACATAGTGGCGGACGCCTACGGGCGGACTCAGTGACTACACACTGGCCGCGGATGCGCAGCGCGTTAAGCTGTGGCTGGAACTTCTAGATGACAGACACGGAGCTGGTCACTTGTAAAGCTTAACTGCTGGCCCTTCAGATAGCTGATCTGTCGGGTCGCTGAGTCACTCACCGCGTGAAGCGGGGGATGTCGTAGCCGTAGACTGCGGGCGGTGTCCCAGGTCGGGCTGGGCATCTAGCAGAGGATGACTAGGTTGCTATGTCGGCTCTGAGGCTGAAACTGGCTTGATCGTCTTCGTGCCTTCGTGGTACTGGCGTTATTGGTATTCACAGGGTATATCTTGGGATGATAGCCGTTGCTGATTACAATTAGAGGCCTGTCCACTTAAAAGGAACGAAGTAAGTGTCAAGCGTGCAAGCCGGGATTCAAAGGTCCCGGCAAGCCCTATTTACTGAGTACGGGAAATCTGCTACACTTCACACTTAAGCGGGATTCTGGGTCTCAGTTCAAATCCGGAGACTCCGCAGATAAGCTGCGGAGGCTCCGCGGCCGCTAACTGCGGTCTAAACGGTTCTGTCACGTATACGGTAATATACTGTGACAGATGTCATGTCCGGCAGCCTGGTATACCCACTCGATGGCGCCCTGCGTGGGGATTCCCGTTTGGGGGGACACTTCTCGGGTCAGCAACGTGTGTGAATCCCCACGACGGGTCCACCTCAGTGGCTTTTCCCACTCGATGGTACCCTGCGTGGGAATTCCCGTATGGGTATGCACGGCGTGGGTCAGCAACGTGTGGGATTCCCCACGACCGGTCCACCGCAGTAGCTTTTCCCACTCGATGGTACCCTGCGTGGGAATTCCCGTGTGGGAGTGCAGTAGTGGGTTATCCCACTGGGTGGTGACAATCCCCAATGGGTAACCCCACGGCGGGTCTGCCCATTGACTGCACCCCACGCACAGTTTCCCCGACGAGGTAGACGATTAGTCCCAGAACAGATTAAAAGCAGGGTGATTCAACTTCGTGTATACATCAGTATGAAGAGAAGAATGCCTGGAACGAGCCAGGCATTCTCGAAGTACCACAAAACAGAATGGATCCGAAACCAAAAAGAATGTACAAGCCACCCCTGCGTGCGGTGCACCCATACGTCGTGACAAAGGTAGTGGATAGCGGAATGAAGGTGCCACGCACTCCCTCCCATTCTGGTGGCGTCCGACGTTTGCAAGATCAACGGATTTGAGGACCTTGCCACATCGACCACAAGTGATCTGTTTATTCATGATCTACCAGACCAACACTGCCATGTGCTGCGTGTCATACAGCTCTTTCTAAGGCTGGCTCAGCTGGTTTCGGGGTGTCTCCAAATGAAGGAGCCAAACCCTCAGCAGAATTCACGCAACAGTTTAGGATGTAAATGTACATGCCTACTTTCAAACCAGCCAGGCACGTTTTGCGTTTCTTCTGGTTCAGGTGTTGTACAGGTTTGGAATCAGCCCTTGTGCAGCGAGCAAACATGCCTTCATTCAAAAAAATACCTCGACCATTTGTGTGCATGTTTTTCGCCCGAACGTGGCCAGAGTGCGACACCTCCTGAAACTCGAACTTTTGAGCCACGAGGGCGCAATCCCGACCAAACCGAGGCAAATTATTGCGAAACAATCAAATCAGCTTAAGAGTTAGCAATCACTGCATCCTACAAATTTGATTCCTTCCTTCCTTCCTTCCTTCCTTCAACGCAACGCCAAATCTCTCAAGCAATCAACCCAACACTCGGCTTCCAAATGAGTCCCCAATCCAGCGGCCACACCCACGGCCTCCGACCGCCGCCCATGTCGATATTCGCCCCCCTCCGGCCACGCCCACCCCCGGGGAGGCCGTTGCGCGTCGATTCTTGACTTCTTGTTGTCTGAACCCTGGTTTTGGCCCGGATCAAAATCCCATGGCTTCCCACCAGGGGCTTCCCACCCCTTGGTAAACCTTAGTTTCTTAGTCAAACATAAGAATTTAAGTAAGTAAGGGAGCGGGGTCAATTTCAATCAGCTCACCAGTGCGCTTCTAATGGTGTCGATAAATGTAGATGGTTCACAAATGTCAAGCGGTGAAACAAACGAACATACCATTGCTCTAGCTACCACCTGCCAGCTACCTATTCTCGCTAGAGACCACGAGGCTCCAGAAACGAGAGGACTCACGCATGAGTGGCGTCAAATAAGCATATAACTTGAGCGTGCTGATGTGCTGCTTCAGAGGCCTGGTCTTCTGCTTCTTGGGGAGCTACTTGACCACCACCCCTTCAACTCCTCAGACCTCAGCGCTGATGGCATATCTCGTCACATCTGCCTCCGTCAGCTCCTGACCAGGATGGGTTGAAACCATGTGATCAAGGACGTGATAACTCCAGACATAAGGGCGGATGGCACCCGCGATACTCCTGCAGATCTCGCAACACCACAACATCGGGGTTAGCTTGGGTCGCTACATCCGGAGATAGGAGCTGCTGCTGCGGGCTCCCCGGTGTACCACTGTATCCTCAGCAGCAGGACCAGAAGCTGCAGGACCGGCAACTGCTGCAAGAGCGACAGGCTCGGCGACAGCCGCATGCTCGACAGCGGCAGCAGCAGGAGCAAGAGCTAAGGGAGTAGCAGGAGTAAAAGAGGAGTGTAATGATGTGATTGTGCGCTGTCGCTTCGTCGAATTCTCCCTGGCCAGCTTCTCAGCTCCTCTCTTGCACTCTTTCCCCTGTGGGTGATTCCTTAGGGCCACTAGGTTGTCTGAGAATTTGAAGACCTTCAAACAATGCTCACAACAGGTTGTCATTGCTTAATTCATAGCAACTACCAATGCAGCTACACCGTGTGGGTCCAGAATGGGTGTACGCACAACGGTGCATGTGGTTCCGTAGCCATGACAACCCCCATGCCATAATTGCATGCCAAGAGGGGTCTGATATTCTGTGTGGAATGTTTATGATGCATATCTGTAGCAAACAATGAAATAATAGAAGGAATGCAACGGTGTAGCCATCGTCTCAATTTGATATTGTTTTTTGTTACCCCCCTCCCCCCCCCACTTTGACCCTCCATATCTCCCAGCCCCCCGGGCCAAAAACAATTTTAAGACCAGATATGGAAAGCTCCCGTCAAGCTCTACAACTTCCGAGGATGGGATTTTAAACTTTTGTTTCCCCCCCCCTCTCGTATCCAAGTCCTGAAACATTTGCGCGCCGCCTGAAATTTATTAGAAGCAAACAGACTTACCCCCCCCCGAAAATCATACTAGCCGTTTAGAAGGGGGTGAAGCTAGGCAGATTGAAGCTGATATTTTTGAACATACAGTGAGGGGCACAAAAGACAGAGAGGTGCTAATTGTTTGGGTTGGGGAGGCCGCATTGGCCTGTTTATCCGGGGGGGGGGTATTGCCACTGCAAGGATCCTGTCTGCCTTCAATTTGGGCCAACCAGGTTGGGTTTCCATGTCTGGCCGCCTACAATTGGACTGAAATTATACATTGGGATGCTGGCAGCTCAGCATCAGCTTAAATCTGGAAATAAATATCACGAGGAATTAAATGAATGATACAATGCGCACGATCACAAGCTCTACCCCAACCCCTCCCTTGCACACTCCCACACTTCAACCACTGCTCCTGCCATTTTTAGCATCCTTGGCCCTAAATCGCTTGGCCTGCACCACGCAGTCCATCAAGTCAATCTTGGGCGATTGGAAGTGCTTCAGCACATCATCGCTGTCGTGGCAGTGGTCCAGCATGGCGCGCCTCTGAGAGATGACTACCGCGGCGATGAAGTGCATGAACAAGCCCAACTCATCTTCGACGTCCGCTGCCGGCTGCCGCTCCCGCAACCCATCCTGCAACACGAGATCGTACGGGCTGCCAGGGCTCTCCATTGCCGGGGCGTCCAGCAATTCGCCATCAACCGCCAAATCATCTGCCCGCTCCTCGTGTCCACAGGTGCTGCCCCCATGATCCCCCCGTTGCCCTGTCGCTGGCTCCACAAGCCCCTCGGCCCAGCTCCCTCCTTGGGGACCTGCCTCGCAAGCAGCCCCAGGCACAGCATGATCCAGCGCACTTTCTTCTGCTTGCCCCTGATGCTGAGCACTTGCATCGCCCAGGGGGCACACCAGGCCATGGCTACCGGCATCAGAAGCCGACACGGATGCAACAGACGGAGCATGGTGGCCATGCGGGTAGAAGACGGGAGTGGACGAGGCGGGGGCAGGAGCCTCTACTTGCTTGCCCCCTTGCTGGGTCCGCCCCTCAACAGCTTGCCCCTCCGAAGCTGAGACGGCTGTGCCATCAAGCTGCTGGCTGCTGCCGCCATCCTGCTGTAGAGCCTCTGCTGCTGTGCCCTCCTGCGGCAGGGCCTCTGCTGCTGTGCCCTCCTGCGGCAGGGCCTCTGCTGCTGTGCCCTCCATCGGCAGGGCCTCTGCTGCTGTGCCCTCCTGCGGCAGGGCCTCTGCTGCTGTGCCCTCCATCGGTGGGGCCTCTGCTGCTGTGCCCACCTGCTGTAGGGCCTCTGCTGCCGTGCCCTCCTGCTCAGCCACAGCTGCTGCACCCTTCTGGTCGGCCTCAACAACCGAGCCCTCATGCGGCAGGGCCTCTACTGCCATGCCCTCCTGCTCAGCCGCAGCTGTCGTCCGCATGCTGAACGTCCGTCTGCTGAAAAGCTCCCCAGCCGCCGCCGCAACGCGTGAGGTCCAGCTAACGGAAACCGGGCCGGTTGCCGCCTCCCCCCCCGCAGCCTCGTCATGTGCGGGCTGCACCACCTGTTGCGCCTCTGCTCCCTCTTTGCTCCCCGGTACACATGTCGCACTTGTGGGCGTCTGGTTCTGCACTGCTTTTAAGAGGCCCTGGTCAACCTCCACAAATGACTGTAAATCCCGCGCCGTGCTCTCGGTGCCGACGAGGTCTCCCCCCTCCTGCTCATCCACGGGGCGTGTTGGCGAGGCGGCAAGCAGGTCGTCGGCCCACAGGATCTCCCACAACCTCAGCGCCTACAACAGGAGGTTCAAATGATTGCTGTACGGTGAAATTTCCTGAGGCCTGGGTGGAGAGGGTTTTATTGGAGAGCCTGCAACACGAGGTTCACAATCGTCGCCAGGGGAGCTTTTGACCTGGGGTGCGGAGAGGTTTCCCGGGGTCTGGGGAGAGAGGGTTTTATTGGAGCATGCACCAAAGGCCCTTCGGGGTGGCTGCCGTGCGGCCAACACAGGGTCAGCTACGAACAAACCTTGGCAGGCCTTCCTCCGGTGTCCTGTGCACCAGACATCTTGATGCACCCAGCAGCCCTGCCAAAGGCCTGGATGCAGCTGAAGTACGCTGAGATAAAGAGTGCGGCAACATAATCTCACACAGGCAGTCAGGCCAGCGGGCATATGTGAACTGTGCCCGGGGCATATGTGAACTGTGCCCGGGGCATATGTGAACTGTGCGCGGGGCAACCGTGGAGGATCGGAAGGAGTCCATGCCTTGTTGGGTGGCAAGCAGTGCTGTGCAATTGCACGGTAATTCAGGAATCGTGCAAGTCATTAAGGTCCCTTCCTGGTAAAAGTAGCTGGATTTGCCTGGCAATGACGGTGACTGAAACTCAGCAACGCAATTCAGCCCGTCATCGGCACATCACTGTTGGCCATGGATTAACTCCCTTGCTCACCTGCCTGGCTCACCTCCCTGGCTCACCTGCTCCAGGGGCAGCTCCCGCCGCATCAAGACAACAATCATTCTGTAGGCGAAGCGGCAGTCCGTCGCTCCGATCTGCAGACAAATGCAGCAGTCAGTGAGGTGATGCAGTCAGGAATAGACACTGCAACAGAAGGCAGAGATCCGCTAAAGAACAAGCACAAGGTTATCAGCCTTAGCTTTTTAGGGGGGAGAGAGTAAAATTTTCTCCTTTGTGTGCCTCTCCGCCTTTCCCTTCCCCTGTCAACTAGACTTCATTTCTCCCTACTTCACTTTTGGGCGCCCACGCAGCCGGGCCGTGTCAGCAGGGCCTGGAGGTGCAACGCCATCGACAAGCAATGCATGAGGGATTGGACGATGCGGCCAAGGGCTGCTAGCTAAAGAACAAGCAGAAGGTATCATTACCTGATGCAGCTCGTAATGCAGGGCTCAGAGGTGTCACGTCATGGACCGTATGAGGCACATGAAGGAATAGGGCGTCTGGGGAGCAGCGACTGGCTAAGGTGGGTGGGGAAAGGAGGTGTAACGACATGGAAAAGCTATCATCACCTGACACAGCTTAAAATGCAGGGCTCAGAGGTGTCACGTCATGGACCGTTTGAGGCATATGAAGGAATAGGGCGTCTGGGGAGCAGCGACTGGCCCAAGGTGGGTGGGGAAAGGAGGTGTAACAACATGGACAAGCTATCATCACCTGACGCAGCTTGTAATGCAGGGTAGGATCCAGTCCCTCGAGGATGCCGGCCAGCCGCGCCAGCTGCGCAAAGATGCCCGTGTCCTCCACTGCGAAGTTCCTCCTCACCTGCCGCATGCAAGGGACCAGAGGAGTGCTGTTTCGAGCAGGGACCAGAGGTGTAATGTCATTGCCCAGGCAGGCATCACAGGCAGGCATCATTGCCCAGGCATCATGGCATCATGGCATCATGGCCCAGGCAGGCATCACAGGCAGGCATCATTGCCTAGGCATCATGGCATCATGGCCCAGGCAGGCATCACAGGTAGAGGCCAAACAGTGTGTTGCGCAGTGCACAAGTCATGTACCGGTATTTAAAGGGTTGAATATACCGGCAAGACTGTATATTTGAATAGCCTTCCCTCAAAGTTAACATCGTTGAGGAATGAGGGACCCATTTAAATACGAATGATCGACCGTCGATACCAGCTTCAGTCGGGAATCAAGAGTTTTGGCGTACCCGGCGCCTACCTTGCGAAAAAGGCTGTGCGTGATTGCGTTAATTTTGAAACAACAGCAAAACAGACTTCTGCCTCACCTGCCCCACAAGTGGTGCAGGGGTGGGCAAACGTGTGAGCCGCCAGGAGCTAGTTAGAGCCTAGTTGTTGTTGTCCCCGCACGACCTCTGCAACACTGTCCCATGCACACCTTTTGCATCATCTTAGTAATTACAGCACCACAACGTGATACAGTCCCCAAGAGCATGTCAGTACTTACTAGTTGGCCCCACATTGGCCGCTGAAAAACATCAAAAATAATAATATACCCATACCGTACTGAAACAATATGAAAGCCTGCACTTTTTTTTTAATCGAAAATCGAATCAAAATCGAAATCGAAAAAGCGAAAAAAGGCGACCCTACCCCTTTGGTGCGCGGGGGGAAGGTCCCCCTCAGTGCTTTTTTAGCACCTTCCGCCACAATTCTGCTACAACATGATCCACGGCCGTGAGGGGCTGGCACAGCAAGGTGCCTGCTGCTGTGACCACCCGCCGCAGGTTAAGGGCAAAGTTTGGTCCCCATGGAGCCAGGGGTGGCCCCGCCCGGCGGCCCCCTGAAAGTGGTCTAGCACGCATCAAAATAATCACTGGCCCCCCTCGCCCTCAAATTGGGTCCCACCGTCCCTGGCACACCTTTCGCATCAGCTTCTCAAAGCACCAGAAGGCCAGCGAGTCATCCTCGATGAGCATGAGGAATGGGAGCGCCAAGTCAGACATGCTGCAGGGGGGAGGAGGGGTGAGGAAGGTGGTGAGGAGAGACGTGAGGAGGGGTGTGAGGAGGGAGGTGAGGAATGGGAGCACCAAGTCAGACAAGCTGCAGGGGGGAGAGGCGTGTGGAGGGAGGTGAGGTGCATCAAGTCAGACATACAGTGGGAGGTGTGAGCAGCGCCAAGTCAGGCATGCTGTGTGTGTGGGGGGGAGGGGGGAAGGGGGGGGGGGGCAGCGTTTGTCGGAGTAGCGCCAAGTCAGGCATGCTGTGTGTGTGGGGGTGAGGGGGAAAGGGGGGGGGGGGCAGCGTTTGTCGGAGTAGCGCCAAGTCAGGCATGCTGTGTGTGTGGGGGTGAGGGGGAAAGGGGGGGGGGGGCAGCGTTTGTCGGAGTAGCGCCAAGTCAGGCATGCTGTGTGTGTGGGGGGGGGGGAGGGGGGAAGGGGGGAGGGGGGCAGCGTTTGTCGGAGTAGCACCAAGTCAGACATGCTGTGTGTGTGGGGGGGGGGAAGGGGGAAGGGGGGGGGGGGGGCAGCGTTTGTCGGAGTAGCGCCAAGTCAGGCATGCTGTGTGTGTGGGGGTGAGGGGGAAAGGGGGGGGGGGGCAGCGTTTGTCGGAGTAGCGCCAAGTCAGGCATGCTGTGTGTGTGGGGGTGAGGGGGAAGGGGGGGGGGGGCAGCGTTTGTCGGAGTAGCGCCAAGTCAGGCATGCTGTGTGTGTGGGGGGGGGGAGGGGGGAAGGGGGGAGGGGGGCAGCGTTTGTCGGAGTAGCACCAAGTCAGACATGCTGTGTGTGTGGGGGGGGGGAGGGGGGAAGGGGGGGGGGGGGCAGCGTTTGTCGGAGTAGCGCCAAGTCAGACATGCTGTGTGTGTGGGGGGGAAGGGGGAAGGGGGGGGGGGGGGCAGCGTTTGTCGGAGTAGCGCCAAGTCAGGCATGCTGTGTGTGTGGGGGTGAGGGGGGAAGGGGGGGGGGGGGCAGCGTTTGTCGGAGTAGCGCCAAGTCAGGCATGCTGTGTGTGTGTGGGGGGGGAGGGGGGAAGGGGGGGGGGGCAGCGTTTGTCGGAGTAGCGCCAAGTCAGACATGCTGTGTGTGTGGGGGGGAGGGGGGGGGGGGGCAGCGTTTGTCGGAGTAGCGCCAAGTCAGACATGCTGTGTGTGTGGGGGGGGAGGGGGGAAGGGGGGGGGGGGGCAGCGTTTGTCGGAGTAGCGCCAAGTCAGGCATGCTGTGTGTGTGGGGGGGGGGAGGGGGGAAGGGGGGGGGGGGCAGCGTTTGTCGGAGTAGCGCCAAGTCAGACATGCTGTGTGTGTGGGGGGGGAGGGGGGAAGGGGGGGGGGGGCAGCGTTTGTCGGAGTAGCGCCAAGTCAGGCATGCTGTGTGTGTGGGGGGGGGGGAGGGGGGAAGGGGGGGGGGGGGGGCAGCGTTTGTCGGAGTAGCGCCAAGTCAGGCATGCTGTGTGTGTGGGGGTGAGGGGGAAGGGGGGGGGGGGGCAGCGTTTGTCGGAGTAGCGCCAAGTCAGGCATGCTGTGTGTGTGGGGGGGGGGAGGGGGGAAGGGGGGAGGGGGGCAGCGTTTGTCGGAGTAGCGCCAAGTCAGGCATGCTGTGTGTGTGGGGGGGGGGAGGGGGGAAGGGGGGGGGGGGGGCAGCGTTTGTCGGAGTAGCGCCAAGTCAGGCATGCTGTGTGTGTGGGGGTGAGGGGGAAGGGGGGGGGGGGCAGCGTTTGTCGGAGTAGCGCCAAGTCAGGCATGCTGTGTGTGTGGGGGGGGGGAGGGGGGAAGGGGGGAGGGGGGCAGCGTTTGTCGGAGTAGCGCCAAGTCAGACATGCTGTGTGTGTGGGGGGGAGGGGGAAAGGGGGGGGGGGGCAGCGTTTGTCGGAGTAGCGCCAAGTCAGGCATGCTGTGTGTGTGGGGGGGGGGAGGGGGGAAGGGGGGAGGGGGGGGGGGGGGGCAGCGTTTGTCGGAGTAGCGCCAAGTCAGACATGCTGTGTGTGTGGGGGGGAGGGGGAAAGGGGGGAGGGGGGAAGGGGGGGGGGGGGCAGCGTTTGTCGGAGTAGCGCCAAGTCACGCATGCTGTGTGTGTGGGGGGGGGGAGGGGGGAAGGGGGGAGGGGGGGGGGGGGCAGCGTTTGTCGGAGTAGCGCCAAGTCAGGCATGCTGTGTGTGTGGGGGGGGGGGGGGAGGGGGGGGGGGGGCAGCGTTTGTCGGAGTAGCGCCAAGTCAGGCATGCTGTGTGTGTGTGGGGGGGGGGGGCGGGGGGGTTAAGGGTTTACCATTGACTATGCTCACCCCTGGCAGTTACCTTAAGTTTAGATTATATGTTTTGGGGTTAAGGGTGTATGGTTTACCTCCGCTGTGCTCACCCCTGGCAGTTACCTTAAGTTTAGATTATATGTTTTGGGGTTAAGGGTGTGTGGTTTACCCTCCGCTGTGCTCACCCCTGGCAGTTACTGACAGTTTAGGTTTTAGGGTTAAGGGTTAGGCGTGTGTGGTTTACCCTCCGCTGTGCTCACCCCTGGCAGTAGCCTGTCTCTGGGTCATACACCGCGTAGGCTGACAGCAGGCTCACGAGGCGCAGCACCTGACGCTTCTGATCCCCTCCAAAGTGGGTGCACTGCTTCAGGTGATGCCTGCAAGGGGGGGTAAGGGTGGTGACATGTAGCTATGCGGCGGGATGGGAAGTGAGAGGCAGAATAGGAGTGCAAGATCAGGGTTTCAGTAATGGCCAGTGCTCCTTTTTCCGGCTACCAGTCCACCAGGCGGCCACACGGCTGCCAAACGCCCAGTTGGGGCCAAACCAGGACAGACCTACGACTGGTGTCCAAGGCAGTTTGGCTGGCCACAACCGAGGCCTCCAGCCATACTCCAGAGTGCAGCTGACATGTAGCTGTCGTTCTGACATGTAGCTGAGCCATGAAAAACGGAGCACTCGTGACAGACAGGCGGAGGAAAGCTAGGTATCTGCGACTGACATGCAGTCTTTATTTTCTACGAACGCCGTCAGAGGGCTTACACATTTTGTTCGGATTTGGCGACACCCTGAAGAGTGCTTCACTCCTTTTCTAACAGGCTGCGGCTCTTCTGCTGTCCAGTGTCGTCCTTACATCCCTCCCTGGATATCTTAACCTTGCTCCACTAAATAAAGGGTACGTTCGCAGGGTCCTTGGCAACATAAGTGCCGTTGGCATGCCGCACCCAAGGAGGGGTAATTTTAGTGCGCGTCAGACCACATTCAGGTGGCCGCCGGGCCGACTGGGACCTCTGGGCCGATAAGGACCAAACCTTGCCCTTTACCTGCGGCCGGTGGTCCAAGCAGCAGGCTTCTCGCTGCGCCAGCCCCTCAAGGCCATGGACCGTGATGAAGCTGAATTGAGGCTGAAGGTGCACTGAGCACCAAGGCCTGGGGATCTTGACCGGCCAACAAATACAGGACAGGGCAGCAAGGCTGGCTGCGCACGGCTGATCTGGGGTCAGAGGCAGAGAGGTGGTTCAAATACCAGTACGAGAGAAGCCGGAAACCTGCTGACAATTGGGCCCTGGGGACAGCCCATACCGGTACTCATGTCAACTTATCCATAGTATTTACACGTACCTGTATATATTGACCTCTGCATGCCTCTCCCTTGATGCCCTTAAGCCGCTCACCTTGCTAGCCCACTGACCCAGCACCCCGACGCCGCAGCAGCTGCTGTGAAGCTGCCGCTCCCCACCAGGGCCAGCCCAGTCCCGACAGCGGGGACGTTGCCCTCCCATTCCGCAGTGGTACTGCTGGACGCCAGGCGCTGGAAGGTGGAGCTGTCCGCCAGCGCGCTGCTGACCCACTGGCTGATGGCGCCCACCGTGGTCAGACTGTTCTTGGTGAAGTCGGTCCTACAAGGAACCGGTACCAGGCAATACAAAAAGACCAATAATAAGAAGGAACCGACAGATATCCGCCAGGGCATTGCTGACCCACTGGCTGGAGGCGCCCACAGTGGTCAGGCTGTTCAGGCAAGGAACCGGTATAATGCAATACAAACATCCACCTGGCTGTTCCTGGTGAAGGCGGTCCTGCAAGGGACCGGTACCAGGCAATACACAAATATCAATTATTGCAAGGAAACAACAAATTTGAACATGGATTTCTCAGCGACCAGCCGGCCATCACCCTCTGTGTGTCCATGCGGCCTTGCAGGCCCAGCACACAACGGATCCTCAGCTTGCTGCTATAAGGTTAACGCAACCACCCACAGCCATTTTCGAAAGGTGGCCAGGCAGAGCGAACCAGCGTGGGAGGCCATCCACCAATACCGAAATAGACATCAGGTCCTGATGCCGTCCATCAGTGTTACTTCAGCGTGCTTCAGCTACAATTCAGCTACTTCTCGATCTGCGGCTGCAAGGGGCTGGCGCAGCGAGGTGCCTGCTGCTTGGACCACCGGCCGCAGGTAAAGGGCAAGGTTTGGTCCCCATCGGCCCAGTGGTGGCCCCGCCCGGCGGCCCCCCTGAAAGTGGTCTGGCGCACATCAAAATAATCACTACCGTCAACTGCATTGACCACAAGCCACAAATAATCACCACCGTCAACTGCATATTGACCACAAGCCACAAATAATCACCACCGTCAACTGCATTGACCACACCACCTCATGAGCATTTAGTATCAGTGATGTGTAATTGCGCCATCATTCAGAAATTGTGTAGCTACTGTCCGTTGCAGGTAAAAGTAGCTGAATTTGCCTAGAAATTACGGCTGAAACTCAGCTACGTAGTTCAGCCACGGTAAGGACCGTAATCGGCACAGCACTGACTAGTATACTTTATCCACGGAACATGCCCTCATTTGCACCCCTTGGCCCGCAACCGCTTGGCTTGTACTGACCCCACTCGAACCTGATAGCGTCCATGAAACTGATCGCAAACCCTAATTTACCACCTCATGAGCACGCTTGTATACTCTAATCAAGGGACATGCCCTCTCCTTTTTGAGGGTATTAGGGATTAGGATCATGCCCTCTAATTTTTTAAGGGTATCAGGGTTTAGGAACATGCCCTCTCCTTTTTTAAGGTTTTAGGGTTTAGGAACATGCCCTCCCCTTTTGAAGGTTTTGGGGTTGAAGAACATGCCCTCCTTTTTGTTCGAGGGTTTAAGGGTTTAGGAACATGCCCTCTCCTTTTTATAGGGTTTTATATTCTGTTTGGTTCATGTCCCTGCCAGGCTGGTTGCCGTTGCCCCGGTTCTCTCTGCTTGGCCCTTTCGAAAAAGGCTCTGGGGGAGGCTGCGTTAACCTTGTAACAATAACTTGCCCCCCTTGGCCCGCACCCCCTTGGCCCGCGACCGCTTGGCCTGTTCTGCCCCCCCCCTCACCTGATCGCGTCCATGACAATGATCCGTTGCGCCTCATAAAACTGCTGCAGCTCCTGGGGCAGGTCCAGAGATGACACGGGCACTGCCCAGGGAGCCTGAAGCTACTTGGAGAGGGGGAGGGACACACTGTTCCTTTTTTGTGTCTGAGCAACTTATTGGCTACAGGTCAGCTACACTAAGGCCGCTGGCTGGAGGCTCCGTTTGTAGCCGGCCATGCTGCTCTGGCCACCAGTCGCAGGCTTATCCAGGTTTGGTCCCAATCAGACCTTTCGCGGCCGCGGGGCGGCCTGCCGGAGGTGGACTGTGTACCCGGAAAAAAAATATTGGAGGTCCAGGGTTGTGGTTCTGGGGGTCTAGGGTCAATAGGTCAATCTCCTTGGGCATCGGTTTATTTAGCCATGCCTCGCAAGCAGAGGTAAGCATGGCCATGCCCCTTAGGCATCGGGTTACATAGTCGTAATGCTTGAGTCTCCGTCAAGGCTGGGGATAATCACCGAGGCCGTAAGCTGTGGTCAGTATCCCCAGTCCTGACCGGGACTGACGCATGATAAACCGCTACCCGGTTCGGGCAGTCCATTTCCCTACACAGGCCTCTCAGGCAGAGGTGAGCATGGTCATGCCCCTCAGGCATAGGAGCGCTACAGACAGCCAAGCCAATGCCCATGTCGTTCACAACTGGGCAGCTGAGCAGGAGGGGGGCTCACCAAGCTTGTCGATGTGTCATCAGCTGGTCCTGCAACATTAGGGCCAGGAGCATCAGGCCCCAGGGGGGCGCCTGCATGCCGCTGCTGCCGCTGAATGCGCTCTAGGATGTCCCCCTCGATATCTTGGCACATGGCCACCAGCTGCTGGTAAGCTCCCTGGTACGCGTCTAGGGCAGCCTGGCGCGCCAATGGAGCCATGCCGGGTTCCAGGACACCCAGCAGGAGCGGCCACAGCTCACGTTTAGCATCAGGCTCCTTGATTCCCTGCATGGATGGGTCGGCATGCTCGAATCGGAACGCATGGAATCGCTGCACCCTGGTTCCTACACAGTCATGTCCAGGGGAGAGCTGTCATCAGGACATGACAGGAAGGTACGGGATCACAAGGCAGGGTCGGGCTCGTGCAAACCTTCTCGCAAATGTGGTCGACAACAGAGGGCCAGTCTTTAATGCTGCCGTCTTCTTGTTGCTGCTGTCTCCAGTCGGAGAGAGTAAAAGGGTTCCTGAGCAAGTAGGCGAGTTGAGTGGTGACAAGAAAAACCCGTTCTGATTCTTTCTACCGCAGTGCCTGTGTTACATGCTGACTCCAGATGGAAGTCGGGAAAGCGCGCTGCGAAGTTGTGAGCACTTCAAGTATCCAGGTTATGTCCGCGTACAGACGATATAATCACCTCTCTCTCTTCTTGGACAAAGCATATCCCAACGCCGCTGCAGCAACTATCGACACCCCCACTCCTACGCCAACCTGCAACTCTGAACTATTTCCCCTCTTTTTCAAAATACCCGGATGAGGGGTCATTACAGAAACACTGTGCTCAAAATCTTATGTGTCTCGAGCAAATATTATGATCAGATTCCAGAAGGAAAACGAAAAGACAACGCCGGTGCGTTTCTTAAAGCAGGGGTCTTAAAGCATACGGCATTTGAAATGCCGTACCAGGGGGTGGGAAGCAACGAGGGTTTGATCCAGGCCAAAACCAGGGTGCAGAAAAATGTTAGGAAGCAAGTTCGTAGGATGCAGTGATGGCTAGATCTAAAGCTGATATTAATGTTTCGCAATCATTCGCCTCGATTGGGTCGGGATTGGGCCCTCGTGGCTCAAAAGTTCGAGTTTCAGCAGGTGTCGCACTCTGCCCACGTTTGGGCGAAAATCATGCACATAGATGGTCGAGTTATTTTTAAGAATGAAGGCCTGTATGCTCACTGCACAAGGGCAGTTTCAAAACTTGTACAACACCTGTACCAGAAAAAACGCAAAACATGTCTGGCTGGTTTGATACTGGGCCTGTGCACACTGAGATCAACGTAAAAAGGCATCTAGCAACCTTACGCTTGCTCTTTAAAATCGCAGCACGCTCTCGACGGCAGCACCGTATGGAATCGGAAATCCAGTGACAAACGGACCAAGCGTCAATGTTGGGCGATGCTGAACCAAACATAGAGGTAAGAACGGATTATGAAACGGAAAACCAACCTCCATATTCGTAATAATCAGCGTTAAGTGAAGTGCAAAATAGGGAGCATACTAGCATGTGTGATGCACACCTGACCCTGCTCTTCACATGCAGGCAGACACCCTCAATGATAACGCGGTGAAGTTAGTGATGCAGCAGCATGTGAAATAGATCAGTTCTGACCCTCTCCTCCCTCCTCTCCCTCCGCTCTCAAGCGTATGGCCAATGGGAGGGCATGCTGGAGGGGTCCCGGTGTCTGTGGGTGGCATGGAATGACATGTTGGAGAAGCTGCCCGGCGGCTTCCGCGCTATCACCGTTCGCATGGAAGATGGAGGTGCACCAGCGCTCTTGCGCCAGCTGCAAGGGCAGATGGTGCAGGGCTGGATGCATGCCCTGGAGGCAGAGATGCTAGGATAGGCTGGACAGCTAACAGCATCAACGCGCAGATGGCGCTTCGCGACCGCCTCAAGAATGACAAGCCAGCTACAGCAGGCCGCACCAAGCGGAAGCATCCAGCCGAGGAGGAGGACGATGGGGCCAAGGGCACTGCTCGTGGGGGTGTGACAGTGGCGCCGGCAGTACGCCATGCACCAGCACCGGCTGTGGCTGTGGTCCGGGAGGGTGTGTTTTATCCAACAGCAACAGCCGAGGGAGCCAAGGTGCAACTTGCATGCAGCAAGTGCCCCACAACCATGAAGCCTGGATCCTGTCCGTTCTGCCCCACTTGCTGCTTTTCTGTCGACAGCTTTCCGGCTTTGTCTTGCGGTGCGCAAGCAAGACCAGGAAGCACATCCGAGGCGAGCAAGCTGCTGGAAAAGCAGAAGTGGCAGCAGCAGCAGCAGCAGCCACTGGGCCATAAACACCTGAACATGAGGCATTTTTTTTATCCCTAAAAATATGCAGGGGGCAGAGAGGCAGAAACTCAGAGATTTTAGGAACAAGTATTAGGATACCAAGTAAGCGCCCGTATTCACCGTAATCCCCTATTTAGCTGGAAAATGGGAAAGAAAAGGAAAGAAAAGAAAAGAGAACGTCGATGCGGCGTGGATTTTGGGAACTAAGTGTCGCGGCACAGGGGTGCACCCTGGAATGGGTGCACCAGGCGAAAAGAACACAAGACATAACTTCCAACCGAAAAAGCAGTTGGCGCAGTCAAACGCACGGTGCAGTCATACGTCGTGACATAAGTACAGGTTTAAGAGACACCCAAGCCCCGGTATGTATACACTTTGAAGGGAAATGAGACTTGGGTGGGTCAGTAAGAACAGGGGGAGACACTAATCGACAATCGGAGGGACTGTTTGCAAGATAACGTCGAAGACGATGGATGGAATATGCAGACTGGGCAGTGTGAACGGAAAGTTGTTTAAGCAGAGTAGAGATATGGAGAGGTAGAATGCCAAGAACAGGAAAATGTGCATGATGCCTTTATTAGAATGGAGGACGCAAGCGGCACGCCTGACCCGACCGCGATAGCGTACGGTAGGGTGTACCCGATACCCGGGCTGTTTCTTGTGTTCGGGCTCTGTGCGGGGCACGGCACGGTACGGCAAGTGCAAAACCAAAGCCGTGTTTCCCGTCCCCGGGGAGGAGAAATGCCGAAGATTAAGATAAGTGAGGCCGTGTTTCCCACATCCGCCCCAGGAAGACCGTGTAACCCGCCCACCCGCCCACAGGGGCGGTTCCCCAGCAGGGGCAGGCGAGGCAGGGGTGGACTTCATGCCACGACTTCATGTGTGAAATAAGGCTTCGTGCACCAATCCCCCAGGGTACAGGGAAAAAACCCCGTTGTGTGTTGTCTGCATTCCCCCGGTACCTTATTAGCGTCTTTCCTGCATTTTTCTTACTATGTCTTGATAATTGAATACAACCGAAGGCTCAAGTTCCCCTCATCCAATTTGAGAGCATGCCTCATTCTGGTTCGCAATCCGATAGCGAGGAAAAAGAGGGGCTTTTGACGGGACCTTGTGCAAGTGACGAACCAGCTGATGAGGAAGAGGCCGTGCCCTCTAAATGTGTTCGGGCCAAGGCGGAACTAACCGCAGTCCCATATACGCATGAAAAGCCGGAGCAGACAAAATTAAAAGAATGGACGCGAGGACCAGCTCTTGAGGCACCGGGCGAAACATTGAATCTGTGTAGAATCTGCCTGGTGGGTGTTTGCAGGTTCGGGAATCGAGCCTCCAGAGCTCTGTGACCTCTCTAACGCAACCATTGTGATGCAACATGACGTCCCGATCGCGTTTGTCCCCCATTCTCTGACAAGGGTCATCACTGTTGGCGCAGGAGGAGGACGCAGTCATCAACCTTGATTCGCCATGTGGGTGTGCCGGCACCCAAAGGTGGGCCCATCAGGCATGCATCCAGCGCTGGGTGCAGGAAAAGGGCAACCTGAGGTGTGAAGTGTGTGGACAGGACTACAAGGGGAACTATGAAGCTCCGCCGCCACCGCTACCGCCAACTGGAAGCGTGCCGCCCATGTTCATCGTGGGTCCCACATCCACGGCGCGCATGTCCCCTGCGACTGAACAGATGCAAATCATCGAGGAGCGGGAGGAATTCCAGAGAAGTAAGTGATTCTCATACCATTTTACACAGCCGAAAGAGAGCTCGTATCACTGACAGCATCATACACAGAAACAAAAAGATAACACGTGCATCCCGCGTACAGTTAGTTATTTGAATGACCCCTGCTCTGCATAGTACTGCGCAGGTCCGCTGATGGGCTTGAGCTGATGCTGTGCTGATGCCAGCCCCCCCCCTCTTGCTTGAGGTGATGCTGTGCTGATGCCAGCCCCCCCGCCCCTCTTGTGCAGGTCATCCAGGCATTTCTTGTGTGTTCACGGCATGCGTGTTCATCCTCTTCCTAGTGGTCATGCATCACTCTGTGGTCATTGCGGACGGCGAGGATGGAGGCTACCCGCCGATGCCGAACACCCCGCCCATGCCGGCTGCGATGGATGGCGACCCGGACCTGTCCCTGTTCCTCCTGTGGGTGGTGACCAAAGCAGTCATGATCGGCCTGCCCTTGTGGATTATGATGCGAGTGGCGTCCGGGCAGGCGCAAAGAGAGCAGTATGCGGCCATGATGCGAGGAGGGGCACCTAGCGACGAGAGCCGGCGCATGGTGTTCCGCATGCAGTTTCCCCCCAGGGGAATGCAAGCGGTCTGAGCCTTGCGTGGTTGCGGGGGATAGCACACATCAAGCCGCTTTTCCTATCTGATGAACGTTCATTCACTTTTGAAGGACGTAAATAATAATAAAATAAAAATATGCTTGTTTAGCCATGCTAGCAAGTCAATGACATAACACCCCTGGGCCATGCTGCAAAGGCTCGGCCGCATGGGCGCCCAACTGTCTGGTTGGGAGAAAAAGAAACGAAAAGGCTGGAGGAGACAGGAAAGGAACCAGTAGGGGCATACTATGTCATGTACTTTAATTTATATTAAGACCCCTCCTAATCATTCATATGGGTGCAGAATCCAATGGTGACTTGTGGGCGAAAATGTGTGTTTGTTATTCATGAATGTACCCTGGGTCACAGCTGCACAGTCTGATGGGTTACCTTTCTTTAAATAATGGAACCTCATTCACACATGCGGCACACTGTTGCCTCATTTCCCGGGTCATTATACTTTTTGCACAAATCATGTTATTGGCTGCCTGAATCCAGACACACTTCTTGCATGGCCTTCCTCCACCGCAGTGTCTTTGAGCTGTGCTGCGGTAAGTTGCTCGCATAGAAGTGCTACACGTGTTTCCTGGTCCAGATTTTCGAATCTTGTCTCCCTTCTTGGTCTCTTCCAAAGTACACGCTATCCTATTCCTCATGTCAGCAGCCGTAGCCTCCAACCAGGTTGATTGCGTCAAAACCTTCTATTATTCAGTTCTGAATGGGATTTCTGACCTCGGGTTGTGACCCCAACTAGACTTGAATCTCGGACACATGATCGATAATCGGCATTTCTTGGCCACCCTGAATTTGAGAGCACACGTCATGAAACGTCATCCATACCGAAAGATCGAGGGATCGAACCCGCCAAACGATCATTCCCCCCCCGTCTATAGATTGCCGGGTTCCATGTTCCTGCCCCCCTCACATAGGAGGATGGCATTCATAATTCCGGCTACCATGTACGGTCTGGGCCATGGCTGCACCATGGCACGGGCCGTACTTGGTAGCTGGAATCGAGCCTAGTCATTCCCTACCAAGCATTAACCCATGCAGCCGAGCGTCCAGCAGGGCCCAGCGGGTCAATGACGTTACACCTCTGGGCCATGATGTTGGGCTAGGGGAGACGGCGACCATGTGGAGGACGCGCTGCATGCTTGTTTTCAATGCCACAGCGTGCAGGATCAACTTCGAGAGCGGGGATGGGCAGGTGCTCCGACCGGTGCTAGAGACTGTTTAGAGTTGTACCAGGGCAGGCTTGGGTGGGATGCCCTGGCCTTTGTGGACGACGTGGTACATATCGTTGAGGCGTTGACATTTTCAGACGTTGGACCTTCCTTTGTATTTTGTCAAGAACGTTACACCTATGGGCCCTCTCAAAGCTCGGCCGCGTGGGCGCCCAACTTTTCAGAAGGGAGTAAAGAAGGAACTAAAAGGAAGAGAGGGGGGAAGGAACAAAAGGAGAGGCCGGGAAGGCAACGAAGACCAAGTCCAACACCTAAGTTCCACTAGAGACTGACCCTCAACAAAGCCTCTAAAAAAAGATAAGTTCAGAAGAGCAAGTGTATCCCACCCCTGCTTGGCCGCGAGGGCGCCTCACTGATTAGAAGGGAGAAGAGAAGCAACTAAAAAGGGGGCAAACAACAACAACAACTACAACCTTTGTATTTTGTGTTTTCCAGCCTTTGTTTTGTCCCTTCACTTTTTTCCACGTCCCCCCCTTTCTTTTGTCCTGCCCCCTTCTGTGTTTCTTTCCATCTTTCCTCCCAACTCTTTAGTTAGGCGCCCACGCGACCGAGCCTTATTTGAGCAGGGCCCAGAGGTGTAACGTCATTGACCTCTGGGCTCTATTCAAAAGGCTCGGCTGCGTGGGCGCCTCATTAAGGGGTTGGGAGTAGTAAAGAACGAAACAAACACAAGGGGGAAGGGGTGGAAATGAGGAAAAGGACAGGGGGGAAACGTCTACGCCTCAACGATATATTACATAGGGAGAGAGGTTGGACAGGCCCCAAAGACTTTCAACAGTTGTACTGGGGCGGACTTGGATGGAGGTTCTGACTTATGTTGAGGACGTTGTACGCTTTGTTGAGGCCTAGATGTGTTGCTTTTCTTTGCCTTCTTGGGGAATAGGCTTGCGATGGGCAAAGATACTTCGGGCTGCCTTTTCCTTTTTGGGGGGGTCAATGACATTACACCTTGGGGCCCGCTCAAAGCTCGGCCGCGTGGGCGCCCAACTGTTCAGAAGGGGGGCAAGAAGACACTAAAAGGAAGAGGGGGGGAAAGGAACAAAATGAGGCTGCCTTGTCCTTTTTGGGGGGGGTGTTTCTTCTCCTTTGTGTTCATCTCCTTCTTTCCCTCTTGCCCTAAGTTTCTTTTCTTCCAACGGGACAGTTGAGCGCCCACGCGGCCAAGCCTTTTTGAGCAGGGCCCAGACGTTTAGAACAGTGCATACCCTGCAGGGCCCAGAGGTGTTATGTCATAGACATATATACCACGTCTTCCAAAAAAGTCAGGGCATCCCACTCAAGCCTGCCCCAGTACAACTCAAAGAAGTCCCCAGCACCATTTAAAGGACCTGCCCATCCCCGCTTCCTCAGTTGACCATGCACGCTGGGACATTGAAAGCAAGCATCCAATTCGTCCTCCACATGCTTGCCGTCTCCCATAGCCCAACATCCCTGGCAGCACCATCTGTCACGCTGCTGACCGCTGTGCCGTCCTCTAGTGTCAGCCGTGCTGACGGCGCCGAGCCGCAGCCTTCAGTTCGTGTGCATGCAAGCACACTCCCTTAGGCTGGTGCGGCCCCTGGCCTGCGCCCGCCGTAGACCGTCACCAGGTGTGGTAGGCGGCTGCAGACCTGTGTTCAGTGGCAGGATCTCTGTGGTCCCCTCTGCCAGCTGCATCCAGCTGCGCCCGCTCGTATGCTGCATCAATTAGCGCTCAGGTAGCGGCTGTAGGTCTGTCGCTGTATGACGCAGTTTGTTGACGACTGATCCTGCTCTTGAGGCAATGCCGAGGTCTGAGGTGATCGGTGGCCCACACCACATCACCGTACTTGGCCACAGGCGCTGCATAGACAGACGCCAACCGGATGCGTGCAGGCAGATGATGCCTGAGTTGCACCTTGGCGGCGGCCACGCTGCAACGGGTATGCACTCTCCTAAACCTCTAGTTAGGAGCCCACGCGGCCGAGCTCTTTAGCAGGGCCTAGAGGTGTAACGCCATTGACTCTTCTAAACACTTGGCGTTAAACTATCGTTAGTACGGCGCAGAAGTTGTGGACTCAGAAACTTGGACTCCTGACAAACGCCAGCACTGGTAAACGCTAGGGTCATGCCTCTCCATTCCAGTCCCCATTCCAGGTCAAGAATCATGTCACACATCTGGGCCATGCTGAAAAGGCTCGGCCGCGTGGGCGCCCAACTATCTGGTCGGGAGGACACATTCCAGGTGTTTTACATGTAATGCTCCGCTGGACAAACTTCAGTCCGTGGGGCGCTTGAGGATGGGCGAGACCCGGGAACCCGGGTGCACAAATGGCGTATACAACCATGCACCCACCCCACCACACATACGCCCCAACACAGGTGACTGCACCATGGCCCAGTCTGTGCGTAGTAGCTGGAATTGAGCCTCGTCATTCCCTACCAGCCCCACGCGGCTGAGTGTTCAGCGGGTATGCACCGTTCTATACAAGCACAGGTGACCTTGGTTGCCTGATGCAGGAATAACAGGGCCAGTGTCATCACCAAATGTCATAACAAATCATAACGGGCGGAATGCCCCGAAACACTATACCAGAAAAAACAGCGGTAAAGGCAGAGGCAAGTAGCGTACCTATACAGCCAGCCAGCCTACATAGCTATATTCCCAGGGGGCAGCATAAGTAAGAGCCATTCTCTCCATGAGGTGCCTCCGCTTCAAAGTTCGTTTCTTAGCGTATCAAGTGGACTTGCAGGCACATAATGCGTTCGCTTCAAACTTGGTGTCTTAGCGTATCAACTTGACTTGCAGAGACATGAGATGTGTCCGCCTCAACGTTGGTTTCTTAGCGCATCAGCTCCACTTGCAGGGACTGGTTGCCATCTCCGCTGGGGCGGAATTCCTTCCGTGCCTCTCGGATCTTGTTGAGTGCAGGCTTGAGCGAGAATGTTCGCTTCATCCAGGCGCCCAGTCGGACTGTGGAGGCAGGAGATCAGGGTGATGGAGGTCAGGAGGAGGAGGCGAAAATGTAAAAAACAAACGTCCGTGATTCCCGCACAATATGATAGTAAGATCCTGGTAAGATCTTGAGGATCTGAAGATCTAAAAGGGATCTAAGATCTGGCTGATCAGTGGGGACATGCAAAGAGAGGATCACGAAGATGATGGGACAGGGAAATGCAGGGCACATGGAGATCCCGCATCAAAGCAGTACGATGATTCTAGCAGGAAATTTGCGAGCTGCACTAGGTTTTTTGCAGTGGACACAATGAGCCCTTCATAACCCATAAGCATAAAGGGATAGCAGGCCGGACCTCCCCCAGCGCTCATTAGACTGCAGGCCAGAGCTCCCCCTGTGCTCATTAGACAGCATGCCGGGCCCAGCAAGTGTTTGGCCGCATTGCAGTGTACACCGGGCTTTGCTTCAACAATGGCCAACCTGAGCCCTGCAAGTGTTCCTCGGCCTTCAATCTAAGAACACATACAGCTTTTTTCACACTTGTCGTGATATCAGGGCTTTTCGTCCCTGATATACCGGTACCGTAGATTTCCTCTGCCTTCCCTCATAATTAGCGTTGTTGTTGGGATCCATGGATTTAATAATAATCGATTGTTGACGCCAGTTTTCAGCCGGAAATTAAGAGTTCTTGTCGACAGCTTGCCTGGAGGGCAGCATTTTCTTTTCTTTTTTTAATGCCCGAGGGATGGAAAATCAAATCTACATTAATAACAACCTTTGTGCAAATTGCTGTTGACAGTGTCCTATTAGCATGGGGATCTCACTCTGTTCTGTACAAGCAGAGTGATTTCATGCTAAGCGAACATTTCAGAAGGTTGGCAGAAGGCGGTGCAAGTAGAGAAATCAGGTGTATCATTGAGGGGGAGCGGAGTAACGTGACTATGTGGATTTGTACCCTATCAGCTGGGGTCGGGCAGTGCGTGTAAGAGTCAGCAATAGAGATCACCCAGCGAGTATTGATAAGGAGTTCAGAAAAAATCACGGGTACAAATAAAAAATTTGTGTTTTCCTGGGGGTTTTGAAAGCACTCAGCATGAAGTGAAAGCACTGAGACCCCCTGCTTGCTCAGCCTCAAGCAGAGCAAGGGATAAGCCGTGTTGCAATCCACCGTGCTGCATTGGGTTGGGACAGCACTTCCCTACTGAGATCCCAAACAGCTGCCACCACCTGTCTCCTGCCCCAGAGATCTGGTCCCTCGGGCCATGAATCTTCCCTCAGGGTTAAGGGTTTAGGGTTAACCCTAAACCTTGTTTTTTATTCCTCCAGGATCAGCGTGGAATGAATCTGTGGCAATCCTGTGGCCAGGGGCCCAACCAGCCGACGGAGCAGCAAACCGGACGCCCTCATGGTCATGGATAGGCTAAATAGCAGCAAACTCTGAATGAAGGAAAGAAACCGCCAGACTCCCAAAATTGAGCAACGTACATTGAAGTTCCAAGCTGAAGGAGCCACCCCAAGGCACAGCTGCGCCGTGAGATAGAAAGGTGCCACCCCAAAGGCTGCCACCCCAAAGCTCATAGGCTCAAAGGCTCAAAAGATGCCGCCCCAAAGCTGCCACCCCAAGGCACCGCTGCGCCGTGAGCTCAACAGGTGCAAGGACACAGGAGCATGGCAGGCGGCAATGGGAGCAGAGGATCACAGTCAGGTATTTTTTTCAGGGGTTACTGGTTACGAGTCGTAACCAAAGTGGTAACCAAAGAATTAATTCGGCAGAGCCAAAGGCACAGCAGCAGCACCAAGAACTTGCCTCCTAGGCTTTCAACTGGTAAACCATCATTAATGCTGAGTACCTCTAAAAAATACCCTGATCACAGTATTCATACGAGGCTTAAGCCACAATTTGGCTACATGACGGTGGATGGCCGTGGGGGCCCTGGTGCAGCCAACGCTACTGGTAAACCATCATTAATGCTGAGCACCTCTAAAAAATACCCTGATCACAGTTTTCATACCAGGCATAAGCCACAATTTGGCTACATGACGGTGGATGGCCGTGGGGGCCCTGGTGCAGCCAACGCTACTGGTAAACCATCATTAATGCTGAGCACCTCTAAAAAATACCCTGATCACAGTTTTCATACCAGGCATAAGCCACAATTTGGCTACATGACGGTGGATGGCCGTGGGGGCCCTGGTGCAGCCAACGCTACTGGTGCACGGGCCACCTGTTTTAGCCTGTCTAGGTTTAGTCCCAATTCGCTCAGTTGAGGCTGCCAGCCAAACATGGTCTGGTACGCAAAGGAAGGAAGATCTCCCAGAGCTCAGGTCTCAGGGCCAGACTGCATCGGTGGCCAGGTGAGCCCATTGGAAAGGGGAGTCAGGGAAGCCCCAGGAGCCTCATTGGCCAAGGGAGTCAGGGAAGCCCCAGGAGCCCCATCGGCCAAGGGAGTCAGGGAAGTCCCAGGGGCCCCATTGGCCAAGGGAGTCAGGGAAGCCCCAGGAGCCCCATTGGCCAAAGGAGTCAGGGAAGCCCCAGGAGCCCCATTGGCCAAGGCAGTCAGGGGAGCCCCATTGGCCAGGGGAGCTGCAGCCCATACCGGCTAAAGATTTCAAATTCCATTTGTCTAGAACAGGTAGTGCCCCCCTGGAGGACTTCCACAACCCACACCGACAAACCCTGGAGCAAACACAGCGTGCCCGGAATCGGATCTCGCCACAAAGTCTACGCAGACACCCATCAGCTAACAGTTGCAGAGGCAGCAGCACCGGCAACAACAGGGACTGCTGTGGAGGAGTGGAGCGTCTTAGAGGCTCGTTCAAGGCCATTGTTCGTTTAAGGTCAAAGTTTAAGGCCCGCCAACGTGAAGGCTTGTTGAGGATATATACCCCAAAAGCTTGAAGAGAGGCTGCCCCTTGAGAATATAGCCCAAGAAGCGGAGGAATAGCTGTGACCCTGCTGGCGCATGGCACTCTACCCAGTGAGCCCATCCATTTTTGAATCAGCATTTATTTTATTCTGCACCAGACCACCTTGAGCTAGTCGATGGGCAGTCACCACATGACCAAAGGGCCCATGGGGAGTGTCCCAGCGTTTCATTTTTCGTGACTCAGCTACATGTCAGCTACAATCCAGCCTCTGGCTAGAGGCCTCATTTGTGGCCAGCCATGCTGCATTGGCTACATAACGTAGGCCAGTCCAGATTTGCTCCCTATCGGGCCGCTAGCGGCCGCAGGGCGGCCTGCCCAAGCTGGACTCGTAGCCGGGGAAAATAAGAAACACAGATGGGGACCCAACCTTGACCGGCCTGTGGCTGGTCGCCTAGGCAGCAGGGCATACTGCACGAGACCACCTCCTCCGTTGGCCATCAAGGAGCAGCATTGTAGCTGCAGCATATCACACTAAACATTGGTTTGAATCCCTGCTTCCCTGCGCACCTTCAGGGGTGCGGATCATGGGCAGCAGCAGCTTGACGTTCTTGGCTGGCAACCAGTCGAATAGCCCTTGGCCCCAGACAAGCGTGTTCTCATCGATGCAGCCTTGGACCCAGGCGTCCTTGAGCACATGCAGTGGGCAAGGCCCGCGGGGGATGCTCATGCGGTCCCTGTAGTACCAGGTGTTTTTGCGCATGAGCATGCGCTGGTAGTTGATCATCTCGTACTGGTAGGGGCTGAGCTGGACCTTGCGCACTCGTGGCCGCAGCTCCTGTTTCCAAGGCTCCGCTGGTGCCTCGAATTCAGCAGGGTTGGGAATGCTCATGTCGTAGATGTTGGACAGCTCCATGACTTCGGCGCGGTGCGCATCCTCGCGCGAGATTTGCTTTTTACGGATGTCAGATGCCGTGGACACTGCACCGGCCAAGGCACCGGAGGAGACTGAGAGCTCGGCGATGCCCGGGATCAGCTCGGCGATTCGTCTGTCCATCGCTAAAGCGCGCTCTGCATCCTCTGCCTCGTGACTTTTCGTGGCATCGGCATTGCTGCTGCCGGGGCGCAGTTTGCGAATCCTAATCTTCCTGAGGGTCGGCTGCTGCTTATCCCCACCCTCTTCACTCAGATTGGAGCCTGGTTCTGACATCGCGAATCAGCTATGCATCAATTGGGTGACAATCCAGACGCCTTGATGAATCAATGCTGGAAGAATTGTACCTTCGGGGTTCAGGAGGCAGGACCCTATCTAAATTGTCAACGGGATCTGAGTACCTGACCGATTTTTATTCTATCTTTGCCCTACGGTATAGTTTAACATGTGTACTCAGGAATAGGACGATCAGCATGACACGTTTTGAGCACACGCGAAGTGTGTATGGTTAGGGGTAGCCACTGGACATGATGAGGGAGCTTTGGGTGTAACATGATTGTACTGAAGTAGGCAGCACAATATAGGGTGGTATCACTATCCGTTATGTAATGGGCAAGAACATTGGAGATGTTCTTTAATAGAGGGAGTGAGGCCGAAGTAAACCAAGGGGTGCCGTAGTGGATATCTGAGTTGGAATCGTCAGGGGTTCGGCAGCAGGGTCAAGCTGATGGGAGGGATGCCATGACATGTTTGTTACGTGGAAAAGGTTTCATAAGTGTTCAAGCGGTGGGTGATTCCAAAGCCTGTGTTAATGTGTCACCATTCCCCTTGTGCCAGCCAGGTCTTTGCCGATTAGTACCAGAATGACAGTATACCAATCTCACATTTAGCCATATGTTCATGACGTTACACCCCTGGGCCATGGACTCAGGTGTTGGACTTGGTCTTCTTTGCCTTCCCGGCCTCTCCTTTTGTTTCTTTCCCCCTCTCTTCCTTTTAGTTCCTTCTTTACTCCCTTCTGAACAGTTGGGCGCCCACGCGGCCGAGCTCTGAGCAGGCCCAGAGGTGTAACGTTATTGACCCTGGGCCATGCTTAAACAAAGCTCGGCCAAGTCGCTCGGCAAAAATAAAGCCAGCTAGGAAAATTAAGGGAGAAGGCACAAGATGAAAGAAAGGTACGCAAGTTCACCTAGAGGACGAGGATGCGGCCATAAAACGGTACGCAAATGGAGTGTGGGGCAAACTATATAAACGCAGAAGATTCTGCAGCTGTGTTCTGGGAGAAATTTGGTTCTCTTATCTTTTAGTGTATGATGAAAAGAGAGAATCATCTCCAACCTTTGCCAAATCTCCCGTATCCCCCCTAATTCTCTAGGCGGTGCTCAATCGACCTCTTTTGCACCCACGTCATGTTTTATGGCTGGGGCTTATCTTCTGCCCTATAGGGTTCATTCCCTGCTAGTTGCTTGCCCAAGGGGGTCACTGGCCTTCGTTTTCTGTCCTAGTGCATCAAGTGCCTGTACCAGTTTATGGGCACATGTCCCATGCATCAAATGTGATGCTCTGATGGACTGTAAAAACTTCACTAATTTCACAACTTCACCTTCCGAACAACAAGAACAACACGAAAAAGGACAGGCAAACCGTTTCTCCTGCCCCTAACGAAACTAGCCTTCGAAAAAACTAAATAGCAAGTTCCACAAAAGCCAGGGCCTCCCATTCCTGCCTGCATGCTATCCTAGTTCCTGTCTCGTAGGGAGGAAAAAGAAAAAGAATTAATTGCAAGAGGTAAGACAGAGAGGACTAGAGGAGCATTATAGACAAATATCTCCCCCCCTCCCAGAAAACGGAAAGGCGGACCGAAGGTTCCCGACCTTGAAAGCAAAAGAGAGACAAAAAAGGAAAGAGCCGGTCCCCAAGGCGGCAAAACAAAGACAACAAACAAACTAGCCCGCAACAAAGTCTACCACGTCTCCAGCAAAAGCCAGAGCCTCCCACCCATGTCTGCCCAGCCCTGGTACAACTGCTGACAATCCGTGGCGCCCTCCGGAGGGCCTGCCCAACCTCTCGCCCTCAGCCTCTCCTTCTCGCTAGGGCACTGAAAGCACACATGCAGCGCATCCTCCACACGCTAGCCGTGTCTTTCAGCACAATTTTCTTCCAACGAGACAGTTGGGCGCCCACGCGGCCGAGCCTTTTTGAGCAGGGCCCAGAGGTTTAATGTCATTGACCGTTGGCAGGAGCTTGTGTCACGCTGCTGATCGCTGCGCCGTCCTCTATTATTAGTTATGCAGACCGCTTTGAGTCGCAGCCATAAGTAAGTGCACACACGAGCGCAAACCCTTTTGCCAGTGCGGCTCCTGGCGGGTGCCAACACGGCGCCGCCTAAACAAGGCGTGGTAGGCGGCCGCAGGCCTGTTTTCGGTGACGGGGTCCCTAGAGTCTCCCCGGCCGACGACCTCCATCTGCGCCCGCTCATAGGCAGTGTGCACTAGCGCTAGCGTCTTAGAGACGGGTAAAGGCTGTAGGTCAGCCGCTGCCTGACGCAGTTTGGGGACGTCCGCTCCCCGCTCTAGCTCCTTTAAGGCACATAGCAGTTTACTGCACCAATTGCGTCCTCCAGTGGTCTGACTGAGCGCGAGCTGCATATCAGCCGCCACGGTTGCCGCCATGAACGGACTGTCTCTCCGTGCTACCGGAGCTACCACTGCATTGTAGAAGCAAAGCACATTACGCCACCAACCTCGTTGAAACGGTTGGATCTGTAGCTCCCTCATGACTCCCCAACTGGCGGCGGACGCTGGGAGCCCCGCTGCCTGACGCAGGTGCTGTAGAAAGCTGGACTGCATCTTGTTGCGGAGGTTGTGTTGCGGCCGGGGGGGCCGGTGGGTCAGACCACGTCATCGCAGTTGGCTGCAGGCGCTGCGTATGTGGCTGCCAGCCGGATGCGAGTAGGCAAATGATGCCTCAGACGCACCTTGGCTGCCATACGGCGGACACGCCGCAGCGCAGCAGCTAGAGGCGCCTCTCTTCCCTGCATGTTCTTCTGCATAGTGCATGCTACCGCTCTCGTGCTGAATGATGTCCAAGATTCAATTTTTGGACACGCTGCAGCCCTGTCCTATGGGCAGATATGGGCTGGTTGCCGGCGCTGCGCTGCTAAGCGGCTGCCGAACCCTAAGATCTCTGGCTTGCTGATGTTGATATTGAGCCTATACAGGGGCCAAGTAGGCCATCTGGTGAGGAGAATTTGGCGGAAGGCGAAGAGGTGTGGTGAGTGCCTGTCCATCCTCAATTTACGTAAATTTAGTCCCATGCATCAAATGTGATGCCCCGTTGGACTGTACAAACTTCACAAAAACTTCACAAAAACTTCACAATGAGATCAGGCGGGTCGATACAAGACAGCTTTCTGCATGCGGTGGATGCTAGCTGCTGAGACTGGCAGTGAAGATGATAAATTAATAAGGGAGGGGGCGAGGGTGAAGGCGGGGCCAAAGGGTGTATGGGCATGATCGAGGGCGGCATGGATGCCTCCAAATTCAGTTCTGGTGATAGTTTTACAGGTAGTTTCGCATTATTTGCTAGTAGAGTTGACTGTTGAACAACTGAACATGTAACATAACAGTGAAATAAAAGGCGGCCCCGAGCATGTTGGCATCATCTTGAACTAACAAAAGCCCCGTCTGGTGTGTGTAGTAGGCAGGAAGCAACCGCCAAGCAAGGGTGCATGTCAATGACGTTACACCTCTGGGCCCTGCTCAAATAAGGCTCGGTCGCGTGGGCGCCTAACTAAAGAGTTGGGAGGAAAGATGGAAAGAAACACATAAGGGGGCATGTACGGGGTAGAGGGAAGAGAGAGTTCATTGAGAAGGGTAAGAGGAAAAGTGAGTGGGGAAGTGGCCTACCGGTGGTGGGATAGGGGAGGGTGGGAGAGTGTGCGGTAGGTATGCGCGTACTTGGGATGCAACAGAGAAGCCAGCAGGGTGTTGCCGTCTGGCATGCGCACCGGGGAAATAAAATAAGAGAGAGCACCGATGCATCACGGATTTGGGGAGGTACAGGTTGACGAGACGCCGAAGCCCGCTATGCATACTCCAAAGAAAAGAAGAGGAAACGCCAATGCGGCGTGAATTTGGGGAAGTACAGGTTGACGAGACGCCCCAGCCCCCGTCTGTATACCCTTAAAGAAAGAAAGGGGCTATGGCGGGTCAGTTAGAACAGGGGGAGATGCAGGCCGACAGTAAGGTGGACTGTTTTGAAGGAAACATCGGAAACAATCGATGGAAAAGGCAGAATGGACATTCTGAACTGCTAGTTGTTTAAGTAGTGGGGGGACGTGGAGGGGTGGGATACCAAGGACTGGAAAGAGGCGCATGATATCTTTATAGAAAAAGCCAGAGCAACCAAGGATGACGAGGTGAACACAGGGGTGGAGATTTCTGTAGCAGGGGGGGGTAAAGGATTTGGAAGAGGTTGGGGGGCAGGAGTATGGAGAGGGTCTATGAAAGGTGTAGAGAGGGTCCATCCGGCAGCGTGAAGCAAATGTACCAATTGTGCATGTTGTGTGGATTTGTGGGAAAGGCAGAATTGAAGATTGGAGGTAAACCCGAGCTCAATATTATGGATAGTACAGCGGTGTTGGAGGTCAAGAAGGAAGGCAGGGTTGGCAAGCCGGGCGGGAGGATAACTATGGAGATCGGCAATGGTTAGGCCTTCAACTAAGAGGAGATCAGGATTAAGGCGGCAGAGTGTGGCAGGGGGAACAGCGGGAAACATCCATTGCGGGATCCGGGTGTCATAGACGCCTGGTGGGAGAGGTGTAGCTGGTGTTGCATCCATAATTACTAACATACCACTCTTTGCACCTCGGTGGAGGGAACGTTGGATGTGGCAAAGGGCCATTTTGTGTCGGGAGATATAAGAGGCCTGCATACGGGGATGCCTGCATCTTCCAAACATGTCCCTGAGTGTCAGAAGTAGCGTCAGATGGGCCGGTAGGAGATGGTGTAAATATGGGGCAAAGGCCATTGACAAACGAGCGGACTATTGTTTTGTAGGGAGTACGGAAGATAAGGGCCCGTTTAGCTGTCTATAAGAGGTACTCGGCGCGCATACGGAGGATGCAGCGCTTCCGAGAAAGTGGCAAGCAGAAGACTGCCACATGTGATTGTTGTTATACAGGGGTAAAGAGTTGGCATCTCTTCGATGATGCGGGTATAGGTAGCACAAGATAAGGTAGTATCACCATCCGTGACGTGTTGGCAAGAAAAGTGAAGGTGCGCCTTGATAGAGGAGGCGAGGTCAGAAGTGAATCAAGAGGTGTCGTGTGCATTCGTTTGAGTATCGTCTTGGGGTAGGCAGGGCCAAGCTGGGAGAAAATCCATGAACTGGTTGTTGATATGGGAAGGTTTAACGTACAAGTGCTGGATGAGTCCAAGGCTCGTGTTGCACCAATGTCAGCAAGGTCATTGCCGATAATACCAATATGGCAATATGTGATTTACCTTCTGGATGAGCGTAGGTAGGCCATTGTTTGCCCGTGTGAGGAGAAGGCGGCAGATGGCCAGGAGGGGCGATGCAAGCTTGTCCTCGAGGAGATTATGCGGGTAAAAGACAGCTTTTTGTATGAGGTGGATGCTGCAGAGACTGTCAGTGAAGATAGTAAGGGAAGGGGCAATGTTCAAGGCGGGGTCGGATGGTGTATGGGCGTGATCGAGGGCTGCATGGATGCCTCCAACTTCAGCCCTGGTGATAGTGTTAGTTTCACATTTTCCAGTAGGGTTGACTGTATGGGTGGAGCCATCGACAGTGAAGTAAAAGGCAGCCCCTATCAAGTTGGCGCCGGCATCATCTTGAACACAAGCCCTGTCTGTGTGGTATGCAGGAAGCAATGGCCAAGCAAGTGGATAGGTAGGAGGGTAGAGGGATCGGAGTTCATCGAAAGGACAAGGGGAAAAGTGAGTGGGGCAAGTGGGATAGGGGTAGGCGGGAGAGTGTGTGTGTAATTGGGAGGCTACAGAGAAGCCAGCGGGGTGTTGCCATCTGGCTTGCGATCTGGGCAGTTGGGATTGGCGTCGGGTGGATGGATGTGGAGGGTGGGCAGGTGTGGTGCTAGGTGGGTGTCCATGGGCAGATAGTGAGTGCACAGTTGAATCGGTTGGAGCAGTGGGAGGAGGGACAGGGTAGAAGCGAGCGAGGACCTCTGTGTGACCAATGACCAGAAGTTGTAGTGGCCACTTGGGAGTTGGGAATGCCGTATGTTGGTTGGGTGGCTGTGTAGATGTGTGCCATGGGTCCGGGGCATGGATAGGAAGAAAGAAAGAAGAGGCTAAGTGGAGGAAGACAGAAAGTGGAGGCTAAAATACGGCTACACCTTTAAACACGAGGCATCCAAGAGTGAAGCGTTTGTTTTGAAATTCTAGTGCCCTCTTTTGCTGCCCTCGTGATCTGATTGCATGCAAACCCTAAACATGCCAGCAATCCTAAACATGCCAGCAATCATGCCCCTGACTGATGCCCCTGATTGCATGTACGGTCGTCCTGTTAGTTAGAGTGTGAAGATGATTTTGTTGCCATCATCAACAAATGCTTGCACATTTTTTCGTTCTGTACAGTTCAAACATGAATGCAGTGTGATTGTTTAAAGCTGTGTCGTATACAGTGACGTAGCATATTTCGTGAAAACTGGAAATTTATGTGCCTAACCTGGTGCTAACGGACAACCCGGATAAGACAATTAAACGTAAATTTATAAGCGTCGCCAATCGTTGGATCTGCCATCGCTTTCAGGTATAGAGGGAAGAAAAGGGTTCACCACCATGTTCATTCTGACATGATGATTTCGCAGGCCTCTGATTTCACTGTTCGGTCGGTGATATGGAGTCTTCGTCCCAGGGAAGCGTGAACAGCCTCGGACAGGCTTTAGAACACGCCGTTTTGAAGGACAATCGAAGTCTGATATCATGCATCGATCAACAGATTGACTTGCTCGAAAATTTGGAAGTAGTGTGGATGGGGAGGCCCAAGGCAGTGTCAGCTCTGCCCCATCGATCGGTTCTGACGGGCCGAGCGGATACGGGCGGGCTGCCTGTTGGACCTTCATCGAACGACGTATTAAGCAAGCGCCGGGACAGCCTACCAGCGAAGGACGCCGGAGGTCTGTCCATGCCAATGAACCCAAACCGCCCCTATGCTGACGATGAGGCCGACTGTGGGCCTCCGATGCTGCCCAATACGCCCTTCCCGGCTCACATGCTTCTGAAGAGCAGCAGAGACCCAGGGGCGCAAGCACCCTCGGCAGCACCCTCGGCCGCGGTCCCCACGCCAATCTCATCACTCGGCATCAAAGTTGCTCCTGGGCAGAAGTCCCAGCTGGGCGAATTTCCTCCGGTCTTCCTCTCCCCCATCCCTCCCTGCTACCTCGCCGCCCAGTCCAAGGAGTCGCACGACGAGGGCTTCCTCGCCAGCCTAGGTTCACCGGAGACCACGCAGCGGGGCGGCCGCCTGGCCTCCGCTGCGATCAGCGGGGAGTGGACAGACGAGCCGGACTGCCCTTCTGGATCCGGCGCGGGGATTCTGTCATCCTCATTGAAAGAGGGTGGCATGGCCCACAATCCTCGATCCAGGCTTGGCCACGCCTTTGGCACATCACCTGAGCCTATATCGGATCCCGAACCGGTGGGAGCCTCAAGCACCTCTTACGGCCTCGGCTCATCCGCTGGCCAAGCGTCCGCACCGGCGCCCACCAGATCCAACGGCACGGCTGCCGCCTCCCCCTCTCCCATTCGTCCGCAGCATCCCTTCCTCTCACGGCCCCCCGTGGTGTCTCCGCCGTCTGCGGCTCCCCCCCCCTTCGACATGCCCTTCTCAAACCCAGCCGACCCTTTCGTCCTCGTGGCGGGAGGTATGAGCATCGCCGCTGCAGCCTCTTCGAAAAGGCAGAACCAGAAGTGGGGCACCCTGAGGCTGGTGGCGGGTACTGCAATGATACCCCACATCGATAAGGTAACATGCATGCGACGGGTTTCTCGAAAAGTATTTTCTTTTCAGTATCCCCCGGATGATTTTCTCAAAGCACTAGATTCCCATCGAGGCCCTCCGGGGCTCGTGATTTTCTCCCGGATGCTTTTCTTCCGGATGATTTTCTCCCGCATGAACGCAGCGCCCAATCTCAAGCAACCCAACAAACGGCTTCCAAATGGGTCAAACACCATCGGCCGGGACATCCCGGGAGGCTCCCAGCCCCCTGACCCCCCCCGTGTCGATATTCGCTCCCCTCCGGCCACGCCCACCCCGGGCAGGCCGTTGCGCGTTGATTCTTATTTTCTCCTGAATAATTTTCTCTCGAATAATTTTCTCCCAGGTGAGAGCGATCGCCGTGGAAGTCAGGTTCATAGTCAGGTTCATAGTCAGGTTCATAGTCAGTAGGAGGTTCATAGTCATCCCTACCGCTGTTCTATATCATACATCATTTATCTGATCTTTCAGCCAATTCTATTTTCTTCCCTTCATTTTATTTTCTCCTGGATGATTTCCTCCCGGAGGCTTTTCTCAGCCTATACTTTCATCGTGCTTCATGTTTCCGATGGTCTCGTTTCACTATGCTGGCATGGAAGGCTTTTCGTTCATAGTACTGTTTAGGGTGAGTCTGCTGGATGATACTGGCCGTCCTGCAGTGCCTCTTTTTCGGCGACACATCCAACTTCAGCAGGCCGCCAAAGGTCCGATTAGGACCAAACCTGGACCAGCCTATGACTGGTGGCCAAAGCAGCACGGCTGCCCACATGTAGCTGATATGTAGCTGGCATGTGGCTGTGTCAATAAAAATAAAGGTACCTTATCTTTGTACCGTCTGAAACAAACACAGGGTTTAGCCCTGTCATCCACTCAGTTTGGAATGGTGCCTGCTGTACATCAATGTCTGGCATGCTTTGTGATCAAAATTGATCCGAAGTGCACAAAGTTTTTTTCTGCCACCAATCCACATTTGGCAGGCCGCCCCGCGGCAACCGAAGGCCCGATTGGGTCCAAACCTGGACACAAAAAGTGCCCACGGCCAGAAGCCATAGATTAGCTGACATGTAGCTGAGTCCCGGGGGGGTGTAAGAAACTGAAAGTGCGCATGATTGTGGATATGCTCTTTGTGACCCCTGCAGGTGGAGAAGGGAGGTGAGGACGCCGCTTGCATCTCTGAACGAGCTCTGGGGGCCATAGGAGTGGCAGATGGCGTCAGCGGTTGGGCTGAAGAGGGGATCGACCCGGCGGATTACTCAAGGACGCTGATCAGGTGAAGCTCTCTCCACGGGGCGCACGGATTGCACGGGTTGAAGTGTTTTATTTTTCGGTTACAACACGGGTTTCGGCTACAAAATGGATTTTGGCCACAACATGCTTTGCTGCGACAACATGGGTTGCAGCTACAACACACGTTTTCGGGTTGTAGTCTTTCTTTTTATCGACTTCAGGTTCTACTTTGGCAGGCCGCCCAGGGGGGGGTCTGCCAAAGGTCTAATTAAGACGGAACCGGGACCGGCCTACAACTCGTGGCCAAAGCAGCAGAGCTGGCCACAGATGGGGGCTCAGGCCAGCAGCCAAAGTGTGGCTGACTTGTAGCTGAGTCACGAAAAATAAGCACTGCACGGGTTGATCGTTTGCCAGGTGCTTGAAAGGGGTGGCCTGTCCTCAACTGGAGATTTTTGTAGGTTGGGTTTTTCTTTCCACGTGCCGCGGCTACATTTCAGCTGCAACCTGGCTTCCCGCCAGAGGCCCCAGGTGTGGCCAGCCATGCTCGCAGCACCCCCATGTAGCTGAGTCACGAAGAGTTAACACTGAGTATTCAATACCCCATGCCCCGCGCGCCACTTGCCGCCCTCAGGTTCACGGCTGATGCGTTGGAGGCCTCGCAGCACCCCCATGGTGCCGACCCTCGCGAGGTTATTCGATACGCACACCAGTCCACTGTCCTGGCTGGGAGCTCCACGGTGAGAGGTCATGGGAGGGAAACTGAGCTTTTACCTCCAAAGAGGCTTAAAATGGCTCTGAAGCTTTGAATTTAGCTTGGCAACATCGCATTTGCAAGTGTGGTAAGCTCTGCCATGTGGCTTCGGCTTCAGTGCTTGTAGTTTGTTCAGCTACAAATTTAACTTCGATTGGCCGCCCGATTAGGACCAAACCTGCACCAGCCTATGACTGGTGGCTAAAGCAGCAAGGCAGGCCACAATAGGGGCCTCCGGCCAGCAGCCGGAATGTAGCTGACATGTAGCTGTTATGTAGCTGAGTCACAAAAACATTCAACCTGGTGCTGATGCCACCCGTGTGGCTGGCGTCCCATGCATTGCTGAGAAATCTTTGTTGGAATGTTTATTTTCCGTGATTCAGCTACCTGTCAGCTACACCCCGGCCTTGGACCAAAGGCCTTAGTTGTGGCTAGCTATGCTGTTGGGGACGATGGGCGGCACGATGAATGTGGCCTCATGGCCGTGGAACAAAAATCTGCCGCTGAGCGGCTCCTATGAATAAATGTGTTCTAGTATTATACAAGATACTTATATACCCTGAATTGGATCACACAAGTTTGGCATTGGGATTACGATTGCAAGATCAGCCCAGATCCGGCCTATTGGGGGCCTGTCGCGTCCACATGTGCAGGGCTTGGTAGAAGACGTTGTTGCCCTGCAGCCCGTCCGTGGCCACAAACTCGCACTCAAGGACTTGCCAGCGGTGCAAGAAACGCACTGGCCTTGGGATGAGGGCTTTGACAACTGTACCCAGACCTACATTTTCAGGGCATAGATTGGTGTGAAATTTGAATGATGTCTTTTGCGATGGACTTCACCCTTGATCCAGTGATGACTTGTGGACACTGAGATGTTTCTTCGTGCTAGGCCCATGCGGCGCATGGAGGTTTGACAAACGCACCCAGAACGCATGTGTTGGATATTTTCTTAAATTTCCAGGGCATAGGTTTGTGAACTTTGAATGGTGTCTCGTGCGATGGATTCTGCTGGGGCCACCAGCCATAAGAAGGTCATGGTTTGGTTACTTTCGCTCAGCGGCAGCCAATGGGAGCTTTCCCCAATTTGAATATTGTGGCACACTGCCACACTGTTCCTTGCAGGCCTGCGTTGCGGTCATGAAGCCCAACAGCAACGCGATGCTGACTGCCCAATGCAACTCATTGACAGGGATGGAATCTGATCTGCACACACTGCTGCCTGCAGATCTGCCTGATCTATACACACACTGCTGCCTGCAGATCTGCTCGATCTATACACACACTGCTGCCTGCAGATCTGCCTTATCTATACACACACTGCTGCCTGCAGATCTGCCTGATCTATACACACACTGCTGCCTGCAGATCTGCCTGATCTATACACACACTGCTGCCTGCAGATCTGCTTGATCCGCCTAGATCTGCCTGATCTATACACACGCTTCTGCCTGCAGAACTGCCCTATCTGCCTAGATCTGCCTGATTTATACACATGCTGCTACCTGCAGATCTGCGTTGCTGTCATGAAACCCAACAGCAAGATGCACGTGGCCAACCTGGGAGACAGCGGCGTGCGCGTCATCAGGGACGGGAAAATCGTTTTCGCAAGCGTGGTAAGCTCTGTCATGTGGCCTCGCTTACGGTGTTTCTTTTTTCGATTACAGTTTTCATTTTTTCGGTTACCGGTACTGTGTTCCTTTTTTTGGTTCCAGTGTTTCATTTTCGGTTGCAGTTTTCATTTTCGGTTGCAGTTTTTATATATTCGGCTACAAGTCCACCTTCTGGCAGGCCGCCAAAGGCCTGATTGGGACCAGACCTGGATCGGCCTACGACCGGAGGCCAAAGCAGTAGGGCTGGCGACAAACGGGGCCTCCGGGAAGAGACAGTAGTGTAGCTGACATAGCGAAGTCACAGAAAATAATATGCCCGGATCTGATTCTCATGTATCTGATGCTGCGCTGTGACACTCTGCTACTAGTTTGGCGTAGGAACACACCTGTCAGGTATGTGACAGACTTTGAGTGTTTGGCTGATATTGGTGGATGTGATATCAGTGAGGTGCAATTGCGCCGTGATTCAGAAGTTGTAGAAGTAATTACGGTCCTTTGCTGGTAAAAGTAGGAGAATTTGCCTTCAATTATGGTGGCTGAAACTCAGTTACGTAATTCAGCCATCGAAAGACCTGTAGTTGGCACAGCACTGTGTGATATGACTGTATGACTCCTGTATGACTCCTGTCCCTGCCTCGGACTGCCTGCCTCTGGCTCCTAGCCTGACTATGATTGCCATCCCTGCCTGTTTCACGCAAGCACCAATGTTTGACTGCTTGATGCTGATGTGGTTTCACTGCTGTCTTTGCCTGCCTCCTGCCACAGGCCCAGCAGCTCATGTTCCACATGCCGCTCCAGCTGTTGCACCCATCCCTCATCGAATGTTCAACTACTTGATGCTGATGTGGTTTTACTGCCTGCCTCTGCCTGCCTCTGTTTGATGCGTTTGTACTGCCTGCCTCCCGCCACAGGCCCAGCAGCATATGTTCAACATGCCGTTCCAGCTGTCGCACCCGTCCATCATCGAAAGCCCGGATGACGCTGACTGTGCTGATGTCAGCCTGGTGGATGTACAACCGGGTGACGTAGTGGTGCTGGCAACTGACGGTGAGGGGGGGGGCTGTAGAGAGGCCAGAGGAGGTCTGTAGGCAGGCGGGTGGGGGTCTTTCTTAGCAGGTTGGTGCTTTGTAGGCACTAGGCAGTGGTTCTTTTTTTTCGTGACTCAGCTACGGTACATGCTGCTGGATGATCCCCGCGTTAATTGCTTTTGTCGGTTCAGCAAGGTTTTCATCTCACCCCCTGACGCTTTATTCCTTCCTGCTGCCTCTTAGGCCTCTATGACAACGTCTTCGACCAGGAGATCGCGCAGATCTGTGTCGACGCTTTAAAGACGAGGCGCGCAGCCGCGATGCTTGTGGGTGTCGGCGGGGACGCGCCACCCTCCCCCAAGGCGGTGGCGCTGGCGGCCGCACTGCGCGAGAAGGCCCAGAACGCGCAGCCCACCGCTGCAGATGCGGAGTACGTGGCCATGTCGATTGCCCGTGTAGCACACAGTTATGCGTTGAACACGCACCAGAAGACGCCGTGGAGCGTGTCCGCCTGCGAGACGGGCATGCCTTGGGCGCGCTTCTTCGTCAAGGGGGGTGGGAAAATGGATGATGTCACGGTGGTGATCGGTTTCGTTGTGGATGAAGATAAGTTGTGATGGCGCTCGTGCAGCCTCTGTTCTACTGCCCAATGGATGATGTCACAATGGTGATTGGTTTTGCTGTGGATGAAGACAAGTTGTGTGGGCGCGCGGCCTCTGTTCTTCTGTCCCAATTCGAATGTATTAAATGTCAAAACGTTGGGAGCTGCTGCTTGCTTTGTGGATGTTCTTGCCTTCTTCGAGACATGTGCATATGTCACAAGTTGGCCTTCCCTTTCATCAACCAGTGTGCCGAAGGCCTCAGTGTCCGGAGGAACGCGTCGGGCGAGGAAGGGTGACGGACTTCTAATGACGGGGGATTTCTTTGATGCTAATATTTTATTTAGCCTCTGTCTGGTCTTCGTCCACTGGTTTGTGGTTGTGTGTTTGTTACTTGCCCAGGGGGGAAGGGTTACTGGCTTTCCGCTCGCGGTCCTTGTTCATTTCGAGCTCGTACCGGTTTACGGGCGCCTGCTGTCTCATGTATCAAATGTGATGCTCCGTTGGACTTCAAAAACTTTATGTCATTTGAACGAAATATTGCTCGCAGCAATCGAGCCCTGAAATGTGTGATGGATGAGGGGGCTGTGTTAGCAACTTAATTTTATAAAATGGTACGATTTCTGTACCCGGTAATGCATTGGACGGAAACTTTGCTTTTTCTGCCAGAAAATATGCCTACGGTGATTTCTGGGATGTGTGCATTCTGGGGCGCCCTCACATATCAGGATTGCGTGGTTGGTAACCATTGACATGTTGAGACTATTTTCGGCCACATCTAAAAATACAAGGCTGATATCGACTCTATTTGACCTTCAATCCTCCATGTCGAGATTTTACTAGCTACATTTATGTCCTATCAGATCCAGCGTATTCATGTTAATCTGGGGAGTTCTGTCGCAAATCAAAATGATCAATTAATGACGTTACACCCCTGGGCCTTGCTAAACAGGCTCTCGACCGCGTGGGCGCCCAACAAAGAAGTTGGGAGACGGATACTTAAGTTAAGAGGGGAATGGAGAGTCGGAGAGGAACACAGGATATCTCTGCAAGATATAAAGGAATTATGTCTCCTTTGGCCGTACCGTATCTGTACCGTACCGTATTGCCCCACTAGCCCTCCAGAAAAAGGAAAGGGAGGAGGCATCGAAGGGCGCAGCTGTTGTATGGGAATTGCTGAGTGTCTTGAAGGACATGAAGCAGGGAGCAGCCGTCCCCAAACTGAGTCAAACAGCGAGTGCAATATAGCCTCTACCCGTCACAGAGGTGTTGGCGCTAGTGGACGCAGCCTACGAGCGGGCAAAGCTGGATGTCACCGGCTTAGGGGCTGCCAGAGACCCAGCTATGGAGCATGGGTTTGCGGCCACCTACCGCGCTTGGTTTCAGCCTCCGGCTGATATTGTGGATGTTCTACACCCATCACATGTGTCCTTTCTGTTGTTGTTTGGAAGGTGAAATTGTTTCCTTTCTTTCCTCTTGTGCATTCTCCCTTGACTTTCCTACCTGGCTGTTTGTTTTCCGATGTGGCCGAGCTTTATTTAAGTAAGGCCCAGAGGTGTGACGTCATTAACCCATTACATCACGGGCAAAAACAGAACTGCCAAATCTTTCAATTCCAACAGATTAATCACAATTGAATCATACAAGCCTGGGCTACCGCCCACAAATAGTTTCTAACAGGAGAACTACCATGACTAAAAAAACTGATTCCCCACGGAATCCGTGATCGATTCTGCTGCTTGAGATCGCAGGACTAAGACATATTGCCATCATCCATATTTTTTTCTACAAGGTACTTTTCAGCACAGCGAGCTCGCAGAGTGCACAACGGCAACTGCCCTCTAGCTACACATCAATGTTTCTTTTCTCTACTACTCTTCCAACTTCGGCAGGCCGCCCAGTGGCCGCCAAAGGCCCAAATATAACCAAACCTGGACCGGCTTACGACCGGCTGGCCAAAGCAGCAAGGCTGGCGACAAACCAGGCCTCTGGCCAGCAGCCGGAGTGTGGCTGACATGCAACGGCATCACGAAAAAAGAAACCTTCCTACACATGGACAAAGGGGCATGCCCCCGCAGCCCCCGCAGTGGCCTCCAACTGCCCCAGGGCCCCCTTGGCTTTAAACGCTTGTATCTCTGAGGCCTCGGGCGGCCGGAAATCGTTCTCCGTGCTCCGAAGCCACTTGAGGGCTGTGGCGGTGGCTTCTGCTGGCAGAGCACCGCCCAGCTCCTGCAGGGTCTCCTCAAAGTGTTTCACAAATATTTCCCAGTCGGCCAGAGACAGGCCCTTCTCCACCAGCACCCGCATGTGCGTCGTGCGCATATTGAAGTCCGGGAACTCCATCTGGCACAGGTGTGGGAGAGGGGGTCAGGTTACATTGTGGAGCATGTAAAGCGCAATTTAGGTCCTGCCAGGGACAGGCCCTTCTCCACCAGCACCCGCATGTGTGTCGCACGCCTATCGAAATTCGGGAACTCCATCTGGCACAAGTGTGGGAGGGGGGGTCAGGTTAAATTGTGGAGCATGTTCACTTTGTTCAGCGCAATTCAGGTACAAGTCAGTGACAGATGACTAGTGACCCTTCTCAACAAGCACTTGCATGTGCGTACGGGGGGGGGGCGATTCATAGCAGTTCCATGTTTAAGCGCACTTCAGCTACACCTCAGCTACCTCCTAACCCGCAGCGGATGGGTCCTAGTGCAGCATGCTCTGATGCCTGGGCTACCATTGTGGCCCATTCAAACCGTCGTCCCATGTCTATCCAGGAATCTTAGTTTTATGTTCAACATGAAGATGATTACACGCATACTCATGCAGGGCACTGCGATCGTAGCCGGAGTGTGTAGTTTAAACGGCCCCAGGGCAGCATTTCCATTTACCTGATTCACACTGATTTACAAGGAGGTACACTGAGTTACACTGACGCCAGGGCAGCATTTCCACTGAGTTACACTGATCCCAGGACAGCGTTTACACTGAGTTACACTGAGTTACACTAAGTTACACTGATTTTCATTGAGTTACACGGGGCAACAGGGCAGCATTTATTTTATAGAGCGAGAAAGAGAAATCGCCTGCGCGTGCCTTGAGAAATACTTGAATTTGAAACACTGATCCCAGGCAGGGCAGGTTTAATACAAATGTATTGACCCTGATGAGGAATGCAGGATCGGCTCAGGGGAGTGAGGTGCACCTTCGCCGGGCACTTGAAGCCTCAAAGCGTCGCAAGATTTAGCCAGGACAGAATGAAGTCGTTAAAAAGAGCATTTCGAAAACTCGCGGCAAGGACGAATCACCTTCCTTAACCCCTAACCTAGAGGTTCAACTTCCAAACCCCCAAACTACGTTAGTCAGCATCTTTCTTCTCCTTTCAGGTTTTAATCACTGTCAGTGCACGCGCTCACCTCCTCTGCCTCCGTACAATCATTCTTCAACTCCCAAACCCTACTTAAGGGTTTTGGGTTAGGGCTCAGTGCCCTGTCAGTGCACGCGCTCACCTCCATGAAGTCGTTCTTCAACACCCAAACCCTAGTTTAGGGTTTAGGGTTTAAGTTAGGGTTTAGGGTCAGGGCTCAAGGCACTGTCAGTGCACGCGCTCACCTCCATGAAATCATTCCCTCCAAATGCGAATGCCATCAGCTTTGTCTGCTGGGCCTTCAGATGCACCAAGTCCATGCCCTGCGATGAAAAAACAGTGCAGGGGTCTCAGCATCAGTGTTTGATTCTTTTAAGATTCAGCTACATGTCAGCTACACTCAGGCCCCTGGATGGAGGCCCGGTTTGTGGCCAGCCATGCTGCTTAACCGTCGCAGGCTGGTCCAGGGTTGGTCCCGATTGGGCATTCGGCGGCTGCGGGGCGGCCTGCTGAATGTGGACTGGTGGCAGGAAAAATAATCACTGTTCCAGACAGGGCACATTTTCATACCACAAACTACAAGGAAGCTACAATGAAGCTACAAGGAACCCAGAAGGAATCTACAAGGAACCAGAGCCCTCTGGGCGGTGCAGGGCATCACATTCCTTGCAAGAAGAACGGCGACGTGGAAATATCACGGCGTTACATGTTTCGCACGTTACAAGCTTTTATATAGATATGTTTAGGGTTTAAGGATAAGTTTAGGGTTTTAGATATATCTGCTTAAGGTTATAGATATTTGTGTCTAGGGTTTTAGATTAATCTGCTTCAAGGTATTGACATCATCATAGCTTTTTCATCATGGACATGCATCGGGGGGATACTCTCTGTGCGGATCGATTGCTCAACATTCTGCAACTTGCATGGCCCAGATCTTGCGGTGAATCAGCCACAATTCAGCTACGACCCGATTGTGGCCACCCCCAAAGGTGGCCCGGGGCATGCAAGTGTTCCATCAAGTGTTCTACCAGCCCCACGTGGCATTCACGCGGCCGAGCGTGCAGCAGGGCCCAGCAAATGTGCATTGTCCTAACAATCACACCAGCACAGGTGTAACACTGACCTTGTAATAGGGTTGCAAGCTCTTGTCCCGGAGTACCTACAACAGAGATAAGTCATGGGGGGGTCGCTTGGGTCAAGATGTAATCCTGTGCTATAGGAAACCCATTGCAACATGAATCCCTGACAGCATGACACCTGGCCCGACACTGTCCGACAGAAGGAAGAGAGAATAATATGCCCCGCAGGAGCGTAAGGGTTAAGGAGACAATGCGGCGTGCATTGAGGCCACGTCCGCGCACGAACCAACATAACCCGAGAAAGGTTGTACGAGCTACGGTGGCTTACGCTTCCGGCTGTGTTTGACTGGCTGACTGGTGGAGCCTGATCTGGTTACTCTCACACAATGGAGCACCGGATCTGGTTACTCTCACACAAAGGAGCACCGGATCTGGCTTCTCTCCCATAATGGAGCACCGGATCTGATTACTCTCTCACAAAGGAGCACCAGATCTGGTTACTCTTACACAAAGGAGCAACGGATCTGGCTACTCTCACACAATGGAGCACTGGATCTGACTACTCTCACACAATCGAGCAGCCTCAAGCACCACCCCATGCTCAGGTACACAACCCCACGCTCAGCTTCAGGTGGGAGCTGGAATGAAGTCAGGGGAGGCATGAAGTCAGAGGTTGGAAGCCTTGCTACCAGCCAGGCGGCTACTAGGCCAATGTACCTTACCGTAGTGCATGTTGATAAGGTCAAACGGTACAGGTTGGACACCGATACACAATGCTGCCAAAATGGGCAGACTGGTAAGAAAATGGCGGTACGGTATTGCTAAACGGTGCGGTACGGTGAGGTAAACGATACAGGATTTGGGCCCAAACGGTTGTACTGGGCAATCCTGTACTACGCTGATGTACCTTGTCGTAGTGCATGTCGATAATCTTCTTCATCGGCACTTCATGACCGAGCTTGTGTGAGGTGTGAAGATCCCCAGCCGACAGGCTCTGGTCCTGCAAACAGCAGGGATCCCGATTCTGTGGCTCAGCTACATTTCTCAGCTACATCCAGGCGGTTGGCCGGACGCCGCCTCATGCAGGGTTAGCCATGCAGGGTTAGCCATGCTGCTGGATAGGGCCAGAAAGAAAGAAAGAAAACTACGCTCCACAGGGGCGTGAGGGTTAAGGAAACAGCGCGGCATGGGCCTAAGCCGCGTCATTGGATGGGGCCACCTGCTACACGCCGGTCAAGACTCCGCTAAAAATGGGCCTTTGATGGCCGCGGGTCGGCCTGCCATAGGTGAACTCTTAGCCAGTGATAGAGACACTCGCAGTGACGCAGTGTAGTGTCGTTTTAGAAGCCTTCAGCTACAATTCAGCTGCAATTCGGGTACGGCACGACTGGTGGCTGAGGGATCCTAGGGAAAATACCACGTTGCTTTGGATGCTGGCCGTGGACCAGTCACGGTATGAACCCCTCCAGCCCAGTGGCTGGTGGCCGCATGGCAGCCCCCAAGGGCAGACAGGTGCGCCCTGAACATAAAATAGGCAATCTAGCAGTGGTTTGCGCCACGGCAGCACAAAATGGCAGGACACGGCACAGGCTTAGCCAGATTGCACTGCCATGGTAGCACAATATGGCAGGACACGGCACAGGCTTAGCCAGATTGCACTGCCATGGTAGCACAATATGGCAGGACACGGCACAGGCTTAGCCAGATTGCACTGCCATGGTAGCACAATATGGCAGGACACGGCACAGGCTTAGCCAGATTGCACTGCCATGGTAGCACAATATGGCAGGACACAGCACAGGCTTAGCCAGATTGCACTGCCATGGTAGCACAATATGGCAGGACACAGCACAGGCTTAGCCAGATTGCACTGCCATGGTAGCACAATATGGCAGGACACAGCACAGGCTTAGCCAGATTGCACTGCCATGGTAGCACAATATGGCAGGACACAGCACAGGCTTAGCCAGATTGCACTGCCATGGTAGCACAATATGGCAGGACACAGCACAGGCTTAGCCAGATTGCACTGCCATGGTAGCACAATATGGCAGGACACAGCACAGGCTTAGCCAGATTGCACTGCCATGGTAGCACAATATGGCAGGACACGGCACAGGCTTAGCCAGATTGCACTGCCATGGTAGCACAATATGGCAGGACACAGCACAGGCTTAGCCAGATTGCACTGCCATGGTAGCACAATATGGCAGGACACAGCACAGGCTTAGCCAGATTGCACTGCCATGGTAGCACAATATGGCAGGACACAGCACAGGCTTAGCCAGATTGCACTGCCATGGTAGCACAATATGGCAGGACACAGCACAGGCTTAGCCAGATTGCACTGCCATGGTAGCACAATATGGCAGGACACGGCACAGGCTTAGCCAGATTGCACTGCCATGGTAGCACAATATGGCAGGACACAGCACAGGCTTAGCCAGATTGCACTGCCATGGTAGCACAATATGGCAGGACACAGCACAGGCTTAGCCAGATTGCACTGCCATGGTAGCACAATATGGCAGGACACAGCACAGGCTTAGCCAGATTGCACTGCCATGGTAGCACAATATGGCAGGACACAGCACAGGCTTAGCCAGATTGCACTGCCATGGTAGCACAATATGGCAGGACACAGCACAGGCTTAGCCAGATTGCACTGCCATGGTAGCACAATATGGCAGGACACAGCACAGGCTTAGCCAGATTGCACTGCCATGGTAGCACAATATGGCAGGACACGGCACAGGCTTAGCCAGATTGCACTGCCATGGTAGCACAATATGGCAGGACACAGCACAGGCTTAGCCAGATTGCACTGCCATGGTAGCACAATATGGCAGGACACAGCACAGGCTTAGCCAGATTGCACTGCCATGGTAGCACAATATGGCAGGACACAGCACAGGCTTAGCCAGATTGCACTGCCATGGTAGCACAATATGGCAGGACACAGCACAGCTTTAGTCAGATTGCACTGCATGGTAGCACAATATGGCAGGACACCGTAGCACAGCTTTAGTCAGATTGCACTGCCATGGTAGCACAATATGGCAGGACACAGCACAGGCTTAACCAGATTGTGCTATGATGGTTTGCGCGTCCATGCAGCCGGGAAGACCAAGTCGGCATGTCGCCTGCACCAAACATGACTGGAATCCCAACGAGCATCAAAGTTCCAAACCATGATAGGAGACCCATGGTAGGGAACCGAATGCTTGGAGAACCATGTTAGGAGAACCATGGTAGGGAACCGAATGCTTGGAGAACCATGTTAGGAGAACCATGATAGGGAACCGAATGCTTGGAGAACCATGTTAGGAGAACCATGATAGGGAACCGAATGCTTGGAGAACCATGTTAGGAGACCCATGCTAGGGAACCGAATGCTTGGAGAACCATGCTAGGAGAGCCATGATAGGGAACCGAATGCTTGGAGAACCATGTTAGGAGACCCATGATAGGGAACCTAATGCTTGGAGAACCATGTTAGGAGACCCATGATAGGGAACCGAATGCTTGGAGAACCATGCTAGGAGAACCATGATAGGGAACCGAACGCTTGGAGAACCATGCTAGGAGACCCATGCTAGGGAACCGAATGCTTGGAGAACCATGCTAGGAGAGCCATGATAGGGAACCGAATGCTTGGAGAACCATGTTAGGAGAGCCATGATAGGGAACCGAATGCTTGGAGAACCATGTTAGGAGACCCATGATAGGGAACCGAATGCTTGGAGAACCATGATAGGAGAGCCATGATAGGGAACCGAATGCTTGGAGAACCATGTTAGGAGACCCATGATAGGGAACCGAATGCTTGGAGAACCATGATAGGAGACCCATGATAGGGAACCGAATGCTTGGAGAACCATGTTAGGAGAACCATGATAGGGAACCGAATGCTTGGAGAACCATGTTAGGAGAACCATGATAGGGAACCGAATGCTTGGAGAACCATGTTAGGAGACCCATGGTAGGGAACCGAATGCTTGGAGAATCATGATAGGAGAACCATGATAGGGAACCGAATGCTTGGAGAACCCTGATAGGAGAACCATGATAGGGAACCGAATGCTTGGAGAACCATGATAGGAGAACCATGATAGGGAACAGAATGCTTGGAGATCCATGATAGGAGAACCATGATAGGGAACCAAATGCTTGGAGAACCATGCTAGGAGAGCCATGATAGGGAACCGAATGCTTGGAGAACCATGTTAGGAGAACCATGATAGGGAACCTAATGCTTGGAGAACCATGATAGGAGAGCCATGATAGGGAACCGAATGCTTGGAGAACCATGTTAGGAGAACCATGGTAGGGAACCGAATGCTTGGAGAACCATGTTAGGAGAACCATGATAGGGAACCGAATGCTTGGAGAACCATGTTAGGAGACCCATGGTAGGGAACCGAATGCTTGGAGAACCATGTTAGGAGAATCATGTTAGGAGACCCATGGTAGGGAACCGAATGCTTGGAGAACCATGTTAGGAGAATCATGTTAGGAGACCCATGGTAGGGAACCGAATGCTTGGAGAACCATGTTAGGAGAATCATGTTAGGAGACCCATGGTAGGGAACCGAATGCTTGGGGAACCATGTTAGGAGACCCATGATAGGGAACCGAATGCTTGGAGAACCATGTTAGGAGACCCATGGTAGGGAACCGAATGCTTGGAGAACCATGTTAGGAGACCCATGATAGGGAACCGAATGCTTGGAGAACCATGTTAGGAGAACCATGGTAGGGAACCGAATGCTTGGAGAACCATGTTAGGAGACCCATGGTAGGGAACCGAATGCTTGGAGAACCATGTTAGGAGACCCATGCATGATAGGGAACCGAATGCTTGGAGAACCATGTTAGGAGAACCATGCTAGGGAACCGAATGCTTGGAGAACCATGTTAGGAGAACCATGGTAGAGAACCGAATGCTTGGAGAACCATGCTAGGAGAGCCATGATAGGGAACCGAATGCTTGGAGAACCATGCTAGGAGCAATATGCTGGGCGATCCATGATAATTGACCCGGAGAACCATGCTAGGAGAACCATGCTGGGCGATCCATGATAATTGACCCGAAGAACCATGCTAGGAGAACCAACAGGTATCTAACCCTGATATTGTCGTTCAAAAGCGACAAGACCTAGGGCAGCAGCTGTGATCTGAGAGGGCTGAAGAGGGCAGCTGCGCCTCGGAGAATCTTCGTCCCCCCTGCTTCTTTATTTATTTTACACTGCATGTTAATTTCCAACCTTCCATTTATCCGACCATTTCGGCCTGACGGGCATGAGGCACCGCTTCCGGGTTAGCCCATAAGGCTTTCACGGAACCTGCCGTTTGATGGTGTACGGTATTCGAGTGAACTCACGTCGAAGGAAACCATTCGAGATAAGCCAACTGGAGAGGAAACGCTGCCTGAGGAGAGAGGAGGGGATGCGCACTGTGAGATAGGAAGTTCGTGGTTCTGCTGACGGCCACGTCAGTATGGCCCGGGGCCGCTGGGGTGAAACTGGCGAGCCAAAAGAAGGTCAGATTCCAAGCACTCAGGCCTGAAAGAGCATCAGCATGGCTTCGTGGGCGTAATGACTGAGGGGCAGACTTCACACCTGACGATTGGCAACTCGCTTCGCCTATTGTTATCTGATCTATTCTCGATATACCGTAGGCCTTCTTAGCTTCCGGCTCGACCTCTCGCCCGTATTTGTCGAATGTGCTGTGTAAAATAGTGCACCGAGTTAATTCAAGATTGTTAGTATCTGCTACAATGCCTGACCAGAGCCCGATCGAAAGCCGAAGTACTTATATAAGTACGCAATCTAGGGTTTCGGATCGGCAGAAGGGTTCCGAAACTCGGTTCCGAAACGAACCGATGAACTCACCCGGCGCAACAGGTGGACGCAACCCCAGCCTTGTCAGGTTTGCTAGGAGTTGTAACGATCGTTTGGGCGCTTGTTGTTCGAGTGACCTTCCTGCTCATGCTCGCCTTAGCTCAGCTGGTCACGAGGGCCACATGGGCACCCGGGCTGGTTTTCTGTGTTTGCGTCTCAGGTTTTGAAGCGAAGTCAAGGGTTGGGCGGCCTGCCTCACAGCTTGTAAAGTCCAGGCAATAGAATAATCGCCGGTGCAACATTCCACCCTCCCCTTGACTATCTCGATCTACAATGATCCATCCCAAGGGCCGAACGCTCCAGAACAATCCCAGTCACCTGCTCCCGTCGGAACTCATCGACAGGTGCATTGGATCCAAGATTTGGGTGATCATGAAGGGCGACAAGGAGATCATCGGGACATTGAGAGGATTCGACGTATACGTGAATATGGTGAGGTCTCAGGGATGCGGCCCCATTCCTTGCTGGGCAATACACAGTCCCGCCCGATGGTCAGGAGCAGTGGCATACCTGGGCCAATTCTAACACGTCATTCAGATTATTCAGATTAGCAATGCGGATCGGTTGATGCTGGTGTATGGTGCTGTCAATCCATGTGACTAGCGTGCCTGACGTTTCCCACTGCATCAAGGCTGCATGATCCATCCTGCTTTGCCCCTGCATGGCGATTCAATCAGGCACAGGCTTCAAAACAGATGCGCATGGCAATGAAGCACTGGCTTCAATAAAGATGCGCATGGCGCACAGGCTTCAATATAGATGCGCATGGCGATGAAGCACTGACTTCAATAAAGATGCGCATGGCGATGAAGCACTGGCTTCAATAAAGATGCGCATGGCGCACAGGCTACAATATAGATACGCATGGCGATTAAACACAGGCTTCAATAAAGATGCGCATGGCGCACAGGCTACAATATAGATGCGCATGGCGATTAAGCACAGGCTTCAATAAAGATGCGCATGGTAATGAAGCACTGGCTTCAACAAAGATGCGCATGGCGCACAGGCTTCAAAACAGATGCGCATGGCGATGAAGCAATGGCTTCAATAAAGATGCGCATGGCGCATAGGCTTCAATATAGATGCGCATGGCGATGAAACACTGGCTTCAATAAAGATGCGCATGGCGATGAAGCACTGGCTTCAATAAAGATGCGCATGGCGCACTGGCTTCCATCAAGATGCGCATGGCGCACAGGCTTCAATATAGATGCGCATGGCGATGAAGCACTGACACTCTGTGTCCCTGCTGCGCCCAAGGCGCATCAGTGCCCATTCAACAGTGCTGCTGGCAGCAGCATTGTCCATTTCAGTCTGCGCCAAACCACCATGCAACCAAAACCAACATGCAGCCCCATGTGCAAGCCACTGCGCCTTGCATCTGAAACCAAGTGTCGCGTGTGGTGGGCAGTCATTTGTGTTCTTGTAACTTGACTGCCCTGCCATCACCCGTCTGCCTGCATGGCACGATTTCAGAACACTGGTGCAACTCCAGCTCATGCTTGTATTGTTATGAAGTCTTCCGACATGATGAATCTAATTTCCCTGCCTGTTGTTTTTGTGTGTGTAAGGGGCGTTGTTACGTGTTCATGTCATACTCATTTTGCAATGGGGACCGTGTTCCTTTTTTTGTGCTACAAGTCCTCCTTGGTCAGGCTGCCCCGCAGCCGCCAAAAGCCCAGTTAGGACCAAACCTGGACCGGACTATGACTGGTGGCCAGAGTAGCATGGCTGGCCACAATCGGGGCCTTCAGCCGTAGGCTTGAGTGTAGCTGACGTATAGCTGAGACACGAAAAAAGAAACAGTGCATGGGTGCCCCCTTTGTTTTTTTTCAATTATGAACGCTGCCCCGCTACCCCCCCTCCCCAGGTCGTAGAGGATTTGACAGAGATTGAGATGACGCCCTTGTTTTCTTCCACTAATGAGCACTGCCCCGCTTCCCCTCCCCCCTCCCAGGTCCTGGAGGATGTGACAGAGATTGAGATGACGCCTGAGGGCAAGAAGCTGACCCACCTGGACCAGATCCTGCTCAACGGGAACAACATCGCACTACTGGTGCCGGGGGGAAAGCCGGACGATACTGAATAGGGGGAGACGTAATGAGCCGGTGCCGGCGGGAGAGTCGGAGGATGCAGAGGAGGGGGAGGAGCGATGTGCTGATACCTCGGGGGAAAGCTCGAGGATGCGGAATGAGCTGTGTCCTGAGGACTTGTAGAGCAGCCGCAGGATGTGGGACAGGTGGGGGGGGAGCTACAAATTTGATAAGGGTGCAGAGAGATGTGCCTGAGGAAGCGTAAGAAGAAGGATTACTGCGCTGAGGGCTCAGCGCTTGGGCCTGCCTGAGCCTGGGCCCTGTTAATCCTGCTTTAGATCAGGGGTCCTAAACCTGGCTGCTCAAGCCCATCCCATGTCACAATAGCCACCCAGCAGGAATTGCCGGTTCGTGCCATAGCCGCCATGCAAGGGTTGCCCAAAGTCATATGGCCATTTGTTGCGGGCGTGACAGCCATTTCATGCGAGAAACCTTGAAACTGTTTCATGGGAGCAGTTTACTTTTCCATACAAGCAGTTTACTGTTTCATGCGAGCAGTTGTTTACCATGTCATGCGAGCAGCCATGCGAGGACGGCACAGCGTAGTCCTGACATGGCCATGGGTCTCCACCTCCTGACAACTGATCAACAGAGCGTTGCCCTGTCCGCGGCCTGTCATTAGGTGTCGCCCGTGTGGTCGCGCCATCAATGAGGCCACAGCTGCTAATGAATAATCTTGCTGAGCCATTTGAGTTAAAAATGTTTAGCGGACTTGTTGATGAGTGTTGAAGCGATTTTTATGTTTTAGAACGGGCCCTGATGCGTTTGTTGAACGTGCACGTGGTGAAGTCGTGGTCTACAAGTTAGGAGTGGCGGTGCATGCCCGCTGGGCTCTGCTGAACGCTCGACTGCGTGGGGCTGGGAGGGAATGACTATGCTCAATTCCAGCTACCATGCACAGCCAGGACCATGATGCAGCCATGCCACCCTCGTGTGTCAGTGACGTTATACCTCTGGGCCCTGCTCAAAAAGGCTTAGCCGCGTGCGCGCCTAACAAGAGGATTAGGAGGAAAGAACGAAACAAACACAAGGGGGCAGGAAAAAAAGATAAGGAAAAGTGCGAAATCAAGTCTTCCTGGATCATGGTACCAGATGGTTTCGTCTGCGTTGACTTCCAGCTCCTATCTGCTCCGCTTGCATTGCTCTACCCGGCAAAGCGCATCCTTGCTCAGCAACATCAGTTATTCCCTCAACATATACTTTCCCACGCCATGACCAGTTAACCAGTGTACACTCTCCTAGGCACATAAAGTGTAGATGAACGGTCGTCATTTGCTAAGATGGGCTAAGCTGTCTTTATCATATCTTCCTGGCTATAACTAGGTAGCCAGCAAGAGCGGATTCCCTCCCTCAATTCAAGAGGGGGGAAAACCATATCTGGTGGGACCCCAATCTAGCGCTTGGGGTGATGAACAATATAATCACAGCCCTCTTGCCAGCGTAACCAGTGTTAACCACTTATCGGAATTATGCTTCAGCTACAATTCAGCTACAACACATCACGACGTACCGCCATGGGCTTGCAGCTGCATTCCCTGACACGTTTGGCACTGGCTGTAGGCCGATTAAGTTTTGGCCGCACATCAGCCAAGTGGCGGCTACCCAGCAGCCGGCCAAAGGCGGCATTGTGCACCAACTAGAATAAATTTTATGTTGTATACCCGAGGCATGCCGTACTGTTGAAAGTAGGTAGACAATTTCTCAACTTCCTGTTTTAATAAAATTTAGATGGGCGGGGAAAAACCGGGTATGTCATTGAAACACTTGATTTGGAGACTCCGTAGAAATAAGCACTTCCCTATCATCTGCTGCAATACACTGATGATATCATCAGCTTGAACGATATAGCTCCTAGACCAGGCCATGGTAGCACAATCCGGCTCAACCTGTGCCGTATCGTGGCAATTTGTTAGTGCAATCCGGCTGAACCAGTGCCGTATTGCGCCGGATCATGCCGTATCGTGCTACCATGGACCAGGCTACCCCTACTTGTTGCACCCCTCCTCCTCGTGTGCCAGTGTCTCATGTATGCGTCATGATTTGTTTGGCCCCGGTCAAAATTCAAGCATGCCCATTTCAGATCGGCCATCCAGCACAGATCAAGATCACATCCAGCACATATCTATTGTTTCAAGTTTCCAAATCAACTCTCCGTCATAACGTCATAGCTGGATCCCTCTGCTGGATTCCATCAGCCATCCCCCCCGAGTGCCCGGGTGGCGGTCGGCCCTGCCTGGGAATGCGAAACACTCTAGCGCCGATTGATTAGCACCCGTCTCTTAGGAACGACTAACCCATGTCCAATTTCTGTTCAAATGGAACGCCGGCGATGTTCCATTCAAATTTCTGCCCTATCTTCCCCATCATCCGGCACAAATAAGCATCATCGATTCAAAAATAAAGGCATCTGTCCGCAGCCCCCCAATATTCCTGCAGGCGGCATGCGGCCATGCATGGGAATAGGTTTGAATCTAAAGCGCCCATACAGTCATACCCCATCGGAAAGAAGCACAAATCTAACGATTCAGGTTTTCAAATCCACCGTCCGAAACAAGATCATAGCTGGAGGACGAGAGCATGAGCCGCAGCCCCCGAGTGTCCGGCTGGCGTGCGGCCCTGCATGGGAATGGGTTTCTCTCTCAGCGCTGATAGCCCATCTGAGCGAGGCATAGCAGCCCTACACTGGCTACTGCATGGCATGCTGAGTCAGATCCCCGATCCTGTCCTCCTGAGGGGGGAGCTTTGCCGGCTAGCGCGCTGCTCAGAGTATCATACGTTTGATCCATCCACCCCTGTTGCATGTGAAGTTTGTGAAGTTTTTACAGTCCAACGGGGCATCACATTTGATGCATGGGACTTGTGCCCGTAAACCGGTACAGGCACTAAATATGCTAGGACAGCGAGCGAAAACCAATGACCCCCCTGGGCAAGCAACCAACACTCAACCACCGAGCAGTAGCGTGGGAATGAACCCCATAGTGCAGCAGATTAGCCCCAGCCATAAAACATGACGTGGGTGCAAAAGAGTTCGGTTGGACGCCTCCTAGGAAAGACAGGTGAGTGTCGTAAGGGACAGCGTTAGATTCTAATTGAGAAGGAAACAAGAAAGTTTTAGTGAATTTTTAAGAGTCTGTGTAAAAACTGTGTGATGTGTAAGCGAAACTTCAGTGTGTTTAAGTGTTTTAAAATGTGTGAAATATGTATGAAACTGTGTGACACATAACTTGATGGAACCGCTCCCTTGTGAGGCTGGGACTGCTGATCCAGGGCCTGCCTGGAGCCTGGGGCTGGGAGGCTGAATGAAGGGTCTTGGGCGAGGACCCACACAGCAGCTGCCAGGGATTGGACGCTGGAGCCCGGCATGGACAGGGTGGTGATGGTCTTGAGGAGGTTCTCGCGGAGGCTAGCCTGGATACCGGGGATGGAGTCATGCGGCATTCACTTTAAGCTTGACATGCTCTGGAGGAAAGAAATCAGGAACATTTAACCCTTCGGACAAAAGAGAAAAGGAGATGGGATAGTGCAGCTATGTGGTGAATCTTCATCTTGGCAGGCTGGAATTCATCAAATACAGGTGAGTGTCGCAAGGCGACAACGTAAGAATCAGCGTTATAATCTATTCTTATTCATTTTGACTGAAGAAACGGGAAAAAAACGACAATTGGAAATTGTGGAAAGCGAATCACACCAAGAAAAGGGTTAACCACCAGGCTGACAACGTATGGACAGGCCAAGATCTGTCAAGAGTAGAGGATGGAGCAGGCTGTCCTTGGAAATCAGCGTCCCTATGCCCCTAGGTTGGCCATCCCAGGGATCTAATGACAGATGTATACATATACATCACACTTGTTCATACTCTCCCGGTTGTTTCGTTCACACCTCTCACCTGTTGCAAAGCTCCATAGGCCCAGCTGGCGAGCATCCTCTCATCATCACCTTGGAGGCACCCCATCAAGACCCCATCGTGCTGGACTCCAGCTGGCTCCACGAGACCTGGTTACACCCTCTCCCACATGGCTGTCAACCAGCCCTGAGGATGATGCAGCCTCAGTACCGCTGCGCCCCACACCGTCATCATCACCTGGCGCAGCGTGAACCCCTGGCCTGCTGAAAGGTCCACAACGGCTGATGAGGGCCCCGCTGCAGCGTCAGGCCTGTCCAGGGAGGCAATGCTGGATAAGACCCCAGACAGCAGAGTGGACAAATCAGCTGGCATGCTGTCCTCCCTTGCATGGTACTCAGCGATGAACGCATGGCAAAAGGCAGCGCTGCCACTACCATCACCGGGCGCATGCTGCGAGGGCATGGACAAGGAATCCAAGCTAGTATGAAAGGGAGAATCAGAAGGTGTTGGCTGGCTGCTGCCTCCATCATCTGTGTGGTGCTGAACAGGCACGGCACATTCTGCGGCATCCCAGAGATTCAACACATGAACGATGTATTTTGTTTTGCTGCGCTCCCTCGACGCACCTCCCTCGACGCACCTCCCTCGACGCACCAGCACACTTCAGGAGCCAGGTACTCGACAGCGGCCAGCCAGGGTCCAAAACGAGGCGGGCGGCCTCTGACTGTTGCTCCTGGAAAATATATGGGATGAATGAAATGTCAGTTTTGCAAAACTAGCCTCCCCTACTTGAGCGCCTTTGAATCTCAAATGCTTTGGTAGCCGAGCCCGCTTGGCATCCTCAAAAGAGATTCCACCCTCCTCCAGAAGGGCACGTAGCTCCAGTCCGCAGTTGCATGCTTCTGCTTCACTTCAAGCAGACATCAGTCCTAAGAACAAGTGATAGGCCCCTATCATCTCGCCGCTGCTGCCGCCCTGCGCTGCAATTCTCTTGGCCGCCAGAAGACACTCCTCGGTAGCTGGGGCCAGAGTGGTGCGAAGGGCGGCCATGGGGCGGACCATGTGGGACCTACATATGGTGCATACGGGCGACAAGTATGTCATGTTCATAATTATGCGAGGCCTTCTAGCAAGGAAGAGCCTTCTAGCCAACATGATGAACTGATGCTTGACCTAGACATTTCCAGCTTGTTTCCTCCTTACTTATGATGCTATCCCAGTAACTGGTATGGTGCAGATGGGATGGGATGGGATGGGATGTGGGTTTAACCCCAATCACTGTCAGTGGACACGTTATATTATGCTTGGCTTGTTCCCTTCATCTACACAACACCCTACTGCTCACTGCTGTAGGATGGGGGTGTGCGTGGCTTTCTTGACCCGGTGGTCTTGGCCAAGACAATTTGGTCTGTCAGACCGCTTCACAAAAAAAGGGGACATATGTATCTGGTGGGTAAAAGCCCCATGCATGTTTCTCATCCTTTTCAGTTTTCACCTAATGGCCTGTCATAAACGTACATAGTCTGCTCCAAATCACCGGGGGACTGTAATATTCTGCAAACTCACCTGATTCACCCAGTTCCCCTAGGACAATGCACTGTAAGACGGCCAGGAAGTAACCCGAGTAATTAGAGTAATGAGAGGAGGTACTATCAATCAAGTTCTGAGGTGAACAGGTGGAATATCAGGATAATACGTTTACCGTTGTAATGTAATAGTATTCGCCTACCCTATCTAGTATGGGGTGTGTATGCGTTTGTTCCCACTAAATTGCCTCCGAGGCCGGTTCATTACAACGCAAACACAAATTCATCTTGCGCGCCAAAGGCAGCAGCAGCAGCAGCAGGCAGCAACAGCAGCAGGCAGCAACAGCAGCAGGCAGCAACAGCAGCAGCAAGCAGCATCAGCAGCAGGCAGCAGCAGTAGCAGGCAGCAGCAGCAGCAGCAGCAGCAGCAGCAGCAGGCAGCAGCAGCCAGCATCAGCAGTAACAGCAGCAAGCGGCAGCAGCAGCAGGCGGCAGCAGCAGCAGGCGGCAGCAGCAGGCGGCGGCAGCAGGCGGAGGTAGCAGCAGGCAGCAGCAGCAGGCGGCGGCAGCAGCACGCAGCAGCAGCAGCAGGCGGCGGCAGCAAGAGGCAGCAGCAGCAGGCGGCGGCAGCAGCAGGCGGCAGCAGCAGGCAGCAGCAGCAGGCGGCAGCAGCAGGCAGCAGCAGCAGGCGGCAGCAGCAGGCGGCAGCAGGCGGCAGGGTTGCAGGATTTTAGCCAGTTTTGGATGGACAATCATACAACTAAATCAGTATCCTAGCATTGGAGAGCCTCAGCCATTTTGCAAGATCATGACGTAAGGGTGAAGCGTAAATTTTAGACAAAGTCTTGGTATTCTCGATACCGGTACTCAAGTCTAATCGCCCCAAGGGGCAGGCCAACAGGTCAGGGTCTTGGCGGTAGAGTGCCTCAACAATGTTCCAAACAATGGCCACACAGCCCCAATGGCCAGTTGGTCCCGGGGGGGGCGGACGCAGGTGAAGCGGCTGTGTTTATTCAATTTGGATTCGAAATAATGAATGCAGGGGGGGGAGGCGGGCAGGTGGGTGCAGGAGTGTGGTGGCAGTGCCCGTTTGAATTCGAAATCGAATGCTCATGCTCAAGCTGACACCTTTCCTCTATGTTGTTCCCCGTACTTGTGTTTCAAGGTGTTCCTCGGCACTGATTATGTGCGCATGGCTCGCGGCAGTATGCTGGCAGAATTGAGCAAATGCTCATGTTGATGTCTTCCTTCAGTGTTGCTTACCATCCTCGTGTTTATTTCAAGGTGTTCCTCGGCACTAATTATGTGCGCCTGGGTCGCGGCGGTGACCTGGCGAGCCTGTCTTCTCTCGACCCGTGGACCATGATCTCCCTGGCCGTGCCCATAAAGGTGAGGGCTCTTCATAGTTTGGTAGGGTATTCATACCGGTACTTTAAAATAAAAAAGACCCTGGTCTCGCTGGCCATGACCGTTAAGGTGAAGGTTGTTCATACTTTGGTCGAGTATTCATACTTAAACACTTTTTATTAATACAGACCAGGGCTGTTACAGCCGATCGGCGGCCGACCAGAATGGCCAAAAAATAAATATGGCCGATCGCCCCGCTAGGGGGGACTCGGCGATGGCCGAAAGAAAAAGAAGGGGGGGGTCGGCCGAAGGCAGGCTGCAGCCGAAGGCTGCGGAGGGGGGGTTCGGCCGAAGGCCGAATCTGAAGTGGGAGTTCGGTCGAAAGCAGGCCATATTAGGCCTCATTTAATTCGCGTGCGGCTGACATTGGTGAAGACTCAATAGCAATCGAACTATCGAAGGTTGTCCCCACGACCAGGCCCACGCTTTCCATTTCAAAATCGGCGGTAAAGCGACCACAACAACATATGTGCGACTCGCGCAACCATGCCAACGGAATTTCGGGAGCTTTCTTGACGGAAATGTTGCTTGGTTCAATGCCTTCTTGTGATAAAACTTTGCAGTTCAAGGGCCATGTGTCGACGAAGGCATGACATAATTTGTGCGTGTTCCAACACATTCAAAATTCAGCACACACAAAACAGCTCACAGCGTATTCGAATGTTAGCGGAGAACGTCGAGATATGGAGCAAACGAATGCTCTTTAGCAAAGCAAAATTATCTAGATGCATCCCATGCTGCCCGTACGGCTATGGAAAGTTTAGAGCCGTACAAGGCATGCGTGTGTCGTAGCCATTCCAAGCGGTATCTCATCTCGATTTCTCCCTCATTGCTGGGCGGATTCCACCTGTTTCAGCACTAAACCTTCATATATGTATACAAAACGATTGTAATATCTGTCATGGAGCCGAGGTGCCATGTAGGCAGGGACATGCTGCACGCAGGTTTACACCGCCGAAAACAGTGTGGGCCTGGTCGTGGGGACAGCCAGTATAAGTGTCCACCAGGCCAAAGAAAAAACAGATCGATTCGGCAAAATAATGAAAACAAAAAATATTACGGCCGACCAAATTTGGACGGCAGTTCGGCCGGCCAGCCGTCCGGCCGACCGAACTGCCGAAGGCAGTTCGGCTTCGGCCGAGTAGAATTTTAAGGTCCGTAACTGCCCTGTACTGCTGTAGGATGGGGGTGTGCGTGGCTTTCTTGACCCGGTGGTCTTGGCCAAGACAATTTGGTCTGTCAGACCGCTTCACAAAAAAAGGGGACATATGTATCTGGTGGGTAAAAGCCCCATGCATGTTTCTCATCCTTTTCAGTTTTCACCTAATGGCCTGTCATAAACGTACATAGTCTGCTCCAAATCACCGGGGGACTGTAATATTCTGCAAACTCACGTGATTCACCCAGTTCCCCTAGGACAATGCACTGTAAGACGGCCAGGAAGTAACCCGAGTAATTAGAGTAATGAGAGGAGGTACTATTAATCAAGTTCTGAGGTGAACAGGTGGAATATCAGGATAATACGTTTACCGTTGTAATGTAATAGTATTCGCCTACCCTATCTAGTATGGGGTGTGTATGCGTTTGTTCCCACTAAATTGCCTCCGAGGCCGGTTCATTACAACGCAAACACAAATTCATCTTGCGCGCCAAAGGCAGCAGCAGCAGCAGCAGGCAGCAACAGCAGCAGGCAGCAACAGCAGCAGGCAGCAACAGCAGCAGCAAGCAGCATCAGCAGCAGGCAGCAGCAGTAGCAGGCAGCAGCAGCAGCAGCAGGCAGCAGCAGCCAGCATCAGCAGTAACAGCAGCAAGCGGCAGCAGCAGCAGGCGGCGGCAGCAGCAGGCGGCAGCAGCAGGCGGCGGCAGCAGGCGGAGGTAGCAGCAGGCAGCAGCAGCAGGCGGCGGCAGCAGCACGCAGCAGCAGCAGCAGGCGGCGGCAGCAAGAGGCAGCAGCAGCAGGCGGCGGCAGCAGCAGGCGGCAGCAGGCGGCAGCAGCAGCAGGCGGCAGCAGCAGGCAGCAGCAGCAGGCGGCAGCAGCAGGCGGCAGCAGGCGGCAGGGTTGCAGGATTTTAGCCAGTTTTGGATGGACAATCATACAACTAAATCAGTATCCTAGCATTGGCGAGCCTCAGCCATTTTGCAAGATCATGACGTAAGGGTGAAGCGTAAATTTTAGACAAAGTCTTGGTATTCTCGATACCGGTACTCAAGTCTAATCGCCCCAAGGGGCAGGCCAACAGGTCAGGGTCTTGGCGGTAGAGTGCCTCAACAATGTTCCAAACAATGGCCACACAGCCCCAATGGCCAGTTGGTCCCGGGGGGGGCGGACGCAGGTGAAGCGGCTGTGTTTATTCAATTTGGATTCGAAATAATGAATGCAGGGGGGGGAGGCGGGCAGGTGGGTGCAGGAGTGTGGTGGCAGTGCCCGTTTGAATTCGAAATCGAATGCTCATGCTCAAGCTGACACCTTTCCTCTATGTTGTTCCCCGTACTTGTGTTTCAAGGTGTTCCTCGGCACTGATTATGTGCGCATGGCTCGCGGCAGTATGCTGGCAGAATTGAGCAAATGCTCATGTTGATGTCTTCCTTCAGTGTTGCTTACCATCCTCGTGTTTATTTCAAGGTGTTCCTCGGCACTAATTATGTGCGCCTGGGTCGCGGCGGTGACCTGGCGAGCCTGTCTTCTCTCGACCCGTGGACCATGATCTCCCTGGCCGTGCCCATAAAGGTGAGGGCTCTTCATAGTTTGGTAGGGTATTCATACCGGTACTTTAAAATAAAAAAGACCCTGGTCTCGCTGGCCATGACCGTTAAGGTGAAGGTTGTTCATACTTTGGTCGAGTATTCATACTTAAACACTTTTTATTAATACAGACCAGGGCTGTTACAGCCGATCGGCGGCCGACCAGAATGGCCAAAAAATAAATATGGCCGATCGCCCCGCTAGGGGGGACTCGGCGATGGCCGAAAGAAAAAGAAGGGGGGGGTCGGCCGAAGGCAGGCTGCAGCCGAAGGCTGCGGAGGGGGGGTTCGGCCGAAGGCCGAATCTGAAGTGGGAGTTCGGTCGAAAGCAGGCCATATTAGGCCTCATTTAATTCGCGTGCGGCTGACATTGGTGAAGACTCAATAGCAATCGAACTATCGAAGGTTGTCCCCACGACCAGGCCCACGCTTTCCATTTCAAAATCGGCGGTAAAGCGACCACAACAACATATGTGCGACTCGCGCAACCATGCCAACGGAATTTCGGGAGCTTTCTTGACGGAAATGTTGCTTGGTTCAATGCCTTCTTGTGATAAAACTTTGCAGTTCAAGGGCCATGTGTCGACGAAGGCATGACATAATTTGTGCGTGTTCCAACACATTCAAAATTCAGCACACACAAAACAGCTCACAGCGTATTCGAATGTTAGCGGAGAACGTCGAGATATGGAGCAAACGAATGCTCTTTAGCAAAGCAAAATTATCTAGATGCATCCCATGCTGCCCGTACGGCTATGGAAAGTTTAGAGCCGTACAAGGCATGCGTGTGTCGTAGCCATTCCAAGCGGTATCTCATCTCGATTTCTCCCTCATTGCTGGGCGGATTCCACCTGTTTCAGCACTAAACCTTCATATATGTATACAAAACGATTGTAATATCTGTCATGGAGCCGAGGTGCCATGTAGGCAGGGACATGCTGCACGCAGGTTTACACCGCCGAAAACAGTGTGGGCCTGGTCGTGGGGACAGCCAGTATAAGTGTCCACCAGGCCAAAGAAAAAACAGATCGATTCGGCAAAATAATGAAAACAAAAAATATTACGGCCGACCAAATTTGGACGGCAGTTCGGCCGGCCAGCCGTCCGGCCGACCGAACTGCCGAAGGCAGTTCGGCTTCGGCCGAGTAGAATTTTAAGGTCCGTAACTGCCCTGATACAGACCCTGGTCTAGCTGGCCATGACCATAGAGGTGAAGGAAGTCATACTTGTGTTCAGCATACTTTCAATTTGGGACGCTCATGACGAGGGTGCAATCCTGGGTTTGAGGCATCCAGCTAAACCCTGAACCCGAATCTTAAACTTTAACCCAACCTCTTTACCCCAACCCTGACCCCTAACCCATAACCAATATAGCCAACTGCTTCTCCCCCACGCATGTCTCGGTACTGGAGCACATGGGTGGCATTTGCATGTGCGTATTTGTCACCACACTAAACCTTTCACCCCAATCCCGGGCCTCTCCTGAAACCCTCGTCCCTTAACCCCTACCCTCGTCCCTTAACCCCGACCCTCGACCCTTCACCCCTACCCTTGTTCCTTTACCCAACCCTCGTCCCTTAACCCCAAACCTGGCCTGTCTGATTCCCCCCCCGCCCCTTAGGGTCCCGCACTGGAGCATCTTGAGGGCATGTGGTTGGGTGCGTGCGTCACTGCTCTAAACTATCAGACCTGGTCATCATTAGAAACCCAAGCTTGGAACCCCAACATGTTAACTCCAAACCTGCCCGGTCTGATCTTCCCCCAGGCCACCGCACTGGACACGTGGCAGGCATGTGCATGGGCGTTTCTGTCATTGCATAAACCTCCTAGCCTAAACCCGCTAGCCTAAACCTTCTAGCCCGAACTGGCTCCTCTTCCCACCCCCCAGACCGCCGCTCTGGAGCACGTCGAGGGCATGTATGTGCATGGGGGCCCGCATGTTCCTTTCCCTCGACAACGCAATAGAGGACCTGACTGGCCCAAAGGCGGTGGAGAGGCTGCATGCAAGTGGTGCTCCATTGCAACAACGAACAAGAAGAGGATGTAGTGGCGGACCTGTTGGTCAGTAACTGCTTTGGGATCGTTGGGATCCTGAAGGGGGTAGGGTTAAAGGATGTGGTTGTAAACCAACTGTCCGTACCTTCTCAGTCCGTATCAATATCTGCATTTCCTCGGCCCGTGTCCCCGTACAAATTACGTATTTCCTCAGCCCGTCTCCCGGTACAAATTCCGCATTCTCTCTGCCCGTCTCCATCCCCGTAGAAAATTATGCGATTCCTCAGCCCGTCTCCCCGTACAAATTTCGTATTTATTGCGCCCGTTTCTTCGTTCCTACGTACTCCGCCTTTCCTCAGCCCGTGGTCACCCTGTAAAAACTTCGCATTTCCTCAGCCCGTCGTCTCCCCGTACAATGTCCGCATTTCCCCAGCCCGTCTCCCCTTAAAAACTTTGCATTTCCACGGCCCGTGCACAGCCCGTCTCCCCGTACAAATTCTGCATTTCCTCAGCCCGTCTCCCCGTACAAATTCCGCGATTCCTCAGCCCGTCTCCCCGTACAAATTCTGCATTTCCCCAGCCCGTCTCCCCGTACAAATTCCGCATTTCCCCAGCCCGTCTCCCCGTACAAATTCCGCATTTCCTCAGCCTGTCTCCCCGTACAAATTCCGCATTTCCCCAGCCCGTCTCCCCGTACAAACTCCACATTTCCTCAGCCCGTCTCCCCGTACAAACTCCGCATTTCCTTCGCCCGTCTCCCCGTACAATATCCGCATTTCCCCAGCCCGTCTCCCCGTACAAATTCCGCATTTTCCTAGCCCGTCTCCCCGTACAAATTCCGCATTTCCTCAGCCCGTCTCCCCGTACAATCTCCGCATTTCCTTCGCCCGTCTCCCCGTACACATTCCGCATTTCCCCAGCCCGTCTCCCCGTACAAATTCCGCATTTCCCCAGCCCGTCTCCCCGTACAAATTCCGCATTTCCCCAGCCCGTCTCCTCGTACAAATTCCGCATTTCCTCAGCCCGTCTCCCCGTGCAATTTCCGCATTTCCCCAGCCCGTGTCTCCGTTCAAATATATGCATCTCCTCAACTCGTCTCCCCGTACAAACTCCGCATTTCCTTCGCCCGTTTCCCCGTACAATGTCCGCATTTCCTCAGCCCGTCTCCCCGTGCAATCTCCGCATTTCCTTCGTCCTTCTCCCCGTACACATTCCGCATTTCCCCAGCCCGTCTCCCCGTACACATTCCGCATTTCCCCAGCCCGTCTCCCCGTACAAATTCCGCATTTCCCCAGCCCGTCTCCCCGTGCAATTTCCGCATTTTCCCAGCCCGTGTCTCCGTTCAAATATATGCATCTCCTCAACTCGTCTCCCCGTACAAATTCCGCATTTCCCCAGCCCGTGTCTCCGTTCAAATATATGCATCTCTTCAACTCGTCTCCCCGTACAAATTCCGCACTTCCTTAGCTCGTCGTCTCCCCGTACACACTTCGCATTTTCCTCAGCCCGTCGTCTCCTCGTACAAACTCCGCATGCATTTCCTCAGCCCGTCTCCCCGTACAAACTCCGCATTAGTTTCCTTGCCTCATCCCGTCTCCCTGTACTAACATCGCATTTTAGTTCTCAGCCCGTATCCCCGTATAAACGTTGCATTTCCCCAGCCTACCTCAACCTACCAACAGGGACACAGGATACGGCCCGTATGGGCCAAGAATCCCGTAACGTAACGTATCGTAACGTAACGTATCGTTACGGTCCACTACGGTGCACCGACTGAAAGTCCGCACTTCTTGAGTATGTGTGGAATGACCGCGCTGAGATTCCACACATCGACACGACCATCGCTAGTGATAAGCCCAGCAACTCGTGCATTGCACATTTGCAGCGATGCATCACGCGAAGAATATGCTTCTTCTTTACAATGGCATCGTGAGTTTGTGAGCACAGAGTGCAGGGAACAGACGCAAGTCATGTTCGGACAGCCCGTTCGAAATTTCGTGGATAATGCACCCGTTTAACGCTAGGGGATCCTTCATTCGTCTCTTATGTTTACCTTCCGATGAACTAGCACTTCAGGAGCTCACGGAATTCAAGCATGCAGCTCAGCTGCTCAGCTAGTCAGATGTAACAGATCATGAGGTGGGAGAGTGACTGACTCAAGTACTCAACTGAGAGGGGATGTTATAGTGCTTATACAGACTGGGTGAAATTAGGAGTTAAATATCCATCATTGCCCGGATGACTGTCTGCTTAAACTAGCATTCTGCATGGTCAATCTGCATGCATACATGGTGACCCTTAGGGGTTACTTGGGGGCCATGCAAGATTGCATGGGGGCTGGCATGCAGCCATGCATGCCGGTTTGGGCCATGGCACCTCCACCTCAAATGTGGGATTTGCGGGGGGGGGGCGGGAGTTCGTATTGAATCCCGTATCGGGCCAAAGGCCCGTATCGTAACGTAACGTATCGTAACGTAACGTGATACCGTAACCCGTTCCCTGTGTCCCTGCCTACCAATTCCCGAGTTTCCTCCGCCCGTCGCCAGCCAACTAACTTGGTACTTCCTCCGTGAAATTCATTGTTTTTGAATGTGAACACAGGTGCAGTCATGGAATTGGGAGATGAGGAGGGCCCACAGTTAGGATCTGAGAGGAAGATGTCAAACATGTGTTCTTCATTTTTTCAGACAATTTGTACTGCTACGAACAGTCTTGACGGAACCTGATAGAAACGGGCCCCAATCCCTCTATGAATGCCTGGGAGGAAGGTGGAGGGAATGTGGTACAGATTTTCGGGGGGATGTGGACAATTGTCAATTTTGGCCGAGGGAAGTAGTAGAGGGCCCTAATGCCCTCTGCAAAGACACAAGGGGTAGGTGGACGGCGCAGGCACCTCGATTTTCCAAGGAAGTATGGCTGATGAATATATAGCAATCATTTATGGAACAGGAGGAGGGCTCCCAGCTCTCAGCGAGGATCCAGGGGGAATTGGGGTAAACCTCCGAGGGAAAATGAATAATTTTGCAATGACGAAATGTTCAGCAGCAGAGGGGACAGAAGCCCAGGGCAAGGACCTGAGGGGAAGGTGACCATAATGTCATCTTCCATACGTAATCCCGGGGGGGGGGCCCAGAAGTTGATCCCCCTATTTTGATGTAGTGCTAGATAGCGGGGGCGATGGAGGAGGCCGTGCCGATAGCACAGGGCGCCTGCAAGGCCCTCCAGATCAATTGGCACTAGTGGTCACACTAGTCACACACCATGCATGGGTGGTGGGAACCAGCATTTTATTTCCAGCTACAAGTCCACCTTGAGCGGGCAGCCCTGCAGCAGCAAAGGGCTCGAACTGGCATTTGGGCGCAGGCCTTAACAGCATGACTTTCCATGGGGCCTCCAGCCGAAGACCAGGAGGAATAAAACTGGACTGAAGCTGAACTGTAGCTGAAACGGGTAGCTGAAATTTAGCTGAAATGTAGCTGGACTGCAGCTGAACTGTAGCTGAACTGCGGCTGAAATGTAACTGAAATGAAAAGAAAAAACATGTTCGTTTGTTCCTTAAGTTAGAGGGGGGGGTCCAGATTTTAAACTATTATTGGATGATAAAACAGCTAAAACTAACGCAGAATCGTTTGCTATTTTTTTATAACTAGAAAAATTTTGTGTTGGAAAATCTCCGGTATTTTTAATAGTATGTAGCTGACATGTAGCTAAACTGAAGCTGAAATTACCGAGGTCTGACAAGAACTAAACTATACGCTGCTTACATGAGGGTTCAGACCAGGTTCAGATCCAGGTCCAACTACCGGATTCTACGAAAGCGGTATGACATGCCAGTACCGGTTTATGGGCACATGTCCCATGCATCAAATTTGATGCCCTGATGGACTTTAAAAACTTCACAAACTTCACTACTGAATGAACAGCCTGGTCCAATGGGTATATGACCCCCAGCCTGCTGGGCAGGTGGTATGTATTTAGTTCCACCTATGCACGTCCAACGCACACATAATATATGTTATTCCTAACAGAAATTACGTATAATGTATCTTATCGCTCACAGTACTTCATGTTGTGTCTTGTATATCAAAGTATAGTCAGCTTTTTAACTTAAAATTTAAAGTTCATGTCAATCTCATTTCAATTGGAAGAAGAAAACTTGAACTTTGAATTAAAAGTTCATGTCAAACTCATGTCAATTTGAATTGAGAAAGATAGAATTCTTAGCTACCCGTTGTAACCACGATACCCCCTGACGACACTGAAGGCCAAGGAGAGCTACCCATGGCTGCCATTTATGTTTGAAGGACACACCCCAGGCAGCTTGACACAGCTCGTAATACCGATTGAACCGAACGCCCGAACCAGCCTGAGCAGCAAGCATGAACCAAATGCCATGTGAATCTTTGTCTTCAATATATTTGAACCTAATTGGTTGGAAGCAAGACAAGCCGATTTGAATCTGATACACAAGGAGAACAGGTAGGTAGCAGGCAGATAGCAAGACAGGCAGCAGCAGGCAGCAGCAGGTAGCAGCAGGCAGCAGGCAGCAGCAGCAGGCAGCAGCAGCAGGCAGCAACAACAGGCAGCAGGCAGCAGCAACAGCAGGCAACAGCAGCAGCAGGCAGCAGCAGCAGGCAGCAGGCAGCAGCAGGCAGCAGGCAGCAGCAACAGGCAGCAACAACAGGCAGCAGGCAGGAGGCAGCAGCAGCAGCAGCAGCAGCAGCAGGGAGCATCAGGCAGCATCAGGCAGCAGCAGCAGGCAGCAGCAGGCAGCAGCAGGCAGCAGCAGGCAGCAGCAGGCAGCAGCAGGCAGCAGCAGGCAGCAGCAGGCAGCAGCAGGCAGCAGCAGGCAGCAGCAGGCAGCAGCAGGCAGCAGCAGGCAGCAGCAGGCAGCAGCAGGCAGCAGCAGGCAGCAGCAGGCAGCAGCAGGCAGCAGCAGGCAGCAGCAGGCAGCAGCAGGCAGCAGCAGGCAGCAGCAGGCAGCAACATGCAGCAGCAGGCAGCAGCAGGCAGCAGCAGGCAGCAGCAGGCAGCAGCAGGCAGCACCAGGCAGCAACATGCAGCAGCACCAGGCAGCAGCAGCAGCAGCAGGCAGCAGCAGCAGGCAGCAGCAGCATGCAGCAGCAACAGGCAGCAGCAGCAGGCAGCAGCAGTAGGAAGCAGCAGCAGGCAGCAGCAGCAAGCAACAGCAGCAGCAACAGCAAGCAGCAGCAACAGCCGCTGGCAGCAGTAGCAGGCAGGAGCAGCAGCATGCAACAGCAGCAGCAGGCAACAACAGCAGCAGGCAACAACAGCAGCAGGCAACAACAGCAGCAGGCAACAGCAGCAACAGGCAACAACAGCAGCAGGCGGCAACAGCAACAGGCGGCAGCAGCAACAGGCGGGAGCAGCAACAGGCGGCGGCAGCAGTAGGCGGCAGCAGCAGTAGGCGGCAGCAGGCAGCAGCAGGCAGCAGCAGGCGGCAGCAGCAGGCAACAGCAGTGGGCAACAACAGCAGGCAACAGCAGCAGGCAACAGCAGCAGGCGGCAGCAGCAGGCAACAGCAGCAGGCAACAGCAGCAGGCGGCAACAGTAGGAAACAGCAGCAGGCAGCAGCAGCAGGCAACAGCATCAGGCAACAGCAGCAGGCAACAGCAGCAGGCAGCAGCAGGCAACAGCAGCAGGCAGCAGCAGGCAACAGCAACAGGCAGCAGCAGGCAACAGCAACAGGCAGCAGCAAGCAGCAGCAGGCAGCAGCAGGCAGCATGCAGCAGGCAGCAGCAAGCAGCAGCAGACAGCAGGCAGCATGCAGCAGCAGGCAGCAGCAGGCAGCACGCAGCAACAGGTAGCAACAGCAGGCAGCAGCAGCAGCAAGAAAGCAGCAGCAGCAGAGCAGGCGGCAGCAGCAGAGCAGGCCGCAGAGCAGGTGACAGCAGCAGAGCAGGCAGCAGAGCAGGCGGCAGCATCAGAGCAGGCAGCAGAGTAGGCAGCAGCAGCAGAGCAGGCAGCAGAGCATGCGGCAGCAGCGCAGGCAGCAGAGCAGGCGGCAGCAGAGCAAGCAGCAGAGAAGGAGGCTGCAGAGCAGGCAGCAGAGCAGGCGGCAGCAGAGGAGGCGGCAGAGCATGCAGCAGCAGAGCAGGCAGCAGAGCAGGCGACAGCAGAGCAGGCAGCAGAGCAGGCGGCAGCAGTAGGCGGCAGAGCAGGCGGCAGAGCAGGCAGCAGAGCAGGCGGAAGTAGCAGGCAGCAGAGCAGGCTGCAGCAGAGCAGGCGGCAGAGCAGGCGGCAGCAGCAGGCAACAGAGCAGGCGGCAGAGCAGGCGGCTGAGCAGGCGGCAGAGCATGCGGCAGAGCAGGCGGCAGAGCAGGCGGCAGAGCAGGCGGCAGAGCAGGCGGCAGAGCAGGCGGCAGAGCAGGCGGCAGCAGCAGGCAACAGAGCAGGCGGCAGAGCAGGCGGCAGAGCAGGAGGCAGAGCAGGCGGCAGAGCAGGCGGCAGAGCAGGCGGCAGAGCAGGCGGCAGAGCAGGCGGCAGAGCAGGCGGCAGAGCAGGCGGCATCACCAAACATCTCAGGTTCTGTATTCCAGGCCCAAGGAGCAACGGCATGGAATCAAAATAAACTCCGTATGCAACATGTATGCCCACCTGCTATTGATCCTTGAGTTTGGGATGCTGCTGCCGAAGCAACCTCCCGAGACAGGCTGTTGGCTGATGTTATCTTGGGTGACCCGACTGGAGTGCCCCCTGTCAAGAACGCCAGGTATGGAATCGCCAGGAATGAAAGGTACAGTCGATGACACTCCGCGTCCCGACATAAAAGACGTTGCTTTCTTGCTTTCTTGCTTTCTTGCTTTTGAAAATATGTTGGGCTGTGTTAAGGACTTCGCACTGCATATGATCTAGCGCGGGTCTCGTACCTGTCGCCTACGAGAAGTTCGAAGTCGACCCGCTGGCCCTTAGTTAACCTCGGGTTTGGGGTCCATGTCTATCATTTGTCTGGATTTGCATTTGTATTTGCATTTGTCGTCGCTTTAGCAGAAATGGCGCGCTAAGCAGATATGGCGGCATCGGCAGTCGGCCTCCTTGGCGGCTCGGCCTCTATAAAAGGGCATGTTCTATCTTGTGACGCACCTCCTTTCCCTAATTTATCCACTACTCTTCATCGAGATGCAGCGCACCCTCCCAAACCACGTCACTGACTTGTTTTGCTTCCTCTGCCACAGGACCAGACACACTAATACTACATTTTTGGAAAAGCTGCACGCCGTTGCGCAGCCCACATGGACATGGTACGCTCATAATAGTTCATTCATGATGTTTCAGCTACCTTGCAACATGCCATGCTGTTAGGACCACTGGCCGGCCAAAGTGTTTTATGCATTGGCTCAATGATGGCTGGCGAGTACCATGTTGTCAGAGTTAGGCGGTAAAGTTTAGGGAGTATGTTCATTGCTTAACTCCTTGGACCGGCATGAGATGCAACTACTTATTTTGTACCACATACATCTTGACTTGATCCCTGGATTCCCCTTGCCACCCTAGGACGAAGAGGCCTGGGAGTAGGAGGACAACGATTCGGATGAGCTCTCTGAGGAGGAGGAGGGGGAGGAAGAGGAGGAGGAGGCCTTGGCTCCGACAGTGCTTGCGAGACGCTCGCCGTGGCGTGACGAGGTGCAGTCCAGGGCGGCTGTGCCATCTCGGCTGTCATATGCGGGCTCCGTTGCCGGCCCCTCTGCTGGCCCCTCAGCCCTCCCCGCCAACAACCTCAATGCAGCAACGCCGGCCGTTGCCTTGTCACGTGGCCCATGTCGCCCAGCAGCTGGCCCTCCGGCTGGCCCTTCCACCCAGCCACACATGAACACCTGAACCCGCCCCTCCACCTACCGCCCCTCCTCTCACCCCCCCACCCGCCCCTCGACTCGCCCTCGATCCGCACCCGCTGCCCCGAGCCAGGTTTCACCTAGGCGTAGGAAGCGGTCCTCACCATGCACGCCGGCAGACGACTATATTGTCGCCCTCAGGGCGCAGAAGGTGACCTTTCAGGTCAACCAGAGGCCTGTCATGGCCCAGTTGCCGGGCCACGAGGTTTCCACCGGCGAGTGGTACCCCATCTGGCGGTTGCGCCGCTGCATGGCTGTGGCCCAGGGCATCAGCCCGACTGCCACGTGCCATGACTGCGGCAGCGCCACCATCTCCAAGGGTGGCGCCGAGGCCATTAAGGTCGTCATTGCGCCTCGTCGCCCCTTGGAGAAGGGCGGCTACAACATGGTGGCCAAGTTCCGTTGTGCCGAGTGTTCTGTGGATGAGGCGCCCGATGTTGCATCCTTGAGGATTGAGCTGAGGGACGCAGGGGTATACCCTTCCTTTATTAATGGTATTCTGGAGCGCATGTACCAACCGACAACTGCCACAACGCTCCGAGATGCGCATTATGTTGCTGCAATACAAAAGGCAAATTGGGCCTCTCAAAATTGTATGGGCCTAGCAGCCTAACAGCAGCTTATCGAAGGGGTCACCCCACAAGTCCGCCCAAATGGTACTTGAAATTTGCAAAGCTAGGGGAACTCAGCCTCAATTTGTTTGTTCCTACAAAGCCAGCTCATCTACTAACTCACACGTGGCCCATGCGCTTCAGAATACCGTTAATAAAGGAAGGGTATACCCCCGCGTCCCTCAACTCAATCCTCAAGGCTGCAACATCGGGCGCCTCATCCACAGAACACTCGGCACAACGGAACTTGGCCACCATGTTGTAGCCGCACTTCTCCAAGGGGCGACGAGGCGCAATGACGACCTTAATGGCCTCGGCGCCACCCTTGGAGATGGTGGCGCTGCCGCAGTCATGGCACGTGGCAGTCGGGTTGATGCCCTGGGCCACAGCCATGCAGCGACGCAACCGCCGGATGGGGTACCAATCGCCGGTGGAAACCTCGTGGCCCGGCAGCTGGGCCATGACAGGCCTCTGGTTGACTTGCAAGGTCACCTTCTGCGCCCTGAGGGCGACAATATAGTCGTCTGCCGGCGTGCATGGTATGGAGCGCTTCCTGCCCCTAGGTGAAACCTGGCTCGGGGCAGCGGGTGCGGATCGAGGGCGAGTCGAGGGGCGGGTGGGGGGGTGAGAGGAGGGGCGGTAGGTGGAGGGGCGGGTTGAGGTGTTCATGTGTGGCTGGGTGGAAGGGCCAGCCGGAGGGCCAGCTGCTGGGCGACATGGGCCACGTGACAAGGCAACGGCCGGCGTTGTTGCATTGAGGTTGTTGGCGGGGAGGGCTGAGGGGCCAGCAGAGGGGCCGGCAACGGAGCCCGCATATGACAGCCGAGATGGCACAGCCGCCCTGGACTGCACCTCGTCACGCCGCGGCGAGCGTCTCGCAAGCACTGTCGGAGCCAAGGCCTCCTCCTCCTCTTCCTCCCCCTCCTCCTTCTCAGAGAGCTCATCCGAATCGTTGTCCTCCTACTCCCAGGCCTCTTCGTCCTAGGGTGGCAAGGGGAATCCAGGGATCAAGTCAAGATGTATGTGGTACAAAAGAAGTAGTTGCATCTCATGCCGGTCCAAGGAGTTAAGCAATGAACATACTCCCTAAACTACACCGCCTAACTCTAACAACATGGTATTGGCCAGCCATCATTCAGCCAATGCACAAAAAACTTTGGCCGGCCAGTGGTCCTAACAGCATGGCATGTTGCAAGGTAGCTGAAACGCCCTGAATGAACTATTATGATCGCACCATGTCCATGGGCTGCGCAACGGCGTGCAACTTCTCCAAAAATGTAGTGTTAGTATGTCTGGTCTTGTGGCAGAGAAAGCTGAACAAATCAGTGAGTCTGCCGTACTATGAGGAGCAAAGGACGTGGGACAAAGTAACATGCTTGCCTTGTTACTATTTATGCTTTCCATTCAAGGCAACCATGCAATAATCCGAAAATCATGTTCTCTACTTACCGCATAGTGGAACAGCTCATGGGCTCAGGGCTGCCAGTCAGATCCACTAATGGGTGACTGCCGCCAATGATGCGTGCTTGCATGATCCTTGGCGATGTGCGTCGTACAGGTGCCGAGTTGTCACTCCCTGAAGGCACATGCATGCAATGAAAAAGGCATTACGGTGTGCTAACATGACAATGGAGGTTTCGTTCCACATCATCAGAGGTGACACAGTGAGTACTAAGTATATGACTCAGTGAGTAATAAGTTATAGAGATGGCAAAGGAGTAGTACTAGTTCCTGCTCACAGGGGTTGTGTCTAATGACACAAATCCAGACTGTCTGGCTAGACAACACAAGTACTAGATAGGATCCCATTATGGCATGTGCACAGCTAAGCATGGTCAAGCCCTTCACTCACCTGCAACGTGGTTTGGGAGGGTGCGCTGCATCTCGATGAAGAGTAGTGGATAAATTAGGGAAAGGAGGTGCGTCACAAGATAGAACATGCCCTTGTATAGAGGCCGAGCCGCCAAGGAGGCCAACTGCCGATGCCGCCATATCTGCTTAGCGCGCCATTTCTGCTAAAGCGATGACAAATGCAAATGCAAATGCAAATCCAGACAAATGATAGACATGAACCCCAAACCCGAGGTTAGCTAAGGGGTCGGTCAGACTATCGCGTTTGCTTGGTGGGTTGCGTTTGACATTCATAATCGTAAATAGCCTATCAGAAGATAAGGGCGCAGTTGATTCCATTTAAACATACCAATGTTTTATCCAAACGCTACCCCCCCCCCTGCGTTTCGCGTCTGCGTTTGCGTTTGGAAGTCCAAACGCAACCTCAAACGCAACGCAGTCTGACCGACCCCTAAGGGCCAACGGGTCGACTTCGAACTTCTCGTAGGCGACAGGTACGAGACCCGCGCTAGATCATATGCAGTGCGAAGTCCTTAACACAGCCCAACATATTTTCAAAAGCAAGAAAGCAACGTCTTTTATGTCGGGACGCGGAGTGTCATCGACTGTACCTTTCATTCCTGGCGATTCCATACCTGGCGTTCTTGACAGGGGGTATGGGTGGCTCGTACTTTCTTTTTGGTTTCGGATCTTGAAGGTTTGTGGTACTATGAGAATGCCTGGTTTGTTCCATGCATTCTTCTCTTCTTACTCAAGTATACACGAAGTTGAATCATCCTGCTTTTAATCTTTTCTGGGACTAATCGTCTACATGTGATATTTCGGCCCTTTATCAAGGCCAGGACACTACAATGATCCGTTCTCTCTAAGACCACTTCATCAAGTACGGTATCATGGACCTGGCAGCTACACTGTGCGAATACCTCTAGTTAACAACTACACTTATTCGCTATCTCTAGCTCCATCACCTCTACTTCCATCTCTCATCCTTCTTGCTCTATCGCTTGATATCTCTACACGGCGAGCTCTCAGCTCAATCTCTAGAACTTCGAAGTCGATAATGCAAGCTGCTTCCCCGGCCTTTCCTGGCTACGATACCAATTCGATCATCTTGTCACGACGTATGACTGCACCGTGCGTTTGACTGCGCCAACTGCTTTTTCGGTTGGAAGTTATGTGTGAACCTGAACAAGTGTGGTTGCCGTCTTAGAGGATCCCGAACTGGGTCCTTTACTTTTTCTTTCTTACTTGATTTCACGGCCTTCAATAGACTCTTAACGTTTCTAGCTATTGTCCCTTATAATCGATCTGCAAGTTAATCGTCAATCCAAGTCTTACTAAGGGGAAACTGGCAGAGCACTTAAGCCAACAGCGACTCTATAAGCATCAACAAGTCTCCTGATACGAAGCTGGCAGAGCACCTAAGCCAACAGTCGACCATCTGCAGCATTTAGCGTTATTCTTGCCTCTTAACAAGGCATATCTCCAGTCTTACAGCTGGATATTACCACCAACCCACCATCACATCTCCAATCTACAGCCTTCCCTGTGGCTCCAAGTCGACCGTCTGATTTATCAGAGATATCTTCACTCATCAGAAGTCGCCAAGCAAGCGATTCATCACACAGATCAACGGCCACAATCGCCCAAGATCGTCCCAAGAAACCCATAAGTACCTCAAGTGTCGAGGCTTTACGAGATCTTGTCAACAGCATCGAAGAAGTCCAGGTGAAGTAGCAAGAGCTATCACCTGTTATCGAGCTGATTTCACTGAGTTACAGCAGTGGATCGAGAAGCTCTTACTATAAGCTCTGTAAGAGTTTATTAGTACTTGTTTAAGAAAAAAAAGTCCGACTAGTGTCACCTCTAGTCGACTGTGGCGGAAATCGGTCGTTCTAAAGCCGATAAAAAGGTGAAGATGAGCGGAATAGGGGCTGTAGAAGTGCCCAAAGGCGCTCCAGAGATTGAGAAGGATAGCATAGCTAGCCGAACAAGGAGTGCTCTAGCAGCAAAGGGGGCGCCAGTTGGAGCCTCAGTTGCTGGAACTTCGTCTGACCCTCCAGTTTCGCTTGTGCAACCGATCTCTATGTGGCAACAGATGTATGATAGGGCTGGACCACAAGGTAGAGTATGCATGGAGAAGCTCAAGCTCAAGCAAGAGATGGTTGATCAGGCTATGTCAGGGTTGATAAGCAAACAAGATGCATGCAGCCTTGAGGAATTTAACAAGACGCTGACCACAATTCCTCCTATGGAAGATGAGAGGAACGAAGCTATTAAAGAAGCTCTGATTGCGTCACCTGCCCAGGTTCCAAGGAAGTTCATAGACGTGGAAACAGGGAAAGAGGTGGTAATGCAATATGACAACCCTGTGTATATGTACCTCAAGAAGGAGAGTAGCAAGTATGCTTCTACTGGGACGCCGTCTAAGATGACGCAGGTTACCCGGCTTGCAGAACAGAGTGTTGTAACTGAGGTTGAGGGAGGGTCTCAGTCAGGGTCCGCTACGTCAGTGGCCGCGCCCCAGAGAGCACCTGCACTGTCCCCTGTTGTGCACGTTTCAATGCCTTTTGCGGTGCATGAGCCCATGGCGCAGAATGCACCAATGCATGTGCCTGTTGCAGACATCCCAGCATCCGTGCCTGTTGCCGCTGCCGCCTCTGTCCCTCCTTCCAATGCTGCGCCTGTTCAAGGTGCACCTGTGAGGAGAGAAGGTCATGGTGTGGAAGCTGGATCATCATATCCGCCGCCACCACCGCCGCCGCCGTCGCAAGTCCCTGCAAGGTCGGCTGGACAGACGCACAACGCACCTGTCTACCCACAGTCTGGACGATATGAAGAATCTGTGTCACGTATGCAAGGTCTGGCATCAGTGTCAGAAGAGCCTGAAGGTGAAGTATCTGGGGGAAGCACCGGGGATGATGTCACCGCTGGTGATCCCCAAGCACAAGGTAACCGCTCCACGGGACCTGCTGCATCACAGTCGTTTCATACGGCTGCGGGCACTGAGCATTCCAATTGGAATACTCCTGTCACTCAGGGTCTAGGTGGAGCTGGTCTGGATAGCTCCAGGGTTAGGGCATCCCGTGATAGAGCGGCGCTTGCCCAGAGACTGCTACTGGAACATGATCGCCGACAGCAAGGTGAGGATGCAGCTAGAGCGGCTGCAATGACCAGTGAGCCCCTGCGGGCAACCACCAGAGGTACGGCTGCTGCACCGTCCCAGGAACGCGGCCATCACGAGCCGTCACAGGAGGATCAGAGTAGGTTTAGGCCTGCTCAGCAGGTACCTAGAGAACCTGTATGGAATGGGTTTCCCGCTGTGAGAGATTCTACCCAGAGTCAAAGAGAGCACAGGTTCCCTGGTCAGGGTCAGGGCACCAATCAGGGTCAAGGGTATGGTCACCATCAGGGTCAGTCGCAAGGTCAGGGTGTGAATCAAAACCAGCGTTACGGACAACAAGACCGAGGTGAGTTCCACGGAGGTGGGACAGGAACTGGCTATAGTCAAGGGCCAGCAGGAGGTAACCAACCACCCAATGGTGGACCACCTTCAGGTGGTGGTCAGCCTCCCAGTCACAGATGGGTGTCAAGACAAGGTGTGCTGTACGGGTCAGGAGATGTGCCTGCAGGAGGAGATCCTGGTGGACGCCCTGATTCAGAGATTTCTGTACCGGGTCCATTGAATTGGCTGACTGATGTCAGATTGGATGGGAAGACTGTGATTGACTCGTCAAAGGTTGTTGAATTTTCAGCGACTGAGAGCATTATATCTCACAGGATATGGGAGCGATCACTCAGGTTGTTCTGGGGAAACAACGTGCATAGGCTGCACGACGCTGTGTCCGCCCAGGTGAGCATCATCATGAGCACTATTCTGCCAGCAGGGGTTGCTTTTCTGAAGAAGCACTTTGCTGAACTGGAATATCTATGCCCCAGCGCGATGTCACCCTTGGTGAGAGCCATTGAGGGTAGAGACGGCAGTAACAGGAATGATTTTCTGCAGGATGGCACTCAGACCATCATGGGGAACATGAGGAGAAATAAGATGATCCTGATGGGGGTCGAGGAGGCTGGGGTACGAGAGTACGAGCCTTATCCTTTACAAGATGAGCCTTACAGCTTTATTGAAGCTCTGTTGATGGTGGCCAAGCGCTACCTCAACGTTGCAACTTCAGCTGAATTGGCAATTTGGACCCAGGGCTGCATCATGGGTAAGCAGAATCAGCTTGACAGGACTGTACTTGTCAGCGAGAACCCCAGGCAGTTTGGGATCAGGTGTCTGTCAGTCTACACAGCGTTTCAGGGGTCTAACAAGATCGCTTACAATGGGACGATTGAGAGGACATCCATCATTGATGTGATCATGCGTGGTGTACCAGTGTACCTCCAGGAGGTGTGTGAGAGAGAGCTTCAGGCCTTGGGTGTTGAGGATGACAACTTCAAAGTCCAGACGAGTGTGATCATTGAGGCGATGCAGAATGCCTATGAGTACCGTGTGAGGACACAGGTCAGGAAGGGCATCAGGTATGAGGACATGGCTGCAGAAGGGAGTAAAGACGTTGGTAGGAGAAACCAAAACTCTGGCCAGCATGCCACACCTCGGAGTCACTCCACTGAGGTGAGATCAGTTGCAGAGGGTTACCCCAGCACTATGCATCCGCAACGCGGCCCGGGCGCCGGATCATCTAGACCTTTCCAGGCTGGGAGAGGAGGAGGTGGGTACAGCAATGTGCAGCGACCAACAGGATCGGGTTACCCTTCCAACAGACCTATGGCTGTTAAAAACTGTCAGATCTGCCACGGTGATCACTACCTGGATAAGTGTGACCAGTTGCCTGCGTTCCTCGCGTCGGCAGCCAGGGGTAGAGCCATGGAGGCTTTGGAGAAGGGGCCCAGGACTGCTGCAGTTAAACCTGCAGCGGACGGCGCTCCTATGCCAACTGCTGCAGTAGCAAGGGCGCAGGTGGACCCAGGTGAGCTGCAGAGGGCTGTGCCTTATGTGTCCTTAGGGCCTGAGTACAGGCCAGAGGCTGAGGTAAAGTTCAATCTGGACAACCACTATGCCGCGTGTGCAGTGGAGGAGGATCAGAGTGGTGTTAGGTTCTATCAACGGGACAATGGTGAGGACTACGAGCACAAAAATGATGCTGCCTACAGAAGCCCAGGGCTTCATGCACATGCTACAGAGTACAGAGGTGAGGAGGTTCACGGTGCGCAACTAGGGCAATACAATGATGGTTGGGATGAGCCAGGTGACCCTGATCAAAGTCCAGGGGTTGAAGCACAGGGGTGCTTCGGCTCCAACTACAACTGACATGGAGAACCTGGCACCCATCACCTGATAGCTATGGCTGCAGTATTAGGGAGTTTTCGAGATGACTTTGCTAAAAAGGGGTCAAAAAAATTTCCAGACGGGTTCCAGGGGAAATCCAGAGTCCCTGTCCCGGTTAATAGGTTAGATACACTGGTTGCGTTTTCAGCAACTGAGAATGAGTCACGCGAATCCCGCACTGTTTCAGGGAATCCATTTGTGGACAGGGGCGCAGCTTCTGCATCACGTTTTCAGACTGAGGTTCCGACCACATTGCTTACGCACGGTCCAGGATCTCGGTGGGCTGAGGTTAGGGTTCCGACGAACCGACGGCAGGGATTGATTGATCCTACTATATTATCTGCAGGCGTTTCGCTTTCTGACACTTCACAACGCTTACTCGTTGATCGATCTGCTGCACTTCGTGTGAATCCTGCTGCAGAGACTGCACCTGAATCGTTCCTGGTGAGCAATCTGCCTGAACCTGACCCTGTGCGTATGAAAGCCCTCATTGCTAACGCTTCGGACGTTGGTGCCTATTTCCGTTCGCTTACAGGATCATTGTTTTATTTTGCGAACCCTAAAGAATCGCCAGGTGAGCAGGTTGGCCTGATCTATGATGGCGGCCCTAAACAAATGCCTGATAGGGCGATGTTAGACTTCGGGTCGAATTGTCATTTGATAACTGACAGAGAGGCGAATCGCCTGGGCATTCCTGTTCTTCCTTACCCGATGAAACTAGCCACTAGTGGTGGCGTTGACACGATCAAGGGCATTACGCCTATTGTCACGATTTCTTATGGGTCTGGGTCGGCAGAGCTTACCAGTGAGCACTGTTTTCTGGTCATAGCCTGGGCTCCTTCGCACTCATTCACTGCACTGTTTGGGAACCCTGATAGCATACATTTCAGGGCGATCCATGATGTTGCCAGGGGTATCCTCACTTTCAGACCAAACTGGTCCTCAGATGTTCTTGACCTGCCGGTATCAACTGTGAGATCTGATACCTAGACTATACAGCAGCTTTCAACTCTGCACGATTGCATCGTGTAGAGTTGGGGGGGGAAAGAGTGCTGCTGATTGAGATGACACAGTATGACATATTTTCATTACTCAATCTCCTCTGTCTCCCTCCTCCTCATTGCTGCAGATCTACTCCTACAAGTGAGTACCAGTCTTCATACTGTACTACCCTCTGATTACGGTGTAGTGGACTCTGTTAGTATCAGTAGTTAGTAACTGCTTGTATAATGCTGAGCACCTTGGTGCCTGTCATTTGCGCAGATGGCCATTCCGCCGCCGAGACTTAAGCCTTTGATTAGAACCTATCTCGGTCAGCAACACCCCATAGCAGTTCCGCGAGAATATGAGCGAACTTTACACTGCTGGAGCAACGTTACTCATGATTGGCCGGTGTTACACAATCATCAGACTCTATTTCAATTCAATCAACTAGAAAGATTGCCGCCTCGCTGCTGGTGGGACAGCCTCACTCCTGAGGAGGCCACCTGGCATCTTAGAAAATATGCTCAGCAAACTGACAGAGCAGTCAAGACCGTCACCGATGAGATGAATGCTATTGCAGCAGACATGGAGGTTCTCTGCTCTGTATATAGAAGACCTGCAGCGCTGTTCGCTCTTGGATCAGGCATCTTCGATGTGGAATCAGTTTCGTGGTATGGGGATTATGATGATCCAGACTGGAGCATTCAGAGATTCGACTATGGAGTTCTGGAATGCGACGAATCTTATCCAGATGCGTTGCGCTTTGTAGAGCAGCATTTCATAGTAGCAGGAATTCAGCTGGTCAGGGCCAAGTCCTTCATCCTTCGAGAATTTGGGATGCTGTATCAGCGACAGCGATTCAGGCTTGCTGAATGGGCAAAGTCGATGATAGGATACTCTACTCCTGAGTTTCCGTTACAGCCAGCGGGAGCAATGATGTGGCTCGGCAGACCGCTTAACATCTTCAGAACAAATGAGGCTCGCCACGGTCCAGCTGCGCCTATCCCTCTCATGCCTGGAGACATCGTTTTTGGTCCTGAGCCTGCGCCTGCTGCCCCCTAGGTAATTGAACTGATAAATTAACTTTTGTCTTTCAATAAATGCTTGCGCAGATTCAAGTACTTGAAGTGAGTACCTCTGCGATCTACTAACATCGATCAGTCACCGTCTAATACGGTGTAGTTACTTGCTTGACAGCAGAAGTTATTTTGTCATGAGAAGTCCTTCTCATATCAGAATAACTTCTGGTGTGAATCTAGCCTCTCGTAGATTTAGACATGCTTCACAATTGATGTCTGGAAGGGCTTACCGCCTGGAATATATTGGGAGTTCGGCTGTCGCTTGCATGTTCAGAATTCCTGGCATGGGTGATACTGAACTTAGTATTGAAGATGCTAATGCACTGTACCCCTCTGCAGGGATAGCAGCAGATAAACCTGTTAGCAAATCCTTAGCGCAGTACCGCTTTGATGTAATCAAAGAGGTTATTAGGTTGCAGAATGATAGACTGCTGACCAGTATCACACAGCTGCAAGATGCTAGGGATGAACTTGACCAAGATTCGGATGTGTCTGAAGACCTCACGGTCGACAGAATCTCTGAATTAAAGTCAACCTGCGAAGGTGCAAAATCAGACATCATCAGTCACCAGCTCCTGTTTGACTGGTACAAATACATTGCCATGTCTGAATTTGAATACCCTTTGCCTAGGGCATTTGATATTGCTTGGGAAACTGAGGCAAGCCTTAAATGGCAATACCGGCCAACAGTAGAACCCTTATCTGATGATGATGACATTCTATTCAATAAATCTGACTTACATGTGTACAAAGACAGACCTGCTGACGTGCAGCAACCTTTTGGCACATTTGATGTGCCAGTAAAATTCATCAGATCTCCTTGGGTGTTTGGGGTTCGTCCATCAAGACCAATCCCAACTCAATTGTCTTAACATTTTTTTTATTATTCACAGCACTTATCTTACCTTCACTAATCAGTCACTTCTTTCCATAAGTGACTGGTTAGTGGGGGGGGAAAGGTTGTCATGAAGTGCTGTTCATTATCTCATGATGTGATGACTAATTTTTAATTACTTATCACACCTTCAGATGCCCAGACAGCCCAACCTCAGCAAGGCTGATCGCGACCATGCTCAGCAGGTCAGGGACAGGGTGGCCATCAGCGATGGCTACAAAATCATCAACGCTTTAGCGCGGATTCTTCTCAGAGAGCGAACAACAGCCATCGCTCGGACAGAAGACAGGCGTCGTCAAGCCGCGCTTTTAAATAAGCGCAAGGCAACTGGCGGCGCCTCCGGCTCTAACCCAGGCCGTGGTGAAAACCTGGCCAGCGGAAGGAGCCAGACGGAAGGGCCAATGCAATCGCCTCAGGGCAGGCATGGGGCCCGGATGTCCGGTGGTGAAGAGGCCCCTCCTCTATTGAGGGCGTCCAAGCCACCGCTCACCACAGAGGAGCGGAAGCAGCGCAAGGAGCGCAAACAGCTGAGGAGGCAACAGGAGAGGGAAGCAGATCTGAACCGTGATCTGGATCAGCACAACCTGCTGCGCCCCATCCCTGAAGCTGCGGCCGAGTCAGGACCTGACCGTATGGACCTCAACGATCAGGCAGCGGAAACCTCGGAGCTTGCCGCCGCTCCATCCGGCGGTGGGGTATCTACAAGGCAGCTGCGCAGTGCAGCAAGGTCCTTCGTCCCATCAACATCTATTGAGGGCGCATCGCGGTACGATGGACGAGGTACGCCATCCTACCGCGAGGAGATCAAGACTAGCCTCACGCCTACTATGATGGCGCAGCTCACCATCCTCGTTCGTAGCAAGGACTCGGAGAAGGTACGCGAGTGGTGGAAGCTGTTCAAGACCACCTGTGTGTTCCGCAAGCGCAAGGACAAAACCGACATCTTGGCAGATATAGCAGTATTTGCTGCTGAGGTCGCAGAGGTTACCGTTCAGGAGATTCTGGGCAGCCCTAACTCTTGAAGCGTTGCGCAGGCTAGGAAGTGCAGTTTAGAGGCTCTCATCAGAAGGCGTCACCCTCATTTTCGACCCTGCACATCCCCTCAGGGGCTCTGCTTTTGTTGTTCCTTTGCAGAGTTTGGGTAACAAGCCTAGGCTGCGTCGTGCTAGAGCTAGGGAACTTGCTCAGCTGCGCGCCAAGCGTATTGCTATTCTTGTTGAGTTCTGGGCCAAAAGAGTCAGGAGGATCCGCAGGGTACAGAGGATTGCTACTGATAAAATCAAGGCTGAATTGCTTAGACCTGATAGGTCTTTCAAATTGTCTTTGAAAATTGATGTCTGTAAAGCTGTGCGTTGCCCGGGCCCTGCTATCACTCACAGAACGCAGCATATCCTCAGAATGCAACCCACCATTATGCAATGGATCTTCTACCTCTGGCTGATAGCCACAGCATTCCTGTTCACACCTATTAACAGTATGAGAACTCACAATGCCCCAGCTCAGGTCTTTGATTTAACTCGCAGCGTCGCAAGAGACCAGTATTCAAGAGAAGTATTAGGATCGTCACTGGTCACGCAGACAGGTATCTCTTACGCCGCAGATATTCAACACTACACAGATCCAGCGTTATTGAACGATCTGTTATCACCCGATGAGCTTCACGAGGGAGTCCCTATTGAGGGATCTTGGTCTTTAGATAATATGACACCTGACAGTCCAGCAGACCCTGTAGAACCTGATAAACATTTCAAGATGGAACAAGGTTGGACCCTGGGCAATCATGCTGATATTAGCGAGCTTGAGAGGCAGCAGTTCCAGGATGAACTAGGGGATATTATCCAAGCACAAAGCGCTTATAAATTGTCTGATTTAACGGGTTATGAAGGACCAGTTCTTCCCTTCACCATAGGTCCCCCTGGAGAAACAATAACATTGCCCCCAGGTATTATTCTCAGAAAGGCTCGCAGGAGGTCGCCCATGGAGAAAGAAGTTATGGACGAGCACATGATCCCCCTCATGGAAGCTGGATTTATCAGTGAGTGTCCCCGACCCCTTATGATACATGAAGCTGTTATAGCTGCCAAGAAGGATCCTGTGACTGGTGCTTGGACTGATAAAAGATGCTGCATAAATTATGGTAAAGCATATGGAGGCATCAATGCCTTTACACCTCCCGACGTGTACCCATTACCCTTGCCTGAAGAACTGTTTGGAAGAACTGAAGGTTGTACTGTGTTCTCCGTGTGTGATATGAAATCAGGATTTGGTCAAACTTCATTGTCTGAAGAATGTAGGGACATGACTGCGTTCTGGTGGAATGATAGGTGTTGGAAAACTAACCGAAATACCTTTGGCCTTACCAATATGCCTGCATACTTCCAGCGAGTCATGAATACTGTCATAACTGAAGCAGGCCTTGACCACTGTTGTGTATGTTTTATTGATGATATCCTGGTCTTTACCAAAGATCTTGCGTCGCACAAAGCAGCGCTTAAACTCTTGTTCGCTGCACTGAAAAATTGTCAAATGAAAGTGCATCCAGGGAAATGCAAGTTCCTGTTTAACAGCCTAGAGTACCTTGGTCATATGATTGGGACGACAGGTATTTCCCCCAGTGAAACCAAGGTCTTGGCAATCAGGGCCTTGCCCACACCTACTACTGTGCATGAACTGCGGCGTGTAATTGGGTTTGCTAATTATTACCGATGCTATGTCCCTAACTTCTCTGTCATCTCCAGCCCCCTTACAGAGTTGTTTAAGAAGGACACTCCTTGGCTGTGGACGGCTGAAAGAGATAAGGCATGGGAACACTTAAAAGATGAACTCTGCAAACCTGGTAACGCATTGCGCACTCCTGATAAAAATCGCCGTTACATCCTTCACACAGATTGGTCCCAGAAAGGCATGTCAGCTGTTCTGGGTCAAAAGGATGATGATGGAAAAGAATATCTTGTAGCCTGCATCAGCAGGACTTGCAATGTGCATGAGGCTAATTATGGCTCTTACAAGGGTGAAATGTTAGCTGCAGTATGGGGAGTGAGAGCCTTCCGCTATTATCTGCTTGGAGCTAAAATACCATTTTTAATAATAAGTGATCATAAAGGATTGTCCTGGTTAATGTCTAATAAAGAGTTAGAGGGGCAGTATGCCCGCTGGTCTGTCATGCTTTCACCATTCTCGTATGAGCTTGAATACAAACCAGGTGTTAAACATAGTGTTGCCGATGTCCCCAGCAGGTTCCCTGTCCAGTCAGATCTGGACTGGACAGGTACAAAGGAGAGTCACTTCGCAACAACGTGGCCCTTTTACTACAACTCTGCATTCTGCGGGTCAGGTGTAGACACAGACTTGACTGCTAATAGTTCTAAAAGAGCTTATTCCCTCATGGCTGCTTGTTTGTCAAGAACGCCCCAGAGTGCAGTCCCGTGGGGATTTGCCATAGAACCTTTTGGTCCTGCAATTGATCCTGATCCAGCTCCTGATAAGGAGCAAGTTATTCCTGGCTTACAAATGATTTCTGAGGATGCTGAAATGTCTTTCCCTTCACCAGCCGAGTGGCCGGGCCTGCCTAGAACCCGAGCTATTTGGCCCTCTCCAACGTTCGGCCCGTCTGTTACAAATCATATTCATTCGTTAGCTACTAGACTGGTGCATCCTGATGACATGGATGAAATGAGTTGCTGTAATGCGTTTGATACTGCAGCTGCATTTGATTTTGAAATAAATGGCATTTCTTCATTTTCAACTCGTATTCATGTGCCGCAGATGGATAATATGTCTGACAAACAGAAAGCCCTAAGAGGAACAGCTTCGTCGAGAGTTGAAGATTGCCGACTGCATTTGCAGGATTTGCCTCCTTCCCACTATACGTCACTGCAGGTGCAAGAACAGTCTCACGAAGGCAATCCAGTTGGGAAAGGAATTCAATCAATAAATTCTACACCTGTTCCTCAAAACAGCATTATTACTGCTGTGCAAGAAGGTGTGTCACTGATTGAGCTTTTTGGTGGCATGTGCGGTGGATTAGAATGCATGCTAAGAAATGGCATCCGCATCAATCGCTATTACTATGCTGACATTGATAACGGTGCAAGGGTTTGTGCCAAACACAGACTCAAGTTGCTCATGGAAGAGTATCCCAATCTTTTGAGTCATGATGCTGTTGCTAACACATTCACCCGGTTACCGCAGGATGTTTACAACATTAATGAGAGACATCTTATTGACATAGGATGCCTTGATGGTACCCAATGGATGTTAACAGCGGGGTTCATGTGCACTGACCTGTCCTCTGCAGGAAAACGTACAGGTTTACAAGGAGAGAAAAGTTCCACATTTTTCCCTCTTATCAAAATTCTAGAATCTCTGCAGCATATGCAACAAGGAAGACGACCACCCATGTACTTTATTGAGAATGTTGCTGTACAATTTGCTATTGCAAAATCGCAGGCTATGATCGAGGGATTCCAGGAACTTACAGAGAGACTGGGACACCCAGTTTGCTTTGACGCTGTTGCTATAGGTAGCTATGCACACATGCTGCGTAACTATTGGCAGAATATATGTTCCCCCGCGTCTCTGCAGTTGGTCATGATGTCATTTGTCCGTGATGATACATTGCGCTTGACTGACATACTTGATCATGGAAGAGAACCCCGTACCTGTTTCAAGGTTAACAGGTACCCATATCATCCAGCCAACATATTGGACGAACCTCTACGAGTTTTCCCAACTATGGTTGCAAGGATTGAATCTTATGCGTTTCGTCCAAACCCTGAATATGAACCTGGACTTGTTTTGGAAACGGATCAAGCAGGAGTTGTCACTAGACATGCTCTGACCATTCATGAGCGTGAACGTGCCATGGGATATGCAGCCGACTGTACTGCTGGGCAAGATCTGATCTTTTCTGTGCGTCACAGGATTGTTGGAGGCGCTTTTGATGCTAATGCTGTCAGTCACCTGATTGCCGTGGGCTTTGCCATTCGATTTGCGTATATTCCACCGTTGCAGGAAATTTTTTCTGCTTTCAATAATTTCCTGCCTCATTCCTTTGCCACTACATGACTGGAGCTGGGGGGGGATGGTGATCAGATATCTCAGCAGCTTAATCATTTATTTGCTGCTGGGGATTCTCTGATCTTACATGCAGCTCAGTCCTTAGCGGCTGAGTTCATAGAGCAGCCTATGACCCGTGAGGAAGAGTCTCACTCGTTTGCAGATATCTGGCTGGACAATAATGCTATGCAATATCTGAGGCGTACAACTGACACAATGTTGCCTATGCTGACCCCTGTAGAACGCAAGCGTCTGCAACGACGAGCTGCGCTTTATCTCTGGTCTGCAGAAAAGAGTATCCTATATCGACGAATGCCAGGCGGTACAACTAAGGTGGTACCACCTCCTGGTGACCGGTTGGCACTCGTGCACAAAATGCATGTAGAAAATGGTCATTATGGCAGGCGCCGCACGACGGGGCTTGTTATGATGACTCACTGGTGGGTTGGCTTGTATAATGACTGCAAGAGAGTGGTCCAGTGCTGCGAGGCCTGTGATTACACTAAAGTATCGTTTAATGCTATGCAGCCTGTTATGCACCCCTTACCCATCAGAGGTTTAATGTACCGATGGCACTTGGATCTTTCTGGTCCTTATACGGCTTCTAACCGTGGCCATACCTATGTTATGGTAGCTGTAGAAAGCTACTCTAAATGGGTTGAGGTATTTCCCATGACTGCCAAATCATCTAAAGAAGTAGCTTACCATTTCCTGCACGGTATACTGGCACGATTTGGAGCATGCGCTGAAGTTGTCACAGACGGTGGTGGGGAATTTCAAGGTGAAATGGACTCACTGCTTGTTCGTGCCATGATTGATCATAGAGTTACGAGTTCTTTCCACCCCCAAGCCAATGGGCAAGCGGAAAGGCTGGTAAAGACAGTAAAAACTGCACTATCAAGGCATTTGCATGTTTCAAGAGAACCTCGAGAATGGGACATGTATTTGCCCTGGATAGCACTCGGGTACCGAGTCACTAAGCATGCCAGTACCTTGATGAGTCCCTTCCAGCTGCTGTTTTCCTGTGAACCAGTCATCCCTCCTGCTATCATGGAAAGGTTGAATGGGGATCAGACAGTGGATTACCTGGATGTGGATGCTGCTGCTGAACTTGTACTGTCCCGTTCTGAATTGCTAGCCAAGAACTGCGTGATGGTCGGCCAGAACCTTTTGGTTGCTCAACAGCGAGATACCCTGCGTTACGCAAGACTTCGCAGTGGAGGTTACCTCCCGTCAATAGCTAAGTATACTGAGGGGCAGTTTGTGTATGTGCGGGATGAGAACCGACTACACTCTACTGCAAGACCTTACGTACTTCGAGTGTTTGATGTACGGCCAAGTGGAGTCATTGTCTTGGTTGGTCGCAATGGGGTGACTGTGGCTGAGAACGCTATTAACTGCGCACCCTGTCATCTGCCCATAGAGGGACTGTTACTTCCATCCAAAAGATGGCAAAAGCCAGCACCAGATTTCCCTTGTCAGAGATGTCTGCTGCCTGATAATGCTAAGAAAATGATTCTGTGTGGCAGTTGTGGTCGAGGCACTCACACGTATTGTTTGGTACCACGGCTTACTACTGTCCCTGCTGGTTACTGGATTTGTGAGCAATGCAGGATTGCAGGAGCTGACGCTACTGGTGCTGCAAGACGTGATGTTGCGGCGGAACTGGAGAAACCAGCGGCCGCCGTGACAGGTTACCAGCTGCGGCCTGCTAAGCAAAAGAAGGCAGGAAGGGTGATGGGAGCCGCCAGTGGCGGTGGCCTTGTTGAGAATGAAGAAGAAGGACGCACTGAAGACAAGGAAGAGGACGCAGATTGTCTTGCCGGGACCGCTGCAGGCGGTGCCAGAAGCAATGCGGGTGAGCTCGCCGGGACTGCCGCAGTCATCAGCAATGAGGAAATTGCTGAGGAGGTGCAACCTGATGACCAGCGCCCCACCCGAGCATCTGCGAGGATCCGCATCCCCAACAAGAGGTTCGAAAGCCATGTCACTCATCCTTGGGTGCCCCCGGACTTCATCAACTGGGGTGTCCGCGGAGATGCGGTGGCTGCTCTGAAGTCTTTAATGCCTGGAGTGTGGCGAGAGCGCGATGAGTCTATTTGGGCAACAGGGTGCCAGGAGGATGTTCGTACCAACTCTACCCTCCTTCACCTCTCACTATTGAAGACAGCGACTGTAACACTCTGCTGGACTGCCTTGACCTATCCCTGTCCCCCAGCATCCTTTTGCTGTTCAAGGATGATGGGCACGCCACAGAACTTCTGCAGAACAGTCAGCTTTACCCTTATCCTCAATCCCTCCACGTTCTCACCAATTCGGGCATCGGCGTCAACGTTCCTGCAGATTACTGTGCTGATCCGCTGCAACCCTCCACCTACGAGTTTCTGCTGCGACAGCATGGGCTGCACGTTCTCATCACAAACCCTCCGGCTGAATACGCTGATATCTCCTGTGCCCTTGCGGTCAAGTACGCACGGCACGTTGTCTGCTGCTTAGTTTCCCAGGAATTCTTAACGTGCCATCCAGCAAGGTTTGAGTGGTTGTCCCAGCTACGCCGAGAGAGACGGCTAGTGATCCTGCAGTCTGTCAGCTTCACAGCAGGCCTGGGAGCTAACAGGTCCATTCACGGTTGTTGCAGTAATAAAGTATGGATCCTCGTGTTTGCAACTGCAGCTATCCGGGCAAGGATGCTCCCACCAATGCACTCGTTCATCCGCTAACTCTTGAGTGCACTGCTTGCTAATGACTGAATTTGCCTGAGCTTTCGTATGATTTGACAATTGACTGTGTATCTGAACGGAATTTTCACTGGATCTGGGGGGGGGGGTTCTGAAATATAGGACTTGAATTTGGGAATTGAATTTTCTGGTGCTGAGACTTGTGAGCTACAGCTGGAACTGAATGACTATGAATATTTGACTGAGAATACTTGATTTCAAATAAAATAAAATTGTGTGCAGTTTTCAATATCTGGGGGGGGAAAGGTTGTTGTGCATAATACGCACTTGAGGGTTTAGGAGGTGTCTACCGTGAGGTGGCATTCTCATATGTCTGGCGCGAGCCTATAGGCATCCTCGATCAGGTGTTAGTTAGGTGATCGGGAAGTTTGAGATGGTGTGGATTGGGAAACCAATTGCACTAGAGCAGGGCTGATGTAGTCTTCTGGACTTGGGGTCGATTGGGCCCTGGGGGAAGGTGAACAGTACCGATGGTGACGAGAACTGGGCTCTTCAGCTTGAAGAGGGTCCCTTAAAGCGACTGTGGCGAGTTACGGTAATGCGTAAAAGTCACAGCTAACGTACGCATTACATCGGAGGTTATTTTTCCTACCGGTACTTGTGCCCCATGGACTCTGGGCAGTGCCCAGGGGTGGGAAGTCTGATAACAATACGCAGTTCTCAAAACGCTGTCGTACTTGTTTATTACTGCCTCCAGTGTTTTTCGATCTGGGGGGGGAATGTCTTGTGTTCTTTTCGCTTGGTGCACCCATTCCTTAGGGTGCACCCCTGTGCCGCGACAGCTGTCACGACGTATGACTGCACCGTGCGTTTGACTGCGCCAACTGCTTTTTCGGTTGGAAGTTATGTGTGAACCTGAACAAGTGTGGTTGCCGTCTTAGAGGATCCCGAACTGGGTCCTTTACTTTTTCTTTCTTACTTGATTTCACGGCCTTCAATAGACTCTTAACGTTTCTAGCTATTGTCCCTTATAATCGATCTGCAAGTTAATCGTCAATCCAAGTCTTACTAAGGGGAAACTGGCAGAGCACTTAAGCCAACAGCGACTCTATAAGCATCAACAAGTCTCCTGATACGAAGCTGGCAGAGCACCTAAGCCAACAGTCGACCATCTGCAGCATTTAGCGTTATTCTTGCCTCTTAACAAGGCATATCTCCAGTCTTACAGCTGGATATTACCACCAACCCACCATCACATCTCCAATCTACAGCCTTCCCTGTGGCTCCAAGTCGACCGTCTGATTTATCAGAGATATCTTCACTCATCAGAAGTCGCCAAGCAAGCGATTCATCACACAGATCAACGGCCACAATCGCCCAAGATCGTCCCAAGAAACCCATAAGTACCTCAAGTGTCGAGGCTTTACGAGATCTTGTCAACAGCATCGAAGAAGTCCAGGTGAAGTAGCAAGAGCTATCACCTGTTATCGAGCTGATTTCACTGAGTTACAGCAGTGGATCGAGAAGCTCTTACTATAAGCTCTGTAAGAGTTTATTAGTACTTGTTTAGGATGTCTTGTGTTCTTTTCGCTTGGTGCACCCATTCCTTAGGGTGCACCCCTGTGCCGTGGATCGAGAAGCTCTTACTATAAGCTCTGTAAGAGTTTATTAGTACTTGTTTAGGAATGTCTTGTGTTCTTTTCGCTTGGTGCACCCATTCCTTAGGGTGCACCCCTGTGCCGCGACAATCTGATCCTTCAGTTGATCTTCCTCATCAAGAGTCGTTCAGTCAGTTCTGCATTCTTCTTCACTTTGGGCTGTTTCGTCCACAAGTCCGATCCAGGCCGCCTCAACCTGGCAACTGTCGTCTTCAGTGCATCACTCTCCTCAAGGGTCGACTTCAATTCGTAACTTCTGTCAATCTGGTACCAGCCAGATTATCGCTCCTGCACAGCAAGTTACCCTTGGTAAAGGGCTCCTAGCAATCCTTTAAGAAGAGAAGAATCCAGGTTTGCATCACTTCGAATCTGCAGGCGAGTAAAAACCGGAAATAAGGTTCATGATCGTGTTTTGTTGCCGAAAAGTGGGCGATAACAGCGAACATATCCCAGTTTCGTGTTCAACCCCTGGATGAATTCCGATTCTACCCAGGGAAAGAAGGGGCATGAGGACCCGTTCCTTCCCAAGCATGTAGCTCTCCCCAGACTAACTTCTAATCAGAGGGAAAAAGAAGAGTCTGACAGGAACAAGGCAGAGGTGAGCAGTAAGCTCACTAGGGATGCGTCGCCGAAGCGGGGAGGGAGCCTCCTCAACAGGGGGCTCGGCCTCTCACTGAGGCCGAGCAACGCATTCAGTAGTCGATAGCCAATGATCAAGCAGTGACAGCTAAGCATGTTGCCAAAAGGCTGATGGCACATAACACGGATAAGGCAAGGAAGCAGGCTGTAGCTGAAGCAGTCCATGCTGAAGCAGTCCATCAGCGTCAACGTGAAATGTGTCGTCTTGACGCAGTGCGACGTGCGGCCGAGCAACTAGAGCAGCAAGCCCCGCAGCAAGCTGCAGATGAGAAAGAGATGAGGGATCACATGATCTGTAGTGTAGATGAGAGGCTGGCACAAACCCCTAAAAAGGTGACCCGTACTCATTACGAGGGCCTGCAGCGGTTTGACCAGCATGTCCATAACCCTGCATACCTTGTTGCACAAGACGATTGTTGCAGTGTACTCTCGTCACCTGTACCTGTGTCTGTCAAGGTTGCATCCGAGCCCCGAGGGGATCAGACTTCCCTTCCAGCAATGGCCTTGCAGGAATCACCGTGATGGCTGGCTCTCACCAGCCCGGCAACGTAGCTTACATGATCAACTCAGCTGTCGCTGTTCATGTACCCGAAGGCTTCGAGCATGAGGTGAAGCATGCCACACCCACGGCGTCACGTCCGTCGGCTGACCATGTTGCTCCTGAGTGTACCCCCACCCCCTCGTTTGTGAGTGTGGTGTCATGTGAGGCTATGCAATCATGGGGGCCCCTAGGTGGGGCTGTCTCTGGCAAGGAAACGGGGCGGCATGACCCCACTGGTTATCAAGGTAAGCAACTGAATATGAACTAGCGGTTAGCCGTTGTTCCCATTGCTTCCGGGGCGAACGAGGTCGTCACCATCAGTGAGTTGAGGGACCTGCTGCGAGACCTGCTAGGGAGTTTGCATCATGGACGCCCGCCACCACTAGTAGTGGTGCTGCAGGAACAACCAGTACAGCATGTACAGCAGTACATGGGCTTTGGTAGCACGCCGTCAGGGGAGGACCCTCCAGGTGAGTCTCACCACCTGGGATGGGAGGGCTTCCCGCAGAGAGAGGGACAATCCTACGCCGCCGTGCCGTCAACACCAGTACACGGAGTACAGCTCCATGTGGGTGCAGCTCGGGCCAGAGGTCTCAGTCACCCATGGGCTAGTGGGGGCACACACCGACCTTACGACCAGCATGGGCCATCCATCCAGGGTGGGCACATGCATCGTGCTCCTATGAGTGGGGGGGCTCCCGGTGCCACCGAACCTCCTTTTATATGGGAAGGGTGGATCTGAGGGGCATTCAAGGTGGCCTTATACCGACCGTGATCATTCAGGGTATGACCCAGGCAGGCCCCCGCATGGAGGAGAGGGGTCATGGGTCAGATCCGGCGGGACGGGGCATCCAGACGGTTCAGGTGGTACTGGCAATCCTGATAGACTAGGGTACCCAAAGGGCTCCAGTGGGCCAGGAAGAACCGGGGGTCCAGGATACTCAGAGAGATCAGGAGGTCCAGGATACCCAGGGGGATCAGGAGGTCATGTGCAGGCATATCGTGGACATGACGCTCTTGTGTCCCCAAGGAGGAAAGCACATGCAGTTAGAACTGGGCTGCCGTATTGATGGTGGGGGTTCACCCCCGGTAAATGAGTCGGTGGAGATCATGTCTGACATGCGTGGTAAGAAGCTAGTGGGTTCTCCGACTACCGCTACCTCAATGTGGCTACCCAAGGTGAGATGATGTTGTGGCATACTGCCATGAAGATGGGGTTGCCCAACTCGCTAGACCCCACCGTCTCCCCACATGAGAACCCTGCGCAGTTCGCCACGTGGGTGTGCACCACGTACAATGCATTCCTAGCCAGCAACAAAGATGCCTTCCTAGGGGTGTCCAGCAACATGGCTATGGTGACGGTGGTCAAAGAGGGGCTCCCAGCCAACCTGAGGGTGGCTTGTGACACCGATTTCAACAAAGGAGGTATCTTCACTCAGGGACATGTGAGAGTGCTGGCCAAGGTAGTCTAGGCAGCTCAGCACGCTTTTGAGGCTGGTGTGTGGGACAATATCACGAAATCTGCTGCGGCAGCTTCCCCTGACAGTGCCCCTGCTGCGTCAAAGGGCACACCCTGAAGTCATGCAGGCGCAGTCAGCACGGAGGGCCTGAACCTGGATGGGTGAGTCGCAAGACATGTTCCCTGAGGCCCAGTCTGGTGGGGAGGGTCACATGTGGAATAATAAAGCGGACGCCAAACCCGTGTACCCAACCACGGTCCACCCACCCAGAGGGGGTCAGGGAGCTCATGGGCGCTCAATGACTGGGAGCAATCAGCCCCCTCCCCAAGGAACCCTGAAGGCTTACGGGGCAACCATGCCCCTAAATCCTAGGGTAGGGCCAGCGCCACCCCGACCACCCTTGAGGCCCAGGATCTCAGGACTTCGAGTGTGGCTAACGGACCTGCTGGCCAGGACAAATGCCCTCCCACTGTTGCAGAGTCCCACTTTGGACAAGTGCAAGCGTGGGCCAATCTGGCTCTCAAGGAGCACCACGAGGGAGAGCGCCTCAAGCATGAGAACAGAGTAGCGCGGAAGTTTGAGGGCACGGCCAACTCAACACAGGCAGGTGCATCTGACCATGCAGGTAAGGGCATATGGGGTGCCTTGCCTGAGGGGTTTAACCCCAAGATGATTAGGATCTCATGCAGGGTAACTGACTGCTTTCCCCTAAGGAATTCTCGGTCACATCTCTGGCCAACACCTTGGGGAAGGTTAAAGATAAATACGCATAAGGGGGGTCAATTTTTTTCTTGAGACGTTCGCCAAATCGGCAGGTGTGCCCCAGACTGGGTCGCGCACCAATGTTGCAACGGTAGTACAAGACAGTTGCAGGGCAGCAACAGGTCGGGCCAGACTGTTATATGTTCGGCAGGGTGCGGGTTCATATGTGGACAACAGAGACAACGTAAAAAGTGTCGTTCGTACCCACGGTCCGCATTCCGCCAGGTGGCAGCCTATTCCTGGCAATGGGGTCAGGGTTTAAGCCGCCCCCGGTGGTGCGGATTCGCATAAAAGCCATCTTGCTCAGATCACTGCACAACAACACCCTTTGCGCATTCATGCCGTCCTTTTGTCACCTTCTGGTCAGCCGCGAGTCTTCCCTAAGTCGGTTACGGTGAGTACGATTCATGAACCATACCCATTTATCATGTCGGCTCTAATGGCTTGTGCGCCCAGCGTCTCACATTACTTTAGGTCCCTCCCATGTCTCATGTTTTACTTCTCCAACCCGATCAACAGTCCAAGTGAGTGCATGGGGCTGGTGATCGACAATGAGAAGAAGATTCCGCTGAAGGCGATGCTTGGTTTTTGGTCCAACTGCTTCCTGAAAACTGATGTTGAGGCGAAAAGACTGCACATCCCTGTCGTTCCGTATGATGTGGGGTTGAATACAAGCAATGGCATGAGCACGATCCTTGGGGTCACATAACATGTTGTTGTGTCGTATGGATTTGGCGTTACAGAGCTGCGCACATCGCACTGCTTGCTGGTAGTCAGAGAGCCTGCCAATGCCGCATTCTCAGTCCTGATAGGAAATCTAGATGGCGTAGCCTTCTCCTCGATTCACGACGTGGGAAAAGGAATCCTCACTATGACGTCTGTTGATCCGCCGATTGTCCTGCACATGCCAATAGTGCTTCACAGCCCCAACAACATGTCATGATCTATGATGGCTTTGATAAGCTGACAGTCTTCAGCTACCTGCGGCTAGGCAGAGTTCAGCAATGTTCAGATTGCGTCATGCTTCCTCATCTGGGGGGGGAAGGCTCCCTGCTTCACACCTGAATCACAAGTGATGTTTTATTAAATAATTGTGCGGTTCCCTCCATCCCTTGCATGCCCCATTCACAAGTGAGTACGGTCACCTGTGGCACCAAGGGGTGTCATTTAATTGGGGATTGCTGCTTAGCCTGAATGAAGTACCGTTCTTCCAAGATGGTATAGTAATGCCGCTGACCCGCATCGCAGGTCCCCGCAGCGGAGGGCTGCGACTGCAAATCCTCGTCGTGGGGCTGTTCAGAGCCCCCTCGGCCGCGGCCACCACGGCCGCGGCGGCGCCGACGCATCAGTATCTCCGTCATGCAGTCATTATGCTCCCGCCGGTACTCCTGGTTCTGGGAGTGGAAGAGACTGGTAATCTGCCCCTTCATGGCAGCGAGCCAGATGGTCAGCGCGTTGTGATTGCCTCCACCGCCGCATCCCTGGCTGCCGTTCTGTGACATCTGGGGCCGACAGAGTAAATGCGAGTTAGTAGCGGACGGCATAAGCGAACTGCTCCGCCGGGGTGAGCACCAGCTGAGCCTCCAGCTCAGCTAGCCAAGGGTGCAGGTCAGCGCCATGCCACGGGTTGGGGGAGGTCATGATCCCAGGGTACAACGCTGGCCACATGCTAAATTCTACCAACATGTCCGCGAGAACATATCGATAGAAGTTAGCACGCATGTCGTAATGCGTGGCCCGGGTGGCCAGGTCCGCCCGATAACGCAATATGAGGACCGCCCTTGCAGATCGGCAAATAATGCGCAGTTGTCAGGGATTTTTACGATATCCCTAATCTCCATATGCCGTCCACACAGGGCTAGAAGCAGGGGGGTGCTGACCATGCGGCACCGGGTCGCCTTTGTAAATCTTTAAAATCTGTGATTATTGTTATTTTTGCCTAGGCGGGACAAAGTGGTATGTATGCGGGGGTTGATATGTGTGCATGATGAGTCATGCAAGTTTGCCTGTGCGTTAAATTATAATTGTATTTCGTCAGATTACTTCAGCTGTGACTTGGTCGCCGTCCGTGCTGGAAAGGATGGCCAGCACTCAGGACCAACTGGCACCGTCGTAAAGCTGCGGGTCTAGAACGGGCCCATCCAGTGTTGCACCTGGGACCACCCAGCCACATGGGACCACGTTTGTGTCGAGGACCATTCGTTCGGTACAGGACGGTCAAAAGCCATCGTCCGTTCAGTGAAGCTGCGTGTCTAGGACGGGCATGGGCTTGCGGCCTGGGCCCGTCCTAGATAGAGCTTCCCGAGAATTGTTCAACATGCACGCCTTGCCTGTATGCCAGCTGACGCTGGGGCCTTATTTGCTGGGGAGGCAGAACAGGGTCGGTGTTGGTCAGTGCCGCAGGGTCGAGCTTCGCGCTTGAGCCGAACGACTGACACGGCTTCCTCGAAAAAATCGCAAATTGCGCGCGTTCTTCTGCGCTTGATTGTTTGCTTCCGCGGCTTACGGAAAGGCAGGCCGAGATTCCCTGCCCCTGAAACACGAGAGAGACACAAGGGAAATTTGAGCAAGTCGCCGAGGTCCAAGGAGGCAAACAAAGACAACAAATTAATCATCAACAAAGTCCACCACGTCCTCAGCCAGTCAACAAAAGCCTGAGCCTCCCACCCAGGCCCTGGTACAACTGCTGCAAATCCGTGGCGGCATGGCGCCCTTCGGGAGACCTGCCGAACTTCTCGCCCTCAGCCTCTCCTTCACGCTAGGGAGCATGTCTGCCATGTTGCAGGAGGCGCATGACCGGTTGGTCGAGCCATATATCCACTCTGGTCCCGGCCCTGACGCACACCATGCCAACTCTGGCTCCTCAGCATTTACTCTCTTGCACCTCTGTTGGCGCCGGCGCCAGAGCATGCTCCTGAGACGCATCTGCCCAGTCTGCGGCAGCTGCCACCCTGTGCATCAGTGTTTTTTAGCGGTTACCAGACCACCTTTGATGGGCCGTGCTGCCATGCGGCCACCCCTTGGCCGATTGACACCAAACCTGGACCAGCCTCCGGCCGGAGGCCCGAGCAGCAGGGCTGACCAGTTAGGGGCTTGTGGCCGCAGGCCACAAAGTTCCTGAAATGTAGCTGAAAGTGATGCGAATGCAAAAACACTGCCGTGCACGCTTCTCCCGTTGTGCGGGTGAGGGCATAGTAGTGGCTGGACATCAGAATGACGCCAGCTGAAGGGTCAAGGGTTTGGGGCTCACAAAGTGGGAGTGGTACTTCAACTCAGCAGGCATCAAGCGAGCCCAATGCCCCACTAAACCATGATTCCAGTCAGGGCTCTACAAACCGGCCGGTTCCCAGACAGAATTGGACAAAAGAAAAAAAAGCCGGGGAAAAGCGAGAGGGGGGTTCCGGCGAAGCCGGGGGAAAAGGGGAAAGTATGAATGTTCTCCGGCTTTCGTGGTTTGGGGCCGGAGGCCCACAAACTCTTATCCGGCTCTTATTCTCCCCGGCTGTTCCATGTTTATTCCCTTGAACATACTCTGAGCACGCCATTATGGCTAGTGGTTCTAAACAGCGGTTGTCTGCTAGCCAACCCTTCAACTTCGGCATGTGGTCGTTAGACAAAGCGAAGGAGCTGCTAGCCACGTCTCGAAGTCGAGGAGCCACGTCGCGAAGTCGAGGTTGAGATCGACCTCACCGAAACCGCCCCAGCCGAAAAAGAAGAAACAGCCCCAGCCGAAACAGCCTCCTCTCTCGTCTGGTTGGCTCTTCCCTTGAAAGCCTACCTGATATACGCCCTCGAATCCCTACCTCTTCCGACAGCTCCAGAAGAGGAGGATAAACTGTAGTTATGTGTGTGCAAGTTTGTGTCAAGGAGTGTCTTTTGAGACTAGAGAAGATCGAACAGTTTGTAATGAGCGGGAAGAAAAAAATCGCAGTTTTCACACTATTTCGGAAAACCGGACGGAAAAATAAGATGACTCCGGCTCGGGAAAAAAAACCGGAGAGGGGGGGAAAAGTGCCCGGCTAAACCGGTCAGTTCCCAGACCCCATTGTAGACCCCTGATTCCAGTGCCCAGTTATCCATGCACCTGCCCAAGGAGGCCCAACGGCCCCTCTCGCTAAATTCTGGGTGCGGCAGGGTCGATCCCATTGCATACCCTGGCACCACTCTCTCTCTCTCAGATCCTGGACGAATTTGCCTTCCCGGCCTCTCCTTCTGTTCCTTACGTTTTGTGTTCCCTCCTTCTTTTAGTTTCTTATTTACCCCCAACTGAACATTTGGGTGCCCCTGCGGCCGAGCCTTCTTGTGCATGGCCCAGAGGTGTAACGTCATTGACTCTCTCTCGCTTGCATTGGGCTCCTCGAGTCCCCTTGGGGCCGGAACACCATGCCAGGTCCCCTATTCCGTACGATCCTGGTGTAGCCATGATGCAAACTAATGTCTGATGGTTATGTCCCTCGGATCCACTCTGCCAGTCACATCTTAAGGCCGCATGGCGAAAGACTGCCCAATGTTGACTCATGTACCCAACAAAACCGAAGCATTGCCCAAGTTGTGCACTATTTGAGACTGAACCGCTCCTTAATCGTCCAAGCACCCCTAAACCCCGAACCCTAAATTTCCACAGCCCCCCTGAACCCTGAAACACAATTTTGCAAGAGCTCCCCCAGACCCCGAATCCTTAATCTCCACTGGCTTCCCTAAAGCATGAACCCTAAATTTTCACCACCTCCCAAAAACCGTGGATCCTAAATTCCCACAAGCCCCCTTAAATCCTGGACCCTAAATTAAAGACCGGCCCTCCTTCCACATGATGAAGAGTGCCCCCCTGCCACCTATAAAATGGAATTGGATCCGAACCTGTCCCATGCATCAAATGTGATGCTCTGATGGACTGTAAAAACTGCACAAAACTTCACAACCTCAAAACCCGAACTCAATAAAGGCTCACTCATACTTAATTTTAAATGAGCCATCATCCCTGGATTTAACGCCTTAACTTGACTTGGGATCCATGCCCCTTTCACCTGGATCCGAACCAAGAGCCATGGATGCAATTAAGGCACACACAGACGTAATTGTAAATCAACCTTCATACCTGGATCCAACCCAATTTACTTGGGATGAACCCTCCCTCCACTTGGATCCAAACCCTTAACCTGAATTAAATGATGGCGCACACATGATATCGCACATTCGACCTCATCCGCCGCACATTGCACATTTCTGGAGCCAAATAAAAGTGTCCGAGTCGCTCTGCGCACACCCGATGGATTCGTCTCTACGAATTATTTTAGGTAGATAAATTCGCTCCTTTCGGATAGGAGCCCCAGGCTTCTTGTTTGATACTTATGGTCTAGAGACCAAACAACCAAATCGGTACACTTTTGTGTGTAGCGCATCTCGTAGCGCATCTTGTAATAGTCGGGCATAATGATGCTAACAGAGTCTTGTCAGCCTCGAACTTCTAGAGGACACATGGACTTGTGGGACGATCTCTGGGCTATGGTTTACAACACAAACAGCAGTTAATAACTGATCAGTTATTAAAATCAAACGAGAAATTACAAGCCAAGGGAACCGCAGTTACATAGCGATGTCCAGGCAACTAGCGATGCTTGTCATTTCAAGCGTGCGCACATGACAGGTCCGGGAGGTTCCCGGGACGTGGTCCAACATTACAGTCCCATAACTCGATGAGGGGATCATCAATACATGAAAGGCAGATTACGGTATACACTTATGGGCATCAGATTGTACAATAATGGTTGCATCAGATTGCAAGCGCCCGCAAGTACCGTACATCAGATTATACACTAATGGTCATCAGATTGCAAGCGCCTGCAAGTATCGTACACATCAGAGGAGTGCGCACCAGAGAAGTGCGCAACACCCCATTTCCTCTATTTTTCCTGCCCCTTTTACTTAGGCGCCCACGCGGCCGAGCCTTTTTTGAGCAGGGCCCAGAGGTGTAACGTCATTGACACAACAGAGGAGTGCGCACCAGAGCAGTGTGCGACAGAGGAGTACAGCCGGCAGTCCCCAAAGCTGGCAACAAACGCTAACCGAGCGAGGGACAACTGACACGCAGCAGTCACCTGCTTCAGGCAGAAAAGCCCCCTGAACGGTTTGACGAGGTCATAGATGTGGAGGCGGCACCAAACGGCTCATCCATCCCCCCGGCTCCCCCTCCCCCGCTGAAGCCCCCGCCTCCTCCCAAGACCTTGCTGCCGATGCGCAGCGCACTTCCCCCTCCTCCCCCCCCAGACGGTCCCTCATTGGTCTTGCTTCCGCCCTGGAACAGGGAGCGACCAGACGCCTCTTTCAGGCCGCTAGCAGCTTCAGCAATGCCGGAAAATAGCCCATTCGCCATGCCCATCAACCCCATGCCGTTGCTCCCTGCAGCCGTGCCTGAGGAGGCGCCCGCACTCCCCCCGATGCTAGGCGGCCGCATCTGCGGACGTTGCGAGGATGAGGCCCCAGAACTCTTCCTTGAAAGGCTCAGTTTCCCCACCGTGGGGGACGAAGACGAGGCGCTGCCATCAAGTGATTTAATGCTGACGCCCGTGTTGCTGCTGGGTACTAGCCCCTGCGGCGGCAGCAGAGGCACTGCCGCATTGCTCGGGCCCGCAGCCAGACCCGGCGCAACGTACCCGCGGCCGGACGCAGCGCCCCACAACGACGACAGCAACGTGTGCCGGCCCGCAGATGACGCTGAGGGCTGCATCAGCGCGTCGCCATGCGCCGGCGGCGGCGTGAGCGCAGCAGCAGGCGCGCCGCCGCCACGCGCCGCCGCTGCCGCCGCCAGCAGCTGCGGCCGCATCTGAGACGCTTGGTTGATCAGCCTCATCAACTTGCCAGGGTCTGCCAACACAAAGCCAGTCTCGAAAGCAAACGGAGATGGCGCGGCCGGCCCCAATCGGGATGCATTCTTCTTGGACGGGGTTTCAGGGCCGCTGGTGGAAGCAGTCCCTTCGCCCGGATCTACTTCAGGACCGTCGGCTACCCGGCCCTGCATTGATGCCTCGGCGTCTAGGAGCAGCGGCTCTAGTCGGGTCAGTGTAGCCAGCTGCAACGCGGCCTGCTCCTCACCAATCTCATTGGAGTATAACTGAGTGAGCAGGTGAAGCACCTGAAGCACAGGGTCAGGTTTGAGGTTTAGGGTCAGCTGAGGTCAGGAGCAGTTTGCTCGTGCGCTTATTACGGGCCGTGTCTGGAAGGCAGAGGAGGGGCCCTCTACCGGATGGGACCTCAAATTGAGCGCTAGGGAATCGCTATGGGTTGTATGTGGGGGAAAACGTTTTGGTGGCTGAAGGCATGCAGGGTAGCCGAGCGTCTTTGGGTGAAGCAGGTCAAGGAAAGGGAATCAGCGACCTGAGGCTGGGAACGGGTCAAACGCAGGGGAGTCACAGGGCCCAGGCAGTGTATCTTGTTTCGTGACTCAGCAACATGTCAGCTACAATCCAGCTACATCCCGCCGCTGGCCGGAGGCCCCGTTTGTGGCCTGACGGAGTTGGACTTGTAGCCGGGAAAAATAGTGTGTTTCTATTTTCGGATCCAAGGCCGCCCCGGATCCAAGGCCGCCCCACAGCTGTACAAGGGCCGGTATGGTCCCAACCTGGACCGGGGTCTCCGGCCGGCGGCCTAAGGAACATGGCTGGCCGCACCTAGGGCCGCCGGCCAGAGGCCGGGGTGTAGCTGAAATGTAGCAGAGTAAAAAGAAATAATACACCGCCAAGCTGGCATTGATACAGCTGGCAGAAGCCGTGTCGATCCTCCACACCTATTTCACCACACGATCCCTAACAAACCCCCCAAACCAGCACAATGTATCAACCAACACCACCCAACCGAACCTCTGGCACCCACGCCTACCAGTGGTTGCCTGATATTCCAATGGGCATCCATCCAGGATCCCAATCTGCATTTTGTGTGTGAGTGCACTGTTCACCGCTTGCCAGTGTATCTTTTGGGGGGACTCAGCTACATGTCGGCTACACTCCGGCCGCTGGCCAGCGACCCCTTTTTTGGCCAGCCTTGCTGCTTACTCCACCAGTTTTAGGCCGGTCCAGGTTTGGTCTGTATTGGGCCTTTGCCGGCCTGCATAAGTTAGACTTGTAGCCGGCAAAAGAGACACTGCCGGCCGGTCCGAGATTGCTACCGATTGGCAGCCGCTGGGTCAAAACAAAAAACTAAACCCTAAAACGACGTTTTGCCCCCACGTGAACCCGTGTAAATAATAAGCACCTACAACACACACACACAAAACTAAACCCTAAACCCATTTGACCAAGCTGTGCATTGTTTGTGAGTGCACTGTTCCCCGCTTGCCTTGGATTGCAGCTCAGAGTCGACTGTTGCCGTCGAACCCTCTTCCGTCGCCGATGCTGACATGGACGACATTATGAGGTGTGCCGTCTTTTGGTGCAGGTCAGCCACGTGCTCCTCGTGTTTCTGCAGTCAACAGAGGGGTCCACACGTTTTGAAGGGTGGTTTCAAAGGTCCAAAGTCAAGCAGTCAGCATTCTGCGATTGGATGGGATCACTCAGCGATATTTTTGAGGGGTCAGGGTTTAGTGCTGTAGAAACAGGGTTTGGAATTGTAGAAACAGGGTTAAGTGCTGTAGAAACAGGGTTTGGAATTGTAGGAACAGGGCTGCAAGGTCGCAGGTTTAAAATGTGTCAGGCATTCAGTCCTTAGGCTTGCAACACAGTCATGTTGATTGTCATGCTGTTCATGGTCAACCCCTCATGGTCAACCCCTCATGGTCAACCCCTCATGGTCAACCCCTCATGGTCAACCCCTCATGGTCAACCCCTCATGGTCAACCCCTCATGGTCAACCCCTCATGGTCAACCCCTCATGGTCAACCCCTCATGGTCAACCCCTCATGGTCAACCCCTCATGGTCAACCCCTCATGGTCAACCCCTCATGATCAACCCCTCTTTAAATTCAGATAGAGGATGATAAAATCGCAATGGGACCGTCATGACTCATAGGTAACTCATCAGCGTTTCTAAACCAGTGTGCCAAAATTTCGAGGGCCTCTAGCATTCCGCATGCAACGAGCTGTTGGACATGAGATACTAAGCATAGGATGTGTCCAAGCATCAGCAGACACACGCACACCCTCGAGTCTCTCCCACACACACACGCATGCAGGCAGACTGAGGCGCAACGTCACGCACAAACAAAATGCTGATTTATTCATCTGGCTTATCAAGGCCTTGTTGCAGCCTGACCCATTCCCCCCAAAACCATGTCTCCCTCCCAGATATTATTCCAGATATTATTCTACACAGCAATTGTTTCGCGACACAGCAACACTCCGGCCTCCGGCTGAAGGCCCAAGGCGTAGGCCGCAGGTCAGTCCAGGTTTGGTCTCTTAACAGAGCGGAAGGTGGACTCACAGCAAAATCATAGGCACCGTGAAAAACCTCTGAGTCCTCTCCACAAGAAACAGCACCACACAGCTGAGTGATTCTTGACTCGGCTACAAGAGAGATCGCATTAGACAGGCCACCCTGCAGCTGCCAAAGGCCCCATTAGGCCTCAACCTGGACTGGCCTACGCCTCGTGGCCAGCACAGCAAGGCTGGCCACAAATAAGGCCTTGTGCTGTCGACCTGAGTGTAGCTGACATGTAGCTGACATGTACCCGAGTCAAGAAAAAATAAACATAATCACACCGCTCCGCCCCAACAGAGGGCAGCCCCCTGACCTGCGAGTCCTCCCGCAGCCTCTCCTCCAGCTGCAGAAGCGTCACACGCGCCCGCCCCGCCTCCGCCTCCGCCCGCGCATTGCTCTCCTCCAGCCGCCCCATCAGCCCCGCGACCCGCTCAGCCTCCCCGCGGCTCCTCGCCTCAGCAGCCGCCAGGGCTGCTGCCAGCCCTTCGGCCCGCTCGCTGGCACCTTCCTGCAGGAGCTGCATGCGTCGGCTGCTTTCCTTCACAGCCGTGACCTGCAGGTGCGCTTCAGCCAGCTGGCACTCCAGCTTCAGCACCTCTGCCCTCTGCTGCGCCTTGTGCCGAGCCTCCAGCTGGCCCTCCACTTGGAGCAGGTGGCTGCTTTCCCGTACTGCCTCGACCTGCTGGCGCGCCTCCGCTAGCTGAGTCCCCAGCTGATGCAGGCGACAGGTGTGTGTGTGTGTGTGAGGGGGGGGGGGGCATCATGAGGAGGGACATTGCGAGAGGGGAGAGATCGTGACTTTGCGAGGGGGTGGGACTGCGAGGGGGGGGGTGGATGATGCAAGGGGGGGGGTTCAAGAGGAGCCTGATGAGTCAGCAGGGAGACTAGGCAGCGTCTATCTGTGCAGCATGGATCTCAAGCATGGATCTACAGAGCGCAGTACTACAGCCCTTCAAAAGCTGCAGACGAGTGAGGGGCAATCATCAGGTCGCAATTTTGACTCAAAAAAACGTTCCTGACGCGGAGCTTGATCATAGGCTAAGGAATCCATAATTTAAATTGTTACCATGAACAGAATTTTTGGTTTTATAGATGATTGAATGAGAAGCGTGGCCATTCAAGAGTATTCCTACATGCCCTGTGGCTGATTCCTGCATACCCTGTAGCTGATTCCTACATACCCTGTAGCTGATTCCTGCATACCCTGTAGCTGATTCCTACATACCCTGTAGCTGATTCCTACATACCCTGTAGCTGATTCCTGCATACCCTGTAGCTGATTCCTGCATACCCTGTAGCTGATTCTTACATACCCTGTAGCTGATTCCTGCATACCCTGTAGCTGATTCTTACATACCCTGTAGCTGATTCCTGCATACCCTGTAGCTGATTCAGGATCAGGCTCTTATTTCTTGACCCTCGCATCATTATGTTGAAGGCTTTTATGGCCTATTATTTGAACCTTTTGAATGAAACATCTTTGTTCAAAATCAGTGGGTGCGATGCGGAATATTTAGGATCTAGGAAGGCACATGTGGGCATGTAAGGCATCAAGGGGGGCATAAGGGCAGAGGGCACATAAGGGCATTTCAGGCAACAAGAGGGAACATGACATGTGACAACTTCCCCCATCAGGGCCATCACCCTGAGTTTGTTTCTACCCTACCGTTGTGAAGAATTCAAAGCTTTATTTCTAAGAGGCCACTTCTATCCACATGCCAGACACCCTCCAAATGAGTGTTTCTTTTTTCTGCTACAAGCCCACCTTTAGACGGCCTTAACCTATACTGGCCTACGACTCTTGGCCAGAGCAGCAAGGTTGACCACAAATTGAGCCTCCAGCCAGCTGCCTGAGTGTAGCTGACATGTAGCTGAGCAAAGAAAAAAGAAACACTGCTCCAAATTGCCCTCGGTCCTCAAACCAACCCCACACTGCATTTCCAAATGCTCCAAGGAAATGTGAGAACCCTTGCCTCCTTGACGTACAGGCATCCAGACGGACTACCAGCACGCATGCATCCATCCATGCATCCATGCGTGCAAAGCTCGTCAGCCCATGCGCGGACTCAACCCATGCGTCTGCTCATGCATGTATCTTCCCATGCAACCGCCCATGCGCCTACCTGCAGCACCTCGTCCCTCTGCTGCTCCTTGTGCCGCTGCTCCTGCTGCTCCAGCCGCATTTGCATCTCCCGCACTCGCTCCTCCCCCGCAGCTGCCTGGGCCTTGAGCTGCTCGCGCAGCCTCACAAGCTCCTCAACTTCCGGCTGTAGCGCCTGCGTAGCTTGGAAGCTCTGACGGCGGCTCTGTTGAAGGTCCTCCGCTAGCTCAGCCACCTGCTGGCGCAGCGCCTCCTGCTGCTGCCGTAGCCGTGCGGCGTCGGCCGCGCTCGCGGCTTCTGCCAAGCGCTGCTGAGTCAGCAACTGCCCCTGCTCACGCTCCAGAGAGGCTCGCGCCTGGCGATGGTCCTCTGCGACCAGCGCGAGCGCTGCATGCGACTTTGCCTGCTCCTGCAGCTGTCGGTGCCAGCTGGCTACGGAGCTGCTCTCGGCGCGCGAGGCGCAAGAGGCCTCCTGCCTTAACTTGGCGGTCAGTCGCAGCTGATGGTCTTTTTCGCGGAGCAGAGCGGCATTCTTGGCGCTTTCAAAGCGCGCTGCCTTCAGCTCCAATTCGAGGCACGTGATGGCCTCGAGCTGACGCTGGCGCTCAGCTTGTGCCGATACCAGCCGCTCGCTGGGGCTAGGTGGCGCCACGGAAGAAAAATGCGGCTGCTCCGACATCAGCTCAGCACTCCGCCTGCTCGCGGGTCTTCTTGCGGTGCTGCTGGAGGTGTGTTCAACAGTAGTGCGGACGTGAGGATCGGCAGCGCCTAGCATCGTGCTGTCTATGAAATCTCGCGTGTCGTCTTTGGATTGGGAGTACAGGCCCATCTTGCTAAATTTTAAGGGACCAGGCATGTCGGTCGAGGAGGGAGAAGGAAGGAGGGACGCACTACATGACACCGCATTTGCTACTCAATTGTTGCTAGCGTATTGAAGAAGTATGTCTTGAAGCTGGAGGAGTCCAGAAGACGAGAGACCGAAATCACGGGAGTTCGGTGCGAGAAAGGTAGGGTGATTCAACGATGTGCCACTGCGATTCTCTACTACTGCAGCGAGATTCCAAGCTAGCAAAGATGCCTTATCAACAACAAATGCACAGGGGAGGGGTTGTCAGGAGTGATGTGCCGTCCAACCTATACACGGCAAGCAACGTAATTATAATTCCACGTATTACAGTGCGCGAACAATCACTGTGTAGCTTTAACCACCAGGCTTGGTCTTGCGCATCCGTATCCGGCCTCCTCCCCTCCTCCCACACTATTCCTCATACCGTAATTTTGGATCCCTCGAAGTGCTTCACCCCTCTCTGTCCCGTTCTCAGCCCTTCAATATTCCTTCGTGAGCAAGACTGATTATTTGGGGCCTTCTATCAAACTTATTCCAACCCTTGGACAGGCACCTCCTTGGTTGAGCCTCCTTTTTCCGGTCCTGCACTGCTCAAGGCTATCCGATGGTCGTTGGCATCACTTCAAAAACAACCCCACATACCTACATCGACCTTCATCGTTGTTCCCAATTGAAAACAGGCCAAATTCATGACCCTCCTCAACTCTGGCCATCCCCATATCTCTTACACCAACCTCCACCACACCCATTTACCTTTTCTTCCCCCGACCATCTCACTCCGGCCGATATTGCTAACGCAGGCATGCCGAAATTTGACCTTCTCCTCCTCATCATCTCCAACACTCTTGGCGATACAACCCGTACTTTCCCATATCTTGCCCCCACTTTGGCCCCGGGCTCCTCCCACCCTTCTCGCACAGTGCTCCCTCCAGGTTTATTTTGGCCAGGTAAATCTCCTTCCTCTGCCCACCACAATCTTTGCACCTCCACCCTCAGCCCAGCCAAGCCCGGCAACCCCTCCACCCTACGCCCCATCCTACCCCCTCCGTTGGCACGATATACCGGCATATTACACCAATGGCTCGGCCCTATCTACACCTGGCAAAGGCACAGCCACGGGTGCAGCCTTCTATTGTACTCAAGACACCACTACCTACACAGTCCACCCCGATGGCCGGGCTGAAACCAACACTTTTACACGGGCTGAGCTTGCTGGCATCCATGCTGCCTTCACTCACGCCGCCTTACACCACACCGGTGATCTTACCATTTTCTCAGATTCCTTGGTTTCTCTGTATGTACTACGTAGGCACTCGCACCACCCCCCACTGTCCCATATGCTCCCATTCCAATGATGCCCCTGGCCATCTTTTAGGCGGTTGTGCTCATTCCTCCGTGTCCGCCTCATTGCATTGCTGGACACGCCCGAGCTGTCTGCATCATCCAATCTGCTATTGCTAATGGCTCTCTACCTAGGATCCTCTTTTACTATCATGGATGCCACTTCCCGTGCCAACCTTCCCTTCGGGGTCTATGACACCCGTCTTCCACGTTGGCTGGTGCCCCGACGACCTACCACTTTCCCTGACACCTTTGATTACTGTGACAAACTGCGACCGGATTTGCTTTTTGTCCAAGGTCTCCCACATTCCGAATTCCTTCGTCTTTACCGCGCTGGTCAACTCTCTAGCTCACAAACTATGTCTCGCCTCCAGAAAACTTGCACTGTACACGTAGTTGAAGTCGGTTACAACTCCAAATTTTCTTTCGAACAATGCCATGCCCGTAAATCAGAACAACATTTACAGCTTATCCTTCTCCTCAAACATAATGGTTGGACAGTTTCCTTGGCACCCGTTCTCCATACCGCCCTTCCACCTGATCCTTCGCCAACCCTGCCCATCCCCCCCCCTCATCCTTCCCCGCCTCCTTCTCATACACATATCATCCTTCTGGGGACCGCAGGCTTTAAGGCTTCCTCTTTCGTCCTGCCGATAAAATCCTCAGCATGCATGTTCGGTGTCTCCAAACACGATATCTCCTCCGTCCTCAGCCGTCTCACCAAGCATACCATACGCTGTCATATAAACATTTTTCGTCAGCGTCGCCATCTGGAAAACTCCCCTGCCCATTATTGTCCGGTACCCCTAGACGACCCTCCTTACCCACCAGGTTTTTTGTCTCCCTGTGTACGGTATTTAAAATCCCTAGGGTTTCCATTCCTCAAGCCACGCTCAGGCGTTTTCTTTCTTTCTTTCTGAGAGATTTTTCGTATTCCTCAAGATATTTTCCTTTCTTATTGTTTTACTTCTTTATTGATCCAGCCCTTTGACGCCCCTGTCACCGCCGCGGCTTTGTCTGTCCCCCACGCCCCTGGCTGAAAATTTAGGGTCACGGGTTTAGGGCGGAGCATGTGGAAGTTCAGGGTTAAGGGATTCGGGGAGCATGTGGAAACTCAGGGTGGCATGGCTGCACCATGTTCCCGGCTGTGCATGGTATTTGGACTTGATACCGTATTGCTCATCCTCTACCACTGTTACCAGCCTCCACGCAGCCAGGCGTTCAGCAGGGCCCAGCGGGTATGCACTGTTATAAACAGAACCAACAGACAACTGTCAATGACATTACACCTCTGGGCCATGCACAGAAAACTGTGATGACGTGCCTACAACAATTTGGACGCTGACACTGCCAAGTCCATCTAAGACGAACCTGGGTCAAAACACGGCCTGCTGCAAAATATTTACGGTATGTACAAGTGCGATCCAGATCTACCCATAATTGCATAATGGTGTCAACTCCTGGTGAAACCCTACAAACTAAATTTGACCAGGCTTGACATTTGACAGATTCCCATGCCGCATGCAATCGTCCCGGCATCAACAACTGACACATGTCAGCCCATCTCAGTTATTTAGGCCCTAAAGGCCGGTATAGCTCCATCCTCATCTGGCACATTCCGGCCCCATTGAGCGGGCCTGCAAAGACATGATAAGAACACCCAACAAGGAGAATATGTGGCGTATAGGACAAGGGCAGGACATTACAGACAGGTTGAAACACTCAAACATGGCGAGCGTGGCGTACACGGATTTGAGAGACCGTACAAACAGGTTTGAAACATGGCGGAAAACCCTGACGGAAGACCCTGACGAATAACATGGCGGAAAACCCTGACGAATAACATGGCGGAAAACCCTGACGAATAACATGGCGGAAAACCCTGACGAATAACATGGCGGAAAACCCTGACGAATAACATGGCGGAAAACCCTGACGAATAACATGGCGGAAAACCCTGACGAATAACATGGCGGAAAACCCTGACGAATAACATGAAATGTAATGAGAGGCAGGAAAAAGGAGAGATCTCTGACTTTCTGTCCCCGATTTCTACATTCAGCCTCCACACACATATTCCTGAATATAAGATAAGACCCCTACTACTTGCTATCAGGCTACATAATATACGTTTGTGCACTACCCAGAGGATGCCTCCCCACAAGAAACGGGGATTTAATTTGTCAAAAGAGGCAGCCGGAAACCCCCATGAGGGATGCGCCCTTGCAATCCTCCTGGCAGGTCTGGTGGTATGTGTACGGGCTGTACTGCAAACAAGTGTACTGTGCATGTGATGTCTTACTGCACACAACCTGTACTGCACATGGGGTCGCAACTGCACTGCACATGGGCTGACTACCGTTGGACAGAACACATGCACACTTTCCTTCAGAAGCAAAATAGCCTAAGCACACCGGGTCATTGGACCCCAAAATGGACTGTGCTGAACCATCGGCTTTAAAAGCCCGGAAACCTGATGCCATGTCACAGCTTGCCCCTGAATTGTAAACGTGCATAGGAGACTTGACAAAGCACGAATGCTGCACGCACCAGGAGATAGTCTAAGGTATGTCTGTATGATGAGCCAGCCCTCGGCACATTCTGAGAGGACTGAAGACACACAGCTCGGACAAACACAGACCTGCATCTGCAACCTATTATGGGCTGCACCGGAAGATAGTCTCCGGTATGACTATACGAGCCAGCCCTCACACTTTGCGCAATGACTGAAGACAAACAGCTCACACAAATATATAGATCCAATGCCTCCCATGCGGCTCACAAAAAAAGAAATCTGACACCTGCATCTCCTGCGGAAGCAGTACGACTAGATCTGAGATCTGCAGCTGATGCTGGAGCTCTTTGGCAAGATTTGAAGTATAAGATCTGCAGCTGCTGCACAAGTCCTGCGATTAGATCTGAGATCTGCAGCCGATGCTGGAGCCCTTTGGCGAGATTTGAAATCTAAGATCTGCAGCTGTTGCTGAAGCTTGATGATGCGGAAGGCCCAGCGGGAACACAGACATTACGGGTTGGTGCGCCCCGTCATGAGGCCTTTTGCTACTGCTGTTCATATTGTTGCCGTTGCTGCTGCGGTTGATGTTGTTGCTGTTGCTGCTGCTGCTGTTGTTGCTACCACTGTTGTTGCTGCTGTTCCTTCTGCTGCTGCTGGCTTATCTGCAAGCGCTGCAGCTGCAGCTGTTGGAACTGTTGCTGCTGTTGTTGCAGCCTCTGCAGCTGCTTCTGAAGCTGCATGTCCTGGGAAGACACAACGCCCACAGCCTGCTGCTGCTGCTGCTGCTGCTGCTGAGGCGGGGGCGGCGGCCGCTGATGCTCCTGCGCCTTCTGCGGCTGCAGCTTCTGCTGCTCCTGCTCTCGCTGCTTCTGCTTCTGCAGAGGCGGTGGCGGAAGCTCCTGCAGCTTCTGTTGCTTCTGCTGTTTCTGCTCCTTCAGCTCCTTCTTCACTACCATCTTCTGCCCTTTATTTTGCTGCAGGTGCAGCGGGGGTCGTGGGGGCTGCGGGGCAGCGGGGGGGGCGCTTGCGGCGGCTGAGGCGTTCTCCGCGGTGAACGTAGGTAAGCTCCTGCCCTCCCAGTCCGCTCCCCTCAATGCCAGGGGCGCTTTGATGATCTTTATCAACCTGCTGGAGGTCATGCCATCCAGCTGCATGGTCTCCTCGCCTGTGAGCATCAGCCCATTCAAACGTCATTACAGACAGTTATGTGGTAGATTCAACCGGTACTGGGATCAGTAAATAAGCACCGAAATCCTTGAATTTGGGTAATTTGAAGTCATTTAAGTTTTTAAGCCTTCCAGAGGTCATGCTATCCAGCTGCATGGCCTCATCACCTGCGAGTTTCGGCCCATTCAAAGCAGATGTTTTGTTTGCGGTAGATTCAACTGGTATGAGTATCAGTTATCATATCAGTTATCATATACCGGTATCAGTTATATATCTGCTCTCTGGGCTGGCTGTGTCCATACCTGAAAGAGGGAAATGGTCCAGTTGTACAACACTGGTGGCATCCATACCCAAAGGTTGAGGGATCAAGCCCGCCAGAAAACCTCCCTATATCCACATCCCCGGGTCCATGACCCTGCCCCTTCTCACATGGGAGCGTGTCTGGGCTGCCCCATGTTCCTTGCTGTGCAAAGATGCTGAAATTGAGGTTGCGTGCCAGTTTGCTTTAGTGGTGTTCACTATTATAGGGTTGGGTACTGAAATCTTGTAATGGAGCGCCGCAGGATTGGCACAGGCGTGAAAGATCTCGATTCTCAGCTGTTTTTGCGCCTTTGGGGGCGATGGTTTTTGTCCTGAGAAACTGCTGGGTACTGCTCCTCAGAAACTGGTCCTCAAGGCCAATAGTTTTTCAATACCGTGTTTCGTTTGTGCCCGGTAGTGACTCTTAACCCTTAACCCTAAACCCTTAACCCTGAAACATCAGTGCTCCTCATCCCTTACCAGCCCCTAGCGGCCATGGGTTGTGCAGGGCCCAGCGGGTATGCACTATTTGAAACCCGGCTTCGTCCTCTGGCCCATGGCCCAGGCAGCAGGAGCATCGGGGGGCCCTCCTGCAACAGCCCCCCCAGAAAAAAGACTAGGCACACCGCCGAAGCACGAGGCGTCAGGACCACTTGACCCACAGCACTTCTATCCCGAAGTAGGATAGCCCGCTCGCGACTTACAGCAGGGCACTTTCAACAAAGCGCCAGACGTTTCCCCTGCTTACACCTGGAACACGGTATGAAATGAACCATGGCAGGATTCGAACCACTCACCTCAGAGTGGGCTGCCCATTTGCTGCCCCCCCAGCCATACCGGAAAATGAATAATAATCAGAATCAACTCTTCGCTTTCTTGGAAATACGAAAATAACGAATTCTGACAGATATGACGGTTGCTCGGATAGAACCATCAAGTGGGTCACTGATGACCCGGAGGTCCTGGAAATGATAATTCAGATGTCCTGACAAAAATGGATAAACCTGAAATCTAATAATAAGAAATAGGAAGTGTAATGAATCCGTAACTTCAAGGATTGGCTCTGAGGCTTGGCCCTAGAGGTCTGCGTTTAGTAGGTAAATTGTACCTGCAGCGCCCTGAACATGATTTAGTGTACCTCATCCGCCGACGCTCCTGCCCTAGCCACTCTTGTCTCCACCAGTGACAGGATCGCCAGAAAATTCAAATGTTTGAAATCAAATGCAAACAATTTGAAATCAGTACAGTTGTTAAGTTATAACCCCGCCCCCCCAGACTTACCCGAGAGAACGAAGTTGCAGTGCAGCACGCCGCGCAGCTTGTACAGCAGCCTGTGCACCAGGAGCAGTACACAATTACACACAAGTGTATATGTCGTGACTCAGCCACCGGGTACATGTCAGCTACACTCAAGCCTCTGGCCGGAGGCCCCGTTTGTGGCCAGCCATGCTGCTTCGGCCACCAGCCGCAGGTTGGTCCAGGTTTGCTCCAGGCTAACGGACCTCTAGCAGCCACAGGGAGGCCTGCTCAAGCTGGACTCGTAGCTGGGGGAATACAAACAAGCCTTCAAGACTGCTTCCAAAGCAAGCGCGATTGCCCTGGCTGGCTTTGCATTCAGCATTTACACCGGTCGGGCTTTTGACATCGACAACCATTTTGCACGGTGGTTCTTCAGACAAAATATTAATGTTTCCCAGTGGACACAAACAATCTTACACCCGAATCCCTTTTATGTTAACACCCGAATCCCTTTTACGTTACACCCGAATCCCTTTTACGTTTCACCCGAATCCCTTTTACATTACACCCGAATCCCTCTTTATGTTACACCCGAATCCCTTTTGCGTTACCCCTGAGTCCTTTTTACGTTACACCCGAGTCCCTCTTTACGTTACACCCGAATCCCTTTCACCTTACACCCGAATCCCTTTTACGTTACACCCGAATCCCTTTCACGTTACACCCGGATCCCTTTTACGTTACCCCCGAGTCCCTTTAACGTAACACCCGAATCCCTCTTTACGTTACACCCGAATCCCTTTTGCGTTACCCCTGAGTCCTTTTTACGTTACACCCAAGTCCCTCTTTACATTACACCCGAATCCCTTTCACGTTACACCCAAATCCCTTTCACGTTACACCCGAATCCCTTTCACGTTACACCCGAGTCCCTTTTACGTTACACCCAAATCCCTTTCACCTTACACCCGAATCCCTTTCACGTTACACCCGAATCCCTTTCACGTTACACCCGAATCCCTTTTTCGTTACACCCGAGTCCCTTTTACGTTACACCCGAATCCCTCTTACGTTACACCCGAATCCCTCTTGTTACACCTGAATCCCTCTTTAGGTTACACCTGAATCCCTTTTACGTTACACCCGAATCCCTTTCACGTTATACCCAAATCCCTTTCACGTTACACCCGAATCCCTTTCACGTTACACCCGAGTCCCTTTTACGTTACACCCGAATCCCTTTTACATTACACCCGAATCCCTTTTACGTTACACCCAAATCCCTTTCACCTTACACCCGAATCCCTTTCACGTTACACCTGAATCCCTTTTACGTTACACCCGAATCCCTTTCACGTTACACCCGAATCCCTTTCACGTTACACCCGAATCCCTTTTACGTTACACCCGAATCCCTCTTTACGTTACCCCTGAGTCCCTTTTGCTTTACCCCTGAGTCCCTTTTACGTTACACCCGAATCCCTTTTACGTAACACCCGAATCCCTTTTTACGTTACACCCGAATCCCTTTTACGTTACCCCTGAGTCCCTTTCACGTTACACCCAAGCCCCTTTTCCTTTGTCAGAGCCCAAGTAAGAAGTAAGAAGTCAGAGCCCAACACTGATTGCAAAGCATGCAGATTCCTGTGGTTGCGATGTCGTTTTATGTGCTTGCATTAGTTGTTTGAACCCTAAACAAAAATCCAAAACCCTGAACTCAAACCCAAACCCTAAACCCAAACCCTATGCCCAAACCCAAAACCCTTAACCCAAACCCTAAACCCTGAACCTAAAACCTAAACCCTGCTGGCTACTTTGGCCCCCGTGACCCACATGTCTGCGTCCTTGGCTGCAATGCTGGGGTCGGGGACAAAGGCGCCGTAGCACTTGCGCTGCATGCCGTCGACTGTGTAGCCCACCTGTGCGCGCCACTTGCAACCCGTTTTCACGATATACCTACAGGGTGCAGGGCGCGGGGCACAGGGTGTGGGGGGTGAGGGAGTTTAGCCCAACAGACAGAAGGGGTGGCCCTCATCTATATGCTGGGTTCTTCTCCTTCTCACACTCCTGCTGCTCTTCCTCCACCGTGCACGGCTTCATCCTTAACCACCTGTTTAGCCCAACAGACAAAAGGGGTGGCTCTCACCTACAAGCCGTTCTTTTTCTTCGTCTCGCCCTCCAGATGCTCCGTAGCCTTCAAGCCTTCACCCTTAACCCTAAACCGCCTGCCGAGTCCAAGAGTCACTGGGTGGCTCTCACCTACAAGCCCAGTTTTTCTTCTTGTTTCCCTCCTGCTGCTCCTCATCCTGATAAGGCTTGTCATACTTCTGTCTCCATACATGATTCTTAATTCACCTGTCCAGCCCACCATACAATTTAATAAATCTCACCTGTCCAGCCCACCAAACAATTTAATAAATCTCACCTGTCCAGCCCACCATACGATTTAGTAAATCTCACCTGTCCAGCCCACCATACAATTTAGTAAATCTCACCTGTCCAGCCCACCATACAATTTAATAAATCTCACCTGTCCAGCCCACCATACGATTTAGTAAATCTCACCTGTCGGCTGGGATTTTCTTCTTGTCCCCCTCTGGCTGCTCTGCCTCTCCTTTTCCTAACCAGGCTTCACCTTAAGCCACCTGTTTGGCCCAACAGACACTGGGCGGCTCTCACCTATAAGCTGGGTTCTTCTCACTCTCGCCCTCCTGCTGCTCCTCCTCCTCCTTGCACGGCTTCACCTTCATCGGGCACTTGCTCCCAAAGCCCGCCGGTCCAGGTGATATTCCACGCACGCTGCCCGTGCCCGCCGGCCCAGGCGGTCTTCCACGCTGGCTGCCCGCGCCCCCCAGGCCAAAATTTCCCCGCTGGCTGCCCGTGCCCGCCAAGTCAGGTGGTATTCCCCACTGGCTGCCCCAGCTCTTCTTCCCGGCACCCTCCTGCAGCTCCGCCACTTCCCTGCAAATCTTCTTCGTCTGGCGCTCGCAGCCGCTGCCCGCCGGCCCCGACGCCACCGGCTGGCCGCCTGCCCAGCCCAGCTGGTAGCTGCCAGACACGACTCCCGGTCCGCCACTGGTGAACCTCATCTGGCTGCCTGCCCCCTTCTCTGGGCCTTCTCCGCCACAGGGCCGCTGCGGCTGCCTGCTGCGCTTCAGCACACTCTTGGCCTCCAAGCAGCCTCCGGCGATCCCGTCCTCCCCTCCCACCGCAGGCTCCTGATGTATCTTGGGCTCCTGATGGATCTTGGGCTCCTGATGGATCTTGGGCTCCTGATGGATCTTGGGCTCCTGATGGATCTTGGGCTCCAAACAGCACCCAGTGCCATCAGCTCCACCAGTCCCAGGCCCAGCTGCCCCCAGCTGCCTGGTCTGCTTCTGAGCGCTCTTTAAATCCTTGCAGCAACCAGCGCCCTCAGCACCATCAGTCCCAGGCCCAGCTGCCCCCAGCTGGCTACCGGCCGGTCCCAGTGAGCTGCCTCCGCCGTCCAGCGGCTTCACCAGCTGCCTGGTCTGCTTCTGAGCACTCTTTGACGCCTTGCCGCACCCAGGACCTTCTGCAGCCCCCTCAGCCCCCTCAGCCCCACCAGCCCCACCAGTCGTGGGCCGAGCTGCCCCCAGCTGGCTGCCGGCCGCTCCCAAAGAGCCGCCGCCGCCGCCGCCGCCACCACCTCCGCCACTACTGCCGCCGCCGCCGCCCAGCGGTTGCAGCAGCTGTCTGTTCTGCTTCGGAGCACTCTTTGGCTCCTTACCGCACCCAGCACCTTCTACAGCGACGCCTGAAAGCTTACGCATGCTGATAGGGTCCAGGCAGGAGCGGGGGCCGTCAACACCGCCCGCCACCACGTTTGGCGTGCTCGTCAGAAAGCTGGGTCCTTGGCTGTTCACTCCTCCAGAAGGCATCCTGTCGCCTGTCAGACAGGCCCTGGCATGGGCCACACAGCCAGCGGGCCTCTGCGCGCTGTTGGGCTTAGCACAACTCCTGGGGCTGTGGAACCCACCCGGTGCGGGCCCTGCCCCTCCCAGCTGATAGCCCTTGGGCTCCGGCGCTCCCAACTGACAGCTGCGGCCCGCGGGCCCCCGCGCTCCCAACTGACAGCTGCGGCCCGCGGGCCCTGCCGCTCCCAACTCCGTGCTCGTCTGGCAGCTCAAGCCGTCAGCACCGCCAGCTAGGTACCGCTGCACGATCGCTTGCTCCGGGCAGCACCTGGTGGGCCTGTCCGCAGCGCCAGCCGCATGCTGGTGTGGGCGTTCCGTTCCGTCCGCACCTCCAGGCAGCGGCCTCTGCATGCTCTCTGGCTCCGGGCAGCACCTGGTGGGCCTGTCTGCAGCGTCAGCCGCATGCTGGTGTGGGCATTCCGTACCGTCCGCACCCCCAGGCAGCGGCCTCTGCATGCTCTCTGGCTCCGAGCAGCAACAGATGCCGGCATCCGCAGCACCAGGCAGCGGCGTCGGCTGTCCTGCCCGGTCGCGTCCGGCACCATACCCCCTGCCAGCGGCGTCTTGCATGCTCTTGGACTCCAGGCTGGCCTTAGGGGAGCAGCCCGGGCCGTCCGCTGCTCTCGCCCAGGACTTCAGGCTGCCATTCGAAAAGCAACCTAGGTCGTGAGCTCCATTAGCTGAGGGGCCCGGGGAGCCAGCTAGGCAGCATCTGGCTATATCACCACCGCCAGTCAAGCCGTTGGGATCCAAGGCGCCTGCCTGGCAGCATCCAGCGCTGTCAGCACCGCCAGCCGCGGGCGTCTGCTCCGAAGCCATGGGCTTATTGATATCTGGGTAGCTCCGGGTTCCATCCACACCAACAGCCGGCTTATGCAGGCTTGTTGGACTACATCCGCAACTTTCCACACCGCCAGCCGAGGGCTTCTGCATGCTCTTTGGCTTTGTTGCGCCGGTCAGGCAGCGCCCAGTGCCGTCCATGCCGGTAGCCGCGGGCTTCTGTGAGGCCATGGCCATGGCCGGGGCGGCAAGGGACTCTGGGGGGACTGGGTGGAAGGAGCCCCTGAGGGGACTGCTGCTGTTGTTGACAATGCGGGTTGAAGCTGCAGAGGTGCAGAAGTGGGCAGGCAGGTGAGCAGGTAGGTCAGGTCAGCAAGCGATCAGGGCAGGAAGCCGCTGTGATTGGGAAAGGTGAGCATTGGTGAGCAGGCAGGTCAGCAAGCGATCAGGGCAGGAAGCCGCTGTGATTGGAGAAGGTGAGCAGTGGTGAGCAGGTAGGTGAGCAGGCAGGTCAGCAAGCGATCAGGGCAGGAAGCCGCTGCGATTGGGGAAGGAGAGCAATGAGGTGAACGCGTGATCAGGGCAGGAAAGTGGGACAGCGGGTCCAGTTTTTGTTTTGTCTTGATCGGCCCTGCAAGTGAAGAGAAATGATATGCGTCATGCATGACTCCATCACCCATCATTCAATAGGTAGTTGTTTGATAAAAGGACAAGAGGGTCAGCGGGTTCAGGAGGTTGTTGCTACAAATTTGACTCAACATCCCACAGCCTTTTGCGAAAGGCCCAGGCAGAGCGATCCGGGGGGAAACTGCAAACGAAAGAAACGCAACAACCACCCAAGAACAAACAGAGACACCAGGAGGTAAGCTGGGCGGATGAGTCCTGTAGGGCATGCTTCTTGATGCTCTGCGTGTTGAAGCTGGTCTGAGGGCAGGGAGGGGTCAGGGTGGGAAAGAGAGTGAGAGAGTATATGCGATGATTCATTACCCCAGAAGCAGCAGGGGTGATGAGGCCGAGGAGGAGGCTTGTGGATCATACTGCCCAGTATGTAATGAATCCAGGGGAAAGTCAGTGCAGGGAAGCTGTTTAGAGGGCCGTGATAGAGGTCTGCAGGTCCAGGAGGTGGTTCTGGCTGTGGAAGCTGAAAGAAGAGGAGCAGGGCAGGAAAGTTTGTCGGCCAGTATGGGCGGTATGGCTCATGGGGCCCAGGAGGAGGTTTTGGTCGCTGGTGGATCTGGCTGCGGAAGCTGTGCGGAGGGCAGGAGGGGAGCAGGGCAGGAAAGCTAGTCGGCCGGTATGGGCAGGTATGGCTTATGGGGCCCAGGAGGGCGTCCGCTGATGCAGCTAACATATTGAGTGGAAGGCTGGTCAAGGTGCACAGAGGGCAGGAGGGGAGCAAGGGCAGGAACGTGAAACATGAGGCAATCGGCGTGTTACGAGCTGACCTGGTCCTAGCCTGGCCTGCCCTGGTCATTGGGCATATTTATGGGCCCTGGCCTGGTCAAATGGCAGTAGGGCAGTAGGGCAGTAGGGCAGTAGGGCAGTAGGGCAGTACGGCAGTAGGGCAGTAGGGCAGTAGGGCAGTAGGGCAGTAGGGCAGTAGGGCAGTAGGGCAGTAAGGCAGTAGGGCAGTAGGACAGTAGGGCAGTAGGGCAGTAGGGCAGTAGGACAGTAGGGCAGTAGGGCAGTAGGGCAGTAGGGCAGTAGGGCAGTAGGGCAGTAGGGCAGTAGGGCAGTAGGGCAGTAGGGCAGTAGGGCAGTAGGGCAGTAGGGCAGTAGGGCAGTAGGGCAGTAGGGCAGTAGGGCAGTAGGGCAGTAGGGCAGTAGGGCAGTAGGGCAGTAGGGCAGTAGGGCAGTAGGGCAGTAGGGCAGTAGGACAGTAGGACAGTAGGACAGTAGGGCAGGTGGGCAGGAGGGCAGGAGGGCAGGAGGGCAGGAGGGCAGTAGGGCAGTAGGGCAGTAGGGCAGTAGGGCAGTAGGACAGTAGGGCAGTAGGGCAGCAGGGCAGCAGGGCAGCAGGGCAGTAGGGCAGTAGGGCAGTAGGGCAGTAGGGCAGTAGGGCAGTAGGGCAGTAGGGCAGTAGGACAGTAGGGCAGTAGGGCAGTAGGGCAGTAGGGCAGGAGGGCAGGAGGGCAGTAGGGCAGTAGGGCAGTAGGGCAGTAGGGCAGTAGGACAGTAGGGCAGTAGGACAGTAGGGCAGGAGGGCAGGAGGGCAGGAGGGCAGTAGGGCAGTAGGGCAGTAGGGCAGTAGGGCAGTAGGGCAGTAGGGCAGTAGGGCAGTAGGGCAGTAGGGCAGCAGGGCAGCAGGGCAGTAGGGCAGTAGGACAGTAGGGCAGTAGGGCAGTAAGGCAGTAGGGCAGTAGGGCAGTAGGACAGTAGGACAGTAGGACAGTAGGGCAGGAGGGCAGTAGGGCAGTAGGGCAGTAGGGCAGTAGGGCAGTAGGGCAGTAGGGCAGTAGGGCAGGAGGGCAGTAGGGCAGGAGGGCAGGAGGGCAGGAGGGCAGGAGGGCAGGAGGGCAGGAGGGCAGGAGGGCAGGAGGGCAGGAGGGCAGGAGGGCAGGAGGGCAGGAGGGCAGGAGGGTAGGAGGGTAGGAGGGCAGGAGGGCAGGAGGGCAGGAGGGCAGGAGGGCAGGAGGGCAGGAGGGCAGGAGGGCAGGAGGGCAGGAGGGCAGGAGGGCAGGAGGGCAGGAGGGCAGGAGGGCAGGAGGGCAGGAGGGCAGGAGGGCAGGAGGGCAGGAGGGTAGGAGGGCAGACGGGCAGAAGAGCAGGAGGGTAGGAGGGCAGGAAGGTAGGAGGGCTGGAGGGTAGGAGGGTAGGAGGGTAGGAGGGCAGGAGGGTAGGAGGGCAGGAGAGCAGGAGGGCAGGAGGGTAGGGGGGCAGGAGGGCAAGAGGGCAGGAGGGCAGGAGGGTAGGAGGTCAGGAGAGCAGGAGGGCAGGAGGGCAGGGGGGCAGGAGGGCAGGAGGGCAGGAGGGCAGGAGGGCAGGAGGGCAAGAGGGCAGGAGGGTAGGAGAGCAGGAGGGCAGGAGAGCAGGAGGGCAGGAGGGCAGGAGAGCAGGAGGGCAGGTGGGTAGGAGAGCAGGGGGGCAGGAGGGCAGGAGGGCAGGAGGGCAGGAGGGCGGGAGGGCAGGAGGGTAGGAGAACAGGAGGGCAGGAGGGCAGGTGGGTAGGAGGGCAGGAGGGCAGGAGGGCAGGAGGGCAGATGGGCAGGAGGGCAGGAGGGCAGGAGGGCAGGAGGGCAGGAGGGCAGGAGGGCAGGAGGGCAGGAGGGCAGGAGAGCAGGAGGGCGGGAGGGCAGGAGGGTAGGAGGGCAGGAGGGCAGGAGGGCAGGAGGGCGGGAGGGCAGGAGGGTAGGAGAGCAGGAGGGCATGACAGCAGGAGGGTAGGAGGGAAGGAAGGCAGGAGGGTAGGAGAGCAGATGGGTAGGAGGGCAGGACAGTAGGAGGGCAGGAGGGTAGGAGGGCAGATGGGCGGGAGGGCAGGAGGGCAGGAGGGCAGGAGGGCAGGAGGGCAGGAGGGCAGGAGGGCAGGAGGGCAGGAGGGCAGGAGGGCAGGAGGGCAGGAGGGCAGGAGGGCAGGAGGGCAGGAGGGCAGGAGGGCAGGAGGGCAGGAGGGCAGGAGGGCAGGAGGGCAGGAGGGCAGGAGGGCAGGAGGGCAGGTGGGTAGGAGGGCAGGAGGGCGGGAGGGCAGGAGGGCGGGAGGGCAGTAGGGTAGAAGAACAGGAGGGCAGGAGGGCAGGTGGGTAGGAGGGCAGATAAGTAGGAAGTCATGAGGGTAGGAGAGCAGGTGGGCAGGAGGGCTGGAGGGCAGGAGGGCAGGAGGGCAGGAGGGCAGGTGGGTAGGAGGGCAGGAGAGCAGGCGGACAGGAGGGCAGGAGGGCAGGAGGGTAGGACGGCAGGAGGGCAGGAGGGCAAGACGGTAGGAGGGTAGGAGGGTAGGAGGGCATGAGAGCAGGAGGGCAGGAGGGTTGGAGGGCAGGAGGGTAGGAGATCAGATGGGTAGGAGGGCAGATGGGTAGGAGGGCAGGAGGGCAGGAGGGAAGGAGGGAAGATGTGCAGGAGGGCAGGAGGGCAGGAGGTCAGGAGAGCAGGAGGGCAGGAGGGTAGAAGGGCAGGAGGGCAGGAGGGTAGAAGGGCAGGAGGGCAGGAGGGCAGAGGAGGGCAGGAGGGCAGGACAGTAGGAGGGCAGGAGGGCAGGAGGGTAGGAGAGCAGATGGGTGGGAGGGCAGATGGGCAGGAGGGCAGGAGGGCGGATGGGTAGAAGGGCAGGAGGGCAGGAGGGCAGGAGGGCAGGAGGGCAGGAGGGCAGGAGAGCAGGAGGGCAGGAGGGCAGGAGGGCAGGAGGGCAGGAGGGCAGGAGGTTAGTAGGGCAGGAGGTCAGGAGAGCAGGAGGGCATGAGGGTAGAAGGGCAGGAGGGCAGGAGGGTAGAAGTGCAGGAGGTCAGGAGGGCAGAGGAGGGCAGGAGGGCAGGAGGGCAGGACGGTAGGAGGGCAGGAGGGCAGGAGGGTAGGAGAGCAGATGGGTAGGAGGGCAGATGGGCAGGAGGGCAGGAGGGCGGATGGGTAGGAGGGCAGGAGGGCAGGAGGGTAGGAGGGCAGGAGGGCAGGAGGGCAGGAGAGCAGGAGGGTAGGAGGGTAGGAGGGTAGGAGGGCAGGAGGGTAGGAGGGTAGGAGGGCAGGAGGGCAGGAGGGCAGGAGGGCAGGAGGGCAGGAGGGCAGGAGGGTAGGAGGGCAGGAGGGCAGGAGAGCAGAAGGGTTGGAGGATATTTCGTATTTGAATAATACCCGGAATTCAAGGTGGGCTTGGGTCAAGCTGCATCCTAAGGATCAGCTGTTAACCCTGAACCTTTTCTGTCAAAGTCCAAGGCCTGCTGGGTACCTGGCTGACAGCAGCTTGAAATTTTGAATTTATGCCCGGAGGTTAAGGTGGGCTGCGTCCAATGGACCAGCCCTGAACCCTGAAACCTAATTTCAAGGTCTGCTGGGTACCTTGCTGACAGCAGCTTAAAAATTTGAATTTTTACCCAAAATTCAAGTTGGGCTTGGGTTGAGCTGCGACCAGAGGACCAGCCCTTATTTAACCCTGAAACCCTGAAACCTAAGCCCAAGGCCTGCGGACAGGTGCTGGGGGGGCAAGTGCCTGCTGACGTATGTCTTCTGGAAGTTACAGATAGGTATCAATGTGTCGAAGGCAGGTGTCATCCGTCAAGAACGCAGTGTCAATTTTTCGTGACTCAGCTACCTGTCAAGCCACAATCCGGCCGTTGGCTGGAGGCCCCATACTATGTGGCAAGCAGTTATGCTGCTGTGGCCACCAGCCGTAGGCTGGTCCAGGTTTGTTCCAGGCTTTCCGGCCTCGTGCGGCCGCATGGCGGCCTGCCCAAGGTGGACTCCTAGCCGGACAAAATAAACTAGTCAAGAACTCAGGATCCATGACAATGTGCAGTCATGAACCGATGAACCTAGGTAGCCCTGGCTGTGTCGGCCTGCTGGTGGCCTAGTTCGCATGATGGCCTTCATTCCAAGGCAAAGAAAGAAAGGAAGCTGCGCCCCGTGGGGGCGTGAGAGTTAAGGAAACAGCGCAGCCTGGGCCGAAGCCACATCCGCAGCGCATGATGGCCTTTATTCCAATGCAAACATGCAGGCGAGCATCAGGCTGGCAGGCAAGGCAGATAGGGAGTAGGGATTAGGGAGGTGTTGCTTGTCACCTAGCAGGCATGTCAGGCTGAATTCAAACATGGTAATGACAAGATACCCAGGTTTCCTAGGCAGGCTTCCTAAACAGGTTTCCTAGGCAGAAACAGGATGATGACCTTCAAACGTAAATTGGTAGCTGAACAGCTGGCACGTCATGAATGTCTATCATCACATCGGATTATATCGCATCATCGCCGCCCAGGCAGTAGTCTGCAGTAAATCCTTTCGGCGGTCTTGCTGTAGAGATAGAGAAGGGCCACAACATGTCATTTCCAGCAGTCTATGCCTCGCACACGCCCAGCGCCCATCTTGATGTTGATGGGGCAGGTCTTGCCCATCGCGATCTCTCTACAAGAAACGGGCACGACGCCCTGATCAATCAACTCACTCCGCGTGGACGCTCTTTCCGATGAGCAGCAGGCAAGGCCGAAAAAAGCGTTTGAAAACCACGGGGGAAGCGATAGCAGCCGGCCACGACGCTCCTCACAGGGTTGCAGGGGTGGGTAACGATAGTGATGGATTTTGTCGTCTATAATATTGAATGCAGTATCATCTACTTGTTTTGCGCCTCTCTGGGGCTTCCTCCTGGTATATTGCGGTCGTTGACAAAGATCGCTCTGTTTTTCAAGCGTGAACCAAGGTGTGAACTTCGATGGTGAGGAATCAATCAGCCAGGAATCCAGGATATGGACGCACACATGCGTGTCGGCGGCAGGCCCACCCCACTACGCCTGTCTCCTCCCAAAGGTGGAAGGCACACTGGCAGCTGCATTTACAGCCATCACGTCCCACCAGCTGCCACGGCACCACAATCAAGTAGTTTGTCCCTTGTCTGCATGCATGGAGCATGAAGACCTGAGCGATTCGGCATGTCCGCCAAGTGCATCCAGCCTCTTGCTTTCACAGGGCTTTTCCCCCCACATGCGCGTGCATACCGCAGCGGACCTGGAAGGTATGGCAGCTCCCTTCATCAAGCTGACCTTGGTGGACGACAACTCCGAGGGGCGGATGTCATGAGGAACCAGGGATCAAACAGAATCCCTGCGCACAACTGTCACTTCTTAAAGAAGTGTTAGGAGCCCTTTACACAGGGTTACATGCTGGAGCTCTGAACTGGCTGGCTGGCAGTTTATACTCGCGTTAATCCTTAGGTTACTGCACTTACCTTTGATGATTCTTCTCTTGCTGTTGACAGAAGCTTGAAGGGAAGGTACACCCATACGTCGTGACACGGGGAGCAGCTGCATGTCATCAGGGACTGGTAACGGCGCAGTCCAGGCCTAGGCACATGCCGCGCTGTTTTCTTAACCCTCACGCGCCTGGGGAGAGTACTCTTATTTCATTCTTTCAATCGGCGACGTGCTTCATGAGTGGATGACTTGGATGGCGGTGCCGGGGAAGTGGGGAATGCCTAGTGCCTGGGAGCCAGTCAGGATTCAGCCAGTCCAGAGGAGGAACGCCTCCCTCGACCCTGGCAATTACAGGCCCATTGCCATGCCGTCTGTCACGTACGAGCTTGCTCACTGCCATTGACTCAAGAGGACGGTGCAGCGGTCAGCAACGCTTTGCTGTCAGAAATGTTGGACAAGGGGAGATGGCGAGCATATGGAAGACTTGCTACATGCTTGCCTCCAAAGCCCTTATGTGAAGAAGAAATAGAGCATCTAGCGCAATGTGGCCTTGCCCTTTCATTTGAATAAAGAAGGTAGTTTGTGGCATGAAAGTACCGTACCGTACAAAAGTGCTGTACCGTACTTTCAGAGTGCCATCACGCAAAAATAGTGTGTAAGCGATAGGCTGCCCTGACTGAACCTAATTGATATTTGAGGTGCGCGCTAACAACTAACGCTGGGCAGAAGTAGTAAGGATCGGTTGGAATCAGTTGGCATCAGTCAGAATCGGGCAGTGCAAGGGCTGGTAAAAGAAATGTTCCCATGCGGGACTTGTGGTTTTACGAAGTTTTACAGTCCAACGGGGCATCACATTTGATGCATGGGACTTAATAAACAATTATAAAAACCTGCGGGACCTGAAATTTTTTGTTTCCCTTGGGGTGCGGTTGGAAAGGCTACTGTATACGAGTGCACGGTAGTATGGTACTATGATTTTGCTTTGAAAATTATCTGCTGTTTTGAGCATCATATCAATGCTGAACCCCGATTTTAATTCACGCATGCCATGGTTTCGACCTCATGCTGTTCAGTCATTGCCCCAGGGCGCAAGGTTTTGTGTTCTTTGCTAGTTAACAACTGAACGACTGAACAATTAATCTGGAATACTGCAACACATCATTAAACGCCGGCCGGTAATCAGGAGAAATGCGCCCTGAGAGAATTACCGCAGGTTCTTGAGGTATTAACCCCCAATTCGTATGGGCCATGTCAAATAGCACCTTAATATCTCATGAAACGTCGTTCTAAATTGCAGCCATACATATTTTTTGCAAACGGTATTCACTGCTTAAAAACTGGTGATTGCTTTTATAGTCTACTTGTTATGCGATCTTTACTTGTCGAATTGTTTTTCGATCCAGATTCCTTTGCATGGCGTGAGTGTGCTGATGTTGTATTGTGCTGGCAATGTTGGTGGTGTGTGCATGCTGTGATTTGCTACCTCTGGGCCCTGTTTCATAAAGCTCGGCCACGTCGGCAAACATAAAGTCAGTTACGAAAGTCAAGGTAGGAGGCACAAGAGGAAAGAAAGGAAAGAAAGTTTACCTTCCAAACAACAAGAACAACAACACATAATGTCCTGCCCCTGAATACCAGCCTCCAAAAAATTCTGAAGTACAAGTGCCACAAAAGCCAGGACGTCCCACACCTGCCTACTTATCTTTTTTTAGGCTTTGTCGAGAGTTAGTCTCTAGTGGAAGTCAGGTGTTGGACTTGGTCTTCCTTGCCTTCCTGGCCTCTCCTTTTGTTCCTTTCCCCCTCTCTTCCTTTTAGTTCCTTCTTTACTCCCTTCTGAACAGTTGGGCGCCCACGCGGCCGAGCTTTGAGCGGGCCCAAGGTGTAACGTTATTGACCTGCCTACGGGCTATCCTAGTGCTTTTCTCGTAGGGATAAAAATGAGAGGAACTTCAGACAAGAGGAAAGACAGAGAGGAGCATAAAGAACACCAACCCCCCTCCCAGAAAACGGGAAGGCAGACCAAAGGTCCCTACCCCTGAAAGCAAGAGAGACAAAAAGGGAAAGAGCCAGTCCTCAAGAAGGCAAAGCAAAGTCAATAACCAGCCCTCGACAAAGTCGACCATGTATTCAACAAAAGATAAAGCATTCCACCCATGCCTGCCTTGATACAACCGCTGAAATCAGTGGCGCGTGCCCAGCCTCTCGCCCTCAGCCACTCCTTCACGCTAGGACACCGAAAGCACACATGCAGCGCATCCTTCACAAGCTGGCCATGTTCCTCAGCCCAGCAACATTGGCAGTAGCGTGTCTCATCGCTGCGCCGTCTTCTATTATCAGCTGTGCTGGCCGCTCCGAATCGCAGCCTAAAGTTTGTGCACACACGTGCGTATGCCCTTTTGCTACTGTGATTCCTGGCGCGTGCCTTCTGTAGGCTGAACCAGGCGTGGTAGGCGGCCGCAAGCCTGTGTTTGGTGGCGGGGTCTTCATGGCTGACGACCTCCATGTGCGCCCACTCACTCATCGGTGATACAATTGATGTCCGTTCCTCACCCCGCCCCCAGTGTACGTTAAACATAGGGTATAGCAAAGAAGTTAATACGGTGCATACCCGCTGGGCCCTGCTGAACGCTCTGCCGCGTGGGGCTGGAAGGGAATGACTAAGCTCAATTCCAGCTACCGTGCACAGCCAGGACCATGGTGCAGCCACACAATCCTCCTACGTGAGAAGACAGAAACCTGGAACCCGACGATCTGGACATGGGGATAGAGAGAAGATCGTGAGGCGGGTTCCATCTCTCAACCTTTGGGTATGGATGCCACCAGCGTTGTGGTTTTAGCAATTATAAAAACAAAAACAGTTACCAAAATTAAATCATACAAGTACCCGGGCAAGTACCTGCTAAAAGTTTTGATTTTTGTTTACAGCGAATCAGCAGCGAAATCTTCCGCCTGCCGGCCTCCGCTTCAATGTCCCTCAATCTGGGAGCCCCCACGAGACTGCACCCTTCTTACCCAGGCGCGATTGCCTAGACTTGCCGCTGGCGCCGGCCATGGACGAGGTCAGGGCCCCCGGGGACGCCCGAGGGGATACCTCGGGCACAAGTGCTATTGCCGTTGTTGCTGTTGTGGACGTTGTGCTAGAGTTGGGAGATGCACCCACTTCTACACCTTCAGACCCACCAGTCATGGGCCCAGCTGCCCCCAGATGGCTGCTGGCCGATCCCAAAGACCCAAGGGAGGTGTTGGGAGATACAGCCACCCCGTTCAAGTCCCGAGTAACATAACCGAAGGTACTAAACGAAGCTGATGCCTCATCTCGGCCCGCCTCGGGGCCCTTGCGGCCTAGCGGGATAGCAGCATTGCCAAGACCCTCAGCGCCGGAAAGCAGGTTGCGCCCGTCACTGCCACCGCCGCCACCACCAGGCAAGTTGCGCCCGCTACCGCCGCCGCCGTCGCTGCCACCAGCAGGCAAGTTGCGCCCACCGCCGCCACAGCCGCCACCAGCAGGCAAGTTGTGCCCGCCACCGCCGCCGCTGCCACCAGCAGGCAAGTTGCGCCCGCCACCGCCGCCGCCGCCATCAGCAGGCAAGTTGCTCCTGCCGCTGTTTTCGTCACCCCCGTCACCACCAAGCTGGTTGCGCCCACTGCTGCGTTCCTCCTCGCTCTCGCTGAGGATGGCCGCCGCTATCTCCGTCCACCGCTCGCGCGTGCTGAAGCTCTTTGGAAGCAGGACACGCCCCCGAGGGCTCACCGACGGCGCCAGGTCCAACGAGCCTCTGGATGCATGTTTCGGCAGTTTTGCTGCCTGCTGGAACGTTGTGCGGCCAGACTGAAACAGCCGGCTGACCGCAGACCTCCTCCCCAAGGTGTCGCCGCCGAGCGAGTCATCCTCCGCGGTCTTAGCTGCCCGGGGGGAGCGCCGCGCAATGCTGTTGACCAGGCGCCCAATGGCCGCAAACGACTTGGTCACCGGCGAGGAGCGCGAGCCATCGATCACACCCTTGTCATAGGTGTCATAGTCGCTTGCTGGGCCCGCCGCTGCTGCAGCCGCCGCCGCCGTAATTTTGCCCGAACCGCCGCCGCTACCGAACGCCATGCTGCTCCTCATCATGCGGCCCACTGTCAACATGGATGGCATGTGTGCGTGGTGTTGCTTGGCCGGCGTCCGGGAGGCGACATGGGCCTTAGCGGCGTGGGCCTTTGCCGGCTTTTCAGGCATCCGGAAGTGCATGCGGAACGTGATGGCGCCCGCCGGCAGGCCCCCGTGTTCGAGCGGGAGGCGGACGGTGGCTTCGCGGAGCGCGCCGCCGCCCGCTGCCAGGATGAGCTGCGCGGCACTCGTCAGCGGGAGCACGCAACGGGCCAGGGTGCTGTGCGTCCCGCTGGAGGGGAGAAGCTTGCCGTCCTGTCGGTCCACCACGCGAACCTGCCATCGCGGATCACAACAACCGGGGTGAAAAAGTAATCGTAGTTGTTGCACACTCGAATAATTCCATACACTCCTTAAGTGTGAATGATCCATCAGGCCGAGAGGCCATGTCAGATGTTTTCACCACACCATGTGAACAGTCCACACATGTTCACATTTTCCACACCTACCAGCAAGCGGTAGTTGTACAGGTCCTCTGCCACGGCAGGCTTGATGGCAATGTTGAATGGCTCGTTCCACACGGGGGACCGTGACTGGCGGACGACGGGCGTGCGAAATTCACCGTCAACGAGGCTGTGGCCCTGCAGCAGGGCACAGGGGCACAAGGGAGCAGGGTCAGCTCAGGAGGGGGCTGACGGGGGTGATGATCCCCTCCCCCCCGGGGAGGGGGGAGATGATTTTCTGTGTTGGCATGGTTAGGCAAGGCTGTGGCCCTGCAGCACGAGGGAGCACGAGGGAGCAGGGTCGGCTCGGGAGGTGGCTGACGGCTTATTTTAGAGGAAGGCAGGCGAGAGATCACCCTCCCCCCCGCAGTGGTGGGTGATTTGCTGTGTTGGTATGGTTAGGTAAGGCTGTGGCTATGGGACAGGGCACAGGGGCGTGGAGGAACAGGGTCGGCTCGGGACGAGGACTTCTTGCTTGTGTAAGGGAAAGAAGGAGAAAGCAGGGGGGGGGAACTTGTCCAAAGGGCACGCTGTCCCCCTATCAGGGCCACAGGCTACGGGCCGTTTGGGCCACCAATTCGATTTCGGCCAAAACGGCCCGTATCCTATGTATGATTGTATTGATAAGGTCCACTACGGTGCACCAACTGGAAATCCACACTTTCACAGGATATTCACACTATTGAATCCCGTGTCGGGCCAAAGTCCCGTATCGCATCGTATCTCGTCGTATCTTAATATCGTATTCCGTATCCTGTGTCCCTGCCCCCTATGCCCCTCATGCTTCTCTATCTTGTCCGGGCCTCCGGGAGCTGACGGCTCGTGTAAGGGAAGGAAGGGGAAAGCGGAAGGCGGGGAGGGGGTATGGTCTGCTGTGTCCATGGGGTTAGGCACGCTGCCCCCTATGCACCTCATGCTCACCCCTCCCTCCACCCACCATGAGCGGGATGAGAGCCTTATTAGCAGAGCTGCCTGCTGGTGCAGCTTGTTTACACGAAAAGGAGGAACTTGCATGTCACCTTGCAGCCGCTCATACCATTGGGGGTGGGCACGCTGCCCCCGATGCATTTCATGCTCACCCCTCCTTCCACCCACCCACCATGAGCATGACGTAGGAGTTGGGGAGTGTGCTGGTGACCTCCGACGCGGTCCGCTTCCGCAGGACGAACAGCCCCTCCACCGAAATGCTGGAGATGACCAGATGGACATTGCCCTGGGGGACGGGCGCGCCAACGTCATGGCAGCGCCAGATGGTTGGGACGCTGAACACGGCCGACACAGGCTTGTGGTCTGATGACGACACGTTGGGTGCACAGAAGTAGTCAAGGACCTACGGTGTTAGGGGTTAGGGTTTAGGGTTCAGAGTTTAGGGTTCAGGGTTTAGTGACCATGACACGTTGGGTGCACAGAAGTAGTCAAGGACCTACGGGGTTCGGGGTTAGGGTTCAGGGTTCAGAGTTAAGAGTTTCCCCATCCGCTTGTTCCCGCTTTTGCTACCCCTCCCTCCTTCATTACCCACATACGTGCAGAGGCGCAGGTGACGTTTCTTCTATCGGGTATACCTCACTTAACTGCTCTCGCTACCACCCACCTCCTTCGTACGGGGAACATACTTGTACCGCCTAGAGGGGGACATACCTGTAGCACTTAGAGGGGGACATACATGTACCGCCTAGAGGGGGACATACCTGTACCGCCTAGAGAGGGACATACTTGTACCGCCTGAGGGGGACATACCTGTAGCACCTAGAGGGGGACATACCTGTACCGCCTAGAGAGGGACATACTTGTACCGCCTAGAGGGGGACATACCTGTACCGCCTATAGGGGGACATACCTGTACCGTCTAGAGGGTGACATACCTGTACAGCCTAGCGGGGAACATACCTGTACCGCCTATAGGGGGACATACCTGTACCGCCTAGAGAGGGATATACCTGTACCGCCTATAGGGGGACATACCTGTACCGTCTAGAGGGTGACATACCTGTACAGCCTAGCGGGGATCATACCTGTACCGCCTATAGGGGGACATACCTGTACCGCCTGGAGGGGGACATACCTGTACCGCTGGAGCCTAGCGGTGCCCGTATATAGGCATGCCCATCTCCCTATATATGCCCCCCCCCAAGCAGGCCTCCCTATCCAACGATATCTGCTCTAAAACCCAGGACTGTCCCATCCCTCACCTGGGCTTGCCTGCCTGCCCCTCCCTCACCTGGGCCTGCCTGCCTGCCCCCTCCCTCACCTGGGCCTGCCTGCCTGTCCCCTCCCTCACCTGGGCCTGCCTGCCTGCCCCCTCCCTCACCTGGGCCTGCTTGCCTGTCCCCTCCCTCACCTGGGCCTGCCTGCCTGTCCCCTCCCTCACCTGGGCCTGCCTGCCTGCCCCCTCCCTCACCTAGGCCTGCCTGCCTGCCCCTCCCTCCCCTGGGCCTGTCTGCCTGCGCCCTCCCTTTTAACCCTAAACCCTCACCTGGGCCTGCCTGTCTGACCCCTCCCTCTTAACCCTAAACCCTCACCCGGGCCTGCCTGTCTGCCCCCTCCCCCACCTGGGCCTGCCTGCACGGTACATTAGCCCGGTATAGCACCCGGTCACACCACGCTGGCAAGCGCTGCGACTTGTAGTGCAGACCGTCCCGCCGGTCAACCTTGAAGGTGGGTGAGAAGTCAATCGATTTGAATTTATTTAATTGGACACACCTCTTTAAGGCGGATGGGAAGTCAATGGGCATTGATGGGGATTTACGTCAAAATTATGATAACAAAGTAAACCAGCACATCAGGGGAGGGCATTGTGGAAAGCAAGTGGCTAAACACTAAAATTATGGTGTACCCTAATCCCTGAACCCCTAAATTCACACCTTGAAGGTGGGTGGGAAGTCGATGGCCCCCTCCGTAAACCCTAGAAATGCGCGCTTGGCTGCCATCTCCTTATGCAGCTGGTCGGTGTGGAGGAGCTGCGGGTAGTCGCCCCCTTGAATCTGTGGGGGGCATTGAAACACAATTGGTGAATCGGGTCAAGTCGTTTTAGGTTGAGCTTTGTGATTCACATACCACAGGTTTGCATTGCCTCCCCCCGGGAATGAATGGAAGGAATGGGTGGTTCCAACATGCTTCCCTCGGATATTGATTTCGTTTGCTTGATGCCGGAGCTGACAAGGTCAACAAGAGACACACACTTGTTCACACTTGCACACACTTGTTCATGTGCTGGTGCACCAGATTCGCATCCTTTGCTCTCATTGGTGACGCCAGGGGTTTCAGTGTCAAGGCGGCAAGAGAACCTTCTGAACAGGACCTGGGAACTAAAAGACTCACATAAAATAAAAAAATAGGTCTACCACTCGGCGTGCAAGCATGGGCTAGGCATGGGCTAGGCATGGGCTAGGCATGGGCTAGGCATGGGCTAGGCATGGGCTAGGCATGGGCTAGGCATGGGCTAGGCATGGGCTAGGCATGGGCTAGGCATGGGCTAGGCATGGGCTAGGCATGGGCTAGGCATGGGCTAGGCATGGGCTAGGCATGGGCTAGGCATGGGCTAGGCATGGGCTAGGCATGGGCTAGGCATGGGCTAGGCATGGGCTAGGCATGGGCTAGGCATGGGCTAGGCATGGGCTAGGCATGGGCTAGGCATGGGCTAGGCATGGGCTAGGCATGGGCTAGGCATGGGCTAGGCATGGGCTAGGCATGGGCTAGGCATGGGCTAGGCATGGTCTAGGCATGGTCTAGGCATGGGCTAGGCATGGGCTAGGCATGGGCTAGGCATGGGCTAGGCATGGGCTGGGAGGAGATCTCGGGTCCCCGAAATGCTCCCTACACCCTAAGCCCGAAACGAGGGAGGAGATCTTGGGTCCCCGAAATGCTTATAAACTAAAAGCCATATCATTACCCTCGGGCTTGAAGGGTGAGCGTTGAGGGCACCAAAAAGGTCGTTAAAGTATCCCGGTTGTCCCAACCACGCTTGGCATAATGGAGGCCATTTTATGAAGGGTCTCAAAGGGTTTGGGATGGAGGTTTCAGGGTCCTAGAGGGTTTGGGATGGAGGGTTCAGGGTCCCAAAGGGTTTGGGATGGAGGGTTCAGGGTCCTAAAGGGTTTGGGATGGAGAGTTCAGGGTCCTAAAGGGTTTGGGATGGAGGGTTCAGGGTCCTAAAGGGTTTGGGATGGAGGGTTCAGGGTCCTAAAGGGTTTGGGATGGAGGGTTCAGGGTCCTAAAGGGTTTGGGATGGAGGGTTCAGGGTCCTAAAGGGTTTGGGATGGAGGGTTCAGGGTTCTAAAGGGTTTGGGATGGAGGGTTCAGGGTCCTAAAGGGTTTGGGATGGAGGGTTCAGGGTCCTAGAGGGCCGCTACTTCAGCTGCCTCATCCACCCTCAGCATATTGGAGGCCATTTCATTAAGGGTTCAGATTTTGGGATGAGGGGCTCAGGGTCCTAGAGGGTTCAGGGTCCTGAAGTGTCACTGCTAAATCGTCACTGCTGTCCCACAATCAGCATTTTGGAGGCAACTGCATAAAGGGTTCAGGGCTTAGGGTCAATCTTAACCCTACGCCCTGAACACTACCAGCTGTACTGGTAGTGTTAAGGGCTTAGGGTTAAGATTGAGGGTTGAGGGCACACAACATATGTCCACCACATATTTGCCTTCCCTCATAATTAAAATTGTTTGGGTTTAGGGTTTATGGTCTAGAACCCCTAAACCCTAAACCCTGATTAAAATTGTTTGGGCTGTGGGATCCAAAAAACTACTGAATATTACGGTTCCAATATACTTCCTAATATACTTCCTAATATACCTCATATCGATTATCAACGCCAGTTTTCAGTCAGAAATTAAGAGTTGTGGCAAAATATCTATCATTTATTCATTTGCCCTGAGGACAGCATTAAAATATGTCCCGGGGGCCACATTGTTTCCATACCGAGGGAAGGCAAATCAAATGTACAGCATGTGCGCATAATCCGTGCGGGATGTATCCCTTGTGAGCTGTCATCCCCCAGATGGACGTATGAAAGATTAATTACCGGTATTTTACATACCAGTAGCGTACAGTAAATTAAAATAGACTTCCCGCACCCCTAAGAAAGAAGTTTTTACCGGTATATTCAGCCCCGCACCGGTTTTGTTTTTGTTTATTAAGCCACGCAGGGGAGTTTTCATCCGCTACCGCCGATATACCGCCTGATTCCTTCCGACTGATTCCAAACGATTTTAACCGATTTCGCGCAGCATTGCTGTCGTGCACCCCCAATATGACTTCCTTCATAGTTTGCGCGGCCTATCGCTTCTATTGCGCACCCCTTGTAAACTATACTTTTGCGGGAAGGCAAAGCTAATCTACGTTACACAATCATTACCAATAATACTATAACTGCTGTGTACACTTATTCTGAATATTAAAATATTTTTCTTAGACAAATACCGGTCTCCTGAACAATGGAACAATATCACATGTACATATATTCTGAACACCGGTCATAAATACATTTCCCATGTACATATATTCTGAACACCGGTCATAAATACATTTCCCATGTACATATATTCTGAACACCGGTCATAAATACATTTCCCATGTACATATATTCTGAACACCGGTCATAAATACATTTCCCATGTACATATATTCTGAACACCGGTCATAAATACATTTCCCATGTACATTTATTCTGAACACCGGTCATAAATACATTTCCCATGTACATTTACGCTGAATCATGCCCCCCCCCCCCCCTCACCTTGGACACCACCTCATCAAACTCTGGCTGTGAGGGAGACTCTGTGGGGTGTGTGGATTGTGTGCCGTAGTCCAAGCGGTAGTTCAGATCGCCCATCCAGAACACATGATGGTAGCCTGAGGGATCAGGGTTCAGGGTGTTAGTGTTTATGGGGTAAATGGGTTGGGTTTAGGGGGGTCTGTCGGGTGTGTGGATTGTGTACCGTAGTCCTGGCGGTACTTCAGGTCGCCCACCCAAAAGACGAGAGGATAGCCTGCGGGGTTAGGGTTCAGGGTTCAGGGTAAAGGGTGTTGGTGACACGTGATGATAGCCTGCAGGATTAGGGCTGGGGGCTAAGGGTCCAGGGTCCAGGCTGTTGGTATTGATGGGGTAATGGGGTTTGGTTTAGGGGACAATGGGCAATGGGCAATACCAGGTGTAAAATTACCGATAAGCAGTCAAGTGTCAGGAGCAGGTAATTTCAGGGGGTTTGGGAGGTTCGGGGTTAGGTGCTTCCAGATGATTTACTTCAGTGGTTTGAATTAGGCTTGAGGCTTGTGCACCTAGCTTAACCTAGGTCACGATGGGTTGCCTGTGGGCGACAGGGAGGGGTGAGGGGACTGACGAAGGGACTACAGAAGGCCCTTTCCGATGTTGTGGCTCCAGCCCAGCGTTTCTTCGTGTGACTCCGCTACATGTCAGCTACATGTCAGCTACACTCCGGCCTCTGGCCGGAAGCCTCATTTGTGGCATGCAGCCATGCAGCCTTGGCCACCAGCCAGAGGTCCGGCCTAGGTTTCATCCAATCCGGCCAATGCGTGGGACAGGTGCCCGTAAACGAATGAACTAGGACAGCGAGCAGAAAGTCAGGGTTAAGGGCTTAGGGCTGCCAACCCTTAACCCTAAACCCATACCTGTCAAGGTGGCTTGGGCTGCCAACTGTAAGCCCACAGCAAGCCTGTCAAGGTTTGGTCCCCATCGGCCCATTGGTTGCTGCGCAGCGACCTGTCACACATAGTGCACTGCTCACCACACTTAATCTCCCACACACACCCACACCCTTCCACACCTTCCATACCCTTCCATACCTGTCAACACATCCATGCCGTGGGGGTCGATCCGGATCCCTCGGACGATATCCCGATAGTTGCTGTTCCTTACCTTGGTCCTGCAAAGGACAGCAAAGACAGCAGGTTTAGGGCTTATAGTTAAGGGTTGAAGGCTTAGGTTTGGGTTAAGGGGTTTAGGGTTAAGGGCTTAGGGGTTTCAGGCTTAGGGTTTAGGGCTAAGGGGTTTCAGGCTAAGGGTTTATGGGTAAGATTTGAGGGTTTGGGGCTTAGCAAGGGCAGCAGGTCCCGCACGTGTCAAGTGTCCCATGGTGCATGGAGGGAGCCTTTGGTTTAATTTTCCTTTTGGAGGAAGGAGTTCAGAACTGTGAATCCCGCTGAACCCTGCTGAACGCTCGGCTGCGTGGGGGCTGGCAGGGGATGAGCAATATCAAGTTACCATGCAACCATGCACAGCCAGGACCGTGGTGCAGTCATGCCACCCTAAACATGGAACCCTGCATTTCCACATCCTCCTCTAAACCCTAAACCCTCCTATGAACAGTTTACGTAACCTTCCTAAACCCCCAGACCACGAAGTAACAAGAGTGGACGGTTCACGCATGCTCGAGAGCTAAAAGGTGCGGAACATTGTTCTTGGTAAACAATTAACCTTGGACGGAAATAGAGTCATAGATTGAACTAGTATGAGCTTTTGGCAGCACACATGTTTGCGGCTTTGTACTTTTTCCCACACCCTGTCAAAGTAAATAGCAAGGGTTATGCTGCAATACACATGTTTAGGGTTGGTGACATACCAAGATCCTGAACCCTAGCCGATATACCCAATTACGCAGATCCTGAACCCTTACCGATTTGCCAAGATCCTGAACCCTAATCGGTGTACCCAGATCCTGAACTCTAAATCGATGTACCCAGATAGTGAACCCTAAAACTATATACCCTGAATCCCAACCCTAGATGATTAAACCAGATCCTGAACCCTAAACGGTACACCCATTTCCTGAACCCTCATGATTTGCCAAGAACCTGAACCCGAACCGATTTATCTAGATCCTTGAACCCTAACCGACTTACTCAGATCCTGAACTCTAACGGATAAACCAGATCCTGAACCCACAACCTGAACCCTCCACCCACTTGTCCTGGTGGGCTGCCAGGTGGCTGTTGACAAAGCACAGCTCAGTGTCCCAGATCCGGATCCCAATGGCCACGCCACCCTTGTTGGTCGCAACGCCGGCCACGCCCGTCGCCTGCACACCCTTCTCCACGCGGTTAACCGCGGCGCACACATCATTGCGAGCAAACAGCAACAGCCTGATGGGGGGGCACGGTGTGGCAGGCACGGCTCAGCATCACTGACGGGGTTTAGGGTTTAAGGTTAAGGAATTAAGTTTCAGACCCTAATGTAACACCACATCCAGGTCAGGGCCACAGCAGCAGTCTGATGGGGACACGGTGTGGCAGGTAGGACTCAGCATCGCTGGCAGCCTGATGGGGAAGCGGGGTGTGGTAGGCAGGACTCAGAATCACCGACAGGGTTAAGGGTTTAGGTTTCAAACCCTAAATGCAACCCCACATCCTGATGGGGACACGGTGTGGCAGGTACGACTCAGCATCGCTGGCGGATCGAGGCCACCTCTCAGCCACGGAGGGCCTTGCGCAATTCTATATTTTCTAAAACAGGAGTATTTGAGTAGTGTGATGGTATCGGCGCGGACGCGGCCTCGGCCCATGCCGCACTGTTTCCTGAACCCTCGCATTCTCACACCCCTGCGGGCCCTGCAGTGCTTAGGCTGTAGGGATAAGGGTTAAGGGTTCGGAGGTGAAGGGCTTATAATTCAGGGTAAGGGCTACAGGTTTGGGGTTCAGTTTTCTTTCCTTCTTCCTCAACGTGACGACGTACTCTTCAGTGAGCCACGATGCAGAGTGTTGACTGAGATGTTTTGAGGAAATAGGGGCGTACCAGTACTGGTCCTTTCTAACCCTAAACTAAGGGAAATAGGGGCGTACCAGTACTGGTCCTTTCTAACCCTGAACTAAGGGAAATAGGGGCGTACCAGTACTGGTCCTTTCTAACCCTAAACTTAGGGAAATAGGGGCGTACCAGTACTGGTCCTTCCTAACCCTGAACTAAGGGAAATAGGGGCGTACCAGTACTGGTCCTTTCTAACCCTAAACTTAGGGAAATAGGGGCGTACCAGTACTGGTCCTTTCTAACCCTAAACTAAGAGAAATAGGGGCGTACCAGTACTGGTCCTTTCTAACCCTAAACTAAGGGAAATAGGGGCGTACCAGTACTGGTCCTTTCTAACCCTAAACTTAGGGAAATAGGGGCGTACCAGTACTGGTCCTTTCTAACCCTGAACTAAGGGAAATAGGGGCGTACCAGTACTGGTCCTTTCTAACCCTAAACTTAGGGAAATAGGGGCGTACCAGTACTGGTCCTTCCTAACCCTGAACTAAGGGAAATAGGGGCGTACCAGTACTGGTCCTTTCTAACCCTAAACTTAGGGAAATAGGGGCGTACCAGTACTGGTCCTTTCTAACCCTAAACTAAGAGAAATAGGGGCGTACCAGTACTGGTCCTTTCTAACCCTAAACTAAGGGAAATAGGGGCGTACCAGTACTGGTCCTTTCTAACCCTAAACTAAGGGAAATAGGGGCGTACCAGTACTGGTCCTTTCTAACCCTAAACTAAGGGAAATAGGGGCGTACCAGTACTGGTCCTTTCTAACCCTAAACTTAGGGAAATAGGGGCGTACCAGTACTGGTCCTTTCTAACCCTAAACTAAGGGAAATAGGGGCGTACCAGTACTGGTCCTTTCTAACCCTAAACTTAGGGAAATAGGGGCGTACCAGTACTGGTCCTTCCTAACCCTAAACTAAGGGAAATAGGGGCGTACCAGTACTGGTCCTTCCTAACCCTAAACTAAGGGAAATAGGGGCGTACCAGTACTGGTCCTTTCTAACCCTAAACTAAGGGAAATAGGGGCGTACCAGTACTGGTCCTTTCTAACCCTAAACTAAGGGAAATAGGGGCGTACCAGTACTGGTCCTTCCTAACCCTAAACTAAGGGAAATAGGGGCGTACCAGTACTGGTCCTTCCTAACCCTAAACTTAGGGAAATAGGGGCGTACCAGTACTGGTCCTTTCTAACCCTAAACTTAGGGAAATAGGGGCGTACCAGTACTGGTCCTTTCTAACCCTGAACTAAGGGAAATAGGGGCGTACCAGTACTGGTCCTTTCTAACCCTGAACTAAGGGAAATAGGGGCGTACCAGTACTGGTCCTTTCTAACCCTGAACTAAGAGAAATAGGGGCGTACCAGTACTGGTCCTTTCTTTGCTGACCGGGCAGCCAAGTGGTCCTCCTTGCCGGCATTCAGCACGAATTTGTGATATGTTGCATATGTTGCATATGTTTCATGCGCACTCCCACCTGATCTGCCCCATGTGTGCGCTCTTCACCAGGGAGTAGTTGGGGCCCATGGCTCGGTTGACGTGCGCCTCCCACACGCTTCGGAACGGGCCGCTGGTAGCCGCATCCTGAAACCAAATGGGGGGGGAAATGATGAAAAGTGGGGAAGTGTGTGCAGTTGGGATGAGCCTCACATACGCTCCGGAACGGGCCGCTGGTGGCCGCATCATGAAAACATATGGGAAAGAAATGATGAAAAGTGGGGAAGTGTGTGCGGTTGGTATGAGCCTTCCACATGCTCCGGAACGGGCTGCTGGTGGCCGCATCCTGAATTCAAATGGGTGGGGAATGATGAAATGTGGGGAAGTGCGTGCGCTTGAGATGAACATCCCACACGCTCCGGAACAGGCCGCTGGTAGCCGCATCCTGAACAGAAATGGAAGAAAGTGATGAAAAGTGGGGAGGTGTGTGCGCTTAAGGAAATGACACAGAGGATGGGGGAGGGAGAGGGGACAATTCCTATGTTTTGCTCACCGCCACTCAGCAACAAGCGAGAGAGGTGGAGAGAGAGGGGCCAGTTCCCACTATTCACTTGTCACACTCCTCAACAACAGTGAAAGGTGGGGGAAAAGAGAGGGAAAAAGAGAGGGAGAGGGATAGAGGGAGGGAGGGATGCTGATTCCCATATGTTTTACTCACCGCTGCTCCTCGGCCCTTGGGTCCCACCCTACGTCCCGCCTCCGATGCCGAGCCCTGATGCAGCCCTGCCGCCAACGTGTTCAGGTCATCCCCAGCAGGAGAAAAGTGCGCCAAGCCATAGCTGTCCCGCCACCCCTCCCGCCGCGGCGACGCCTGCCGCGGGCTGCCCGGCTGCGCCTCGCGCCCGCCCCCCGCCGTGGTGGCCGAGCCGTCGCTGTCTTGGACGCCGGAGAAAACCATGCGCGACTGCAGCGGGGAGGTGCTGGTGCCGGTGCCCTCCTCCGGTGCGGAAGCGACGGTGAGCAGGGCCTCTGCGAGCGGCCCCGCACCACCCGTCAAGGCAGAGACCCCTCCGGCCGCATGCCACCGCACGGCCGCCTCCGGCACTGCCGCGCCGGCGGTGGCGGCGGCGGAGCCGACACCGGCGTGGGCCTCCGGCTGCAGCCGGGGGGCCCGTGGCCCGTACCTGATTGGTGGCCCGTACCTGAGTGCGCCCCCTCCCACCGCTATCTGCGTGGCATGAGGGCCCGCCGTCGGATGCCTGGAGTCGGACAACCTGGCAGAGCCCCCAGACTGCAGGCTTAGCCGGCTAGCTCGTCCTGCCCCCATAGAGACGGCCGGGGCCCCGCCGCCAACGCCAGCAGCGCTGTATGGCACGCGGGCCTTCTCTGTTGCTCCGGAGCCGGGCGGTGGGCCGGAAGCAGCCGCCGAGTCCGCCCAGCCCGTGTTCATGGGCTCGACCGAGTCAGAGGAGAAGGAGAGCTTGCGCAACGCAGGCTGTGCGCCAAGCCAGGAAGGCATGCCCGGAGCCCCGGAGGGTCTCGAAGGGTCCAAGGGGCCTGTGTGCAGGCAGCAATGTGAAGTTTTTGTCAAGTTTTAGTGAAGTCTTATTGGAGGGGATCCAACTGCAATTCTCAATGGGTCCAAGCCTAGTTCAAGATGGACGCTCTAGAAGGTTCCAAGCCAAGGGGGCTGTGTGCAGGCAGCGCTGTTAATTCAAGGGGATCCATCTAAACTTCAGCTACTTCTCAAATTCAGCTACATCTAGATTCGGCTACATCAAAAATACAGCTACACCTTGGCTCACGGTCAGGGGTCCTTGGCTATTTGAGCGAGGTTTATGGTAGCTGGCCGAACAGGTGGCTTACTTAATCCACTGGCGTACCATTTTATTCGTTATTTATTTATTTTTAGCTGGATGTAGGGTAACTGCGGGCATGCAGCAATCTCTAGTTATAATGCTTCAGCTACTTGGGGGCGACAGCTACATGGCTTTTTTTAGCTACGATGAGCTGACCCGTAGGGCACATCCGGTAAAGGGTTCAGCTGGTTGACCCCTGGCAAACATGCTGGGTGTCCATGCTGATAGTGATGTATGTGAGCTACGTAATTCAATTCAATAACAATTAGGGTTAAGGGTTTTGGTTGAAACCCTAACCCACTCTTGCTCACATGACAGGCTTCCCCCAGATTCGCTCTGCCTGGCCCTGTCGAAAAAGGCCCTGGTTGGCTTTGTTGGTTTTGTTGGTTAAAGTGGTAACAGTATTTATTATTTGTGCTGCGCAGTGACACCTTAAGGAGGTGGCCCCGCGGCCGCAAAAGGCCCGATTAGGACAAAAAATGGACCAGCCTATGACTGGTGGCCTAAGCAGCAAAGCTGGCCACAACAGGGGCCTCCGGTCAGCGGCCGAAGTGTACCTGATGTGTCGCTGAGTCACGAAAAAATAAATTCTGGTTTACAAAACAACGTGACCGTCTGCCCTAGGACCCACCCTCCCTGTTCGCGTTGTCCGGCGAGGTTGGACGACCGGACAGAGCCGACTCCCCAGGCTGCGCCTCGCTGGCCTGTGAGGAATACGTCCGGCTTCTCCCGATAGAGTCCTTCAGCGTCGACAGTCGCATGGACGCAAGGGGTGGCCAGTTGCCTGGCACCAGATCTCCCTGCGATAGAGCGATCACATGATTTCGAAATTAAAAGTAGACAGCCATAAGGACGCGAGGGGTGGCCGGTTGCCTGGCACCAGATCCCCCTGCCATAGAGCGATCAGATGATTTCGAATTTGAAAGTCGATAGCTGTAAGAACGCGAGGGTTCGCCGGTTGCCTGACACCAGATCTCCCTGCAATAGGGCGATCACATGATTTTGAATTTGAAAGTCGACAGCCGCATGGACGCGAGGGGTAGCCGGTGGCCTGGCACCAGATCTCCCTGTGATAGTGCGATCACATGATTTCGAATTTGAAAGTTGACAGTTGTACGGATACGAGGGGTGGCCGATTGCCGAAGACCAGATCCCCCTGCGATCGCATTATTTCAAATTTAAACGTCGACAGCCGAATGGACGCGAGGGTTGGCCGGTTGCCAGGCACCAGATCTCCCTTCCATCACATGATTTTAAATTTGAATGTCGACAGACGCATGGAGGCAAGGGGTGGCCGGTTGCCAGGCACCAGATCTCCCTGTGATCACAAGATTTTGAATTTGAACATCGACAGCCGCATGCAGGCGAGGGGTGGCAGGTTGCCGAAGACCAGATCCCCTTGCGATCGCATGATTTCGAATTTGAACGTCGACAGCCGCATCTACGCAAGGGGTGGCCGGTCTCCAGGCACCAGATCTCCCTACAATCACATGGTTTTGAATTTGAACGTCGACAGCCGCATCATTGCGAGGGATGGCCAGTTGCCAGGCACCAGATCTCCCTGCAACCACAAGATTACGAATTTGAATTTGTTAAGGGTTAGAAATAGGGCTTAGGGCTCAAAATTTAAGGGTTACTTTAGGCCTCATGGCTGAGGAGGTAAGCTAATTTATGATTTCGTTACGAGACCTACCGTGTCTTTCATGAGCACTAATGACCACCGCCCGGCCCTCAAAGACTAAGGGCTGAGAGATTAGAGATTGAGGTTCGGTTGAGGATTAAATCTAGGTTTAGGTTGGAGGGTTAGGGTCAAGGCGAGACCCACCACGTCCGTCATGACCACCGAAGAACGCCTCCCGACCCTCACAGACTTTGGAGTCGGCTGGTACAATCCCACGACACTACCGAGGCTGCCGACGCTCTCCCTAGCCGCATCCATCATCGCCCGGCTAGCCGCCGCCGCCGCCGCCGCATCCACCGGCTGCCCTCGGTTGTGCGCTACTCCTCCTCCTCCGCCGCCGCCAAGCCCGAACAGGCTTTGGAGGCTCCGTAGGCTCGGGGCCGGCTTGCTGGCTGTCGCCTTCCCAGCCGGGACAGCCAAGCGCGTTCCGCTGCCGCCGCCGTTGCCGCCTGCGTTGCTCCCGCTGCCCGCCCGCTGCAGCCAGTCGCCGTGCCCGCCACCGCTGCCGACCGTCGTGTAGCTCCCGGCCGGCGACGCGTCACGACTCTCCGCGATTGCCGGCGGGCTAAACACACTCGCCGCCGCCGCTGCCCCCGACTGCCCCACCGAAACCACAGATCCCATCTTCTTCTGCGGGGAACCCCCTCCGTGGATGCTGGACAAAGATATGCCGAGCATGTGGTTGTGGTGGTGCGGCGTCCCGTCACCGCCGACATAGCTGCCCAGGCCGCCGCCGCTGCCGGCCGAGGGATGCAGCGCTGCTGTGAAGCTCTCCTGCGGCCCCTCCCCCCCCGCCACGCTGCCCACACGGCCGCCAGGCTTGTAGGTGCACTCTTGAACACCTGGGTAGGGTTAAAGGTGAAGGGTTTTGGGTCCAGGGCTTCAGTTTCTGGGTGCAGCGTGACAGACACGTCGTCTTGCTGCACGTCCTCACCCCCCCTGCCACGCTGCCCACATGGCCGCCCGGCTTGTACGCACACTCTTGCAAACCTAGGGTAAGGTGAAGGGTAAAAGGTGAAGGGTAAAGGGCGCTCCTTCATGGATACATCGTCTTGCTGCACGTCCTCACCCCCCCTGCCACGCTGCCCACATGGCCGCCCGGCTTGTACGCACACTCTTGCAAACCTAGGGTAAGGTGAAGGGTAAAAGGTGAAGGGTAAAGGGCGCTGCTTCATGGATACATCGTCTTGCTGCACGTCCTCACCCCCCCTGCCACGCTGCCCACATGGCCGCCCGGCTTGTACGCACACTCTTGCAAACCTAGGGTAAGGTGAAGGGTAAAAGGTGAAGGGTAAAGGGCGCTGCTTCATGGATACATCGTCTTGCTGCACGTCCTCACCCCCCCTGCCACGCTGCCCACATGGCCGCCCTGCTTGTAGGCACACTCTTGCAAACCTAGGGTAAGGTGAAGGGTAAAAGGTGAAGGGTATAGGGCGCTGCTTCATGGATACATCGTCTTGATGCACGTCCTCACCCCCCCTGCCACGCTGCCCACATGGCCGCCCGGCTTGTACGCACACTCTTGCAAACCTAGGGTAAGGTGAAGGGTAAAAGGTGAAGGGTAAAGGGCGCTGCTTCATGGATACATCGTCTTGCTGCACGTCCTCACCCCCCCTGCCACGCTGCCCACATGGCCGCCCGGCTTGTACGCACACTCTTGCAAACCTAGGGTAAGGTGAAGGGTAAAAGGTGAAGGGTAAAGGGCGCTGCTTCATGGATACATCGTCTTGCTGCACGTCCTCACCCCCCCTGCCACGCTGCCCACATGGCCGCCCTGCTTGTAGGCACACTCTTGCAAACCTAGGGTAAGGTGAAGGGTAAAAGGTGAAGGGTAAAGGGCGCTGCTTCATGGATACATCGTCTTGCCGCACGTCCTCACCCCCCCTGCCACGCTGCCCACATGGCCGCCCGGCTTGTACGCACACTCTTGAACACCCTTCATAGTTCATGGTTCAATGTTCAGGGTTTAGGATGAAGGGTTCAGGGCGAAAGGTTTTGGGAAGAGAGATTGGGGTCAAGGGTTGCCGTATTGAGAGTTTCATTTCAGAGTGCTGCAGCTGGCTAGCTTGTAGGCGCACTCTTGGACAGGTAGGGAAGGGTTAAGGGTTCAGTGTCTAAGGGTTCAGTGTTTGGGGTTTCAGGGTTGACAGTGTGGGGGTACAGATTAAGGGTTCATGGTTTTGGGCAAGGACGAACAGGGAAGGGACTAGCAGGGCATCTATTGAAGGACCCTACTTGTACCTGATATTGAACCCTCTCACCTTTCACCATGAGATCATCTCCTCATCTGCCAGGCCGCTCGGCCACAGATCCAAAATATGAGCTCTGAACCCTACGGCATTATATCTGAACCCTCTTTCTCACCCACTGCCATGTGGTCATGCTCTGAATCCTCTCACCCACTGCAACTAGGTCGTGCTCCTGATCCGCCACGCCGCTCAGCCACTGCTCCAAACTCATTTTAAACCCTCCACCTTGACCCCAAACCTCAACACTGACCCTTAACCCTTGATACCTATTGCCACGAGGTCGTGCTCCTGACTTGCCACGCTGCTCAGCCACTGCTCCAAACTCAGCTTTAGACCCTTCACCTTGACCCCAAACCTCAACACTGACCCTTAACCTCACCTATAGCCACTAGGTCGTGCTCCTGATCCGCCACGCCGCTGAGCCATTGCTCCAACTCCTCCGGCGGCTTTGCGTTCCCAACATTCCAAGTACAGCACATGACGTCCAGTGGCCGGTGGACGCGCTCCGCAACGTAGTATATCTGGACTTGTACCTGCGCACATGGGATAGATCTGGATCTGGATCTAGGTATGGATCTGCATACATCAGGGATCTGCATAAGTGAATGTGTTATGACATGTCATACATCTGGATCTGCACGCAGCGAGAACCCATGAGAGCATCAATAAAGGTATGGATCTTAATCTGCATGGATCTAGATCTGGATCTGGATCTGCATACATCAGGGTTTTGCATTAGTGAACCCGTCAAGAAAAATCACACATCTGGATTCGCACACAGCATGAACCCGCAAGGACGCCATCAAGGGTATGGATTAAGATCAGCATGGATCTAGATCTGGATCAGATCAGCATGCATCAGGGATTTGTATGAGTGAACGGGTTTTGACAGATCATGGCCGGTATCGGAAGCAGCAGGGCATGCCTCAGTTCACCCTGGTGGTTCGCCCTATGATGTTGCGGAATTACTGATACCAATTCACAAGCAGTGTCTGTAAGTTGAACAGCAGTTAGAGACAATGAGAAATCCTCATGGACGGCAGTTAGAGGCAGCAGGAAGTTTCTTCACTCTACCATTGCCAAGTAGAGGCAGAGAGTAGTCCTAGTAAGAAATAAAGGAAAGATATACCTCCTAGGAAAGAAGGAAAGGAAAGATATACGACCTAGGAAAGAAGGAAAGGAAAGATATACGTCCTAGGAAAGAAAGAAAGGAAAGATATACGTCCTAGGAAAGAAAGAAAGGAAAGATATACGTCCTAGGAAAGAAAGAGAAGGAAAGATATACGTCCTAGGAAAGAAAGAAAGGAAAGATATACGTCCTAGGAAAGAAAGAAAGGAAAGATATACGTCCTAGGAAAGAAAGAGAAGGAAAGATATACGTCCTAGGAAAGAAAGAGAAGGAAAGATATACGTCCTAGGGAAGAAAGAGAAGGAAAGATATACGATATAGGAAAGAAAGAGAAGGAAAGATGTACGTCCTAGGACTGGATTAAGGAAGGCCCACGTTTCGCCGCAGCACTGTGTAGCCTACCATCTAGCTTCGTGTACGGCTTGCCGGCACCGGGAGTACCAGAGGCTTGCCAGCCCCCATCTAGTATTTACTGAGTCGGATACATCTCTTAGGTCCAGAGGTACAACCCTTTGCCCCTTCGTGGGATCGCAACAACCGCGTTCACCGGGAGCCGGTCAGTTGCATTGACACGACAGTCGACGACCTGCCTGGTGGTAGTCCTATTGCATTAGCAAGTAGAGGCAAAGGGAAATCCTTGTAGGGTCCAAAGAGCACCGGGCCAGCCCGCCACCTCACCTGCCCTTGATCTTGCCCCTCCTGCCCACCACCTCACCTGCCCCCTGGGCTTGCCCCTCCTGTCCCTCAATGGCAACCACGTGGGCGCGTTGTACTGCTTGGGCGTGTCGCTGATACTGCTGATGCAGATGCGGATCTGAGGAGGCGGTACATTGAGAAGGGGGGAAAGGTGTGACCAAGTGGCAGTACAGGAAGTAACATCTAGGAAAATGGAAGGTCTACAAGTTGGTTTACTAGCCAAGCTATTTTTGTAAGCCATAAGCGAAAAAATATAAAAAGCAATTGGCCCCGTCAATTCTTTGAAGGGGGCCCTGTTTTTAAGATTCGCATATGGTTGATAAAAATAGCTTGGCTATTTTTGAGTTTCACTGTTGCGAGCAAACTCCCCAGGCAGGCGACTTCACGCATTGGCTACAGCAATTGTCCACAGCGTCACAGCCCGATTACCGCTTCCCTTCCTGACCAGGGGAGCTTCCCTCCCTATACAGCATCACTGCCCGTATCCCGCTTCCCTTCCTGACCATTCTCTTTTCGGCAACCTCAACCTTCGGTTGGCTGCCCTGCAACTCCCAAAGGCCCGATTACGACTAAAACCGGACTGGCATTCGACTGGTGGCCAAAGCAGCATGGCTGGCCACAAACGAGGTCTCCGGCCAGAGGCCGGAGTGCAGCTTAAATGTAGCTGAGTCACGAAAAAAGAACCAATGTCCCTCTCCCCCTCATCCAGCCTGTATCCCTTGCCCCCTCGCACCTCGCCAAGCATTCGCGGCCTCCAACATGCGATCTGGTCCATCAACCTGATCTTGAGCACCGCGAAGGCCGGGCTGACCAATTCAAACGCAAAGAACTCATCCCACTGGGGCGAGGCACCCTGTTGCAAAACGGTAGTTTCATAACAGTTCTCAGCTGTGTAGATGAGGAGGAGGAAAGGGTGAGCAACTTGAACGCAAAAAACGTCATCCCACTGGGGCATGGCACCCTGTGGCACCCAATTTAAGATAGGGGAGGAGTTTAAGAAAAATACATTTAAAAAGGAATGGATTGCCAGTAGAGCCAATTTCACCAGTTTCAGTGGAGCAGGAGAGTAGGAGGGGAGGGGGATCAATTCATGCGCAAATAACTCATCCCACTGAGGCTAGGCACTCGATGGCACAACTGTACTATGATGATACTTGTTATTGTTTGATTGTTTCCTCATGCACGACCGATAGTGCAGGAGAGTAGGAGGCGGGGCCGACCAACACAAACGCAAAGAACTTGTCCCACTGGGGCGAGGCACCCTGTTGCAAAATGTGGTGTCTGATCCAATTGTGTGCCCCAAGTACAGGACAGAAGTGCAGGAGAGTAGAAGGCGGGGCTGACCAACTAAAACGCAAAGGATTCATTCAACTGGGGCGAGGCACCGCAAAGTGTAGTGTCTGATGAAATTGAGTGCCCCAAGTACAGGACAGGAGGAGGGGAGTGTGACTAATTCAAACGCAAAGAACTTATCCTAGTGGGGCGAGGCACCCTGTTGCATCCATTTAAAAAAGAAGATGAAGTTTTATAAAATTTGAAGAACCGTTACAAGGGAATTTGTGTCAGAACAAATTCAGTTGTGCAGGAGCGGAGGAGGGGAGTGGGCTCTCCATTCATACGCAAATGAGCATACGCAAATAAGTCATCCCACTCACGCATCCCAATGTGGCGACCTGATGTGGTCAAGATGACGAGGGGGAGGGGGAGAGGGGGAGGGGGATTGCGAGCGGATGAAGATGTGGTCATGATGAGATGTGTAAGCAGGAGGATGAGGACAGGGAAGCAGACAGGGTGCATGGGGGGAGAGCAGGGGGGAGGCTGAACAACTGAACAGACCCAAAGTTAGTATCAGAACCTCCTGTGTTCAGGTTTTAGGGGGGAAAGCGGGTTGAGGACAGGGAGGCATGGTGCAGGGTGAGAGCAGGGGGGGACTGAACAACTGAACCGACCTATATGGCCATCGTCATTCATGAACACCTTTCTGGCAGCTTACCATTTCAGCCCCTGGACTCTGAACACTCACATCCGTGACTGCCTTGGACAGCTTGCGCGTCCGCTCACACTTGACCATGGCGAACGTGTCCCAACTGCTTCTGCTGCCGGCGCCGTCGATAGGTGAGAGATCTGCCTGGATGAGGCGCACGCCCAGCATGACATTGCCTTCCTTGTCAACCTTGGTGCCCCTGAAGGGGGGAAGTAATGAAAGGGTGGAGGGGATCAGAAGGGGGAAGGGGGGAAGGAAGGAAGGGGGGAAGGAAGGAAGGGGGGAAGGAAGGAAAGGGGGAAGGAAGGAAGGGGGGAAGGGGGGAAGGGGGGAAGGGGGGAAGGGGGGAAGGGGGGAAGGGGGGAAGGGGGGAAGGGGGGAAGGGGGGAAGGGGGGAAGGGGGGAAGGGGGGAAGGGGGGAAGGGGGGAAGGGGGGAAGGGGGGAAGGGGGGAAGGGGGGAAGGGGGGAAGGGGGGAAGGGGGGAAGGGGGGAAGGGGGGAAGGGGGGAAGGGGGGAAGGGGGGAAGGGGGGAAGGGGGGAAGGGGGGAAGGGGGGAAGGGGGGAAGGGGGGAAGGGGGGAAGGGGGGAAGGGGGGAAGGGGGGAAGGGGGGAAGGGGGGAAGGGGGAAGGGGGAAGGGGGGAAGGGGGGAAGGGGGGAAGGGGGGAAGGGGGGAAGGGGGGAAGGGGGGAAGGGGGGAAGGGGGGAAGGGGGGAAGGGGGGAAGGGGGGAAGGGGGGAAGGGGGGAAGGGGGGAAGGGGGGAAGGGGGGAAGGGGGGAAGGGGGGAAGGGGGGAAGGGGGGAAGGGGGGAAGGGGGGAAGGGGGGAAGGGGGGAAGGGGGGAAGGGGGGAAGGGGGGAAGGGGGGAAGGGGGGAAGGGGGGAAGGGGGGAAGGGGGGAAGGGGGGAAGGGGGGAAGGGGGGAAGGGGGGAAGGGGGAAGGGGGGAAGGGGGGAAGGGGGGAAGGGGGGAAGGGGGGAAGGGGGGAAGGGGGGAAGGGGGCAGGGAGATGGGTTGAGGATTAGGTATAATGTTCAAGGATGAGGCGCACACCCAGCATGCCATGGCCTGCCTTATTCACCTTGGTGCCCCTGGAGGGTTGAGGGTTGAGGGTTGAGGGTTGAGGGAGATGGGAGATAGGTTTAGGGTTTAATTGGTCAAGGATGAGGGAACACCCAGCATGACATTTCCTTGTCATCCTTGGTGCCCCTGTAGGGCAAGGGGTGAAGGGATGAGGGTTGGGTTTCCCGGGAGCCAGCTAGCCGCACACAAAGCTAGATGGTAGGCTACTCAGTGCTACGGCCGAACGGGTGCCTCTCCCTTCATCCACACCTCAGGGTGTATATCTTTCTATAAAGCTGTCTGAAAATTTTCCCCAACAAAGCACAGGCCCCGAGAACACGCACAGTGCTTTGATCCCCCCATTACAAAAAGCTGTCGTAGAAGCTGTTTACCCACGGCAAGCGCAGGCCCTCGTCAACACGTACCACGTTTTGCTTGGCTTGACCTTGGCCGACCAAGTCTCGGGTGGCTGCACCGCATCGACCCCCTTTCTGAAAGAGTAGTCCGCCAAGGACGCCGATGATTCTTCAGCATACTCCACCACCAGGTTCGAAACGCGTTTGTGCAGTGGAGGTGAGAACCCCTCAGCGGCATATCGGGTGGATGAATGGACATCAGTGCGATTCTGCTGCTGCTGTTGTTGTTGTTGTTCCTGCTGCTGCTGCTGTTCATATTGTTGATGTTGCTGCTGCTGTTGTTGCCGCTGTTGCTGTTGCTGCTGTTGTTGCTGCTGCTGTTGTCGCTGATGTTGCTGCTGCTGCTGTTGCTTCTGCTGCTGTTGTTGCTGTTCTTGCTGCTGCTGCCGTTGCTGCTGCTGCTTGGGTGTGTGGGGATGTGATGGAACAGCAGCGACAGGTCTAGCAGCACCAGCACCCGTGGGTTCTGTCCAGTGCTGGAGCTCTTGGTGCGCCGTGCTGTGCCTCGAGCCAACCCGCTGCGCCGCACTCGCACCAAAAGCGCTAGCCGGCATAGCCGTCGCAGCCACCGGCACAGCAGTGGGGGCTGTACCGCAAAGGGCGCTGGAGTCTGCGGAGGAGGCGAACAACCTGCTGGAGAATGCTGTGGTGGCGGCAGAGGGGCCTGTCGGGTCTATCGGGTTGTTGGCGCTCCGGGGAGGGCTCGTTGTTGTGCATGCGCGTTCGGCGGTGGAGACGACGGCTCGATACCATGAGGTGGCCGCCCCTCGGTGCTGTGTTCCCTCCTGCGCCGCGCCCGGCGCTGGTACAGACGGGCAAGCCGCCGGGGATTTGGCGGACGGGTGACTGGCCCCGGCGGCAGTAGCGGCAGCGGCGGCGGTGGCGGTCAATTGCGGGCTCGCGGCTAGGGCAGTGGGGGGGATGTTTTGATGGGTGCTGCGGCTGGAAATATCCTTGGAGCATTCTTCCTGCATGGAGGTGGCCAGGCTGATGGCAACTGAGGGCGTAGCGTCTGCATGGGCCATGTGCGCGGCGGCCGCACAGCGATGCTCGCCATGCGAAATGAGGGCGCCCTTGGGTGCGGGGAGCGCTTGTGAGGCCTGTGTTTGCATGTGAGAGGCGGGGGGAGCTCTGATGAGGGTGGGTGTGAACTTGGGGATGTACCGGGACTGTCTACTGAGCCGAGGGGGTGGGTGTGACTGACGCGCCGAAGGAGTGAGGTACCACGGCCGGCCGGGCGGGAATTATTTTTTGGTGGCGCAGCAACCAGCATCTGGGTTCTATGTATGCCTGCATGCTGATCCCTCGTGAGCGTTAGTGAGAGAGACATCCCTGCTGGCAGCTGCGGGTGTTGACGTTAACGTCGATGGAGGGGGGCTCGCGCATGACTCACCCCTGAAGCATCGGCTGGTGGAAAGCAAGACTTTTCCAGCAGCGAATCCAGAATCGCGAGGGCTTCATCAATCTGTGAGTCGCAAATCGTCCGTCATCGTTGCGTGCAAAGAAACCGTAGAAATTAAAGCACGTATGCGTATAGTTATTATAATAAATGCATTACATTTACCAGGATTTCGTCTTTGAGGGACAGTGTTCCCTCGGCAGCTATCGTCGTCATTTCCCATCCGCTAGGGACAGCACCAAGAGCCCTGACCAAGAGCGACAGTGCTCAACTCCCATCGTTGATCGGCTTCTTAAGCCTGGGCGAATAGAGGTGTACAGAAGTGTAATGTACGGAGATACCATGTGCATGGCATGTTAGATTTGCGTTAGCTAGCTTATATGCGTAGGCTGTGTTTCCACTGGCGATTTTGGATTCCTCATCAATCGGGGTTAGTTGAAATGCAGTTGGCCGCGAAGGATTCCTTAATCCGTTTGGTGTTTCCACTGAAATCGGACTGGAACAAGGAAGAAATGTTACAGCCAGCTGTAGCGCTGCCTCTACACGATCCAGATCGGACCTCAAATGGAACGAATCCTCTTGCATGGCGACATCAAGCGGTCGAAAGTCCGCACAATGGTGCTACATGCCATAGCAATGGCACCCCATGCGTACACGACTAAGATTTTGCGCAAATCCAGAAGGACACTACTCAAACGCGGGAACTAGCCCGTTCGCGTTGTAATCCCACAGGCCTGGTGCTCTATCGCCATCGATTATGCACCGATTACGCACCGATGATGCACCTTTGCGATCTCCGCACCACAAGTGCCGCCTCTGGTTTCTAGCAGACAAGTAAAATAGCGGCGAAAGCATTCTAAGATCGTTAACTTTGTGAGCGTATAACGACAAAGTCGACAACCAACTTTCGGATTAAGCTAATCCTGGTCCTCGACGAGGATAAAGCTATTCTTTTTCGGAGGCTTTATCCGTCCTTAATCCGTGTCAGTTGCCGTCGGTTGCCTCATTCAGCGTCCTTAATCCGTGTCGGTTGGGTCGGGAATCGCCGAGGTATCGATCTCCCTTAAAACGTACATTTACTCTCCAACGTTTCAGTCAAATGACATGGCATTATTTGCCAACGTTGGCAAGTGAGCGACGTCATTTTTTCCTAAGTCCGTCATCTTTGAAGAGGAGCGCATGCCATTAAATACTTGCATTACTTGTTATTTATCGACCTCGATTCCGATCGTACCAAGTGCCCAGAGGGCCTCCATGGAAGCGGGGGTGTTGCAGGCGAGGGTGGACTAATCGCTGCTGCAGCCCATCCTGATGAGGAGCGATTATCTAAAGCTGCAGGTCCTACTTTTACTGGTATGAAGCGTGCCTGAACCTTCGCCTACTACAAGAGCATTCACTGCATTTTGGTGTGCAATTTCAGCCCACATGCACAGCATTGAGCCAGCAAACACAGCATCCCACCCTTTTGGGGCAACATCTTACATGCATGCGCAGCTTCCACCAGCACTGGCAGCCCCCGAATGCATGCCCAGCCATCCGCATGCATGCATGTTACCCCGCCCGCTTGCATGCACTACCGGACTACCCCCCGGCCGCATGCGCACCGCTTGCATGCACAGCTCCCACCCACATGCACACTGCCTACATGCACACACCCCTGCCCACATGCAAACACCCCGCCCGACACAGCATCCCGTCTGCTTGCAGCGCGCCCCACACGCATGCGCATTCCTTGCATGCACATGTCCTCGCTTGCATTCATATCACGTAGCCGCGCTCGCGACCCTCCACCTGCATTCTTAGCTCCTTCCCACATGCAAACACCCCGCCCGCATACGCACTACCCCCCGCCTGCCAATATTGCAGCATCTCTCGTGACTGTATGCTAGAGAACCCAGCCAAGGATCCACGAGTCATGAACATTCTCACTGGCTGCAGTTCACGGGGGGATCTGGTCCGCATCTGCGAGAATACCGGCGATGATTTCACAGCGTGATCCATGACAGAGGAGGGGCTAACGACTCACAGCTGCTCTGCAAAGAGGTGTGGCCAGACATGCGGCCATATCTCGTGGGGGGACCAGAAGCTGCTTGACATGACATGTGGCGTCTTCAGCTTGGGTGGACTGCTGAAGGTCAAGTTGCATACCCGTATGCACCGTGCTTTAATCCCGCATGGGCGTTTCGAGGCAGATGGATCAGAGTTCTCCTTGCTGAGGTAAATTTGCCCTGGGCTAGACTGTAAATTCGCTAACCCCAAGCTTTTCTATAAACAGGGGCAAATGTACATCACGAGTGGATTTAAACAGAGCATGCCATGGATCAAGCCTTTGTAATGTATCACTTTCTCTATCCCTTACCCCGCTTAGGTACAGCCCCATGTGCTTCTTCTCGTATGAGGTCATGTGTGACTGGTCAGCGCAATGTATCGGCTGATGGAATTTCTACCGCAACTTGCTGCTCAGGTCAGTCAGATATCCTGAACTGCCACTTGCAAACGAAAAGGTGCAACCCAGGGTATGCTACACATGTTTATTTTAAGGAGCCTCTTCTGTGATTCAGCTAAGGCCCAGGGATCCACGTGCATCAAGCCCTGTTTTGCCCGGGCGACCGGGCGTAGGATGGTCATGGTTTGGCACATTGCACCTGCTCCATTTGCTCAGTTCTACCATTCATGCCCTTCGAAGGTATCACATAGTGCCTATGACAGGCTCCATAGAGGTCACTGCGGCCGTTGGTGCAAATGCAAAGCAGCGCTTGCTCAGCAACGAGTCGCCTCTCTTTCGGCGTGCCACGCTTGACGTCATCATGCAGCAGTATGATGGTATCACAATTGGCTTTCACCATGACCAGTGTTGCATCGCGGCCCCTTGTTTGGCAGATCTTGAGGCGCCGCTTGTTTTGGGGTCAAGCTTCAAGGACAGATGCTTTGTCCAGGACCATAGCCACCGAATATCACCGCCAGCCCTCGTGCAAGACAGCAGCTACTCTGCTGGTATCTAGCAAAATAAGAATCTAGGAAACCAAGATTTCAGTCAGAAGCCCCGCTCAAAGCTACTTGAGAGGCATGTCTTGAGCGTATCAAGCAAAATGAAGGTGCCTCAAACATCATGAAACATAGGGCATGGCTAGGCAATATAGTCTGCATAGTGAATCCGCTTAAAAATACAAAATAAAAGGTGGGAATGAGACCTGACTGAGCAGGTTGGTTGCGCATCATGACGCTCGCAATGACACCCACTGCGAACTTGGTCGACTCCACTCCTAGGGGGTAGTCTGGTAGATGGCCCATGCCAAATTCCTTCCATCTAGGCCCAAAGGCTGCACAAAAGCTATCAAGATTTCTGGGCTAGTGCCAATGTAAAGAGCTGCCTCCTGGACTGATGCGGACATGCTCTCTTCAGATGAACCTGGGGGAGGAAGGCTGCTGGGGCTGCAGGGGCTACATGGGCTGTAGGGGCAGCAGGGGTGGCCATGATAGCAGCTGGTTCTCTGAATGGCACACCGGGTTGGGAATGCGGGTGGGGGGCTGTGCGTGCAAGCGTGGGGCTGCGCATACGGGCGGAGAGCCGCCCATTTGGGCGGGACTTGCGCATACAGATAAGGGCCTGTGCATACGGGCAGTGCCTATGGGTGGATAACAATGTATGCAGATGGGGGATGGGGGACCGTGCGGGCGGATGGGGGTAACATTGCATACAGGTGGGGGTCTGCAGAATGCGGAATGTGAATGGGGATGGGGGGCAGTAACAGCGGATGGGAGTAACAGTGAAAGCCGATGGGGGACTGGGCATACGGGCTGTGTCTATGGGTGGGTAACAGTGAAAGCCGATGGGGGACTGGGGGGCCGTGCGGGAAATGTGCATGGGGGTGTGGACTGTGGCTCATGTGGTTGAAAGACCGTTTATGAGGGCGAGGTGCAGAGCATATTGGTACGCGCCAGGCGGCTGTGCGTGCAAGCGGGGGTAGTGTGCATGCGGGCGGGGTGTTTGCATGTGGGAAGGAGCTGAGAATGCAGGTGGAAGGTCGCGAGCGCGGCTACGTGCTGTGAATGCAGGCATGGACATGTGCATGCAAGGAATGCGTAGGCGTGTGGGGCGCTCCGCAAGCAGGCGGGATGCTGTGCGTGTGGGCATGGGTGTGTGCATGTAGGCAGAGTGTATGTGGGTGGGAGCTGTGCATGCAAGCGGTGAAGTTTTTACAGTCCATTAGAGCAAGCGGGCGGGGTACCGTGCATACATGCGGGGGGCTGGGCATGCATTCGGGGGCTGTCATTACTGGTGGAAGCTGCGCATGCATGCAAGATGTTGCCCCAAAGATGCTGTGTTAGCTGGCTCAATGCTGTGCATGTGGGCCGAAACTGCACACCAAAATGCAGTGAATGCTCTTGTAGCAGTCAGAGGTTCAGGCACGCTTCATACCAGTAAAAGTATGACCTGCAGCTTTATATAGATAGATAATCGCGCCTCAGGATGGGCTGCAGCAGCGATTAGTCCACCCTCGCCTGCAACACTCTTGCTTCCATGGAGACCCTCTGGGCACTTGGTACGATCGGAATCGAGGTCGATAAATAACAAGTAATGCAAGTATTTAATGGCATGCGCTCCTCTTCAAAGATGACGGACTTAGGAAAAAATGACGTCACTCACTTGCCAGCGTTGGCAAATAATGCCATGTCATTTGACTGGAACGTTGGAGAGTATAAGTACGTTTTTTGGAGGGAGATCGATATCTGGAATCGCCAGTGGAAACACGGTCTTACAGCCCGATTCTGATTGGTGGAGGAAACAAGTGTGGAGGAAAAATACGAAAGTTTTCAAAAGTTCCTCCACCCGTTCCTCCACCCCTGTTCCACGAGACGTGAGATGGAGGAAGAATGGCGAAGGTTGGAGTTCTGTACGGGAGATCTTCACAGCGCTCTTTCCTGCCGCCTGTTTCATTTCTTTCGTGCATTCTTCCTTGCAGTGTATATCATTGCTGCATATCGTTCTGTTATTCTCTCTAGCAGACCGACTATGGATGTCGCACATTATTTTTGTGGCTGTAGATCGCTCGCAGTCTTGTGTGTGTGACTGTAGATCGCTCGCTCCATCATCGAAAGGGCCGTCGTTTGCTCCCTTCATCCACGCCAAATCGCCGCAAAGACATCGAAAGTTAAAGAAAGAACTTGCGATTATCGTCATATAGAAAGAAAAGGGCGCAGAAATTATCTCGGCCACGCTGGCAATGAGCTCAATAGTTCAATAGTTCCGCGGACCCCCCCCCCTCCGCGGAAAAGAATGCGTTCCTCCACCCTTTCGAAAGTTCCTCCACCCGTTCCTCCACACCTGTTCCACGAGATCGGGTGGAGGAACTTTCGAAAGGGTGGTTTCGAAAGTTCCTCCACGCATCAGAATCGTGCTGTTAGGACCCACAACAAAAAAGCCCATTATACGGGAGATTTTGGCAGCTTCCGATACGGCAAAATGGGTCATCATATGTAATCCTGCACAGTATTGGTACACACGACGTGACTTTGCGTGCCTCGATGCTAACCGAAGCGCCACTTGCGTGACGTGGATGCGTCAGCATTGGAGGGCACGACGCCCTGAATCTGTTTCCTCTTGGCGCTGCCTCGACCTTGCAGCGAAACGTCTTTCACGTGAAGATGTGTAGCGAGGTTGGACGTAGTAGGATTGCATCAGCCGAGATCCTTGGATGCCACAAAGCAGGTGATGAATATGACCCTGGCATGAAGCGGATCAATTATTTGGAACCCAATATGAACCAACCCTCGGCAACATTAAGGCTGTTGAATCACACCGGTGATGTAGGTCTTGACAACACGGTAAGTTCTTTTTCAGCAGCGAGATATTCCGGCCATCTCATCTCTATATGATCTCAGGTTGACGATCTGTGCAAGGGCGTCACGGCTGTTCCAACGGGCAGGGCTGGCCAGTCACATGTAAACTCCAACGCGAAATTGCTGTTGTCCATTCCACCGTCCATTCACCATTTCTGAATGTTCCCTTTCAGCCTGACGCGCAACTAGCACCTTCGGGCTCCCTTGTTACACCACCGAGGTGAAATTGCATGCCTGTCAGCCTAAATGTCTGAGGGGCTACCCCAAGGGTCAGCAAGATGAGCAGCCCGGCAACTCAACTCCTCGTCCCAGATAGGACGCCCCTTTCACCGTTCAAGTGTGCTAGTGAGTTGGGACCTTTGATTTTAGATGCATGGCTGAACGACATATTCTGATTTGCTTCCCATGTAAAGTACCGGCATTTGCAGATGAACAACAGCTCAGGCGCTGCTCATATTTGGCTCAACGTTAGCCTCATCATCGCTGCTGCGTCTAGGAGTGATTGTTGCCAGGTCATCCGAGTTACCTCTACCTCTCATGTCTCCAGTCTTTGTCTTCCTCCTCCACTTCCTCCTCCACATCCTTTTCACCACCTTCATGTTACCTTACTCCATCATACGTAGTATGTCTGATGTCAATGACGATACACCTCTGGGCCCCGCTCAAAAAAGGCTCGGCCGCGTGGGCGTTATGGTTAATTATGCTTAATGTAGTCTTCACTCTCCTTCTATTACATGCCCACACTTATTTCCTCTTTTTGACTTTCCCGGTGACACTTTCCAACTCTTCCATCCTTCCTTTCTTCACACTTAGTTCCCCCACTCCCCCCGCCGCACGCACCTCCCTTTCCCCCTTCCCCCTCCCTCCTCCGCACACATTTCTGGAGTGTGCGTAGAAAAAAAATCCAGAAATAGAGCGAAGACCCCGGGGTTCAAAAAAAGAGGACACTAAAAGAAACACGGAAGACCGGCAAAGATCTCCCCGGGGTTATTTTTTTCTTCCTCCTCACATCTTGCCCATATTTTTCCTCTCTTTCATCTCCCTCGGCTTTTTCCCCTTCTTCTCTCTAATTTTTTTAGATTTCCTTCATTTCTCTGTTTTGCCCACGTCGACTGAACTTACTTTCGTCACTTCTCTTTGTTGTATCCTCTTTATTTACCTACTGTACATTTTATATTTATGTCTCAACCCTTCTCTTTAGTCCTCTTTGTTATATTCTTTTCAACACTTCATATATTTGCCTCGTCCCTTCTCCTTTCGTACCTTTTCGTACAGATAGGGTCGATGCCGTTACTTCGGCAAAACACCCACTCCAGCCCCCCGCGATGCTACACCAACCTGCATCATACGCATATCTCCCCGATCCGGCGGTACATGTCAACAACGTTACACCTCTGAGCCTGCTCAAAGCTCAGCCGCGTGGGCTCCCAACTGTTTCTAAACAGTTCTAAAGAAGGGAGTAAAGAAGATGTAATGTACGTAGATACCATGTGCATGGCATGTGTTGATCTGTTTGTAGATCAGGCCATTTGGTTTTCTAGGTTATGATGGTGCAGACACGCTGGAGCTGGTCCCTACTGTTCCCTCCCTGGAGCTGGTCCCTCGTTCGGAAACGTGGGGCTAGTAGCGGAAGAGCAAGCTCGATTATAACTGCCACACACAGCTAGGACCTTGGTGCAGCCATGCCACCCTCCTATTGTAGGGGGCATGAGCATGGAACTCGGCAACCCCATCCATGGTGCAGCCATGCCCACGTCTAAGTCATGGGGCAGACTTCACTTGACATGCAGTTTCCAAGATAGGGGGAGAGAGCATTGCTTGACGGGTTCGATACCTCAACCATGGGGTCTAAAATGCCAGTGTTGCATAATATCATTTTCTCAAGATTGGTATGCACATGGGGTACGCTCATGTTGAGCAGGAATTACATTGGAACTACAAGCTTTATAATCATTGACGACAAGATCATTCACATCATAAAGGAGATTGATTCCACCAATCGAGGACACATGGAAGATAGTATTTGTCCATGATTTATTTCCTCCTCTTCCTTTTTACCCTCTACCCCTATTACTATGCGCCCACGCGGCCGAGCCTTTTTGAGCAGGGCCCAGAGGTGTAACGTTATTGACATGGAAGATACACGTAATTAAACTTGTGCATGTTACAATATGTTGCCAACCCTGTTGGTCATCATCGCATGGCTGGGCTAGACCATTTTGCTCCTTTCCTCTCAACCGATTAGTTGGGCGCCCACGGGGCCGAGCCTTTTAATAAGTAGGGTCCAGTGGTGTAATGTCACTGACATGATTCAAAAGCATCCTTGGAACATAGATGTGATCAGCTGCTGTTCTGAAACGACTAGGACGGAACAGTAGGCCACCATTGTTGATGGAGTTGCTTCAGAATCATCAGCAGGCTTCTCAATCTGATACCGCGCCCTAAGCAAGAAAGCCACTGCCGCGCCCTGGCTGCCCACCAAGGGCGGTAGCTAGCCACAACTCTATTTGCCTGGAAAGTAGGCCGAGAACGAACAAGGACACATCGTCAGTGGTAGGTGAAGAATACATGGCAGCATATGGGCCATGCACAGCAACATTGCGATGAAATTGGATGTTCGTCGGTGCTATAAGGGGGGAGGTATATGATTTCAGTGTGATGGGACCCCCCATGAATTGCTTTGAGGCGCATAGCGCCTCCAAGAGCTCAATTTGGGTGGTACCCTAGGCAAAAAAGTCCTCAAGACTTCCTCAAAGCAAAATGGTTTGCCAAGCAAAATCTGACATTGCCCGGAGGACCCCATGGCGATAGATAGCATGTCACTATTGAATCCTCCGTATGGGAGGGTATGGACAGTTCGTGCTAGTCATCTAACCAATTACATCATGCATGGCATCGATCAATGACCCCTTGTACCGACAGCTCGTAGGGCAGCTCCAAAGTGTCCCATGTAGTGCAATGTATATTCTGTAGTGCTTCAGCTACAATTCAGCTACATCATGGCCTACATGCTCTAGCATTATGCCCTATTGTTAGGGCCACCAGCTGTAGGCTGCTGAAAGTTTGGCCCCATCAGCCCAGCGGCATGCCAACTGTGGCCTGGTGCGCAGCAAATAGACATTGCCATGCGCCGGCGTGCTACATGCATGCACTTGCTCTCTTGATGGACCACCATCAGCAGCTCATTGTTCCATGTTCGATCGACCTCAATCATGCAAGGAACTTCCCTCCTCTCAGCAGGAACCCATCATGTCAAAGCACATTGGGTGGGACTCACTCATGCTGAAGGTCTCTTCCTCCCTGTGTAGATACCAATCACGTCTTAGAAGAGCCCTCTGGTAAAAATCCTTGTTGTACGCCTTCGATGAGATATGGACGTGTTAGCTGACGCTGGGTCGCTTGATTTCATTTGTCTTGCTGTGTCTTGAACTTACCCAAACTTTCTTGTCCTCACGCCAAACCTGTAGCTTGTCAACAGCAAAGCCAGCACCGGCCCATATACCTACGACGACGACCGAACTTACGTCAAGCAAATTGCCCACACGGCACAAAGCGGGGACAAAGCGCAGAACTGAAAATCTTCATGTTTACCAGTGATAATAATCAGGACTGGAGGGAAGAAACGGGGGACAAATGTCAGGAGATGATGCCCATACTAAAACATAAGATTGCGACAGCCGATGAACTCACCTGGTGCCGCATTCCAACCCATGGTGAAGCTGAGTTATATTGCTGAGATTGCAAGCACAAAGTGGCAAGTGAGGTATTGTTGCCCGTCGTGTGGAGGTGTGAACTACAAATGCATGACGATTGCCGATTTCAGTCGAGACTTGCCCCCTTGACCCCATACTCTACTTCATATATATACCACGCTCCGGTGGTTTCACTCTTTCTTTCTTCATGGCGTGGGCCCTTCATTGTTGGCTCGACACTTGCGACGCGGTAGGCGTGGAGGTTCGGCATGGGGAGGTCCATAACGGCGATCAGTAGGAGGATGATACCCACCCCCTCCTGAAATCCCTCTCTTACGTCCATGAACGATATTTCCTTGATACCATGACGGTAATCACACGTGCTTCGGGGCAGCACCTCAACACACACCAAAACCTGCCTCAGTCGTCCATGTGGGTGACACAGCTGCCATGGGACCTCTGCCGCAAATGGTTGAGGGCCTCACCGTGGTCCCGACCTCCATGTCCCTGGGCATTGCGTTTAGCTCACACACTTCCAAGCCTAATGGTGGAGTGTGTGGAGAAGTGGTGCGGCGAGGGCGCTATGTTCAGCATGGTGGAGTATGCGGGAAGTGAAGTGCATACCCCAAGCCGGCCATGGTGCAGCCTAAGGTGGACATACAGTTTGGATGTATAGGACGCCTTCACCGACACCATTTGTGCTGAAGCGTGTCCAGGATTTCAAGTTCTTGGTGGAAGAGCCGCGGCGTAACAGAGAGCGGTAGCATGCAGAAGGCCAAACAAAGAAGAGGGGCGCTTCTGGATGTTGCGCTGTAGCGTGTCCGCCTTATGGCAGCCAATGTGTGCCTGAGGCATCATTTTTCTACTCGCATCCGGCTAGCGGCCACATACGCAGCGCCTGCAGCCAACTACGGGGATGTAGTGTGAGCCACCGGTCACCTCCGACCGCAACACTACCTCCAAAACACGCTGCCTAGCTTTCTGCCTAGCTTTCTAGCCTAGCTTCTAGCCTAGCTTCTAGCCTAGCTTTAGCCTAGCTTCTAGCCTAGCCTAGCCTAGCTTTCTGCCTAGCTTTCTAGCCAAAACATGCAGTCCAGCTTTCTACAGCACCTGCGTCAGGCAGCGGGGCACACTGCATCAGCCGCCATTTGGGGAGTCCTGAGGGAGCTACAGATCCAATCGTGATAGGGAGGTTTGTGGCGCCATGTCCTTCGCTTAAAAAATGCAGCGGTAGAACTGGCAGCACATGAAGACTGCCAACTCATGGCGGCAGCCATGGCAGCTGATATGCAGCTCGCGCTCAGTCAGACCACTGGAGGACGCAATTGGTGCCATTTGCCTTAAAGGAGCTAGAGCGGGGAGCAGCCGCCCCCAAACTGCGTCAGGCAGCGGGTGACCGACAACTTTTTCCCGTCGCAAATATGCTAGCGCTTATGGACGCAGCCTATGAGCGGGCGCAGATGGAGGTTGTCGGCCGGGAAGACCATAGAGACCACCAACAAGCACAGGTATGTGGTCGCCTACCACAACGGTTTCAGCAGGCACACGGCAGGAACCGCACTAGCAAAAGGGCGTGTGCTCGTGTGTGCACTAACTTAAGGCTGCAACTCAGAGCGGTCAGCACAGCTGATAATAGAGGACGGCGCTGCGATCAGCAGCGTGACACACGCAACTGCCATCGGTGCTGGGCTGAGGGACACGGCCAACATGTGGAGGATGCGCTGCATGTGTGCTTTCAGTGCCCTAGCGTGACAGAGAGGCTGAGGGCGAGAGGTTGGGCAGGCCCCCCGAAGGGCGCCACGGACTTTCAGCAGTTGTACCAAGGGCAGGTATGGGTGGGAGGCTCTGGCTTTTGTTAAGGACGTGGTAGACTTTGTTGAGGGATAGTTTGCTGTCTTCTTTTGTATGCCTCCCTGGGGACTGGCTCTTTCCTTTTTCGTCTCTCTCTTGCTTTCAGAGGCAGGGATCCTTCGGTCTGCCTTTCCGTTTTCTGGAGGGGTGTTGTTCTTTGCCCTTTTTGCTCCTCTCCGTCTTTCCTCTAGCCTTGAGTTCCTTTCCCTTTTACTCTCAACCAGACAGGACGTCAGAGAGCCCGCAAGCAGGGGTGGGTGACCCTGGTTGTGTGTAACTTTTAGTTGAGCTTTTTAAGGCTAGTCTCTTCATGGCAGGGGGGACGGTTTGTCGGGCCTTTGTGTTCTTGTTGTTTGGTCGGTGAACTAGCCATCCTTTCTTTTCACTAGTGCCTTCTCCCTGGACTTTCCTAACTGCCTCTGTGTTTGCCGACGTTGCTGAGCTTCATTTCAGCAGGGCCCAGAGGTGTAACGTCATAAACCTCTGGGCCCTGCTCAAGAAGGCTCAGCCGCGAGGGCGCCCAACAGAAGCATTCGGGACACAACATGCTCGCCCTCCAAAAAGAGCCCGGACGCGGGGGGCTGGGAGGGAATGACCATGCTCAATTCCAGCTACCATGCTAGGTCAGGACCATGGTGTAGCCATACCTCCTCCTATGTGAGAGAGGCGGGAACGTGGATCCCGGTGAAGTTTGTGAATTTTTACAGTCAAGCACTCCAGCTGGGCATCACATTTGATGCATGGGACTTGTGCCCGTAAACCGGTACATGCACTAAATACGCTAGGACAACGAGCGAAAACCAGTGACCCCCCTGAGCAAGCAACCAACACACAACCACCAAGTAGTAGCGTAGGAATGAACCCCATAGTGCAGAAGATTAGCCCCAGCCATAAAGATGACGTGGGTGCAAAAGACAGGTATAGCAGACAGATTGCACCGTCACGAGTACAATGTATATCGGAAGCAACTGCAAAAGAGGCGGCAGTCCTGCCCCACCATAGCTGTCTCCTCCCACAGGTGGGAGGCACACCTGCAGCAGCAGCAGTTCACCACCACTACGTCCCCCTCTGTTGCAGCACCACGGCCACATCTGCCCCCTGGGAACGCTCAGCCGGAGGACCTTGTCAGAACAGCTTGCCTCCGGCTTCAAAAGGGCTTTCTCCCGCATGTGTGTGCATATCGCGAAGGGCCTCGATGGCATGGCGGCTCCCTTCATCAAGCTGGCCGTGATAGTAGACTCCGAGGGGGAGCAATGCCAAGTGCTCCGGGACCTGCTGCAGGACTGGATAAATTGGATGGCGGTGCGGGGGGGGATGCCTAGTGCCTGGCAGCCCGTCAGGATTCAGCCCATGTACAAAAAGGGCGACCTACTTGACCCCGGTAATTACAACTATCAAGCCCATTGCCGCATTGCCATCATTGCCGTGATATATGCTAGCATGCTCACTGCCATCACTCATGACTTTTTCTCTCGTTCTGGGGACTGGCTCTTCCCCTTTTTGTCTCTCTCTTGCTTTCAGGGGCAGGAAACCTTCGGTCTGTCTTTTGCGTTTTCTGGAGGGTGTATTTTCTGAGCCCTTTGTGCTCCTCTCCGTTTCTCCTCTAGCCTTTACTTCCTTTCCTGTTTCCTCCCAACCAGACAAGACGTCAGAGAGCCTGCAGACAGGGGTGGGAGACCTTAATTTCCTGCAACTACTTAAACTTTTTGAAGGATAGTTTCTTCAGGGGCAAGGATACGGTTTGCCAGAACTTAAGATTTTTTTGGGTGGGTGAACTTGTTATCCTTTCTTTCCTCTAGTGCGTGCCTTCTCCTTTGACTGTCCGAGCTGACTTTTAGTTTGCCAGCGTGGCCGAGCTTGTTATCCTTTCTTTCCTCTAGTGCGTGCCTTCTCCCTTGACTGTCCGAGCTGACTTTTAGTTTGCCAACGTGGCCGGGCTGTTTTTCAGCATGGCCCAGAGGTCAATAACGTTACACCTCTGGGCCCGCTCAAAGCTCGGCCGCGTGGGCACCCAACTGTTCAGAAGGGAGTAAAGAAGGAACTAAAAGGAAGAGAGGGGGAAAGGAACAAAAGGAGAGGCCGGGAAGGCAACGAAGACCAAGTCCAACATCTGAGTTCCACTAGAGACTAACCCTCAACAAAGCCTCTAAAAAAAGAGGGGACGAGGGGGCAGGGGTAGGAGGGGGCAAGGGGGTAAGGTCAGGAGGGGGACGAGGGGGCAAGAGCAGGAGGGGATGAGGGGACAGGAACAGGAAAGGAGGGGGATAAGGGGGCAGGAGTAGGAGGGGGGCAAGGGGGCAGGGGTGGGACGAGGGGGCAGGGGCAGGAGGACGGCTAAGGAAACAGCGCAGTATGAAACATGGACAGTGTAGGCATATGCACAGCCTGGCTATATGTATAGCTACTCACTAAGCTCACAGCCTTGGGCGTTCCCAGTTGTTCTGCATCCTGGTCATGCGTTCTTTCACCTCCTTGCAAAAACACTGCCATGTGGTATGGCAGCAGGGCTGCAGGGAAGGGCAAGGCAGGTTTGTAGGGCTGGACAGGGCAGGGCTAGCTGCATGCAAGGCTGGGCTGCATGGCAGGGCAGGGCTGCATGTCAGGGCAGGGTTGCAGGGCAGGACAGGACAGGGCTGCATGGCAGGGCAGGGCTGCAAGGCAGGAAAGGGCTGTAGGGCATGGCAGGGCTGTGTGCAGGACAGAGCTGAAGGGCAAGGCAGGGCTGCATTCAGGGCACAGGTGCAGTGTAGGACAGGGCTGCTTGCACGACAGGCTTGCAGGGCATGCAGAGGCGCAGAGCTGCAGGGCAGGGATGCATGGCAGGGCAGGGCAGGACTATACCCTTCACTTTCGCATTTTGCGGGAGCGACTGACGCGATGTGCTTGAACAGGGCGTGCGAGATGAAACTTGTGGCAAGCCCTTTTCAAGTGAGACTCTCAAGTGAGACTTACTTGACGTGTCGGTAAAGTTCAAAGAAAAAGTAGTGTGTGTTCTCTTGATCTCGCTCGACGCTGCCATGAACTCCCTAATCTGCATGCGCGCCAATGCCTCTCATGTTGTAGTCTCGTCGCATCAACAGAGGCGCTGCTTGGCTGTGTCAGCGGCGATCAAGGAAGTCGGGAAGGCACCCACGAAGGTGAAGAAGGCCCCCAGCGCATATAACATGTTCGTCAAGTCCACTTTCGCGGACTTCAAAGCGTCTGCCCCAGCGGGCACCAAGTCAACTGAAGTCATGGCTTCGATGTCCGCCATGTGGAAGACATTCAGCGATGAGGCTAAAGAGCCCTTCATCTGCGAGGCGAAAATTATCAAGTCCGAGTTGGCGGCGAAAAGGGAGAAGGTGAAGGCCGAGGCCAAAAAACTCGCCCGACCCCTGCGTCCCTACCAAGTCTACGTGAGTCGGCAATACGCGGAGTATAAGAAGGAGGACCCGGACTGTGATCCATCCACCATCTTCCAGAGGACCGCCGAGGATTGGAAAGTTGTGCCAGAGTCTGAGAAGGCCTTATTGAAGGCAAGATTCATAGTCCAGCTAGCTGAGTGGAAGGCCAAGCAACCACAAGAAGCCTAACAGCCACAACACGCACACCTGATTAATCCATGACCAAACAACTGGTATCGAGCGTGGATGTGAACTCAATTGCTTGATTGCCGTTCAACAGTGGACTGGCGGTGGGTATCACTGTTTTACTACCTCGTATGGGCATATAGACATGGAGCTGGTATGTAAGGAACAGGAGGTAGTTAGCCTAGGATTTGTGAGGCCCAGTACACAATTCGTTGCAGCCATTGTCATCGGGAAGGGAAACTGCTGTCATTGTGTGCCTCGTCCCGCATCAACGCAGGGTTTGGGCCACTGTGGTGTAGTCACAATCAGGGATTCATCGGTTGTGGCACCATCTCTGTACTCAAGCGCAATGTACATTTGCGTGACAGGTGCACTGTGCTGCACTAGATGCATGATGAAGATAATTCGGTGAGGTAATTTGGTTCTTTCTTGGACTGAGTTTGAAGAGGCTCCCCACTTCCCTCGTCATGTACCTTGCAGCACCCTAGGCATGCATTCACAATTATATCACATCCTGGCATGTAGTGCGTACGTTGGTGGGCCGGATGACAAACGTTTGCTTAACTTTTCCTCAAAATGCCCTTTTGCAGCACAAAGGTAATCGAATGACTAGGTTGAGTCCATTGTCCATCACCCCCTTTTTTGTTTCTCTCTTGCCTTCTCGTTGAAGGCTTGAGAGGGGCAGGGATACTTCGGGCTGCCCTTTCCTTTGGGGGGGGGGGTATTTCTTTCTCCTTTACTTGTTTTCTTCTCCTCCTTTCTTGTTTCCCTCTTCCCCTCAGTTCCTTTTCTTTTCTCCCAACGGGACAGCTGGGCGCCCACGCGGCCGCGCCTTTTTGAGCAGGGCCCAAAGTGTAATGTCATTGACCTGTCCACCGTTGCTGGAGATGACAGACGTTCTCTTTCAAGCTCTCATGGGTGGGGGGCTTTTCTTGAGGACGTTGATATTGTTGAGGCCTAGTTTGTTGCTTTTCTCTGCCTTCTTGGGGAAAAGGTTTGACAGGGACAGGGATACTTCGGGCTGCCTTTTCCTTTCAGGCGGGGTATCTCTTTCTCCTTTGTGTTCTTTCTCCTGCTTTTCCTTTAAGTTCATTTTGTATCTCCCAAGGGGAAAGCTGGCCACCCACGCACTCGGCCGAGCCTTTTGGAGCAGGGCCCAGAGGTTAAACGTCATTGACCGATCCCCACCCCTGCCCCCCCAAACATGTTAATGACGTTACACCTCTGGGCCATGCTGAAAAGAAGCTCGGCCATGTCGGCAAACAAAAGTCAGCTAGGAAAAGGCACGAGGAAAGAAAGGCTAGCTAGTTCACCCACCAAACACCAAGAACACAAACCGCATCCCATGCCGATGAATAGACTAGCCTTCAAAAAGTTTAAGTAGTTGCAGGAAATCAAGGTCTCCCACCCGTGCATGCGGGCCCTCCGACGTCCTCTCTGGTTGGGAGGAAAAGGAAATTAACTTAAGGCTAGAGGAGCACAAAGGACAAATAAAGATACCCCTCCAAAAAGTATGTGACATAAAAAATGGAAGATTTGTCCGCAAGGAGGCAAACAAAAAATACAGCAGACTAGCCCTCAACAAAGTCTCCCATATCCTCGACAAAAGCCAGAGCCTCCCACCCATGCCTGCACTCGTTGACACAGCCTACGAGCAAGCACGGCTGGACGCAAGCGGCGGTGGGTACCCTACCACCGAGCACAGATCTGCGGCGACCTACCGCGCGTGGTTCCAGTCCACGGCGGGTGCTTGGCGCAAGCCAAGAGCCGCAATAGCTAGAGGGAGTGTGCTTGTGTGCTCATAAATTTGCGAGTGTGGCTCGGCGCGATCAGCACGGCTGATACCAAAGGACGGCGCAACGGTCAGCGGCGAGAGGCACGCTGTTGCCAGCGGTGTTGGGCACGGGGGGATAGCGAGCAAGTAGAGGATGCGCTACATGTGTGCTTCCAGTGCCCTAGTATCAGGGAGCAGTTACAGGAGCGGGGTGGGCAGATCCTCTGGGCGCTGCCACTAACTTCCACCAGATGTACCAGGCTGAGCAGGGTTGGGATGCACTTGCTTTTGTGGACTGTGCTGTGGGCATTGTTGAGGTTTAGTCTCTAGGGATTCTGAGGTGCCGGCGTCGTTTGCCTTTCCGGCCTTCCCTGTTGGTTTTTTTGTTTGTTGTTTGCCCCTTTCTTTTTAGTTTCTTCTCTTCTTCCTTCTGATCAGTGGGGCGCCCTCGCAGTCAAGCAGGGGTGGGAGTGTGGGACACGCTTGCTTTTGTAGACTTTTCTTTTTTATAGGCTTTGTTGAGGGCGAGCCTCTAGTGGAACTCAGGTGTCGGACTTGGTCTTCTTTGCTTTCCCGGCCTCTCCTATTGTTCCTTTCCCCCCCTCTTCCTCTCAGTTTCTTCTTTTCTCCCTTCTGAACAGTTGGGCACCCACGCAGCCGAGCTTTGAGCGGGCCCAGAGGTGTAACGTTCTTGACCCATGCATGCCCTAAAACAACTGCTAGAAGCCCGTGGCGCCCTTTGGGGGGCCGGCCCAACCTATCGCCCTCAGCCTCTCCTTCATATTTCACGGGGGGACAGCGTTGGGAGCAGTGCAGGAGGGAGCAGTGCAGGGGGGGGCAATTCAGGTGGGAACAGTGTTGAAAGCAGTGCAGAAGGGGGCTGTGCATGGGGGGCATTTCAGGGGGGAACAAAGTTGGGAGCAGTGCAGAAGGGGGCAGTGCAAAGGGGACATTTCAGGGGGTACCAGCGTTGGGAGCAGTGCAAAAGGGGGCAGTGCAGCAGGAAAGAGAATTGGTGCAGTGCAGAAGGATAGTGCAGAAGGGTAGCGTTGGGGGCAGTGCATGGGGCAACACATGGGGTGTGTGAAGGGGCAGCACCGGCATGAATATGTGATCCTTGCCTCGCCCAGCGGCTAGTTGGGAGGAAAACAGTAATAGAGCACTGAAAGCACACATGCATCGCATCCTCCACATGTCAATGACGTCACACCTTTGGGCCCTACTCAAAAAAAGGCTAGACCGCGTGGGCTGGGAGGACAGAACGAAACAAATGCCAGGGGACAGAAAAAAAAGGAGGGAACTAAAAAGGGAAGTAAAGTGAAGTGACAGACAAAATTGCCATGCAAGAGGGCCATCGGGCAAATGCGATGTGGCCAGTTGAGGCCAAGGGTGATCTAGTGTGATGTTTAACAAGCCCTACACGACAGGGACAAGGGGCGTCATGTCCTCTCAGCATGCATGCATCCGTTTTTATTAACGGATTGAGGCTTGTCGAAGCCTAGCAACAAATGTGGTTGGAGTAACCATGCTACGGATGTCGATGAAATTGCTGGGGGCAGCTTTTTGGTATCTAAGCTGTTACATTCTTGCTAATGTTCCCTTTTTCATAGCTTTATTTGACCCCAAGAAGGCATGGTTGCATGGGGACGGGCAAGGACATAACACGAGCAAACAAATGGGCAAGAGCGGGCATGCGCAGGGACATGCATGGGCATGGACATGGGCAAAAACATGGGAAAGACATGGGCGAGGAATTGGGCAAGGACAAGGGCAAGGACATAGGGGGGGCCTTTCAGTTCTTTCTTTACTCCCCTCTGAACAGTTGGGCGCCCACGCGGCCGAGCTTTGAGCGGGCCCAGAGGTGTAACGTTATTGACATAGGGGGGGACGACGGGACGTGGGCAAGGACAAGGACATGGGCAAGGACATGGGCAACGAGCGACGTGGGCGAGGACAAGGCAAGGACATGGGCGAAGGCTGCTCCAAGGAAGTAAGGTTTGGGAACGGAGCTGCTCATTCAATATCGTTTTGACGCATGCCTGGATACGGTATACCGGCCACGATATACCGGTATGCATGACAGTTGTCACAGGGTTTTGATTGAATGGCAAAATGCACTCAAAAGTCGAGCACGTCGTCACTCACCACAGGTAGACAGGCGATCATCAATGCATGAAATCGACCGGGTATAGTGGAACGAAGGGGAAAATCTTTTTAGACGGACACAACTCGGAGCTGCCAATCGAACCTTCCCGTACTCACCGTCAGTTGATGACGTCAATTAGCATGATTGGGCGTCAAGTACGGTATGGACCCCTGGTATGGACGCCCTGGCTCCAGTCATAGCTGGTGTCGCATTGGTTTGTAATTCATATCTAAAGAACTCCGTGAAGGTCCTCGAACGCAACGGCAATACTGGTAGGACCTTTCTGCCATTTTTTGGTAGCTAAAAATAAAGCATGGGTCCATCATTATGCAATTAGCTATTTATCTTCCTGCCGGTACTATTAGCCGAATGAACCCTATCTATCTACCGGTAGTTAAACAATTTCTCGCAAGTCCCCCGACTCGACTCTGCCCCTCATCACCCCACATACTCACTAAACCCCGCCTTCTGTCATGCAGTCCATCATGGCCAGCCTGTCCCTCATCAAGTCCTCGGCTCTATCCACATTTTCTACCACGCCCTCCACTCGGCGGGTCTCGGTGCTCCACGCCAGGGTAGGTCATGAAGCCCAACGGCATTATTTTTTACGTCAACTACTTGGAGGTTTTCCGACTTTGAGTGGGCAACCATCCTAACTAACGCTCGGTCTGGCTCGGCAAGGCGAGACCGAGCGTTAGTTGGGTTGCCCACTCAACCCTAGTTGACCCCGCGATATGGGTCCGCCAGGGTCAGGGAAACAGTTGCGTGCAATACTGCAATTGCAAGACGCGTTTGTTACACTTCACGGTGGCTTCTGAGCTGCAGGGGTCGAGCGACACGTGGCAAACTCCAACTGCCAATTAGTGGATAAAGCACCTGGGGCCGCGAGGTCGGCATCGAAAAATGGCAAATGATCCGGGCGACAAGCAGCTTTAGGGGGGACCAATTGGCTTCTCTGTGTCGCTGACACGTGTCTGTGACACTCTTTGCCAACCGTGGAGCCAAGTGTGGACTCGGGAGACTTCCAGGCGCCGAGCCTCGAGCGTGGGCGCTGGGTCTCGAGCGAGGGAGCCATAGCTGAACACCGTCCGTTGCGATGATAGGTGACAATTGAAAGTTCAGCATCGACCGACCTGTCGCCAACACAGCTGCACTACCCATTGGAGAGTGAAATAGAAAACGCGCAGAGAAGACAACGCGGCCACTAGTGGCACCGACTAAAATTGTGTGGATAGGTCTTGCAAAGGCGCTTCTTTCGATATGTGACAAACATGCTAAGACTTGGCTTCGAGGAGCCACGCGAGCTGCGGGAGTGACGCGCCTTGCAGAATAATCCCGGGGAAATCTTGCCCACATCGCGAGGTGAATTTTGCATTAGTTTTCGAACTGGCCGCTCCTAGTGCCGATGGAAAGTGCTCCAGTAAGGTACTGTCAAGGAGCATCAGATGATCGAGGCAGCACTTGCTCAATAAGGAAGGAGCAACATCTTCCGGGCCGTATGTATCCACACCCATCACCTAGTGGCCATGCCATGCATACCACATGGGACCCATTTCAGGTCATAACTTGCCAATCAATGTGCAGCTCTGCGCCATTCCCTGGCCAGTCATTATCACTAAAGGTGCGGTACACATTGGCACTTAATGAGCATGCCCTACCTCACAGATTCACCAATTGAGGTAGCACTTGCTAAATCATAAATAAAGGAACAACACCTTCCGGGCCGTATCCACACCCGGGTTGCCCAACAAAGGACCCCAGTCCCCAACCCAAGGGGGCGGACGTGCCAATTTCGTTGTGCACTCAAGCATTTATAGGGGATGCCAAAGGGATGGTGCCATTCCAGGATAGTCATGGAATTTTCTAGGTTTTCGTTGCAAACCCGAAAAACCTATCAGGTTGGCTTGCAGGGCCGCAGCATGCTGACACAGCGCTCTTCAGGGGAAATGGGCTAGGTGGGGCAAATTCCATCTAGGCAAGGAATCGTCATTGCAACCCATCATGATACGAGCCAGAATGTGCGATAAGTTGGTGTGCTTTAAGGGTCGCTCTGCCAGGCAGACCCTATCGTAGAGGGCTGTGGATGGGTGGCGGTCTGGCTGATTAACCTCGCATCAGTTACTGTTCAGGGCAGCTGAAGTAGCTGTAGAAGCGGGGCTATCCCAGGACAGACCAGGAGTTGCTGCTGCAGCCACAACTTGGTAGCGGCATATTACTGCACTAGCAAAAAACAGCCGGACTGCTGCCACAACTTATTGCTGATTCTTCCGCACCGCACTTCTCCTGATTATTTGTTGGACTGCTCCTGATTATTTGTTGGACTGCTCCTATTTGTTGGACTGCTCCTATTTGTTGCATTGTTGCATATGTTGCATTGTTGCATATGTTGCGTTGTTGCCACATGCTGCCACCATGCATTGTATGCAAGGTTCTTCTGGCCAGTGTTTCTTTTTTTTTCATTCAGCTACATGTCAGCTACATGCCAGCCTATGGCTGGAGGCCCTGTGTTTGGCCAGCCATGCTGCTTTGGCCACCAGTCGTAGGCCGGTCCAGGTTTGCTCCCGATCAGGCCTCAAGCGGTCGCAGGGCGGCCTGCCAAAGGTGGTCGCGTAGCCGAAAAAAGAAACACTGCTTCCCGCGAGACAGCAACATGTCAACATGCTGAATCGTAATTGGACTGCCACTCACGGAGACTCGCTGTTGGTACCAACACCTGCTGCCATTATGTTTGGCAGGGTTCTCACGGCAACACATCCTCATTGGTATGCTGATTAATTTTTGGACTGCAGCTCAGTGTTAATTCCTCTGGGCACCAATACCTGCCGCCATCTTGCATGGATCGCAGGGTCTGCCGGCGACACATACTCCTTCCAAGTATTGCAGGCTTGGCAGCAGGAGGGGGGTTGCCACTGGGGCAGCAACGAAGAGTGGCAAAATTGTAAATACCCAGGTGTGTGTGCTGAGGCGGGCAATCACTCTGGATGTGCTGCATGATACATCATCCCAGCGGTCTGATTATAATGTGTTTTGATGTTTTATGGGGATTTATTGTTTTATCATCTGCCGATACCTGTGCTCCGCTATTGGTTAGTGTGAAATATGCTTGGTTGTTAAACCGAAAAGGCTTGACCTGGATTTTCTAGTGTTGCGTTCGTTCATGACCTTCCTAACACGCTTGCAGCAGCCTGCAGCCATCCTAGCAGTTGCCATCCCAGCAGGGCCTCGCACGCTTGCTTCTCCTTCATTCTTCCTAGCATTGCTTTCCTCGTCTTCTTCCCATGCTTGCAGCAGGACCCTCCTCCCGTCCCCATGATGTGCCCTCCTCCCGCGCCCATCCAGCGCCCTCCTCCCGCGCCCATCCCGCGCCTTGTTCCCGCGCTCTTCGCGCGCCCTCCTCCCGCGCCCATCCAGGCAGTTGCCCCTGTTCGTCAGGCTGCTGTATCTTGGGAGGACCTGCCTTCAGAGGTCACCGATGCTGGCTGCTCCATTCTGAAGGCCGGTGGAATCACCGCGGGGACTGCCTGTACCCTTTGGCAGAAGCTGGGGTACACGCGCCCAGATGATCTACAGGTGAACGGCATCCAATGTAGATTCAATCATGTACTGGCCCATAGAAATAGTAACAACAAGGTCAGTAATAAGTAATGCAAAAGTTTACGGAAACAGTAGGCACTAGGCAGCATTCTGCTTTTCCCCCTCTAAACCACATTTTCGTTCAGAGTCTGGATTGGGACAGTGACGGGAGTTTGCACTTGCTACAGAGCTCAAAAAACTACGCTTGCTACATAGCTTAAAAAACAAGGCTTGCTACAGAGCTCAAGAAACGCTGTTTGGTGGTGTGGGGCACAGACTGATTTTACCAAATTGACATGAAATATGATTCCAGTTCGAAATCATGAGCTCCGATCTAATTTGAGAAATAATTAGTTATAACCCCGAGGAATCATCCATCATCCACATCTGATTAAGTGTGATTTAAATGTATGGAACCAAAATACATTCAAGATATGATGACAAGCTCCTGAATTATGCCGCTATGCTACGAATGAATCCACAGTCTCCCATCTCACTAATCCCCATCGTGGATCTCAGTACTTTGAACCCTATTATCGTATGGATCCTCGTCTATCCAATCTCAATCAGATCCTGGCCCTTCCCCACATCGTGAATGGTTCAGGTGTTAATCCTACACCCTATACCTTATACCCTTAACCTTTCATTGACATGTGGCCCTACTCAGCGCCTGGATGAGATGCATCTCATAGAGCTGGCGGACTCGGTGCTGCCGATACAGATGGATCGGCTCAAGGAGCTCATCAAGAGACAGAAGGTGCAGGAGGAGGAGCTCAGTAAGAGACAGAAGGTGCAGGAGGAGGAGCTCATCAAGCAACAGGAGTCACAGCAGGAGGTGAAGTGGGGTCGAAATTCCGGTTTTAGAGCTAAACTTTGGGTAGGTGACTAGATGTCAAAATTTCCTACTACAGGCGACACTAGGAGCTGAAACAAGGGGCCTGTCACTAGGGGGGTCAGACTAGTCCCCCAAGCTGGGGGGGGCGGGGGATTAGTCCGACCCCCCTAGTGACAGGCACCTTGCTGACCGCAATGATTTGTTTATTTGTTTGACTCCCAGGTAGCAGAAGTATCCACGCAACGACAGGGTATAGTGAGGTTGGGGTTTCGTCCCTCTGCTGATCGATCCATGACTTGCTGTTGACCTCCGGTCCGTGAAGCAAGCGTTGAAGTGCTGGTGGGACGGGCTGGCTGTTTATTTTGGGAGTCCGACCTTTTAAATGGATGCCTCCGTTTCTGATTTTCTGAGAAATGCACATTTTGTACCAGTACCTGGTACCTGACTGGCATCTTGCTACATGGGGGTGGCACTATTCTTTCAAATATCTGGATGCGCGCGTGAAAGGTAGAGTACTCTTTAAGCCACAGCCATCGACATCATACTAAAGCCCAGCGGTCTGGTATTTTTTTGGTGAACCCAGTGTCCCTCTCAACTGACTGAGTGCTTAGTGTTGATATCCCCTCCCGGAAAGGTGATTCCCATTGGCTGACCCCATCATCAACGGGTGGTAGCTATAGCAACCTGCGGCTTGGTGGGCACTAAGGCGTGCACGCCTTGGGGCACCCCTGGTGGTATCATACCACTTGATCCTGTACCTTGACCCTCTGGTAATTATGTCGCGCTTAGACATCGATGGCTGAAGTCGGTCGACAGGTGGTCCGTATATCCAATGGAGGACTCGTCTTAGCTACCGTGCGTCAATAGCTACATCAGCTTCATGGATTAATTGAATTGTTGCAATCAGCGTTGATGGCCCAATGAGATCTAATACTGATTAGATACTATTGTATTTACTGGGATGCAGATTCAAAGGCCAGCAGCCAAAGCTACTCTTTCTTGGGATGATGTGCCTCAAGAGGTCACGCCAGCAGCAAGGGCCGTGCTCATCGAAGGCGGCATCATACCCGCGACAGCCTTCTATATCTGGCAGAAGATAGGATTCACGCAGCCAGATGATCTACAGGTACGAAGACCTCTAACAAATAGGCAACTGATGCCTGACATAACGGTAGCTAAGATTTCTTAAACATCTGTCATATGCCCATATGCGCCACCGCTGGCCTGCTTATGAGCTACGAGCACTCCATCCTGCAGTTGAGACTATCAACTGATGAGATAAGGTTGTATGTAAATTGCTCTATTCATGCACGCAGTTAATGGTCCTCCAAGGTGCCCAAGACGACACGATCAATGAGTTATTATCCAAATGCGTACAGCCAATACAACTTACCCGTCTCAAGAAGCTTCAGGGCCATAATGCATCTAAGAAAATCATCCTCTTCATGGAGTACTGGGGCCGTACAATGTGCACTGAACAGTTGTCCTACTACTTTGGGGTATGTGGGTGGGCGAGGTCAGGTTCACGTGGACGGAGGTTGCATGGCACACATTTACAGCAGTGAAGGAAGGAAGCTTACCCGTAAAGACATACAAGCTGGTTGGTAGGGTGTGTGTACGGGCTCAGGATTGAAACAGGGAAGCACAGCAAGGGATGGGCCGAGTGAAATGATGTCAAGTCTATCACCGTTATATATATATATATATTTTTTTTTTTAACCATTTTTTTACTGTTTTTCATATTTTATCACGTTATGTTACTAAGGATTCGTTCAGCACGTGTGGCATCCCGTATCGGCTATTCTGGATAGCCTGGAAGTAAATTTCCTGCAGACGTGTCTACACCAACCACTGCATCTATGTATCACAGCTCATGTATACCAACGGCTGCATGCCAGTGCACCAGGTAAGTCACGGCCCTTCAAAATCTGTTTGGCCAAAGCCTTCACCTTCCCGTATTTGCTAACCTTTTAATTGTTTACAGCCACGGAAAGGTGCCTGTCACTAGGGGGGTCGGACTAGTCCCCCGACACCCCCCCGGCTGATAATGCGACCCCATGGTTGGCGCCTTCGCACACGGAATAATCGACTGGCGTCCAGGACTCAAGCCATTGAGTACAAAATGGAACATTGCTTTTTTTCCTGGTCGATTCATCGTTGTGCCAAGACGCGAACCGGGCACTGAAAGCCCCTGTTTGGGGGACTAGCCTGACCCCCCTAGTGACAGGCCCCTTGCCACGGAGTCTTAATTTCTGTTTGTCAATGCAAAACTCCTGAACTGAAGGTAGCTACCTAGGGATGTCTTTACCTTGACTAGTTCGTTGCCATTCGATTGATCTCATTGAGTGCCTCTGATAAAGCAAGGAACAAGGAACTGCAATTTTTGTTTGATTGGCTGCTTGAGCTGTATGAATGCTAGACTGCGGTACTTAATCTGCACACTCGTTCCGTACTTATTTATTTATTTATTTACCGTCGCAGTGCTAGATATCCTGCTGCTGGCATTCATGTATGTGCTCGCAGCCCGCAGTAGTGTCAACCTGTCAACATGTCTGCTAGATGGCTATCTCTGTTTGCTGTATTCCATACATGTACGCTAGGCTAACCTATTGACTTCCGTTTACTATTGGCCAATATCTCTTAAGATCCAAGTCAAGGGTAAGCTAGGCATCTCATGCTGCCAAACGACGTACATTTAGTGTGATTCCAGAACTTGATGTGCCACAATAGTGCTGCAGCCCTTACTTCATTAACTGATTGCTCCCCTATCTACAGAGTGAGGCTGCAAAGAGGACATCACCCAGGTACTCCTGGGACGATGTGCATGCCGAGGTAACGCCATCTGCCAGAGCTGCTCTTATTGAAGGCGGCATCGTCCCTGACACTGCCATGCACCTGTGGCCAGAGTTTGGGCTTGTGTCTGAAGACGATATCCAGGTATAAGCAGCCGCTTTGTTGGTGAAATAAATAATTTAGTACCGTATGCAAACTATTGTGTGGATGAAGGAAGCCCCATTTTGGCCGAGCTATCATGCGGCGCCCAAACCACATTGCTGCAGCTATTACGTCCATGATGTTTTCTCATCATGGTGGCGCGCGCCACGAATGCGCATGGGACTCCATGGGGTTTCTCATGCCGCCGCATGGGTGCATGCATGGCGCGGAAAATAAAGCCATAGATATCAATTAAATGCCACTGCCAGCATACTCTCCTTCACAAAGTGCAAGATGTTACGCGGTGGGCACCATTGTTCATTTGTTGGAAGACACAGTCAGCCACTTTCCCCCCCTCTTGCTTGCATGCAGCACATGACAGACGACATGCTGCGCAGCTTAGTCAAGGTTGTACCAGCACTGCAAATTTACCGTCTCTGGCACTTACGTTTCAAGTATACGGGGAAGTACGGGGTGGCACCTGTTCACCCGTTGGTCTGGACGAATTCGAGCAATACACCGCGGCCTCCGTCGACTCGCTCCCATGGCATGGGTGTGCATGGCATGGCATAGCATGGCATGGCATGGCATGGCATGGCATTGGTGTGCATAGACTAGGATGGCTGAATGACAAGTTTATAGCGGTGCATGCCAGCTGGGCCCTGCTGAATGCTCGGCCGCGCTGAGTGGGGCTAGTAGGGAATGACTGAGCTCAATTCCAGCTACCATGCACAGCCAGGACCATGGTGCAGCCATGTCCCCCTCCTATGTGAGGAGGGCAGATAAATGGAGCCCCGTGATCTAGACAGAGGGAGAGAGGAGATCGTGTGGCTGGCTTCATCCCTCAACCTTCGGGAATGCACGCCACTGGCGTTATACCATTTTTGGACCATTTCCCCCAGCAAGTGAGCATTATATCTACTGGTGTCCGAGTTTGCCAGTATTACTATATTGCTGTTGGAGCCTTTGACCAGATCATGTTTTTACCGGCCTGTCTACAAATCTTGCTGCCGACAAGCGTGCTATGGCTGGAACTATCTTTATCGGATCCTCTTCTTCCGCAAAGTCTAGCCTGTTGTAATAATTTGCGGGGAGGGTCAATGATGGTGTCCTCCCCTCACCTCTACTAGAAACCGCACTGACGTACACATGCACTGACGTATCACCCGCCACCCCATTCTTGGCCATCATCAGTCGGCACGAGAGAGGCGGCGCGCAGAATGCCATGCACGGTCGAGAGGTCAATGTCGTTAGTCGTTACACATCTGAGCCTAGCTCAAAAAGTCTCGGCCGCGTGGGCATCTAACTAATAGGGTCAGGAAAAAAAGGAAATGAAATGAGGGGACAGACAAAAGGCTGGGAAAGAAAGGCGAAGGAAGTTCCAGCATATGAGAATGCCTACACCTCAACCAGAGATGCCCCAGGCTGCTGTGCTGCGCTGTTTGCGCACTAGCCCTCGTCTCGTTAAAAGGGCCTAGTTTCAAAAGGTCAAGGCAGAGCGCACGGTTAGAACAGCTTAAGAATAAGCTAAAAGGGTATCCAGGCCCGATACTATTGTCCAACCGCTCTGTTACCAGGACTGGACGTGCTCCCGTCCAGCACACAGAGCAGTTCGACACAGGTCAATGACGTTACACCTCTGGGCCCTGCTCAAAAAGGCCCGGCCGCGGGGGCGCCTAACTAAAGAGTTGGGAGGAAAGATGGAAAGAAACACAGAAGGGGTCGGGACAAAAGAAAGGAGGGAAAAAGTGGGAAATAAAGTGAATGGACAAATCAAAAGGCTGGATATCAAAATATGAAGGAACTTCCAACCTCTGAAAAAGTCTACGCCTCAACGATATCTACCACGTCATCCATGTAGGCTAGGGCATCCCACCCAAGCCTGCCCAGATACAGGTAATCTTACATGTTTTGCTTCCATTTATGCGCTGGGTCATCTAGCACCGCGTTTGGTAGTTCAGCCTTTTGACAGCTGGCTTTCTTTGCCAAGGATTACCCTGTCAGTAAACCCTTTACCTGCCAGGTGGCGATCCCCAGTTTCTCATCACCTGGCCATGGAGTAGCGGGGAATTAAGGTCAAGCCATTCACAGCTCAGTGAATGACGTTACACATCTGGGCCATGTTGAAATGAAGCTCGGCCACGTCGGCAAACACAAAAACAGCTAGGAAAGTCAAGGGAGACGACACACGCTTAGTGATAGTAAGGAGTGTTGCCACCTGTCATGATCTGTCTCTACCCACTTGCCAGTATCGGGTGCTGGCTGGGATTGTCTGTCTCACTTGGAATGCCCCCTACATTGTTCTCAGCTCCTTTGTTTTCCCATATTTTCCTGGGCCAAGCCCTCCCCCCTTCCCGCCAGCTTTGCTCATTGCTGGCACAGGAAGGAAGGGTGCTCTGCTCCTCATCAAAATAATAGGCTTGAGAAGGGCACTAATATTTTGAGCTGCCTTTTCCTTTATGAGAGGGGTATTACTTTCCTTTATGTTCTTCTCCTTCTTTCTCTTCTTCCAAAGGCTGAGCCTTTTTGAGCACCCAGAGGTGTAATGTCATGGACCTCGCCAACAGCGATTTCAGGTAAGCTTATGCCTTGTAGTCTCAGAGGGTGCAGGCTCCAGAACCAAATTGAGAATGCCTGTTCATCTAAGGATGTTAGGGGCTCCAGAACCAAGTGAGAATGCCTGTATACGGTATATGAGGATTTTAAGACATGTATATGACCTCCCCCCACCCCCAGAGCCAAACACAAATATTTCAATACCAGGTTAAGAATGCTCTTATGAAGGTCCACTGCTTTGGATGATGGGTTGCTTCAAGTCATTAACCTTGTGTGAAAGGATGTGTCCTGGTACACGCGAAGTGGGTGGCGGGAAAGGCGTGTGCATTTGCAGTCAGTGTTTATTTTAGTGCGTACCAGAGCGCCTTCGGGGGGCCGCCAGGCGGCCATTACTAAGCCGATCGGGACCAAACCTTGACCGGCCTAAGGCCGGTGGCCCAAGCAGCAGGGCTTGCTGCACCAGGTCCCCGCGCTGAATTGTGGCTAAAACGTGTGCTAAATTAATCACTGTTTGCAGTGGGCTGACGGATTCGAATTTCAGGGAGCTGGATCGGCGGCATTCAGATTCAAAAAGGTCAATGCGGTACCCCTCCTGCATCCATTCATGGAAATAGACACATGCTAGTTGGGAGCGAGGAAGGAGTAGAATACAACGACGGTGGAAGGTTTGATTTGAATCTACCTTGTGAGGCAGCATTCAGAAATAAGGGGTAAGGGGTGCATGTTTCCCCCACCCCAAATCAAATAATGAAACTAGGCACACGCCATAACGCTGTGCACCGCTTATATCTTTGTCGTAACAAAACACATGATGATGCAGGTATGCAAAGCGGATAAAAGAGCCAAATACAGTGTGAGCTGACGGCCACATCACTGCCCCCGCTTGTTCTTCTTCCTCCTCTCCAAATCCTCCCTGGCCTTCCCCATGGCAAGCAGCTGCCGCTTCTCACTGGCCGCTCTGGCCGCGCCCTTGAGGACCTTGAGCTTAGAGGCGAACTTAGGCCGCGCGTGGCTGCTCCCTTCACGCCCCCCAGCAAGATCCTCCGCCTCCTCTCCTTGCTGTCGGTGGCGTTGACTGCCACCTCGCCCGGCAGGCTGCTTGGGTGGCGGCCGCCCTCCGGTCGCCTCCTCCCGGTGCTGCCCGCGGCTGGTGGATGCAGGCCGCTCCCTCTGCCCAGGATCCCACGAGGCATCCTCCTCCTCCTCCTCCTCCTCCACCTCACCCTCATCAGATGACGGCTCTGCCCTCAACCTCGTGGGCGGGCGCCGAGAAGATTTTCTCCGGAACTTCGCAGCCTCCTCCTCCTGATCCCACTCACCGTCCTCCGCGTGCTCGTTGTCCCAGACATCCTCCTGCTGCCAGTCCTCCTCCTCCTTCTTCAGCCCAGCACCAGGCGCCGGGGCCGCTTTCCTGGCTGGCGGCGCGGCGTGCCACCTCGCCGTACCCGCAGGCTGCCACCAGCGGGTCCCCTTCACCCGAGGCCTTGCTGCGGTCCTATGGCTAGGCCCTGGCTCGTTCACCTCCTCCTCTTCCTCCTCTTCTTGATCCTCCTCCACTCCTGAAGAAGATACCCGCGTCCTCCTCCGACGTCGCCGATAAGCCTGGCCATTGCAAGCAGCGGTTGGCTCCTCCTCCACCCCTTCATCAGAAGATGATAACGAAATCACCTCAATAACCTTCGCGACGCGTCGCTGAGCTGGTTTTCGATGTCGTGCAGCGGCAGCCTCTTCAGCCCCCCCTTCATCAGACGAATCCTGCTGCTGTTGATACCGCACCTCCTTAGGGGGGCGCCGGCGAGAGGGTTTCCGCCTTAGTACAGCGGCGGTTTCCTCCTCCTCGTCGTAGGAATCCTGCTGCTGCTGCTCCGCCTTTTGAGGCGGCCGGCGAGCAGGTTTCCGCCGTCGCGCTGTTGTGGGTTCCTCCTCATCTTCGTCGTCAGAGGAGGAGGAATCCTGCTGCTCCAGCTGCTGCTGATGCTGCCCCTCCGCCTTACGGGGTTGAAGGCGAGCTGGTTTCCTCCGCCTGGCAGTGGCGGTGTCCTCCTCCTCCTCATCATCATTAAAGGAATGCTGCGGATGCTGCCGCTCCGCCTGAGGGTGCCGCCGGCGAGCGGGTTTCCTCCGTAGCGCCGCGGCGGTTCCCTCCTCCTCCTCCTCCTCCTCCTCGTCGTCGTCGGAGGACAGCTTTATCTTGGAGGGTCGATGCCTAACCGGTTTCCGGAGCGGAGCTGCCTCATGCTCCTCTTCCTCCTCTCCCTCCTCAGAGGATTCCTGCGGCTGCGGCTGCTGCTCTCGCTGCTGCTGCTGCTCTGCCTTTCGGGGCCGCCCGCGAGCGGGTTTCCGCCGCGGCGCCGGTGCGGTTCCCTCCTCCTCCTCCTCCTCCTCCCCCTCATCCACCACGACCCCTCTTGCCGCTTTTCTGCCTCGGCTGCATGCTGGTTCCCGAGCAGCGAGCGACGCCTCACCTTCCTCCTCCGCCTTCAGGGATGGGCCGGCTGCCTTCTTGGGATGTGCAGACTTCCAGGGAGTGGCACCAGCACCACCAACAGCACCAGCAGAAGTAGCAGCACCACCAACAGAAGCTGCCAGCTTCCGCGCTGTAACCTCAGCAGCTCCTGTAACCACCACCTCCACCACCGCTTTCGGCCGAACCCTGGACGAGGTCAGGTAGCCCGCCGCCGCTGCCTCGCGCCAAGGCACGTACAAGCCACGACCACAGCTGACACCGGCTGGCGTGGAAGCTGCTGCGGCTGCCCTGCCTTGCCCCTGACCACAGCTGACGCCGGAAGGCGTGGAGGCTGCTGCTGCTGCGGCCCTGCCTTGCCCCCGTGCCTTCTTATCTCTCAGCAAGGACTCATTCGCCTCCTCGTCGCACTCCTCCTCCGCCTCGAGGGGCGACGGCTGCCGTTTCTTCTTCAGGCCAGGCTTGAGCCTTCCGGATGCCAGACAAGGCAACCCGCCGGGTTCCGGAGCTGCCACTGTCCCTTTCAGCTTGGGGCCGGGCTTGCCCCGAACCCGCAGCGGATCAGATGCCTGGTTCCGTCCCGCGGCTGCTGCGCCCGTCCCTTTGGGCCGGCCCACGCCGCGCTTGACCACCGGCAGCGCGCCCGGGGTTCCGCCACACGCCGGCTTGGACAGCGCGCGCTCCTTCGCCAGCGGCGTGTCTCCTTTCGTCCCGCCCCGCGTGCTGTTGAGCAGCGCGCGTTTGATCATGCGCTTGGCCGCCCCGCGCTTGAGCAGGCCGGGCCGGTCGGCCTTGTTTGAGCCGTGGTGCTGCATGTGCGCAGGTTGCAGCAGCGGCAGCTCGCCCAGGCGGACAGGCTGCGAGGGTGCAAGGGCTTGAGAGTTATGGACAGGGGGGGTGGGGAGCAGGGAAAGGGGTCATTGGTGAATAATTTTGATGTCTGAGTTTTAGGTTATGGGATTGGGGTTACGTGACATGGGTTTTGGTGGTTTTCGTGGAAGGGTCTAGAATGTAGGTGCGTCGGTCTAGGGTCTAGGGTGTAGGGCGCCGCCGCTTGCCCATGTTGACGGGCTGCACTTGAGCAGAGTGAGGATGGACATCAGGCCAAGGGGTACAGGCCATCACTAGGCCACCACTAGGCCATCACTAGGCCATCACTAGGCCACCACTAGGCCATCACTAGGCCATCACTAGGCCATCACTAGGCCATCACTAGGCCACTAGACTTAAACTTGACAGGCCTCCAGCTGATAGCCTGATCTGCAAGGCTTGCTGCCCCCATGCCCACCATACCTCAGCCCACCAGGCCACCCAGCCCACCAGACCTCTCAGCCCACCATCCCTTTCAGCCCACCATACCTCTCAGCCCACCACACCTCTCAGTCCACCACACCTCTCAGCCCACCACACCTCTCAGCCCACCATACCTCTCAGTCCACCATACCTCTCAGCCCACCAGATCCTGAACAGCCAAAGGAGGCCTGAACGCAGCTGAGGCACCATTAATCCCAAACATGCAACAAGCACCATTAAACATGCAACAAGCACACTGAACTTGCAAAAGGTCTCAGGCTGCTCCTTGACCAGCTCACATGGTTCAGAACCTTGGCTCTCCAGATCTTGAGCAGGTTCTACAGATCTCCAGATCGTGATCCAGATCTCCACATCTTGATCAGCCTACCTGGTTCAGGACCTTGGCTCTCCAGATCTTGAGCAAGTTCTTCTTCAGCCGCTCCCTCTTCCGCACTTGATCCGCCATGGTCCGCAGCATCTGGCGACAAAAACAGGGGCAAAGGGTCGGTGCTCATTATTCTGGTTAAAAAGGCCCCCCTTGTGAGGACATGCCAGGGCCGTCCTAGGACCATCAGGGAGCAAATCTGAACCAAACTACAGCCGGTGGCCCAAGCAGCATGGCTCCCCCCCCCACCTCCATCTCCTCTCTCAGCTTCACCATGACTTCCAGAGCTTCCTTGGCACTCAGCCGCAGTCGGTTGCCCATGCGCTGGCTGTTGCGCGTCTCCTTGGCACAGAAGGGCATGTCACCCTGCACCCCAGGTTCCTCTTGTGACTCAAAACTGATGGCCTGAGGAGTGAGGGGACAAGGGATGGATCCAGCCAGACATGTTAAATTGATTCATATTATTTGCCCTGGAGAAGGGAGCCATCCACTTGCTCAGAAGGGCATATCCCCCTGCACCCTTGGCTCCTTGTACGATTCAATACTGATGGCCTGGGGAGTGCGGGGGCAAAGAATGAACCCACCCAGCCACGTTACTTTTTCCATATTATCTGCCCTGGCAAAGGGATCAAGGGAGCCATCCACTTGGCACAGAAGGGCATGTCCCCCTGCACCCCCGGCTCCTCGTGCGCTTCAAAGCTGATAGCCTACAATACAATTCAAATTAAGGAAGCCTGGCTCCTCACAGGACTCAAAACTAAACAGGCACAAAGGACACAAAATAAGGGAAATCCAACGAGGCAAAAACAAATCCCCTCTCCTGAGAACCAATCCCCCCCCCCTTCACATTCAATCTGGTTCCTTATCAGACCTCACCGTGCCCCGCCCCCCCTTTCTCTCTCTCTCTCCCCCTCCCTCTCTCTCACCTTTCAATTCTTGTCGAAACACAGTCAGCAGCGGCCCTGTGTGGGTTCAGCAGCGGGCCACGCCTAGACACAAAGAACCCTAAAACCTTAACAAATCCCTCCTCCTGCGAACCAATCCGACCCTCCCCCCGCATCCCTCCCGCCCTCCTGGCCTCTCGGCACATTCAAGCTCTCCCTCCCTCCCTCCCCCACTCTCTCCCTCCCTCTCTCACCTTCCAAGGCTGGTGGAACCAAAGTGTGGCCAGTAGCGGCCCGCGTGTTTGTCGCCTGCGTGTCAGCCAATGGTCGTACACCGCAAGTACCACAGCCTGGTCGTGTTGGCCCTTGAGCTGGGCGGCAGCCGTGCCCCGGGACAGCATACGCTCAGTGGCTGGCAGTGATATGGGGACTCGATTTGCCTTGACTGTGGCAGCAGGGCAGTGGGCGATGAGGGGGACAAGAGAGGCTCAGTGGGGGGCAGTGAGATGGGGACTAGATTTGCCTTGACTGTGGCAGCAGGCCAAGGGGGGGGTGAGGGAGACAGCATACGCTCAGCGGGGGGCAGCGAGATGGGGACTTTGTTTGCTTGAATTCAGCGGCAGGGCCGGGGGGATGAGGGTAGGTCAGTTTTGCCCCGTGACTCAGCTACATGTCAGCTACTATCCGGACGTTGGCCGGGGGCCCCGTGTATGGCATGCAGCCATGCTGCTGGGGCCACCAGCCATAGGTTGGTCCAGGTTTGCTCCAGGCTATCGGGCCTCTAGCCCGGCCGCAGGGCTCCATGCCCAAGGTGGACTCGTAGCCGGGGGGAAAGAGACGCTGTGTGTGTGGGGGAGCAGGATCCTGTTCCACTTCACTGTTGCGGCAGTGGGGTTTGCCATCAAATAAGGAAATAAACAAATACCGGTGCACACAAAAGTGTGTGGTAGAAGGAAGCTGCCCATTTTGGCGAAAGGTGGCTGTCAACCCGCCTGCTGCTTTTGTATTATAGAGGCAGACAGGCGCAGCGTCCTGAGCATGGCATTTATGTTGCGTTTGTGGTTATCGCCGATAACTTATCGGTCGTGGTAACTGAAGCGATGACGGAACAAGTAAGAAGCCGAGGTTCCGTCGCGCGGTAGTGACGAACGACGAAATCAAATATGCTGGGGGAATTCAGTGGCATTTGAATTAATTGTGCAAACCAGAGCTCGCTACTTCTGCTGAATGATAGTTGCTTGTAGAGAGCTGTGATTTAATTAATTAATTCACTCTAGCAAACCTGGAAAGTTGTGAAATCCCCATATAAGCCAAAATGCTACCAAGCAAAATTAAAAGCCGCTACTTCAGGTGACCACAATTAATTCAAATTCACTAACTTAAATGTGACTTAATGAAAATGCACCTAAATTAAAATGCGACTAGAACATCCCAGGTGCTAATAAATCAACAAACAGGCTGCGCAACGCCATGTTTACCTCTGGCGAAAATCATTGGGCATGCGAGCCTGTGAGACGCAGTGAACAGGAGGCACGAGGGAGAGGCAGTGACGGCCTCTCAGTTCCACACTCACACTTTCCCACCATCCACACTTTTCCACACCGCTGGCTCCTAGAAAAACGATTCCAAAATTTGTCCGAAACAGAAACAATAGGGCAGCCAAGGCAAGAACACAACACCGCACACTGTACCGCAAGGGGTCAAGGGTTATTAAACCGGAAACTCACCGTCTGCCTGCCAGCTTGCGCCCTCTTGTGACATGGCGTCCTGCATCAACCCCTCCAGCTTGGTCACCAAAGCCTCAAACTCATCAGGGGGGAGCACCATCTGCTGCTGTTGTTGCTGCTTGGGGCCGTTGTTCTTCGAGGCAGCCTAGGGGGGACACACCAGGAATGGTTATAAATGTTCTTAATACATATACATATTTATGAATGTTTTTATAAATGTTCTTAAATTGAGTTTTAATTAAATGGTGTCCCTGAGGTGAACACACCATTTAAGTTGAGCATTTAAGGGTTCGGGGTTATTGGTCATTGGCCTGGAGGCAGCCGGAGGGACACAGGTTACCTCGCGATCAAACATGCAAAATGCGAACGGGTTATGGCTGCGCGTTCAGGACGGTTGGCCCCTGGCCAGTACAGCAGGTGACCCTGGATCAGTTATAAGGAACAGCAGCTGGTGCAGGTCAACGATCATTAGGTAAATCACCCTTGAAGCATCTCTACACTCACCTATCTTTGCATTGTATTTGTCCTAAACCCTTAACCCGCATACCTTTGCATTATATTTGTCCTAAACCCTCAACTCGCATACCTTTGCATTGTATTTGTCATAAACCCTCAACCTGCATACCTTTGCATTGTATTTGTCCTAAACCCTCAACCCGCATACCTTTGCATTGTATTTGTCCTAAACCCTCAACCCGCATACCTTTGCATTGTATTTGTCCTGAACCCCCAACCCGCATACCTTTGCATTGTATTTGTCCTAAACCCTTAACCCGCATACCTTTGCATTGTATTTGTCATAAACCCTCAACCTGCATACCTTTGCATTGTATTTGTCCTAAACCCTCAACCCGCATACCTTTGCATTGTATTTGTCCTAAACCCTTAACCTGTATACCTTTGCATTGTATTTGTCCTAAACCCTTAACCCGCATACCTTTGCATTGTATTTGTCCTAAACCCTCAACCCGCATACCTTTGCATTGTATTTGTCCTAAACCCTTAACCCGCATACCTTTGCATTGTATTTGTCCTAAACCCTCAACCCGCATACCTTTGCATTGTATTTGTCCTAAACCCTCAACCCGCATACCTTTGCATTGTATTTGTCCTAAACCCTCAACCCGCATACCTTTGCATTGTATTTGTCCTAAACCCTTAACCCGCATACCTTTGCATTGTATTTGTCCTAAACCCTCAACCCGCATACCTTTGCATTGTATTTGTCCTAAACCCTCAACCCGCATACCTTTGCATTGTATTTGTCCTAAACCCTTAACCCGCATACCTTTGCATTGTATTTGTCCTAAACCCTTAACCCGTATACCTTTGCATTGTATTTGTCCTAAACCCTTAACCTGTATACCTTTGCATTGTATTTGTCCTAAACCCTTAACCCGCATACCTTTGCATTGTATTTGTCCTAAACCCTCAACCCGCATACCTTTGCATTGTATTTGTCCTAAACCCTCAACCCGCATACCTTTGCATTGTATTTGTCCTAAACCCTTAACCCGTATACCTTTGCATTATATTTGTCCTAAACCCTTAACCCGTATACCTTTGCATTGTATTTGTCCTAAACCCTCAACCCGCATACCTTAGCATTGTATTTGTCCTAAACCCTCAACCCGCATACCTTTGCATTGTATTTGTCCTAAACCCTCAACCCGCATACCTTTGCATTGTATTTGTCCTAAACCCTTAACCCGCATACCTTTGCATTGTATTTGTCCTAAACCCTTAACCCGTATACCTTTGCATTGTATTTGTCCTAAACCCTTAACCTGTATACCTTTGCATTGTATTTGTCCTAAACCCTTAACCCGCATACCTTTGCATTGTATTTGTCCTAAACCCTCAACCCGCATACCTTTGCATTGTATTTGTCCTAAACCCTTAACCCGCATACCTTTGCATTGTATTTGTCCTAAACCCTCAACCCGCATACCTTTGCATTGTATTTGTCATAAACCCTCAACCTGCATACCTTTGCATTGTATTTGTCCTAAACCCTCAACCCGCATACCTTTGCATTGTATTTGTCCTAAACCCTTAACCTGCATACCTTTGCATTGTATTTGTCCTAAACCCTTAACCCGCATACCTTTGCATTGTATTTGTCCTAAACCCTCAACCCGCATACCTTTGCATTGTATTTGTCCTAAACCCTTAACCCGCATACCTTTGCATTGTATTTGTCCTAAACCCTCAACCCGCATACCTTTGCATTGTATTTGTCCTAAACCCTCAACCCGCATACCTTTGCATTGTATTTGTCCTAAACCCTCAACCCGCATACCTTTGCATTGTATTTGTCCTAAACCCTTAACCCGCATACCTTTGCATTGTATTTGTCCTAAACCCTCAACCCGCATACCTTTGCATTGTATTTGTCCTAAACCCTCAACCCGCATACCTTTGCATTGTATTTGTCCTAAACCCTTAACCCGCATACCTTTGCATTGTATTTGTCCTAAACCCTTAACCCGTATACCTTTGCATTGTATTTGTCCTAAACCCTTAACCTGTATACCTTTGCATTGTATTTGTCCTAAACCCTTAACCCGCATACCTTTGCATTGTATTTGTCCTAAACCCTCAACCCGCATACCTTTGCATTGTATTTGTCCTAAACCCTTAACCCGCATACCTTTGCATTGTATTTGTCCTAAACCCTTAACCCGCATACCTTTGCATTGTATTTGTCCTAAACCCTTAACCCGTATACCTTTGCATTGTATTTGTCCTAAACCCTCAACCCGCATACCTTTGCATTGTATTTGTCCTAAACCCTTAACCCGTATACCTTTGCATTGTATTTGTCCTAAACCCTTAACCCGCATACCTTTGCATTGTATTTGTTAAGCCATTGCTCGTCCAGTTCGTCCATATCGTAGGAGGTCAACACCTGGGAACATACAGGTTCAGGGTTTAGGGTCAGGGTTTGGGTTTAGGGTAAGGGTTTAGGCACATATTCAAACAGGATTCAAACAGCTTTCCGTAGTATGAGCCATGCAGTGCAAAAACACACATACACATACAAGGTCAGGCCTCCTGTGGTATAAGCAATGCATTACCAGAGGTGGGAAGCTGCACTGTATTGTGCGTCATCCCTAAAACCCTTAACCCCAAAATCCTTAACCGATAGGAAGTAGTCGGGACAGCAGTAGTAATTTCCATGTTTAAATAACATGAAAGAACTTGTAATTTGCGAGTAGCAACAGAAACCCGTGCTTGCAGTCTGCTATACGAGGTCAAAACCTGGGAACAACACCCCACAAAACCTGGGAACAACACCCCACAAAACCAGAAACAGGGTCAGTCGTGCCAGTGGCCAAGACATGCTTCACCTCAATCCTTGTAAATAACGTTGTTTCAGGGATATACAGGAAGGATGTCACCTGCTAAACCCTAATCCCAAACACCTAAACGCCCCCGAACCCCCTTCGTGGAATGGCCCACCCCGCGTGGCTTCGCCGGATCTCAAGAGTGATAAACAGTCACCTCCGGATCTCAAGAGTGATAAACAGTCACCGCCGGATCTCAAGAGTGATAAACAGTCACCTCCGGATCTCAAGGCTGATAAACAGTCACCGCCGGATCTCAATAGTGATAAACAGTCACCTCCAGAGTCAGGGTTGGTCCAATCATCATGAAGTGGTAAATGAGGGTCTAGCAGATCCCTTGGGACATTAAACTGCTGGACAACCTATTCCGTGCACCAAAACCTCTACCTACCCACCTGCCCCACCTGCCACTCCCTCTACCTACCCACCTGCCCCACCTGCCACTCCCTCTACCTACCCACCTGCCCCACCTGCCACTCCCCCTACCTGCCCTTACCTGATCAGTAGTCTGATGTGCAAAAAGTTTATCATGGCCGCGTATGTACCCCACCTACCCCTACCCCTACCTGCCCCTACCTGCTCAATAATCTAGTGTGCAAATAGGCCATCCTAGCCGTGTAAGCCGTGCCCGCTGCCCCCGCCCCCACCTTGCCTGTCCCCAGTCCCCTGCCCTACCGGCCCCACCTGCCTGTCCCCTGGCCCCGCCCCCACGGTCCTCCCGGCCCCACCTGCCTGTCCCCTGGCCCTGCCCCCACCCTGCCAGTCCCCTGCCCTACCAGACCCACCTGCCTGTCCCCTGCCCCTGCCCCCGCTGTCCTCCCGGCCCCACCTGCCTGTCCCCTGGCCCTGCCCCCACCCTGCCTGTCCCCTGCCCTACCGGACCCACCTGCCTGTCCCCTGCCCCTGCCCCCACTGCCCTCCCGGCCCCACCTGCCCGTCCCCTGCCCCCCCCCCACCTTGCCTGTCCCCTGCCCCCACCTGCTCAATAAACTGCTGAGCAAAAATATCCTCCTGGCCGTATATGTAGCTGAATTGTAGCTGAATTGTGCTAATCCCAACGCTGCGGCATACCCCATGTGCTGTGCACGTCATGCTGCTACCTGCCCCCTCCCCTACCTTCCCCCTCCCCTACTTTCCCCCTCCCCTACCTGCCCCCTCCCCTACCTGCCCCCTCCCCTACCTGCCCCCTCCCCTACCTGCCCCCTCCCCTACCTGCCCTCTCCCCTACCTGCCCCCTCCCCTTCCTGCCCCCTCCCCTAACTGCCCCCGCCCCTACCTGCCCCCGCCCCTACCTGCTCGATCGTCTGCTGCGCAAAAAGGTCCTCCTGGCCGCGAATGTAGGCTGTGTTCACCGGGTCAATCTCGTTGTATCGACGCGTTGTGCCTGGCTTGAGCGCGGCTACGTTCTGGGAGTAGTCGCTGATAAAGCGCACCATCGGGACAGATATGCGGCTGCCCTGGGGGAAGGGTTTAAATACCCAAGTTTAGGGTTCATAGCGCAGCTTTGTTCTGGGAGTAGTCGCTGTGGTGCGGACCCTGGGGACAGAAGTGGCTCCCCTGGGAAAGGGTTTAGGATTTAGGATGTAGGGTTAAGGATTCGTATTTAGGGTTACTGCGCAGCTTTGTTCTGGGAGTAGTCACTGACGGGACCCACGACCCACGACCCAGTTGTCATTGTTGGAGCAGGCAGCTCCCCTGGAGAAGGGCATAAAACAAATCTCTTCAATTTCGTCAGAGGGAGAGCAGAAACAAAACAGAGACTCTAGGAGTCCCCTTATGAGCTGGTCGAAAGCTTTTTCAACCGAGCCCGTATTTCATTTTTGGCCTTTCTAAGCCACACAGTTGTTGTTAAAATATTGTATACATGACAATCTAACTTAGAGGGAGGGTCGCGGAATGATGACTGCCCCTAACAAGGCTATTCCCTAAACCCTCAACCCTAAGCTAAACTAGGCTACACCCTCAACCCTACAAATGGATATGCCTCAAGTAAAGCTTAAACCCTAAGATAAACTAGACCAAACCCTACAACTGGTTAAGGGCTTCCCAATGGCCCTTGGCAACGGTCACCCTTTGCGTATGGTCATGGTCGACGGTCAAGTCCTAGTCTTTGAAGTCAGGGAAGGGGGGCACCCCAGGACAGAATCAAGGACTTTCTTTACAAAGTGTAGGACGACTCTTTAGGTGCAAATCCCGTATAATGCCGATGAGTTTCGGAGATGCTGAGGTGATGGGGACGCAACATACTTTTTACTGCTCCATACTTTCTGCTCCCTCCCCTCAATGTCCGTCTGCCAAATATAACGCACCGATATCGGCACATAATGACCATGTGCATGCCTCCCCTCCGCCCTCCTTCTCCACTGGCAGTAGGGGTCCTTAATCTCCACTTCATTTTCAAAGGACAGGCTTGCCATCCTAAGGCATTTTGATCAAATATTTTTTAGCACACCAGTTTATACTGATATTAAATTACCAGTAGTACCAGTGAAATGCGGTATACTAAATAATATTTAAGCAAACAAAAACACCATAATCGTGCGCTCTCTTGATCCAGGATTTGATCCCTTGGATCCTGGAAGCCCATTGGATCTACCCACCTCCTTGCAATCTGCTGGATCTGGATCCATGCTACCAACCAGAATTCCAGATTTATGTTGCCACTCTTAAATCTGGGAAATAAATGTGCCCATACCCGATGCAGCTTCTACATGGCTACTCCCCCAGTGCCTGGCCACACTGCTTCTGGTGCCACAATTCACAGCCGGTCTACACCCTCCCGATTACATCATTACTGCGGCTGCCACAGCATACTGCTATTCTGCTGCCCTTTGCTAGTCCTTAACTCCTCATACTGTTCCCTGAATGCAGCTTCTGCTAGCTTCTTCACCTTCTACTTGCTGGTTACATTACTGTGTGCTTCGGCAGCTGGCCTGCCCCTCTGCTCTTCAGTGTTCCTTTTCCAGCTACAATTCCACCTTGGGCAAGCCGCCCTGCGGTTGCTAGAGGCCTCATAGGAAGCAAACCTGGACCGACCTATGGCTGGTGGCCAAAGCAGCATGGCTGCATGCCACAAATGGGGCCCCCGGCCAGAGGCCGAAATGTAGCTGACAATCCTGACATGCAGCTCAGTCACGAATATAGAAACATTGCAGTGCCCTGCTGCCCCTGCCTACCTGCTGGTCCCTGGACGCAGCTTTCCCTCCTGAGCCTTGATCAGCATGGCTTCTACATGGCTCAACCTCTGCATGGCGCAACCTCTACATAGTGCAACTTCTGCATGGCGCAACCTCTGCATGGCGCAACCTCTGCAAAGTGCAACTTCTGCATGGCGCTACCTCTGCATGGCGCAACCTATGCATGGCGCTACCTCTGCATGGGGCAACCTCTGCATGGCGCAACCTCTGCATGGGGCAACTTTGTGCATGGTGCAACTTCTGCAAAGCAGCTCCTCCCGCTCCCTTCCCACACAACTATGGGTGCTGATCCACCCTGGTGGTCTGATACCCCGCTAGTACACTGTCCCAGCCCACCTGCTGGTCCCTGGACGGCTTTTCCTCGAGAGCCTTAAGCACAATGGCCTCCTCCTCCTGGGCCTCCAGAAATGCCTCCAGATTGGGGTCCAGGGGCTCGCTGCCATGCATTCGCACTATGGGCATCCGCTCGTTGAAATTCACCGTACGGGGTCTCACGCGCCGGCCGGTAAGAGGATGCATGGCGCAGGTGCAGATGTGCTACTGTGGCGTCAGTTGTTTGAGTCAGATTTCTCCCAAGGCTTGCCGCTCTGTTGGTTGCTGATTGTAAGAAGCAGGCTGGAGGCTGCAGCTGGCTCGCATGCGGCCAGCCGAAGGGGAGGGGCTACCTCTGCATGGGACAGCAGTGAAGAGGTGGCGACCAGACTTGGTCACAAGCTTTTAATGCTGCACTTCAACTCGAAATCTAGATCAAAATCCGCACAGCCGCACAATGATCCTACACGTCACCCCTCACCCCTCAACTAATGGCAGACGCTTTTGCGCCGGTGCAGATTGTTTTGTTCACTTCTAGCGCGTGCCGTGCTTTTAGGGACCACGTTTGCTACAGCAGAAACGTCGGGCAGGTGGAGCGCTGGGAGGACTGGGGGAGACTGACTTCAGGGAGCAAAAGGGCTGGGTCGAGATATCTCAGCTATGTAAATTTCGTGGAGACCCTAATCATAATTAGAGACTCCTTCCCCGTCATGATGACAGCGAGGGTGAGGCAAAACAGAGTCGAGACCGGTCAACGCTCAAAAATGTGCATATGAGACAAGCGTTGCAAAACATAAATTAGCAGGAGCCTTCCGAGTGGCTGAAGCTGGGGTTCCTTCTTTCCATGATTTTCGTGTCCAGGGTTTATAGCCCCAACCAAGCCTGAATCAATGCTGAACCCTGACCCCATGAGTGGTTGTCCCACCCCCCGCCTGGTCGATTATGCTTCATGTGTGTGCATACCCTCCACATTCGGCTTTATCATCTTACTTATCACAGCGTCCCCTGAATGCATGCATGCTGACTGAAATCCCTAAACAAAATGAAGTGTGATGGGTGAGACCTTCTCAAGTGTGACCGAGCATTATGCGACCGCTGACTCTATATTTTTGTGTCCTTCTATTCAATTCAATAGTGGATTATGTCATGATTGTTTCATAGCAATCCAATGAGCTCTAGAAACAGAGCAATGGAGGAAGAGGACTATGACCCGCCTCCCCGACGAAAGAAAGAAAAGTCCGTCAAAGACTTATATGGCTTCCGAATCGCCCTTAGAGGCCAACAGCGGCAAGAGCGGCAGGAATGCAGCACATCGGCGGAAGCTGCGCTGTCGGACTGGAGCTTCGTGGCACAAGGCCGAGCTTACCCGCGCGCGAGCACGCTGAAGAAGATGGTGCGGCGTGGCGTGCCCCCCGAGTACCGCTGCAGCGTTTGGATGCAGGTGTCGGGAGCGGTGGGCTTGAAGGGGGCCAAACCGACTAACTACTTTCGAGGCCTGGCCGCTTCAGGGTCCAAGTCAAGATCTTTGCACCAGATACAGCTGGTGAGCTGGAAAAACGCTCATACGTGCAGCCAATGCACACCCGTTCATAACCATGCAGCCCATGCAGCCCTTATTTGCCCATGCAACCCATTCATAACCATGCAGCCAGTTTATGCTTGTGCACCTCATTCATACTCGTGCGGCCCATTGATACCCGTGTGAACCCCATTCATACCTATACAGCCCATTCATACCTATGCCACCCATTTATAACCATGCAGTTCATTCATACCTATGCAACCTATTCATACCCATTCATAATCATGCAGCCCATGCGTTTGCTGGGAGGTGTTGAGTCTGCCGTCATGGGTTGCATGTCATGGGTTGAACTCATGCGATCGCCCATCTCGTTATTGGCCCATGTACGATTGCACACGGAACGACATCAACAAAAACATCCCATGCGCATGCGGTGCGGCGGGTGGGCTGCGCAGTTGATTTTATGGCTCTTCACTTACACGCAGTGTTTCATAACTCAGCTACATGTCAGCTACACTCCGGCCTCTGGCCGGGGGGGACAATTTGTGGCCAGCCATGCTGCTTTGGCCACCAGTCGTAGGCCGGCCCAAGTTTGGTCCCTATTGGGCCTTTCGTGGCCGTGGGGCGGCCTGGACTCGTAGCAAAAAAAAAAAAAAAATGCTCACAAATCAACCACATCACGATCTTAGGCTGATCCGGCCTGGTGCAACAAGCTCTGCTGCTCGGGCATTCTTGAGGGGGCAGCATGAGGACCAGTGTTGTGCAATATTTGCGCCGTAATTAAAAAGCGTGACAGTAATTACGGTCCCTTGCTTGTCAAAGTACCTGATTTTGCGTTGAGATCACGGTGGCTGATACTCAGTTACCTGAGTCAGCCACCGCAAGGACCGTAATCGGCACTGATGAGGGAGCTACTTTGACAAATGCTAAGAGATGCGCCACCACGCACGCCCCCCTCATCGCACGCCCCCCTCATCGCACGCCCCCCTCATTGCACGCCCCCCTCATCGCACGCCCCCCTCATCGCACGCCCCCCTCATCGCACACACCCCTCATCGCACGCCCCCCTCATCGCACGCCCCCCTCATCGCACGCCCCCCTCATCGCACGCCCCCCTCATCGCACGCCCCCCTCATCTGCTTATGCTTCCTGCCCCCCTGCTTGTGTTTCTGATGTCAAAATGTGTACTCACTCTTCTAGGACCCAACGGTGTGAAAAAGTATGAACATGGGTACTCGCATTATGTGAGCTGACTTCTTTGGGTGAGTGGCTCAGCTGAAATGGCCGATCGTACTGACTCTCGACTCGCCCTACTGATCGCCGATGGCTACCACTCACCTTATACAACAACGCTGCATGTGGTACGCCACTCGCCCAATACAGAGATCCTGCGTGTGGTGCGCAGGACCTGCCTCGATCCTTCCCAGGTCACAGCTGGCTGGAGAGTGCGGATGGTCAGGAGCTGCTGCTACGCGTGCTGGTGGCTTTCTCCTTGCACTGCCCGGATGTGGGGTACTGCCAGGGACTCAATTTCGTGGCCGCAATGCTGCTGCTGGCCACAGACCAGGTGGGTGTGAGGGGCTGGCCGGAGAGTGCGGGGGGGTAGGAGCTGGCCACTGACCAGGTGGGTGCGGGGGAGTTTTCCTTTTTTCGTGATTCGGCTACTTGTCAGCTACACTCCAGCCTCTGGCCAGGGGGGCCATTTGTGGCCAGCCATGCTAATTTGGTTACCTGTGCTAGGGTGAAATGGGTGCAGGGGCTGGCTGGGAAGGCCAGGGCACTAAACAAGGCGGTCGAAACCCTCAACCCTGAATCCTGGACCCTAAACCCTAAGTGGTTTGTCAACTTCGGAGTTGCTTACAGTCGCCTGGACCTGGTATGAGACATCATAAGTGCTGCGTAATTGCGCCGTAATTCAGAATTCCTGCAAGTTGTTACGATCCATTCCTGGTACAGGGAGTCTAGAACGATACATTTGCATTACAGAGACTGAACCTCAGCTCCATAATTCAGCCACCACTGTCAGGCCCGCATAATTGTGGCTCTGCACTGGTGATCAGGCTGGGGAGGAACGATTGCAGCATGTTGCTGAACGTACTTATAGTTAACGAGGGTTTAGGCCGCCTTGACCCGGTGGTGGGATCAAGGGAGGAACGTGCAGATTATGTAACAAATAAAATATTTTGTTTGGGAACAGCTTGAGGGGTAATACATGTATTGAAGTTTATCAAAGTCCAGTTGTAGCTAGGTGTTTCAAGGGCATGGATGGGTATCCCACCTGATTACCTAAACCCTAAACCCTAAACCCAAAACCCTATCCCCAGCGCAAGATCGATGACAAGCTCCTTACACAACAGTACATTCGAATTGCCTGACCTCATAGATAACGTTGTTTAGGGGTGAGGGACTCATTAAAATACGAAGTGTCGACATGTCAATGCCACTTTCAGTCAAAAATCCATCAAATTCATAGTTGTTTTAATCCAGATTTTGGCATGAGGGAAGCATTAAATAAACAGATCATACCCAGGGGACAGCAATTCAAATATATAGTACCCTACTGGGGCAAAAACGTATAATGCTGTACTCATACAACATTATATATTTATATGAGTACAGCCAGCCCTAGCTTTAGGTAGGCTTGGTTCCGCACCCCTGACACCCCTTAGGCATGAGCCCTCCTAAGGTGGTGGTTTTCATTTAGTGTGACCCATTAGCCCATTAGCTAAATCTATGTATGTATTGAAGTTATTGCTATGAAGTTCAAACAATTGACCACAGCCATTTTTTGAAGGGCCAGACAGAGAGGACTGGCGATTGGAAACCAGCGACAGGAACCAAAACACAACCTAAAACCCTAAAACCCTAACCCTAAACCCTAAAACCCTAAAACCACAAGGAGGCCTGCGGCAAGTTTTAGTGTCAAGCACTAGTCCACTTGCACAGGCTGACAGGCCGCCACCACTGAGCCATTGGGGACAAAGCCTGACAGACAGACATGGGTTCTTCCAATCAACACGGAGCATGCTGCGCAAGGACTCTAGTCCCTCACTCGTGTTTTTCTTTTTCGTGGCTCAGCTACCATTTAGCTTTGCGTCAGCTACCAGTCAGCTACAGTTCAGCTACCAGCCAGCTACAGTTAAGCTACCAGTCAGCTACAATTCAGCTACCAGCCAGCTACATATCAGCCCCCACCTCAGCCAGTTGCTCCTTGCAGGGCCAGCCATGCTGATTGGTCCACCGGCTGTAGGCCAGTCAAGGTCCAACCCCGATTGGGACGGCACGTAACTGGGTGCGGCTCAAAGAAGGTTGACTCATGGTAAAAAAAGGTCGGAAAAGGAAGACTCAACTAGTCGAAAGATGAAGCTCTGACCTCACTAAGCCGTAATGCAGATCCGTTGTCCTGAAAGCTCTCTATAGTGAACGTCTAGGTGATGACTAGGCCTACTGCCAAACGTCTAGGTGATGACTAGGCCTACCGCCAAACGTCTAGGTGATGACTAGGCCTACTGCCAAACGTCTAGGTGATGACTAGGCCTACCGCCAAACGTCTAGGTGATGACTAGGCCTACCGCCAAACGTCTAGGTGATGACTAGGCCTACCGCCAAACGTCTAGGTGATGACTAGGCCTACCGCCAAACGTCTAGGTGATGACTAGGCGTACCGCCAAACGTCTAGGTGATGACTAGGCATACAGCCAAACGTCTAGGTGATGACTAGACGTACCGCCAAACGTCTAGGTGATGACTAGGCCTACCGCCAAACGTCTAGGTGATGACTAGGCCTACCGCCAAACGTCTAGGTGATGACTAGGCTTACCGCCAAACGTCTAGGTGATGACTAGGCATACCGCCAAACGTCTAGGTGATGACTAGGCCTACCGCCAAACGTCTAGGTGATGACTAGGCATACCGCCAAACGTCTAGGTGATGACTAAGCCTACCGCCAAACGTCTAGGTGATGACTAGGCGTACCGCCCAAGGCCCCCCTTGACTCTAAATCCAAGACTAAGATAACAGTTTCATTGTTTTTCGGATTTTGGTCTTCCTGTCTAGAAGCCAGGGGTGTGAAAAAGTGTGACTGGGTGGGGAAAGTGTGGGTGTGCTACAGTAGAAATGTAGCTGAAGCACGCTAAAACAAACAGCAAACAACCCTGCGCTCTTCATTTCTTTGCCCGACCTCTGCAGGACGATGAGAATGCCTTCTGGCTGCTGGTCACGCTTGTAGAAAAGTAGAAATGTAGCTGATACACGCTAAGACAAACAGCAACGAACCCTGTTCTTCGTCTCTTTGCAGGACGATGAGAATGCCTTCTGGCTGCTGGTCACGCTCGTTGAAAAGCTGCTGCTCCCCAAAACGTTCTCGGAATCGTTGGAGGGTTGCCTGGTGAGTAGTAATCAAGCTGTCGGACACAATCTGAAGCTAGACAGGCACATAGGCGACTGGGATCAGATGTGTGCTAGGCTTTGCATGCCTCATCTGACCCTCCATACAAAGATGCCTTGTCCTGCTGGTGTCCATGCCGCACACTGCATATGCCTGACCCAAGACAAGCTGGACACACACGGTATCAGCTAGGGAGGCATGTGCGACCTGGATCCGACTCTTCATACATAGATGCTGCTTGCTGGTGTCCGTGCCACGCACTGCATATGCCTGACCCAAGACAAGCTGGACACACTGCGAAGAAAGAGAGGGGGGAAATGGATAGAAAGAAAAAAAGGAAGAAAGAAAGAAAGCTACGCCACGTGGGAGGCGTGAGAGCTAAGGCAACAGCGCAGCCTGGGCTGAAGCCACATCCGCGCCGTTACCGTACAATCTGGATTTTGGACGCACTGCATAAGCTAGGCAGGCGTGTGCAGCAGGGATCTGACGTGGCTGCTCCTTTGCGCGTGCTTCAGCTACATTTCAGCTACATCAAGGCCTACGGCCGAGTAGGCCTTGAGCAGCAAGCCCTTTTTTGCTTGGGCCAGTGGCTGAAAGCCAGTCAAGCTTGGGTCCCCCCCCCCTGATCTGAGATTGAGATGTGTACACTGGGCATCATCAAGATCATCAAACCACCTTCACCCTAAACCCTAAACCATCTTCCCTCATAAGCCCTAAACCACCCTCCCCATTAACCCTAAACCCTCTTCACCCTTTACCATAAACCACCTTCACCCTTCACCCTACACCACCTTCACCCTAAACCCTAAACGAATTTCCCCCATTAACCCTTAACCACCCTCCCCTGTTGACCCTAAATCCTTCTCTCCCTAAACCATAAACCACCTTCCCCCATTAACCCTAACTCACCTTCACCCTCAACCCTAAACCACCTTAACCATAAAGCACCTTCACCTTGAACCCTTAACGACCTTCCCCCATTAACCCTTAACCACCTTCACCCTCTACCCGAGACCACCTAAATCATGAACCACCTTCACCCTGAGCCCTAAACCACCTCACCCCATTATCCCTAACCCGCCTTCACTCTAAACCCCAAACCACATAAATCCTAAACCACCTTCACCCTAAACCCTAACCAGGTGGAGATGCGTGCACTGGGCATCATTATGGATGGCAAGCTCCCCAGGCTGAGCCGACACCTGAACCAGCTGGGCACAGATACGCAGATCTTTGCCACAGACTGGTACGCGTGGCATGCCTTTGGGGAACAAGGGATGGATTCCGAGATGTAGCTGAAATGTAGCTTAGGCATTACAAATCAATAGGGCATTACACATTAACAGGGATGGATGCTATGCTGTAGCTGAATTGTAGCTGAAGCATTACAAATTAACAGGGATGGATGCTATGCTGTTGCCGAATTGTAGCTGAAGCATTGCAAATATATGGTGGTGCAAGGGACACAAAGGATGTCCCAGGCAGCTCTTTGCCACAGACTTGCATGCGTTTAAAGAACGCGTCAGGAGGGGTGGGTGCGTAACAAAAACGTCCATGACAAAAACTGAAGGCGATGTGGCAACGTCATTGATGCAAGGTTGCCGAGAGTTGTCGGGGGGGTGCCGGATCTTTGGCCAGTGTAGGCAGTACGGTACAGCACATTTTTTTGAATAAAACGCTTCAGGGTGGGTGGATGCGTAACCAAAAGTGTAACAGAGCACGATAAACGGTGAATGCGTTGTGGAGAGTCGCCTGGGGATGCCGGATCTTCAGCCAGTGCAGGCAGTATGGTTCGCATGGCATGCGTTTGAAAAAAACGCTTCTGGGTGGGTGGATGTGTAACCTAGCACATTACAAAGCATACAAAAATGTGAAGGTGACATTGGTGGTGTTGAGAGTTGACTGGGGGACATCCACTTGTTCAAAGAGCCTGGCCCTGCCCTGCCCAGCCCTCCCTCCTCTGCCCTGACCTGCCCAGCCCTGCTCTGCCCTGCCCTGTTGTGCCCTGCCCAGCCCAGTCCTGCCTAGCCGGGCCCAGTCCTGCTCTGTCCTCATCAGCCCTGTCCTGTTGTGCCCAGCCCGCCTCTGCCTCATCTGCCCAGCCCTGCCCAGCCCTCCTCTGCCCTGCCCCGCCCAGCCCCGCCTCTCCATGCCCCCCCCCCTCCTCTGCTCTGCCCTCCTTCTGCCCTGCCAGCCACACGGTGTCCTGCTCACCCCGTCATGCCTTATGCAACAGCGTACACCATGCGCCTCACATTTCCCGCATGCATGCCCTTGTGCACATGGCCACCTCTGTGGCCTCCTTGGCCACATGGCTGATCACAACCCAAACTCTTCACACTTCCGCTGCGTGCCTGGCAGCAAAGTCACGGACCTTAACAATCTAGCTGGACTGCACTGTCTGTCCACGTGCTTCCTTAACCCCCAACATGTAACCCTACACCCCTGTCGAGGTTCATAAACCCTTGACCCTCAACCCTACCCCCCCTGTCGAGGTTCATAAACCCTTGACCCTCAACCCTACCCCCCCTGTCGAGGTTCATAAACCCTTGACCCTCAACCCTACCTCCCCTGTCGAGGTTCATAAACCCTTGACCCTCAACCCTACCCCCCCTGTCGAGGTTCATAAACCCTTGACCCTCAACCCTACCTCCCCTGTCGAGGTTCATAAACCCTTGACCCTCAACCCTACCTCCCCTGTCGAGATTCATAAACCCTTGACCCTCAACCCTACCCCCCCTGTCGTGGTTCATAAACCCTTGACCCTCAACCCTACCTCCCCTGTCGAGGTTCATAAACCCTTGACCCTCAACCCTACCTCCCTGTCGAGGTTCATAAACCCTTGACCCTCAACCCTACCTCCCCTGTCGAGGTTCATAAACCCTTGACCCTCAACCCTACCCCCCCTGTCGAGGTTCATAAACCCTTGACCCTCAACCCTACCTCCCTGTCGAGGTTCATAAACCCTTGACCCTCAACCCTACCTCCCTGTCGAAGTTCATAAACCCTTGACCCTCAACCCTACCTCCCTGTCGAGGTTCATAAACCCTTGACCCTCAACCCTACCTCCCCTGTCGAGGTTCATAAACCCTTGACCCTCAACCCTACCCCCCCTGTCGAGGTTCATAAACCCTTGACCCTCAACCCTACCCCCCCTGTCGAGGTTCATAAACCCTTGACCCTCAACCCTACCTCCCTGTCGAGGTTCATAAACCCTTGACCCTCAACCCTACCTCCCTGTCGAGGTTCATAAACCCTTGACCCTCAACCTACCTCCCTGTCGTGGTTCATAAACCCTTGACCCTCAACCCTACCTCCCTGTTGAGGTTCATAAACCCTTGACCCTCAACCCTACCTCCCTGTAGGTTCATAAACCTTAACCCTACCCCTCTGTAGGTGCCTAAATCCTCAGCCCTACCCCCCTGTAGGTGCCTAAACTCTTAACCCCTGTAGGTTCATAAACCCTTAACCCTAAAGTCTAGTAGGTGTCTTAACCCTGAACCCTTTCTTCCTGCAGGTTCTTGTGCTTGTTCTGCAAGTCGTTTCCCTCTGAGACAGCTGCGCGGGTACTGGACGCGGTGTTCAATGAGGGCAGCAAGGTGTTGTACCGAGTGGCGCTGGCGCTGCTCAAGCTGCAGGAGCACATGCTGCTGAACTGCGACGATCCAGGTACGGGAGATCTAGATCTTGGTTGATATTTGAGATCTAGGAGATCTTGGGTGATGATTGCGCTGCTCAAGCTGCAGAAGCACATGCTTCTGAACTGCGATGAACCAGGTCCGGGAGATCTAGGGCTTGATCATGAGTGGCCCTGGGTCTAGGGAGATGTTGTTGTTACAAAGTTGACGCGACCACCCACAGCCTTTTGCGAAAGGGCCGGGCAGAGCGAACCGGGGAGAAACCAGAAAACAGTGGAAAGAGACAGGCACCAGAGATCTAGCGTTTGATCTTGGGTGGCCCTGTCGCTGCTGGACCTACAGGAGACCATGCTCCTGAAGTGCGAAGATCCACAACTGGGAGATCCCGGATTTGATTATGGGTGGTGATGGCGCTGCCCAAGATGCACGGGACCCTCCTTCTAACATGTGATGAATTGATGATCCAGGTGTGACTCGAGGGCAGCGCCAGCGCCATCACCAGCCAAGATAAACCTAGATGTCCCTAAAACTCCCTAGGTCTCCGAGGGGAAATATGGGCAATCTATAATTCAATATAGGGTATGCTCTACCGTAGATTTGATAGGCCTGCCCTTAGGTGTGAAAAAATGCATTTTTGCATTATTTAATTACCAAACTTGAAATGTCCATTGTCCATATCCCCTTGCTTGACACTGCTTCTCCCCTCCTTGTCGCCATGACAGGGGATATCGTTGTGTCGCTCAAGGAGAGTGCGGCGATCCTACACAACCGGGACCGCCTAATGTGCATATCCCCTTGCTTGACACTGCTCCTCCCCTCCTTGTCGCCATGACAGGGGATATCATTGTGTCACTCAAGGAGTGCGCGGCGATCCTACACAACCGGGACCGCCTCATGCTCATGGCCTTCGACGACATCGGTAGCTTCCCCATGAAGGCCATCCATAAAGCAAGGGCGGTGGCACAAGTTGAGGTGCAGGAGGTACGGGATTGTTGGCGCAAGGGTTGGGAGGCAGGCCACTCTAAACCTGTGATGTGAACCCTGGATCTGGACCTTGGACCCGGCATGGTCGGGGCACGGGCGGTGGAGGTGCAGGAGGTGTGGCAAGAATACGGCTCGCCGAAGGCAAAGTGACCATATTCACACTTTTTTAAACCGCTGGCACCTGGAAAAGTAAGTCTACGTTTTCAAATGATAAACACGTGGAGCAGGACCGCAAGGCGGCCCAAACCCTAGACCCTAAACACGGGGAGCAGGACCGTAAGGCGGCCCAAACCCTAGACCCTAAACACGGGGAGCAGGACCGCAAGGCGGCCCAAACCCTAGACCCTAAACACGGGGAGCAGGACCGCAAGGCGGCCCAAACCCCAGACCCTAAACACGTGGAGCAGGACCGCAAGGCGGCCCAAACCCTAGACCCTAAACACGGGGAGCAGGACCGCAAGGCGGCCCAAACCCTAGACCCTAAACACGGGGAGCAGGACCGCAAGGCGGCCCAAACCCTAGACCCTAAACACGGGGAGCAGGACCGCAAGGCGGCCCAAACCCTAGACCCTAAACACGGGGAGCAGGACCGCAAGGCGGCCCAAACCCTAGACCCTAAACACGGGGAGCAGGACCGCAAGGCGGCCCAAACCCTAGACCCTAAACACGGGAAGCAGGACCGCAAGGCGGCCCAAACCCTAGACCCTAAACACGGGGAGCAGGACCATAAGGCGGCCCAAACCCTAGACCCTAAACACGGGGAGCAGGACCGCAAGGCGGCCCAAACCCTAGACCCTAAACACGGGGAGCAGGACCGTAAGGCGGCCCAAACCCTAGACCCTAAACACGGGGAGCAGGACCGCAAGGCGGCCCAAACCCTAGACCCTAAACACGGGGAGCAGGACCGCAAGGCGGCCCAAACCCTAGACCCTAAACACGGGGAGCAGGACCGTAAGGCGGCCCAAACCCTAGACCCTAAACACGGGGAGCAGGACCGCAAGGCGGCCCAAACCCTAGACCCTAAACACGGGGAGCAGGACCGCAAGGCGGCCCAAACCCTAGAACCTAAACACGGGGAGCAGGACCGCAAGGCGGCCCAAACCCTAGACCCTAAACACGGGGAGCAGGACCGCAAGGCGGCCCAAACCCTAGACCCTAAACACGGGGAGCAGGACCATAAGGCGGCCCAAACCCTAGACCCTAAACACGGGGAGCAGGACCGCAAGGCGGCCCAAACCCTAGACCCTAAACACGGGGAGCAGGACCGTAAGGCGGCCCAAACCCTAGACCCTAAACACGGGGAGCAGGACCGCAAGGCGGCCCAAACCCTAGACCCTAAACACGGGGAGCAGGACCGCAAGGCGGCCCAAACCCTAGACCCTAAACACGGGGAGCAGGACCGTAAGGCGGCCCAAACCCTAGACCCTAAACACGGGGAGCAGGACCGTAAGGCGGCCCAAACCCTAGACCCTAAACACGGGGAGCAGGACCGCAAGGCGGCCCAAACCCTAGACCCTAAACACGGGAGCAGGACCGCAAGGCGGCCCAAACCCTAGAACCTAAACACGGGGAGCAGGACCGCAAGGCGGCCCAAACCCTAGACCCTAAACACGGGGAGCAGGACCGTAAGGCGGCCCAAACCCTAGACCCTAAACACGGGGAGCAGGACCATAAGGCGGCCCAAACCCTAGACCCTAAACACGGGGAGCAGGACCGCAAGGCGGCCCAAACCCTAGACCCTAAACACGGGGAGCAGGACCGTAAGGCGGCCCAAACCCTAGACCCTAAACACGGGGAGCAGGACCGCAAGGCGGCCCAAACCCTAGACCCTAAACACGGGGAGCAGGACCGCAAGGCGGCCCAAACCCTAGACCCTAAACACGGGGAGCAGGACCGCAAGGCGGCCCAAACCCTAGACCCTAAACACGGGGAGCAGGACCGCAAGGCGGCCCAAACCCTAGACCCTAAACACGGGGAGCAGGACCGTAAGGCGGCCCAAACCCTAGACCCTAAACACGGGGAGCAGGACCGCAAGGCGGCCCAAACCCTAGACCCTAAACACGGGGAGCAGGACCGTAAGGCGGCCCAAACCCTAGACCCTAAACACGGGGAGCAGGACCGCAAGGCGGCCCAAACCCTAGACCCTAAACACGGGGAGCAGGACCGCAAGGCGGCCCAAACCCTAGACCCTAAACACGGGGAGCAGGACCGCAAGGCGGCCCAAACCCTAGACCCTAAACACGGGGAGCAGGACCGTAAGGCGGCCCAAACCCTAGACCCTAAACACGGGGAGCAGGACCGCAAGGCGGCCCAAACCCTAGACCCTAAACACGGGGAGCAGGACCGTAAGGCGGCCCAAACCCTAGACCCTAAACACGGGGAGCAGGACCATAAGGCGGCCCAAACCCTAGACCCTAAACACGGGGAGCAGGACCGCAAGGCGGCCCAAACCCTAGACCCTAAACACGGGGAGCAGGACCGCAAGGCGGCCCAAACCCTAGACCCTAAACACGGGGAGCAGGACCGCAAGGCGGCCCAAACCCTAGACCCTAAACACGGGGAGCAGGACCGCAAGGCGGCCCAAACCCTAGACCCTAAACACGGGGAGCAGGGCCGTAAGGCGGCCCAAACCCTAGACCCTAAACACGGGGAGCAGGACCTGAAGGCGGCCCAAACCCTAGACCCTAAACACGGGAGCAGGACCGCAAGGCGGCCCAAACCCTAGACCCTAAACACGGGGAGCAGGACCGCAAGGCGGCCCAAACCCTAGACCCTAAACACGGGGAGCAGGACCGCAAGGCGGCCCAAACCCTAGACCCTAAACACGGGGAGCAGGACCGCAAGGCGGCCCAAACCCTAGACCCTAAACACGGGGAGCAGGACCGCAAGGCGGCCCAAACCCTAGACCCTAAACACGGGGAGCAGGACCGTAAGGCGGCCCAAACCCTAGACCCTAAACACGGGGAGCAGGGCCGTAAGGCGGCCCAAACCCTAGACCCTAAACACGGGGAGCAGGACCGTAAGGCGGCCCAAACCCTAGACCCTAAACACGGGGAGCAGGACCGCAAGGCGGCCCAAACCCTAGACCCTAAACACGGGGAGCAGGACCGCAAGGCGGCCCAAACCCTAGACCCTAAACACGGGGAGCAGGACCGTAAGGCGGCCCAAACCCTAGACCCTAAACACGGGGAGCAGGACCGCAAGGCGGCCCAAACCCTAGACCCTAAACACGGGGAGCAGGATCGTAAGGCGGCCCAAACCCTAGACCCTAAACACGGGGAGCAGGACCATAAGGCGGCCCAAACCCTAGACCCTAAACACGGGGAGCAGGACCGCAAGGCGGCCCAAACCCTAGACCCTAAACACGGGGAGCAGGACCGCAAGGCGGCCCAAACCCTAGACCCTAAACACGGGGAGCAGGACCGCAAGGCGGCCCAAACCCTAGACCCTAAACACGGGGAGCAGGACCGCAAGGCGGCCCAAACCCTAGACCCTAAACACGGGGAGCAGGACTGTAAGGCGGCCCAAACCCTAGACCCTAAACACGGGGAGCAGGGCCGTAAGGCGGCCCAAACCCTAGACCCTAAACACGGGGAGCAGGACCGCAAGGCGGCCCAAACCCTAGACCCTATACACGTGGAGCAGGACCGCAAGGCGGCCCAAACCCTAGACCCTAAACACGGGGAGCAGGACCGCAAGGCGGCCCAAACCCTAGACCCTAAACACGGGGAGCAGGACCGCAAGGCGGCCCAAACCCTAGACCCTAAACACGGGGAGCAGGACCGCAAGGCGGCCCAAACCCTAGACCCTAAACACGGGGAGCAGGACCATAAGGCGGCCCAAACCCTAGACCCTAAACACGGGGAGCAGGACCGCAAGGCGGCCCTAACCCTAGACCCTAAACACGGGGAGCAGGACCGTAAGGCGGCCCAAACCCTAGACCCTAAACACGGGGAGCAGGGCCGTAAGGCGGCCCAAACCCTAGACCCTAAACACGGGGAGCAGGACCGCAAGGCGGCCCAAACCCTAGACCCTAAACACGGGGAGCAGGACCATAAGGCGGCCCAAACCCTAGACCCTAAACACGGGGAGCAGGACCGTAAGGCGGCCCAAACCCTAGACCCTAAACACGGGGAGCAGGACCGCAAGGCGGCCCAAACCCTAGACCCTAAACACGGGGAGCAGGGCCGTAAGGCGGCCCAAACCCTAGACCCTAAACACGGGGAGCAGGACCGCAAGGCGGCCCAAACCCTAGACCCTAAACACGGGGAGCAGGACCGTAAGGCGGCCCAAACCCTAGACCCTAAACACGGGGAGCAGGACCATAAGGCGGCCCAAACCCTAGACCCTAAACACGGGGAGCAGGACCGCAAGGCGGCCCAAACCCTAGACCCTAAACACGGGGAGCAGGACCGTAAGGCGGCCCAAACCCTAGACCCTAAACACGGGGAGCAGGACCGCAAGGCGGCCCAAACCCTAGACCCTAAACACGGGGAGCAGGACCGCAAGGCGGCCCAAACCCTAGACCCTAAACACGGGGAGCAGGGCCGTAAGGCGGCCCAAACCCTAGACCCTAAACACGGGGAGCAGGACCTGAAGGCGGCCCAAACCCTAGACCCTAAACACGGGAGCAGGACCGCAAGGCGGCCCAAACCCTAGACCCTAAACACGGGGAGCAGGACCGCAAGGCGGCCCAAACCCTAGACCCTAAACACGGGGAGCAGGACCGCAAGGCGGCCCAAACCCTAGACCCTAAACACGGGGAGCAGGACCGCAAGGCGGCCCAAACCCTAGACCCTAAACACGGGGAGCAGGACCGCAAGGCGGCCCAAACCCTAGACCCTAAACACGGGGAGCAGGACCGTAAGGCGGCCCAAACCCTAGACCCTAAACACGGGGAGCAGGGCCGTAAGGCGGCCCAAACCCTAGACCCTAAACACGGGGAGCAGGACCGCAAGGCGGCCCAAACCCTAGACCCTAAACATGTGGAGCAGGACCGCAAGGCGGCCCAAACCCTAGACCCTAAACACGGGGAGCAGGACCGCAAGGCGGCCCAAACCCTAGACCCTAAACACGGGGAGCAGGACCGCAAGGCGGCCCAAACCCTAGACCCTAAACACGGGGAGCAGGACCGCAAGGCGGCCCAAACCCTAGATCCTAAACACGGGGAGCAGGACCGCAAGGCGGCCCAAACCCTAGACCCTAAACACGGGGAGCAGGACCGCAAGGCGGCCCAAACCCTAGACCCTAAACACGGGGAGCAGGACCGTAAGGCGGCCCAAACCCTAGACCCTAAACACGGGGAGCAGGACCGCAAGGCGGCCCAAACCCTAGACCCTAAACACGGGGAGCAGGACCGCAAGGCGGCCCAAACCCTAGACCCTAAACACGGGGAGCAGGACCGCAAGGCGGCCCAAACCCTAGACCCTAAACACGGGGAGCAGGACCGTAAGGCGGCCCAAACCCTAGACCCTAAACACGGGGAGCAGGGCCGTAAGGCGGCCCAAACCCTAGACCCTAAACACGGGGAGCAGGACCGCAAGGCGGCCCAAACCCTAGACCCTAAACATGTGGAGCAGGACCGCAAGGCGGCCCAAACCCTATACCCTAAACACGGGGAGCAGGACCGTAAGGCGGCCCAAACCCTAGACCCTAAACACGGGGAGCAGGACCGCAAGGCGGCCCAAACCCTAGACCCTAAACACGGGGAGCAGGACCGCAAGGCGGCCCAAACCCTAGACCCTAAACACAGGGAGCAGGACCATAAGGCGGCCCAAACCCTAGACCCTAAACACGGGGAGCAGGACCGCAAGGCGGCCCAAACCCTAGACCCTAAACACGGGGAGCAGGACCGTAAGGCGGCCCAAACCCTAGACCCTAAACACGGGGAGCAGGGCCGTAAGGCGGCCCAAACCCTAGACCCTAAACACGGGGAGCAGGACCGCAAGGCGGCCCAAACCCTAGACCCTAAACACGGGGAGCAGGACCATAAGGCGGCCCAAACCCTAGACCCTAAACACCTACCGGTGATGTGAACCCATCTTCTGAAGCCTGGACCAGGTGTTGGGGGAGGCGGCGTAAACCCCAATCTGTTAACCCTGAACCAGGTGTTGCGGTAGCGCAGGGTGGCCTAAACCCTAATCCCTAAACCCTGAATGGGTGTTTGGGGGGCAGGAGGCGGCCTTAACCCTAACCCATACGCCCTGAATTAGGTGTGACAGGACCAGGAGGCGGCCTAACCCTAATCCATAAACCCCGAATTACGGTATGCGTTGTGGGAACAGGAGGCGACCACTAACACAAGCTCTGAACCTTCAACTATAAAACCTGTACTGAATGTTGCGAGAGCGGAAGGCGGCCTACACGTCAAGCTCTTCACCCTTCACTTCCTATGCTCAATTAGGTGTTGCAGTAGCAGGAGGTGGCCTACACCCTAATCCATAAACCTTGAACCAGGTGTTGTGGGAGCAGGAGGCGGCCTACACCCTGAACCCCGAACCCTTATCTATAAATATATAGTTATAGAGACTAAGTGTTGCGGAGACAGGAGGCGACCTTAGCCTAAACCCTAATCCTTAATTATACACTTTAAACCCTGATCCCTAAACCCTGAACTAAATTTTGTGTGTGCAGGAGGCGACCTTAGCCCTGAATCATAATCCATAAACCCCGAACCAGGTGTTACGAGAGAGGAATGCAGCCCGGCGCCGTCAGGAGCTCAAAGACAAGCTGGAGGCAAAGCGGAGACACAAGGATGAGGAGGACGAGAGGAGGATGGAGGAGGGTGAGTCTAGAGAGGGAGGGGACAGTGCAGGTGCAGGGAAGAGGAGGCTGTTGGAAGGGTGGGGCAGTGCCAACACAAGGAGGAGGGAGGAGGGTGGGCTTGGAGGGATATAGTGCAAACATTAATGAGGATGTTATTGGATGGGTGGGGCAGCGCAGGTGATGCAGAGATGATAATTTGGATGGGGGATGGAGGAGGAGGATTTTGGAAGGGGGTGGCTGCAGTCCAGGAGTAGGGACAACTCTTCTCTTGAACCGTATTCCTCCCCGCATGCAAAAGCAGGCAAACACAATATTGCTCAATCGCCGCTTGCCGCCGTGCCCTTGGCCTCAGCTTCAATCCACCTTCTGAGAATCCTTTCTGCACATCTACCATTCCCTCCACTCTTACTTCATGTGCGACCCCAGCCCAGCCCAGCCCAGCCCATCCCACCAATCCCATCACTCGTGCTCTGTATTAGGCGAGGGGTAGCCATTGGCGACCAGGAGGGCGTGTCCAATATAAGTCGGAGCGTCAATTTCAGCCTAGCCACTCGTCGAAAGAAGTTGGGGCGCATCCCCACTTTTCCACACCTTTGGCTCCTAGAAAAGCAAGTCTAAATTTTGAAATCAGGAACACTCTGCCCATCACCCTATCATTTCATGTTCACTCAGACATTCCGGATGACAAAAGCAAAGCCCAGGACCTGGCGCAGGCGCTGCACGGCGGTGCGATGCAAATCGGGCGCGGGCTGGGCGCGGTAGCCAACCGTGCCAGGGCGGCAGCGTACATGCTTGGGGACGCGGCTGCAGCGGGGTTCCCAAGCGCGGACGAGCAACATCGGCGCCAGCAGCAGAGGCAGCAACAGCAGCGTCAACGGCAACAGCGGCCGCGAGATAGCGACGAGGATGAGGACGAAGAGAGGGGGGAGGAGGAGGACGAGGACGAGGAGGAGCCTGCTCCTCGGCACTTGCGAGCTGGTCAGAAGGTGATTAGGGCTCAGAGATCTGTAGATCTTCAGGGACTTAGGGTTCAGAGATATGTAGATATATGGGGCATAGGGTTTCAGAGATATGTTAAACTACAGGATGATAGGGTTCAGAGATCTGTAGATCTTCAGGGTCTTAGGGTTCAGATATATTTAGATCTACAGGGGCATAGAGTTTCAGAGATCTGTATATCTTCAGGATCATAAGGTTCAGAGATCTGTAGATCTGCAGGGTCATAGGGTTTCAGAGATCTGTAAAATCTACAGAATCATAGGCTTCAGAGATCCTTTAGATTACAAGGACATAGGGCTCAGAGATCTGCAGATCTACAGGGTCATAGGGTTTGGAGATATGTAGATCTACAGGGTCATGGGGATCTGTAGATCTACAGAGTCATAGGGCTCAAGAGTTTTTAGATCTGCAGGATCAACAGGGCTGGCCTCATTGGGCTTGCCTTGCTCACCAGTGGAGCCCTCGGTGAATGCTTTGCACGAGTTCTGAAGATCGACAGATCTCTTGCAGGCTTGTCTCTTGTCCAAAGAGGGTCACTTGCCTAAAGATCCTCAGACGTGTGACTCTAGAGATCTGTCTCCATGAAGATCTTACTTCTGGTGATCTCAATATGGAGATCCACCCCTGGAGATCTGAACCGCGAAATCTGACTTCCTAAATGTTTGAACGTGAAGATCTGCCTCTGCAGATCTGACCCTAAAGATCTGACTCCTTGTAGATCTGACTCTTTCAGGGTCTGACAAGTGGTTGTTAGCGGTTGTACCATCCTGCCCCCTCGCAGGTGCAGCAAAACGTGGTGACCAAAAACCTGGGTAAGGCCGTGAAGAACGTGGAGGGGGCTGCCAATAGCAACCCAGTGGGGCGGGCCGTGTTGGGGACGGCAGGCTACATGGTGGACACCGCGGGATATGTTGTGCGTGGCACTGCGGGCAAGGTGGTGGAGACGACGGGGATGGTGGTGAGAGGTGCTGGGCAAGCTGCTTCCAGGTTGGGGAGGACGACTAGTGTGGAGAGCGATGCCGTGTCCTCTCCTAATGGCGCCAATGGCCGCGGGGCGGGCATGCCGCGTGCGGCGCCTGCCGGGCGGAATCGGCAGCCGGTGCGCGAGCCGGTGGAGAGCGAAGAGGAGGACGAAGAGGGGAGCGGCGACGAGGAGGCATCGCCGAGCCATGTGCAGCAGGGGGGGAGACAGGGCTCCCATCAGCCCTCATCAGCAAAAGCGGACAGGGTGGTAAACAAAGGCTTAAAGACGCGCAGGGCTAAGGAGATTGTGATAGACGAGGAGGAGGAGGAGGAGAAGGTGGTGGTGGTGCCGACTCAGAATGTGTTGAGCAAGGGATTCGGGTTGGTGGCGCGTGGAGCGAGGCAGGCCGTGTCTAGGATTGGGGACGTGACGACGGGGGGTATCAAGAAGCTGGCTGGCGGCGCTGCGGAGAATAGTGATGATGATGATGATGATGTTGATGCCGAGACCAACAGCCAGGTGTCGCCAAGGCCTCCGCTCCGGGCCTCGCGCGGGCCGCCTGCTGCAGCGGCGACCGGGGGGGCTGGGCCTGCACGGGTCGTGAGGGGTAGGCGGCAGGAGGTTGAGGAGGAGGAAGAGGAGGAGGAGGAGGAGGTGGAGATGACTGCGAAGCAGAGGTGGCTTCTGGCCCAACAGCAACGCAGGAGAAAGTGAATGAGGCATACCCTTCCTGCCCTTCTTATTGGGCATGCCCTTTTTAGGAGGCATGCACTTCCTGTCCTTCTTAATGGGCATGCACTTCCTGCCCTTTTTAAGGTTTGGGCACTCAGGCCTTTGGATGGTAGGCAGGACAACCATCATGTGACCAGCCTACCATCACACACATTTAGAGCGGTGCATACCCGCAGGGCCCTACTGAGCGCTCAGCCGCGTGGGGCTGGTAGGGAATGACTAAGCTCAATTCTAGACAGTAGACACCATGCACAGCCCGGACCATGGTGCAGCCATGCCACCCTCCTATGTGAGAGTCCAGGACCATGGAACTGGTGGTCTAGACAGGGGGAGAGACCGAGAGAGAGAGGATCGTTTGGCGGGTTCGATCCCTCAACGTTCGGTTAAGGTACCACCACACGTGTTCCCAGCACTGCCTCTGGTGTGTGTGTGCTCTTACTCCTTGCGCTGTACCGGTATAGATGTAGAGTAATGTTAAAATGAACTGACAACCTGGGGTCATAACAACTCAACGATAAAGATGCAGAATCCATGGACCTGGAGTCCGGACACGTGGTGGTCACTGGCCTCACATACGGGGCTCTCACAGCACGCTACAGCATCTGTTCTATATCCAGCATGCTTTTTCTAGGAGTCTAGCTGTCCATTTGTTGTCCTTACCATGTTGGTCAATATTTAATTGAACGATTTCTCTTCTCCGACTGTTCAACAAGTAACGGTGCGAGCCTCGTGATTTTTTACGGATTTCTTCATTTCCAGTCCTCAGATTCTGCGTTGTAATGGGGGAACAGGCTTAACATGACATGCTTATTCAGAACGGTGCATAGCCGCTGGATGCTCCGACCGCGTGGGGCTGGTAGGGAATGACTGAACTCAATTCCAGTAACGATGCACAGCCTGGACTATGGTGCAGCCATGCCACCCTCCTGCATGACATGTACCATGTGAAGTTTGTACAGTCCAGCAGAGCATCACCTTTGATGCATGGGACATGTGCCCGTAGACCGGCAAAGGCACTTGATAGGCCAAGTGGCTTCCACCAGCTATACCAGGCTGGGCAGGGTTGGGATGCACCTGCTTTCGTGGCGGCCGATCCCACGTGTGCATGGCCCAGAGGTGTAACGTCACTGACTTGATACGCTAGGGCAGCAAGTGAGGACCAGTGCCCCCCCTGGGCATGCACTGATGCAACTAACACATAACCATGTAGAGCAGCTTTCATGACCCTGTATATCGGGATAGGGCGGAGCGCCACCATCTGAGAGTTATAGGAGGTCAAGTGGTGAGGCTGGCCGCCAGCCATCCGAAGGGGGGAGGAATATCCCGGGATGGGGCGGGTCGCCTGCCATCCGAGGGTAGTAGGGCGCCTTAAGTAGGAGTGATGCTAGTCAGCAGCCCCCTGGCGAAGGGCCGCCGATTGAGGGCAGCGGTCGCCGTGTTAGTGAACACCAGCCCAGCCAAGGTCCATCAGGGGCGGGGAATGGGGGTGGTGGATCCGGTTCTAGCTCCAGCACTGAAGATCCTGGATCCGAGGGCCCTGACGGGCAATGATCTGGTGACAAGGGGGAGGAGTCCAATAAGGAGGAAGAGGCCAGGCTTAAAATAGAGCAGGTGGAGATGAACGTGACGTTGCAGCAGCAGATGACGCAGTCACTTCTGGGTGACCGTAACGTGGCCAAGTGCACCAAAATCCCCAATGTCCAGGGCAATGTTCCGATGTTAGACATGTCTCAGCCTGGGGCTGTGACTGTTAGGAAATATTGCCAAGCGTGCTTCGCATGGGGGTCGCACAGCAGGATGGCACTGTTGGACGAGCCGCTGGCTCTGGCCATTGTGGCAGGGGAGAAACGGGGTCGTGTCAGTCGCCCTCAGCCATGGCCCTGCTGGTCGGGAATTTGCAGGAGATCTGGGGCAAGAAGCTGGTTGGTGTGGGGCCGCTGGTGCATGCCATTGCAGCGGCTCCAGCCAGGCGGGATAGAGTCCTCACAGAGGCAGTGGGATGGGATGGAGTCATGAAGCAGCAGCAAGCACCGCTATCAATCATGCATGCAGCTGTATGTATGGGTATGTGTCAAACAGCTTCATGAATGACCGCCTGTTCCATTCCTGACCGATGCAGCATCCTACAAGTCATGCGTTTCCTTAAATCCTCGTATTAACGGTATCGATAGATTGATAAGCTGGCCCTGCCTGAACGCCTATCAGAGATGAATCCAATCTCAGGGCAGGACACTTTTATATCCTGCGCTCGCCATCCTAGTGAGGGGGAAGTGCCGTCTTCGCGTCAGGCCAGGCACTTTTGAAAAATCGGATTTGCGCTTCTCAACCCTGATAGACCCCCTTCTCGAAGAGGTTTTCCGACCCCGGTCTATGAAGGGCCGTACTCAATGATCGAACCCCAGGGTGCAAATCCGAGCTCAAGCCCTGCTGGGCCATGTTGCGAACGTGCGTGATGCCAATTGCCGCGTGTCCATCAACTGTAATTTAGATAGGGGGCTTAACGATGTGCTGATGTGGCAGCATGGCCGGCGATATGGGAGCAATACTTCAGGAAGCCGAAGTATACGAAGGAGATGGTAGGATAGAGCGTTATGAAGTTTCGAGTCCATGTCGTGCGTTGATGGACGGCCAATCTAACGTACCAAAGCCCTCCCTGCAGCAGCTGACGACGTCGTGGCTGGACAGTATGCAGCAGAATCTGTTTCACAGTAAGCCAAAGCTCGTACAGCATCCCACAGAACAAATTTTAGTACGCAATTGCACCGTCTTGTTTTTTCTGGAGCAGGCCTGAAGAGAGACGAACAGTTGAGGATCTGCTGGCCGAGATCGAGTACGATGATTTTTATGACGAGGATGCTGGAGATGAGAAGGGGAAGACGGTGCAATCTCCTGCTAATGTGAGTATATTGTTTTACGCTGAGCTGGTCCTGCCAAAAGATTGCCATGCACATGCACCGTTGCAGCGTACAGCCAAATCATGAACTCGCAACCTGGCTGCATGCCTGCTGGTTCTTCTGCAGTCCTGCCTGAAATGCCTACAGGCATGGTATCCAAGCATGAATTGAGAGCCTCTGACGCCCATCTATGATCCCACAGCTCAAGGGCCAGGCCGCTGCAAAGGAGATCCCAGCTGCTTACTTTGACGACCCAAGCCAACCCACTTCCATCAGCCGCTCGCACATGGGGAACGTGGGAAAGGGAGGCCGAGGCTCTTTGATGCATGGAGCTCAAGCGGCAAATCAGAAGCTTGGAGGAGGAACGAGTGGATTGCAGCAGATGTCGGGCCAGGACATGCAGCAGCAGCAACAGCAGCCTGCAGCCGGGGGGGGACGATTGCGGCAGATGAAAGCTATGAACATGGGACAGCAACAGCAGCAGCAGCAGCAGCAGAGGAACCAGAGACCTGTATCAAATGACAAGGGCTTGCGGCAAATGCCAGGCATGAGCACAGCACAGCAGCAGTCTGGAATGGGTGGAAATGGATCTAGGCAAATGGCACGCATGAATGGGACACAGCAGCAACAGGAGCAACAGCAGCAACAGCAGCAGCAGCAGCAACAGCAGCAGCAGTCTAGATCTGGAGGAGTTGCGCCGAAGCAGATGAAGCCTACGAGCGCGGCGAAGCACCAGCCTGGCAGCGGGGCCATTGGATTGCAGCAGATGCCAAGCAAGAGCACGGCGATGCTGCACACGGCGGCGGCGCCAGGGAGCTTGCGTCAGCTGATGCATGGCGGTCAAGGTCCTGCCTTGGGAAATTCTCAGCGTAAGAGACATGGGATGCACCGCTCATGATTCTAAACTAGGACAATTGAGCTGCCTGAAGGCCTAAGGTCGCAGGATCAGGTTTATCAAACCCTGCATCTTGGGCAGTGCTGTGCCGATCACGGTCCTTGTTGTGGCTGAATTACATAGCTGAGTTTCAGTCACTGTGATTTCAAGGCAAATTCAGCCACTTCTACCAGTAAGGGAGTGTACCTACTAGACAAATTCTGGAAAACGGCGCAATTGCACAGCACTGAACTGGGGCCTCGGCCTGTTGGCCGGGTCCAGGTTCGACGCCCGTAGGCCCAGGTTGACTTTCCAGGGGCCTGCCAAAGGGGGTCTTAGGCGTACTGAAATTATTTTCTCCCAAATACCTTCCCGTGTACCTCGTGTCAGCGCCTCCTTCCTCCATTGCCATACTTTCATATATTCTTGAGGGTCTGCCAAAGGTGATCTGGGGCGATCAAAAATTAACACTGTGCTGTACTGAGTGGCTGCTGTGCTGTGCTGTACTGTGTTGTACTGTGTTATACTGTGCTGTTCTGTACTGTGCTGTTCTGTACTGTGCTGTTCTGTGATGTGATGTACTGCTGTACTGTGTTGTACTGTGCTGTGCTGTGATGTGATGTACTGAGGGGCTGTTGTGCTATGCTGTACTGAGGGGCTGCTGTTCTGACTGCTGTGGGGCTTCTGAAGCATGAAACCCAGAAGCAAATTGCTGCTGTAAGAAGCTATAAGAAGCTATAAGAAGCTATAAGAAGCTATGGCAGATGATGGCGTTGCATGGTTTATGCATCTCCAGTGTTTCGTTTTTTGTGACTCCTAGCTACATGTCAGCTACAATCCGGCCGTTGGCGGAAGGGCCCATTCGTGGTATGCAGCCATGCTGCTGTGGCCACCAGCCGCCGGCCGGTCCAGATTTGCTCCAGGCTATCCGGCCTCTAGTCGCCGCAGGGCGGCCTACCCAAACTGGACTCGGTCGCCGTAAAAAGAAACACTGGGCAGCGGGCATCTCCTCCTCGTTGCGCCTTTTTGTCTCATGACTCGGTTCTTGCTTGCTCTTGTTCCCCCCCTCTGCAGGGCCCCAGTTTGCTGCACACCAGGGGTCGGCCGGCGGCAGCCCCGTGCAGCACATCCAGCAGGGCCAGCCCGTCCCAGCGCATTTACTGCCTCACTCGCCTCAGTCGAGACAGGCTCCTTCCCAGCAGGCTCTGCCCCAAGCACCTCACTCGCTACCTCCCCCGCCCCATCTGCTGCCCACCCCGCCGCAGCAGCACGCGCTGCCTCCCCCACCGGAACATCCCATCATGATGCGTCAGCTACAGCAGCAGCCCCGTCAGCTACAGCAGCAGCCCCGTCAGCTCATGCAGCACCGTCCGGAGGAAGGCATGCAAGCGCCTTTGCACCTGAACGGGCAGGCACTAGCACACCTGTCCCTGTTGCCGCAGCATGGGCTGCATGGGCCCACCCAGCCGCCCACGAACCAGCGAAGCCTCCATGCGGGCCCCGCGGGCATGGATCTTGGCATGCCTGATATCTTCGGCCCCCCCCTCGGCGCATCCGTGCAGCCGTTCCCAATGACTAACCAGGCTTCTTTTAAGAGGCCTGGGTCTCCCATGGGCTGTAGCAATTGGGTCAGAGGACAGTCCCCGCTGCCCTCTGACACGCCCGCTCTGCCGCCCCACCTGGACCTTCCGCCTGGCTTCGCACCAGCGCATCTGGCGGCTGACGCGAAAGTGTGGCCTGCGCCCCTGTCACAGTCGAGCGACCAGCACTTCAAATTCCTCCAGTCCCCCTCCGTCCAGCAGTCCCTTCCGGCCCGGCCTGGCCTGGCGTTCGACGATGGTTTATGGCGGGAAGACCGACATGTGGAGCCTGCTGCGATTTCCCCGCTGCAGCAACATCTCCACCTCCAGCAGCAGGAACAGCTGCAGCTCCGTCATGAGCAGCAGCAACAGCTCCGCCAGGAACAGCAACAGCAGCAGCAGCAGCAGCATCTTCTGCGACTTGAGCAGGAAGAGCAGCAGCAGCAACAACGGGAGCGGGAAGAGAAGCAGCGACAGGAACGAGAGCAGCAAGCGCAACTGTTGCAGCAGCAGCAACAGCAACTGTTGCAGCAACAGCAACAGCTGAGGGAGCTGCAACACGAACGGGAACTGCAGCAACTACGGGATCTGCAGCAGCAGCAGCAGGAGCTGCAGCAGCAGCAGCAGCGGGAGAGAGAGCAGCAACAACGAGAGCAGCAGGCCCGAGAGCAGCAGGTGCAGCAGCAGCTGCGGGAACAGCAGCAGCAACGGGAGCGGGAGCAGCTGATGCAGCAGCAACGGGATCGAGAGCAGCTGCAGTTGCGGCGGCAGCTACAGCTGCAGGATCAAGAGACGAAGCAGCGGGAAGAGAAGCAGAACCTCCTCCGCCTGGAGGACTTAGATGAGGATGAGGTACTGGCAGCCATCGGAAGCGAGGAGATCATGCAGCTTCAATTGAAGCTGTACGCGGACCTGGGGAGAACAGGCAAGTGTGACTGTGGCCTTGTTGTCCCCAGCTGTGTTTGATCGGCCACTTTTAAGTGCAGAAGAAAAGGTGCGGCAAACGTTATATACAATGGAAGCGAGCATATTGTACAGCTTTGGACGTACCATGATCAAGAGAAATGTTAACTGAACGTCAAAGGTCGGGCGAGTGACAAAGGTTGGACGCGCGACGAAGGCTAGACCAAACAGAGGATGTAAACGCCCGATCCCTTCTCTAGCTCACCAAGCGTATTCGGTCCACACTTGTCCCCCCCTTGGCTCTCTAGTTATGTTGTCGGTTGTCGTTTCTGTTGCCTGTACAGTGTACAATTTTGTACAATCCTGTACACTTCTGTACACTCCGGTACTCCTCTGTACACTCCGGTACACTTGTGTACAATCCTGTACACTTCTGTACACTCCTGTTCACTTCTGTTTTTTTGTTATACCATGTGTGCTTGTTAAAGTGTCCTCCCGTCTTTCTCTGTGTATGTTCTCCTTTGGTTCGCCGCGTGTCTACTTTTGTTGCGTCTTTGAGATTTTTGAAATGAGAAGCATACGGACGCAAAATCAACGGTTCTGTTTTGGTTCTGGTGCTTGGTGTTCCCCCCGGTTGGCTCTGCCTGGCCCTTTCGAAAAAGGCTCTGTGGCTGGTCGCGTTACTTTTGTACCGACAGCTGGCAGGCACCATGCGCTCAAAATGTACCATCCTTACAGCTCGGCTGGGAGACTGTCTCTCGATGTTCTTTTTCGTGACTCAACTACATGTCCGTTACACTTCAGCCTCTGGCCGGAGACTTCAATTGTGGCCAGCCATGCTACTTTAGCTGCCAGTCATAGGCTGGTTCATGACTGGTCCCCATCCGGCCCTTGGCAGCCCCGGGGCGGCTTGTCCGAGGTGGACTGGTGGCCAAAGAAAGAAACGTATTGAGGGTTTAGGTTTCAGAACTATGCTGGCTGTCCCCACCACCAGACCCCTACTTTTTTGGCGGTGCGCACATGGGTGCAGCTTTCCCCGGCAGGGAAGCTCAGCTCCGTGCGAGATATCACGATCCTCCATTACAAGAATAGGAAGGGCTCCTTCCATGAAAATGTGTGATCCGTCCAGAACTCCTGATACGAGATGAATGTCGAGCTGAGCTGGTATGCTGGCGCGAATAGGTCAAAACACGCGCACCCCATTCATGGCCAGCCATGCATGCTGTTTTTGTCACCAGTTGCAGGCCGGTCCAAGTTTGGTCCCAATCGGGCCTTTGGCGGCCGCCGGGCGGCCTGCCAAAGCTGAGAACTTGTAGCCGAGAAATAGCACCGGTGCTGGCGTTTGTTGATGTCGAAGCAATAGGTATTTGTTGTGGAAATTGCATGGACCTGGACTTGGACTTGGACTTGGACTTGGACTTGGACTTGGACATGGACATGGACATGGACATGGACATGGACATGGACATGGACATGGACATGGACATGGACATGGACATGGACATGGACATGGACATGGACATGGACATGGACATGGACATGGACATGGACATGGACATGGACATGGACATGGACATGGACATGGACATGGACATGGACATGGACATGGACATGGACATGGACATGGACATGGACATGGACATGGACATGGACACCAGCATGGACACCAGCATGGACACCAGCATGGACACCAGCATGGATGCAATATGCTGCCGGGGTCATTCCCTTTGTAGGGCAAGGTCGGCAGAGGGCTCACTTCACAGCACGGATCCATAAGAAAAGGCCCATGCTGCTCTGTTTCCTTCACCACCACAACGCCCTGCAAGAAACATCTGCAGAGCGTGAGGGTTGAGGAAACAGAACGGCATGAGGCCCTGCGGGGCGTAGTATTTTTTTTTGACGTGGTGGTTCTGTTTTACTTTGCAGGCGCCCCTGCTGCTGCATCGAGAGCGTCTCTCACGTCCTCAAGGTCTATACTTCATCAGCCGGGGCAACAACAGCAGCAGCACCAGCAACATCAGCAACAACAACTGAAGCGCACACTGTCAGGGTCTTCTTTCCATCAGCCGGAAGAACGGCAGCAACAACAGCAGCAGCTTAAGGGCCCACTGTCACAGCCCCCGCAGCAGTTCTTCCAGCAGCGAGTGCCGGGCACGCGCGGCCCCGGCCCAGGGCCCAGTAAGAAGAACTGGGCGCCGCAGGGTCTGCTGCCTGCTCTGGAGCCCCCCGCGGTAGTTGCGGAGAACAAGAGGGCGGCAGAGGTGGCCAAGGTGGGGATGCAGGATGGTGTGGGGGGGAGGATAGCTGAAATCAGAGGGAAAGCTGAATGTAGCGTTCCAATTTATTTTTTAATTTGTCGAACATAGTGAACCTTTAAAAATGTTTTTAAGGTGGGGGATATTGGTTCCATTTAGAAAACATTTAGAGAGGAATACTTCACCCCTACACAAAGGGGGTTTGGCTCTTTAGGGTGGGTCGATGGTGAGGTCAAGTCACCGCTCCTGGTCTGACGTTGAGGCGCATAATTTTTTTCAGCAAGCACTCTCCAAGGAGTGTTTCTTTTTTCGTGACTTTTGTGTGTCTACATGGGGCTACCTGTCAGCCTCAATCTAGACCCTGGTCGGAGGCCATGTTGTGGACAGCCATGCTGCTTTGGCCGAAAGCGGTAGGCCGGTCCAGGATTGCTCCTTCTATCGGGGCTTAAGCGGCTGCAGTGCTGGCGGTCTGCGTAAGCTGGACTGGTAGCCGAAAAATGAACACTGTAGAGACTCCAAATTTTGGAATGGAATATTGGAGTAACTACAATACCGTAGATTTGATTTGCCTCCCCTCATGTATCGGTATGAACGGATGATTATTTTAATGCTGCCCTCAGGGCAAACTTTCAACCCAAACTCTCAATTTCAACTGAAACCTTGCGTCGACAATCGATTTTTAGTATCATCATGCATCCCACATCCTGAAACAATGTTAATTATGAGGGAAGGCAAATTCACGGTATCCCAACACGGGTGTTGCCTCGCCTGCTTGTTCTGCTCTGCAGATGCGGGAGCTTCAAAGGAAGCTCCAGCTGATCGAGAGCAAGAGGAAGGAGCAAGAGGCAGAACGCAAGCTGATTGCAGAAATGGCCGCGGCCGAAGAAGCTGCAGCTGCCAGGGCTGCAGCTGAGAAGGCGGCTGCGGCAGCTGCTAAGAAGGTGGCTCTGGCTTCAGCTGCTGCTGCTCTGTTGCTCAAGAAGAGGGAGGAGGACATGCTGCGCTTGAAGAGGATGATTGCGAAGCAGGAGGAGGCTTTGAAGCGGAATGGCGGTAAAGGTACGTACGGGAAGACAACAGCCGCCTGATCATATGGACAATAAGATACCGGTTATTGCCTCCTGATGAAGGATACGGTAGTCAAGCGGATTTGTGGGAAAGGTACGTACGGTAAGAATAGTCTCCTGATAAAGGATAATATGGTGGTCAAGCAGGAAGGTGGTAAAGGTAGGCGGTTCAGACTGCTGTTACAGACTACCGTATTGATAGCCTCCTGATAAAAGATACGGCAGTCGGGCGGCATGGCGGTTAAAGTACGGAAGGTTATGAAAGCCTCCTAATAAAGGATACGGCCCAACCAGATAGCCACAACTGGGGCCTACGGCCGGAGGCTGGAGTGTAGCTGACAGGTAGCTGAATCGCGAAAAAGAGACAGTGGGGGAGAGAGAGGATCGATTGAAATGCGTAACTCATATAGGTTATATTGTCAGCGATGCATGCCGGAACCTTTTCATATTCGCAATGCTCTCTCTTTGTCGGAATGCTCTCTTCATATTGTTGGGAAACTTGTCCTGCTAAGTTTTCTTGTTTTTGATCCGGGGATGCTTTGTGCTCCTGCGTTGCAGCTGCAGCTCTCCATCCATCCTATAGCGTTCTTACCAGTAAGACCAAAGGATCCAGATGTAAGTAGCGTCCTCCTAGGTTATTAGGATCGTCACAGCTCTCTTCATTCTGTTGGGAGTTCAGTTTGAAAAAGTATGTCCTGCTGAGGTTTTTGTCATTGATGAGGGGATGCACTGTGCTCCTGCGTTGCAGCTTCAGCCCCCGGAATGCTCTCTTCATTTTGTTGGGAGTTAAGTTTGAAAAAACAATTCCTGCTGAGTTTTTGTTTTTGATCCGGGGATGCTTTGTGCTCCTGCGTTGCAGCTTCAGCCCCCGGAATGCTCTCTTCATTCAGTTGGGAGTTAAGTTTGAAAAAACAATTCCTGCTGAGTTTTTGTTTTTGATCCGGGGATGCACTGTGCTCCTGCGTTGCAGCTTCAGCCCCCGGAATGCTCTCTTCATTCAGTTGGGAGTTCAGGTTAAAAAAACATGACATGCTGAGTTTTTTGGTTTTGATCCGGGGATGCACTTATGCACTGTGCTCCTGCATTGCAGCTTCAGGTTCCGGCAGTAAAGAGGCATGCCCCGCTCCCGAGGCCAGCAGCAGTAGCCGGCAGGCGGATCAGCGCCCGCTCGCCGCGGCGGGTCAGGCGGATCGGCGCCCGCTCGCCGCGGCAGGTCAGGCGGATCAGCGCCCGCTCGCCGCGGCAGGTCAGGCGGATCGGCGCCCGCTCGCCGCGGCAGGTCAGGCGGATCAGCGCCCGCTCTCCGCGGCGGGTCAGGCGGATCAGCGCCCGCTCTCCGCGGCGGGTCAGGCGGATCGGCGCCCGCTCTCCGCGGCGGGTCAGGCGGATCGGCGCCCGCTCGCCGCGGCGGGTCAGGCGGATCGGCGCCCGCTCTCCGCGGCGGGTAAGGCGGATCGGCGCCCGCTCGCCGCGTTGAGTCATGCGGAGCGGCGCCCGCTCGCCGCAGCAGATCAGGTGGATCGGCGCCCGCTCGCCGCAGCAGATCAGGTGGATCGGCGCCCGCTCGCCGCAGCAGATCAGGTGGATCAGCGCCCGCGCGCCGCAGCGGGTCAGGCGGATCGGCGCCCACTCGCTGCGGCAGGTCAGGCGGATTGGCGCCCACTCGCCGCAGCAGGTCAGGCGGATGCACATGCCACCAAGAGGCAGAACCGGGGCACGCAGCCGCAACAACAGCCCACGGCAGGTCTGCCTTCCTCCGGCGATTCTGATGATCTGCTGGGTCTGCTTGGAGCCAGGCCGGACCCCGCCAATGTGATGAATGAGGAGGATGATGAGGAAGACCCGCTGGCTGACTATGTGGATACTCCGTCTGAGTGCGAGGGCGCCGAGCGTGTGAATGCGGAGGTGAGGGTCGTCCGACTCAAGGACAAGCACGCACCGGCCGGGGAGCTCGCTCATGCGGGCCTGCCACGGCGGCGTCAGGTCTCGGGGGATGGGCCACCTGCGCTTCTGGGTCGGGGCAGTGACCTCGGCTATCGCGGCGTCACTGATGAGCGCGGTGGGCCAAAGGTCAGGTTCGACCTCCGGGAGCAGCTGGAGCTGGCAAGGAGGGCTCGTGCGGATTTAGAAGCGAATCACGGCACTGCGATGAGGTGAGCAAGAGCGCCACGCGTTTTTTATTTTGTTGGCTTCAAGTCCAACTTCAGAAGTCCGCCACAAGGCTGCCAAGGGCCCGATTAGGATCAGCCTGTGACTGGCAGCCAAGGCAGCATGGCTGGCCACAATAAGGGGCCTCCGGCCAGCGGCCGAAGTGTAGCTGAGATGTGGATGAGTCACTAAAAAAGATAGACTGAAGACAGTTTGGCTTAGACTTTTGCACAAGGAGTAACAACTTGCTGGAAACTGCTTAATAATGGTTGCAACGGGTGAGGGAGGGCAGAGCCGCCCTTGGTGTATGTATTGAAATAAGTGCTGTGCCGATTACTGTCCTTACGGTCGCTGAATTACGTAGCTGAGTTTCAGTCACCGTAATTCAAGGCAAATTCAGCTACTTTTACCAGTAAGGGACTGTAATTACTTGCACTATCTCTGAATCACGGCGCCATTGAACAGCACTGATTAATGCATGTCCTGTCTTAGTGTATGTATTGAAAAACCGGTGTGTCCTATCTTGACTCAGTGTTTTTTTTAGTGGTTACCGGACCACCTTCGATGGGCCGTGCTGCAGCCCACCCCCTGGGCCAAACCTGGACTGGCCTCTGGCCGGAGGCCCGAGCAGCAGGGCTGGCCGAGCCAGGGGCTGGTGGCCATAGGCCACAGTGTAGCTGAAATGTAGCTGAAAGTGATGCGGTAACCAATGCAAAAATCACTGTCTGGACTGTCAGGAGCCATCGGCCTACAGAGGAGAGCGATGCACGGGCCCCAAGCTACGGCGACCACAGCCCGAGGGCTCAGGCACGGGATGAGAGCTGCAGTGGTGCCTCGAGCGGCGAGGAATCGGAGGAGGGGCCGGGGCGTGGCGTCAGCTGGGAAAGGACAGGCCTCAGAAACGAGGCCTCTGGGAGGAGAAGAGTGGCGGGAGGATCTGGGGGCGGGAGGGCGGGTGGCGGGAGGAAGAAGAAGAAGACATGGCAGGGGGGTAAATAAGGTGCCATGCCGACTCGACGCACTGTTAATCAGATAGGTCGAATTTAATTTTGATGCTGCATCTGACATCGAATTTGAGGCATGTAGCGGAAGTGTGACCGGTGGATTTGATTCCCCATTTGTTTCTGCCAGCCTGGGGAGTTGGGGTCAAGGAGGGGCTTTATTTTGTATATTATCTTTTCAGCTGAGGAGACGGTTTCAGTCCACCGGCCGCTCTTTGGTGTAGAATAGAAAAGCTTCCTTGTGATAGTGGATGGCGGCAAGCATCTGATTCGTGCTTGGCCACGAAGTATCCGCCGGTCTTGGCAGCCAAGACTTAAAAGAGATGTGGCACACTATATTCCCGTATATGTGACATAACCGTATTTACCGAAAATGCGGCAGCAGAGGCTCCGTGGCTACACCTCCTCTCAGGTAGAAGCCTAGGATCCACACTTTTCGGGATGACCTGATGCATTGTTTCCCGTACTTATGAATTAGGGCTTGCCGGGACCTTGTTCACCCAGCCTCGCCACCGACTCTTACTTCGTCCCTTTTACAGGACAAACCTCTAGTGTACAGAGTAAGGCCTAGCTCTCTCGTAATCTAGCCCCTGCTTGCCACTTCGTGAGTACAAGTATTGTCAGCACCAATGAGGTAGTGATAGCACAAGCAAGTAACCAGCGAGCCCCAGTCAGATCACCGGCCAGCACCAGCCGCCGTGATCTACGTCACTCTTCTAGAAGAGCACGCGACCTACGGTGCCAATGTCGGAGTCTATAAGATGGCGCCCTATAGAGGCGCCCGCTGCTCACAACTTGGGACTGTCTCGTTCTCTAAGTTACCTCTAAGCCCACAACTGTTAAGATACAGAAGGATGTAAAGGTAACTACACACCGTACAGCTAGCAAGACAACCGATGTTCCCTGCTGCTTCCACTGGATAGGCCAAGCCGGGCTGTCATGTCTCGAGGGTCAATAACGTTACACCTCTGGTCCCGCTCAAAGCTCGGCCGCGTGGGCGCCCAACTGTTCAAAAGGGAGAAAAGGAGAAACTAAAAGGTTGCCATGTCTCGAGGGTAGCGCCCCTTGACCCCTTCATCTTCACTTCGTCCCTTTTGAAAAGACAGACCTCTCCGACACTGGAGCAAGTGTCTCCCAAAAAGAATTGATCAAGATGTGTCAGGACGTCGGTTGAAGCAGCGGCTCTAAGCAAACGGAGCTCGGGGAGGAAGAGGAGGAGTCAACTGATGATGACATGGAGTCAGATGACGGGTAAGATGAGGAGGAATCAGATGAGGAGAGCTAGGTCAGTGGCTGCAGAGGCTGACTGCGGCTCTTGCTGCAAGTCCACAGGGTGCAACAAGTGCAGGTGTCTGCGAAGGGCTGTGGACCATGCCGAGGATGGCAGTGTTTATGTATGGACCCCTAGCTATGGGTTTGATTGAACAAAAGCCGGCGATGCAAAACAATGTAAATCAATAACCAATTTAAATCACGGTCAAAAACGCGTCCAAATCCATTAAACATTTTCTAATCACCATTTTTCATTTTTCATCGATTTTCTTTCACCAGTATCATCGTATCACTACGATACATACCTTGTCCCATAGCGATGATGAGCTGAGTGATGTATTTTAATTATTCCATCAATAATTGCGTCGTATCTACCACCTGAGATACGTCGAGGATGGTGCATACCGTAAAAGCGGCTAGAATTCGCTCACAATTAATTAATGATTGGGGTGCGCGGACCTGGATGCGCGCTAGTATTAATTAAAAATCGCCGTCGCGCGGAGTGTCAGCCAGGTGAAATTAATATTATCGTACGGTACCTGATGCGGGACGCTAAATTAAATAATCTGCAAAATTGTTTGTAAACCATGTTTTTGGCTGCGCGACGAAAATTAAAATTATCAATTGGGGGGTGCGCGGCCCCTTACTGGTTTACGGTACCCATTTGTGCATCTTTTCATCAGGCCCCAGAGATATAATGTTTCGAACGGTGCAAACCTGCTGGGCCCTGCAGAACGCTGGGCCGCATGGGGCTGGTAGGGGACGTCCAAGCGCAATTCCAGCTCCCAGGCACAGCCAGGACCATGGTGCAGCCATGCCACTCTTAACAATAACAGTACACCTCTGGGCCCTCGAGGACAGGGACTTGGAAACCGAGGTCTTTCACACTGGGGAATGAAGCGTGCGCATGAACATAAGGCTGCGGCTCGACGTCGTCAGCACGGCTGACACCCAAGGACGGCGCAGCGGTCAGCAGCGTGACAGACGGTGCTACCAGCGAAGTTGGGCTGGGGGAGATGGCGAGCATGTGGAGGACGCGTTGCATGCGTGCTTTCAATGCCCCAACGTGCATGATCAACTAAGGGAGCAGAGATGGGCAACATGTCCTCCGAACGGTGCTAGAGACTTCTTCGAGTTGTACATGGGCAGGGTTGGGTGGGATGCCCTGGCTTTTGTGGAAGACGTGGTAGATATCGTTGAGGCGAGAGGAGGCTGGAACTTCCTTTGCCTTCTTTCACAGCCTTTGTCTTTCCAGCCCTTCACTTTATTTCCCACTTTCCCTCTTTTCCCCCTGACCCCTTGTGTTTGTTGCGTTCTTTATACCCAACCCTTGAGTTAGGCGCCCACGCAACCGAGATTTTTAGCAGGGCTCAAGAGGTGTAATGCCATTGGCACACTGACGAAGAGAGAGTCCCTGCAATATTACTTCCGTGCGTTGTGCAACATTCAGCCATTGGAAAGGGATGGACACTGCCCACTGCCTGGGAAATACAACACAGGAGGCAATGCCACTGTAATGCCCTCGCCCACGGTAGATAGTCCTTCTTTAACCCTCCCTAAACAAATGCATTTCCTCGGTATCTAATATACCAAAGTCAGTCCATGACGTTACACCTCTGGGCCATGCTCAAAAAGGCTTGGCCGCAGGAGCGCCCAACTGTTCAGATGGGGGAAAGAAAAACTAAAAGGAAGAGGGAACACAAAATAAAGGGGAATAAAATATCAATCAGGAACTACAGATGTCTTGCAGGCAAATCAGCAAATGCACGATGCACCATCAAGCATCTGTCACTGCCCCAGAGATGCAAGCGGCATTTAAATACTAACAATGAAGATTGCAGCTGATAGATGACAAAAAGGGCAATCGGGTTGGCCTGCAGGCTTGGTCCGCACTGATTCAATCGGGTTGGCCTGCTGGCTTGGTCCGCACTGATTCAATTTGGTTGGCCTGCTGGCTGGGTCCATACTGATTCAATCGGGTTGGCCTGCTGGCTGGGTCCGCACTGATTCAATCGGGTTGGCCTGCTGGCTGGGTCCGCACTGATTCAATCGGGTTGGCCTGCTGGCTGGGTCCGCACTGATTCAATCGGGTTGGCCTGCTGGCTTGGTCCGCACTGATTCAACATCACTTGACTCCCCGCCAAGATATCTTCATCGAGGTTGGCTATGCTATCATCCGGATGCAAATTATCCATTGCCTTAATTCCCCATTGCCTTCCCCATTGCCAGCAGCCAGCAGCCAGAGCTGCACTTGTCTTAGGAGTAGGGGCAAGCACGAAGGTATGGCAACCTCCCCAGTCAGGGCTGCAAAAGGAGGAGGCCGCCATGCGAAACATGTCCGATGCCGAACTCTGGACGGCACTGATCTATGCCAGGCCTCCCAGTCGTCGGGGATCTGGTACAGGGGGTCGGGCATACGGGGTGAGGCAATAAGGGACAGGAATGACGAGATTGACAAGTGTGTGTGTGGCATGGGGATGAGACGGGGGGGGGGGGGCATTGACATGAGAGGCATGGCGGCTGGGTCAGGTGTGGGGCTATGGTGTCACTATGTATGACTGCACTGCGCCAACTGTTTTTTGGTTGGAAGTTTAGTTATGAGTGAACCTGAAAAAGTGTGCGTCTTGTGTTCTTTTTGCTAGGTGCACTCATTCCTTAGGGTGCAACCCTCAGCCGCGACAATGGCAAAGGGGCATGACAGGGAGGGCATGACAGGAGGCGTGGAGTACGGCACAGGTGGAGGGCATCATGGGGCGGAGTCAAGTGCGTGTGTGTGTGTGTGTGTGATAACTAAGTCATCCACCGGGGATGCGGTCATTACCTTGGGGTATTCCTGCGATGCAGAAAAATGAAACGGCGGCGTTGATGTTGGGGCTGTTGCTCAGAGCAGTGCCCGTCTGCAACTGCCAATCTTGGAAGTTGCTGGCACGTGATGCAACATGCACCTCCACTGACGAGGCGCCACTGTACTTGATCCCGTACAGGTCGTCATTATGTCCAAGGCTGAAGGTGAACTCGTTGAACGGCCAGGCCGCGGGGAAGGCTGTTGCAGTTTGCAAGGTGAAGGACTGCCACTTGCTGGCAGCAGACAAAACGTGCACTTCCACCTTGTTGTTGGCACCCCGGTACTTGACGAGGTACAGGTCGTTGTTGGAGCCGACGAGGTACTGGAAATGAGATTTCGCGAACTGGAGGTCAGTGAGGCGAAGGGAGGGGTAGCCCTTACCAATGCCGGTTTGGTAGGCGAATCTCTTGTAGTTGCTGATGCTGGAGATGATGTGCAGCTCGGGGAAACCTGTCCCTGTGTTCCCAGCAGTCAGGAAGCAGTACAGGTCGTGGTTGCTGCCGAGGGCAAACTGCGCGGTGTGCGGGAAAGTCTTCGGAAGGGCCGTGTGGAGGGTGAAGGTCTGGTAACCACTGCTGTGGCTGAGTCGGTGTAACTCCGTCCTGCCACTAGCTCCCATGTACTTGATGGCATACAAGTCGCCGCCGTTGCCGACGATGTAGGTGAAAGTAGAGGCTTTGTACCAAGAACCAGAGAGGGAGAAGTCGGCATTACGAGTGGCGAGTGCGGTCTGTGGACCAAAGGTCTGGTAGGTGTTGTCGCTTCTTAACGTATGCAGCTCCACGTGCCCTGATCTGGTGCTTGTAGATTTGATGTAGACGAGGTCTGAACCGTGGGCTGCGAAAACATCAATGCAAGCAACAATGGAGTAGGGCTGAGAGCATGCCTGAATAGGCGAGAATAAAGGAGGGCAAGAGAGCACCACAGCTGAGATACATCTGGCAAACAATCGTTCATGATAGCATGCAACACACACACACACACACAATCTGGATGCTCGTGCCTTGTTATATTGCTTTTGTACCTGGCGATGTTTTTTCGCAGCACGGATTCTTTCTCTTTCAGAAATCTGGATAGAATACTAGTGTGCCAATGATGTGGACCTTCAGAAATGTGGACACAACAGGCAAAGCACGTCGCAACTTTCAGCTAGCACACAGAAGTTGCGGGGCTGCTACCAGCGCTTGACGATGATTACAGGGTTGTTGTTTTGTGATTTGGGATCTAAGGAATTACTGATGCTTGGCTTTTCTTTTCTGTTCACCTCCATATTCATGCTGCTTGACCCTTCAAACCCTTCAAACCCTTGACCCTTCAAACCCTTGACCCTTCAAACCCTTCAAACCCTCGACCCTTCAAACGCTTGACCCTTCAAACCCTTCAAACCCTTGACCCTTCAAACCCTCAACCCTTCAAACCCTTCAAACCCTTGACCCTTCAAACCCTTGACCCTTCAAACCCTTCAAACCCTTGACCCTTCAAACCCTTGACCCTTCAAACCCTACAAACCCTTGACCCTTCAAACGCTTGACCCTTCAAACCCTTCAAACCCTTGACCCTTCAAACCCTTCAAACGCTTGACCCTTCAAACCCTTGACCCTTCAAACCCTTGACCCTTCAAACCCTTGACCCTTCAAACCCTTGACCCTTCAAACCCTTGACCCTTCAAACCCTTCGAACCCTTGACCCTTCAAACCCTTCAAACGCTTGACCCTTCAAACCCTTGACCCTTCAAACCCTTGACCCTTCAAACCCTTCAAACCCTTGACCCTTCAAACGCTTGACCCTTCAAACCCTTCAAACCCTTGACCCTTCAAACCCTTGACCCTTCAAACCCTTCAAACCCTTGACCCTTCAAGCCCTTGACCCTTCAAACGCTTGACCCTTCAAACGCTTGAACCTTCAAACCCTTGACCCTTCAAACCCTTGACCCTTCAAACCCTTGACCCTTCAAACCCTTGACCCTTCAAACCCTTGACCCTTCAAACGCTTGACCCTTTAAACCCTTCAAACCCTTCAAGCCCTTGACCCTTCAAACCCTTCAAACCCTTGACCCTTCAAACCCTTGACCCTTCAAACCCTTGACCCTTCAAACCCTTGACCCTTCAAACCCTTGACCCTTCAAACCCTTGACCCTTCAAACCCTTGACCCTTCAAACCCTTGACCCTTCAAACCCTTGACCCTTTGAACCCTTGACCCTTCAAACCCTTGACCCTTCAAACCCTTCAAACCCTTGACCCTTCAAACCCTTGACCCTTCAAACCCTTGACCCTTCAAGCCCTTGACCCTTCAAACCCTTGACCCTTCAAACCCTTGACCCTTCAAACCCTTCAAACCCTTGACCCTTCAAATCCTTGACCCTTCAAACCCTTGACCCTTCAAACCCTTGACCCTTCAAACCCTTGACCCTTCAAACCCTTGACCCTTCAAACCCTTGACCCTTCAAACCCTTGACCCTTCAAACCCTTCAAACCTTGACCCTTCAAACCCTTCAAACCCTTGACCCTTCAAACCCTTTACCCTTCAAACCCTTGACCCTTCAAACCCTTCAAACCCTTGACCCTTCAAACCCTTCAAACCCTTGACCCTTCAAACCCTTGACCCTTCAAACCCTTCAAACCCTTGACCCTTCAAATCCTTGACCCTTCAAACCCTTGACCCTTCAAACCCTTGACCCTTCAAGCCCTTCAAACCCTTGACCCTTCAAACCCTTCAAACCCTTCAGACCCTTGACCCTTCAAACCCTTCAAACCCTTGACCCTTCAAACCCTTGACCCTTCAAACCTTTCAGACCCTTGACCCTTCAAACCCTTTTCTGTTCACCTCCATATTCATGCTGCTTGACCCTGATCAAACCCTGTGTCAGGGAGTTGCCTCAATTTTGTAAAAAACGGTTATGTACCCTTGCCAGTCCTCTCAGTTTCTTTTTTCTTAATTATAGCGGGTAGGATCGCTAGTCAGGTTTAAGGGTCCTAGGGTGAGGTGCAGCGCTGCACTGATATTTATAAAGTCATTTAATCACAGTATGGAACATTTTATAATTTAAGAATTTAATTTGACGTGCCGTAAACGAATACACCGAAGTTCAAAATTAGGTCCTTTACCGGTATCCGATACCTCAGATGCAAAACAGTGAAAATTGCAACGTGATCAGGTAATCCGAGTGAATGATTCTGATCAAAAATGAACTACGACTGGTACCGGCACTGGTACAACAGCACAGTAAACGCAATAGATTTTGCTCACAGTTAATTTATTATTGGTTTGCGGATGCCTGCTGATATTATTTAAAATTTCACCTTTGCGCGGAGGGTCAGCGCGATTTTCGTTTTCGGAGCTGTTGCGCGATGTTAAATTAAATAATCTGCAAAAAAGTTGCTGCTACGCGGCCGTTTTTAAACTGTTTTTGGCTGCATGGCGAACTTTTAAATTACTCTATTGTGGGGTGCGGACCCTATCCCGTTTTAAAGTCGTATAGTACCGCTACTGTGGTATCATGGAATGATATGGTGTGGTATTGTGTGGATGATGTGCTGATAGATGACTCATGGCCTACCTAGCATGCTCCGGCGCGTCTCATTGGCGTAGTCCGCTGCAGCCAGCAGCTCGATTGAAACAGGGGCTGCCTTGTTGCTGCTCGGCAGAACACCCGTGGCTTGTGGCAGCTCGGTGGAATTGGCAGTTGTCAACACACGAACAACTGCGCGGAGATACACCCGCAGTTTATGGTGGTGCAGTGTAGGTTTTGATCATTATGCAGCAGCTGCAATAAATTTAGCACATGTCTAGCAGGGACACTTGATAAGGGCCGTTTGGACCAAAGAAAGAAAAGCTACTTCCTGTTAGGGCATGGAGGTTCAGGAAACAGCGCAGCTTGGGGCCGTAGCCACATCCGCGCCGTTGCCGTTTTGGCCACAAATCCAGCAATGTTTTGTGTTGTTTTGAATTGTTTTGATATGGTCCACTACAGTGCACCAACTGGAAATCCACATTTTGTCCCGTGTAAGCAATATATCCCGTATCGTATCGTAGTGTTTCGTATCTACATATTCCGAATCCTGTGTCGTCCCTGACGCCTAGCACATCATGATGCATAGCCCAGCCATACTGGTTGGGATAAGGCCGGGCCAGGGCACCTGCGGCAGTTGATTGTAGTGTCCGGCTAGCGGTTGGGAGCGGGCCCTCGAACGGTTCAAATCAAGATTGCATCCTCATCTACCAACTGGTGGTTGCGGGTGAATGCACAACAAGAACATTTTTTCTACGCCAGCCCCCAAACGGACCTTGCTGGGGAGGTTCAGCAGGGTGGGTGGGTGGGAATCAGAAAGAGAGAGTATGGGCCAGCCTTGGTTGCCATCTATATAATAATAATTAGGAAACTTGTCTCCCTAGTGGTGGTGGTGGTGGTGGTGGCGGTCACCGTCGTCGTCGTTAGAACGTAAATTTCGCCTCAGAATTGCGTTTGTTTTGGTGCGTTAAAGGAGAGAACCCCAAAACACAAGGACTGTTGCGTCGCAAAATGCACACAGTGCAGGAGCGGGCAAACTGGGGGGCAGCGACAGGCAGTGCCACCCTGCGGTAAGATACTCTTGAAGTCCACGGCAGCAGCCAAGTAGGTGACAGCCACTTTAGGCAGCAGCCAGTGTAGGTGACAGCCAGTCAGCGATTTGAATCTGGCAGTCGTTGCTCGGCATGCAGCGTTCCTTTCTTTCTAATGGCGGCGTCTCCGTTCACCAGTGGAAATACGGTCTTACTAGGGGGCACCGGTCTTAGGGGGTACTCTTTTTGCAACGCAAATCCAGGAGGTGAGACCCATCCGCCTGTGCGACGCGCCTGTGTTTCCCTTGTCCTCCTCCTCCTCTTCATCATCATCAGCGCCCTCCTTTTCATCCTGGTGGCCTGCAGCGGCGGCAAGAAGAAAGCCGGCCGCTGTTGACGCTACGACGACACCGGGCCGGTCTCCAAAGCCAATGTTTCTGCTGCCATGACAGGGCATGTCTGGAGGGAACCTGTCAGCACCACAGCAGGAACTCATAATATATTGAGGTCCAAACAACATGTGAACTTCGATTGAGCTAGAGCCTCCTCCCTAAAAGCTGCACACAGAGCAGTGTTCATTTTTGCGTACCTCTGCTATATATCAGCTACACACTGGACTCTGGCCGGGGGGCCCAATAGATGCTACTTTGGCCATGAGCCGCAGAACGGTCCAAGTTTGGTCTCTATCGTCCCCCGTCAATTCAATGATGCACGTTTACCTGACGGATGGTGAGGGGAGTGCATACATGTCTTACCTCCGCCTGCCTCCGAACTGCCTTCAACCCGCCATTTCCCCTCCGTTCCTACCTGAACAGGATGGCGAGGGGAGTGCATGCCTGCCTCCTACACACTACCTAGCACATTTGTACCAATACCCCCCCCCCTCCCCCCGTGCCTATCTGAACAAGTTGGCGAGGAGAGTGCATGCCTGCCTCCTACAGTTGAACCAGTTATTCCCCCCTCGTGCCTACCTGGACAGGATGGTCAGCAGTGCGTGCAGGTCCGCCTTGCAGGGGTGCCAGCAAGAGCCTAGGCCGGCAAGCCCGGCACGCATGTGAGAGAAGCTGTCTGGAAGCTGCGCGAGCGCCAGCTGGTTGCTACAACTACCCCGCATGAGCGTGTGGAGAGAAACCACCGCCTCGTTGTGCACCTGCAGCAGAGAGGGGGGGGGGGGGGGGGGGGGGGGCGAGGATGAAAGATTTCCTCCGTACGGTGTTTTGACAAAAAACGAACTGCATGAGAGAGTGCTACGTAAAACAGGGCAACACGGCCTAGTGGTGTGTTTGGGGGTTTCATGGAGGGGGAGGAGGGGTCCAGGGTCCAGGGTTTTTGTCAGATGTTGCTGCCCCCCCTATATCCCCCCGTGGGACTCACCGGAGACGTCAGGGTATCGCGGCGGATGACTATCAGGAAGAGGAGGGGTCGAGGGCTGGGTGGCTAAACCCTAATCCCTGAACCCTGGATGCTCACATCCCCCCATCCCTAAACTAAAACCCTCCATATCGGACAATGGTGCGGGAGAGGAACGGTAAAACAGTGCCACGTGTTAATTCCCCACATCCCCCCTGGAGCGCTCACTGGCGACTTTGGCGCAGCACAGCAGATGACTGTGAGCAAGGCCGCCACGCCGCCAGCATGGCCGACGGCGTCCATCAGGGCCGCGTCTGCCGCCAAGGCCTACGCGGTGCGTGTGTGTGGGGGATGTGTCTCAATCATGCATGAGCATGCACGGTTGTGTGTGTGGGGGGGAGGGACAGGATCCTTTTATGTCGCCTCATGCTGCATCAAAGTTGTTTGATTGGAGTGAGTCCCTGGAGTGAGTCCCTGGAGTGAGTCCAGGGACGCCACAGACCCTTCCCTTTTTTCGTGATGGACTGAAGCACTCAAACCAGTGTGATGGACTGAACCAGTGCGCAGGCGCCAGACCTGTGCTCCAAATGCACAACGCCTTGAGCGACTCCTCCCCCAAACACCCACCTTCATCTAAGCTACAAAACCCTGAACCCTAAACCTTAAACCCTGAACCCTAAACCTTCAACCCTAAACCCTAAACAAGGCAGCGGACTTCTTTTTCTTGACCGACTGGAGTTTTCAACCCAGTTTTCAGGTGTCAGACCTGTGCATCGATGTTTTTGTGTATTTTCAATTGCTCCCACCTCCCCCAAAACCCACCTTAAGCAAGACCACGGCCTGCTGGGTGACCACGCTGCCGGTGTCATACTGCCGCGAGACCAGCCCCACAATCAGGGGCATGCCCTCAGCCTCCCTGCGATTGAATGACACACTTCAACTGTCAAATCCGGGGTGGGACATCCTGGTGCATTCAAGCATGCACAACAATGAACACGCAGCAGCATGTCAGCGGTGAGCTTCATCCGCTGCTGCGAACATAACAAGTTTGCATAGGCTGGTTGGTTCCCTGGCGTTTGGGGACACAACTTGGCTGTACTTCCAGTCTTGTGGCTTTACGTCGTCCTGTTCTACCAGCACACAATAAAAATAGTCGGCGTCATCTACGCACACTTTCCTGCTGCAACAAACACCACAGTCAGCATGTCAGGCCGTTTTGATCCGTGCACATTAATACGCCCTTGACAGCAACTGTCACCAGATCAGCATCAAAGTATTTGCATAGCCTGTATGGTTCCCTTGCGTTTGGGCACACACCACGGCTGTAGTTCAAGTCTTGTGGCTTTACATCGTCCTGTTCTGCACTTCTGCCAGCGCACAATAAAAACAGTGAGCGTCATCTACGCACTTTGTTACAAAACACAGAGTGTCAGGCCACTTAACTCCGTGCACATTAATAGCGTAATATGCGATTGACAAATAACTGCCGTCAGATCAGCATCGCAATATTAGCACATCACCGTACATCAACACACACGTTCACACCTGATGGCATCGCGTGCTGCTGGGTGGCTTGAGAGGTGCATCAGGCAGGCCAGTGCCATGCAGGCGAGTGTGGTGGAAGCCAGGGCGACAGAGGCTGCGTGGTCGCCTGCTCCCGCAGCGCCTCCGTCGGAGAAGTCGCGGCCCGTACCCGCATGGCCACTGCTGACGCAGCTGCTGGCACCAGTGCTGCTGCTCCTGGTCATGTCAGGGCTGCATGGGCGCATCAAGGTCATGTCAGGGCTGTGTGGGCGTATCAGGGTCAGACCAGGGCTGCAGATATTCCGGGAGGGGGCTTAAAAACAATATGATTGAATTGCTCCGCTCAGTGAAGCGCATGGCCACTGCTGACGCAGCTGCTGGCTGCTCATCTGCTGCTCACGGCCAGGCCAGGGCAGCGTGGGCGTATCAGGGTCAGACCAGGGCTGAGGCACATCACAGGCATTTGTGGAAGGGGTTGAAAAGCCATCCATTCCACTTTTTGAGACTCCGCAACGGTGCAGTGCATTGCAGTATGAAGTATATCAGTTACTTCCTGTCAGCTGCTTCCTGTCAGCTACCTCCTGTCAGCTACTTCCTTTTAGCTACTTCCGGTCATTTACCTCCTGTTAGCTACTTCCTGTCGGCTACTTCCTGTCAGCTACCTCCTGTTAGCTACTTCCTGTCAGCTACTTCCTGTCAGCTACTTCCTGTCAGATACCTCCTGTCAGCTACCTCCAGGCCTCCAAAGAAAGCTCCATGCACGGCCAGCCATCCTGATGGGGCCTGTGTCCATGGGCTGGTCTAAGCTTGTCGGCAGCTGCGGTTTCTTGCGCGCTTGTATGGGCAGCCCATTCCCGCCATCCCACCTGAATGCCATGGTCGGGAAGGCAGCATGCTCCTTGGAGGTGCGCAGGGGCGGCGTCGAAGAAGGCGGAGGCGCGGCCGCAGAGCCGCCGGATGCGCAGCTGAGCAGCTTGAGCAGGGTGGGGACGCCGCCAGCGCTGATGCAGTAATCCTGGACGGACGCGGCTGAGGGCTTAGAAAGTTGGTGTTATACGCAATGTTAAGTCCTGGTGAAACATTTCAGTTCAGCCGAGCATGACATTGCTTCATGGGACAGGTGCTCATGGACAGGTACGAGCACGCAACGAACGAGGAAAGCGAGGGAAAAGACACTACGAAAAACGACCCCACGAAAATTGGTTTTCAGAGAAAGGAGCGCTGCAAGATCAAAGTCGCAATATGTTGTACCCAAGGTTCAGGCATCCCAGGGTTCAGGCATCCCAGGGTTCAGGCATCCCAGGGTTCAGGCATACCAGGGTTCAGGCATCCTAGGGTTCAGGCAACCCAGGGTTCAGGCATCCCAGGGTTCAGGCATCCCAGGGTTCAGGCATCCCAGGGTTCAGGCATCCCAGGGTTCAGGCATCCCAGGGTTCAGGCATCCCAGGGTTCAGGCATCCTAGGGTTCAGGCATCCCAGGGTTCAGGCATCCTAGGGTTCAGGCAACCCAGGGTTCAGGCATCCCAGGGTTCAGGCAACCCAGGGTTCAGGCATCCCAGGGTTCAGGCATCCCAGGGTTCAGGCATCCCAGGGTTCAGGCATCCCAGGGTTCAGGCATCCCAGGGTTCAGGCATCCCAGGGTTCAGGCATCCCAGGGTTCAGGCATCCCAGGGTTCAGGCATCCTAGGGTTCAGGCAACCCAGGGTTCAGGCATCCCAGGGTTCAGGCATCCCAGGGTTCAGGCATCCCAGGGTTCAGGCATCCTAGGGTTCAGGCAACCCAGGGTTCAGGCATCCCAGGGTTCAGGCATCCCAGGGTTCAGGCATCCCAGGGTTCAGGCATCCCAGGGTTCAGGCATCCCAGGGTTCAGGCATCCCAGGGTTCAGGCATCCCAGGGTTCAGGCATCCCAGGGTTCAGGCATCCCAGGGTTCAGGCATCCCAGGGTTCAGGCATCCCAGGGTTCAGGCATCCCAGGGTTCAGGCATCCCAGGGTTCAGGCATCCCAGGGTTCAGGCATCCCAGGGTTCAGGCATCCCAGGGTTCAGGCATCCTAGGGTTCAGGCATCCCAGGGTTCAGGCATCCTAGGGTTCAGGCATCCCCCATCACATTTCAAGGTTTTGACATTTTGACGCCAAGGAATCGAACCCGGTCAAGAGTTGGAACCGGTCAAGAGTCAGACCCGGTCAAGAGTTGGAACCATTCGAGAGTTGGAAGCGGTCAAGAGTTGGAACCGGTCAAGAGTCAGACCCGGTCAAGAGTTGGAACCATTCGAGAGTTGGAAGCGGTCAAGAGTTGGAAGCGGTCAAGAGTTGGAACCATTCGAGAGTTGGAACCGGTCAAGAGTTGGAACCATTCGAGAGTTGGAACCATTCGAGAGTTGGAACCGGTCAAGAGTTGGAACCTGGTCAAGAGTTGGAACCATTCGAGAGTTGGAACCGGTCAAGAGTTGGAACCTGGTCAAAATTTCAAATCTGGTTTTCAAAGATTCAAGAGTGTGGAAGTGATATCTTCAAGGGGATCACAGCCCTACACCTCCTTTCCCCCTCTCCTTCTCTCCCCCGCTCATACTCATGTCTATCATCTCCCCGGCTGCCAGTTTCTCCAACATTCATGGGGTACGTTTTTCAATTATATATATCAATTATATATATCAATTATATAATCAATTATACTGTGTAACTTGCACAAATTAGCGGTATAACTGAATTTGAGCTAATTACTATATAATACTGCTAAATATATATAATCTTACGTTACCAAAAACATACGGTAAAAACCTCCTTCCAGAAGCTCACCCGGCACTCCTGGCTGCTGTTCAGGGCCTCGAGCGCCTTCACCAGGAGCTGAAGCAGCGGGGAGGCACCCGCAGCGGCTGCGGCTGCGGCTGCAGCACCTGACGCACCCGGAAAGGCGGGAAGGACACCCGGGATGACACCTTTGGGGGGAGGGCATCAGTGCACCGGAGGTCGACTAGGCGTGGCATCCGACTTGGCATCGACTTGATTTGTCAACTTATGCATTAGTGTACCAAGATGAGGAGAGAAGAAGGGGATGAAAGAGAAAAAGGGGATAAAGAAAAAACATGGTTTAAAATCAACACCCCCAATTTCCCCAAGGACATGAAGATCTTGAGGATTGAGGTTTTGCATCAGGGTACCAAGGTGAATAGCAGCGGCTGAAAAGGGAGGATCGAGGAAGAGGGGGGGGGGGCGCATGAAGATAATGAGGATGGAGGTTTGCATCAGTTCGTAGGTGAGGAGGAGAAGGGGGAGCAGGGGAAAGAGGGTGACTGAGAAATGGGGGATATAGAATGAGGAGCATGATCGGAATTAGGATTGAGGTTTGCATCAATGCACCAAGATGAGGAGGAGAACAAGGCATGAGAGATAAAATAGGGGTTGGGGAGGAAGGGCATAATGATAATCAGGAATGAAGTTCTCATAGGTGCACCGAGTGAGGAAGAGCAAGAAGGGCACGATAATAACTAGGATTGAGGTTCCCCTGGGTGCACGGGAGCGAGGAGCAGTATGGGGCGCAGGAGAAAGAGAGATGAATAGACAATACCGGTATGAGGATACCGTATATAGAAAACAGGGAGAATAAATAAATAAAGAAAGGCTCCGCACTCCGCCGAAGCAGGAGGCGTCAGGCACCGCTCGACCCACAGCAGTTCTATCCCGAAGTAGGATGGCCTGCTCACGACATTTAGCAGGGCACTTTCAACGAAGCGCCAGACGTTTTTCTCAATTACACCTGGAACACGGTCAATGAAACTTGGCAGGACTCGAACCACAAACCTCAGGGTGGGCTTCTGAAAGACAAAGAATAAGCCAAAACAAGAATATGCAGAGGAGGAGCCTGCGACATCGTATCGCAATACTAGCCCTTGCTTGACAAACCTGAGGTGCCCATGGCCTCCACCAGTGCCTCTCCCATGAGCTTGACCAGCAGCTCCATGCCGCTGAACCTGAGAGCGGGCAGGTGAGATAATTCAACGAAGGTCCTGCTATACTGAGAAACAGGATAGGGTTCGCGCACCCCTGTTGAGAACAAATTTTAAATCGCCGCACACGCAAAAAGTACCCTACTCTGCGCATGCACAGCTGATTTTCTTGATTTTCGTTTGTGCCAGAAACACTACTCCGCGCACCTCCAAACGAAGTGTTAATTATTATTCTGTCGCGCACCACTCCGCGCACCTCCAAAAATAATTAATTAGACGCAGAGTCAAACTGGTCTTACCGCAGAGTATGCTCTGCTTGCAACAGGTGGCGTCACTTTCACTTCAATGGCCATTTTGAGGGAGCGCTGGAATTCAACGTGGAGAAATTGTTCACTAGAAAAGTTTCCTCGAGGAGAAACAGCCGGGAACTTTGATCGAACGTCCTTCAGTTCAGGAAAAGGCATACTCTGGTCAGTCTGATATTTTCCAGGGACTCAACATAGAAAGAATGAGGGCTGCACCCCGTGGGGAGCGTGAGAGGTAAGGAAGCAGCGCAGCCTGGGCTGAAGCCACATCCGTGCCGCGAAGAGGCTCAGCAACCTAATCTACTCGTTCATACAATTCCATGAGCAGCGGAGATAGGACTCATATTCCCCCCTTTTTGAAATTAGCAGTACCCACTATTTCAACAAAAGTGCTAGCACGTGAGATCTTGAGTTGCCCCAAACCTAGGAAAGCATCTCTCACCTGCAAAACTCATGCCTGAACTTCACATTGGCCCGCGCCCGCGCGACAATGCTACGCAGCGCTTCCAGCTGCTGAATGAAATTTCCTACACATCAGGAAGAGACAGACAGATTGCATGTGGGGTTAAGGGTTAAGGGTTTAGGGTTTAGGGTTTAGGGTTTAGGGTTTAGGGTTCAGAGTTTAGGGCTAGATCTACCTCCCCTCCCCTCCCCTCCCCTCCCCTCCCCTCCCAGACAGACAGACATGATGAATCACCCCCTTCTTCCCCTCTCCATCCTCCCCACCTGACTGCAGCTTCCGGATCAGTCCAATGGCCCCGGTCATCTTCCTCTGGACCCACGCAACGCCACGGTTCACAATAAAGCCGTAGATCACCGGGCGCGCCAGGATGGTCGTGAGGGTAGTGGCGGCGCGGACGGGACCCAGGACAGTACCTAACAAGGGATATGATGGGTGTACCACATTCACGTTTTGTCCCCTCTGTGGGAGGGGAGTGGGTGAATGTAAATATCTCTGGGCCGGGCGCGCCAGGATGGTCGCGAGGGTGGTGGCGGCACGGACGGGGCCCAAAACAGTACCTAACAAGGGTATCATGGGGGAAGAAGAGTGTGTGTACTGAATTATTTTTAGGCAAGGAAGGTGAATTGAAATGTTGGCAAGTTTACGAAGTTGAACACGCAAATTAGAGACACATTGTCAGGTATCAGCAAGGAGACATGCACCTGCATGAGGGGGCGAGGAATTGGGTCATCCCCGGGAGCTCTAAATTTAAATGCAAATAATACTTTTTTTGTCCCCCTGACCTATCCAAGGGAGGGTCCTCTACAGAAAAGGGTGTGGCCCGACCTCCAGAAAATATTCCGTTGTGCATTCAGAAAACAAGCACCAACTCGGTGTGAATCCAGGTCCCAAAAGTGTGAATTCAGGAAAAGAAGCACTCACTCATTTGGATTCAGAACTTACCAGTGTGGATTCAAAACTTACCAGTGTGGATTTAAAACATTCAAGTGTGAATTCAAAACATACAAGTGTGGATTCAGGGGCATTAAGCACCCACCCGTGATCATTCCAGTGACGGTGCTGGCCACCGTGTGGGCGACAGCAGTGGTCAGGTGGCTCGAAGTGAGGGCCAATTCCCGGCGGTGAGCTTCGCGGAATAGGAGGACAGAAGGCCAGGGAGGGAGGGTGTTGAGATTCAATGACGCTACACCTCTGGACCCTGCTCAAAAAGGCCTGGCCGCGTGGGCGCCTTACTGAAGGGTGTTGAGAGTCAATGACGCTACACCTCTGGACCCTGCTCGGCGCCAACCATGGGGTCGCATTATAAGCCGGGGGGGTGACGGGGGACTAGTCGGACCCCCCTAGTGGCAAGCCCCTTGCAATACGGCTTGATATGGCACAGGTGATACGGCACAAGTGAAGCTGGATTGTGCTACCACGTGTCAGATTCACATTATCCCTAGTAAAAGAGGTCATATTAGGTTGCCTCTGCAGGCCCGCACCTTGGTCGACCTGCTGCACCGCCAAGGAGGTGGCCACGACACCGCTGACCACCAGCACCGCCCAGCCCACAGTCTCCAGCGCAGCCAGCGCCTTCCTGCCAGCCGTGTGAACCAGGGGACGGCCACCGACCTCAGAGGACCTGCAACAGGGCAAGGAGGAAAGGGTTGAGGGCAGAGGAAGGGGGGGGGGCACCTTGAGAATAGGGGTTCAGGGCAGAGGAAAGGGGCACCTTGCAAATAGGGGTTCAGGGCAGAGGAAGGGGGGGGGGCACCTTGAGAATAGGGGTTGAGGGCAGAGGAAGGGGGGGGGGCACCTTGAGAATAGGGGTTGAGGGCAGAGGAAGGGGGGGGGCACCTTGAGAATAGGGGTTCAGGGCAGAGGAAGGGAGGGGGGCACCTTGAGAATAGGGGTTCAGGGCAGAGGAAGGGGGGGAGGCACCTTGAGAATAGGGGTTCAGGGCAGAGGAAGGGAGGGGGCACCTTGAGAATAGGGGTTCAGGGCAGAGGAAGGGAGGAGGGCACCTTGAGAATAGGGGTTCAGGGCAGAGGAAGGGGGGGGGGCACCTTGAAAATAGGGGTTCAGGGCAGAGGAAGGGGGGGGGGCACCTTGAGAATAGGGGTTCAGGGCAGAGGAAGGGGGGGGGGGCACCTTGAGAATAGGGTTTCAGGGCAGAGGAAGGGGGGGGGGCACCTTGAGAATAGGGGTTCAGGGCAGAGGAAGGGGGGAGGGGGGGCACCTTGAGAATAGGGGTTCAGGGCAGAGGAAGGGGGGGGGGCACCTTGAGAATAGGGGTTCAGGGCAGAGGAAGGGAGGGGGGCACCTTGAAAATAGGGGTTCAGGGCAGAGGAAGGGGGGGGGGCACCTTGAAAATAGGGGTTCAGGGCAGAGGAAGGGAGGGGGGCACCTTGAGAATAGGGGTTCAGGGCAGAGGAAGGGGGGGGGGCACCTTGAAAATAGGGGTTCAGGGCAGAGGAAGGGGGGGTGGCACCTTGAGAATAGGGGTTCAGGGCAGAGGAAGGGAGGGGGGCACCTTGAGAATAGGGGTTGATGGCAGAGGAAAGGGGGGGGGCACCTTGAGAATAGGGGTTCAGGGCAGAGGAAGGGAGGGGGGCACCTTGAGAATAGGGGTTCAGGGCAGAGGAAGGGAGGGGGGCACCTTGAGAATAGGGGTTCAGGGCAGAGGAATGGGGGGGGGGCACCTTGAGAATAGGGGTTCAGGGCAGAGGAAGGGAGGGGGGCACCTTGAGAATAGGGGTTCAGGGCAGAGGAATGGGGGGGGCACCTTGAGAATAGGGGTTCAGGGCAGAGGAAGGGAGGGGGGCACCTTGAGAATAGGGGTTCAGGGCAGAGGAAGGGAGGGGGGCACCTTGAGAATAGGGGTTCAGGGCAGAGGAATGGGGGGGGGGCACCTTGAGAATAGGGGTTCAGGGCAGAGGAAGGGAGGGGGGCACCTTGAGAATAGGGGTTCAGGGCAGAGGAAGGGAGGGGGGCGCCTTGAGAATAGGGGTTCAGGGCAGAGGAAGGGAGGGGGGCACCTTGAAAATAGGGGTTAAGGGCAGAGGAAGGGAGGGGGCACCTTGAAAATTGGGGTTCAGGGCAGAGGAAGGGAGGGGGCACCTTGAGAATAGGGGTTCAGGGCAGAGGAAGGGGGGGGGGGGGCACCTTGAGAATAGGGGTTCAGGGCAGAGGAAGGGAGGGGGCACCTTGAGAATAGGGGTTCAGGGCAGAGGAAGGGAGGGGGGCACCTTGAGAATAGGGGTTCAGGGCAGAGGAAGGGAGGGGGGCGCCTTGAGAATAGGGGTTCAGGGCAGAGGAAGGGAGGGGGGCACCTTGAGAATAGGGGTTCAGGGCAGAGGAAGGGAGGGGGGGCACCTTGAGAATAGGGGTTCAGGGCAGAGGAAGGGGGGGGGGCACCTTGAGAATAGGGGTTCAGGGCAGAGGAAGGGAGGGGGGCACCTTGAGAATAGGGGTTCACGGCAGAGGAAGGGGGGGGGGCACCTTGAGAATAGGGGTTCAGGGCAGAGGAAGGGGGGGGGGCACCTTGAGAATAGGGGTTCAGGGCAGAGGAAGGGAGGGGGGCACCTTGAAAATAGGGGTTCAGGGCAGAGGAAGGGGGGGGGCACCTTGAGAATAGGGGTTCAGGGCAGAGGAAGGGGGGGGGGCACCTTGAGAATAGGGGTTCAGGGCAGAGGAAGGGGGGGGGCACCTTGAAAATAGGGGTTCAGGGCAGAGGAAGGGGGGGTGGCACCTTGAGAATAGGGGTTCACGGCAGAGGAAGGGGGGGGGGCACCTTGAGAATAGGGGTTCAGGGCAGAGGAAGGGGGGGGGGGCACCTTGAGAATAGGGGTTCACGGCAGAGGAAGGGGGGGGGGGCACCTTGAGAATAGGGGTTCAGGGCAGAGGAAGGGGGGGGGGCACCTTGAGAATAGGGGTTCAGGGCAGAGGAAGGGGGGGGGGGCACCTTGAGAATAGGGGTTCAGGGCAGAGGAAGGGGGGGTGGCACCTTGAGAATAGGGGTTCACAGCAGAGGAAGGGGGGGGGGCACCTTGAGAATAGGGGTTCAGGGCAGAGGAAGGGGGGGGGCACCTTGAGAATAGGGGTTTAGGGCAGAGGAAGGGGGGGGGGCACCTTGAGAATAGGGGTTCAGGGCAGAGGAAGGGGGGGGGGCACCTTGAGAATAGGGGTTCAGGGCAGAGGAAGGGAGGGGGGCACCTTGAGAATAGGGGTTCAGGGCAGAGGAAGGGAGGGGGGCACCTTGCGAATAGGGGTTCAGGGCAGAGGAAGGGGGGGGGGGCACCTTGAAAATAGGGGTTCAGGGCAGAGGAAGGGAGGGGGGCACCTTGAGAATAGGGGTTCAGGGCAGAGGAAGGGAGGGGGGCACCTTGAGAATAGGGGTTCAGGGCAGAGGAAGGGAGGGGGGCACCTTGAAAATAGGGGTTCAGGGCAGAGGAAGGGAAGGGGGCACCTTGAGAATAGGGGTTCAGGGCAGAGGAAGGGAGGGGGGCACCTTGAGAATAGGGGTTCAGGGCAGAGGAAGGGAGGGGGGCACCTTGAGAATAGGGGTTCAGGGCAGAGGAAGGGAGGGGGGCACCTTGAAAATAGGGGTTCAGAGCAGAGGAATGGGGGGGGGGCACCTTGAGAATAGGGGTTCAGGGCAGAGGAAGGGAGGGGGGCACCTTGAGAATAGGGGTTCAGGGCAGAGGAAGGGGGGGGGGCACCTTGAGAATAGGGGTTCAGGGCAGAGGAAGGGAGGGGGGCGCCTTGAGAATAGGGGTTCAGGGCAGAGGAAGGGAGGGGGGCACCTTGAGAATAGGGGTTCAGGGCAGAGGAAGGGAGGGGGGCGCCTTGAGAATAGGGGTTCAGGGCAGAGGAAGGGAGGGGGGCACCTTGAGAATAGGGGTTCAGGGCAGAGGAAGGGAGGGGGGCACCTTGAGAATAGGGGTTCAGGGCAGAGGAAGGGAGGGGGCACCTTGAGAATAGGGGTTCAGGGCAGAGGAAGGGGGGGGGGGCACCTTGAGAATAGGGGTTCAGGGCAGAGGAAGGGGGGGGGGCACCTTGAGAATAGGGGTTCAGGGCAGAGGAAGGGGGGAGGGGGGGCACCTTGAGAATAGGGGTTCAGGGCAGAGGAAGGGAGGGGGGCACCTTGAGAATAGGGGTTCAGGGCAGAGGAAGGGGGGGGGGGGCACCTTGAGAATAGGGGTTCAGGGCAGAGGAAGGGGGGGGGGGGCACCTTGAGAATAGGGGTTCAGGGCAGAGGAAGGGGGGGGGGCACCTTGAGAATAGGGGTTCAGGGCAGAGGAAGGGGGGGGGGGCACCTTGAGAATAGGGGTTCAGGGCAGAGGAAGGGGGGAGGGGGGGCACCTTGAGAATAGGGGTTCAGGGCAGAGGAAGGGAGGGGGCACCTTGAGAATAGGGGTTCAGGGCAGAGGAAGGGGGGGGGGGCACCTTGAGAATAGGGGTTCAGGGCAGAGGAAGGGAGGGGGCACCTTGAGAATAGGGGTTCAGGGCAGAGGAAGGGAGGGGGGCACCTTGAGAGTAGGGGTTCAGGGCAGAGGAATGGGGGGGGCACCTTGAAAATAGGGGGTTCAGGGCAGAGGAAAGGGGGGGGGCACCTTGAGAATAGGGGTTCAGGGCAGAGGAAGGGAGGGGGGCACCTTGAGAATAGGGTTTCAGGGCAGAGGAAGGGGGGGGGGCACCTTGAAAATAGGGGTTCAGGGCAGAGGAAGGGGGGGGGGCACCTTGAGAATAGGGGTTCAGGGCAGAGGAAGGGGGGGGGGCACCTTGAGAATAGGGGTTCAGGGCAGAGGAAAGGGGGGGGGCACCTTGAGAATAGGGGTTCAGGGCAGAGGAAGGGGGGGGGGGCACCTTGAAAATAGGGGTTCAGGGCAGAGGAAGGGGGGGGGGCACCTTGAGAATAGGGGTTCAGGGCAGAGGAAAGGGGGGGGGCACCTTGAGAATAGGGGTTCAGGGCAGAGGAAGGGGGGGGGGCACCTTGAGAATAGGGGTTCAGGGCAGAGGAAAGGGGGGGGGGGCACCTTGAGAATAGGGGTTCAGGGCAGAGGAAGGGGGGGGGGGGCACCTTGAGAATAGGGGTTCAGGGCAGAGGAAGGGGGGGGGGGGCACCTTGAGAATAGGGGTTCAGGGCAGAGGAAGGGGGGGGGGGCACCTTGAGAATAGGGGTTGAGGGCAGAGGAATGGGGGGGGGCACCTTGAGAATAGGGGTTCAGGGCAGAGGAAGGGAGGGGGGCACCTTGAGAATAGGGGTTGAGGGCAGAGGAAGGGGGGGGGGCACCTTGAGAATAGGGGTTGAGGGCAGAGGAATGGGGGGGGGCACCTTGAGAATAGGGGTTCAGGGCAGAGGAAGGGAGGGGGGCACCTTGAGAATAGGGGTTCAGGGCAGAGGAAGGGAGGGGGCACCTTGAGAATAGGGGTTCAGGGCAGAGGAAGGGGGGGGGGGCACCTTGAGAATAGGGGTTCAGGGCAGAGGAAGGGAGGGGGCACCTTGAGAATAGGGGTTCAGGGCAGAGGAAGGGAGGGGGGCACCTTGAGAGTAGGGGTTCAGGGCAGAGGAATGGGGGGGGCACCTTGAAAATAGGGGGTTCAGGGCAGAGGAAAGGGGGGGGGCACCTTGAGAATAGGGGTTCAGGGCAGAGGAAGGGAGGGGGGCACCTTGAGAATAGGGTTTAAGGGCAGAGGAAGGGGGGGGGGCACCTTGAAAATAGGGGTTCAGGGCAGAGGAAGGGAGGGGGGCACCTTGAGAATAGGGGTTCAGGGCAGAGGAAGGGGGGGGGGCACCTTGAGAATAGGGGTTCAGGGCAGAGGAAAGGGGGGGGGGCACCTTGAGAATAGGGGTTCAGGGCAGAGGAAGGGGGGGGGGCACCTTGCAAATAGGGGTTCAGGGCAGAGGAAGGGAGGGGGGCACCTTGAGAATAGGGGTTTAGGGCAGAGGAAAGGGGGGGGGGCACCTTGAGAATAGGGGTTCAGGGCAGAGGAAGGGGGGGGGGCACCTTGAGAATAGGGGTTCAGGGCAGAGGAAAGGGGGGGGGGGCACCTTGAGAATAGGGGTTCAGGGCAGAGGAAGGGGGGGGGGGGGCACCTTGAGAATAGGGGTTCAGGGCAGAGGAAGGGGGGGGGGGGGCACCTTGAGAATAGGGGTTCAGGGCAGAGGAAGGGGGGGGGGGCACCTTGAGAATAGGGGTTGAGGGCAGAGGAATGGGGGGGGGCACCTTGAGAATAGGGGTTCAGGGCAGAGGAAGGGAGGGGGGCACCTTGAGAATAGGGGTTGAGGGCAGAGGAAGGGGGGGGGGCACCTTGAGAATAGGGGTTGAGGGCAGAGGAATGGGGGGGGGCACCTTGAGAATAGGGGTTCAGGGCAGAGGAAGGGAGGGGGGCACCTTGAGAATAGGGGTTCAGGGCAGAGGAAGGGGGGGGGGCACCTTGAGAATAGGGGTTGAGGGCAGAGGAATGGGGGGGGGCACCTTGAGAATAGGGGTTCAGGGCAGAGGAAAGGGGGGGGGCACCTTGAGAATAGGGGTTCAGGGCAGAGGAAGGGAGGGGGGCACCTTGAGAATAGGGGTTCAGGGCAGAGGAAGGGAGGGGGGCACCTTGAGAATAGGGGTTCAGGGCAGAGGAATGGGGGGGGGGCACCTTGAGAATAGGGGTTCAGGGCAGAGGAAGGGAGGGGGGCACCTTGAGAATAGGGGTTCAGGGCAGAGGAAGGGAGGGGGGCACCTTGAGAATAGGGGTTCAGGGCAGAGGAATGGGGGGGGGGCACCTTGAGAATAGGGGTTCAGGGCAGAGGAAGGGAGGGGGGCACCTTGAGAATAGGGGTTCAGGGCAGAGGAATGGGGGGGGCACCTTGAGAATAGGGGTTCAGGGCAGAGGAAGGGAGGGGGGCACCTTGAGAATAGGGGTTCAGGGCAGAGGAAGGGAGGGGGGCACCTTGAGAATAGGGGTTCAGGGCAGAGGAATGGGGGGGGGGCACCTTGAGAATAGGGGTTCAGGGCAGAGGAAGGGAGGGGGGCACCTTGAGAATAGGGGTTCAGGGCAGAGGAAGGGAGGGGGGCGCCTTGAGAATAGGGGTTCAGGGCAGAGGAAGGGAGGGGGGCACCTTGAAAATAGGGGTTCAGGGCAGAGGAAGGGAGGGGGCACCTTGAAAATTGGGGTTCAGGGCAGAGGAAGGGAGGGGGCACCTTGAGAATAGGGGTTCAGGGCAGAGGAAGGGGGGGGGGGGGCACCTTGAGAATAGGGGTTCAGGGCAGAGGAAGGGAGGGGGCACCTTGAGAATAGGGGTTCAGGGCAGAGGAAGGGAGGGGGGCACCTTGAGAATAGGGGTTCAGGGCAGAGGAAGGGGGGGGGGCACCTTGAGAATAGGGGTTCAGGGCAGAGGAAGGGGGGGGGCACCTTGAGAATAGGGGTTCAGAGCAGAGGAAGGGGGGGGGCACCTTGAAAATAGGGGTTCAGGGCAGAGGAAGGGGGGGGGCACCTTGAAAATAGGGGTTCAGGGCAGAGGAAGGGAGGGGGGCACCTTGAGAATAGGGGTTCAGGGCAGAGGAAGGGAGGGGGGCACCTTGAGAATAGGGGTTCAGGGCAGAGGAAGGGAGGGGGGCACCTTGAGAATAGGGGTTCAGGGCAGAGGAAGGGGGGGGGCACCTTGAGAATAGGGGTTCAGGGCAGAGGAAAGGGGGGGGGGCACCTTGAGAATAGGGGTTCAGGGCAGAGGAAGGGGGGGGGGGCACCTTGAGAATAGGGGTTCAGGGCAGAGGAAGGGGGGGGGCACCTTGAGAATAGGGGTTCAGGGCAGAGGAAGGGGGGGGGCACCTTGAGAATAGGGGTTCAGGGCAGAGGAAGGGAGGGGGGCACCTTGAGAATAGGGGTTCAGGGCAGAGGAAAGGGGGGGGGGCACCTTGAGAATAGGGGTTCAGGGCAGAGGAAGGGGGGGGGCACCTTGAGAATAGGGGTTCAGGGCAGAGGAAAGGGGGGGGGGCACCTTGAGAATAGGGGTTCAGGGCAGAGGAAGGGGGGGGGCACCTTGAGAATAGGGGTTCAGGGCAGAGGAAGGGGGGGGGCACCTTGAGAATAGGGGTTCAGGGCAGAGGAAGGGAGGGGGGCACCTTGAGAATAGGGGTTCAGGGCAGAGGAAAGGGGGGGGCACCTTGAGAATAGGGGTTCAGGGCAGAGGAAGGGGAGGGGGGCACCTTGAGAATAGGGGTTCAGGGCAGAGGAAGGGAGGGGGGGCACCTTGAGAATAGGGGTTCAGGGCAGAGGAAGGGGGGGGGGCACCTTGAGAATAGGGGTTCAGGGCAGAGGAAGGGAGGGGGGCACCTTGAGAATAGGGGTTCACGGCAGAGGAAGGGGGGGGGGCACCTTGAGAATAGGGGTTCAGGGCAGAGGAAGGGGGGGGGGCACCTTGAGAATAGGGGTTCAGGGCAGAGGAAGGGAGGGGGGCACCTTGAGAATAGGGGTTCAGGGCAGAGGAAGGGGGGGGGGCACCTTGAGAATAGGGGTTCAGGGCAGAGGAAGGGGGGGGGGCACCTTGAGAATAGGGGTTCAGGGCAGAGGAAGGGGGGGGGCACCTTGAAAATAGGGGTTCAGGGCAGAGGAAGGGGGGGTGGCACCTTGAGAATAGGGGTTCACGGCAGAGGAAGGGGGGGGGGCACCTTGAGAATAGGGGTTCAGGGCAGAGGAAGGGGGGGGGGCACCTTGAGAATAGGGGTTCACGGCAGAGGTAGGGGGGGGGGCACCTTGAGAATAGGGGTTCAGGGCAGAGGAAGGGGGGGGGGCACCTTGAGAATAGGGGTTCAGGGCAGAGGAAGGGGGGGGGGGCACCTTGAGAATAGGGGTTCAGGGCAGAGGAAGGGGGGGTGGCACCTTGAGAATAGGGGTTCACGGCAGAGGAAGGGGGGGGGGCACCTTGAGAATAGGGGTTCAGGGCAGAGGAAGGGGGGGGGCACCTTGAGAATAGGGGTTTAGGGCAGAGGAAGGGGGGGGGGCACCTTGAGAATAGGGGTTCAGGGCAGAGGAAGGGGGGGGGGCACCTTGAGAATAGGGGTTCAGGGCAGAGGAAGGGAGGGGGGCACCTTGAGAATAGGGGTTCAGGGCAGAGGAAGGGAGGGGGGCACCTTGCGAATAGGGGTTCAGGGCAGAGGAAGGGGGGGGGGGCACCTTGAAAATAGGGGTTCAGGGCAGAGGAAGGGAGGGGGGCACCTTGAGAATAGGGGTTCAGGGCAGAGGAAGGGAGGGGGGCACCTTGAGAATAGGGGTTCAGGGCAGAGGAAGGGAGGGGGGCACCTTGAAAATAGGGGTTCAGGGCAGAGGAAGGGAGGGGGGCACCTTGAGAATAGGGGTTCAGGGCAGAGGAAGGGAGGGGGGCACCTTGAGAATAGGGGTTCAGGGCAGAGGAAGGGAGGGGGGCACCTTGAGAATAGGGGTTCAGGGCAGAGGAAGGGAGGGGGGCACCTTGAGAATAGGGGTTCAGAGCAGAGGAATGGGGGGGGGGCACCTTGAGAATAGGGGTTCAGGGCAGAGGAAGGGAGGGGGGCACCTTGAGAATAGGGGTTCAGGGCAGAGGAAGGGGGGGGGGCACCTTGAGAATAGGGGTTCAGGGCAGAGGAAGGGAGGGGGGCGCCTTGAGAATAGGGGTTCAGGGCAGAGGAAGGGAGGGGGGCACCTTGAGAATAGGGGTTCAGGGCAGAGGAAGGGAGGGGGGCGCCTTGAGAATAGGGGTTCAGGGCAGAGGAAGGGAGGGGGGCACCTTGAGAATAGGGGTTCAGGGCAGAGGAAGGGAGGGGGGCACCTTGAGAATAGGGGTTCAGGGCAGAGGAAGGGAGGGGGCACCTTGAGAATAGGGGTTCAGGGCAGAGGAAGGGGGGGGGGGCACCTTGAGAATAGGGGTTCAGGGCAGAGGAAGGGGGGGGGGGCACCTTGAGAATAGGGGTTCAGGGCAGAGGAAGGGGGGAGGGGGGGCACCTTGAGAATAGGGGTTCAGGGCAGAGGAAGGGAGGGGGCACCTTGAGAATAGGGGTTCAGGGCAGAGGAAGGGGGGGGGGGGGGGGCACCTTGAGAATAGGGGTTCAGGGCAGAGGAAGGGGGGGGGGGCACCTTGAGAATAGGGGTTCAGGGCAGAGGAAGGGGGGGGGGCACCTTGAGAATAGGGGTTCAGGGCAGAGGAAGGGGGGGGGGCACCTTGAGAATAGGGGTTCAGGGCAGAGGAAGGGGGGGGGGGCACCTTGAGAATAGGGGTTCAGGGCAGAGGAAGGGGGGAGGGGGGGCACCTTGAGAATAGGGGTTCAGGGCAGAGGAAGGGGAGGGGGGCACCTTGAGAATAGGGGTTCAGGGCAGAGGAAGGGAGGGGGGGCACCTTGAGAATAGGGGTTCAGGGCAGAGGAAGGGGGGGGGGCACCTTGAGAATAGGGGTTCAGGGCAGAGGAAGGGAGGGGGGCACCTTGAGAATAGGGGTTCACGGCAGAGGAAGGGGGGGGGGCACCTTGAGAATAGGGGTTCAGGGCAGAGGAAGGGGGGGGGGCACCTTGAGAATAGGGGTTCAGGGCAGAGGAAGGGAGGGGGGCACCTTGAAAATAGGGGTTCAGGGCAGAGGAAGGGGGGGGGGCACCTTGAGAATAGGGGTTCAGGGCAGAGGAAGGGGGGGGGGCACCTTGAGAATAGGGGTTCAGGGCAGAGGAAGGGGGGGGGCACCTTGAAAATAGGGGTTCAGGGCAGAGGAAGGGGGGGTGGCACCTTGAGAATAGGGGTTCACGGCAGAGGAAGGGGGGGGGGCACCTTGAGAATAGGGGTTCAGGGCAGAGGAAGGGGGGGGGGCACCTTGAGAATAGGGGTTCACGGCAGAGGTAGGGGGGGGGGCACCTTGAGAATAGGGGTTCAGGGCAGAGGAAGGGGGGGGGGCACCTTGAGAATAGGGGTTCAGGGCAGAGGAAGGGGGGGGGGGCACCTTGAGAATAGGGGTTCAGGGCAGAGGAAGGGGGGGTGGCACCTTGAGAATAGGGGTTCACGGCAGAGGAAGGGGGGGGGGCACCTTGAGAATAGGGGTTCAGGGCAGAGGAAGGGGGGGGGCACCTTGAGAATAGGGGTTTAGGGCAGAGGAAGGGGGGGGGGCACCTTGAGAATAGGGGTTCAGGGCAGAGGAAGGGGGGGGGGCACCTTGAGAATAGGGGTTCAGGGCAGAGGAAGGGAGGGGGGCACCTTGAGAATAGGGGTTCAGGGCAGAGGAAGGGAGGGGGGCACCTTGCGAATAGGGGTTCAGGGCAGAGGAAGGGGGGGGGGGCACCTTGAAAATAGGGGTTCAGGGCAGAGGAAGGGAGGGGGGCACCTTGAGAATAGGGGTTCAGGGCAGAGGAAGGGAGGGGGGCACCTTGAGAATAGGGGTTCAGGGCAGAGGAAGGGAGGGGGGCACCTTGAAAATAGGGGTTCAGGGCAGAGGAAGGGAGGGGGGCACCTTGAGAATAGGGGTTCAGGGCAGAGGAAGGGAGGGGGGCACCTTGAGAATAGGGGTTCAGGGCAGAGGAAGGGAGGGGGGCACCTTGAGAATAGGGGTTCAGGGCAGAGGAAGGGAGGGGGGCACCTTGAGAATAGGGGTTCAGAGCAGAGGAATGGGGGGGGGGCACCTTGAGAATAGGGGTTCAGGGCAGAGGAAGGGAGGGGGGCACCTTGAGAATAGGGGTTCAGGGCAGAGGAAGGGGGGGGGGCACCTTGAGAATAGGGGTTCAGGGCAGAGGAAGGGAGGGGGGCGCCTTGAGAATAGGGGTTCAGGGCAGAGGAAGGGAGGGGGGCACCTTGAGAATAGGGGTTCAGGGCAGAGGAAGGGAGGGGGGCGCCTTGAGAATAGGGGTTCAGGGCAGAGGAAGGGAGGGGGGCACCTTGAGAATAGGGGTTCAGGGCAGAGGAAGGGAGGGGGGCACCTTGAGAATAGGGGTTCAGGGCAGAGGAAGGGAGGGGGCACCTTGAGAATAGGGGTTCAGGGCAGAGGAAGGGGGGGGGGGCACCTTGAGAATAGGGGTTCAGGGCAGAGGAAGGGGGGGGGGGCACCTTGAGAATAGGGGTTCAGGGCAGAGGAAGGGGGGAGGGGGGGCACCTTGAGAATAGGGGTTCAGGGCAGAGGAAGGGAGGGGGCACCTTGAGAATAGGGGTTCAGGGCAGAGGAAGGGGGGGGGGGGGGCACCTTGAGAATAGGGGTTCAGGGCAGAGGAAGGGGGGGGGGGCACCTTGAGAATAGGGGTTCAGGGCAGAGGAAGGGGGGGGGCACCTTGAGAATAGGGGTTCAGGGCAGAGGAAGGGGGGGGGGGCACCTTGAGAATAGGGGTTCAGGGCAGAGGAAGGGGGGGGGGGCACCTTGAGAATAGGGGTTCAGGGCAGAGGAAGGGGGGAGGGGGGGCACCTTGAGAATAGGGGTTCAGGGCAGAGGAAGGGAGGGGGCACCTTGAGAATAGGGGTTCAGGGCAGAGGAAGGGGGGGGGGCACCTTGAGAATAGGGGTTCAGGGCAGAGGAAGGGAGGGGGCACCTTGAGAATAGGGGTTCAGGGCAGAGGAAGGGAGGGGGGCACCTTGAGAGTAGGGGTTCAGGGCAGAGGAATGGGGGGGGCACCTTGAAAATAGGGGGTTCAGGGCAGAGGAAAGGGGGGGGGCACCTTGAGAATAGGGGTTCAGGGCAGAGGAAGGGAGGGGGGCACCTTGAGAATAGGGTTTCAGGGCAGAGGAAGGGGGGGGGCACCTTGAAAATAGGGGTTCAGGGCAGAGGAAGGGGGGGGGGGCACCTTGAGAATAGGGGTTCAGGGCAGAGGAAGGGGGGGGGGCACCTTGAGAATAGGGGTTCAGGGCAGAGGAAAGGGGGGGGGGGGCACCTTGAGAATAGGGGTTCAGGGCAGAGGAAGGGGGGGGGGCACCTTGAAAATAGGGGTTCAGGGCAGAGGAAGGGAGGGGGGCACCTTGAGAATAGGGGTTCAGGGCAGAGGAAAGGGGGGGGGGCACCTTGAGAATAGGGGTTCAGGGCAGAGGAAGGGGGGGGGGGCACCTTGAGAATAGGGGTTCAGGGCAGAGGAAAGGGGGGGGGGGCACCTTGAGAATAGGGGTTCAGGGCAGAGGAAGGGGGGGGGGGCACCTTGAGAATAGGGGTTCAGGGCAGAGGAAGGGGGGGGGGGCACCTTGAGAATAGGGGTTCAGGGCAGAGGAAGGGGGGGGGGCACCTTGAGAATAGGGGTTGAGGGCAGAGGTATGGGGGGGGGCACCTTGAGAATAGGGGTTCAGGGCAGAGGAAGGGAGGGGGGCACCTTGAGAATAGGGGTTGAGGGCAGAGGAAGGGGGGGGGGCACCTTGAGAATAGGGGTTGAGGGCAGAGGAATGGGGGGGGGGCACCTTGAGAATAGGGGTTCAGGGCAGAGGAAGGGAGGGGGGCACCTTGAGAATAGGGGTTCAGGGCAGAGGAAGGGGGGGGGCACCTTGAGAATAGGGGTTCAGGGCAGAGGAAGGGGGGGGGGCACCTTGAGAATAGGGGTTCAGGGCAGAGGAAGGGAGGGGGGCACCTTGAGAATAGGGGTTCAGGGCAGAGGAAGGGGGGGGGGCACCTTGAGAATAGGGGTTCAGGGCAGAGGAAGGGGGGGGGCACCTTGAGAATAGGGGTTCAGGGCAGAGGAATGGGGGGGGGGGCACCTTGAGAATAGGGGTTCAGGGCAGAGGAAGGGAGGGGGGCGCCTTGAGAATAGGGGTTCAGGGCAGAGGAATGGGGGGGGGGCACCTTGAGAATAGGGGTTCAGGGCAGAGGAAGGGAGGGGGGCACCTTGAGAATAGGGGTTCAGGGCAGAGGAATGGGGGGGGGGCACCTTGAGAATAGGGGTTCAGGGCAGAGGAAGGGAGGGGGGCGCCTTGAGAATAGGGGTTCAGGGCAGAGGAATGGGGGGGGCACCTTGAGAATAGGGGTTCAGGGCAGAGGAAGGGAGGGGGGCACCTTGAGAATAGGGGTTCAGGGCAGAGGAAGGGAGGGGGGCGCCTTGAGAATAGGGGTTCAGGGCAGAGGAATGGGGGGGGGGCACCTTGAGAATAGGGGTTCAGGGCAGAGGAATGGGGGGGGGGCACCTTGAGAATAGGGGTTCAGGGCAGAGGAAGGGAGGGTGGCACCTTGAGAATAGGGGTTCAGGGCAGAGGAATGGGAGGGGGGCACCTTGAGAATAGGGGTTCAGGGCAGAGGAAGGGAGGGGGGCGCCTTGAGAATAGGGGTTCAGGGCAGAGGAAGGGAGGGGGGCGCCTTGAGAATAGGGGTTCAGGGCAGAGGAAGGGAGGGGGGCACCTTGAGAATAGGGGTTCAGGGCAGAGGAAGGAAGGGGGGCACCTTGAGAATAGGGGTTCAGGGCAGAGGAAGGGAGGGGGGCGCCTTGAGAATAGGGGTTCAGGGCAGAGGAAGGGAGGGGGGCACCTTGAGAATAGGGGTTCAGGGCAGAGGAAGGGAGGGGGGCGCCTTGAGAATAGGGGTTCAGGGCAGAGGAATGGGGGGGGGGGCACCTTGAGAATAGGGGTTCAGGGCAGAGGAATGGGGGGGGGGCACCTTGAGAATAGGGGTTCAGGGCAGAGGAAGGGAGGGGGGCACCTTGAGAATAGGGGTTCAGGGCAGAGGAAAGGGGGGGGGGCACCTTGAGAGTAGGGGTTCAGGGCTGAGGAAGGGGGGGGGGGCACCTTGAGAATAGGGGTTCAGGGCAGAGGAATGGGGGGGGGGGCACCTTGAGAATAGGGGTTCAGGGCAGAGGAAGGGAGGGGGGCGCCTTGAGAATAGGGGTTCAGGGCAGAGGAAGGGAGGGGGGCACCTTGAGAATAGGGTTTCAGGGCAGAGGAAGGGAGGGGGGCACCTTGAGAATAGGGGTTCAGGGCAGAGGAAAGGGGGGGGGGGCACCTTGAGATTAGGGGTTCAGGGCAGAGGAAGGGAGGGGGGCGCCTTGAGAATAGGGGTTCAGGGCAGAGGAAGGGAGGGGGCACCTTGAGAATAGGGGTTCAGGGCAGAGGAAGGGGGGGGGGCACCTTGAGAATAGGGGTTCAGGGCAGAGGAAGGGAGGGGGGCGCCTTGAGAATAGGGGTTCAGGGCAGAGGAAGGGAGGGGGGCACCTTGAGAATAGGGGTTCAGGGCAGAGGAATGGGGGGGGGGCACCTTGAGAATAGGGGTTCAGGGCAGAGGAAGGGAGGGGGGCACCTTGAGAATAAGGGTTGAGGGCAGAGGAAGGGAGGGGGGCACCTTGAGAATAGGGGTTCAGGGCAGAGGAAGGGAGGGGGGCACCTTGAGAATAGGGGTTCAGGGCAGAGGAAGGGAGGGGGGCACATTGAGAATAGGGGTTCAGGGCAGAGGAAGGGAGGGGGGCGCCTTGAGAATAGGGGTTCAGGGCAGAGGAATGGGGGGGGCACCTTGAAAATAGGGGTTTAGGGCAGAGGAAGGGGGGGGGGCACCTTGAGAATAGGGGTTCAGGGCAGAGGAAGGGGGGGGGGCACCTTGAGAATAGGGGTTCAGGGCAGAGGAAGGGGGGGGGGCACCTTGAGAATAGGGGTTCAGGGCAGAGGAAGGGGGGGGGGCACCTTGAGAATAGGGGTTCAGGGCAGAGGAAGGGGGGGGGGGCACCTTGAGAATAGGGGTTCAGGGCAGAGGAAGGGGGGGGGGCACCTTGAAAATAGGGGTTCAGGGCAGAGGAATGGGGGGGGGCACCTTGAGAATAGGGGTTCAGGGCAGAGGAAGGGAGGGGGGCACCTTGAGAATAGGGGTTCAGGGCAGAGGAAGGGAGGGGGGCACCTTGAGAATAGGGGTTCAGGGCAGAGGAATGGGGGGGGGCACCTTGAAAATAGGGGTTCAGGGCAGAGGAATGGGGGGGGGCACCTTGAGAATAGGGGTTCGGGGCAGAGGAAGGGAGGGGGGCACCTTGAGAATAGGGGTTCAGGGCAGAGGAAGGGAGGGGGGCACCTTGAGAATAGGGGTTCAGGGCAGAGGAAGGGAGGGGGGCGCCTTGAGAATAGGGGTTCAGGGCAGAGGAATGGGGGGGGGGCACCTTGAGAATAGGGGTTCAGGGCAGAGGAAGGGGGGGGGGGCACCTTGAGAATAGGGGTTCAGGGCAGAGGAAGGGAGGGGGGCACCTTGAGAATAGGGGTTCAGGGCAGAGGAAGGGGGGGGGGGCACCTTGAGAATAGGGGTTCAGGGCAGAGGAAAGGGGGGGGGGCACCTTGAGAATAGGGGTTCAGGGCAGAGGAAGGGAGGGGGGCACCTTGAGAATAGGGGTTCAGGGCAGAGGAAGGGAGGGGGGCACCTTGAGAATAGGGGTTCAGGGCAGAGGAAGGGGGGGGGGCACCTTGAGAATAGGGGTTTAGGGCAGAGGAATGGGGGGGGGGCACCTTGAGAATAGGGGTTCAGGGCAGAGGAAGGGAGGAGGGCACCTTGAGAATAGGGGTTCAGGGCAGAGGAAGGGAGGGGGGCACCTTGAAAATAGGGTTTTAGGGCAGAGGAAGGGGGGGGGGCACCTTGAGAATAGGGGTTCAGGGCAGAGGAAGGGAGGGGGGCACCTTGAAAATAGGGGTTGAGGGCAGAGGAAGGGGGGGGGGCACCTTGAGAATAGGGGTTCAGGGCAGAGGAAGGGGGGAGGGGGGGCACCTTGAAAATAGAGGTTCAGGCAAAGGAAGGGGAGAGCACCTTGAAAACAGGGCTTCAGGGCAGCGGAAGGGGGGGAGAGCACCTTGAAAACAGGGATTAGGGGCAGCAGTAGGGGGGGGGGGGCACCTTGAAAAACAGGTGCAGCAGCAGGGTATTATTACAGCGGCCTATTCCTGTTCTTTCCATGACCAATTTGAGCATTGGAATTGTGAGCATACGCAGGGGAAGAGGAGCAGGGGTTCAGGTCAGCATTAGAGGGGGGGGGGGGCGGGGGCTTGGAAAAGAGTTGCAGCTGCAGGGCATCATGGCAGCAGTGTTTCCTCTCCTTTCCTCGACCAAGAGGACAACTGTAGAGACACGCAGAGGTAGAGGATGAGCTAGCCTGGCGGTGATTTTTGCAACCAGAGGCTGATTATATAAGGACTGCTGTGTGCTGAATGAAACACTGACAGAGATTTTCCACGGCATCCATGAAATAAAATTCCACCTCACGAGGTAAAACTGGAGGCGGCAGTGTTCCTTTCTTCAGCTAGCTTAGGTCCTCCTTCAGCAGGCCGCCACGGGGCCAGGGAAGGGTCCCGATTGGGATCAAACCTGGACCAGCCTACAACTGGTGGCCAAAGCAGCATGGCTGGCCGCAAATGGGGCCTCCGGTCAGAGGCTGGGAGTGTAGCTGTCATGTAGCTGAGTCATACAAAAATAACACTGAGAGGCTCTGATAATGCGCTGCCACCACTGGGCCAAACGAAACTTCTAACTGCCAACTGCCAACTGCCAACTGCCCAAAGAAACTGTCAACTGAAAAAGAAACACTGGGAGGCAGACTGGGACCCTTGTTCTTACCCTTCAGCCAGGGGCTCCCACTCGATGGTGATGTTGGGCCTGTGCTCATCCCTCCCACTGCCCTGCAATTAGGCAGCAACACTTTGTCTTCAGTTTTCAGCAACAGTTATAGGAGGGGGGTCAGGGCTGTGGCCTATGCATAACTCTACCTACTCTACCGATTCCCTACAAGGAAACCATTGTCTTCAGCTTTCAGCAACAGTTATAGGAGGGGGGGTCAGGTCTATCTGTGGCCTATGCATGACTCTACCGCTTCCCTGCAAGGAAACCATTGTCTCCAGCTTTCAGCAACATCTGTTTAAGGGTGAGAGACTGAGAATCAGGGCTGAGGCACTTCTGCTGGCATGCAAGGAGGCAGCAACAAAGGAGCGTTTGGTCGGGGTTCATTAGAAAGGCAGGGCCCTCTGAAGTCTCTCTGCCAAGCGGCGGGAAACTTCCAGGACTAAGGACCATGATGCTCACTGCTCAGATGGGGCAGCAGAGCCTGGGAGAGCTTGAGTGTTCTTTTTGTTCGGTGGACCCCGAACTGGAATGAGCCCTGGTGGGTCATCCGGTCATGCCCCTCCAGCACGTCATGTGCCATGCCCCACTCCAGTGTCAGGGAGGCGTCCAGCAGCCAACCAGCGATAGCACAGCCACTCCAGTATCAGGGATCAGCAACAGACCAGCGACCGCAGACGATCAGCGATAGCACAGCCACTGGACAGTACAACCAGTAGGGAGGCCCTCAGGCTGGTTTGCTTGTCTGGTTCAGCGGATTTGTTTTTGATTTTGTATGCACACCACAACAAACCCCACAACGTATACCAGTTAAAAGCCTCCAATCCTGCCTTCCTAGTATGGTGAATGCGCAGGGGGAGAATGCGCAGGGGGAGAATGTAAAGCAGTAAAAAGCCTCTGATCCTGCCTTCCTTGTATGGTGCGTGAATGCGCAGGGGGAGAATAATGTAAAGCAGTAAAAAGCCTCTGATCCTGCCTTCCTTGTATGTATTGTGTGGAGGGCGCTAACAGACCCTACCACAATACTTTGAATAACCATTGAATATTTTGACAGGACTGCTGGTGGAAGGGAGGGGGGGGAGGCAAAGAAGGGCACCGTGTCAGTTCGGGTAATTTACTTCCTACTACGCAGCGAGTTGGTACTGGAGCGTCACCTGCTGATCCATCACTGTTTGAATCGCGCCATCGTCGAGGGTGCGTAGGGTTCTTTTGGGGGAGGAAACCCCCGTTCGCTTTGTGCTGCTCCCAACTAGGCGCGGGACGGCTGTTGTCCTTCGCATTGTGTATCCTGCGACAGGGCCGGGAACGCGGCGGCATTGCATATTCAGGGCCTCTTTCCGTGTTGACGCACCCAAGAAACGCTCTCTGACTATCCTACCTGGTTCAGTCCGCGTTTTAAAATAGGAAGGATGATAAGAGGGCGCGTGCCGCACCGGTATAGGCGATAGGCGGGTCCAAGAGAGAAAACGCTGCGGCGATAGGCGCGCGGGTCCAAGAGAGAAAACAATCCTAGCCAACATGCATGCTGCATTTTCCAACCACTATCCATCACGCTGCCTCCATACATCAACACGATACTAATATGTGACACGCGATCCTGTTGGACTGACGCAATGCCAGGCCCACAGCGCTATTTATTGTTTGCCCTTGTGAACCGAGACCCCGCCGTACGCGTATGATTGCTCAGTGCTCACTCACCTCGTTATATTGGGTCTGACTGTGGGTGGTGTATGGAGGCCCTGAGAATTAAGTCGGGGGATCTTACAGAAATGATGCAACACCTGAAAGCCGTTGTGCACAAAGAGTCAAAGATGCGAGTTCGGGTCTTGGCCGCTTGGGAAGGGTTTTTCCAGTACCGACGGGTTCAGCCATCAAATATCGTGTACGCCAGCCCACATCCGGACCTTGCTTCGGCACGGGTCGCCCGTGTGTGGGCACGGGTCGCGTTTGACATACATGTTGGCAGCTTCGGGGGAGGACTTCATTCTGACACGTCAGCAAGCACCTCCCCCGAGCGACCTGCCACCGATGTAAGGAACATCATCATCACACATATCAAACAAAGTAACTGGTACCGGACTACCGGTACCCTTTGAAAATCGAGAAATTTTAGCAATAGTAGTCTCCGGGAAAGAGTCAGTTTGAGACAAGATCACTGCCTATATATTATAAAGAGTTGGGTGAAAACGTCCGGCAGAAAAGTCGGCGATTTAAACTGCGGTCATCCCACTCCGTAAGCTTGCACACCGCAGTTCCGGTTCATTTGAGGGGTCCAACCCACAGCGAGTGTACCGCAGTTTAGTCGGATTTGGTTTTTCGAGTTGTTTAAAAAACGGATTTAGCTTTTGAAAGCGGTTGATTTTTATAGTTAATTTTCTTTTTGTACCTGAAACTCCCGCTGAAACAACGGGTTTCGTTTTTATCCTTTTTGTATGATTGTTAAAAAAAAACGTAACCAGTGTCGAGTGGGCCGGTTTCGGAGCAAAACAAATAATTAAGTGGGCTCCTTTGTAGCAAGTCCCGTGTGAAGGGTAAGGGGAACACACGTGGCGTTTTCGACACTCCTTGGCACACCTCGCTCCCGGCCCTCTAGCTATCCAAGTTTTCACGCCGCTCTTGATTACTGCACCGGTCACGGAGCCGAGTTTCCGACTTTTTGCAGGCAAGGAGCTGCACCAGGCAAGGAGCTGCACCATCCCCGGGGGTTGGAAGAGGATTTGCGCGCGAACTGAATATGGCGGGGGTCCGGACCCCACATTCAGTTTGCGCGCGAATCCAACCTTGAGTCGAACTCCGTGGTTTGCAACATTCGTCGACCATATTCGCGCATCTGTGTTGATGTCCCTTGCACATATCCGCACATTTCGGGATAGTGTGGTATGGATCGGTCGACGACAGTCGGCGCTGTTGGGGTTGGAAAACATCTGACAGCCCCCGAACGCCAGAAAGTTGGACCGGGGTTGAAAAAAACGAAGTCATTGGCGAGGGTGTGTGTGTGTACAACTAGAAGCACCCGCACCTCGAACTCTATTTTTAGAGCTTGATGAGACCTTTCCAAACCTGGTCTCAAAACACGTTCTTGGTCCAAAGGGGGGGGGTCGATAAGGGGGGGCAAAATCAGGCAGGTGGGGGGGGTCTCTGGGAATTTACATACATTTTCTAGGCGTCAGTTGACGATGAGAGCTACGTCATTATTTTCCTTGTATCAAATGCAGTTGATTGGCGTCTTACTTGTGGCATCTCACTCCCCCCGCCATGCAAAATGGCATGCCATTAGGTGGGATGCTGGCTCCGAAATCTCAAGCCTTGTTTGACGCATGGACGAAAAGTCTACAGTCAGCAAGTCGGAAAATCGAGACCGTAAGTTGCGTGTAGAGGGGATGCGATAAGGCGAGCCCTAGAGTGGGCACTCCTCTCTAACCAAACAAATGCCCCCAATCCCCAAGGTTCGTGGACCTCACAGAGATAGGGCATCGGCTGGTGCTCAAGGACGGCACATTTTCTGCCCCTGCTGTGGGGTGTGATATTGACCATGTGTGCCACCGTGCCAAGGCAAGGCAATCTGGGAGCGATTGACCAAATTAATAGGTACTAGACCAGTTCCCGATCGCTGCGAAGTGGCAAGAGATTGAACGTGAATTCAGGGTGCCTAATTATGAAGTGCCGTAGGCGTCATTACGTCCGCTACTATTATGTAGCCAAACCACCATCATTCAACAGTGTCGGCTACCCATACTTCCATTTCCCACCGCCTGCTACCTTGCCCCGGCTGCAGCAGCACCCCTGACATAACACCAGCCCCTAAAAAAGCCCTCCGCCGGTGCATCAAAGTGCAAGCGCTTCCTCCATCTTGCTCCGTCCGATGGCTCCCGAAAGCAGCTTGCTGCTCAGCAACAGGTCCTTGGTGTTCAACTGCAAGTCCAAGGAAAAGGTCAACTCGTTATGTGAGAACATGCACATGTAATTTCTGGCGTTTCCCATCAGGCTTATAGCTGATTGATCCACGAAAAAAAAAGAAACACGGCAGTCTATTCTAAAACAGACATTCCCACTCAGTGCTTTTTTCCACAGCTACCAGTCCACCTTGAAGGCCCGATTGGGACCAAACCTGGACTGGCCTACCGACTTATGGCCAAAGCAGCATGGCTGGCCACAAATGCGGCCACCAGCTAGAGGCTGGAGTGTAGCTGATATGTAGCTGATTCACGAAAACAACTAAACGCAGGATCCCATTGCCAGGCACTTACCCGTTGTTTGCTTGCGATCCGCTCTCTCTGCTCGGGGGTCAGCTTGATGCCCCGCTTCTTCTCCAGAGTGTCCAGCGCAGAAGCATGCCAGTCCACGTTGGCAGCTGGGATGTCGTCTTCGTACATCTGTTGAAGCCAAGTAGATCAGGGTTTAGATCAAGTAGATCGGGGTTCAGATCAAGTAGACCAGGGTTTAGATAAGTAGATATAGGTATACGTCAAGTAGATCAGGGTTCAGATCAAGTAGATAAGGGTTCAGATGAAGTAGATCAGGTTCAGATCAAGTAGACCAGGGTTCAGATCAGGTAGATCGGGGTTCAGATCAAGTATATCAGGGTTCAGATCAAGTAGATCAAGGTCCAGCGTGGCTGGCCGAAAATGGAGCTGCCAGAGTGTACCTGGTGCCTGTAGCTCAGTCACGAAATATAAACACTCTCTTAATCCCCCAGACCACCTACACCCATCTATAGACCTTGCGTGTACTCGTCATATTCTGAAAAACAGGCAGATCCAGTAGACCAGGGTTAAGAACTTAAGATCCAGTATATCCAGTAGATTAGGGTTCCCAGCAAACAGACCACCTACACCCGGATGCACCTCAAGTGCACTCGTTACAGAAAAGATAAAGACATTGCCACCCACCTTGTTCTTTCCAACCCATCCCTCAATGGGCCCGTTCCACGCCCTTGCCCCGATGAAGTAGGGGTTGTGCAGCCGCTCCTCCATGTCAAAGTACCAAGGCCCCAGCCCGTAGCTGCCGTAGTAGAAGTGTCGCATGCGCTCCTTGTCCCAGTCCTCAATCTCAAGACGGCGCAACATGGCCGCGGTCATCTTGCGCTTCTCGTCCTTGTAGTCATCTGGGTAGGGTTCATGGTTAGGGTCATGGGTTAGGGTTAGGTGTTAGGATTATGGATATGGTAACGGTCATCTTGCGCTTCTTGTCCCTGTAGTCAAGTGTGTAGGGTTAGGGGTAAGGGTTAGGATAAGGGGTTAGGATATGGTTTAGGTATTCTTACGCTTCACGTCCTTGCAGTAATCTGGGTAGGGTTAGGGTTTGTGGTTTGTGGGTAGGGTTAGGATGATGGTTTGAGTAATCATACACTTTTGATCCTTGAAGTCACCTGGGTAGGGTTTAAGTTTATGGTTAGAGGCGTCTTGCCCTTCTCATCCTTGTCGACAACTGGGCAGGGTTTGCGGGTAGGGTTATCTAACTCCACTGGATTTGAATAGCTTTCCCACGGGTACCGGTATGAATTAAGGATACTTCGTGATGCTGCCCTCAGGGTACAAAACTCTCAATCGCGGCCTACGGCAGAGTGGGACTGGTGCAGCAAGCCCCGCTGCTCAAGCCACCGACTCGTGGGCCGGTCAAATCTATCTCCCATCCACCCAGTGGTGGCGGCCCGGCGGCCACTTGAAGGTGGCCTGGCTCTTACTAATTTACTCATGTGCTACAAACGCACTGGTCCCCCGACTCCTTGCCTCCTATCAAGCTGTAGCCCACTGACAGTTTGATGGCTGCGGTACACGGGCAATGGGCTGCATGCCGCACATGGCCACTCAGACAATCCAGAATGGTCGTGTCCTCCTGAAGCGCTCTCACGCATCAGCCCTCACTGTCCTCCCCAACCCCGCTTGCACAAACCGTCCATGCAGACGCGATCCGGTCCTCGCATGCGACACACAATCCAAAGGGTACAGACATCTCCCCAAGAGGCCCTAAGATGTGTGATTTTCCGCAGCTCAAAACTAAATGTGTACACCGCTAGCCCCCAGCCTACCCCGTAGCGCCCATCAGAGTTTAGTTTTCTTGACTCAGCTACATGTCTGCTACGCCCCAGCCGCTGGCCAGAGGCCCACATTGTGTCCAGACTTGCCACTTTGGTCATCAGTTGCAGGCAGGGCCAGGTTTGGTCCCAATTGGGAGGCCGCGGGGCGTCCTGCTGCCTGCCGAGATGAAGTTGTAGCCGGAAAAATAAACACTGCCGCCCACCCACTCGTTATGTTTCCCTCCCACCCACCCACTCACCCGTAATGTACCCCTCCTGCACCTCCCTTGCCGCGTCCAGAAAGTCCTGCTCCATCTGCTGCCTCCAGTCCGCGCCGAGCCGCCCCGTAGTCTCATACTCCACCTGCTCCGCCGGGCTCATCTTGGCCATGCGCACGGCGGGCAGCCGGGAGCCTTCAATGGTGCGCAACGCGCGGTTGAGCACCAGCCCGATCAGCAGCGGACGCATCGAGCGGCGCGCAATCCGCAGCGCGAGCTTGGCGCCGCCGACGGCAATGTCCTCCACCTGCCAAACGACCTTGCGTGCGTTGCGGGCGCGGCGGGCGGCGCTGGAAAGGACGCCTCCGACGAGCGATGCTGCGCGCTGCAAAGGACCAGGCTCTGAAGGCGCCTCGCCTGTCAACAACAAAACGGCAGCAAAAAGGTCTTCAGGATTCGGAATCAAGGGTGTGGGCGAAACGGCAAGCAGCGTTTTGTTTCCCTCCCCGGCTACTGTACACCCAGCTGCCTCCCCTGATCTGTATTCCATGTGCTCCATCACCAGCACTGTGCCCCCCACCCCACCCCGACCCCCCCTGATGTTCTACACTCCAATACTTTTTCACTCACACTGTCCATCACTTACAGTGCCTCCGGGCCCCCCCGTCTGACCTATGTTCTCCCTCACCAACACTGCCCCCCTCCCCCCCCCCCCCCCTGCCTGACCTATGTTCTCCCTCACCAACACTGTGCCCCCGCCCCCTTCCCTGCCTGACCTATGTTCTCCCTCACCAACACTGCCCCCCCCCGTTCCCTGCCTGACCTATGTTCTCCCTCACCAACACTGCCCCCCCCGTTCCCTGCCTGACCTATGTTCTCCCTCACCAACACTGCCCCCCCCCCCTCCCCCCCCCCCCCCCCCCCCCCTGCCTGACCTATGTTCTCCCTCACGAACACTTGTGCCCCCCCCCCCCCCCCCGCCCCCCGCCCCGTCTGACCTATGTTCTCCACCATGTACGCCACCAGCAGGGTGAGCAGGTCGCTGTGATGCATCGCCTCCCCCTCCCCCTCCTCATCCTCCTCCGCCACAGAAGTCAGCGCCTCCAAAAGCAGGATCTCCGCGTTGTTATCCAGAACAGCCTCCAGGCGCTCAGCTGGCTTGAGCCTCTGCAGGATGCGCTCCACCTAGAAAGGGTTCATGTTTTTTGTTGTTTTCACACTTTGACACAAGAGACGCAAGTCAATGACATAACACATGTGGGCCATGCTGAAAAGGCTCGGCCGCATGGGCAAGATGATGGAGACGCAAGCGAAGGCAGAGGCGCTGCAGGATGCGCTCCACCTACACAAGGTTCAGGGTTTATGGTTTGAAGTTTTTTTACACATTGACACCTGCAACGCTTTAAATGCAGGCATGGTGCATACAGGTATGCTCCACAAGGTGCTCCACCTAGACAGGGAAGCACACATGGACACACGTGACGCTGGCCAGTGACATTACACCTGTGGGCCATGCTGAAAAGGCTCAGCCGCATGGGCAAGATGATGGAGACGCAAGTGAAGGCTGAGAGGGGGGAGGAGGGGGGGGGGGAGGGAGGAGACGTTCTACATGCAGGGATGGTGCATTAGGGGTATGCTCCGCAAATGGTCACTGCGCGGACGCGGACGCGAGGCATGCTGCACTGCTTCCTTGACCCTCGTGGCTCATGCCCCTGCGGGGCGCAATTTTCATTCTTTCTCTTTTTATGCTCTCCACAAGCAGCTTGCAAGGCAGCAGACAGGTCTCGTTGAAATCGATGGGACACTAGGGTCTGGGAGCCTACGCCCTCATTGAAAATCAGGGTTTGGGAGCCTACGCTCGCATTGGAAAGTAGGGTTTGGGAGCCTACGCCCTCATTGGAAAGTAGGTTTGGGGAGCCTAACCCCTCATTGGAAAGTAGGGTTGGGGAGCCTACGCCTTCATTGAAAAGTAGGGTTTGGGAGCCTATCCCCTCATTGGAAAGTAGGGTTTGGGAGCCTACCCCCTCATTGGAAAGTAGGGTTTGGGAGCCTACCCCCTCATTGGAAAGTAGGGTTTGAGAGCCTACGCCCTCATTGGAAAGTAGGGTTTGGGAGCCTACCCCCTCATTGGAAAGTAGGGTTGGGGAGCCTACGCCCTCATTGGAAAGTAGGGTTTGAGAGCCTACGCCCTCATTGGAAACTAGGGTTTGGGAGCCTACGCCCTCATTGGAAAGTAGGGTTTGGGAGCCTACCCCCTCATTGGAAAGTAGGGTTGGGGAGCCTACGCCCTCATTGGAAAGTAGGGTTTGAGAGCCTACGCCCTCATTGAAAACTAGGGTTTGGGAGCCTACCCCCTCATTGGAAAGTAGGGTTTGGGAGCCTAACCCCTCATTGGAAAGTAGGGTTTGGGAGCCTACGCCCTCATTGGAAAGTAGGGTTTGGGAGCCTATCCCCTCCTTGAACAATAGGTTTGGGGAGCCTACGCCCTCATTGGAAAGTAGGGTTTGGGAGCCTACGCCCTCATTAAAAAGTAGGGTTTGGGAGCCTAACCCCTCATTGGAAAGTAGGGTTTGGGAGCCTAACCCCTCATTGGAAAGTAGGGTTTGGGAGCCTACGCCCTAATTGGAAAGTAGGGTTTGGGAGCCTATCCCCTCCTTGAACAGTAGGTTTAGGGATCCTAACCCCTCATTGGAAAGTAGGGTTTGGGAGCCTAACCCCTCATTGGAAAGTAGGGTTTGGGAGCCTACGCCCTCATTGGAAAGTAGGGTTTGGGAGCCTATCCCCTCCTTGAACAGTAGGTTTAGGGAGCCTACCCCTTCATTGGAAAGTAGGGTTTGGACCCCCCCTTATGAAAATGCGGATATGTCAGCTGATGGGAGGGGGGAATTCTGTCCCTGCGCAGGACAGAGCAGCCGGCCTCTGAGCAGACATGCCCCAGGGCTGAGAAAGGCTGTGCTCCATTTTTTGTGGCTCACAGCTACAGCTCAGCTACAGTTCAGTTACGAAGCTCGTCCAAGGGAGGAGGTCCCATGCGCGGTCAACCATGCTGCTTAAGCCTGTGTAAGTGGGCCGGCCGAAGTTTTGCTCCAATTGAGTGTTTGCGGTGTTTCGTTTATCGTGACTCAGCGATGGGTCAGCTACACTCTGGCCTCTGGCCAGAGGCCCCGTTGTGGCCGGCCAAAGTGCCCTGGGCATCAGTTGAGGCCGGGGTCCTTGTTTAATCTCAATCCTGCCTTTGACGGCCACGGGGCGGCCTGCCGAAGGTGGACAGGTAGCCGAAGGAAGATGCAATCATACTTTGCCGCTGGCAGCCGCAGGGCGGCCCAGCCAAAGTGTACTGACACCCGGAACAACATACACTGGAGGCGGCCCGAGGGTGCAGTCCTGCTCACCTTTGCACCTAGCGCCTCGTCCGTGATCTGAAGCACGTTTTCCTCATCAAAGCTGACCTTCTCCCCTAGAGCGCCTGAGATCTTGGCCTTGCCGGTCTGTGGTGACAGGGGGGGGGGGGGACGCAGCGGCATGGAGTCAGAGAGACGCATGCGGTTCACGCATGAGGGCGTACAGCCGGTTGACATGGTACGAGCACCTCGGTGTACCGGCTACCAGGCATGGAAACTAAAAGAGGTTTCAGTCAGGTGTGACCCAGCCTGACAGATGCATGAGGTGCAGTGCACGTTGCTCGGCTGTAAGCGCCCCCCCGGTGCCACTTACCAGTAGTGAGATGAAGTCGATTGGACTTCTGATGTCCACTGTATCCTGAAGCTCGCCATCAGCATCCAGCAGGGCCGTTCCAATCGCGACGCACAGCGATGACTGGGCATCGGCGTGCTGCAAGCAGGGAAGGCTGACGTCATCAACATGGCCAAGTACGCACGTTCATTCATAAATTGGGCGTCATGATGCCTGAATGTTTACCTGCAGCTCCTCCTCCGTCTCCTGCAGGATGACATGCCTGAACTCCCGCAGCCGGCACATCGCCGACAGGTGATTTCGAACAACTTCTATGTATGACTGCAGGACCTCCTCAATCCCGGGAAACTCCTCGACCTCAATCTCCTGCATGGCGTCATCGCCCAGGGTGCGATACAAATCGGCGAATCAGAGACGTCCCATGCCCATCGCGATCCATGTCTCCATTCAAAAGTCTTTCAGTGACTCACAGACAACAACGATCGACCGCCATCATTATGGAACACCACCACCAGCTTCTCAGCCATCTTGGCACCTCCTGATGGCTGAGTTGATGAAGTCTAATATGTTGATTCTTATCCCTAGAGGATTGCAGTGCACTCGGTTCCTTGCTTGGGTGTTCACACAACAAACAAGTACTCGATCCACACTTCCGAACGCTCATTTTCACCTGAGAGGATCTCGTCATTGTCATCCTGTCGGCAGATTTGACAGCTTCTGGTTCTCCAGTATACATATCTAACGACGCATTTTCCTCATCATCAGTGATAAATATTCCACCGCCGATCTCACCCAGCATGGGCAACAACTTTTCCCCCTTGCACAGAGCAGTGACTGAGAACAACCTGTCCTCCCTATGCGTGGAGATTCAGTACCACTCCAATCGCATTGATGAGCAGGAGGAGGAGGTGCGGACCGTCAAGCCCTAGAACTGCATGCTTAGAAGACAGAATATCGAGATACCCTAGATCCTCAAAGCCATGCCCAGAAAACGCCACCAACACAGTCCTAGGTGTGGATGAGGCATGAGCGCGCAGCCCAGCTCCAGATACAGAGAACTGAACACGTTTCCGTCCTCCCCTTGTCCCCTCCTTGCGCCCCCACACAGCACAAAATGACTGCCCTGATGATAGCATGTGCCAAGGGGTACGCCCCCATTGCCAGGGAGCTCCTTCGGCGTGGTGCCGCAACTGACCTGGTGGATAAGGTGCGAATGGACCGGTGCATCCTAGGCGGGGCGAGATGAGAACCGCGGTGTGCGTCTTGGGCTGGGCGAGGTGTGAACCGCGGTGTGCATCCTGGGGTGAACAAAGTGTGAACCCAGGTTTGCATCCTAGATTGGACCAGGTTTGAACCCAGGTGTGCATCCTAGATTGGACAAGGTTTGAACCCAGGTGTGCATCCTAGATTGGACAAGGTGTGAACCCAGGTGTGCTTTCTGGACTGCACAAAGTGTGAACCGCTTTGTGCATTCTGGGTTACCTGCCACCAGATGGCCGCATAGAAATGACTCAAGGGTCTTGATCTCAGGAGCCTAAAGCAGATACAACTTCGTGGTATCCCACCTAGTGCTACAGCCAAACAGGTGGCTTCCTTCATACACGCCCCAGGATGTACTGATTGATTAATTTACAGAAGATCGAGTGAAAAGTGATAGGAAAGAGTGCTACCCCTGTTATCACTGCAGCACTGCGGTGGATTCCCTTGGCCTTCCCTCAAATTTAACATTGTCAAGGGGCGAGGGAATCATTACACATACTAATTCTCAGTCATCCTGACCAGGTTCAGTTAGGAATCGAGTTTGTGTCTAACTTTTCGTCGCAGGGAAGCATTAAATAAACAGCTATTTTCAAACCTGCGGGCAATTCAGATGTACGGATAGACACAAAATAATGATAAGAATGATAAGAATGACAAGAATGATACATCCTTCAGCCTATAAGCCCGCTGCCTGCTGATAATACCCGCGAAAGTATTCAGCCCTATATTGGCTCCGAAACCTTACCGCAGTCGCAGCATGCAGAGTTTTTACGGCTACCATGCCAGCCTTTATTTTCTTGTGACTCAGCTACTTTCAGCTACATTCCGGCAGCTGGCCGGAGACCCCATTCGTGGCCAGCCTTGCTCCTTTGGTCACAAGTTGCAGGCCGGTCCAGGTTCGATCCTAATCGGGCCTTAGGAGGCTGAGGGGCGGCCTGTCGAATTTGAACTTACAGGTCAAAAAATAAGCGCTGTACCTCGGCCTTACAGCCGCATGCCTCCCCCCCACACTCAAAAGAAGCGCCGCATGCCTTCCTCCCCCCGGGGGTATAGGATGGACGCACCAACCTTACACCCGCCTGCCTTCCCCCTCCCGTGGGGTGGATGTAGGATGGACGCACCGCCCTGCCCACACTTTTCATCAGTGTCCGCCTGCCCACACTTGTTGGATGTAGGATGGACGCACCGCCCTGCACCTTGCCTGCCTCGGGGACCATGTGGATTGCGTCAAGGCCCTCATGCATCCGGACCATGTGACATCCAGGCCCGCAAGGAGGGACATCCAAGACACGGTGGGGGAAGGGGGGAAGGGTGAAGGGGGGGGATCCTGATGGCAGGCTTTATGGTGATGGGGGGGTACTGGTAGATGGTTAAGGTGTAAGTGTGCCAACCTGATGGCAGGGTTCAGGGTGAAGGGGGGGGGTCCTGATGGCAGGGTTTAGGGTGAAGGGGGGGGGAGGGGTCCTGATGGCAGGCTTTATGGTGATGGGGGGGTTCTGGTAGATGGTTAAGGTGTAAGTGTGCCAACCTGATGACAGGGTTCAGGGTGAAGGGGGGGGGGGGGCTGATGGCAGGGTTCAGGGTGAAGGGGGGGGGTCCTGATGGCAGGGTGAAAGGGTGAAAGGGGGGGGGGTCCTGATAGCAGGGTTTAGGGTGAAGGGGGGTGGATCCTGATGGTAGGGTTCAGGGTGAAGGGGGAGGGTCCTGATGGCAGGGTTCAGGGTGAAGGGGGGGGGGTCCTGATAACAGGGTTTAGGGTGAAGGGGGGTGGATCCTGATGGGTGGGAGAAAAAGAGGGAAGACTTACTTTAAGGTGAAACCCAAACCCTAAACCCTGTTTGACCCCCTTCATGGAGCAAGACTTGCTTTGACCTTAAAAGCCCTCAACCCTTCTTGACCCCGTTCAGACGGGAAATGCTTGCTTTGACCGCAACCCTATACCCTTAACCTCAAACCCTTCTTGACCCCGTGCAGGCAGGCAAGACTTGCTTTGACCTTAATACTCAATCCTTAACCCTACGCCCTCAACCCTCAACCCTGCTTGACCCCGTGCAGGCGGGCAAGACTTGCTTTGACCTTATAAACAGGGGCAGCCGCAACAGGGCGAAAATCGCCGCTTAAGAGTTAAATCCTTAAACCTAAGCCCTAAACCCTAAGCCCTTCTTGACTCCGTGCAGGCGGGCAAGACTTGCTTTGACCTTATAAACAGGGGCAGCCGCAACGGGGGGGCGATCGCTGCCCTTCTCGGCGGCATGCCTGCCCCTGACCCCGCCAGCCAGCCAAGACCAATATCGGGAGAGACAGCCGCTCAACAGCAGGGTGATCATACGCTCACGCGGTACCCTCAGATACCCACCATGGACATGCTGGGTCGACCGCCGCAGCCGCCGCAGCAACAGCCGCAACAGCTGCAACAGCCGCAACAGGCTCTGTACGGAACGAACTCTGGCCCTCACTTTGGTTCCGAGTCGCCTGTCGTGGGTCAAGATCCGCGTGTGGGCAGTGCTCCCAACCTGACGCCTACCGCTTCCTACCCAGCCTCGGCGAGCCCCAGCTGGCAGGCCCCCAGCGCGGGCATGCCTTCGCCGCATTATAGCAGCTGGTCGGGGGAGGGACAGCACCGGCCCAGCGTGGCTGCTGTCGCTGACAAGGACGGGGATGGCGGTTGGGGAGAAGCGCGAGACGAGGACGACGACTGGGGTGGCGGGGCAGGTGAGAGTGCGGCAGTGTATATATATATATGGGATAGTACTTGAGTGGGTGGTAGCAGGAAGAGCGGGGCAACGGCAGCGCCCTTCCCTTCTTTACGCTGTGCGTAAGAGTCTTTAATTAAATGGTTACTGGACTGCGTTTGAGGGGCTGCTGGGTGACGGCTGGGGTGGCGGGGCAGGTGTGAGAGAGAGAGAGAGAGAGAGAGAGGCAGTCTCTATTTTAGTGGGGTACTGGACCAGGTTTGAGGAGCTGCTGGGCAACCCTCATCAACCGGCACGGCGACATGCTTTGCAACCAGGTGGGCCGCCACCGCCGTCGCCGCCTGGGCCGCGTCGACAGGAGTAGTAGTTACCGCAGAGACGGCAAAAACCTTGCCCACCAACCAGGTGCCTCCTTGGGGATAGCTGCGTTTTTCCAGTGGGTATCGGACCTGGTTTGAGGAGCTGCTGGGCACCCTCGTCAAGCGGTGCAGTGGTGGATGAATGGGCTGCCTTAATCCATGCTCTGACACAATATCTCCTTGTTCATATACCGGTAACCCAAAGGGGTGGTTTTTGTCGACTTGCATGCCATTGTATATTTAAATATTTCAGTGTGACACAGACCCCCTTGGCAGGCCAATGGGTGGCGACCATTGGGCCGATGAGGAACACCCCTTGATCGGCCTTTGGCCCAAGGCCCAGGCAACCCGGCTTGTTGCACCAGGCCCCCCCCGCCGAGGGCGGGATGTAGCTGAGCTGTAGCTGAGCTGTAGCTGGGGTGTAGCTGAGGTGTAGCCGAAGCACCTGGGAATATGGACTTTTTTGGAGCCAGGCCAGTAGAGTCTGGCCTTCCTGCATCCTTGGAATATGACTTGGGCCCGCCCCCTCCTGATTTTTGTGATCATGACACGTGTCTCATTGCGTGTGTGGATCACACAGTGTGGATCAACGAGCCAGTCAGCCCTAGTTTGAGCACCAGCTCAAATAAAATCAAAACCTGTCGAAGAAATCAGCCAACCCACTGGATGCGATCAAACATGCTGTTGCTTTCTTGTTTTCGTGTGCAGACCCGCCAGCGACCTCTGGTAGTGCCCCTGATCCCATCATACTCCACCAGCAAGGACCGGCTGGACAGATGCCATGGCAACAGCCGCCGCCGTATCCACCGCAGCAACAGCAGCAGCAACAACTGCAACATCAGCAGCAAGCGTCCCAGCCGTGGGCGCCGCCGCATCCACCGCAGCAAAGCCCGGCCATTCCGCCTGCAACGCAGACGCACCCGGCATCCCACCAGTGGCCGCAGCAGCAACAGCAGCAGCAGCAACAACAACAACAACAGCAGCAACATCATCAGCTGCAACAACAACAACAACACCAGCAGCAACACCAGCAGCCGCAAGAGCCTGTGCCCTCCATCTTCTTGTGTCCTATCACCCAAGATATCATGGACGACCCTGTTTTTGCCGCAGACGGGTGAGAGGCAAGCCCCTAAACCCTGCAATGCAATGCAATGCAATGCAATGCAATGCAATGCAATGCAATGCAATGCAATGCAATGCAATGCAATGCAATGCAATGCAATGCAATGCAATGCAATGCAATGCAATGCAATGCAATGCAATGCAATGCAATGCAATGCAATGCAATGCAATGCAATGCAATGCAATGCAATGCAATGCAATGCAATGCAATGCAATGCAATGCAATGCAATGCAATGCAATGCAATGCAATGCAATGCAATGCAATGCAATGCAATGCAATGCAATGCAATGCAATGGCGAGATGGATGAGACGACAGGGTTCGATATCCAACGCGTGAAAGGGTTTCAGAGTCCAAAAGCCGTCGTCAGCCGAGGAGGAGTGACGGACTTCTAAGGAATGAGCCCGCAGGTGTTGCTCAAAGCTATTATATATGAACCTTGTCAGCCAGGTTCTTGAGGGTTAAGGTTTTGAGGGTTAAGGGTTTGAGGGTTTATTTATATCCTTTGTGGGCATATTTCATATGAGGGGCCTTCCTTTGAAGGGGGATAGCCCGAAACCTTTAACCTAAAACCCAAAAGTCCTAAAGCGGTTCTCAATTTTGTTAGCACCTGGGCCTGCCGAGAGCTGACAATTCGAAAGCTGGGACCTGCCATGCAGCTTAGCACTAATCTTTCATGCTGCTCAGCACTAATCTGCCATGCAGCTCCGCACTAATCTGCCATGCAGCTCAGCGCTAATCTGCCATGCAGCTCCGCATTAATCTGCCATGCAGCTCCGCACTAATCTGCCATGCAGCTCCGCACTAATCTGCCATGCAGCTCCGCACTAATCTGCCATGCAACTCAGCGCTGATCTGCCATGCAGCTCAGCGCTGATCTGCCATGCAGCTCAGCGCTGATCTGCCATACAGCTCCGCACTAATCTACCGTGTCATGCTCGTCGCTGCATTGCAACATGTGCGATGAAATCGAATTGAGGCCACATGGTGAAGAGACACCAGTGCCCTTGCTTTGATGGTGTCATGTTGCCGCAGTCATTTCAAACCAAAGCAGACAGCCCAACACTTGAACAGTACAAGTCTTCGGCTCGCGTTCGCTAGGTAGCATCGCAGAAATATGTCAAACAAGTAATAATAACTAGAACCCTTGTGCACCAGTCGCCCCACGTACCTTCTGGCATGCCCCACTCCCCTTTGAAATACCCCACACACCCTCTGGCATGCACCACTCCCCTTTGAAATACCCCACGCACCCTCTGGCATGCACCACTCCCCTTTGAAATACCCCACACACCCTCTGGCATGCACCACTCCCCTTTGAAATACCCCACGTACCCTCTGGCATGCACCACTCCCCTTTGAAATACCCCACGTACCCTCTGGCATGCACCACTCCCCTTTGAAATACCCCACACACCCTCTGGCATGCACCACTCCCCTATGAAATACCCCACGCACCCTCTGGCATGCACTACTCCCCTTTGAAATACCCCACGCACCCTCTGGCATGCACCACTCCCCTTTGAAATACCCCACACACCCTCTGGCATGCACCACTCCCCTTTGAAATACCCCACACACCCTCTGGCATGCACCACTCCCCTTTGAAATACCCCACGTACCTTCTGGCATGCACCACACCCCTTTGAAATACCCCACGCACCCTCTGGCATGCACCACTCCCCTTTGAAATACCCCACGCACCCTCTGGCATGCACCACTCCCCTTTGAAATACCCCACGCACCTTCTGGCATGCACCACTCCCCTTTGAAATACCCCACGCACCTTCTGGCATGCACCACTCCCCTTTGAAATACCCCACGCACCTGCTGGCATGCACCACTCCCCTTTGAAATACCCCACGCACCTTCTGGCATGCACCACTCCCCTTTGAAATACCCCACGCACCTGCTGGCATGCACCACACCCCTTTGAAATACCCCACGCACCCTCTGGCATGCACCATTCCCCTTTGAAATACCCCACGCACCTTCTGGCATGCACCACTCCCCTTTGAAATACTCCACACACACCCTGGCATGCACCACTCCCCTTTGAAATACCCCACGCACCTTCTGGCATGCACCACTCCCCTTTGAAATACTCCACACACACCCTGGCATGCACCACACCCCTTTGAAATACCCCACGCACCCTCTGGCATGCACCATTCCCCTTTGAAATACCCCACGCACCTTCTGGCATGCACCACTCCCCTTTGAAATACTCCACACACACCCTGGCATGCACCACTCCCCTTTGAAATACCCCACGCACCTTCTGGCATGCACCACTCCCCTTTGAAATACTCCACACACACCCTGGCATGCACCACTCCCCTTTGAAATACCCCACGCACCCTCTGGCATGTACCACTCCCCTTTGAAATACCCCACGCACCTTCTGGCATGCACCACTCCCCTTTGAAATACCCCACGCACCCTCTGGCATGCACCACTCCCCTTTGAAATACCCCACACACCCTCTGGCATGCACCACTCCCCTTTGAAATACCCCACGCACCCTCTGGCATGCACCACACCCCTTTGAAATACCCCACACACCCTCTGGCATGCACCACTCCCCTTTGAAATACCCCACGCACCCTCTGGCATGCACTACTCCCCTTTGAAATACCCCACGCACCCTCTGGCATGCACCACTCCCCTTTGAAATACCCCACACACCCTCTGGCATGCACCACTCCCCTTTGAAATACCCCACACACCCTCTGGCATGCACCACTCCCCTTTGAAATACCCCACGTACCTTCTGGCATGCACCACACCCCTTTGAAATACCCCACGCACCCTCTGGCATGCACCACTCCCCTTTGAAATACCCCACGCACCTTCTGGCATGCACCACTCCCCTTTGAAATACCCCACGCACCTTCTGGCATGCACCACTCCCCTTTGAAATACCCCACGCACCTGCTGGCATGCACCACTCCCCTTTGAAATACCCCACGCACCTTCTGGCATGCACCACTCCCCTTTGAAATACCCCACGCACCCTCTGTCATGCACCACTCCCCTTTGAAATACCCCACGCACCCTCTGGCATGCACCACTCCCCTTTGAAATACCCCACGCACCCTCTGGCATGCACCACTCCCCTTTGAAATACCCCACGCACCTTCTGGCATGCACCACTTCCCTTTGAAATACACCACGCACCTACTGGCATGCACCACTCCCCTTTGAAATACCCCACGCACCTTCTGGCATGCACCACTCCCCTTTGAAATACCCCACGCACCTTCTGGTATGCACCACTCCCCTTTGAAATACCCTACGCACCCTCTGGCATGCACCACTCCCCTTTGAAATACCCCACGCACCTTCTGGCATGCACCACTCCCCTTTGAAATACCCCACGCACCCTCTGGCATGCACCACTCCCCTTTGAAATACCCCACGCACCTTCTGGCATGCACCACTCCCCTTTGAAATACCCCACACACCCTCTGGCATGCACCACTCCCCTTTGAAATACCCCACGCACCCTCTGGCATGCACCACTCCCCTTTGAAATACCCCACGCACCCTCTGGCATGCACCACACCCCTTTGAAATACCCCACGCACCCTCTGGCATGCACCATTCCCCTTTGAAATACCCCACGCACCTTCTGGCATGCACCACTCCCCTTTGAAATACTCCACACACACCCTGGCATGCACCACTCCCCTTTGAAATACCCCACGCACCTTCTGGCATGCACCACTCCCCTTTGAAATACTCCACACACACCCTGGCATGCACCACTCCCCTTTGAAATACCCCACGCACCTTCTGGCATGCACCACTCACCTTTGAAATACCCTACACACCCTGCCATGCTCAGCTACACGTACGAGCGGGTGGCCATCGACTCCTGGATCCTCAAATCGGCGACCTCGCCTCTGACCAACATGGCGCTGCAGCACACAGTGCTGGTCCCCAACCACACACTGAGGTCTGCTATACGCGAATGGATGATGCGGCAGAAGAGGGAGATCTAGTAGAGATGGAAAGTTCGTTTGTTGAGAACGGTGAATACCCGCTGGGACCTGCTGAACGCTCGGCCGCGTGGGGTTGGAAGGGAATGACTGAGCTCAACTCCAGCTACCATGCACAGCCAGGACCATAGTACAGCCATGCCACCCTCCTATGTGAGGGGGCAGGGTCATGGAATCCGGCGATCTAGACAGGGCGGAAGAGAAGGTCGGGTGGCAGCGGGTTAGATCCCTCAACCTTGGGAAGTTCGTTTGTATTAACAAGATTGTTTCCATCTCCAGTTTCCAAAGTCTGTCTCTGTCCTGACACTGTAGATGCGTTGAGGGGTTGGTTACTTGCGGGGGTAGGCAGATGCTGATGGGGTCAATGACATGACACCTCTGGGCCCTGCTCAAAAAGGCTCGGCCGCGTGGGCGCCCAACTGTCTCGTTGGAAGAAAAGAAAAGAAACTTAAGGGAGGAGGGATGCTGATGGGGTATGGCGTTGATGATGCAGTATGGTTTCATTGCTGATACTTTAATGTAAATTTGGCACATGCTGACTTGGATGTAAATGAGATGTAACAAGGTAGGTTAACGACGCTACACCTCTGGGCCCTGCTAGCCAGCAGCCCGACAGGACTGCAGCGCATGCTAGATGCCCTGCATGAATATGCGGCGGTCAAACAGCTCCAGGTCAACGTCAGCAAGACAGAGATATTGGAGTTTAGCAGCCGCTTAGCAGCGCAGCTCTGGCAATCAGCACATACTTGCGTGTACGGCTCAAATAGGCTAGCGCTGAAGCGTGTCCAGGAATTCAAGTTCTTGGGCATCATCCATGACGAGTGCGGCAGCATGAGGAAGGCCATGCAAGGTAGAGAGGTGCCTACCTTGCATGGCCAGACATGCCGCGTTGCAGCGAGTCCGCTGCATGGCCGAGAAGGTGCCACCAATCACCTCAGGCCGCGGCATTGCCTCAAGAGCATGATGCAGTCCAGCTTCCTCCAGCATCTGCTCCAGGCTGCGTCCGCTGCCAGCTGGGGGTCATGCGTGAGCTGAAGATTACAGCAAGTTTGTGGCAGCATGTACTTCACTTCTACAACGCAGCGGTCGCACCAGCAGGACTGCAAGACAGCCCACTCATGGCGGCAGCCATGGTGGCCGACATGCAGCTCGCTGTCAGGCAGGGCACCGGAGGGCGCAATTGGAGCAGTGAATTGCTAGGTGCCTTGCTGGAGCTGGATCTGGGATCAGCCGTCCCCAAACTGTGTCAGACAGCGACTAAACTACAGGCGATACCTGTTGCAGAGGTGTTAGCGCTAGTTGATGCAGCAAACGAGCAGGTGCAGCTGGATGCAGCTGGCTGAGAGGACCCCAGAGATCCTGCTACTGAACACGGGTATGCGGCCGCCCACCACACCCTGTTTCAGTCTACGGCGGGGGCTTGGGCGCAGGCCAGGGGCCGCACCAGCCGAAGGGAGTGTGCTTGCACACGAGCTGATGGCTGCAGCTCGGCGCCGTCAGCATGGCTGACACGAAAGGACGGTGCAGCAGTCAGCAGAGTGACAGACGTTGCTGCCAGCAATGTTGGGCTAGGGGAGACGGCGAGCATGTGGAAGACGTGTTGCAAACGTGCTTTCAATGCTCCATCGTGCAGGATCAACTTAAGGAGCGGGGATGAGCAGGTTCTCTGAAAGGTGCTAGAGACTTCTTCGAGTTGTACCGGGGCAGGCTTGTGTGGGATGCCATGGCTTTTGTGGAAGACGTGGTAGATATCGTTCAGGCGTAGACGTTTTCAGAGGCTGGAACTTCCATTGTCTTTATTTCCCAGCCTTTTGTCTGTCCCTTCACTTAACTTCCCACTTTTCCTGCCCCTTGTCTTTGTTTCGTTCTTTACTCCCAATCCTTGAGTTAGGCGCCCACGCGGCCGTGCCTTTTTGAACATGGCCTAGAGGTGTAACACTATTGACCTCTGGCCTTGCTTAGATTAAGCTCGGCCATGTCGGCAAACATAAATAAGTCTAGGATAAGTCTAGGATAAGTCTAGGATAAGTCTAGGAAATAATACTAGGACATAATGCTAGGAAAGGTAGGTGTAACTGTACGTGTACCTGCAAACTGAAAAAGAAATGCTGTACATATCGTGATATCGGTGAACTCAACTTAGTAAGCCACATTGATGACCACGACCTAGCAGGAAGACTCAAAAGGGGCATCAAGATCGGCATATCCTTGTCAGCACGTGCAGTCGTGCACTAGATAGTGGGATACTGTCATACTGGGATTAGTAACGTTATTAATCCGTGGAGTTCTGGATAAGAGATCCTTTTGCTGTGAGACTCCATTCTTCTTGAGGGACCAAACACGTCAGCTTGGGCTAGGTCAAATACTATGCCAAGGATTCGCTGTATGCTCAGCTAGCCAAGCATGTGTTCATAAAAACCCCATGGGGTGCATGCGGATTCGACATAACTTCATCCCATGCCAAAGGCTGGGTTGCACACCAGTTCATGGGCTAGGCCTTATGTTATGCCTTGGGACGGGCTACGCGCTAGTGCATGAGCTGGGCTTCATGCAATGCATGACACGGGCTGGGCTCCATGGTAATCGATGGGCTAGATTGCATGCTGGTCCATGGGCTGGGCTGCATGGTGTTCGATGGGCTGAGCTGCATGCTAGTCCATGGGCTGGGCTGCATGGTAGTCGATGGGCTGAGCTGCATGCTAGTCCATGGGCTGGGCTGCATGTTGTATCATGGGCTGGGCTGCATACTAGTCAATGGGATGGGCTGCATGTTGTGTCATGGGCTGGGTTGCATGCTGGTCCAAGGGCTGGGCTGCATGTTGTGTCATGGGCTGGGTTGCATGCTGGTCCATGGGCTGGGCTGCATGGTAGAAGATGAGCTGAATTGCATGCTCGTCCATGGGCTGGGCTGCATGCTAGTCCATGGCTGGGCTGGGCTGAATTGTGTGTCATGGGCTGAGCGGCATGCTAGTCCATGGGCTGGGCTGCATGCTAGTCCATGTCTGGGCTGGGCTGCATCTTGTGCCATGGGCTGGGTTGCATGCTAGTCCGTGGGCTGGGCTGCATGCTAGTCCATGGGGTGGGCTGCATGCTAGTCCATGGGCTGGGCTGCATGCTTGTCCATGGGCTGAGCTGCAAGCTAGTCCATGGGCTGGGTTGCATGCTGGTCCATGGGCTGGGCTGCATGTTGTGTCATGGGCTGGGTTGCATGCTGGTCCATGGGCTAGGCTGCATGCTAGTCCATGGCTGGACTGGGCTGCATATTGTGTCATGGGCTGAGCTGCACGCTAGTCCATGGGCTGGGCTGCATGCTAGTCCATGGGCTGGGCTGCATGCTAGTCCATGGCTGGGCTGGGCTGCATTTTGTGTCATGGGCTGAGCTGCATGCTAATCCATGGGCTGGGCTGCATGTTGTGTCATGAGCTGGGCTGCATGCTAGTCCATGGGATGGGCTGCATGCTATTCCATGGGCTGGGCTGCATGGTAGTCGATGGGCTGGGTTACATGTTAGCCCGTTGGCTTGGGCTCGAAGGTATGATTGGGCGCTCGTCGTTTATCACTTTTGAGCAAATCACCGTGAAGCCATTGACTTTTCAAATTCTGGCCGCATAGCGCGTTGTCGAGCTGTTTCGGCCAGAGGGAGGGGGAGGTATCGGGAATTTTTGGCCCTGGACCCTGGGGGTATGGGCCCGAGACCCGATTTCTCTGTCGGAAGGTGTGAAATGCCCTCGTGTCAAGTTTCCCAGGTATGGAGTTCCCGAGTGTGGGACTCCGAGTATGAACTGAGTAGGTACTGCGGCACGTTAGAGGAGCTGGAGCGGGGGGCAGCCACCCCCACCTGGGCTGCGCGAGGCAGCAGATGCCCTACAGCGCCTACCCGTCACGGAAGTGTTGGCACTCGTTGACGCAGCCTACGAGCAAGTGTCACGAGGTACCAGTGACCCTGAGGTATCACTGCGCTCAGCAGTCACTAAAGGAGTGCTAGGAGCCCTTTACAAGGGATTACCTGCTGTGCAGGAGCGAGAAGCTGCCTAGCAAACATGTCGCACCATGAAGCAGTAACTGCAATACTATGGTAAATACCGTGAACTCCGGTCAGGACGCCTTAGAGAGGCGTCCTCTACTCACAAATACGGTACAGCGCCGAACACTCAGGCTCCTTGTACTACATACAAGAGCTGTTAACAGGACAACTGTAAGGCACAGCCCTAGTAGGAGAGTCTTCCTGTCTAGGGCCTGTCTGGGTGTCCCTGTCTCGTGGGTACCGCCCCTACTACTTTACTTCGCGATGTGCGCTTCGGGTCCGTGGCGGACTTCTTTCCTCACAACAGTGAAGGACGCCTACGGGCAGGCTCAGTGACTACTCACTGGCTGCGAGTGCTCAGCGAGTTAAGCTGTGAAGCTGGATGATGTAAGACTAGCAAATAGCTTTGGGAGCGCAGGCCTTCTGGCCGTCTGGGCGCGATCCAGCGGGGCTATGTAAAGGGGCACTTACCGCGCGTCACGCGGTGAGGTGGCCGAGGCGTAGACTGCGTACTTCTTCTTCGGCAAGGGTCTCGGTCCTCAACCAGGGACACAGGGAACGGGTTACGGTATCACGTTATGTTACGATACGTTACGTTACGATACGGGCCTTTGGCCCGAAACGGGATTCAATACGACCTCCCCCCCCAAATCTCACATTTGAGGTGGAGGTGCCATGGCCCAAACCGGCATGCATGGCTGCATGCCAGCCCCCATGCAATCTTGCATGGCCCCCAAGTAACCCTTGAGGGTCACCATGTATGCATGCAGATTGACCATGCGGAATGCTAGTTTAAGCAGACAATCATTCGGGCAATCATGGATATTTAACTTCTAATTTCACCCAATCTGTATAATCACTAGCACATCCCCTCTCAGTTGAGTAAGTTCCTCTTACGTCTCACACTCCCACCTGATCTGTTACATCTGACTAGCTGAGCAGCTGAGCTGCAGGCTTGATATCCGTGAGCTCCTGAAGTGCTAGTTCATCGGAGGGTAAACATATGACACGAATGAAGGATCCCCAAGCGTTAAACGGGTGCATTATCCACGAAATTTCGAAAGGGCTGTCCGAACATGACTTGCGTCTGTTCCCTATCTGTGCTCACAAATTCACAATGCGATTGTAAAGTCTCGTCATGAAGCATAATTTTCGCGTGATGCATCGCTGCAAATCTGCAATGTACAAGTTGCTGGGCTTATCACTAGCGATGGTCGTGTCACTGTGTGGAATCTCAGCGCGGTCATTCCACACATACTCAAAAAGTGTGGATTTTCAGTCGGTGCACCGTAGTGGACCGTAACGATACGTTACGTTACGATACGTTACGTTACGGGATTTTTTGCCCATACGGGCCGTATCCTGTGTCCCTGTCCTCAACTGAGGGTTCTATCTCCTGCTATACCAGCGGAGGTTGTATAGGCTTGACTTGAGTTAAGGTACTGACTTATGGGAACGCAAGAGGTCTCATTCACAGATGACGGCCGGTGCTTGTTACAATAGAGGTCTGTCCTTTAGAAAGGGACTAAGTAACTAGTTTAGGCAATTGCCGGGATACAGGGACCCGGCAGGCCCAATTCAGAGTACGGATTATGCCAAATCACCTTGCGTAAGCGGGTTTCTAGGTCTCAGTTCAAATCAGGAGACTCCGCAGAGAAGCTGCGGAGGCTCCGTGGCCGCTAATGGTGGCTCAAACGGTTCTGTCACGTATACGGTAATATACTGTGACAGCTGTCGCACCATAAAGCAGTAACTGCAATACTATGGTAAATACCGCGAACTCCGGTCAGGACGCCTTAGAGAGGCGTCCTCTACTCACAAATACGGTACAGCGCCGTACACTCAGGCTCCTTGTACTACATACAAGAGCTGTTAACAGGACAACTGTAAGGCACAGCCCTAGTAGGAGAGTCTTCCTGTCTAGGGCCTGTCTGGGTGTCCCTGTCTCGTGGGTACCGCCCCTACTACTTTACTCGCCCCCCGCTCCCCAGCGTTAAGCCCTCCAGGCATGCGCGAGGAGCCGGAAAAGGGGTGGTACTGAAAGAAACTTCTGAAGAAATATGTACGTAGAAGCTCAAATCGTCTTAGCAAATCTGCCTGGTTCAGGCCTTCTCCAAAAGAAAAAAACCACAGAGTCTCAGCTGATGCGCAATGCGCGGCATCCCACAAATCCTAGCTGTTCAGCCCACTACTGGCTAGCAAACAGAGTTCTCTCAGAAGTCATCATGCCAGGCTAAGAATACCCGCTGCTCTCGCCCCACTGCGCCATAGACACCTGGTCTTCAAGGCCACAGGAAATGTGCGCCGTAGCAGCGGGATCTGCCCCCCGCTGTGTTTATTGTCACACGAATTGACTACTTATCTTCATCCATCATCTCCCCAGCATATGTACTACCGCAGCCTTGCTGCTACGGTTCTTTGAGAAACAAATTTGCACTACGTTGCTGCCATAGCTTAGTCCCAATCTTGCATTTCCCGCCTTCTGCCCGCTCGCTGCCGGCCCACTGCCTGCCGGGTACTAGGGCAAGCCGCGCTGCGTCTGAAGGCATCTTCTGCTACACAGGCGCCAGCCCGCTCCTTGCCGGTTACGGCGCGGGTATCGTCACGTGCTCAGCGGCCTTGCCGCTCTGGGCTCGGCCTTCCCTGAGTATCAGGTCTCGGTAAACCCCTCAAGGGCTGACTCCTCTTCCTCCCTTTCTGCTTCCTTGGCCACCTTAGCCCTTCTCGCAAGTGCTCTCGGGGTGACATTGGCCTCTCCCCTGCCAGTGGTGTACGAGATGTCGTACAACCCGTTCGCCATTGGCCTTGCGATGCCCCGCTCCATTTGCCTTGTTGCTGGGTTGGTGGCCATAACTTCAACATCAGGCTTGTCCAGGACATTGGCCTCCGGAGCCGCTCTGGCAGCCGCTCTGGCTGCTGGGCTAGGCCGCCCCTGGACCACCACACTGTGGGTTTCTGTAGCGGGCCCTGCTATCGCAGCGGGCCCAGCTCCCTCGTCTTCAGGTGTGCATCTTGGGCACACCCACTCGCCCTCAGGCACCTCTTCGAGTGCCGGTACCAAGCAATCCATGTGCCAACCTGTGTTGCAGACATCGCACAAAAGCATCACTTCCCCGCGATCAGGCAGATGGCACACCTCGCAAGACAGGCTGTTATTGGGCCTGGTTCCACTGAAATCAACCACTCCCCTGAGGTTGGGCAAGTGGCACGGAGAACAGTTCACAGCATTATCTGTCACTGTGAGGCCATCTGCCCCCTCCAGAACCAAGGTTCATGTTGCCCCCAGCTTCTTCACCCTTAGAATCTCAGGCCTAGCCTTGGGATCGAGGCTGCGGCGCTCTGATGAGTACCTCACATACACGTAATCTCCCTCTGCGAAACGCCTGACCTGTGGGACATATCCTCCCCCACGGATGCGTGCATACCGCAACTTGTCGCGGTGCTGCGCAATTTTCAGATGCTCAACCGCGACTGGCAGGCCTCCTTGATCCTGGCCACTCTGGCCAAGAGCATGTCTGCCGCCTCTTCTGCTGTTGCTACCTTGGCTGTGTTCCACAGTTCCGCCCCCACTCTGGAGGGAAAGGTGGGTCTCTGCCCGAACAGCACCTCGTACGGCGCCATGCGCGTGGCCTGCTGTGGCGAGCAGCGGAAGCCTAGGGCCACCCAAGGCACCATTTTGTCCCAGGACTCGTCGCTGCTGCCCTCCTCGCAGCACTTGCGCAGGCCTGCCTTGAGGGTCTGGACAGCCCTCTCGGACAGCCCGTCTGCCTGGGGGTGGTTGGCAGAAGTGGTGCGGTGATCAATGAAGCAGTCCAGCAACATGTCTTGGAATTCACCCTGGAACTCTGCTCCCTGGTCCGTCACCACCTCTGCGCAGCCCCCGAATCTTGCGACTACATTCTGAAAGAACGCCAAGGCCGTCACATCTGACGCCTTGCTTGGAATGGGGATCAACTCCACCCATTTGGAGTAATGCTCCACACACACCATCACAAACCGATTGCCCCTGGGAGTGGTCGTGAATGGTCCACACAGGTCTACTCCCCATCGGAAAAACAACCCTTCAATGGGCAGCGGGTACAGGTCGGGCTGTGTGTGATTGAATGTGGACGCCCTGGCCCTGTCACACACACCACATTCCTGCACCACCTTCTTGACTGCTGCTCTGAGCCCCCGCCACCAGTGTTGCTGCATGACCATGAAAGCCGTGCGGTGGCCGCCAAAATGGCCCGTACCAGCATGGGCTTCCTGCCTGGATCACTGCCAGCCTGGCCTCTGGCCTGCGCACCACGCAACGTCTACCGTCGGGCATGAGTCTCATCAGCACTCCTCCCCTCTCTGATTCCCACTGGAATGGAGCGGCCCTGTGCTGTACCCTGGTCTGCTCTCCTAGCTCTGTTCCCGGAGCATGTGTTTTCTCGCGGAGAAACCGCAACACAGGCTCATCTGCCCAAACATCTACTCTGGCCGACGGTCCTGCAGGACATCCTGGAGGGTCTTTCTCACCCCCTTTGTCCCCGTTCACATCGCTGCCAGCATCTGCTTTTGCCACAGGCGCGTTTCCACCTGGTTCTTGTGTTGCGTCGGCCCAATCTGCCGCAGCAGATTCTCCCAGGCACTGCCTGTACGACGCGGCCACTTCCCCACTGCCAGAGCACGCGTCTCCTGCGGTAGCAAGGGCGTAGTGGCTGGACATTAAAGCTGCACCAAGCGCAGGGTACCTGTCCGGACCCGGCAGCTGTGCTCTGCGCCTCAACTCCTCTGGTATGATTTTAGCACACTCGAGCGCTACATTGAGCCATGCTCCCAGTGCCCACGAATCCATGCACCTGCCCAGGGCTGCCCTCCTGGCAGCCTTTGGGAAGTCTGGGCGTGGCATTGTGGACCCCACAGCGTACCCCATGGCACGTTCACGTTCATTTGCATTGGGCTCCTGTAGGTCCCCCATGGGTCTGTACACCATCCCGTTTTGCCCGTTCCTGAAAGAATATGATGCGGGAGTTGCCATCAAGCAGGGCAGCACCCTCCTGGGCTGTCCTGTCACATTGATGCGATACCCCCCATTGTCTGGGCATGCGACTACCTGGGCCTTGCTGCCCTTGTCCAGAATGTCGTCTACGACTCCCCTGTGGGGCCTTTCCGACGCACAAATCACATACTCAATATCTGCTGCTGGGGCGATATTTCCCCAAAATTTGCGCGTGCGATGGGCGTAAGACCCCACCTGCGCCGCATCGAACAGTGCAGGTGTCCCCAGGACCCTGCACACCTCATGAAAAGCATCCACACTGGCCTTCGCACTCCTCTGATTTAACTGCATCGCTACATTTTCAATCAGGTATGCGGCGGCCTAGGCCTCTGCAGGATCTGCAATGTGTCCAACAGCTTGACTAACGGGAAGAAAGACTTGCTTCTTTCCCCCGCGAGCCCACGCCCCTTGCCTGCTGACGAGAGATCCTGGCACTCCCAGCCTGTTACCATGAACCACTGGCGCCCGTCCTGGGCGCCTGCCCCCTGGAGGTGCTCCGCCGTAATGGCATACACATCTTGGGGCAGCGCTCTGAATGCCTCATCAAACGCTTTGACTGGGAGCAACTGGGGATACCGCTTGAGCAACTGCACCAGGCGACCCCCAGCGATCTCCCTCACTTCCTCACTGATATCAGCATACAGGTACCGCACCACTGGGATAACTGCCCTGAGAACCATTTCCAGTCCCGAGCACATACCTCCAAAGGGCTCGAAAAGGACCACTCCCTCTGCCTCCATGGTCCGCACAGCCTGGACCGGCAGGCACATTGTGTCCACTCCTGCATGTAAGTGAGGTGGCGTCACCCGAGGCAGGTCAGACAGTACATCACTGATCATATTCCTGGCTCGCTCCTGGTAGCTGAACGCCTGCTCTGCCGTACTGACAGGCTGCGCCTGCTCATCATCCTCAGTGGCGGCAGAGGATATCTCCTGCCCCACCGAGGCTGTCACGCAAGCTGCCTCTGCAGCCCGCAACATTTGTACTCTCCTTCTTCCTTCCTGCGCCATGCGCACCATCTGGTCTGCATGCCACTGGTTTACTCTGCCCAACCCTGTGAGCAAAGCTACATGCTTTCCACTCGCCTCCCCCTTGACTGCTGGCTCGGGGGCGGCTGTATCAAGCCTGGCCCCCGTGCGATCAGCTGAGGACGGGAGAGGTGACCTAGACGGGATGTCCGCATTCTGGTGGCATGCTCCTGAGCGGTGGACAATGGTAATGTCCAGCTCTTGGAGCATGAGAGCCCACCGAGCGTGCTGGCCCACCAACGTTTGGTTGTGCATGAGGTAAGTGAGCGGCTCATGGTCAGTGATGAGATTGTCGCACCATAAAGCAGTAAACGCGCCAATATGGTAAACTCCGTAATCTCCGGTAAAGGCGCCTTAGAGAGGTATCCTTCTACTCACAAACAGGCTCCTTGTACTTCAGACAAGAGCTGTTAACTGGCTACTGTAAGGTTCAGCCCTAGCAGGAAGTCTCTCTGCCTAGGGGTAAGTCTGGGTGTCCCTGTCTCGTGGGTACCGCCCCTACTACTTCACTCGCGTTGTGCGCTTCAGGTCCGTGGCGGACTTCTCCCTCACGACAGTGATGGGCGCCTACGGGCAGACTTCGTGACTACTCACTGGCTGCGGGTGCTCAACGAGTTAAGCTGCTAGATTTGTATTTGTATGTCAGGCAATAGCTAGGGTTGGCGCAGGCCTTCAGGCTGTCTGGTCGCGAACCAGCTGGGCAATCAGGTGCACTTACCGCGTCGCACGCGGTGAGGGTACGGGATCGTAGACTGCGAACTGCTTGTTCGGCAGGGATCTCGTTCCTCAACTGAGGTCTTGTTCTCTTGCTATCTCAGCGGAAGCTGAGGTAGTCTTGACTTGTTGTAGGTACTGACTTAAGGTACAACTCGGGTCTCACGCACTGGGTGACGGCCGGGGCTTGTTACAGAAGAGGTCAGTCCTTTTGAAAGGGACGAAGTAACTAGTTTAGGCAATTGCCGGGATACAGGGACCCGGCAGGCCCAATTCAAAGTACGGGACAGCTAAACCCCTGGCGTAAGCGGGTTTCTAGGTTCCTATTCAAATAAGGAGGATCCGCAGGGAAGCTGCGAAGCCTCCGAGGTCGCAAACTGCGGCCTAAACGGTTTTGGCACGTATACCGTAATATACCGTGACAGCTGTCGCACCATAAAGCAGTAAACGCGCCAATATGGTAAACTCCGTAATCTCCGGTAAAGGCGCCTTAGAGAGGTATCCTTCTACTCACAAACAGGCTCCTTGTACTTCAGACAAGAGCTGTTAACTGGCTACTGTAAGGTTCAGCCCTAGCAGGAAGTCTCTCTGCCTAGGGGTAAGTCTGGGTGTCCCTGTCTCGTGGGTACCGCCCCTACTACTTCACTCGCCCCCCCGCTCCTCAGCGTTAAGCCTATCGGGCATGCGCTAGGAGCCGGAAAAAGGGGTCGGTACTGTTAGGAAGAAATTTCTGGCAATATGTACACCTCAGAAAATCAAAGTATCAAAGCAAATCTGCCTGGTTCAGGCCTGCTACATGCATCTGCCTGGTTCAGGCTATATACATAAATCTGCCTGGTTCAGGCCGTCCAAACGCATCTGCCTGGTTCAGGCTTTCTTCAAAGCAAAATTCACATAATCTCTGCAAGCAATGCGCACATACTGCGCGTCATTCTAAGCATCTCAGTTGCTCATCACTAAACTTGGCTGTTAATCAGAATCATCAGACCAGGCTAAGTATATCCGCTGCTCTCGCCCCACTGCGCCATAGACGCCTGGTCTTTTAAGGCCACAGGAAATGTGCGCCGCAGCAGCGGCTTCTGCCCCCTTGGTTACTATAACTACTCCACAAAATCAAGTCTTGTTGTCCATGCTCCCGCATATGTACCACCGCAGCCTCGCTGCTGCGGCTCTGGAGAAACAAATTTTCATAACCCGTTGCTGCTCTAGGTCTTGTCGCCACCTAGCATAAACAGCCATTGACTCGCTGGCTTCTGGACCAGCATCTGCCGCGCACTAGGACCAGGTGCGCTGTGCCTGAAAGCGTCTTCTGCTGCACAGCCTCTGCCCTTTCCTGTCGGTTGCGGTGTGAGTACCGTCACATGCTCAGCAGCCTTGCCGCTCTGGGCTCGGCCTTCTATGAGGTTCAGGTATCGGTGCACCCTTCAAGTGCCGATTCCTCCTCCTCCTTCGCTGCTTCTTTGGCCACCTTGGCCCGTCTGGCAACTGCCCTCGGGGTGACATTGGCCTCTCCCCGGCCAGTGGTGTACGAGATGTCGTACAACCCGTTCGCCATTGGCCTTGCGATGCCCCGCTCCATTTGCCGCGTAGCTGGGTTGGTGGCCATAACCTCCACCTCAGGCCTATCCATGATGTCGGCATCCGGGGCCGCCCTGGCTGCTGCCCTGGCAGCTGGGCTTGGCCGCCCCTGGACGGCTGTGCTGCGCTCTGGCTCTGCAGCGGGCCCTGCTATCTCAGCTGGCCCAGCGACCTTGTCGTCCGGCTGGCACCGTGGGCACAACCAATCGCCCTCAGGCACCTCATCAAGAGCTGGTACCAAGCAATCCATGTGCCAACCCGCAACTGGCAGCGCCTCTTTGATCCTAGCCACTCTGGCCAGGAGTAGGTCCGCTGCCTCCTCTGCTGTTGCCACCTTGGCGGTGCTCCATAGGTCCGCCCCCACTCTGGAGGGGAACGTGGGTCGTTGCCCAAACAGGACCTCGTATGGCGCCATGCGCGTGGCCTGCTGCGGCGAGCAGCGGAAGCCCAGCGCCACCCATGGTACCATCTTGTCCCAGGACTCGTCGCTGCTGCCCTCCTGGCAGCACTTGCGCAGTCCTGTCTTGAGAGTCTGGACTGCCCTCTCTGACAGCCCGTCTGCCTGGTTCCTGCGCTGCATCTGCCCAATCTGCCGCAGCTGATTCTCCCATGCACTGCCTGTACGTCGCTGCCACCTCCCCACTGCCAGAGCACGCGTTCCCTCCAAAGGGCTCAAAGAGGACCACCCCTTCCTTCTCCATGGTCCTCACAGCCTGTACCGGCAGGCACGCTGTGTCCACCCCCTGCGTGCCGCAGTAGCCTGGCAGGTCTTCCATGGAGTAAGCGAATGCTCCCTGGCGGTCCCTGAGGCTCTGCTCGAGGGACGCCTGCTGCTCCTCCGTGAAGTCAGGGTGCTTGCCCAGCAGCCATCCTTCTTCAGTCTTTACATATTCCGAAGGTGGTTCAACCACACCTCCTGGCTGGAACATGTCGATCATCTCTGCTGCCTGCGGGTCGTCCTCCGCGGCTGGTGCTTCCCCCTCGGTGCTGCTGTTGCGCTGCCAATCCTCCTGCTGGCTGTAGGCGCCCCCTGCCCCGCTGGCATCCCCCAAAGAGATGACAGCCGGCGGGCGCAGCCAGCCTGACGTAAGCTTTGCTGCCGCCTCCTGGCTGGACACAAAAGCACCCTGGCTGGCTGTAAATCCCCCTCCACGGACGCCCTGCTCAGTGGCCCTTGCACCCGGGATGCACGCTGACAGCAGTAGCCACACCAGCAACAGCTGGAATGCACCCGTAAGCATTCCCTTGAAAGCTGTACAGGTCAAGAGTCCCCTGCCTGCTGGCGGCTGCCGCCCAGCAGGCGGCTGTTGCCCTGCTGGCTGCGCCAATAACGGTTCAGCATGTGGCCCTGGCCTCAACTGCTCTGTGGCCCATGTGATCTCCAGCTCCACCCGGCTGATCCTGCCTGGCTGGCAAGGGCAATCCCTGCCCGGCCTGCTGCCGCGATCCCTGTCTGCAGCCTTCCCCTGCGCCTTCCTTGCGCGGCGCATAGCCTTTTTTGACTTCTTCCCCTGAAGCTCGGCTGTTTCCGTCCAGGCTGCGTCGGCCCCTACTGGCCGCGCCTCTGACTGAAATCCCCTGCAGCGCTTGGCCTGCTGCCCCTGTTCGATTCTGTCTGCCCTGTCTGCTGGCAACTGCCGCCTTCTGATGGCTTCCAAGGGCGCGTCCCCGTCTGGGCAGTCCTTGGTCTGGTGGCCAATCTGGGCGCAGATGAGGCACCTGCCTGCCCTCTCCCCTGGGTCTGGGCAGGCGTGATAGTCGTGCCCATGCCTGCTGCTTCGCAGGCCTGGCTCCCTGGTAGCTGACCCACGGCCCCCTGCTGGATGCGCCAAGTCACTGCATTTATGGCATGCCCACACTCCTCTGCGGGTGCCGCCAATGCTCCTAGTGCCGGCACACGCCCCGCAGGCTGTACCGCCACACGTGCAGCACTTCCTGCCGGTCCCTTCCTCTAAGCTGATCATGCAGCCCAGGCACCGCTGGGGCATGCCTGCGACAATTCTGCCCGGTGGCTCCCTGCTGACTGTTATGCCGCTGGTTAGGCTGCAAGCTCCACGGGCTGCGCCTCTGCCCTGGCTCTCTGGCCTGGGTGGGTGCCGCACTGGTGCCTGGCTGCTGGCGGGTCCTACCCGGCGGCCCATGCCGCCTGCTGCTGCCTGTGCATCCCTGTCGCCCTGCTCATCGCCTGAGCTAGCGCTGTCTGTTTCTGCACCCTGTATGCACATAAGCCCGGGGGTATTGCTTGGTCGCCACAACACCCCCTGCCCTTCTCGGGTGCTAACCCATTCTGCAAGCTGGCGCTTCACTACCCTCAGGTTGAGGTAAATGTCATCGGCGTACACCAGAGCCGCCTGCTCTCGTCCCCTGCCGCTGACCCATTTGGCCGCGCCTCTGAGTTGGCGCAATCTGCGAGCCAACCCAGTTTGCAACTGTCTGATGGCTGCTTGAAGCCCCACTTCTAGCAAACCTGCTCCCTCCAGGAGCCCAGTCATCATGCTCAAGTGTATTGCTATGGTTCCGGTATCGTCCTCTTCAGGCTCTACCGCTATCCCTTCAGCTTTCCTCAGCCGGTATTGCAGGATATGCCTGGCCACCCGCAGTCCCTCCAGCTGGCTGTCTGACTGCGCCCTGGCATCGTCCAAGCCTTCCCCTGCTGAAGAGTCTCCGTCACTCCGCTCCTCAAGGCAAGCCTGCCAATGAGCGGTGACTGCCGGTGAAACCTCGTCTATGAGTGCAATCATACTGACGCCCAGTTCCCTCTCCAGGTCTTCCAACGCCTGGTTGTACTGCCACATCCTGGGATCTGGACTCTGCCCTGGCAACGCTCTGATTTTGAACCTCATGCTGGACCAGGCCACGGCTGCGCTGCTGTTGACCAGCTCCTGGCCCGTCTCATACAGGCCCATCTCTTCCCTCCTCTGCTGATCAAGCCGCTCTAGACAATTCCCCAAGGCAGACTTCCAGCGCTGAGTGCTGTACGAGGCGGGATCCCCCCAAGGGTCCCTTGCCACTGGCTGCACCGGCTCATTCATTTGTCTGTCCCTTGACCTGTTGCTGTCGGGCCTGGCCTCCGCTGTTACCAAGGAAGCCGCCATGGGCAGGACCGCAGCATGCCGCCGGTTCTTCCTCAATGCCGGCAGGTGCTCCCCTAGCTCAACCTCCCACTCGCGGTTGCGCCTTGTTTCCTCAATGGCGGCTCTCTCCCAACTTCCATTGCTCATCCACTGTTGCTGCAGCTGCTCCATTGACTCTTCGAAGCTCTGCTCTGGACACTCTGGTCCTGGGTATGCTGAGGCTGACTCCCCCGGCATGTCTGCACTCCTGGCCACTGGCCAGCCGATGCTGATCACGCCCACAGGCAGCTGGGGGCTGCTTGCCCCATACTCCTCATCTGACTCTGAGTCAGCCACCAGCGGTGGCAACCCCTCCAAGGGGTCTTCTTTCTCCCCACCTGGTAGGCTCGTGCCCCACTGGCCTGGATCCTCTCCCTTGCTGAACCCCTGGTTCCTGTTGGCAGGGTGTCCTGCTATCAATCTGCGTTCGCTGTTGTCCTTCGGAACACTGGTTCCGCCGCAGCTACCCGAGGGCGTCCGGGACTCTGCCCGGTCCCTGGTTTCCGCTGACGGTGCTGCCAGTTCCTGGTCAATTGCTAGCCACACCCACTCTGATGCTGTTGCACCTAGTGTAGTGACGAAAGCTGCCTGAAACGGCACACACGGCCCTGGCTGCTCTGAAGACTCTTGGGACCCCTCACTACTGTCAGGGTTGGGGTCCCATCTGCGGGCACCCCACCTGCCGATCCTCCACTGACCCAGCGCTGGCTGGTCCCTCAGCTCCATCAGCTCTTCCTCATAGGTTCCTGATCCCACTCCCCTGAACAAAGGGTGCAGCGTGCGCACCCCTGCTGGGTGCGCCTGCTTCCACAACTGCACCGTCACGGCGTTAGCCTGCCAGTGAGGCGTCACGCTGCTGGCCCTGTCCTCCTGCCAGGCCTTCCTCTCCTTGCGTACCCACTGCTGCACGCAGTCCTCCAACCGTTCTAGCGCGAACGGCGAGCGCGCCAGCTCAAACTCCCCCTCCCACATGGATCCGCTGTCGGACGCTGGTCTCGCCCCGTATGGCCATGTGGGGCATTCAAACTCCGCAGGCGCCCACTGCGCTCCCACGCTCCATACCTCCTGCATGGCTGCCGACATTTGGTCAGGCAGCATGGTCCTTTGCAGCACCATCATCATGATGGTCCACACTGCTGGATCTGCACCCCTGGCGTACTCGTGCGCGTGGAACTCTGCTTCCTCTACATTGGCACATCTGACAATGGCTACGTTCCCCTCGCTCCTTGCGAAGAAGAACACCGGCATGTCATTCCTGGAGGCGTGCATGTGGATCCACGCCTCTGACACCGGGATCTCTTCCTCCTGCACCTCCTCATAGTAGTATGACGCGGCCCGCTGCACTGGGATGGCTGCCCTGGCGTCCCCCGGCGCCAATCCCCATGGCACAGCCTGGCCTGCTACCACCCTGGGTATGAGGATGGCTGCCTCGATGATATCCTCAATCCTCCTGGGCTTGCCCCCATGGCAGAGCCCCGCGCCGTCGTAGGTTCCCTCGGCCGCCTCACTGCTCCTTCCATACGTCCCTGCAGCCACTGCCTGCACGGGCACGTAGAAGGCGCACTCCCTCAGGCTGGGGTGTCCCAGCAAGCTGTGGGCACAATGCTGCGCCCAAGGCGCGCTCATGAATCCCAGCTGCGCCCCTTGCCAAACGCCATCGGTGCGCACGCTGTCGGGCACCTCCCATCGTGCCATGTCCGCAGCGCTCACCGCTGTTATTCCCTCTTGGCACACCAGGCGCACGGCTCTGTCTACGCATTGTAACCAGACGGGATGCCGCCACTCTCGCTGCATCAACTCAGCCATCACTGTGCTGGGCTTGATGTACCCCTTGAGAGCTACGATCAGCAGTACTGCCGTAACTGCATCCCATGGGAACACCAGCCTGGCTACTGCCTGCATGGCTGCCTGCCTATTGACGCACACTACCTCACGGCTAGGCAGCAGCCTGTGGTTTTGGATCCTGCAGATCCCATCCTGGGCATCCTCTGGCACTGTGAGCATCGCCTCAGTATCCGCTGATCCTGGCAGCTCGTCTCCCAAGCGATACCACTGCACGAAGCTCCTGCCCCCTGGCTGGCCCGGCGGTATAGGCCTGGGCTGGGCATGCTCCCTGTCGCTGGCTTGTTCGCGGTGGTCCTCACCGTCCTGGTCATAAGCTGTATCCTCGTCCCTTCCGGCGGACCACCTGTCGCTGACACCCCTGCTGGGCGGGCCACTGGCCGCCTCCCCCCATCCTCCAGGGCTGTACCTGGAGGTGGTGCAGCAGTGGTTTCTAACGGGTTCTGCCGTATTGCCACCCGAGCTCCCCGTTGCGGCTCCCTGAGCCTCTCGGTGGCGACCAGTCCTGCTGACTGACACCTGAGCCCTGGCGGCTGCCCCGTTTGCCGCGCTTCCGATGTGCAGCGGTACCTCCGGGGTGCCTGGGCATGGTAATACAGACCCTTGGTCAGGCATGGGCGTGTCCTCCCGTGAATCTGACCCCCTATCGGAGTTGGCTGAGCCATCCTCACTGGGACTGGCCTCCCCCTCCTCATCATTGTGCTGGTGCATATCCGCCTGTGCTCCCCTGTTGGCGTCATTCATATTATCAAAGTGATCTGACTGCTCCTCTATCAGAAACCTCTGCAACATGTTGGGCCAATCCTCACAAGGGGCTGGGCACCCCCTGCGCTGGAGGTCCCTCAGGACCCACCCTGCATGGTGGATGGACTTGGCTGATCCTGCGGGCATAGTGCCGTAATGGTTCATAGCCAATGACTCCATCACCACCTTCCAATGGTGCTTCTGAAGGGGCACCTGCCCTTCTAGCACCCACTGGGTGTCCCCTGGTACCTCTGCCACCTGGTTGCTCTGAACCTGGGCTGTGCCGGCGGCCTGATCAACCCCCCCATGGATCGATACCAGGCACGTGTGCCTTGCGAGACCCTCCCACCTGGGCGCCTCTTGCATCACTGTGCCCTGTCGGCCTGGTGGTCCTGGCAGCTCACTCTGGCTTGCAGCAGCCTTCTGCGCTTTCCACTCCTCGAAGGAGGTACGCTGCTCGGCCTCGTAGGCCCTCCTTAACCTGTCCTCTGGACCCTCCAGGCTGTGGCCTGGTCCATCAGCCCTCACACCCCTCTCTGGGCCGGCTGGGACCCTAGGCTTGTCCAAGCGGCCGCTGCTGCCCGCCATCACCGACCTCCAGTCTGGGCATGCGCTGGCGAAGTGCCCTGGCTGATGGCACTTGAAACACACTCCTCCATCTCGGGGTCCCAGGTGGGCTGGCTTGGCTATCCGTCCCTGTCCAACCGTGGCCCTGCCCGGCGGACTTTGGTCAGCTGCCCTCCTCCTGTCTTGTTCTTGGTCGCCCTTTTTGAACGATCTGGCCAGGCTCCCTGAGCCTCGCTCTAGGGAACGGCCTCGGGGCATGCTGCCCCTCTGCTCTGGTCCTGGGCTCTCCTTCCTTGCATGGATACGCCTGTCGCTGTCCCCCTCACTCGGGGACCTGCGCCACCTGCCCTTGGCCTGTACATCGGCCGGGCTGCTATCTCCTGTGTTGTGCTCCGTCAGCTGGCTCTTGACCCCTGGCGTGGGAGCCACCGCCTGGTGCTCCCTCACTTGCCCTCTTTGGGCGCTCCTGCTGCGCTCCCTGGGAGCCTTGTCCTCGGCCTCAGCTGCTGCCTCTGTCCCCCTCCGCTCCCTGCGGGCATCGGGACTAGCCATCTGAGCTCTGTTGGCGCCCCCTGAGTTGTTAAGCCCAGGGTTCCTCTGCTGTGCTTCCGCTGGTGCCGCCGTGCTGGGGGGCTCGACTTCCCCCTCCAGGTCGCTATCCCACGGGGATGCGGGCACAAACGCCTCCTGGATGCTGGCTGCCAGCTCCGGGTCCACTTGCACCCGGTTTTGCGGCCTTCCCGCCTGCAGGTCCCCAATGGCCTGATACAGGCCTGGCAGTTGGCCTGCCCGCAGAACATACTCCTTCTGTACTTCTGTCATGACGCTGTCCACTGACTTGATGTCATCCCACCTTGCTATCTGCAAGCGTAGGTACTGCACAAAAGCCGCGCTCTGTTGGTACAGCTGTACCTCCATGTCTTTCAACGCCTTCTGCGCGAGCCGCTGCTGGGCGCGCAGCCTATCCAACTCTTTGGATGCCCTGCTGCGCAGCGCCCCCTGGGGTTCCGCCTCCCTTTCGCTGTCTTCCTCCTCCTCCTCATCCTGACTGCCGGACTGGCCCTGGCTGGGATCTGCTTTGTCACCCTGGGCTGCTGCGCCCTGCTCTGCAACTTCCACCTCCGGGGCGACAACCTTGTCAGCCTTCCGGGTACCTGGAGCTGGCCTGCCCCTGCAGACCTCTTGCTGCATGGATTTTGGCGCCTCTGCCCGCAGCCCTGACTTGCTGAGGTCCAGAACCCTGTTGTCACAGCATTCCGCTGTGTGCCACCCCTTTGCCCCGCACAAGGTGCACGGGTTCTCCTCGCTGGGTGGGTTGTTCCTCCTCAGGAACTCCTTCCTGACTACCGGCATGGTCGCTGCCGCGTGTGCTCTGCGGATGTTCTCCGCCATCTCTGCCGCGGCCTCCGCCTGCAGCTCTGCACGGCTTTGAGGTTCCTCCGCCTGTCTGCGCTCACGCCTTTCCTGAGGCGGCGCTGTTGCGGGTCCGCTCGGCACCTCCCTGTGCAGCCTCTGGGCGCCTCGCGCCTGCTGCGGCTTGCTGTTTTGCAGGGACGCCCCATGGGGCTCTTCATAGTTTGCTGAAGCCCTCATGGCTGCACCTGCACGGTGGGCCATGGCATGTTGTAAGAGGGGCTCATGCTCGTCCTCAACACTGGCCGCAGGCCATCCTTCCCTTTCGGCGAAACCGCACTGGATCCCTGCCCACGCCACGGCTGCTGCCTGATATCCCCCCACCGGGGATGCCAACTCCAGTGGCAGCGTAAGGTCCCTGGACCCGCGCGCCCCCTGGGCACCCTCTCTGGGGCGTAAGGTCAGCCTTCCTGCTGCCTCGAGGACTCCATCATATTTGAGAAACTCAGGGTTCCCCACCAGGTGTTCATATGCGTCAGGCGGCGTCTTCACCACACGGACCACTGTGGGCTCCATGATGGCGTTAGGCCCACCGTAACCATACACCACATAAATAAACAGGATACCATACAGGTCTGCCCCTGCATTGTCCGTGGTACGGATCTTCTCATCCGTACGCACCAGCTCAGCGCCCATGGCCACTAGCTGTTCAGCAATGTTCACTGTGATAACATGGCAGGAGCAAGCAGAGTCCATCAGTGCTTTCTGAGCCACTAGGACCTTGCCCTTCACCATGAGACCCACACACTGCTCCAGGTTGCTCCTGTCGTTTCGGAAGTACTGCAGTTTTGGCGCTGCTGGCACCACCCTGTTCTCTTGCTTGCCCCTACTGGCCTCACCACGCTGGTCGGTTCCCATGGGTAAGGTAGCGCAAGAGAGTGACGACAACCTCTCGTTCAGCTTGAACACCTGCAGGCGGATATCAATCATATCGTCAGCTAATCTGCTCAACACCAGCCTCTTTTCTCCCTTCCTGGAGGCAGGTTCCCTGAGGCTCTGCTCAGGTTCCTCCTCCCTGAAAGGTTCTGGCAAGAATGACTTAGGGCGGGCATTGTGAACTGCCTGTTTAAATTCCACATGCTTGGGCATCAGCCCAACCTGCGTCATTAGAGCCACCGACTCGCTGAGCATCTCAGCCATCGTCTGGTGCCATCCCTCAGGCTCAGCCTGCCCTGTTGGGCTGGTCAGGTGCGACACATGTGCCGCCTGTTGCGCCTGACCACCCTGGCCTGGCCCTGGCCTTGGATACGGCCTGTTGCCCTGGTTCCGATCATACGGCCTGCCAGCCGCCTGTCCCTGCGGCGGCCTGGGCGGTAGAGGATACTGCTGCGGCGGTGGTCTGGCCTGCCCAGTTGTTATGTCTGTAGCTAGTGGCGCTGGCCTGCGCTCATCCCTGCGCTCATCTCTGCGCTCATCCCTGGCCCTGGGTACTCTGCAGTCCCTGGCCAGGTGCGCTGTGCTACCACACTGGTAACACGCCTTGGGTACCCCCATAGCGCTCCCTGCGCTGTTGTGCTGCGCTGCGGGTTGGTCTGCCCAGGAAACTCCTCTGGGCTTACCCTCACTCCGCTGTGGCTGTGCTGCAGCTGGGCCTGCGGGGATCACTGCCCCGTCCAGGCGAGCCCGCATCTCCCACTGTCCAGTCCGCTCTCTCCTTCCTTTGTTGTACTGCGCCTCGCCCTGGCCAAGTCCACTGCTGGCCACCTGCCTCAGGCTTGCTCCTCCTAGGTCCCCCATTTCCAGGGTGAACTTCTCCCACAGCACCACCTGCTGAGTCAGCACTGTGATCTGGTCTTCATCCGTCATACTCAGGTACCCTGGCACTGTGACGACGAACTCGCTGAGCTTTGCTTTTGTAGCTGCTGGCAGCCCGTCATGAAACATGTGCGAGACTGAGTGTCGCCTGCCAAAGTGGTCCACTGCATCCCTCGAGATCTGCAGCAACTGCGCTGTTGACAGTACTCTGTGAGCAAACGCCTCCACAGTCTCCTCTGACTTAACTTCCGGATCAAGAGTGGTCTTCACTCCCAACCTGAGGTTGGAGATAGCTGTCCTCTCCTCTGAGGTTGGCTTCCCCACCTCCGCCTGCACCACCCTGATCCACAGGGTGAGCAGCGACGTCTCTTGGCACTGCTCCCCCACTGGGGCAGTCCACAGATCCCTGATCTTGTCCACCTCTCTAGCAGCCCTTTCTCCTGCGTGGGGCGCTGCCCTGATGGCCAACATCAGCGGCCCTACACACGCAGGCTTGCTGTCCCACAGCTTGACCAGTGATTTCACCAGCATAGCCATAGCTGATGGCGATTGGCACGATCCTGTAATCTCCCCTGCTACCACCGCCAGCGCTGGCGGTTCATCTGACAGCGCCAATCTGTTGTGTGAACCCCAGTAGCCACAAGCTTGGCAATACGTCCTGGCTGCAACCGCGCCCGGGTGCGACATGTCCAGCACCGGCACATTGCCTTGGATAGTGGGAATCTTGGCAAATTTGGCAACGCCTACCAACTGCGAGATCATCTGCTGCTGCAGCTGCAGATTGTTCCTTGCCTGCTCCCACTCGAGCCTTCTCATTTCCTGGTCACCTGACTCCCGCCTGGCCCCTGGCCCGCGCCTGTCTGCTCTAGCTGACCCTGAATTCTCTGATCCAGAGTGTGATCCAGATCCATCTCCGCCGCCCCCTGATGGGTTGCGATCCTGCTGGTATCCGCTGTGTCTGTTATCTGGCTCCTCCTGAGCATGGTTCTCTCCAGACGGTCGTCTGCCTGCCCTGCCTGCTGAGTCTCTGCTTCCTGCAGGTGGCGGCCACCCCGCCTCACTTCTACTATGCTGCTCCACAGGTCTGGATCTCCGAGGCTGTGCTCCTCTGTCCGATTATGCCTGCCCCCTGGGCGGCCCCTGGTTTTGCCAACTTTGCTGCGCTGATCCGTTGTTTCCAGCCTGCCCCCTGGGCGGCTCCTGGCCTTGCCAGTTTTGCTGCGCTGATTCACTGATTCCAGCCTGCCCCCTGGGCAGCTCCTGGCCCTGCCAGTTTTGCTGCGCTGATTCGCTGTTCCCAGCCTGCCCCCTGGGCGGCTCCTGGCCCTGCCAGTTTTGCTGCGCTGATTCGCTGTTTCCAGCCTGCCCCTTGGGCGGCTCCTGGCCCTGCCAGTTTCGCTGATCCGTGCCGTCTGCCTGCCCCCTGGGCGGCTCTCGGTTCTGCCGGTCATGTTGCTCTCTGCTGCCTGCCTGCTCCCTGGGCAGCTCCTGGCTGTATCCACCTGGCTGTTCTGTACTGCCTGCCTGCCCCCTGGGCGGCGCCTGGTACTGCCTGCCTGGCTGTGTTCCACCAGTATAGTCTCTGGCGTAGGAGTCTGATCGCGTCTCCTCCCTGGCCTCCTGCCTTCTGGGTCCGCTGCTCCTGGTGCTGCCTGCAGGTTCAACTTCCTGCAGGGTCCTCCTTGCTGGTCCCACTTGTCTGTTCCTCAAGAACTCCTCGATGTGGTCCACTTGCACCTCTTGGCAAATATTCTCCTTGCCCTCCACTATGCGCAGCAGCGCATATGACTCCTGTCTGCTGGCTCTGCGCGTGTCTACGCCTTGCTCTGCCATCCTGGCGAGCGATCGGCTAGTCAGCTCTGCCCTTTCACTGGCAGCTGGGCTGCTGGCCCTGGGTGCTTCCCCGCCTCTCGGCCGCCCCCTGAGGCTCGGCTCACTGCTGATCTCAAAAACTTCTGATCTGGGTATCGGCGTTGGCGCGGCCCTTGCCTGCTGCTGCCACCTTTGGACCTCTCTGAGTTCCTCAGGCCGCTGCGCCACTGTTTCAAATCCTTCCCAATCTTGATTCTCCTCGTCCTCAGGCTCAGATCCAGGTTCCTCCTGATCTCCTGTCACACCGTTACACCATTCGTCTGCGAAGGTCTTAACAGCCAGGGCCGCTTCGTGCTCCGCCCCTCCCTTGGACACCTGTCCAAGGGCGGCTAACAACGTCGCCCTGTCCTGGCCTGTATGGGGGATACCCATCATGGCCTTTGTCGCCCACTCCCTCAGGTGATGGGCCTTGAACTCCTCAATTGCTGTGACCTGGTCACTGAAATGAGCAAACGTCCTGGAGCAAATCTGCTTCCACAGGTGCGTTGCCCACAGCAAGATTCTTGCCCAGCCAAACGGCTGCGGCTGTTCCTCTATTGCCTCTTCCACCTTCACCACAGTCCTGGCTCTGGATCTCTCTGGATCTCCTGAGCTTTCCTCCTGTGCCCAAGCTGGGTTGTGGAAGAATCCATACAGGCTGTCCTTCTTGCTGGTGCCTGTCCGGAACCTGCTGTCCGTTTCTGCCTTGGATCGCTGCGCCGGTTTACCCACACTGGGTGGAAACCTGGACAGTGGTGTCCCGTAGGCCGTGGAACCTGCTCCTCTTCTAAACAGCATTCTGCGCTGTCGCAGCTGCTGCACATGCCTCATCCCTGCCTTGGATCGCTGCACTCTTTCCTCCTGGGCTGGATCTGACATCTCCTCCTCGGATATCAGGTCAGCCCAAGGCTTTCCCACCGGTACCGCTGAATTTTTAAGTGCTGCCAGCGGCTCTGCACTGTCCTGCCAAGTCTGCCTGGTCACCGCTGGCTGGGTACCTGCCCCCTCGCGCTTGACCACTGCAGGCACTTGCCTGCTTCCCATTTCCTTTCCACCTGGCTGTAATTTGTCATGGCCTGCTAGCCCCTCTGGGCCTGCAGCGCTCTCTGAACTGAGTTCCGGCTGGCAGGGCTCTACCAATACTCGCTGCGCAACCCTCGTCCCCTTGGACGGGATCTGCTGCGGAGCGGCATCTGGTTCGCTGTCACGTCGTATGCCGCTGCTCTGGGACACCTCAGTTACCTGATCCAAGATCAGATCCGGGGTTCCCGCCTGCGTCGGACCCTGTTCAGATTCCAGGCTGCTCCTGAAATCAGCAGGCAGTGGGCCTCCTCGCCCAATGCCTGTCCTTATCACACACACAGCGCCACCTTCCAGCATTCCTGCCGCTCCGGGCAGGAAGTGGTCAGGTCCTGTCACCTTGCAGGCCCGTGCGGCCGGATCCGCTGGCCTTGCCAGTTTCTCCGCCATCCGCAGGGCTTCCTCTGCAATCTGTGAATCAGCCACCTCTATCAGGTCTGCACCTGGCTCCAGCCCCCGTACTCGCCCGCTGCGGCGCTGGACGTCGGGGTGCTGGTGCCTATCAGGATGCAGGTTAATTTCTGCCATTCCTACAGGCAATTTATACGATCCACACGATCCTGCAATGTGCTGGCAACACCAAAACAGGATCTGCTAACGCTCAGGCTTCTGCCTCTTGCACCTACTGCAGCCTGGTGAGGACTTGCCAGTCAGGTCAAGTTGACAGGTACAGCAAAAAACAGGACAGGTCTCTGCCTTCCTGCTTTTTCTTGCTAATAATCAGAATCTGGCGGGATCCTCCGTCGCCTTCAGCACTTCCCACCTCTTTCTGGCTGGGTGGCTTCTAGAAGTCGCACGCCCTGCGTGGATGGGGCTTCTTGCTTGGTACCCGCTCTGCTCTGCGGTCCTGCGGGGATGCTTTGGCCCACCAAGAAAATTTTAACCTTGGATCTTCTATCCACAAGTTAACTTCTGTCAATGATGACAGATTGGATCCACCTGATCACAATCTTCAATCACACAGGTACAAATTGCTGGGTGTATAAATCCACAGCCAATTCTTCAAGCCTCTCCTGGACCCAGCACTGTGTTGCCACACACAGTGATTCACAGGGCTTAACTTGGCAATCTCGCTCTGGAGATTACCTCAGCCAAATTGCAGTTCAAGCGCCAAATTCCAGGCTGTTTGCTGACAAGCAAAATTCAAATTTTCGCAGCACAAACACCTTCTGCAGGAACTGGCAAATCAGGCTGATCAGGCTCAATCTACTTCGTCCCTTTCAAAAGGACACGCGTTGTGCGCTTCAGGTCCGTGGCGGACTTCTCCCTCACGACAGTGATGGGCGCCTACGGGCAGACTTCGTGACTACTCACTGGCTGCGGGTGCTCAACGAGTTAAGCTGCTAGATTTGTATTTGTATGTCAGGCAATAGCTAGGGTTGGCGCAGGCCTTCAGGCTGTCTGGTCGCGAACCAGCTGGGCAATCAGGTGCACTTACCGCGTCGCACGCGGTGAGGGTACGGGATCGTAGACTGCGAACTGCTTGTTCGGCAGGGATCTCGTTCCTCAACTGAGGTCTTGTTCTCTTGCTATCTCAGCGGAAGCTGAGGTAGTCTTGACTTGTTGTAGGTACTGACTTAAGGTACAACTCGGGTCTCACGCACTGGGTGACGGCCGGGGCTTGTTACAGAAGAGGTCAGTCCTTTTGAAAGGGACGAAGTAACTAGTTTAGGCAATTGCCGGGATATAGGGACCCGGCAGGCCCAATTCAAAGTACGGGACAGCTAAACCCCTGGCGTAAGCGGGTTTCTAGGTTCCTATTCAAATAAGGAGGATCCGCAGGGAAGCTGCGAAGCCTCCGAGGTCGCAAACTGCGGCCTAAACGGTTTTGGCACGTATACCGTAATATACCGTGACAAGATGCACCTTGCACCCAAACAGCATGTGGCGATACGTGCGTGCTGCATACACTGCAGCCAGCATCTCCCCCTGGAACGAGGAAAAGTTCCTCTCGCTCTTGTTCAGGGATCTGGACGTGCACGCCACCATGTATTCCCGCCCGCTGTCGTCACACTGCCCTAGCACGGCGCCAATGCCCTGCTTAGAGAAATCTGTGTACAACAAGAAGGGTCTTGGCGGCCCCTTGCCATCTGGCCCTGTCCCACTGTAATCTGGTCTGCGCAGGACTCTACCGCCCTCACACATTTCTGTTTTGATCAGCTGGAACGCCTGCGACTGCTCTGGCCCCCACACAAACGGGACCCCCTTGACCAGCAATGCGTTGATGCATGCCGCCTTTTTCGAGAAGTCCGGGATGTAGCACCGGTAGAAATTCAAGAATCCCATGACCTCCTGGATGTTCTTTACCGACGCGGGCTCTGGCAACGCCATAACCGCTGCTATCTTAGCCGCATGCGGCGTGAGCCCCTGGGCAGACACATTGTGACCCAGGTAAAAAAACAGGGACTTGTCGGGGTGTGCCCTCAACCCGACATTGTGGAGCATGTCTAACATCAGCTCCACATGCCTGATGTGTTCTGCCGGTGTATCACTGTACACCAGCAGGTCATCAATGAATGCCACACAGAAAGCACTCAGGCCTGCCCTGGCAATCTCCTCTTCCATCATACGCTGGAAGAAGGGAGGCCCATTGCGCAGCCCGAAGTTGAGCTTGGTGTACATCCAAAGCTCTGGACCCATCCAGGAAGCCGTCTTAGGCTGGTCCGCAGCCTTGATAGGGATCTGCATGAACCCCGACCTAAGGTCTACCTTGCTGAATATCTTGGCAGTTCCCAGGTTCTGAAAAATAGTCTCCATCCTGGGGATGGCAAACTCCTGTTTAGCCGTCCGCAAGTTCAATCTGCGCATATCGTGCGCTATACGGTGGTCAGTCCACTCTCCCGTTTCAGCACTCTTTTTGGCTGCAACCACTGAGTTGGCTGCAAACTTGATAGGCCCCCCCTGGGGCACCTTGACGATGATACCTGCCTGTATCATCGGCTGGCACTTTTCCTTAAAAATGGCCGCCTTAGGAGGTGGCATGTCCCTGGACTTCTGAAAGCACAAACTGACCTCGTCTTCCAAAGCCAGTGTAAACTCACCCTGCGTGCCGCAGTAGCCGGGTAGATCCTCCATGGAGTAAGCGAATGCTCCTTGGCGATCCCTGAGGCTCTGCTCAAGGCTCTCCTGCTGTTCCGCAGTGAAGTCAGGTTGCTTGCCCAGCAGCCACCCCTCCTTCGTTTTGACGTACTCCGAGGGTGGTTCCACCACTCCCCCCGGCTGGAACATGTCGATCATCTCCGCCGCCTGCGGATCGTCCTCCGCGGCCGGCGCTTCCTCGCCAGTGCTGTTGCTGCGTTGCCAGTCCTCGTGCTGGCTGTAGGCGCCCCCAGCCCTGCTGGCACCCCCCATGGGGATGAACGCTGGCGGGCGCAACCAGCCGGATGTGAGCTTCGCTGCTGCTTCTCGACCAGACACAAAAGCCCCCTGGCTCGCCGTGAATCCTTCACCTCGCACTCCCTGCCCGGTGGCTCGCGCCCCCGGGACACATACCGACAGCAGGAGCCACACCAGTATCAGCTGGAGCGTCCCCGTAAGGATCCCCTTAAATGCTGTACAAGTCAGGAGTCCTCTGCATGCTAGCAGCTGCCGCGCGTTTCCCTGCGGTTGGTGCGCTGTGGGCTGTACGTGTGGCTCTGCACTCTGCTCTGGCCTCTGCTGCCCTCTGGCCCACGTGATCTCCAGGTCTACCTGGCTGATCCTGAGTGGTAGGACTGGGCAGTCCATCCCCGGCCTGCTGCCGCGGTCCCTGTCCGCAGCCTTCCTCTGCGCCTTCCTTGCGCGTCGCCTAGCCTTCTTTGACTTTTTCCCCCGTAACTCGGATGTGTCAGCCCAAGCTGTACCGGCCCTCTCTGGCCTCGCCCCTGGGGCTTGTTTCATGCTGCCCTGTGCCAGCTGCTCCTGCCTGCGAGTGGCGCGCTGCACAGCCTCGCTGCTGCCTGCGCGCACGGATTCCTCAGGCCCCCTGCACTGTCTCATGCCTCTCCGAGCGCTGGCAAACTCCCTTGTTGGATCGGCCACCCTGCTGCTGCAGGCGTGGCTGCCCCCCCATGTGGCTGCTTCACCAGCCCAGCCGACTGGCCTGGACTGCTGCAATCCTGGGGGATGGCCGCAGCGGCTGTCTGACGGCTGTTGGGTGGCTACCCCCTTCGCTCCTGTTTTCCCGAGAGCTGATACTTTTCCAGCTAACTCCTCTTGCAGATCCCTGAGCGCTTGGTTGTACCCTCCCATCCTTGGATCCGCATCGGGCTCTGGCAGCGCTCTCAGCTGAAACAGCAGGCTGGACTCCTGGCCTGCTTCCTGCAGGCCCATGTCCTGCCTTCTTTGCTCGTCCAGTTGATCGACAAAGGTCTTTAGCACTTCTGTCCGGCATCCCGTACTGTACGATGCTGGGTCACCCCAGGGCTCCCTTGCCTTTGCCGGCACCGGCGTGCTGAGCTGGGCATCCCCTGGGCGGTCACTGCCTGCTCCACAGGCTGCTGCCTCCCCTGAGTCTGAGGTATGTGGGTCTGCCGCCTGCCGCGGGCTGACCCCCACTGCGGCCTGGCGCGCCCCAGCCTCCATCTCCCTCTTGCTGCTGTGCTTCTCCTTGAGCACAGCCCTCTCCTGACTGACGCTGTTCATCCATTCTTGCCGCAGCTGTACCAACTCCTCCTCGAGGTCCCGCCCTGGACTCCCTGGACTCCCTGGACTCCCTGGACTCCCTGGTCCTGGGCCTGTGTCGGTTGGCTCCTCCATCCTATCTGCATCCCGAGCTTCTGCTCTGGTGATGCTGTCTTGCTCCCGGGACGGGGCTCCGCCCGCGTACCCCTCCTCTTCTGACTCTGAATCCTCCACCAGTGATGGCGGCCCCTCCGAAGGGTCTTCGTTCTCCCCTCCGAGCAGACTAGTGCCCCTCCGGCTGGAGTGAAGCTCCTCGCTGAACCCTGGGTTCCCGCTGTCCCGGTCCCCTGCAATTGGTCTGCTGGTAATGTCCGGGGTTGTCTGGGGCTCCCCCCGATCCCTGGGTTCAGTCTCCAACGCTGACACCTCCATCTCTTCCATGGGTTCCAGCCATTCCCATGAAGATGCTGTTGTCCCGAGTGTGGTGACAAAGGCTGCATGGATCTGTTCTGGTGGCTCGAACGTTTCCTGGACCGGTCCGTCGCTGTCGGCAGTGGGGTCCCAATAGTGGGATCCATGTCTGCCCACTATCCAGGCAGCGCCCCAGCACGGGCTGGGTCCTCAGCTCTTCCAGCTCCTCCTCGTAGGTATCCGATCCCGTACCTCTAAACAAGGGATGCAGCGTGCGCACCCCTGCCGGGTGCGCCTGTCTCCACAGCTGCACTGTCATGACGTCTGCCTGCCAATAAGGCGCCACATTGCTGGCCCTGTTGTCACGCCACGCTCTCCTCTCCCAACGCACCCACTGGTGCACGCACGCTTCCAACCGTTCCACTGCGAACGGCGAGCGCGCTAGCTCCTCTTCTCCTTCCCACATGGAGCCATCTGCTGGCGACCTCTGGGTCCCATATGGCCATGTGGGGCAGTCTGTCATCTCCACCGGCGCCCACTGATCATCTACTCCCCACACGTGCCGCATGGCTGCTGACAGCTGTCCTAGCAGCATGTCCCGCTGCAGCGCCATGAGCATGACCGCCCACGTTGCTGGGTCTGCTCCCCTGGCATGTGCGTGTGCGTGGAACTCTGCCTCGTCCACTGATGCGCACTTGGTGATCGCTACATTCCCTTCGCTCCTTGCGAACAGGAAGACTGGCATGTCATCTTGCGATGCATGCGTGTGGATCCATGCCTCTGAAACGGGCATTTCCCCCTCTTGCAGCTCCTCGTAGTAGTAAGATACCAGCTGCTGTACTGGGATGGCTGCCCTGGCTTCCCCAGGAGCCACTCCCCCCGGTAAAGCTTGACCTGCTACCATCCTGGGGATGATGACTGACGCCTCAATGGTGGCCTCACACCGCCTTGGCCTGCCGGAATGGCACAGCCCTGCCCCGTCGTAGGTTCCATCCGCTGACCCATTACCCCTGCCGTGCCCTCCTATGGCCTGCACGGGCACGTAGAAAGCGCGGTCTCTGAGCGCGGGATGCTCCATCAACTGATGGACGCAGTCCTCTGCCCACGGCGTGCACATGAACCCAGGCTGCGCACCCTGCCACATCCTCTCGGTGCGCGTGCTGTCAGGCACGTCTGGGTGCGCCCTGTCGGCTGCTTCCACCGCTGTGATGCCATCTTTGATGGCCAGGCCCACCATCTCATGTACGCAGTATGCGTAGATGGGGTGCCGTGACCACCCCCTCTGCATATAATCCGCCATCCTCGTGCTGGGCTGTATGAACCCCTTGAGTGCTGCAATCAGCAGTACAGCGGTCACCGCGTCCCACGGGAAAATCATCCTGGCCACGGCCTGCATGGCTGCCATTATGTTTACGCACGTCTGCGCCCTTCCTTCCAGGAGCCTGTGGTTCTGCAACCTACACAGCCCGTCCTTGGACTCTGCTGGCAGAGTGATCATGGCCTCCGAAGACGACGCCTCTGGCATCTCTTCCCCCAGGCGGTACCACTGCACGAAGCACCTGCTCTCTGGCGGGCTCGGCGGGTCTGGCCCGGGGCGAATACGCCCTCTGCTGCCCGACCTGTCGCGGCGGTCCTCACCGGCCTGGTCGAACTGGGAATCCTCACCCCACGCAGCGGACCTCCCGTCCCTGTTGCGGCTGCGCTGCGGCTCTCTGTCCGCTTCTTCCCATCTTCCAGGATTGTACTGAGAGGTGGTACTGTGATGGGTCCTAACAGGCCCCGCCGTATCGTCCTCTTGACTCATAGCTGCTGCCCCCCTGGCCCTTGGGTGGCGAACCTGCACGCTGAGCGGCTCCCGGGTCCTGGCGGCTGCTCCCGCTACCTCGCCGCCTGTGTCGTTGTTGCCCTCCGGGGTACCTGGACAGAACAAGGCAGCCTCCTCCTCATACAATGTTAAAGGGTCCTGAGGCTCGTAGCCTCCCTCTGAGAAGTTGGAGCCGTCCCCACTGGAACTGGTCTCCCATTCTTCTACTCTGTGCTGGGGCACTGCCTCCCGCTCTACCCTCTCAAACTCGTCCATCTGGGCATCGTAGTTGTCCCATTCTTTGGTTAGAAATTGTTGGAACATGCCAGGCCATCCCTCACACGGGGCCGGGCACCCCCTCTGCTGGAGGTCCCGTAGAAACTTCACCGCATGCGCCATGGATCTGGCTGACCCAGCTGGCCTAGTACCATAGTGGTTCATCGCCAGGGCTTCCACTGCCATCTTCCAGTGGTGCTTTTGCTGGGCCACCTGCCCTTCTGGCACCACCTGGAAGGCTACAGGCACTGCCGTTGCCTGGTTGCCCTCAACCTGGGTTGTACCCGCGTCCTGGCCCAATCCCTCGTGGATAGACATCAGACACGTGTGCCTCTCTTGGCCGACCCACCTGGAATTGTCTGACTGCCCTGCTGGCCCCGGCCATCCTGGCGGGCCTGGCAGCACACTTGGTCATGCTGCCGTCTGCTGTTCTTTCCACTCCTTGTAGGAGATCCCCCGGGCAGCCTCATAGGCCTGCCGCATGCTGTCTTCTGAGGCATCTTGGCTCCTGCCAGGCCCCCTGACTCCCCAGCCCCGCTCTGGGCCTGCTGTCACTCGCAGCCGGTCGAAGCGGCTGCTCTCGCCTGCCTGCAAGGCCTCCCCCTGCTCTGGGCACGCATTAGCGTAGTGCCCTGGCTTCAAGCAATTGAAGCAGACTCCCCCATCATGGGGTCCGAGGACGCTCTTCTGTCCCCCCATCCAACTGCGCCCTGCCTGGGCCCTGCCCGGCGGACTCTGGCCTGAGGCTCTCCTCTTATCCTGCTCTCTCTCCTCCCGCCTGTATGTCATGGCTTGACCCCCTGGGCCGTGCTCCTGTGACCTGCCCCTGGGCTGGCCCCCGCGTTCCCTGCTGGGTGACCGCTGCCTTCTGCCCCTGCCTTGTTCGTTAGGCTGGTTGTATCGTTCAGCGCGGTCCGGCCGCTGGGTCCTAGCCTCAGGCGTAGGCACCACCCCGTGGCGTTCTACGTTGTGGGCCCTTTGCGCGCTCCTGCTGCGCTCTCTGGGCCCCTGGTTCTTTGCAGCCTCTGGAGCTGTCCCCCCATGCTGCGCGCGTTCCTCCGCACTGGCCTCCCTGGCCCTGCCATTGCCCCCTGGTCCTTAGTTGCTGACCTGTGGCCTGTTGCTCCTCTTCCTGCGGCTCCCCCTGGCCGGGATTCTCGCTCTCCTCGTCTGTGAGCGGGGGCGGGGGCTGAAGCATTGCTCTGAAGCAATCTGCCAGCTCCGGGTCTACTGGGACTGGGAACTGCCCATGGTTCAGTGGCCCTCCTGCCTGCTGGTTTCCGAGGGCGATGTACAGCTCTCTAAGTGGTTCCAAATTAAGCGTGATGTGCAGGAGACTTTCTGGTACAATTTGAGTAAGCCTAATATTATTTTTGCTGTAGCCCGGTATCGGATGGGGTCGCATTGGCTGAATGTTGAGACGGGGCGCTTTGAGAAACCCTGTGTGCCTCGTAGCGAGAGGATTTGTAGATGTTGCAATCTTAAATGTCGGGAGGATGAGCTTCACATGATTTACTGCCCGTTCTATACAGACCTTCGTTTTCAGTTTAACCTTACTTTCCATAATTTCCTAGAGGACGAGGATGAGGCCATGAAACGGTACGCAAATGGAGTGTGGGGCAAACTTAATGCAGCGGATTCTGCATATGTGTTCTGGAAGAAATTTGGTTGTTTTATCTTTCAGTGTATGATGAAAAGAGAGAATCATCTCAAAACTCTGCCAAAATTCCTGTCTCCCCCCTAACTCTCTAGGCGGTGCTCAATCGAACTCTTTTGCACCCACGTCATGTTTTATGGCTGGGGCTTATCTTCTGCACTATGGGGTTCATTCCCACGCCACTGTCGTGGTTGTGTGCCAGTTGCTTGCCCAGGGGGGTCACTGGTTTTCGCTTTCTGTCCTAGTGTATCAAGTGCCTGTACCGGTTTACGGGCACATGTCCCATGCATCAATTGTGATGCTCTGTTGGACTGTAAAAACTTCACAAAACTTCACAGCTCACGCAGCTGGTTTGCGCTCAAGATGTACTGTTGCTGTACTTCCGTGAGTCGCTCATTTGCATCCTGGAGGCACGTCCACCTGACATGCTGCAACCGCAGGTATTCGATTGTCGCTGCCGCCTGGCGGAGTAGCTGTTCCTCTTTCCACCTGATGTCTTGCTGCAGCACCTTCACCTGGTTTTGCAGCCTTGTTACTTGCCTGAACTTCCTACTGGGCATCGCCTCCTGGGCCTCTTCCTCATTGGAATCCTCTGGCTCTTCCTCCTCCTCCTCGCTGCCAGGCTCCCCCTGGCCGCGGTTTGCTGGTACCCCCCGCGTTCTGCCTTCTGCATCTGGGGCGTCTCCCCCATCGCCACCATCGGTCTTCCCTGTTTGCGCGCTGGGCCCTGCCCCAGCTGGCGGCGTCTCCGCATGGATCTTGCGCGAGCTGGTATCTTGTGGCGGCCCTGGCAGCTGCTCCTCACAAGCCCTCTCGCCCTTGCTTGGTACTCGCACCTCCGAGCGCCTTGCTGATCCCGAGAGTGCAGCTCTTCCAGCTGCAGCTCCCCCGAATGCCACCCTCTGCGTTGCCACTGGTGATGCCACCTGGGCCGCGGGGACTGCCACAGAACTCTGCGTCAGTTCCCGGATCCTCTGCTCACACTCCTCTGGTCAGTGCTGGCTTGGCGCTCCGCACAAGACGCACGGGTGGCTTGGGCTTGCCGCCAAGCACCTCCTGATGATTTCCTTCTCTGACGCTGGCATCAATGCTGCCTTACGCCTTCTTCGTCTCATCTGATACTGCAGCACCGGCCTCTGCCTGTGTTGCCGCCTGGCGCTGCTGTGATGCAGCAGCCCTTGCTTCCACCTTGCCCTCTCTGGGCACTGCAGCCGGCACCTGCCTGTGCTGGCGCGGCCTGGAAGGGACCTGTGGGCCCCCACGGCTAATCCTGCCTGCATCTGCGGCACTTCTGCCTGCATCTGCGGCTTTTCCGCGGCTCTGTCCCCCTTCTTGTTCAGCCCGCATGGCGGCACCTGCGTGTGTGGCCATGGCATGCTGTAAGAGTGGCTCGTGTTCTTCTTCAACACTGGCCGCAGGCCACCCTTCTCGTTCTGCAAATCCGCACTGGATTCCTGCCCATGCCACTGCTGCTGCCTGGTACCCCCCTGCCGGGGATGCCCGCACCAGCGGCAGCGTGAGGTCCCTGACCCCCCGTGCCCTCTGGGGACCTTCTCTGGAGCGTAAGGTCAGTCTTCCTGCTACCTCCAACACCCCGCTGTACTTGAGGAACTCCGGGTTCCCTACCAAGTGTTCATATGCATCGGGTGGCGTCTTAACGACCCTGACCACCGTGGGTTCCATAATGGCGTTGGGCCCACCGTACCCGAACACCACATAAATGAAGAGCACCCCATACAGATCTGCTCCTGCATTGTCTGTGGTACGGATTTTCTCATCCGTACGGATCAGCTCAGCCCCCATGGCGACTAACTGTTCAGCGATGTTGACGGTGATCACATGGCAGGAGCATGCTGAGTCCATGAGGGCTTTCTGAGCCACCAGGACTTTCCCTTTGACCATAAGTCCCACACATTGCTCCAGGTTGCTTCTGTCATTCTTAAAGTACTGCAGCTTGGGTGCGGCTGTCACAGCCCTGCTCTCCTGCCTGCCTTTACTGGCCTCACTGACCCTTGTGGTCGTCTGAACCCATGGGCATAGTGGTGAAGGACAACGATGTCAGCCTCTCGTTCAGCCTGAACACCTGCAGGCGGATGTCAGACATATCATCAGCCAATTTACTCAAAACCAGCCTCTTTGCTCCCTTCCTGGAGGCAGGTTCCATGAGCATGCGCTCAGGTTCCTCCTCCCGGCAAGGTTCAGGCAGGAACGACCTAGGGCGGGCGTTGTGAGCCGCCTGTTTGAATTCAACAGGCTTGGGCACCAGCCCAATCTGCGTCATGAGTGCCACAGACTCGCTGAGCATCTCAGCCATAGTCTGGTGCCAGCCCTCTGGCTCAGCCTGCCCCGTTGGGCTGTTGAGGTGCGACACGTGTGCTGCTTGCTGAGCCTGACCCCCCTGGCCAGGCCCAGGCCTTTGGTACTGCCTGTTATTCTGATTTTGCTCGTACGGCCTGCCTGCAGCCTGTCCATGCTGCGGCCTTGGCGGCAGAGGATACTGCTGTTGCGGCGGCCTGGCCGGCCCAGATGTGATGTCAGTAGCCAGTGGCGCAGGCCTGCGCTCATCCCTGGCCCTGGGCACCATGCAGTCCTTGGCCAGGTGCGCCGTGCTGCCACACTGGTAGCACGCCTTGGCTGCCCCCGTAGCGCCTTCTGCGCTGTAATTTGGTGCCCCGGATTGGTCTGCCCAGGTAACTCCTCTGGGTTTACCATCAATCCGCAGTTGCTGGAGAGCTGCTGAGCCTGCGGGGATCACTGCCCCTTCAAGGCGCGTCCGCATCTCCCACTGTCCTGTTCTTTCCCTTCTTGTTCTGTTGGGTTGCGCCTCTCCCTGGCTAGGTCCGCTGTTGGCCATCTGCTTGAGGCTTGCACCTCCCAGGTCCCCCATTTCCAGGGCAAACTTCTCCCACAGCACCACCTGCTGTGTGAGCACTGCAATCTGATCTTCATCAGTCATGCCGAGGTACCCCGGTACTGTCATAACAAACTTGCTCAGCTTGGCTTTAGCAACCGCTGGAAGTCCGTCATGGAACAGGTGCGAGACAGAGTGCCTCCTGCCGAAGTGGTCCACGGCATCCCTTGAGATCTGCAGCAACTCTGCTGTCGACAGTACTCTGTGAGCAAATGCTTCCACCGTCTCCTCTGGCTTGACGTCAGGGTCGAGAGTGGTCTTCACTCCTAGCCTGAGATTGGAGATGGCTGTCCTCTCATCTGAGGTTGGCTTCCCCACTTCTGCTTGAACCACCTTGATCCACAAGGTTAGCAGCGAGGCTTCGCAGCACTGCTCCTCTGCTGGGGCAATCCACAGCCCCCTAATCCTTTCCGCTTCTCTGGCAGCCCTGTCTCCTGCATGGGGCGCCGCCCTGATGGCTACCATTAGCGGCCCCACGCTAGCCGGCTTGCTGTCCCATAGCTTGACCAGCGATTTCACCAGCATCGTCATAGCCGATGGTGACTTGCACGACCCAGCTATTTCTCCGGCCACCACAGCCAGCGCTGGCGGGTCATCTGACAGCGCCAGCCTGTTGTGCGATCCCCAATATCCACACGCCTGGCAATATTTCCTGGCTGCAACCGCGCCCGGGTGCGACATATCCAATACCGGCACGTTGCCTTGGATAGCTGGGATTTTGGTGAATTTGGCTACCCCTGCCAGCTGCAGGACCATCTGTTGCTGCAGCTGCAGGTTCACCCTTGCCTGCTCCCTATCGAGCCTTTTCATTTCCTGGTCGCTGGACTCCTGCCTGGCTCCCGGCCTGCACTTGTCCGCTCCTCCTGGTCCCGAAACTACTGATTCTGACCGTGACCCAGATCCGCCTCCGCCGCCCCCCGATGGGCTGCGACCTGGATAGTATCTGTCATGTCTGTTATCATCTTCCTCCTGAGCATGATCTTCTCGTGACGGCTGTCTGCCTGCTCTTCCTGCGGAGCTTCTACTCCCATCAGGTGGCGGCCGCTCAGACTCACTTCTGCCTGGTCTGCTGTCAGGGTCGGGCCTCCAAGGCTGCGCTCTGCCAGGTTCTGCCTGCCCCCTGGGCGGCTCCTGGTTTTGCCAATCTTGCTGCGTCCCTCCGCTGTATTCAGCTGGCCCCCTGGGCGGCTCCTGGCTTTGCCGGCTTGGCTGTTCCCTGCCATCTGCCTGCCCCCTGGGCGGATACAGGCTGTACCAGCTTGGCTGTTCTCTGCTGTATGCCTGCCCCCTGGGAGGCTCCTGGCTTTGCCAATGCGGCTGTTCTTCGCCGTCTGCCTGCCCCCTGGGCGGAACCTGGCTCTGCCAGCCTGGCTGCGTCCCGCCTGTGTAATTCCTGGCGTAGGAATCAGACTGCGTTTCATCTCTGACTTCCTGCCTTCTTGGTCCACTGCTTCGCACACTGCATGCAGGCTCATCCTGCATGGTTCCTCTTGCTGTGCACGCCTGCCTGTTCCTCAGGAATTCCTCGATGTAATCCACCTGGGTTTCCTGGCATGTGTTCTCTTTGTCCTCGAATATGCGCAGCAGTGCATAAGACTCTTGCCTGTTTGCTCTGCGTGTTGCTACGCCTTGCTCTGCCATCCTGGCAAGCGATCGGCTAGTCAACTCCGCCCTTTCGCTGGCGGCTGGGCTGCTGGCTCTGGGCGCTTCCCTGCCCCTTGGCCGCTCCCTAAGGCTTGGCTCGCTGCTGACCTCGAAAACTTCAGATCTGAGTGTTGGGGTTGGCGCGGCCCTTGCCTGCTGCTGCCACCTTTGGACCTCCCTGAGCTCCTCCGGCCGCTGCGCCGCTGTTTCAAATCCTTCCCATGCCTGGTCCTCCTCATCTTCTGGCTCGGATCCAGGTTCCACCTGATTTCCTGTTACCTCGTTGCACCATTCATCTGCGAAGGCCTTAACAGCCAGGGCTGCTTCGCGTCCCGCCCCTCCCTTGGACACCTGTCCAAGGGCGGCTAACAGCGTCGCCCTGTCCTGCCCTGTGTGGGGAATACCCATCATGGCCTTTGTTGCCCATCCCTGCAGATGATGGGCCTTGATGAACTCCTCAATGGCTTTGACTTGGTCCTGGAAATGCAAGAACGTCCTGGAGCAAACTTGCTTCCACAGGTCTGTTGCCCACTGCAAAATTCCTGCCCAACCGATTGGCTGCATCTGCCCCTCTGACTCCTCTTCGTCGTTCACTACTTCCACTGCCCCGGAGCGCTCTGGCTCTCTAGGGCTGGTATCCTGCGCTCGTGATGGATCGTGAACAAATCCGCGCTGAATTTCCTTGTGGCTGTCGCCTTTTCGCTTCTGGCTGCTAGATCCCTCCTTGGATTTCTGCACATGTCTGCCCACACTGGGCGGGAACCTGGACAGCGGCGTCCCGTAGACTGTGGATCCTGCCCCTCATCTAACCAGCACTCTGCGCGGTCGCAGCTGCTGCTTTGAACGCAACCCTGCCTTAGGCTGCCGCCCCTTTTCTTCCTGGACTGGGTCTGACAGCTCTTCCTCGGATATTAGGTAAGCCCAAGGCTTTCCCACCGGCACAGCTGATTTTTCCCTCTCCTTGCTGACCTGCATGTCCTGCCTGGTCACCGCTGGCTGGGCCTCAGCCCCCTCGCGTTTGACCCATGCAGGCACACTCATACCCTTCATTTCCTCTGTTCTTATCCGCGGTTTGTCTGGACAGGTTCCATCACGGCCTGCTAACCCCCATGGGGCTGCGGCGACCTCTGCCCTTTGATCAGGATGGCTGGGCTCTTCTTTGATCCGCTGCGCAACCCTTGCCACCCTGGGCGGATTCTGCTGCGGCGTGGCCTCGGGCTCACAGTCCCGCCGTGTGTCACTGCTCTGGGATACTTCCGCCGCCTGATCCAAGATCAGCTCTGGAGTTCCCGCTTGAGTCAGCCACTACTCAAATTCCAGGCTGGTCTAGCTGGTCCTGGAATCAGCGGGCACTGGACCCCCTCGACCGATGCATTCACGTGTCACACGCACTGAGCCATCTGCCTTCATCCCTGCCTCTCTGGGCAGGGTGCGGTCCGGTTCTGGCACCTTGCAGTCCCATGCAGGTGGTTCCACTAGCCCTGCTAGCTTCTCTGCCACCAACAGGGCTTCTGCAATGAGCTCATCGCTAGCATCCATCAGGTCTACACTTGGCTCCAGCCCCCTCAGACGCCCACTCCTCCGTTGGGCGTCAGGGTGCTGGTGCCTATCAGGATTCAGATCTACGTCTGTCATTCCTACAGGCAATTTACGAACCACACGGTCCTGCAGTTGTGCTGGCAACACCAACTACAGAATCTGCTAACGTCAGGCTTCTGCCTCTTGTTCCTACTGCGGCCCGGTGAGGGTCTGCAAGTCAGGTTTGGATGGCAGGTACAACAATTTGCAGGTCAGGCCTCGCCTTCCTGCTTTTCTGCTAAATAATCGGTATCTGGCGGAATCCTTCGTCGCCTTCAGCACTTCCCACCTTTCTGGCTGGGCAGCTTCTAGATGTCACACGCCCTGCGTGGATGTAGTCTCTTGCGTGGTGTCCGTTCAGCTCTGCGGTCCTGCGGGGATGCTTTGGCCCACCACAGAAATTTTAAACCTTGGATCTTCTATCCACAAGTTCACTTCTGTCAATGATGACAGCTTGGATCCACCTGATCACAATCTTCAATCACACAGGTAATTTATCTGCTGGGTGTATAAATCCACAGCCAAATCTTCAAGCCTCTCCTAGACTCAGCACTGAGCTGCCGCGCTCAATGATTCTCAGGGCTTAACTTGGCAATCTCTCTCTGGAGATTACCACAGCAAAATGCAGTTCAACCACTGTCCAAGGTCGTTTGCTGGCAAACAAAATTCCAATTCCACAACACAAGCACCTTTTGCAGGGATTGGCAAATCAGGCTGATCAGGCTAGATCTACTTCGTCCCTTTCTAAAGGACACGCGATGTGCGCTTCGGGTCCGTGGCGGACTTCTTTCCTCACAACAGTGAAAGACGCCTACGGGCAGGCTCAGTGACTACTCACTGGCTGCGAGTGCTCAGCGAGTTAAGCTGTGAAGCTGGATGATGTAGGACTAGCAAATAGCTTTGGGAGCGCAGGCCTTCTGGCCGTCTGGGCGCGATCCAGCGGGGCTATGTAAAGGGGCACTTACCGCGCGTCACGCGGTGAGGTGGCCGAGGCGTAGACTGCGTACTTCTTCTTCGGCAAGGGTCTCGGTCCTCAACTGAGGGTTCTATCTCCTGCTATACCAGCGGAGGTTGTATAGGCTTGACTTGAGTTAAGGTACTGACTTATGGGAACGCAAGAGGTCTCATTCACAGATGACGGCAGGTGCTTGTTACAATAGAGGTCTGTCCTTTAGAAAGGGACGAAGTAACTAGTTAAGGCAATTGCCGGGATACAGGGACCCGGCAGGCCCAATTCAGAGTACGGATTATGCCAAATCACCTTGCGTAAGCGGGTTTCTAGGTCTCAGTTCAATTCAGCAGACTCCGCAGAGAAGCTGCGGAGGCTCCGTGGCCGCTAATGGTGGCTCAAACGGTTCTGTCACGTATGCGGTAATATACTGTGACAAACAGCTTAACCTCGATCTAATCCTCGGGCTACTGCACTAACCTTTGGATGATTCTTCTCTTATGATTGACAGAAGTACGAAGTAACACGATCCTGTTGGGGTATTGTTCTCTGATGGCAACTTAGGCAACTGTTGGGCGACTGGTAGGCGGCCTTGACGAACTTGGGGACGAGGCAGACCGTAGTACTAGTGGGTGCTGAGTCGATAGTTCGGCTCTTGTTGATGAGAATCGACTGCTGGAGCTGTATATCGACTTGATGCCAGGAAAAGGCTGGATTGAGAGCTCACAGTCACGACTTATAAGCGAAGCTAAGCGGAATGAAGATAGTGCTTGAGGTGGGTAGATGTGCGATCAGTTGAAGAGTGTAAGATAAGTGGAGGTGTCCTGAACTTAGTAAGTCCCAAAGGCTCCAGGCAGTCACATGGTCTCTGGCCTTGATAAGAGGCAATATATCACAAGTGGAGATTAGTCCCAGAACAGATTAACAAGAGAGGTTGATTCTACTTCGGTGTATACTTGAGTAAGGAGAGATGAATAATGCCTGGAGCGAGCCAGGCATTCTCGAAGTACCACAAAACAGACTGGATCCGAAACAAAGAAGAATGTATGTACAAGCCACCCATACGTGCGGTGCACCCATACGTCGTGACACAAGCACGGTTGGACTGGACGCAAGCGGCGGTGGGGACCCCAGGGCAGGGTTACCCAGTACGGGCCGTATTGGCCTAAAATCCCGTACCGTATCCATACCGCACCGTACCGTTTGCAACACGGCCAAGTACGGCCGCCATTTCCTGCACTGCATGACTGCATGGGAGCATAAGTGCACAGACCAGTCAGACATATCAGATATTATCAGGATGGTCGTAGGGGCAGCGCTGAGAACAAGTCCTAGGAAGGCAGCGTACACGGCTGATGCGCATTGGATTTTGCAGCCGTGCGTCATCATCGAAGGCTGGCCAGGCCAAGAGTGGGCGATGTAAATTTAGCGATAAGATGATCGTCGGGACTATGCGATTTACAAATCACCTCGCGGGCATAGCAGGACAAGTTGCGGCGTGTAAAAGGGTAAGGCGTTATTAGGACGGGTGATACATGCATACAGCGGTGATGTCGTGTAATCGTCTCCCTCGTCTGGCAAGTCCACAAAGTTCACAGTCCACACCTCCAGGACATCAAAATCTACGTAAGCTCGCTCGCTTCCAGAGGTAAAGAGGCATTCGTTGCTCGTAAAAGTCCATGTCTACTCCAATACTCAGTGGCAATAAGACACAACTTGGCGCCAAGTCACAATCCAAAGCTGCATACCGTACATGGAGGGAGGAGGCTAGGAGTAGTAGGAGCATCCGTGTCCAGGACTCCCATGAGGGAGGCAAGACACAGGAGCTCCGTGTCTCCTTACGAAGTGATTTCCATGCATGCCATGTAATGATGCAACTCAGCAACTATGCAAGGTGATTCTGAGGCCTCTTGTTTCTATTGCTATATTCATGCATGCAAAATTTCATGTGCCATGCTGGTGGGTAGCGTTTATATGGACTGGCTGAATTACTCAAATGCTGAATGGCATGTTGGAACATTGTAATGGCGATGTGTGAGGAGTTTGGGATTGAATCAATGATCATATTTTCCCCTAGCATGTCAGCATGGTAAATCTGCAAGCATGCATGGAGATCCTAGGTGTTTATTTGGGGGCCATGCAAAATTGCATGGGGGCTGTCATGCAGCCATGCAGTATGTCAGGATGTGCATGGGGGGCGAACAGTCATGGGGGTGTTGCATGCATGTGTTTCTCTGTGTGGATCCTGCTGTTCAGAGCGTTGAAAATGCGAAAAAATCTTGGACCGTATTGCCCTACCATATTGTCCCTTTTGCCCGTACCGTATCCGTACCGTACCGCACCGTATTCCCGTACCGTGTTTCCGTACCGGGTTACCCTGCCCCAGGGACCCTACGACCGAGCACAGATCTGCGGCGACCTACCGCGCCTGGTTCCATCCAGTCCACGGCGGGTGCCGTGCTGGTGCAAGCCAAGAGCCGCACTTGTCAGAAGGAGTGTGCTTGCGTGTGCATCAATTTGCGACTGCGCCTTGGCGCGATCAGCACTGCTGATACCAGAGGACGGCGCAACGGTCAGCGGCGACAGGCACGTTGCTGCCAGCGGTGTGGGGAGGACGAGACCTAGCCATTACTTACGGTCTATGAAATTCCGAAACGAATCCCCTGTTAAGAAAGAACTAACAAGGAAGTGCGTTCAAGAAAAACAGGCATTGCTTTGCTTTGCGTCGACCGAGACACGTGCCATCTTCCAAGAAAAAACATACGAGTTTCGCAGAACCAAAGAAATACCCTTTAGACGTGGAGTATGCATTACCTTCTACGATCGCTGAAGACCCGCTTGTGTCCTCGAAACTTAGTTGCACTCGATACAAGATGACCCGAAAAAATGGGAGACAGCGCCTGGAGATTTCAAAGCGGTGCACGATTTGTTTACACCAGTTTGCGTAACTAAGAAAGCTGGAGGCTCTGCCGAAATTTTGGTCCCGGGCTCGTACCCCGAGGGTACAAGGCGCAAAATTCCCGATACCTCCCACTTCCCCTGGTTTCGGCGGCTAGAACGAAGTCTCGGTACCTCTTCCGCGCTGAGAAGTCGAGCGATTGGACACCCCCCCGCCCAGATCCCCCACCGTTGAATAGCTGGCAAACCCAGCCCTGAACTCTGGTCCCGAAGACCTTATATAGGACTCTGTATAGGACCGAGTACAAAAAATTCAGGGCGTGTCGGAAATGTTCCGAGAGTCGGTTGAACTCGTGTCGTGAAAAGTGCTGGGCTGATTTTGCTTGCACGGTAGACAGCGTAGACAGGTAGACAGACTTAGGGTGGGCTTGGAGTACGAACCGCCCCGCTTCCCCACAGGAGGATCTGATACGCACGTCCTGGCGTATTCCCAGCTTCGATCCCGACCCCAGGTTTTCATACACCAGTCGTCCTGCCTAAAACACCATTCCGTCTTTGGATTTACACTGGAGGTGTAACGCAGAGCCTACACTGAATTTCTGCTTGAGCCAACTTAACTATAAATAATATATAGTATACTACACTATACCATTTGCTTGATGCGCCTGGACGGCGAATGTATCTCCTGTCTCGAGTCCCACTCTGTGGCCCCGCCCGATCGCAGCAGCGCCATGTCTCCTTCCTATATCTAAATGTCGCTGTTTTCGTGGCTGTCGGCGTGTCTGTTTGCACGAGCTGAGCCAGCTTCTGCGGATGCAACTCCCTCGGAGCACACTGCCGCTCTGGGGCAGGCGCAGCTATTGGCTTTACCACAACCAAGATGCCCGGACTTTGCGCTGCATCAAGCCTCTGCAGCCGGTGAGTTCCATGGTTCAGGAGGGATGGGTCAGCAGCCTCTTCCAATTACTGCACGACGATGTTCAGCTTCAAAATATGTTTGCCTGGCCAGCGCCTCGCATGTCGCCGTCCCTTTCAGGATTCAATCCATGTTTCACAATTGTACTGATCAGCGGAAGAATTTGGGTGCCGACAGAAATCTGGAAGCTAGCCGTAGAAATGCGACCCCGGATCTGCTGGCTGTCGCGACTCAGTTGAGGCTATTGGTTGGATGCCTGGACGCTGTAAGATCAAAATAAAATTTTTACAGCGTTCTGAACTGCGGAATAACTGCTATCCGTTCCGCCTGACCTCGGCATCCCCGGTCCCACAACAGGCTAGAGCAGGCTAGCACAACCTCCGCCGGGATGCTCTGCGTGTTTGACCGTGCCTCAGCTGCATCTACAATGGGGGAAGGGCTGCTACACCAAGCCCAGATCCATAGGCCAAGCACTAGCGGAAGGTTTGCCGAAGTGTTGTCCTTCAGGCCTAGGGGTGGCTGCCTGGCTCCAGTTGGTCAGCAGAGCTTGCTGCGTCAGCCTTTTCCCGCATCTGGCCATGACAAGGCTGAAAAATATACGTATGTGAGCATAGGCAAGCGTGTCACTCAAGGAGGAGCCCTGGCTGCTACCATATACCATATGCATGCAATGGCGCCAGTCCATTTTGGCTGCAGCATGTCCACATTATTACTAATTAGTCCCCTCGCCCATCGCCCTTTCCTGGCATTTACTCATGCTCGCTGTACCTGCTTGCTCTCCCTAGGACGTCATGAGGTTTACTAAGTCCTTTGCTTTGATCATTTTTGGCCTGGCTACTGGAGGAGCATGCAAATTAGAAAGGGGGCTCGATTCCCCACTCAATTGTAAGAAAACGTCCTGGAGACCACTAGCAGAGTAATATTTGAATCCGAGGGCATTTGTCAGTCTTTTAAGGCGGAATAATGCTTATTTGATCGCTTGTTGCTTAAAAGCTTTCAGGTGTGACTCTTGGATGTTTCAAAAACGGAACTTACAAGAAACGGAACTTACATGCAGCCACATCCTTGCTTTGGCTACCCGCGTCCAACCCGTTTCGAATGGCAATTAACAACATACCACGATCCTCAGCCTGAGGATCCATCCCCTCATAACATCCGCACACCCTGCCCCCCCCTCCCACTTCCTGCCCCCCCTCCTCCCTCAGGGTACACCTTTGAATCCCCTGATACCTGCCCCCTGCTCACCCACCTGCCGGACCCATATCTGCCCGCTCATTTTAATTCTCGACCCTGGTGACCCTATCCTGCAGGTACCGCAGGGTGCAGCAGCAGCCAGCGGCAGCCCGCCGCGGCGGCTCCGCCCCTGTTCCAGCCAATGCTGGGCGACGAGGATAACGATGGTATCCTAGTTCTGATGCCAGGCGGCGATACCCCCTCGCCCCTCCACCCCGCCTCCACCGTCGGCACGCGCATGGCGGGCATGCTGGCTGCAGACCATGCGCCGCCCGTGCGCATCCTGCCTCCCCGGCCCAGAAGGCCAGGGCAGCCTCCCCCTCGCCTGAGCGGGCTGGTCGGTGCTGGCAGCCGCCCCGCCAGCCCGGGGCCCCCCGAGGATCAGTACGAGCGGGGGACCTCGCTGGAATGGCTCTCCTCCGCCCCATCGGTTAAACCTGGGGCGCAGGTCGATAGGGAAGTGATGAGGGAGCTGCAGTGCAAGGCGGATGCGATGCGGGCGCGGGCTGGCCCGCGCGAGGTGGAAGCCATGCTGGCGCGGGAGAGGCAGGGAGAGGCCGAAGCGATCCTGGCGAGGTTGCGACCGCTGGACGCCAAGACCTGTCGGGCGGTGGAGCGGCGGCGTGAAGCGCAGGCGATGCAGGCGCTGGAGCGGCAGCGCGTGTCTGAGGCGATGCAGGCTCGGGATCAACAGCGCGAGGCTGAGGCTAGGAAGGCGCGCGAGCGGCAGCGCGAGGCCACGGTGACGCAGGCGAGGGAGCGGCAGCGTCAGGTGGAGATGATGCAGGTGCATGCGCGGCAGCGAGAGGAGGATGGGACGTTGGCGCGGGAGCGGCAGCGCGAGGCCGAGGCCTTGCAGGTGCGTGGGCCACCTGCTGATGCCAGGGCAATGTCTCTGTATTAGCCCATGCAGGTGCATGGGCCACCAGCTCATGCCAGGGCAATGCCTATGTATTAGACCATGCAGGTGCATGGGCCATGCAGGTGCATGGGCCACCGGCTCATGCCAGGGCAATGCCTATGTATTAGACCATGCAGGTGCATGGGCCATGCAGGTGCATGGGCCACCAGCTGATGTCACGGCAATGTTTACCTTTGTTTCTGTACTAGGCAAGGGGTAGCCATTGGTGACCAGTAGAGCGATCCAAAAGCAAGTCTGGTCGACGATTTCAGCCTAGCCACTCGCCAAAATAAATTGGCTTGCCGAAGGCTGTGTGCCCATGTTGTCAAAATATTTCACACCGTTGGCTCCTCTTTTGGAAAGTAACCACGGTATACATTTTGAAATCAGAGACTGTTGTCAGCCCCTTCTGTTGCTTGCCCAGGGGGGGTCACTGGTTTTCGCTCGCTGTCCTAGCGTATTTAGTGCCTGTACCCGTTAACAGGCACAAGTCCCATGCATCACATGAGATGCCCGCTGGACTGTAAAAACTTCAAAACACTTCACTGTCTTGCTCCTGCTGCTCCTGCTGCAGCTGTTGTCAACCCCTTTTGTCCTGCTTCTCCTGCTGCTGCTGCTGCTGTCTTCCCCTTCTGGCATGCTGCTGCTTCTGCCTTGCGCTTTCTGCCTGCTGCCGCTGCTGCTGCTGCTGCTGCTGCTGCTGCCATTTTGTCTGCTCTGATAAGGGCCTTTTGTCAGGCCAGGGCTGTTGCAAGTGGCCTGGTTGCAACTGGTGGACTGAGCCTGCTGCTGCTCCTGCTGCTGTGGCTGTCTATAAATGAGCCTGCTGTTGCATCTGGTGGACTGAGCCTCCTCTTGCTGCCTCGCAGCCCTGTCTTTCGGACGCCGCCTCGCCACGTCACCCAGACTCCAGGAGACGCACTGGGGATCACACCTGCTACCACAGTGGCATTGGCAGCAGCGGGATCTCAGGGGTGTTACTTCAGCATCCAGGTGCCAACTGTAGCTCTGACACTCGGACTCACTATCGGCAGCTTCGACCCGCCAGCATGCGCACCACTTCCTTCTCTTCGTCTTGCTTAATGTCTGCAGGCGGCTCCTCCTCCATGGCCATGGGCTCAGCAGGGGTGTCAGAGCCTGCGCTACTGCCAGCACACGCCGCCGCCGCCGCCGCCGCCGCTGCTGCTTTTGCGGCTTCGTCGACAGTGGTAACGCCGTTTTCTCTCATGACAGCCCTTTCAAAGGCTCGCGTGTGCCCCGCTGCTGCAGCTGCGACGGCCTCGGCGGCCATGGTGGGCGCATCCTCATCAAGCGATGCTGTGAGCTCTTTGTCACACCTGAAACCCATCACCTCGGCATCCGAGGCCGCTCCAGCAGCCGCCACGCTTGCCCCCGCCCCCGCCCTGGATCGACCGCCCAGGCCGGGCATGCAACGACACTCGCTGGAGAACGCCAGCTGGACGGCGCGGCTGTACCGCTTGGCTCTGGCTGGCACCGCGACCGAGGAGGACCTGATGGAGGACCTGGCTGTTAGCAGGGTCTTTGAGCCGCCACCTTTGAACAAGCTGGCCACGTTTGCCTCAGACCTGGACGACGCCTCCACGGCGGCGTCGGGCCTCACGACGCCGTCCGGCCTCACAACGCCGCGCAAGCACAGCTACTGCTCCTCCGCGATGCCCTACTCGTGGATGGATCAGGACCAAGAGCGCGCTGACCGGGGGCTGGAGCAGGAGCTGGACCAGCTTGTCTGTGGAACGACAACGGGCACGGCACCGGACGCGGGCGGCGACGGGGGGGACTCAGCGTCAGAGGGGCTGGCTCAAGCAGATGAGGCGGAGCGTTGCGAGGAGGGGTTTTGCTCGGGTAGGGGGAGCCTCTCGTTGCACAGGGACCTTTTGGAGGACTGGGCGCTTGGAGCGGACGCACTGCTGCTGGAGGGCTTGAGGAGGAACGCGGAGAGGTTTATCGCGACTGGGATGCCGGAGGAGCAGGAGCAGGAGGAGGACTGCTGGTGGGCCGGGTCTGAGCGGCTGCCGACAAAGCCTGGGCCGCCGCGGCAGTCTGAGATACCTAGCCACGAAGCGCTGACGGCGGCTGCGTTAGCCAGGGTGCGGCAAGCCGCAATGTCCTCGCTGTTGCCGCAGCTGCCAAAGGTCGAGATGCAGGGTGTAGTCGGCACGGAGGTTGGCGATGCGGACATTGATGGCGACGATGCAACATTGATGGCGTCATTTGCTTTTGGATGCACGTGTCCCGCTCTGACAGGCCCCCTCTCAGGGCAGGGCTGCTGCAAGCGGCTGGGATGCAAATGGTGGACGGAGAGCCGCCCTGCTGAGATGTACCTCCGGCCGGTGCGAGAAGAGGACGTGCTGAACGAGAACGTGGCGGCAGGGGGCAAGCGGACAGCCGAGCAGCTGCTCGCCACAGCCAGGGCAACGATGGAAGCCATAGCCGCCGGCCGCGCCGCCGCGGCGCGCCTGCGCTCGGCATTGCGGGCGCAGCAGCGGCTGCCGGCGCCCGGCGGCACCGCAGTCCGTACGCGGCGGTCCTCCGAAGATGGGTCTCAGTCTTACAGCCGCCGCGCGCGGGGCTTCGGGGAAATCACTGGGTGGGGCATGCAGGCTTGCCATACGAGGCGGAGGTCTCTGCCCGGCCTGAGGTCCAATGCCAAGGGTTTGGGAGCCAAGCCTATGGGGTGTGGGAATCAGGGCAAATAGCCTCCAAGTGTGCGCCTTAGTTATATCAAGAAGAGTTGTGTGTGTGGGGGGGGGTGGAGATAGCGCGCCTCTGACAGAAGGGTGTGAGCCTCTTTCAGTGTGTCATTGTTAGGTGCCCAAAGGAACATGGTGGCCCATGCAACATGGTGCACCGCAGGAGCAGAGATAGATGATGGGGTGAGGGGGGGTCAAGTAGATGCTGAGGGTGGCTCTTGTTGCTGTGGAGGCCAAGGTTATTTGCCGCAAGGCCTCTTTGAGACAAATGCGGGTATTGGGTCGCCAGACCAAGCCATCGTGTGCTGGGCATGGACAGGCGTTCATAAAAGTGTGGTTGGTCGCGCTCGCTTGTGTGGCTTCCAAGATTTGGGGATATATCGATCATGCCCATGGCATGCTGTGTCGAAGAGACATATGCTTCTGTCGCTTTTCCTCCTTTTTCTGCGAGGGCATGTCCCTCTTCCTTGTTTTCTTTTAAATTGGGCATCATATGGCTCTGTCCGGTAAATTTGGCAATCGGTCAACGGTTGGCCCCCTCTGCTTTTCGCTCCCCAACAGCCTTTTCTTCGGGCACATTTGGGGGAGGACCACAGATTCTTGCAATGGGGGAGAGGGGGTCCTTCTCCTCATTGTGCTGCCCCGTGTCACTAGAAAAGCTATCGACTTGGCGTCAGGCTTCCAAGGCTCCTTTTTCTATATTTCCCTCAAACAACATTCGTCTCCTAATGGGGCCGTCCAACAAAAAAACGTCCTACCCCCTTTTATATATGCAACCCTCGAAACGTTTTCATTTTCAGCGCCTTAGCTTCCCTCGCTCAGGCCCATTTGTCAAGCTTGTGTGAGGTGATGTTATTGCTTGCGCCCCTAGCCCATGTGCCGGCCAAGCAGGAGAGGATGAACTTCAGTGGGTTAGTGTGCCCTGACACCCCGTTTCTAATTGATGGAGGAACTGTCCCTCCATCGAATCCCGCGGAGCAGGTGTGGAGGAACAGATGGAGGAAGTGTGGAAAAGAGTGAAGTAACTCAATAGTTTCCGGGCCGCGGAGTGGGAAGGGCCCGCGGAAACTATTGGTTTATCAACTCATTGCCAGCTGGCAGAGATAATTTTCCTGCCCCTTTGCTAGTTCTTTCTATATTTGTATTTTTTTGATTTGGAGTCGACGGGGCGGCAAAGCCATCTGCGGGAAAGGGTGTTGCGATGATCTCCCGTAAATATTTTCAAATGTATGGCAGGCAGGAGTGGGAGGCCCTGGCTTTTGTGGAACTTGTAGTGGAGTTCTGTGAAGGCTAGTCTCGGGGATACGGTTTGCCTGGCCTTTTTGTCATTGTCCTTGTTGTTTGGAAGTTGAACTTTCTATCCTTTTCTTTCCTCTTGTGCCTTCTCCCTTGACTTTCCTAATTGACTTAATGTTTTGTTAACGTTGACCTGGAGCTGCTTGACCGGCAGTGTATTCATGCAGGGCATCTAGCATGCGCTGCAGCCCTACCGGGCTGCTGGCTAGCAGGGTGAGATCATCCGCATATGAGAGGCACTTGAGTCTTCGCCCCGCCCCCAGCACAATGCCCTCTGCTGGGCACTGGGCTGCGATCATGCCCGGCAGATCGCTGATATAGAGACTGAAGAGGAGGGGGCTGAGTGGGCAGCCCTGCTTGATACCTCGGGTGCAAGGCACAGGGCCAGTGCTTTTATGGCCGTCTGTGAGCGTGTAGACTGCACCTTTGTAGAGCGCTTGCACAGCGCATAACAAGCAAGGAGGCATGTGAAGCCGTTCAGACAGGTGCTGCCAAAGCTGCTCCTGTGGCACACAGTCATAGGCCTTAGTGAAGTCAACAAAAGGCCACATGCAGTTTGCCACGGCCTGCAGCTGCCCTTTGAGAATGAATTGCGTGCCTCAAGACAAATGCAGCCTAGAGCGTGCTACGGCGCTGCTGAAAGCCGAACTGTTCAGGAGGGATGTGCTCATGTAAGCGTGCCCACTGATCAGCAGCGGCGTTTAGCATGCTAGGCTGCTAGCATACAGCAGGTACAGCATGCTCGTGATGGCAATGGGCCGGTAGTTACCGGGGTCCAGGGGGTCGCCCTTCTTGTTGATGGGCTGAATTCTGACAGGCTGCCATGCACTTGGCATTCCCCCCCGCACCAGTAGGGGTGCATCATCCGCAGCCATTCAGTTAGCCCAGCCCTTTGCCCGCGACACAATCGGCCGAGTCTTGTTTTCAGCAGGGCTATAAGGTGTAATGTCATTAAATCAGGGAAACAATCGGCTGAGCTTTTTTTACAGCAAGGCCCAGAGTCGTCACGTCATTAAATCAGGGAAACAAACGACTGATCTCTTTTTCACAGCAGGGCTTACAGTTTTCACGTCATGAAATCAGGGAAAGAAACCGCTGGGCCTTTTTACAGCCAAGGAAATGTGGCGAAAACAGGTATTGCACGCTAAAAAGGACAGACTGGAGACACTATTGGGATGTAGATGCAAACGTCCCTTTCACTATCCCTTCCCGCAAAAAAAAGCTAGGACAGACGGAAGCAGCGTGCTAAGAAGGAGAAAGTCACACACATCACCATGTTGGGCAGCCACGTGGCCAAGCCTTTTCGGCAGGGCCCAGAGGTGTAACGTCATTTGATTGACACCCGGCAATCCCGACATCACCATGGCACCTGGCAGCGACATGCGCTACAGCTGCATGGGGGGTAGCTATAATGTTAATCCTGGGCAGGCTGGTTCCTCTAGACATGGCATGATACTGCGCGATACGCCACAGGATTAGCCGGATTGCACTAACAAGGTAGCACGATACGGCATGATGCGGCGTGATACGGTGTAGGTTAAACCGGATTGTGCCACCATGCCTCTAGAGGCACCCAAAGTGCACACTCTGATATCCACCTCAAACACAATGCTCATGTTATTTAAATCCTCAAATCCATCATTATATTAACCCAGGCTGGCCTCCCAACAAGAGAAGCCCTTACCTTCAGCTACCATCAGCCCTCTCAACCCATGCATCACATGTGATGCTCTCATGGACTGTATAAAAACTCCAGTCCCCCTCGGTAGCACCGTTGAACAAGTTGCACTATTGTCGGCGACACTGGCTCACACATTGCGACTATAGCGCAACAAGGTAGCGCGATCTGGCACAATACTGCAAGATACGGCACAAGTCCAGCCGACTTGTACTGCCGGTACCAAGGTGGCACAAACCGCAAGTTACGGCACAGGTTCAGCGGGATCCTGATACCATGGCAACATGCACACGCGCACAGATCGGGCACAATTGCTGCTACTGCAATGAGAACCGTAAGGTACCCAAAGAAATGCGCCAAAATGCTCACAGCAGAATAAATATTTAGGTTTGCTTCTTCCAACTTCACTGTCGGGCGCCCATGCGGCCGAGCCTTTTCAGCAGGGCCCAGCCAGAGGGGTATAACTTAATTGGCTCATCACAGCAGAAATGAATACTCAGGACAAGCGGAATCTGACGAAATTCTGAGAGCTTGTGCACTCCAATTATTGTTTGCTCAACACGCACATCAGTGCTCTCATTCAACTTGCCCTAGACAGCTAAAAACAGCAAAATACCGCACGATACGGCGCAGGTTAAGGCAAATTGCACTGCCCAGGTAACATGATACAGCAAAATGCTGCAAGATACGACCCAGGTTAATAAGGCGGATTGCACTGCCAAGGCAGCTGTGGCTTCGGCCCCGAGCTGTGCTGTTCTCTTAACCCGCACGCCCCTAGCTAGGGGGGCGTAGTTTTTCTTTTCTTTCTGCCAAGGAAACATGATACATTCAGCAAAACACTGCACAATATGGTGGTGGCAATGGTGCATGTTAATGCGGATTGCACTGCCAAGGTAACGATGCAGCAAAGTACGGTTCAGCTGGATTGCACAACCACGAACTTGCTCCAGCCACTTGCGCAGCGGATGCAAGTGCTCGCTCCAGCCACACTCAGCGGATGCATCAACTTACTCCAGCCACTTGCGCAGCGGTTACATTCCCCCGCTCACTCCACAGCTCACGAGATGTCAACCATGTAGTCCGCTATCATGGACACAAACTCGCCCCTACAGATGGCATCGTACGCCAGGCTGCTGCAGTCGCAGTAATTGTCGCTCTTGCAGTACGCGGCGCGTGGCAGGATGAGCATCGTCAAGAACAGGAAGACAACGCCCATGCACGCGAACGCGTACACCAAGAACATGGTGTACCACAGCTGCGCCTTTTTGATCCTCCGCCACGTGTTGATGAGTGGCAGGCACTGCGTGAGCACACATTGGGGGAGGCATTTAATACCTAACGATGGGGAGGGAGTTCAGACCTGACACATGGGGGGAGGAAATTAAGTTCTAACAGATTAAGAGCTAACAGGGAGCGTCAGGCACACCAAATATCATGCACGTGAATGCGTACACGAGGCGGGAAAAGGTTGACTACATCTGTGCCGGTTTGATGCAGCGCCAGGTGTTGATCAACGGCAGGCACTAGGAGGTGAAGCATTTGAGGAACAAGTTCGGGATTTTAGTGAAGAGCTTACAGATCAGGGTTCAGGATGATGGGGTTTCGGTGTAGGGTTAAGGAATCAGGGTTTAGGGATCAGGGTTCAGGATGATGAGGTTTCGAGTTTCGAGTTTCGGAATTAGGCTTAAGGGATCAAGGTTAAGGATGATGGGGTTGAGGGAGAAGCCTAGGGGAGCATAAAATGGACCCCCAGAGCTGTCAGACGTCTGAATATGTTGATTCTTCTGGCAAGTGGCACCCCCACCCAATGCTGTTTCACTCGGTACTAGTGTAATGAAAAGCCTAAAAAATACGAATGCCAAAAAATGGACCCCAAAAGGCCTCAAATCGCCAACTGAACGTGACAGTATGGTAAAGAAACCTGATTCAACAAAACGACACCTGGGAGGTGTAGTAGTTCAGGAAGATGAAGATGAGGTCGAAGGTGGCCGTGATGACAAGGAGGATGACGATGAGGGAGATGAGTGTCTTGGTGGGGTAGTTGCCGCCGTTGTCGAAGAAGGTGTTGGGAACCTGCAGGTCAAAGAAGGTGCCGGGAAGGTGTTGAGAAGGTGCCGCCGTCGTCGAAGAAGGTGTTGGGAACCTGCACACTGCGGGTCAGAGAAGGTGTTTGGAAGGTGCTGAGAAGTTGTTGAGAAGATGTAAGAGCCATTCAAAGGAAGGTGTTTGGAAGCTGCCGGACCCAGGGCAGGGAAGATGTTGAGAAGCTGTCGGATCCAATTGATGCTGATCTTAGAGCAGGATCCAAGTGCATGTTTCACATATCATCCGGTCAGTTGAATCAATAGCTGGCACAGCAGGAGGCCGCAGGGCCCCTAAAACTCACTTTCTAATTTTCTTTCCCCAAAGATATAGAGATCAGCCCCGCTTGTCCATGCCATTCATTCAGCAAAGCCGAGGCTCAGTTGCGTGGTATCGAAAATAACACACACTACGACTCACCACAGTCATGAAGATTGGCTGCTTGTACATGCGGAATAAGAGGAAAGGGGAGATAATCACGCTCGTATTTTCCAGGATGATCTCCGTCAGAATGCCCACGGAAACCTGAAAATCATGGAGGGCACACGGCATGGGGTCAAAGCATGGTAGACACACGGCATGGGGGCCAAGCAGCACGTCGTGTATGCCCCATGCTTCGGCCCAAATGGCTCCCTGCATCTCCGCACTTGATTGCGGATTTATTTATTAATCTATTTAGCCGAGAACCGCCGCACTGACCACCAGGGTATCAAGAATGAAATATGAATATCAGGAGGCGCGGTCTTGGGAAAAAGCGCGCCTCAGGCGTTGAAATTTCCCGATGAGAAATGATCTCGGCGTTTATAGGCACCGTGCAACTCGGCTTCGCAGAATGAATTGTTTTGCCTTTCCATTTTGGTCACGACTCTTGTCACCAGCAACCACCAGAAAACGAAACCCCAGCTCACCATGCGCGCTAAGTCTGCCCTCTCGACATCACTGAAATTAAAGGACCATCCGTGGAAGAGGCGCTCAACAAACAGGTCTCGTTGGATGACGGTGCTCCTCCTGCACCAGTCATTTGAATTTGAATTCGAAATGTTTTGAATTTGATTGAGGGGACCCAGGGGCAATGATGATCAAGGGTGCTTGATGAACCGCAAATCAGCTGTGCATTACACCGTAAGGCTGGGGGTAAAATAAATAAATCAGCTGCATTACGACTGGCTGGAGGTAAAAGGCTGAGGGGACAAGGCAGGGGGTACAATACAAAATCAAATAAATAATGAAAGCTACGCCCAACTGGTGCGTAGAGGTTTAGGGAACACTGCAGCATGGGGGCCGTGGCCACCTCCGTGCCGTTACCATCACGGTCTGTTGCCCCCGTGTCTCCGCTTCTGTCTTCTGTTGTTGTTTTTATGTACACCCGTATTCTCTGTGTTGTTTGTGCCTGTCTAGTTCTCTGGTTTCTCTCCGGTTCATTCGCTCTGCCTGGCCCTTTCGCAAAAGGCTGTGGGTGGTTGCGTCAAGTCTGTAACAACAACCATAACGGCTGGGGATGCAAGGAGCCATGCATGCATGCTGCGACAAGCCGTGCTTCCTGCCATGTTCCTTTCCCCGGCTGTCAGTCCACCTCCGGCAGGCTCTCCCGCAGCCCTCTGAGACACTATTGGGGACCAAACCTGGACCGGACGTCCGCCGGTGGCTAGAGCAGCATGGCTGGCCTCAAATGGGGCCTCTGGCCAGACGCTGGAGTGTAGCTGACATGCAGCTGAGGCAGCTTTTAGTGTTTCTTTTTTCGTGACTTAGCTATATGTCAGCTACACTCGGCTACATGTCAGCTACACTCAGGCCAGAAAGACCCATCTCCGGCCTGCCTTAATGCTTTGGCCGCTAGTCGTAGGCCGGTCCAGGTTTGGTCCCAATCACGCCTTTCGCGGCCCCGGGGCTTCCTGCTGAAGGTCGCCGAAAAAATAAACACTGCCGCCCATTTTGTGGTTTGGCATGCACTACATAAAGTAAAAGCATCCATCATTTTATGCAGAACATATGAGCCGCAATCAATTCTAGTGCTCACCATGAGAGTTTCAGACTTGGTCAGGGATCCAAATTTAATTCTGGGGGCTGCGCCAGCGCGCTTTAGAGAATAAGCGGGCTACCATCTGGTTCACAAATTGGTACCCAACCGAGACCACTTTGGTGGCTGCACCAGTGAAATGGAGACACACAACAGAACTTGAAAGACCTTAAGTTGATATCATACTTCGGGAGTGTAGGAGCGTTGAACCTAAACTAGAGCTTAAATGAGATTAAATCTGAGAAGAAATCTGTAATCGACCCACGACTGAGCTTAAAGGACCTACCATGTTAAACCCTAAACCCTACCATGCTAGTTTTGATAAGTTGAGGATCACGACGGCCAGGGCCAGGATGCGGATCGGCTCAATGGAAGCCTGCAAATGGGATAATGAGGGATAGATAATGGGTTTTAATGGGACAGAATGGGGAATATTGGGGGACATAATGGGTTCAATGGGACATAATGGGGAATATTGGGGGAAATAATGGGTTTAAGGGGATAGAATGGGGAGTATTGGAATAAATAATGGGTTTAGTGGGATAGAATGGGGAATATCGGGGGAAATAATGGGTTCAATGGGATATAATTATACAAGCAATGGGGTTCAAATAATGGGTTTCACAGGACATAAACAATTAGGGATAAACAATGGGTCTAATGGTGTACAAACAATGGGGTATGAATGGTGGGGTACAACAGTGAGCAATGGGGTATAATGGTGGGGTATGATACCGTAGATTTGCTTAGCCTTCCCTAGGGCATCAAAAACAGAATTATTGAAATGCTGCCCTGTGGGCAAACTGTCGACAATATCTGCTAATTTCCGACTAAAAGCTGGCGTTCACATTATATAATTAGTAAATGAATGGATCCCTCAACAGCAAACGACTTCAATTATGAGGGAAGGCAAATGTGGGTTGAATCCTGCACCCCGTGCCCTGCATCACGCACCTGTAACGACGTTGAAAGCGCCACCGTATGGACCATCGAATGGACAATGGTCAGGAAGTACACCTGTTGGGCAAGAAGTGCACATATTGGCCAGGCAGTACACTTATTGGTCAGGATGTACACATCCTGGTCAGGAAGTACACCTGCTGGGCGAGAAGTACACCTATTGATCGAGAAGTGCTTGTTGGGCGGCTGGCCGCACACCTTGTCAAGCAAAAGTCACGCACAATAAATAGGATTTTGAATTAAAAATTTAAAAGGACCGCCGCAAAGGTTTCGCAGTTACAGTACATTGTTCTGGCGTAATTATCGGCGTAATTATTGGCCCAACCCTAGCGCGGGGCGGACCGCAAACGAAGTTTTCAGCTTGGAACCTACTGTATATTTGAATACGCCAGTCACTGTATGTTGCGAGACTATGCTTCCGAAACCACAAAAACATGGAGCTTTTCGACAGCTGCACTGTGAAATGCCAAATGTGGCGCACGAGGAAGAGAAAAATCTCGCGAGCCTGTAACAACTTGTAGGGCCCGTGGCGTGGCCTGGGCGAGACGTATGACCCACGGGTATGGTTTCCGGCACTGAAACGGCCTTTTCGGAGACGGGGCCGTTCGCTGCCAAAATAGGCTAGCCAGAACGAGCGAATTTTTGAAACTTTTTAAGAAGAATTATGCTAGTCCCGTGGCCGGAGCGCGAACCTCGATCCTGAGGGGACAGGGTGGCTGACTGCTGACGTTCCGGACCCCAATCGCCACAACAAGTTTCATGAGGCCAGGAATGAACCGGCCACAGAAAGAGGGATCTTCTCCAGAAGGTTCGGATCTGGAGGCTTCGCTTAGCAATAGTTAAAGAAATGAATCGATTCCAGAATCGTCCGAGTATTTTGTTTGCATGTTGTCTTTAAAGACGCGACACGCTTTAGGGTATCATCGGGATTGCCTCCAAGAGGTCAATTTGTGTGCGATGTTCATGTTCCTGACGTCGGTGGTGGGTCGTTCGTTCGGGGGGATGCATGGGTCGTTCGTTCGGGGGGAGGTGCTGGCCGACGTGTCGGAAGCCCCCGACTGGCAGCTACCGACCTGTCAACCGTCAAGTCACGCGTCTGCCCCGTGCCGAAGTAGAGCCTAAAAGGTCCGACGTAGGCTGGCGTACAGGATGTTTTCCCTTCCCTCGGGTATGAAAAAATGATTTATTCTAATGCTCTGCCCTCAGGGCAAATTATCCGCCCAACCGCTTAATTTCTAAATGACAACTGGCATCCACAATCAATAATTAGGATATTTATGGATCCCTCAACTAACCTCAAACAACGTTAATTATGAGGGAAGGCAAAGCAAATCTACAGTGCCCGCTATATGACGCGGGTTCATGAGGTTTGAATGAGGCAGTTGCTCTGATCATCACGATAGCGTCGTACGGGGTGATGTACACCAAGCAAGGTGCAGCTTCCCACCCATGCAAATGCAAGACTTAGGTCTCAGATAGCCAGAAATCCCTGCGGCAACCTTTTTACGGTCTTAATTAGAGCTCGCTCGAAGTTGCGTTCAAGCTAAAATAAATATTCCTACTTGCGCGGAATTTGCCAGTTTGCCGTAATTGGACAAAATAATGTCGGTGCAGGCCTAGCAATCAATTTTCGCACAGGCCTAGTAATCAATAACGGTGCAGCTCTGGCAATATATGAGATGAGATGTACTGAATACATGCCCCATGGCGCAACTTCACAAGGTATGCAGAATGGGGGGGAAATTGGTACCGTTGCAGCAAAGCACACACCCACACCCACACCCACACCCACACCCACACCCACACCCACACCCACACACGGTGTGTGTGTGTGTGTGGGGGTGTGTGTGTGCGAAATTGGTACCGTTGCAGCAAAGCATGCAACTAGTTTTTTTTGCTCTCACCACATCATTCCTCTGAAGGTTGCGGTTGCGTTGCAGCACCTTGCGCACAATAAACCCAGTTGTAACCTGCAAGGGTTTAGGGTTTAGGGTTCAGGGTTTAGGGTTGCAGGTGAAGCAGCGTCTTGCGCACAATGAACCCAGTTGTAATCTGTGAGGGTTTAGGGTTCAGGGTTCAGGGTTTAGGGTTGCAGGTGAAGCAGCGTCTTGCGCACAATGAACCCAGTTGTAATCTGTGAGGGTTTAGGGTTCAGGGTTCAGCAGCGTCTTGCGCATGCATAACGAAACCGGGTGTGTCCTGCAGGGTGGGACGATGAGAGGCAGATGAGACACGCTTCCTCGGTGATGATGAGAACATTTTTCTCCTTCAGGACCTGTTCCTGGACAGGTGGAATCCCTAAATACTAACCCCTGTTGATGTGTATCACTTCATCTACAATTCAGCTACAGAAAGGCTTGCGGCCAGGGTAGCTTGATAGAATTTATCACATGTGCTCGCAGCTGAGGCTTCTGCCAACCGGCCAGCCCAGTTTTCGTTTTTCGGCTACAAGGCCACCTTCAGCGGGCCGCCTAGTGGCAGCTGAAGGCCCGATTGGGACTAAACCTTGACCGGCATACGGCCGGCGGCCCAAGCAGCATAGCTAGCCACAACTGGGACCTGTGGCCTGAATCCAGAGTGTAGCTGACTGGTAGCTGGCAGGTAGCTGAATCCCTCCCCAAATAAAACACTGCCAGGCTTGTTCTCCACGGACCTAGACGTGGGCGCTTCCATTCTCACTCATAAGCATTGGAAACACTATTTATCGTATGAAAAATACGTGTTTTAGCTTGTTTAGAATAAAAGTCTTATACCGTAGTCACGGACGTGTTTCGGTGTTTTCGAATTTCGTTATTGCTTAAAAAGTCTCTGTTTTAGCGATTGTTTTAATTCGTTGCCCCGTGACATGAAAAATCCCAGTCGAAAACATTTGCACAGTTGATTTCGTTGCTCCCTGAACATACAACGATCAAAACAACGGAGTGCGTCCGTGACTGCGGGTATTGAGTTTAGAAAAACCGTGTGTGTTTTCCTGCCCCCTACCTCGAAGTAGAGAGGGTGTAGCACACACAACCACAACAGGTACAGCCATGAGGGGCGGAACGGCCTGCTGTTCTCTGCCTCCTACCTAAAACAGCGGGACTAGTGCTACAAGGGGGGGTAGAATTTATAGTGGGCAGATGTGGCACACATATCCACAACGTCCTACCTCGAAGTAGAGCGGGTGCAGTACACACATCCACAACAGCTGCAGCCAAGAGGAGCGGAACGTGAAGAAGTTGGGCATTAGGAAGAAGCAGTAGATGAGCGTAGCCGACGCCACCAGGACCTCCAGGACCGCGATATACACCATGTCCAGCAGCCGGTCCTTCCAAGGGACGTCGCGGTGCTCGATGCACCAACCCACGGCGCACATGCAGGGAACATAGGCCGCCACGATCAGGAACAGGTCTAGGTAGTAGTACCTGCGCAATGGGAGGGGGGGGGTACAAGTATATGAGCATCTGCGCAGCCAGTCCTTCCAAACGTACCTCCAGGTCCTCGATGCACCAACCCAGGGCACACATGCAGGGCACGTAGGCCGCCACGATCAGGAACAAGTCCCTGGTGCGGATAGCCCTGCTGCTTGGGCCACCTGCCGGAGGTCGGTCCAGAGGTTCGGAGGGAATCAGCCCAGGGGTGGCCACAGGGCGGGGCCCAGCAAAGGGGGTCCGGTACCCAATACAAGAGACACTGCTTGGGCCACCTGCCGGAGGCCGGTCCAGGTTTGTTGGGAATCAGCCCAGGGGTGGCTGTGGGGCGGGGCCCAGCAAAGGGGGTCCGGTACCCAATACAAGAGACACTGCTTGGGCCACCGGCCGGAGGCCGGTCCAGAGGTTCGGAGGGCATCAGCCCAGGGTTGGCTGTGGGGCGGGGTTTAGGAAAGGTGGTCCGGCACCCATAACATTTATAAACGCTGCGTACCAGAAATGAACATTGTATGCGTAGATCAACCCGCACACGAGCAGCGCCCACGCCATGGTCACCAGCACCGTGACCAGCAGGACGCGTGGGATCTTGAACGTCCTCCGGATGCAGACGAACAGGAACACGGCGTAGATGGTCAGGGGGAACACGAGTTGGAACAGCAGCAGCCACTGCAACGCGACGGTGTTGGGGCGCAGCGACTGCGTATTGGGCACGGCGGCGGCTGCCTCATGGGACGATGGCGGCAGCGACGGCGGTGCAAAGGTTGTTGGGGATGATGGATCACTGCGGGATGGTAGATCTGCGTTGATCTCGACGTGCCAGTCGATGGAGGAGAGGATTGCCACGATGGGGATGCTGTGTGTGAGGGGGGGGAGGTAGGCAGGGGAGTGAGGGGGGGGCATGTCAGTTGAGGGCGAACCGTGGATTTTCTTTTGGTTCTTGGCAGGATTTAATTTGGTTATTGGCAGGGTTAAATTTGGTTATTGGCAGGGTTAAAGTGGGTTCTTGGATGCGTTAATTGGCAGCAACAACAACAGTACCGCTTTGATGGGGATGCTGGATGTGGGAAGATGTTGCAGGAGGGTGAATCGTTGACTCCATAGGGACTGTTGTGAGTACTTTGCCTGCCAAGATTCAAATCTAAACGAGGATTTGAATGTTTGAGTGACAAGAGTTTCTGCTATACATGCGGTGGGAGAGGTGCAACTCGTGTCAATGAAATCTGCTGGCACAGCATGCCTGTGCCCTGCTAGCATAGCATGTCTGTGCCCTGCTGGCATATCATGCCCGTGCCCTGCTGGCATGCCGTATGCCTGTGCCCTGCTTGCATGCCGTATGCCTGTGCCCTGCTTGCATGTCGTATGCCTGTGCCCTGCTTGCATGCCGCATGCCTGTGCCCTTCTGGCATGCCGTATGCCTGTGCCCTGCTGGCATGCCGTATGCCTGTGCCCTGCTGGCATGCCGCATGCCTGTGCCCTGCTTGCATGCCGTATGCCAGTGCCCTGCTGGCATGCCGTATGTCTGTGCCCTGCTTGCATGCCGTATGCCTGTGCCCTGCTGGCATGCCGTATGCCTGTGCCCTGCTTGCATGCCGCATGCCTGTGCCCTGCTTGCATGCCGTATGCCTGTGCCCTGCTTGCATGCCGCATGCCTGTGCCCTGCTTGCATGCCGTATGCCTGTGCCCTGCTTGCATGCCGTATGCCAGTGCCCTGCTGGCATGCCGTATGCCTGTGCCCTGCTTGCATGCCGCATGCCTGTGCCCTGCTTGCATGCCGCATGCCTGTGCCCTGCTTGCATGCCATATGCCTGTGCCCTGCTGGCATGCCGTATGCCTGTGCCCTGCTTGCATGCCGTATGCCTGTGCCCTGCTGGCATGCCGTATGCCTGTGCCCTGCTGGCATGCCGTATGCCTGTGCCCTGCTTGCATGCCGTATGCCTGTGCCCTGTTTGCATGCCGTATGCCTGTGCCCTGCTGGCATGCCGTATGCCTGTGCCCTGCTTGCATGCCGTATGCCTGTGCCCTGCTTGCATGCCGTATGCCTGTGCCCTGCTTGATTGCCGTATGCCTGTGCCCTGCTGGCATGCCGTATACCTGTGCCCTGCTGGCATGCCGTATGCCGGTGCCCTGCTTGCATGCCGTATGCCTGTGCCCGGCTTGCATGCCGCATGCCTGTGCCCTACTGGCATGCCGTATGCCTGTGCCCTGCTTGCATGCCGCATGCCTGTGCCCTGCTTGCATGCCGTATGCCTGTGCCCTGCTTGCATGCCGTATGCCTGTGCCCTGCTTGCATGCCGTATGCCTGTGCCCTGCTTGCATGCCGTATGCCTGTGCCCTGCTTGCATGCCGTATGCCTGTGCCCTGCTTGCATGCCGTATGCCTGTGCCTGGCTTGCATGCCGCATGCCTGTGCCCTACTGGCATGCCGTATGCCTGTGCCCTGCTTGCATGCCGTATGCCCGTGCCCTGCTTGCATGCCGCATGCCTGTGCCCTACTGGCATGCCGTATGCCTGTGCCCTGCTTGCATGCCGCATGTCTGTGCCCTGCTGGCATGCTGTATGCCTGTGCCCTGCTTGCATGCCGTATGCCTTTGCCCTGCTTGCATGCCGTATGTCTGTGCCCTGTTTGCATGCCGTATGCCTGTGCCCTGCTTGCATGCCGTATGCCTGTGCCCTGCTTGCATGCCGTATGCCTGTGCCCTGCTGGCATGCCGTATGCCTGTGCCCTGCTTGCATGCCGTATGCCTATGCCCGGCTTGCATGCCGCATGCCTGTGCCCTACTGGCATGCCGTATGCCTGTGCCCTTCTTGCATGCCGTATGCCCGTGCCCTGCTTGCATGCCGCATGCCTGTGCCCTACTTGCATGCCGTATGCCTGTGCCCTGCTGGCATGCCATATGTCTGTGCCCTGCTGGCATGCCGTATGCCTGTGCCCTGCTTGCATGCCGTATGCCTGTGCCCTGCTTGCATGCCGCATGTCTGTGCCCTGCTGGCATGCCGTACGCCTGTGCCCTGCTTGCATGCCGCATGCCTGTGCCCTGCTTGCATGCCGCATGCCTGGTCCCTGCTGGCATGCCGTATGCCTGTGCCCTGCTTGCATGCCGTATGCCTGTGCCCTGCTTGCATGCCGTATGCCTGTGCCCGGCTTGCATGCCGCATGCCTGTGACCTACTGGCATGCCGTATGCCTGTGCCCTGCTTGCATGCCGCATGTCTGTGCCCTGCTGGCATGCCGTACGCCTGTGCCCTGCTTGCATGCCGCATGCCTGTGCCCTGCTTGCATGCCGCATGCCTGGTCCCTGCTGGCATGCCGTATGCCTGTGCCCTGCTGGCATGCCGTATGCCTTTGAAATTAGACCTGGAAATATGCGTACGTGGCGCCTGGCGCACAGCCCTTGCGTAGGCGACATGATGAGATTCAGCCATGTGGCAGGACGCTCACCAGAAGCACGCCACGAAAACGCTGTACAGCATGGTCTGGCCGTAGTACCTGTGGACAGGTAGGGGTGGGACAGGTTGGGGTGGGACAGGGTGGGGTGGGAGAGGGTGGGGTGGGAGAGGGTGGGGTGGGAGAGGGTGGGGTGGGAGAGGGTGGGCTGGGATGGTGGGCTGGGGCATGGTCTGGCCGCATTACCTGTGGACAGGGTTAGGGGTTTATATGGGCATCACAACATGTTCACACGTCAGGCTCCAAGATTGATAAGATTTGAACAGCTTTTAGAAGCTCGACAATTCACATAATGACAGCCGCGACCTTATCATCTGAACTCGCTGATGCAGCAGCAGGCGCCATGCAGGGCTTTACAATTGGTTTGGGATCTCTCGGGGTTAGCCGGACTCTAATTTGCCCCTCTCCGGTTTTTATTTCAGAGCCGCCATGAGACAATATACAATGAAGCCCGATACAAGGGAAAACACCCAGGATCGGCCGCCTGAGTTCAGATTGACATCTGGAGGACATCTAGCTGAGAGCGGATCCAGATCCGACCAAGATCTGGAAAATGACCATAGCAGCGAGTGCGTCGCCCGCTTCTCCTTCAAATAAACCCTACACCCTAAAACCTAAGACCTTGACCCTGCACCCTAACACCTACACCCTAAACTGACCATAGCAGCGTGCGCGTCGCCCGCTTCTCTTCCAGCACGTCGGTGACGCTTGAGGAGAGGTTCCTGAACGACTGGGCGCTCAAGGGCCACACCTTACTGCCGCCGCTGCCACTCGCGTTCCTGTTGAAACTCGGCATGCTCTTGGCGCTGGTGTTCACGTCCCACCTGTCACGGGGTGAAGATGTTTTGAAGTTTTTACAGCAGAGCAGAGCATCGTGTTTGATGCACAGGACATGTACTTGTGACCCGGTACAGGCACTTCATACGCCAGGACAGAGCAAGCGAAAGCCAGGGCCCCCCCTGGCCGAGCAACTAACACACACAACCACAAGACAGTGGCATGGGAATGCCCCCTCCACAGTGCAGACGATAAGACCCTGTCATAAAACACGGGGCTTGCATTGACAACTTATCTGTCACTGGGGTAAAGCAAATGAAGGGGGGAAGTGAAAACGGGGGACCCACCATGGTTTATTTTTTTGATACGAGTCCCCATTCGGCAGGCTGCCCCGCGGCCACTGAAGGCCCAATGGGGACCAAACCTGCACCAGCCAAGAAATGGTGGCCAAGGCAGCATGGCCGGCCACAACAGGGGCCTCCGGCCAGAGGCCGAAATTAAGCTGATATGTAGCTCATATGTACCGGTAGTTGATATGTAGCTAAGTCACGCAACATTTAACACTGGGGGCATCGGCGACGTTTCACGATTTTGTAAGTATAAAAGTCATGCAAAAACTGGGCCCTGTTTTTACGCCTGGAATCCTGGTGAAGCGTCCGTGTGTCACTCCTGGCTTGCCTCCAGCGTTTCTGTATTAGGCCTGTGGGCGCCATTGGCGACCAGGAGGGCGAATCGAAAGGAAGTCGAATTGGCGGTTTCAGCGTAACCTCTGTTGGCCTCTGTTAGCCACTAGCCAACAGAAGTTGGGGCGCCGAAGGCGTGTGCCCACGTTTTCTGTTCTCACACAGTTGGCGCCTAGAGAAGGAAGTGTAAATTTTGAAATCAGGAACACTGCTGGGACTCTGGGCGTGCTGGGCTTGCTCCTGGCCGGTCCTTGAAAGTCCTCAGTCATCATATGCCCCTCTGCCCACATTTGAATATTTTGATTGCACACTGGTAACGGCGCGGATGTGGCTTCGGCCCAGGCTGCGCTGTTCCTAAACTCTCACGCCTCCCATGGGGGGTATTCAGTGTACGCGATATCACCCTAGGACAGGCTGGCGAAGCGCGCAGTACATCACCTTAGGACAGGCTGGCAAAGCGCATTGTACATCACCTTAGGATAGGCTGGCAAAGCGCATGGTACATCACCTTAGGACAGGCTGGCAAATCGCGCAGCACATCACCTTAGGACAGGCTGGCAAATCGCGCAGTACATCACCTTAGGACAGGCTGGCAAATCGCGCAGCACATCACCTTAGGACAGGCTGGCAAATCGCGCAGTACATCACCTTAGGACAGGCTGGCAATTCGCATAGTACATCACCTTTGGCTGGCCGTTGGGCAGCCACCACTGGGTCGCAGGGGGGCAAACGCGACTGGCCTACGGCTGGTGAGCCAGTGTTTCTTTTCGTGGGCACCAGACCATCCAGGGACCAGGCGGCCACCACTGGGCCAGTTGGGACAAGATCTTGACCGACCCATGGCCGGTGGCTCGATTCGCACGCACCTTGCTGCACCAGGCCCCCACAGCCGTAGGCCATGATGTAGCTGAATTGTAGCTGTAGTGCGCAAAACGAAACACACATGTTGGCCCAAGCAGCGGATTGTGCTACCGTGGGCCAGGCTATCCCAGCGAAGGCTGTTATGAAGCTGAATTGCGGCTCAATCCCCCTAAATAAAACAGTGCTGGCTTAATCCCCCTAAGAGGTCGGTCAGACTGCATTACATTTGAGGTTGCGTTTGATATTCATAATCGAAAATAGCCTATCAGAAGATACAGGCGCAGTTGATTCCATTTAAAAATAGCAATATTTTATCCAAATGTTACCCCCACCCACCCCCCCTGCATTTTGCGTCTGCGTCTGCGTTTGCGTTTGCACTGGCTCCCAAACGCAACCTCAAACGCAACGCAGTCTGACTGAACCCTAAATAACACACATCTTGGCAGGCCCCAGTTTCACACCTGTCTGTCACGGCGGTATCGTCACCCAGGGCTGCATGGCTTAGCTTGCGAGCAACCATTGTAAAGGACTTCATGGATCTGTTATGGTAAAAAGTGGCAGATCTGTCAGCATGTAAAAAGTGACAGATCTGTAAGGCAACAAGGGGCGGATCTGCCAGCGTGCAAAAAATGGCAGATCTGTCAGCTTGCAAGAAGGGGGCTTGTCGAATCTGTAGGGTCAAAAAAACTAAAAGGCATAAAATACAAATTTTGTCGTCGACAATGTCGCGACAAAGAAAAGCATGTGACAAGGATTATAACTGGGCAATGTTCCATTCAAACTGGTTACTGTTCGATTCAAACTGGTTTTTACTGTTCAATTCAAACAGGTCACTGTTCCATTCATTTTGTTGATCAGCTGCACTGTTAGGATTGAGGTTCATTAGCATGCATGGCGCAGTCGATGGATCACAACTAAGAACTAACGCATTCCTTTGCTCGCGTGAAACTACAAGGACTGTTCATCAGCATGGCGCAATTGGCGGTTCCTGGTTCCTGGTTCCTCAGCATGCTTGGCGCAATCGGCAGATCATAAGAACGCAGTCCTTGTAGTCCTTGTGTGTGTGTGTGTGTGTGTGTGTGTGTGTGTGTGTGTGTGTGTGTGTGTGTGTGTGTGTGTGTGTGTGTGTGTGTGTGTGTGTGTGTGTGTGTGTGTGTGTGTGTGTGTGTGTGTGTGTGTGTGTGTGTGTGTGTGTGTGTGTGTGTGTGTGTGTGTGTGTGTGTGTGTGTGTGTGTGTGTGTGTGTGTGTGTGTGTGTGTGTGTGTGTGTGTGTGTGTGTGTGTGTGTGTGTGTGTGTGTGTGTGTGTGTGTGTGTGTGTGTGTGTGTGTGTGTGTGTGTGTGTGTGTGTGTGTGTGTGTGTGTGTGTGTGTGTGTGTGTGTGTGTGTGTGTGTGTGTGTGTGTGTGTGTGTGTGTGTGTGTGTGTGTGTGTGTGTGTGTGTGTGTGTGTGTGTGTGTGTGTGTGTGTGTGTGTGTGTGTGTGTGTGTGTGTGTGTGTGTGTGTGTGTGTGTGTGTGTGTGTGTGTGTGTGTGTGTGTGTGTGTGTGTGTGTGTGTGTGTGTGTGTGTGTGTGTGTGTGTGTGTGTGTGTGTGTGTGTGTGTGTGTGTGTGTGTGTGTGTGTGTGTGTGTGTGTGTGTGTGTGTGTGTGTGTGTGTGTGTGTGTGTTGTGTGTGTGTGTGTGTGTGTGTGTGTGTGTGTGTGTGTGTGTGTGTGTGTGTGTGTGTGTGTGTGTGTGTGTGTGTGTGTGTGTGTGTGTGTGTGTGTGTGTGTGTGTGTGTGTGTGTGTGTGTGGTGTGTGTGTGTGTGTGTGTGTGTGTGTGTGTGTGTGTGTGTGTGTGTGTGTGTGTGTGTGTGTGTGTGTGTGTGTGTGTGTGTGTGTGTGTGTGTGTGTGTGTGTGTGTGTGTGTGTGTGTGTGTGTGTGTGTGTGTGTGTGTGTGTGTGTGTGTGTGTGTGTGTGTGTGTGTGTGTGTGTGTGTGTGTGTGTGTGTGTGTGTGTGTGTGTGTGTGTGGTGTGTGTGTGTGTGTGTGTGTGTGTGTGTGTGTGTGTGTGTGTGTGTGTGTGTGTGTGTGTGTGTGTGTGTGTGTGTGTGGTGTGTGTGTGTGTGTGTGTGTGTGTGTGTGTGTGTGTGTGTGTGTGTGTGTGTGTGTGTGTGTGTGGTGTGTGTGTGTGTGTGTGTGTGTGTGTGTGTGTGTGTGTGTGTGTGTGTGTGTGTGTGTGTGTGTGTGTGTGTGTGTGTGTGTGTGTGTGTGTGTGTGTGTGTGTGTGTGTGTGTGTGTGTGTGTGTGTGTGTGTGTGTGTGTGTGTGTGTGTGTGTGTGTGTGTGTGTGTGTGTGTGTGTGTGTGTGTGTGTGTGTGTGTGTGTGTGTGTGTGTGTGTGTGTGTGTGTGTGTGTGTGTGTGTGTGTGTGTGTGTGTGTGTGTGTGTGTGTGTGTGTGTGTGTGTGTGTGTGTGTGTGTGTGTGTGTGTGTGTGTGTGTGTGTGTGTGTGTGTGTGTGTGTGTGTGTGTGTGTGTGTGTGTGTGTGTGTGTGTGTGTGTGTGTGTGTGTGTGTGTGTGTGTGTGTGTGTGTGTGTGTGTGTGTGTGTGTGTGTGTGTGTGTGTGTGTGTGTGTGTGTGTGTGTGTGTGTGTGTGTGTGGTGTGTGTGTGTGTGGTGTGTGTGTGTGTGTGTGTGTGTGTGTGTGTGTGTGTGTGTGTGTGTGTGTGTGTGTGTGTGTGTGTGTGTGTGTGTGTGTGTGTGTGTGTGTGTGTGTGTGTGTGTGGTGTGTGTGTGTGTGTGTGTGTGTGTGTGTGTGTGTGTGTGTGTGTGTGTGTGTGTGTGTGTGTGTGTGTGTGTGTGTGTGTGTGTGTGTGTGTGTGTGTGTGTGTGTGTGTGTGTGTGTGTGTGTGTGTGTGTGTGTGTGTGTGTGTGTGTGTGTGTGTGTGTGTGTGTGTGTGTGTGTGTGTGTGTGTGTGTGTGTGTGTGTGTGTGTGTGTGTGTGTGTGTGTGTGTGTGTGTGTGTGTGTGTGTGTGTGTGTGTGTGTGTGTGTGTGTGTGTGTGTGTGTGTGTGTGTGTGTGTGTGTGTGTGTGTGTGTGTGTGTGTGTGTGTGTGTGTGTGTGTGTGTGTGTGTGTGTGTGTGTGTGTGTGTGTGTGTGTGTGTGTGTGGTGTGTGTGTGTGTGTGTGTGTGTGTGTGTGTGTGTGTGTGTGTGTGTGTGTGTGTGTGTGTGTGTGTGTGTGTGTGTGTGTGTGTGTGTGTGTGTGTGTGTGTGTGTGTGTGTGTGTGTGTGTGTGTGTGTGTGTGTGTGTGTGTGTGTGTGTGTGTGTGTGTGTGTGTGTGTGTGTGTGTGTGTGTGTGTGTGTGTGTGTGTGTGTGTGTGTGTGTGTGTGTGTGTGTGTGTGTGTGTGTGTGTGTGTGTGTGTGTGTGTGTGTGTGTGTGTGTGTGTGTGTGTGTGTGTGTGTGTGTGTGTGTGTGTGTGTGTGTGTGTGTGTGTGTGTGTGTGTGTGTGTGTGTGTGTGTGTGTGTGTGTGTGTGTGTGTGTGTGTGTGTGTGTGTGTGTGTGTGTGTGTGTGTGTGTGTGTGTGTGTGTGTGTGTGTGTGTGTGTGTGTGTGTGTGTGTGTGTGTGTGTGTGTGTGTGTGTGTGTGTGTGTTGTGTGTGTGTGTGTGTGTGTGTGTGTGTGTGTGTGTGTGTGTGTGTGTGTGTGTGTGTGTGTGTGTGTGTGTGTGTGTGTGTGTGTGTGTGTGTGTGTGTGTGTGTGTGTGTGTGTGTGTGTGTGTGTGTGTGTGTGTGTGTGTGTGTGTGTGTGTGTGTGTGTGTGTGTGTGTGTGGTGTGTGTGTGTGTGTGTGTGTGTGTGTGTGTGTGTGTGTGTGTGTGTGTGTGTGTGTGTGTGTGTGTGTGTGTGTGTGTGTGTGTGTGTGTGTGTGTGTGTGTGTGTGTGTGTGTGTGTGTGTGTGTGTGTGTGTGTGTGTGTGTGTGTGTGTGTGTGTGTGTGTGTGTGTGTGTGTGTGTGTGTGTGTGTGTGTGTGTGTGTGTGTGTGTGTGTGTGTGTGTGTGTGTGTGTGTGTGTGTGTGTGTGTGTGTGTGTGTGTGTGTGTGTGTGTGTGTGTGTGTGTGTGTGTGTGTGTGTGTGGTGTGTGTGTGTGTGTGTGTGTGTGTGTGTGTGTGTGTGTGTGTGTGTGTGTGTGTGTGTGTGTGTGTGTGTGTGTGTGTGTGTGTGTGTGTGTGTGTGTGTGTGTGTGTGTGTGTGTGTGTGTGTGTGTGTGTGTGTGTGTGTGTGTGTGTGTGTGTGTGTGTGTGTGTGTGTGTGTGTGTGTGTGTGTGTGTGTGTGTGTGTGTGTGTGTGTGTGTGTGTGTGTGTGTGTGTGTGTGTGTGTGTGTGTGTGTGTGTGTGTGTGTGTGTGTGTGTGTGTGTGTGTGTGTGTGTGTGTGTGTGTGTGTGTGTGTGTGTGTGTGTGTGTGTGTGTGTGTGTGTGTGTGTGTGTGTGTGTGTGTGTGTGTGTGTGTGTGTGTGTGTGTGTGTGTGTGTGTGTGTGTGTGTGTGTGTGTGTGTGTGTGTGTGTGTGTGTGTGTGTGTGTGTGTGTGTGTGTGTGTGTGTGTGTGTGTGTGTGTGTGGTGTGTGTGTGTGTGTGTGTGTGTGTGTGTGTGTGTGTGTGTGTGTGTGTGTGTGTGTGTGTGTGTGTGTGTGTGTGTGTGTGTGTGTGTGTGTGTGTGTGTGTGTGTGTGTGTGTGTGTGGTGTGTGTGTGTGTGTGTGTGTGTGTGTGTGTGTGTGTGTGTGTGTGTGTGTGTGTGTGTGTGTGTGTGTGTGTGTGTGTGTGTGTGTGTGTGTGTGTGTGTGTGTGTGTGTGTGTGTGTGTGTGTGTGTGTGTGTGTGTGTGTGTGTGTGTGTGTGTGTGTGTGTGTGTGTGTGTGTGTGTGTGTGTGTGTGTGTGTGTGTGTGTGTGTGTGTGTGTGTGTGTGTGTGTGTGTGTGTGTGTGTGTGTGTGTGTGTGTGTGTGTGTGTGTGTGTGTGTGTGTGTGTGTGTGTGTGTGTGTGTGTGTGTGTGTGTGTGTGTGTGTGTGTGTGTGTGTGTGTGTGTGTGTGTGTGTGTGTGTGTGTGTGGTGTGTGTGTGTGTGTGTGTGTGTGTGTGTGTGTGTGTGTGTGTGTGTGTGTGTGTGTGTGTGTGTGTGTGTGTGTGTGTGTGTGTGTGTGTGTGTGTGTGTGTGTGTGTGTGTGTGTGTGTGTGTGTGTGTGTGTGTGTGTGTGTGTGTGTGTGTGTGTGTGTGTGTGTGTGTGTGTGTGTGTGTGTGTGTGTGTGTGTGTGTGTGTGTGTGTGTGTGTGTGTGTGTGTGTGTGTGTGTGTGTGTGTGTGTGTGTGTGTGTGTGTGTGTGTGTGTGTGTGTGTGTGTGTGTGTGTGTGTGTGTGTGTGTGTGTGTGTGTGTGTGTGTGTGTGTGTGTGTGTGTGTGTGTGTGTGTGTGTGTGTGTGTGTGTGTGTGTGTGTGTGTGTGTGTGTGTGTGTGTGTGTGTGTGTGTGTGTGTGTGTGTGTGTGTGTGTGTGTGTGTGTGTGTGTGTGTGTGTGTGTGTGTGTGTGTGTGTGTGTGTGTGTGTGTGTGTGTGTGTGTGTGTGTGTGTGTGTGTGTGTGTGTGTGTGTGTGTGTGTGTGTGTGTGTGTGTGTGTGTGTGTGTGTGTGTGTGTGTGTGTGGTGTGTGTGTGTGTGTGTGTGTGTGTGTGTGTGTGTGTGTGTGTGTGTGTGTGTGTGTGTGTGTGTGTGTGTGTGTGTGTGTGTGTGTGTGTGTGTGTGTGTGTGTGTGTGTGTGTGTGTGTGTGTGTGTGTGTGTGTGTGTGTGTGTGTGTGTGTGTGTGTGTGTGTGTGTGTGTGTGTGTGTGTGTGTGTGTGTGTGTGTGTGTGTGTGTGTGTGTGTGTGTGTGTGTGTGTGTGTGTGTGTGTGTGTGTGTGTGTGTGTGTGTGTGTGTGTGTGTGTGTGTGTGTGTGTGTGTGTGTGTGTGTGTGTGTGTGTGTGTGTGTGTGTGTGTGTGTGTGTGTGTGTGTGTGTGTGTGTGTGTGTGTGTGTGTGTGTGTGTGTGTGTGTGTGTGTGTGTGTGTGTGTGTGTGTGTGTGTGTGTGTGTGTGTGTGTGTGTGTGTGTGTGTGTGTGTGTGTGTGTGTGTGTGTGTGTGTGTGTGTGTGGTGTGTGTGTGTGTGTGTGTGTGTGTGTGTGTGTGTGTGTGTGTGTGTGTGTGTGTGTGTGTGTGTGTGTGTGTGTGTGTGTGTGTGTGTGTGTGTGTGTGTGTGTGTGTGTGTGTGTGTGTGTGTGTGTGTGTGTGTGTGTGTGTGTGTGTGTGTGTGTGTGTGTGTGTGTGTGTGTGTGTGTGTGTGTGTGTGTGTGTGTGTGTGTGTGTGTGTGTGTGTGTGTGTGTGTGTGTGTGTGTGTGTGTGTGTGTGTGTGTGTGTGTGTGTGTGTGTGTGTGTGTGTGTGTGTGTGTGTGTGTGTGTGTGTGTGTGTGTGTGTGTGTGTGTGTGTGTGTGTGTGTGTGTGTGTGTGTGTGTGTGTGTGTGTGTGTGTGTGTGTGTGTGTGTGTGTGTGTGTGTGTGTGTGTGTGTGTGTGTGTGTGTGTGTGTGTGTGTGTGTGTGTGTGTGTGTGTGTGTGTGTGTGTGTGTGTGTGTGTGTGGTGTGTGTGTGTGTGTGTGTGTGTGTGTGTGTGTGTGTGTGTGTGTGTGTGTGTGTGTGTGTGTGTGTGTGTGTGTGTGTGTGTGTGTGTGTGTGTTGTGTGTGTGTGGTGTGTGTGTGTGTGTGTGTGTGTGTGTGTGTGTGTGTGTGTGTGTGTGTGTGTGTGTGTGTGTGTGTGTGTGTGTGTGTGTGTGTGTGTGTGTGTGTGTGTGTGTGTGTGTGTGTGTGTGTGTGTGTGTGTGTGTGTGTGTGTGTGTGTGTGTGTGTGTGTGTGTGTGTGTGTGTGTGTGTGTGTGTGTGTGTGTGTGTGTGTGTGTGTGTGTGTGTGTGTGTGTGTGTGTGTGTGTGTGTGTGTGTGTGTGTGTGTGTGTGTGTGTGTGTGTGTGTGTGTGTGTGTGTGTGTGTGTGTGTGTGTGTGTGTGTGTGTGTGTGTTGTGTGTGTGTGTGTGTGTGTGTGTGTGTGTGTGTGTGTGTGTGTGTGTGTGTGTGTGTGTGTGTGTGTGTGTGTGTGTGTGTGTGTGTGTGTGTGTGTGTGTGTGTGTGTGTGTGTGTGTGTGTGTGTGTGTGTGTGTGTGTGTGGTGTGTGTGTGTGTGTGTGTGTGTGTGTGTGTGTGTGTGTGTGTGTGTGTGTGTGTGTGTGTGTGTGTGTGTGTGTGTGTGTGTGTGTGTGTGTGTGTGTGTGTGTGTGTGTGTGTGTGTGTGTGTGTGTGTGTGTGTGTGTGTGTGTGTGTGTGTGTGTGTGTGTGTGTGTGTGTGTGTGTGTGTGTGTGTGTGTGTGTGTGTGTGTGTGTGTGTGTGTGTGTGTGTGTGTGTGTGTGTGTGTGTGTGTGTGTGTGTGTGTGTGTGTGTGTGTGTGTGTGTGTGTGTGTGTGTGTGTGTGTGTGTGTGTGTGTGTGTGTGTGTGTGTGTGTGTGTGTGTGTGTGTGGTGTGTGTGTGTGTGTGTGTGTGTGTGTGTGTGTGTGTGTGTGTGTGTGTGTGTGTGTGTGTGTGTGTGTGTGTGTGTGTGTGTGTGTGTGTGTGTGTGTGTGTGTGTGTGTGTGTGTGTGTGTGTGTGTGTGTGTGTGTGTGTGTGTGTGTGTGTGTGTGTGTGTGTGTGTGTGTGTGTGTGTGTGTGTGTGTGTGTGTGTGTGTGTGTGTGTGTGTGTGTGTGTGTGTGTGTGTGTGTGTGTGTGTGTGTGTGTGTGTGTGTGTGTGTGTGTGTGTGTGTGTGTGTGTGTGTGTGTGTGTGTGTGTGTGTGTGTGTGTGTGTGTGTGTGTGTGTGTGTGTGTGTGTGTGTGTGTGTGTGTGTGTGTGTGTGTGTGTGTGTGTGTGTGTGTGTGTGTGTGTGTGTGTGTGTGTGTGTGTGTGTGTGTGTGTGTGTGTGTGTGTGTGTGTGTGTGTGTGTGTGTGTGTGTGTGTGTGTGTGTGTGTGTTGTGTGTGTGTGTGTGTGTGTGTGTGTGTGTGTGTGTGTGTGTGTGTGTGTGTGTGTGTGTGTGTGTGTGTGTGTGTGTGTGTGTGTGTGTGTGTGTGTGTGTGTGTGTGTGTGTGTGTGTGTGTGTGTGTGTGTGTGTGTGTGTGTGTGTGTGTGTGTGTGTGTGTGTGTGTGTGTGTGTGTGTGTGTGTGTGTGTGTGTGTGTGTGTGTGTGTGTGTGTGTGTGTGTGTGTGTGTGTGTGTGTGTGTGTGTGTGTGTGTGTGTGTGTGTGTGTGTGTGTGTGTGTGTGTGTGTGTGTGTGTGTGTGTGTGTGTGTGTGTGTGTGTGTGTGTGTGTGTGTGTGTGTGTGTGTGTGTGTGTGTGTGTGTGTGTGTGTGTGTGTGTGTGTGTGTGTGTGTGTGTGTGTGTGTGTGTGTGTGTGTGTGTGTGTGTGTGTGTGTGTGTGTGTGTGTGTGTGTGTGTGTGTGTGTGTGTGTGTGTGTGTGTGGTGTGTGTGTGTGTGTGTGTGTGTGTGTGTGTGTGTGTGTGTGTGTGTGTGTGTGTGTGTGTGTGTGTGTGTGTGTGTGTGTGTGTGTGTGTGTGTGTGTGTGTGTGTGTGTGTGTGTGTGTGTTGTGTGTGTGTGTGTGTGTGTGTGTGTGTGTGTGTGTGTGTGTGTGTGTGTGTGTGTGTGTGTGTGTGTGTGTGTGTGTGTGTGTGTGTGTGTGTGTGTGTGTGTGTGTGTGTGTGTGTGTGTGTGTGTGTGTGTGTGTGTGTGTGTGTGTGTGTGTGTGTGTGTGTGTGTGTGTGTGTGTGTGTGTGTGTGTGTGTGTGTGTGTGTGTGTGTGTGTGTGTGTGTGTGTGTGTGTGTGTGTGTGTGTGTGTGTGTGTGTGTGTGTGTGTGTGTGTGTGTGTGTGTGTGTGTGTGTGTGTGTGTGTGTGTGTGTGTGTGTGTGTGTGTGTGTGTGTGTGTGTGTGTGTGTGTGTGTGTGTGTGTGTTGTGTGTGTGTGTGTGTGTGTGTGTGTGTGTGTGTGTGTGTGTGTGTGTGTGTGTGTGTGTGTGTGTGTGTGTGTGTGTGTGTGTGTGTGTGTGTGTGTGTGTGTGTGTGTGTGTGTGTGTGTGTGTGTGTGTGTGTGTGTGTGTGTGTGTGTGTGTGTGTGTGTGTGTGTGTGTGTGTGTGTGTGTGTGTGTGTGTGTGTGTGTGTGTGTGTGTGTGTGTGTGTGTGTGTGTGTGTGTGTGTGTGTGTGTGTGTGTGTGTGTGTGTGTGTGTGTGTGTGTGTGTGTGTGTGTGTGTGTGTGTGTGTGTGTGTGTGTGTGTGTGTGTGTGTGTGTGTGTGTGTGTGTGTGTGTGTGTGTGTGTGTGTGTGTGTGTGTGTGTGTGTGTGTGTGTGTGTGTGTGTGTGTGTGTGTGTGTGTGTGGTGTGTGTGTGTGTGTGTGTGTGTGTGTGTGTGTGTGTGTGTGTGTGTGTGTGTGTGTGTGTGTGTTGTGTGTGTGTGTGTGTGTGTGTGTGTGTGTGTGTGTGTGTGTGTGTGTGTGTGTGTGTGTGTGTGTGTGTGTGTGTGTGTGTGTGTGTGTGTGTGTGTGTGTGTGTGTGTGTGTGTGTGTGTGTGTGTGTGTGTGTGTGTGTGTGTGTGTGTGTGTGTGTGTGTGTGTGTGTGTGTGTGTGTGTGTGTGTGTGTGTGTGTGTGTGTGTGTGTGTGTGTGTGTGTGTGTGTGTGTGTGTGTGTGTGTGTGTGTGTGTGTGTGTGTGTGTGTGTGTGTGTGTGTGTGTGTGTGTGTGTGTGTGTGTGTGTGTGTGTGTGTGTGTGTGTGTGTGTGTGTGTGTGTGTGTGTGTGTGTGTGTGTGTGTGTGTGTGTGTGTGTGTGTGTGTGTGTGTGTGTGTGTGTGTGTGTGTGTGTGTGTGTGTGTGTGTGTGTGTGTGTGTGTGTGTGTGTGTGTGTGTGTGTGTGTGTGTGTGTGTGTGTGTGTGTGTGTGTGTGGTGTGTGTGTGTGTGTGTGTGTGTGTGTGTGTGTGTGTGTGTGTGTGTGTGTGTGTGTGTGTGTGTGTGTGTGTGTGTGTGTGTGTGTGTGTGTGTGTGTGTGTGTGTGTGTGTGTGTGTGTGTGTGTGTGTGTGTGTGTGTGTGTGTGTGTGTGTGTGTGTGTGTGTGTGTGTGTGTGTGTGTGTGTGTGTGTGTGTGTGTGTGTGTGTGTGTGTGTGTGTGTGTGTGTGTGTGTGTGTGTGTGTGTGTGTGTGTGTGTGTGTGTGTGTGTGTGTGTGTGTGTGTGTGTGTGTGTGTGTGTGTGTGTGTGTGTGTGTGTGTGTGTGTGTGTGTGTGTGTGTGTGTGTGTGTGTGTGTGTGTGTGTGTGTGTGTGTGTGTGTGTGTGTGTGTGTGTGTGTGTGTGTGTGTGTGTGTGTGTGTGTGTGTGTGTGTGTGTGTGTGTGTGTGTGTGTGTGTGTGTGTGTGTGTGTGTGTGTGTGTGTGTGTGTGTTGTGTGTGTGTGTGTGTGTGTGTGTGTGTGTGTGTGTGTGTGTGTGTGTGTGTGTGTGTGTGTGTGTGTGTGTGTGTGGGTGTGTGTGTGTGTGTGTGTGTGTGTGTGTGTGTGTGTGTGTGTGTGTGTGTGTGTGTGTGTGTGTGTGTGTGTGTGTGTGTGTGTGTGTGTGTGTGTGTGTGTGTGTGTGTGTGTGTGTGTGTGTGTGTGTGTGTGTGTGTGTGTGTGTGTGTGTGTGTGTGTGTGTGTGTGTGTGTGTGTGTGTGTGTGTGTGTGTGTGTGTGTGTGTGTGTGTGTGTGTGTGTGTGTGTGTGTGTGTGTGTGTGTGTGTGTGTGTGTGTGTGTGTGTGTGTGTGTGTGTGTGTGTGTGTGTGTGTGTGTGTGTGTGTGTGTGTGTGTGTGTGTGTGTGTGTGTGTGTGTGTGTGTGTGTGTGTGTGTGTGTGTGTGTGTGTGTGTGTGTGTGTGTGTGTGTGTGTGTGTGGTGTGTGTGTGTGTGTGTGTGTGTGTGTGTGTGTGTGTGTGTGTGTGTGTGTGTGTGTGTGTGTGTGTGTGTGTGTGTGTGTGTGTGTGTGTGTGTGTGTGTGTGTGTGTGTGTGTGTGTGTGTGTGTGTGTGTGTGTGTGTGTGTGTGTGTGTGTGTGTGTGTGTGTGTGTGTGTGTGTGTGTGTGTGTGTGTGTGTGTGTGTGTGTGTGTGTGTGTGTGTGTGTGTGTGTGTGTGTGTGTGTGTGTGTGTGTGTGTGTGTGTGTGTGTGTGTGTGTGTGTGTGTGTGTGTGTGTGTGTGTGTGTGTGTGTGTGTGTGTGTGTGTGTGTGTGTGTGTGTGTGTGTGTGTGTGTGTGTGTGTGTGTGTGTGTGTGTGTGTGTGTGTGTGTGTGTGTGTGTGTGTGTGTGTGTGTGTGTGTGTGTGTGTGTGTGTGTGTGTGTGTGTGTGTGTGTGTGTGTGTGTGTGTGTGTGTGTGTGTGTGTGTGTGTGTGTGTGTGTGTGTGTGTGTGTGTGTGTGTGTGTGTGTGTGTGTGTGTGTGTGTGTGTGTGTGTGTGTGTGTGTGTGTGTGTGTGTGTGTGTGTGTGTGTGTGTGTGTGTGTGTGTGTGTGTGTGTGTGTGTGTGTGTGTGTGTGTGTGTGTGTGTGACCCTGTGTATGAACAAGAGAGACCAGGTGTGTGGACAGGGTGATATTCTGCACCCATCACATATGCATCCACAAGACTCGATTCCCATGTGCAGACAAAATTGAGAGCTGGAATGGCGAGCTGGAATGGTGAGCTGGCATGGTGAGCTGGAATGGTGAGCTGGAATGGTGAGCTGGAATGGTGAGCTGGAATGGTGAGCTGGAATGGTGAGCTGGAATGGTGAGCTGGAATGGTGAGCTGGAATGGTGAGCTGGAATGGTGAGCTGGAATGGTGAGCTGGAATGGTGAGCTGGAATGGTGAGCTGCAATGGTGAGCTGGAATGGTGAGCTGGAATGGTGAGCTGGAATGGTGAGCTGGAATGGTGAGCTGGAATGGTGAGCTGCACTGGTGAGCTGGAATGGTGAGCTGGAATGGTGAGCTGCACTGGTGAGCTGGAATGGTGAGCTGGAATGGTGAGCTAGAATGGTGAGCTGGAATGGTGAGCTGGAATGGTGAGCTGCAATGGTGAGCTGGAATGGTGAGCTGCAATGTTGAGCTGGAATGGTGAGCTGGAATGGTGAGCTGGAATGGTGAGCTGGAATGGTGAGCTGGCATGGTGAGCTGGAATGGTGAGCTGGCATGGTGAGCTGGAATGGTGAGCTGGAATGGTGAGCTGCAATGGTGAGCTGGAATGGTGAGCTGCAATGGTGAGCTGGAATGGTGAGCTGGAATGGTGAGCTGGAATGGTGAGCTGGAATGGTGAGCTGCAATGGTGAGCTGGAACGGTGAGCTGGCATGGTGAGCTGTAATGGTGAGCTGGAATGGTGAGCTGGAATGGTGAGCTGCAATGGTGAGCTAGAATGGTGAGCTGGCATGGTGAGCTGGAATGGTGAGCTGCAATGGTGAGCTGGAATGGTGAGCTGGAATGGTGAGCTGGAATGGTGAGCTGGAATGGTGAGCTGCAATGGTGAGCTGGAATGGTGAGCTGGCATGGTGAGCTGCAATGGTGAGCTGGAATGGTGAGCTGCAATGGTGAGCTGCAATGGTGAGCTAGAATGGTGAGCTGGAATGGTGAGCTGCAATGGTGAGCTGGAATGGTGAGCTGGAATGGTGAGCTGGAATGGTGAGCTGCAATGGTGAGCTGGAATGGTGAGCTGGCATGGTGAGCTGCAATGGTGAGCTGGAATGGTGAGCTGCAATGGTGAGCTAGAATGGTGAGCTGGAATGGTGAGCTGGAATGGTGAGCTGCAATGGTGAGCTGGAATGGTGAGCTGCAATGGTGAGCTGCAATGGTGAGCTGGAATGGTGAGCTGCAATGGTGAGCTGGAATGGTGAGCTGCAATGGTGAGCTGCAATGGTGAGCTGGAATGGTGAGCTGGAATGGTGAGCTGGAATGGTGAGCTGCACTGGTGAGCTGGAATGGTGAGCTGCAATGGTGAGCTGCAATGGTGAGCTGGAATGGTGAGCTGGAATGGTGAGCTGCAATGGTGAGCTGCAATGGTGAGCTGGAATGGTGAGCTGGAATGGTGAGCTGGAATGGGGCGGTGCAGGCAGCGCTTATATTGCATGGGTCCGCAACAACTCGGCTACAGTCCCGCTACCCCCAGCCGGAGGCCCCATCCGCGGCCAGCCATGTTGCTTGGGCATGTGTCTGAAGCCTGTTCAGCTTTGTCCCTAATCGGGCCTTTGGTTGCCACTAGGCGGCCCGCCAAGAGTAGACTTTGATTGACAAATATATATACTGGGTGCAGGCAGTGCACACTGCCGGTCCAGGCTCTATCTGGAAGACAAAAGAGCCCAGTGCCCGGAGGGCCCCCTTTGTATTCCACATTTCAATTCCATGGCCATTCACGACCTGTGCATGGTTGTATGACATCAAGCATGTACAACCCACATAGGCGGAGGCGTCACATACTCACATCACAGCAGCAGGGCAGCTGAGCGGCTGCCAACGGATCGTTGACCATTGGGGATGACCAGTGGTTATGTTTTCGTGACTCAGCTTCCTGTCTGCTACACTCCGGCCTCTGGTCGGAGGCCCCATTGGTGGCCAGCTATGCTGCTTTGGCCACCAGTTGTAGGCCGGTCCAGGTTTGGTCCCAATCGGGCCTTTGGCGGCCTGCCAAAGGTGGACTCCTAGCCGGAAAATAAACAGTGGGGATGACACCATGATCGGTCTATGGCCAGGAGGAGGGACAAGCCACATGGCATGCTGCAGCACCCCCCCCTCCCCCAACCGGCTGCAGCTTAGGGTTTGACCGAGTTGCTGCTTCAGTGCACTAAAAGCACCATTGCATTGCCTCACACTCACATCATTCTTTTTGTCCTGCCCCCTTGTGTTTGTTTCCATCTTTCCTCCCAACTCTTTAGTTAGGCGCCCACGCGGCCGAGCCTTTTTGAGCAGGGCCTACAGGTGTAACTTCCTTGACTCACATCCCTTGCACTCGACAGACGCCCCCTTGAACCAGGTGTTGTAGAACTTGCTCTCGTGCATCTGATTCCAGAAGCCATGCCGCCGCTTCCGCCTCGGAACCTCCTCGCACCGGTAGCCGACCGCGCCAGCGTCCGCGGCGAGGTTGCTGACTAGCACCTTCACATGCTGTGGCTGATACACGCAGTCGTCGTCGAGAGTCACGATCACCTGAGCGCGCAGGATGGTGCTCCAGTGTTGGATGTAAAACGTTCCAGGCTGACTTTGGAGGGCTACCAGGCGGCGATTCCTTGGTTGATCTGAAGCGCCTGATTCAAATTTGAGATATGATGCTGGACTTTGCCTGCCTCTCCACATTTGCCTTCCTAGTCAGCACCCCTGATTTTTCTGTAAATAATATTGCAGACTCCTGGGTTGGTTAGATGACCTGAAGAAGCGCATTTTTCAAATTCAGCGAGGATCTGGGCTGGAGACCTTAGCAAGCAAAGCCACAGGAGTCGATCAGGTTGATGACCCTCCAAGCACAGGCCAGCTAGGTCAGGGATCAGCATCCTGCAGTCGGCCCAACATCTTATACCTCCTCCTAACATCTAATGCATGCTCCTCCCAACATCTTATGCATGCTCCTCCCAAAATCTATTGCATGCTCCTCTCAAACTCACCGTGTCTGGATGAGCCTTTGTCCTCAGGTAAGCTCCTATGAGCTTCGTGCCCGGCCCTACAAGAGTGCACGCGACAAAACAAACACTCAACGGCTGTTTCAGGCGAACCTCCTTGCCGAGGACTCAGAGCGATGAACACATTCAGCCTGCACCAAACCAAATCGGTAAAGACACCCTGTATCCCTTACGTGGAAAACCGACCCACATGAAGTATGAATGCCAACGAACTCGTGCTTGATGTGAAGCTCTCCCTCCCTACACAAGGAATTAAGGATGCAGACACCTACCAATGCCCCAAATACGCTAGCACATTAGCTCACCCATAATTTTTTAACATGACCTCACCCAAGACACCTGCCAATGCCCCAAATACGCTATCATAGTAGCTCACCCATAATTTTTTAACATGACCTCACCCCGGGCCTGTAAAACCCAGCCTCCTACTATTGCGTGGTTCAAGTGTTCATTTAAGTGTGCGCCAGACCAGTTTCGGCAGGCTGCTAGGCGGCCACTCCTGAGGCGATAGAGACCAAACCTTGACCGGCCTATTGCAGGTGGCCCAATCAGCAGGGCCTGCTTTACCAGACCCCTCGGCCGCAAGCAATGACACAGCAGAAATGCAGCTGAAGCACCCTAAAATGAGCAGTGGCAGGTTCCTGCACGCACGCTCTTTTAAGGCCACCGTGTCCATACCTCGATCCGGGCCACTTAAGAACTGCAGTACTAGCCGGTTGGCTCCCTCCATGACGATCCCGTAGTCTGTCTGATTGGGCAGCCCAAAGGGGCCGAAGCCAGCTAATTGTTCCGTGACGGCCCTCACATCTGCTTTTGTGATGCTTACGATGATCTGCAATGGTTTCAAACAGGCGCACAAAAGGGGTGGGGGGGAGGGGCAACAATGTTTGTAAAATCATCGATGGTCACTGAAAAGAAAACAACGAAGACAGAAGGGCACTGCAGACAGCAGACATGGGAGGGCAGGAAGGCGCGGAAAAAACAGTCCATTCCACCTTACTGGCCATGCACAGCCATGCCATGCAAGTGTGCTTACGAAGGAAGCATTATTTTCATGCAGCCAAGCAATGTGGACGCACCGAAGAGAGGCACCATGACCCATTGTATACTTGTATGGTATAATGCAATCATGTCATGCAAGAATAATCTCTATGTGATAGTTGGGCGTGGCCATGATGTAACAATCGCTGTTGATGGGCCAGATAGAGGACCAGATGAATGACACCGCAGGTATGTCCGCAGGCTCAGAGGGAATTCCTGGTCGTGCTTTGCGAATCTGTTACACAAATCACCCAAGCAAACCAGCCATACAAATCAGAAAGCAAATCTGCCATGCAAATGGCATATGAAATAATCAAACTATGCCATGTGAATCACACTTATAAACATGCCAGTGTGTGACCCATAACCTCCAGCACCCAATCAGACAAGCCATTCATTCATGGCGCTTCGCTTATGACCGAGGAAAATCTTCCGGACAGGACCCTTAGCGAAGCGCCAGCATAAACAGTAGGCCAAGCATAGACATGTGCTCACAGCAGCAACACAAACACACAAGCTACTTAAGCTGCACGTTACCTCGTGCACATTCTGGGTCTGAGCAAACATGGAGGGCAGGCTTCGGATAAGTTGTGAGGTCCTGTCACCGAATGATGCCACTGCAATGACAACCCTGCTTGAGTTGGGGGCATGAGGTTGTGTTGGGAAAGTCAGACCAGCTGGCGTGATAGGGAGGCCTTGGTTGATTTACGGTTGACTGTCCCGCTCTCCCTTTTTCCGGAGGGCACACAACTCGAGGAGCTGGATATTGATGCCATTGGCATGCGCACACACCATGAGATTTGGTTCTGATCTTTAAAGTGGCCACTCAGGAGGGCAGAGAGTAAGATTTCTTTAATTTGGGCGCCATGCTGCCTCGCTCCCATGCAAGCTTACAACCTCAGATCAAACTCTTCACTGCAAATTTAGTTGCAAATGCCGTGATCTCTGCACACAACGCAGGTGCACTCAGGTGCATGGCCACGAGTTCCCCATACTCCATGCATAATTCAGCCATGGTCAGCATGCAGCCATGCAAGAGGGATTCGGACCATCCATGCCCTGAACACCTGAAAGGCCAATCTTTAAGCCCAGAGGTTCATCCATCGAGATAGAGGCAGCGATGCTGCCGAGGCTGAATCCACCAATGTTTTCACTGCTGTGGCAGTATGTCAGGATGCTCACCTGGCAGGATGGATTTTCCTCGGGTCGCGAGTGGGTATAGACAGCTCTGAAACCGTAATATACTGCTCCCGTAATAGAAACGCTACCAACAGTAGCACTGCTCCGAAGAGGGTCATGCGGAAAGGTCGGCTTAAATACATGGGGCTGGAATCTGAGGATCGATACGCCGAGCAGCTTCTTCGGATTGGTGATCTTTCAGTAGAAGTATAAAACATTGTTTACAAGCGGGTAGTTCCCGAGTGACTGGGGGGAATTGGGGAAATAGTTTTCGAAATTTCAGTTGTGTTAACCGGTATCCGGGTTAGCACACGCCAGCGCGGTCCTCGTGTCAAGTTTCCCGAGTGTGGAGTTCCCCATTGTTGACCCCGAGTATGAACTTAGTAGGTACTGCGGCCCGCGGGCAGCCCAAGTCAAATTGTGATGCGACAGTCCTTCGCCTGATGGCCTAGTGCAAGGACATCGTGTCTTAATTATCTAGTCAAGCTGCATGTTGGACTAGTTGAGTTCGAGGACTTGGTGACTATTCACTGCGTAGTTCACTGTCTCGCGGGTGGCCACTCGTCTGATCGACATCGGCACCTTACCAAATAGCAGGCTCGTTCATCATGAATGTTGCACACTTTCAAAAACAGCAGGAGATTAGCAGCTCTAAATATTGCAGATCTTGAGCCCATTAAGCAGCCTGGATCCAAACCTGGATCTGGCCAGCTCCAACAACTTGCCATGGGCATCACCATGACATGGTTGGGAGGTCTACCATAGCTCGCCTCAACCCAGCTCAAATAGTGTCCCAGAAGGCTACTGATGGACAGGCTACTGTTGCCATCTGCAGCCATCTCAGGCCAGATTGAGGGTTATAGGTCAGAGGCAATCTAAATTCAAATTCTATGCTGTAGGTTTGTTCTACGAAACGATAAGCGGATAAGCCTACCAGAGTATCAGCACATCCATCCCATGGCTTAAATCATGAAGTGCATTCTTTTCATTGGGTCCAGCCCTTAAGTAAGTGTAACATGTGAAGAGGGGGCCGGAGCAGAATTAAGATCTAGTAGCCGAGGGGGGGGGGCAAAAAAAGAATCAAACACATCATCAAAAAAATGTGAAACGACCCCTGGCTACCCCCCCCCCCGCCTCCGGAACCTAGTAAAACCTTCATTACTAAGTCAAAAATCAGAATTTCAGGGAGGGAGCGGGGTCAATTTCAATCAGCTCGTCAGTGCGCTTCTAATGGTGTTGATAAATGTACATGGTTCACAAATGTCAAGTGGTGAAACAAAAGAATATACCATTGCTCTTGCTACCACCTGCCAGCTACCTATCCACGCTAGAGACCATGAGGCTCCAGAAACGAGAGGACTCTCGCACGAGTGGCAGCAAACTAGCATCTAACTTCAGCGTGCTGACGTGCTGCTTCAGAAGCTTGGTCTTCTGCTTCTTGGGGAGCTCCTTGCCCACCCCCCCCTCAAACTCCTCAGCGCTGATGGCATATCTCGTCACATCTGCCTCCGTCAGCTCCTGACCAGGGTGGGCTGACTCCATGTGATCTAGGAAGTGATACCTCCACACATAAGGGCGGACGGTGCCCGCGACGCTCCTGCAGATGGTGCAAGCCACTGGTCTGCTGGTGCAAGGATTGGTGGCAGAACCCCTCTCAGCAGCTGCATATGACATCTTGTACTTCAGGGGGCAGCGGGACTCGACTGCTAGCGTGCTGCTGGTAGAGCCTTTGCCCAACTCCGTTTTGCACAGGCCTGATGTCCTGTCGTCACACACAATGCCACAGAAGCCGCATGCCTCAGCACCACTTGGCTCCAAGCTACAGGCTTTCCCACATTGGCGCAGCAAGGTGTGCGCTCCAACGTGCAGTCGCATTGCTGATAGCTTGATTATCTTCTCACAGCCATGCACCTTGCACACAGTCGGCGCATCCCCAGCTATTGGTGGTCCATATTCTTGCTGAAGATCCTCCAACTCTCGGGGGGTGTCATCGCAAAAGGGCCAGGGCTTGGCATCATCGCCTCTGTACGGGAACTCAGCTGACATGCTCAAGCTGTGGCTAGAAGCTGATGGAAGCTGATCAGGGACCCCCACCTGTTGGGCTAGCATGCAGCTAAAGATGACGTCAAGGGTCGACCCCTCACACGTCGCAATGATACCTGGAGAAGGGGAGGCTGACATTGCAAAGGGGATGACCCTGTGGGCTGGCACCTTGAGCATAACACCGACTTTCCCACCCCACGCCAAGGACGCTGCTGATCCATCAGCCTCACTCCCTCTAGAGTACGTCAAGTGCATGAACACCCCTGTCACTACAGCTGCCTCCATCATCAGCTGATCCGGTGTCAACTTGCCCACGCTGTACATGCCCCCCTTGGCAGTAGGGACCTGGAGCATATCTGCTCTGAGCACGGCCAGGGCTGACATGCCGCGCGTTGCATGCTAGAGCGAGAGGCTCTACGGCAGCCGTATGCTCGATAGCAGCAGCAGCAGCAGCCGGAGCAAGAGCTGAAGGAGTGGCAGAAGTAAAAAAGGGGTATAATGATGTGATTGTGCGCTGTCGCTTCGTCGAGTTCTCCTTGGCCAGCCTCTCAGCTCCTCTCTTGCAATCTTTCCCCTGTTGGTGATTTCTTAGGGCCACTGGGTTGTCTGTGAATTTTAAGACCTTCAAACAATGTTCACAGCAGGTTGTCATTGCTTAATTAATAGTAACTACCAATGCAGGTACATCCTGTGAGTCCATAATGGGTGTGCGCACAACGGTGCATGTGGTTCCGGAGCCATGACACCCCCCCATGTCAAAATTGCATGCCAAGAGGGGTCTGACATTCTGAGGGGGGATTTTTAATGATGCATATCTGTAGCAAATGACGGTGGGAATGCAACGCTGTCGCTATCGTCTCAATCTGATGTTTAAAAAAAATCAAAAAAAAAAAACTTTTTCTTTTTACCCCCCTCCCCCCCCCACACATTGCCCCTCCGTATCTCCCAGCCCCCTGGGCCAAAACAATTTAAGGCCAGATATGGAAAGCTCTCGTCAAGCTCTACAACTTAAGATGATGGGGTGTATTCATTTTTTTGCCCCCCCCCTCGCTGGTAGCAGCAGAGAAACCGAACACCCGTAAATCTTAGGAGGGGATAAACCAGGGGGACCCTACACTCTCCCCCTGGGTCAATCTAACGGTTTGGAGCGCAGTGAAATCCGGTAGCTGCTGTTGGCAAAGAGTTGCTCAAGAGCAACAATTAACTTCAGATGCTCGTGCGGAGGAAGGTACGGTAAGGGTGAATGGGTTCGGAAGAAAGACAGATGTTGCAAGCTCAGAAGTAGGAGGCAAACCTTTTCTTTCTTACTGTTTGTCATGAGGGTCATGAGCTACCGGTAGTGTTTTTTAGTTTTTTTTTAGTTTTTTTGTGCCTCTCAGGCTCTCAGAGGGGGTAAGGGTTGTGATTGAGCTTCCCCCCTGTTGGGAGTGTTGGCCCCCCAATCCTTCAGGTTTTTACATGACCCTGTACATTTCTATGTCCAGACCTTGCCTACTTGCGGTGTAGAGTTTAGCCTTGGTATGTGGGGTATCACCGATCAAATTCTTGCATGGAGGTATGTACTGTACAAAGCACCGGTTCTGGTACTGGTCCTCAGTCTCCTCACCATCCCTACTTTGTAGGCTTGTCATCAATCATTATGCTATTTTTGTTCAGGTAAAGTATAGTGTATCTTGCATTCTTGCTGTGGGGCCGCTGGTAAGCGTACCTCGGCAAGCCTCGCTCAACACCTGACCTCCTCGGATGTACGCATGTGAAGGGCAAGAGCGCGGGGAGAGGAGTATACCATAAACATCCCTCAGGGCCTGATCTGCCTATCCATGGTGACATGTCATGCTATCAGGTAAGCACCTTATTAACCCCTACCCAGCATTCTCTGTGTCTGATGCTGTACCAGGTGCTGCAAGCAGAAGGGTGGAGGGCCCGGCCCTTGCCAGCCACGCAGGGAACGACCCAGAAATGATCCCGCCGCTGCTGCTCACAGGTTATGAACGCTTTGAGAGACTGTCAGAAGAAGCATCCACGCGAAATAGACGTGCGTGCGCATCTCTGACGGGAGATATTTTCCCTCGCAAGTGGGGGGCTTGTCAATCCGGTTGTCCCCCCGTCTGCCCCCCTATTCCTCTGACACGCTTTTGAATGTTTGCTGTTTTTGGCTGTGCAGCTTTACTGCCGTCACCTGAACACGCAGGCCGGCTGGTGTATCTTTCAGTCCATCTGCCCCAGGGAAGGTAGGAGCGTCAGTTCCCAGACTCACCTGTTTTATTTTACCTGCCATCGCAACTGGTTGCTGACTTGTGGTGCCGCAAAGTCGAAGGCTTCTATCAACATGTATTCAAATTTACATCGATGCCCCTTTCATGCATTGTGAATTGCAGTTCGATCGCTTGAGGACTGCATCGGTACGAACAACATCAGATTAGTAGGCCACATCCCCTCCAGGTGCGGTTCCCTCCCTGATTATTATAATACTGAGAATGAAGGGAATTCTATTTACGCATCCCAAACTTGTACCTTATGAACGGTGTTGGAGGGATCTTGGTGACGCAATCTGACGTTTGAGCTCTGGGATGGTAACCTGATGCATCGAATTGGGGAAGTCGCCATCATGCCTGATTGCAAGCTTGACGATCACCATCCGATGAAACCCGATCACCCCCATTGAATGCTGCACACTAGTACATGCCTGCATGCATGCTTGCCAGGTGTGCCGACAGGGAATCTATGCTGACCGCGTGCATCGAGGGTCAGCAAGAAGCTGCAGAGAACAGGACTTCGGCCTGCCCCAGCAAGAATAAGGCGAAGCCTCAGGAGTGACCACAGAGTAAGCACGAGGAAGCTGGGATTTTGTCATCCTTGCATGGGCATACGAGTGCTGAAATGTACTTGACAGGCTGATAGATAATGACAGGTCCCCTGCGGCCTAATCGCACCCTACCATGTGCCCTATCAGACCTTGTGTGCCAAGGATCTCACGTTCTGCACTATTTGGCCACTTCTGCTTCCATGTGGATTTCTCGTCCCTTGATCTCTCTGATGTGCTTGACATTCCCATGCGCTCTTGGCTACCCCTCGTGCGCTGCATAAATTGTATGCATGTTTCCCATGCATGACCTGTGCCATACTCCATGTGCTTCGCCTGTCTCAGTATGCCTACAAGGAGGAACACAAACCAGTCATCCGGCGAGGATGCAAGCCTTGGCGCAGCCCTCCTGGACCAGAACGCAGCAGCTGCTGCCGAGGTGCTGAAGGAGGAGTCACGTCGGGGCCGCGCCACCTCACCTGGAGGTAGCGGCCTGAAGCAGCGGCCAGGCCGCAGCCGCTCCACAGCCCAGCGTATCCTCTCGCCCAGGGGCGGCCAGACCTCACCGTCATGCTCCCCGCCGCCCAAGCAGCCGGGCAAGCAGCCCCGTGGTAGGAACAGCGCCGGGCGCTACGCTTCTGAAGATGAAAGCGTTGCTTCGCCGCTGCCCGAGAGGCGATCTGCTGCCGCCCGGTCGTCGCCTCAAAACGGTGGCACTCCCTCTGCAGATCCTGCAAAGCCCGTTAAGGCAGCGGGGGGCAGCGGGGGCATGGGAGCGGGGAACGGCTCATTAAGGGCCGAAGAGGACTCGCTTCAGTGGCTCTTATCAGAACCGCTGGTTGATGTCCCTGTGGCCGGTGCGGAGCTGCTGCTGGGCGGCCATGCAGGTGGCCATGCGGATGCAGGCCATGCGGGCCACAGCGGCCCTCCGCACGTTTCAGCAACGGCAAAGCTGCACATGTGGCAGGAGAGGTGGAACATGGCGTTGCTGGTGCTGCTGTACATGATGCAGGGCGTGCCTCTGGGGCTCACGACTGGCGCAATGTGAGCGGGGAGGGACAGGGGGCAGACAGGGAGGACATGGAGAAAGGGGTGGTAAGGAAAGAGAGGGGAAGAGAGGCAGTCGAATGAGGGAGGAATGGAGGAAAGGGGTGGTCAGGAAAGAGAGGGGAAGACAGGCAGTCGGAGGAGGGAGACATGGAAATTAGGACAGAGGGGGGACCTGAGGAGGGCGGGGAGGGAAAGTGGGCGAAGGTGGGGCAGGCAAGGCTTCGCAACGAGTGTTTGAGGTTGAAAAGTTCTAGGTGGCGCTGGGCCCAAAGCTCGTTTTGCTAGTTGGTGTCCAAAGTTTTGTCACTTGGCGCCCTGAACCAGGCCCTGAACCCTCTTTGGCAGGCCCTTCATGCTCCAGTCCAAGCTGAGCTACACACAGGTCGGCCTCTTCTCCATGGCTGCCACTCCGTACAGCCTCAAGCTCCTGTGGAGTCCCATCGTGGATAGCTGCTACAAGTGAGATTACCCCTCAGGATCTAGGGTCTGTTTGGTTGAAATGTTGTTCTACTTCTGTTGTCCACTTGTCCCCAGGCTTGTGAGACACCAAGAGTGCGCCGTTGAAGGTAGGGCCCATGGCCACCCCCAAAGCTGATGACCTCCCTTGAGCACCGAACCCTCCATGCCCCTGCCCCCAAGCTTCCGAACCCATGAATGCTGAACCTCCCCCCCCCTGCCCCCCTTCTGTGTCGAACCCCATCGCACACCCCCACGAGCTCCGGCGCGTCTCTCTCTCATCTTGAAGCTCAGGATGTCATACTGTGATTGCTTTCTGGCTCAGCCGCACTTCAGCTGCATTTAGCTACTGCCTGGCCTTCGGCCAAGGGTCTCATGAGCAGACAGGGATGCTGCTTTGGCCTGTGCCTGTTGGCCGGTCAAGGTTTGGCCTCAGTTGGGCCTTTGGCGGCTGCGAGGCGGCCCGTCAACGGTGACCTGTTTTCCCGGAAACATAAGTACTGTCGTCCTGCCAAAGAGTCCTCGACGGCCTCACCACCCTTGCCCTGCCCGTGCAGCGCGCGGATCGGGAGACGCAAGAGTTGGATCATCCCCGTGCAGCTTGTGACGGCAACCATGCTCATCTGCTGCTCGGGGCTGATTGAAAAGCTGTACCTTGCATCAGACGTCACTTCGCTCACATGGCTGTTCACCGTTTTTGTCTTCATGGCGGCAACGCAGGTGAATAGGGGCAGCTGGGGTGGACGGTGCAGGGGGGATGGATGGTGCAGGTGGTGGTGTAGAGGGGGGTATAGGCTAGGTGGTGTTTGTGTCCATTGCCGACATGCAGGTGGAAAAGGACAAAGGGGATGGATGGTGCTTCAGTCCGCTCGCCTCCCCATGCTACGTAGCTGTTCACCGTCTTTTTGTTCATGTCCGCTACCTCTGCAATGTGAGAATATGGAGTCCCCAACCGTGCGTCCTGCTCGAAATGGGGCGCAAAACTGGGGTCCATGCCTGGCTTTGGAAGCGTCAAGAGGCGCAATGAGGGATTGAAGGCTGGTGGGCAAAAATAATGGGAACTGATGAAAGGGTCCTCCCCATTAACTTAAGCAGGGCGGGTGTCTTCAGCAATAGTGTGGGCATATTACCTTGGATGCTAGACCAGTGCTTTACCTGGTAAAAGTGTCAGTCCACGAAGGGGGTGATTTGACTTCACGTTTAGGTATCTGCCGAGTAGCATGGTCTGCCGATGCGGTGTCAAGGGTTGGGATTGGGGTTGATGCCTGCAATGATCAGGCTGTCTGACCTCTACAAATGTGAAGGGCTGGGATTGGGGATGATGCCTCATGCCTGCAATGATCAGGCTGTCCAACCTCTACAAATGTTGACTCCAAGACTGGGTCCGGGCTCTCTCCCTGTTTGCGCCTTTGTTGATCTCGATTCAGGTCTCTCCTTGACACTAGGGCTGCTGGCCAAAGCAGCTGGTCATGCTGCACCAGGCCCCCTCAGCTGCAGGCCGTTGTGTAGCTCAATTGGCACGAAAGAGCGTTCTAAAACAGGCTGCGATGTTCTCGTTAAGTGCATTGACGTTGTACGGGGAACAGCCCTGACACCGGGCCTGAGGGTGGCTGACATCAACCGCCGTGATGTCACCAAAGATGTCTGAGGCTAAAGAAAAAAAAGGCCTTTCACCAAAGGTGGAGGGACCCCGGGGGCCTCTTACCGTCTGGGACCCTAATTGTGTGGGAGGGGTGAAAACCCCCCTGCTCCGCACCTACGGTGCGGCTGGGGGATTTTCACCTAATTCGAGCCCCAGGCGGTAAGGGGGCTAACTGGACACTAGGTCTGTGTGCTGGCGGTAGCAGCGCAGGGTCTGTGTGCAGCTGTGTCCTAAAACCTGATGAAAGCCTGAGCACCCTGTCTGGGTCTCAAACATCCTGATCCCTTTGCAGGATATTGCAGTGGATGGCTGGATTTTGGTTTGGGTTTACCCTACAACCTTAACCCTAAACTATATCTCAAACATCCTGATCCCTTTGCAGGATATTGCAGTGGATGGCTGGGCGTTGACGCTCCTGTCCCAAGCCAACGTGGCCTACGCTTCAACGTGCCAGACGATGTGGGTGATGGGCCATGCGCTGCGCGCCCTTGGGGGGGTGGGCACCCAAGGTACCTGGCATGTGCCAGTGTTACCGCAACGTCTGACTTTCTCAGCTCTGTGAATTAGACATTCTTAGCATCAAAGCTCTCCCACAGGTATCCCTTCCCTCACTCCTGAACCCTCAAAAGGCTCTGCCCCACCCAACCCTCTGCCCCACCCCACCATCTGCCCCATCCTACCCTCTGCCTCAACCCACCCCAATACCTACCCGCAGTGGCACCAGTATGGGTTACTTCACCATCTGCCCCACCCCACCCTACCGTCCACCTTATGGTCTGTCTCGCCCCACCCCACCCTCCACCTGTAGTGGCACCAGCATGGGTTACTTCACCTTCTGCCCCACCCCACCCTACCCTCCACCCTATCGTCTGTCTCGCCCCACCCCACCCCACCCCACCCCACCCCACCCTCCACCCACAGTGGCACCAGCATGGGTAACTTAACCTTCTGCCCACCCCACCCTACCCTCCACCCTATCGTCTGTCTCGCCCCACCCCACCCCACCCCACCCCACCCCACCCCACCCTCCACCCACAGTGGCACCAGCATGGGTAACTTAACCTTCTGCCCACCCCACCCTACCCTCCACCCTATCGTCTGTCTCGCCCCACCCCACCCCACCCCACCCCATCCTCCACCCACAGTGGCACCAGCATGGGTAACTTAACCTTCTGCCCACCCCACCCTACCCTCCACCCTATCGTCTGTCTCGCCCCACCCCACCCTCCATCCTATCGTCTGCCCCACCCCACCCTACCCCACCCCACCCTCCACCTGCAGTGGCACCAGCATGGGTTGATTCACCTTCTACCCTACCCCACCGTCCACCCTATTGTCTGTCCCATCGCATCCCACCCCACCCTCCTCCCCGCAGTGGCACCAGCATGGGTTACTTCACCTCCTTCACAGTGTTCCTCGCGCTCAACAGCGGCCAGTTCTGCGACAACTACCTGCGCGGCTGGGCGCCGGCGCAGTGGCTACTCGGCTTCTCACCCCCGGGCAGCCAGCTTCCTCTCGTGACGCTGCCAGGGTGAGAGCTGTGGTCCCTCTCCGCTTGCTGGCCTTCACAGTAGGATGGCCGTGTGGCACCACTGACCCTACCCACTCTCCCACATTCCCTCCTCTGCCTGCTAGGACGGCCATGTGGCCATGTAGCCAAGAATCACTCCCCCTACCCCCCTACCCCCCTCCTGCTCTGCTGGCCTCAAGTGCTTGCAGTTGTTGAGCTGGATGTCTGTCTAGGGTCAGGGTTACAACCAGGCCCGTTCTCCTCATCCTGCCCCTGCTCAAATGGCCGCAGGTATCTGCAGTCCTAGGGCTGAGAGTTTTTGCCTCTAGAGTTTGAATGAAAAATATGCTCCCCCTACCCCCCTACTTCTCCTGCTTTGATGGCCTCAGGTACTTGCAATTGTTCAGTTGGGTGTCTATCTAGGGTTCCGGGTTAAAATTAGGCTGGTTCGCCTCAACCTGCCCCTGCTCTAATGGCCGCAGGTATCTGCAGTTCTAGGGCTGAGTTTTTTGTTTGTCCAGAGTAATAAATAAAAAATTGCTCCCCACCTCCCCACCTCCTCCCGCTCTGCTGGCCTCAGGTACCTTCAGTTCTGGGGCTGGGTGTTTGTCTTTGTCACATTTGCCATCGCTGTCTTACAGCCAGAGAAGAACTTCACCGAGGAAGAGGAGCGGGAGCGGGTGAAGCGGCTGGCCGGGAACAGGAAGGGCAGGGATGACAGCCAGGCGGACGTGGAGGCAACTACCAACGGTGGTGAGCTAGGTGGGTGGGTATGGTGGGTAAGCTAGGGTGTAACTTAGGGTAGACAGAGGCTTACAACTTAAGGTAGACAGTTGCTTAGAACTTGGGGAAGACAGAGGCTTACAACTTAAGGTAGACAGTTGCTTAGAACTTGGGGAAGACAGAGGCTTACAACTTAAAGTAGACAGTTGCTTAGAACTTGGGGAAGACAGAGGCTTACAACTTAAGGTAGACAGTTGCTTAGAACTTGGGGAAGACAGAGGCTTACAACTTAAAGTAGACAGTTGCTTAGAACTTAGGGAAGACAGAGGCTTACAACTTAAGGTAGACAGTTGCTTAGAACTTAGGGAGGACAGAGGCTTACAACTTAAGGTAGACAGTTGCTTAGAACTTGGGGAAGACAGAGGCTTACAACTTAAGGTAGACAGTTGCTTAGAACTTGGGGAAGACAGAGGCTTACAAATTAATGACCTTAGGTGCATAGGTATAGAAGGGGTTATGAGGAACGGGAGGCAGCGGCATAGGACTCGAGCAACTTGGGTAGCAGAGTCTAAGAATGATTGAAGAGAAGTGGTGGGCAGCGGCATAGAGCAGGTTATTGCTGCTACTGCTACAACTGCTGCTGGCCGTGTCCCTGTAACTCAAACCTTAAGGGATGCTCTTCTGGCCCTGTCCCAACCTCTGTCCCAACCTTCTGTCCCAACCCTGTGACTCAGTCCTGTGACCTGACTGGCCGTGCTCAGGGGGCCGGCGTCGCCGTCGCAGCGCTGTACGTGAAGCCCCTCTGCCCCTATCCCCGCCGGGTGCTGAAGTCTGCCGTGTGGAGCCTGAGGACGACAGCGCACTCTCGGAGGTGGTGGCGGCGTACAAGCAGCTATGGGACGTGGTGAAGCTCCCAACAGTGTGGGCTCTCAGTGCCTTCCTGCTCAGGTGTGAACGGGGCGATGCCGGTGTGGGCTCTCAGTGCCTTCCTGCTCAGGTGTGAAGGGGGCGATGCCGGTGTGGGCTCTCAGTGCCTTCCTGCTCAGGTGTGAACGGGGCAATGCCGGTGTGGGCTCTCAGTGCCTTCCTGCTCAGGTGTGAGCGGGGCAATGCCGGTGTGGGCTCTCAGTGCCTTCCTGCTCAGGTGTGAACGGGGCGATGCCGGTGTGGGCTCTCAGTGCCTTCCTGCTCAGGTGTGAACGGGGCAATGCCGGTGTGGGCTCTCAGTGCCTTCCTGCTCAGGTGTGAGCGGGGCAATGCCGGTGTGCGCTCTCAGTGCCTTCCTGCTCAGGTGTGAACGGGGCAATGCCGGTGTGCGCTCTCAGTGCCTTCCTGCTCAGGTGTGAACGGGGCGATGCCGGTGTGGGCTCTCAGTGCCTTCCTGCTCAGGTGTGAACGGGGCGATGCCGGTGTGGGTGATGTGGGCGCGCAAGTGCTTTCCTGCTGAAGTGTGAATGGGAGAAAGGGGAAGATGTTGAGTAGCCTAACACGTCTCCTGTACCCTGTACCCAGCGTTTCTTTTTCGGCTACAAGTCCACCTTTGGCAGGCCGCCTCACAGCCTAAACAGGCGGGATTGGGACAAAACTTGGGCTGGCCTACAACTGGTGGCCAAAGCAGCACGGCTGGCCACATAGGGGCCCCCCAGTCATAGGCCGGAGTTAAGCTGACATGAAGCTGAATCACGAAAAAAGAAACGCTGCCTGTACCCCGTGTGCCCATTCTTGCCCCCTTGGTGGCTCTCTCACCTGCCTGCCCCCCCCCGCCTGCTGCCTCCCCCTTGCAGCTACCGCCTGGGCGTCTTGTCTGCCGAGGGTGCCTACTCTCTCAAGCTGATCGACAAGGGCGTGGGGAAGGAGGCGCTGGCATTCCTGGTGCTGTTTCAGTTCCCGGTGGAGCTGGCCTCGGCAGTGATTGCGGGCAGGTGACAGGGAGGGAGCTTCACAGTCAAGGGGTGGGGGGGTGGAATGGGAGGGTAGAGAGGGGATGAACATTATCACACTGGAATAGAGGCTCCGTGGATGGAGAAAAGGGGAGGACGATGAGCATTTATGTGCATAGTGGACCTGAACGGCAACAGGAATGTAACGACAAATGTGGTCCTTTAAGGTGTGCCCACATTCCACCTCCCTTGGCCCTGAAATGATGGACTGTTCTATATTTTGTGTGTTGGTCCCCATCAGGTGGGCCAGCAGGCACTCCCCTTACGGCCCGTTCATCACGGGCTACTTCATGCGCCTCGTGGTGTCATCGGTGCTGCTGCTGATCACTGCCTCCTTCCCGCCGGGCGCCACGTCTCTGTCCGACCACGCCGGACCGTTTGGGCTGCTGGCCGTGGTCAGCCTGGTGCACTCGTTTGCATGCACACTCACCTTCACGGCACTGGGCAGCTTCTTCAATAGGTAGGTGCGGTGAGGAAGGAAAGGAAAACTACGCCCCGCTGGGGCGTGAGGTTACGGAAACAGTGCGGCATTGGCCTAGGCAGCATTCGCGCCGTGACCAGGGTGTGGTGAGGAGGCCGCTGTTTATTTGTGCGCTCTTCGGCCACGTTACGGCCTGCGGCCCCCGAGGGACGAGGAGCAGCAAGGCGAGCTGCTTGGGCTGCCGGCCTACAGCTGGGGTCCCAAGCAGATAGGCGGGTTGGAGGGTTTGTACCCGATGGGACCAGGATTGGCCGCCCTTTGGGCTGACTGAGGAAGTCTGGTGCGCCCTAACGGGTAGCCCTGCGGGCTGACTGAGATAGTCTGGTGCGCCCTCAGGTGGTAGCCCTGTGGGCTGACTGAGGTAGTCTGGTGCGCCCTCAGGGGTAGCCCTGCGGACTGACTGAGGTAGTCTGGTGCGCCCTCAGGGTTAGCCCTGCGGGCTGACTGAGGTAGTCTGGTGCACCCTCAGGGGTAGCCCTGCGGGCTGACTTGAGGTAGTCTGGTGCGCCCTCAGGGGGTAGCCCTGCGGGCTGACTGAGGTAGTCTGGTGCGCCCTCAGGGGGTAGCCCTGCGGGCTGACGGAGGTAGTCTGGTGCGCCCTCAGGGGGTAGCCCTGCGGGCTGACTGAGGTAGTCTGGTGCGCCCTCAGGGGTAGCCCTGCGGGCTGACTTGAGGTAGTCTGGTGCGCCCTCAGGGGGCAGCCCTGCAGGCTGACGGAGGTAGTCTGGTGCGCCCTCAGGGGGTAGCCCTGCGGGCTGACGGAGGTAGTCTGTTGCGCCCTCAGGGGGTAGCCCTGCGGGCTGACTGAGATAGTCTGGTGCGCCCTCAGGGGTAGCCTTGCGGGCTGACTGAGGTAGTCTGTTGCGCCCTCAGGGGTAGTTCTGCAGGCTGACTGAGGTAGTCTGGTGCGCCCTCAGGGGGTAGCACTGCGGGCTGACTGAGGTAGTCTGGTGCGCCCTCAGGGGTAGCCCTGCAGGCTGACTGAGGTAGTCTGGTGCGCCCTCAGGGGTAGCCCTGCAGGCTGACTGAGGTAGTCTGGTGCGCCCTCAGGGGTAGCCCTGCGGGCTGACTGAGGTAGTCTGGTGCGCCCTCAGGGGTAGCCCTGCGGGCTGACTGAGATAGTCTGGTGCGCCCTCAGGGGTAGCCCTGCGGGCTGACTGAGATAGTCTGGTGCGCCCTCAGGGGTAGCCCTGCGGGCTGACTGAGGTAGTCTGGTGCGCCCTCAGGGGGTAGCCCTGCGGGCTGACGGAGGTAGTCTGGTGCGCCCTCAGGGGGTAGCCTTGCTGGCTGACTGAGGTAGTCTGGTGCGCCCTCAGGGGTAACCCTGCGGGCTGACTGAGGTAGTCTGGTGCGCCCTCAGGGGTAGCCCTGCGGGCTGACTGAGATAGTCTGGTGCGCCCTCAGGTGGTAGCCCTGTGGGCTGACTGAGGTAGTCTGGTGCGCCCTCAGGGGTAGCCCTGCGGACTGACTGAGGTAGTCTGGTGCGCCCTCAGGGGTAGCCCTGCGGGCTGACTGAGGTAGTCTGGTGCGCCCTCAGGGGTAGCCCTGCAGGCTGACTGAGATAGTCTGGTGCGCCCTCAGGGGTAGCCCTGCGGGCTGACTGAGATAGTCTGGTGCGCCCTCAGGGGTAGCCCTGCGGGCTGACTGAGGTAGTCTGGTGCGCCCTCAGGGGTAGCCCTGCGGGCTGACTGAGGTAGTCTGGTGCGCCCTCAGGGGTAGCCCTGCGGGCTGACTGAGATAGTCTGGTGCGCCCTCAGGGGTAGCCCTGCGGGCTGACTGAGATAGTCTGGTGCGCCCTCAGGGGTAGCCCTGCGGGCTGACTGAGGTAGTCTGGTGCGCCCTCAGGGGGTAGCCCTGCGGGCTGACGGAGGTAGTCTGGTGCGCCCTCAGGGGGTAGCCTTGCTGGCTGACTGAGGTAGTCTGGTGCGCCCTCAGGGGTAACCCTGCGGGCTGACTGAGGTAGTCTGGTGCGCCCTAACGGGTAGCCCTGCGGGCTGACTGAGATAGTCTGGTGCGCCCTCAGGTGGTAGCCCTGTGGGCTGACTGAGGTAGTCTGGTGCGCCCTCAGGGGTAGCCCTGCGGACTGACTGAGGTAGTCTGGTGCGCCCTCAGGGTTAGCCCTGCGGGCTGACTGAGGTAGTCTGGTGCGCCCTCAGGGGGTAGCCCTGTGGGCTGACTGAGGTAGTCTGGTGCGCCCTCAGGGGTAGCCCTGCGGACTGACTGAGGTAGTCTGGTGCGCCCTCAGGGTTAGCCCTGCGAGCTGACTGAGGTAGTCTGGTGCACCCTCAGGGGTAGCCCTGCGGGCTGACTTGAGGTAGTCTGGTGCGCCCTCAGGGGGTAGCCCTGCGGGCTGACTGAGGTAGTCTGGTGCGCCCTCAGGGGGTAGCCCTGCGGGCTGACGGAGGTAGTCTGGTGCGCCCTCAGGGGGTAGCCCTGCGGGCTGACTGAGATAGTCTGGTGCGCCCTCAGGGGTAGCCCTGCGGGCTGACTGAGGTAGTCTGGTGCGCCCTCAGGGGGTAGCCCTGCGGGCTGACGGAGGTAGTCTGGTGCGCCCTCAGGGGGTAGCCTTGCTGGCTGACTGAGGTAGTCTGGTGCGCCCTCAGGGGTAACCCTGCGGGCTGACTGAGGTAGTCTGGTGCGCCCTAACGGGTAGCCCTGCGGGCTGACTGAGATAGTCTGGTGCGCCCTCAGGTGGTAGCCCTGTGGGCTGACTGAGGTAGTCTGGTGCGCCCTCAGGGGTAGCCCTGCGGACTGACTGAGGTAGTCTGGTGCGCCCTCAGGGTTAGCCCTGCGGGCTGACTGAGGTAGTCTGGTGCGCCCTCAGGGGGTAGCCCTGTGGGCTGACTGAGGTAGTCTGGTGCGCCCTCAGGGGTAGCCCTGCGGACTGACTGAGGTAGTCTGGTGCGCCCTCAGGGTTAGCCCTGCGAGCTGACTGAGGTAGTCTGGTGCACCCTCAGGGGTAGCCCTGCGGGCTGACTTGAGGTAGTCTGGTGCGCCCTCAGGGGGTAGCCCTGCGGGCTGACTGAGGTAGTCTGGTGCGCCCTCAGGGGGTAGCCCTGCGGGCTGACGGAGGTAGTCTGGTGCGCCCTCAGGGGGTAGCCCTGCGGGCTGACTGAGGTAGTCTGGTGCGCCCTCAGGGGTAGCCCTGCGGGCTGACTTGAGGTAGTCTGGTGCGCCCTCAGGGGGCAGCCCTGCAGGCTGACGGAGGTAGTCTGGTGCGCCCTCAGGGGGTAGCCCTGCGGGCTGACGGAGGTAGTCTGTTGCGCCCTCAGGGGGTAGCCCTGCGGGCTGACTGAGATAGTCTGGTGCGCCCTCAGGGGTAGCCTTGCGGGCTGACTGAGGTAGTCTGTTGCGCCCTCAGGGGTAGTTCTGCAGGCTGACTGAGGTAGTCTGGTGCGCCCTCAGGGGGTAGCACTGCGGGCTGACTGAGGTAGTCTGGTGCGCCCTCAGGGGTAGCCCTGCAGGCTGACTGAGGTAGTCTGGTGCGCCCTCAGGGGTAGCCCTGCAGGCTGACTGAGGTAGTCTGGTGCGCCCTCAGGGGTAGCCCTGCGGGCTGACTGAGGTAGTCTGGTGCGCCCTCAGGGGTAGCCCTGCGGGCTGACTGAGATAGTCTGGTGCGCCCTCAGGGGTAGCCCTGCGGGCTGACTGAGATAGTCTGGTGCGCCCTCAGGGGTAGCCCTGCGGGCTGACTGAGGTAGTCTGGTGCGCCCTCAGGGGGTAGCCCTGCGGGCTGACGGAGGTAGTCTGGTGCGCCCTCAGGGGGTAGCCTTGCTGGCTGACTGAGGTAGTCTGGTGCGCCCTCAGGGGTAACCCTGCGGGCTGACTGAGGTAGTCTGGTGCGCCCTCAGGGGTAGCCCTGCGGGCTGACTGAGATAGTCTGGTGCGCCCTCAGGTGGTAGCCCTGTGGGCTGACTGAGGTAGTCTGGTGCGCCCTCAGGGGTAGCCCTGCGGACTGACTGAGGTAGTCTGGTGCGCCCTCAGGGGTAGCCCTGCGGGCTGACTGAGGTAGTCTGGTGCGCCCTCAGGGGTAGCCCTGCAGGCTGACTGAGGTAGTCTGGTGCGCCCTCAGGGGTAGCCCTGCGGGCTGACTGAGGTAGTCTGGTGCGCCCTCAGGGGTAGCCCTGCGGGCTGACTGAGGTAGTCTGGTGCGCCCTCAGGGGTAGCCCTGCAGGCTGACTGAGATAGTCTGGTGCGCCCTCAGGGGTAGCCCTGCGGGCTGACTGAGATAGTCTGGTGCGCCCTCAGGGGTAGCCCTGCGGGCTGACTGAGGTAGTCTGGTGCGCCCTCAGGGGGTAGCCCTGCGGGCTGACGGAGGTAGTCTGGTGCGCCCTCAGGGGGTAGCCTTGCTGGCTGACTGAGGTAGTCTGGTGCGCCCTCAGGGGTAACCCTGCGGGCTGACTGAGGTAGTCTGGTGCGCCCTCAGGGGTAGCCCTGCGGGCTGACTGAGATAGTCTGGTGCGCCCTCAGGTGGTAGCCCTGTGGGCTGACTGAGGTAGTCTGGTGCGCCCTCAGGGGTAGCCCTGCGGACTGACTGAGGTAGTCTGGTGCGCCCTCAGGGGTAGCCCTGCGGGCTGACTGAGGTAGTCTGGTGCGCCCTCAGGGGTAGCCCTGCAGGCTGACTGAGATAGTCTGGTGCGCCCTCAGGGGTAGCCCTGCGGGCTGACTGAGATAGTCTGGTGCGCCCTCAGGGGTAGCCCTGCGGGCTGACTGAGGTAGTCTGGTGCGCCCTCAGGGGTAGCCCTGCGGGCTGACTGAGGTAGTCTGGTGCGCCCTCAGGGGGTAGCCCTGCGGGCTGACTGAGATAGTCTGGTGCGCCCTCAGGGGTAGCCCTGCGGGCTGACTGAGATAGTCTGGTGCGCCCTCAGGGGTAGCCCTGCGGGCTGATTGAGATAGTCTGGTGCGCCCTCAGGGGTAGCCCTGCGGGCTGACTGAGATAGTCTGGTGCGCCCTCAGGGGTAGCCCTGCGGGCTGACTGAGATAGTCTGGTGCGCCCTCAGGGGTAGCCCTGCGGGCTGACTGAGATAGTCTGGTGCGCCCTCAGGGGGTAGCCCTGCGGGCTGACTGAGATAGTCTGGTGCGCCCTCAGGGGTAGCCCTGCGGGCTGACTGAGATAGTCTGGTGCGCCCTCAGGGGGTAGCCCTGCGGGCTGACTGAGATAGTCTGGTGCGCCCTCAGGGGTAGCCCTGCGGGCTGACTGAGATAGTCTGGTGCGCCCTCAGGGGTAGCCCTGCGGGCTGATTGAGATAGTCTGGTGCGCCCTCAGGGGTAGCCCTGCGGGCTGACTGAGATAGTCTGGTGCGCCCTCAGGGGTAGCCCTGCGGGCTGACTGAGATAGTCTGGTGCGCCCTCAGGGGTAGCCCTGCGGGCTGACTGAGATAGTCTGGTGCGCCCTCAGGGGTAGCCCTGCGGGCTGATTGAGATAGTCTGGTGCGCCCTCAGGGGTAGCCCTGCGGGCTGACTGAGATAGTCTGGTGCGCCCTCAGGGGGTAGCCCTGCGGGCTGACTGAGATAGTCTGGTGCGCCCTCAGGGGGTAGCCCTGCGGGCTGACTGAGATAGTCTGGTGAGCCCGAAAAGAAACAGGGGTTGAGACTCGAGGGATCTGTGGCACAAACAAGGAGAGGAATGCGAAAGATGGGGGAGGGAGGAGCTGGGCAACTTATTTTACCAGCTTTGTGTGGGTTGTTTGAGCCATGGAGGGCTCTAACGGGTGGGGGGTCATACTTCATGCTGCTGAACATCATTGTTGTCTTGTGTGCAGGGTGTCTGACCCCTCCATGGGTGGGGCATACCTCACGCTGCTGAACACCATCGCCAACATCGGCTACATGGTGCCCCGCGCCCCGTTGTTCTTCCTCATCGACAAGCTGACCATCGCCAGGTATGAATGTCATCCATACCTGCTGCTTAACAGCACCAGGCTTGTGAGCAGCAAACAAGATATTGATAGCCTCCCCCTAGGTTGCCATCAAAAAGAATCCTATATCGGTAATACATCCGGCAATACATCCTGCCCAACGTCCCATTGTCGTGACCCATCGGTGAATCCTGGCATCAGGTGTACTGCCCCTGGCTGTTGTGTACTGCTGATTATGTCATCCACCAGCTGCCGTGTTGACCACTCCCCTGTGACCTGCACCTGTGACCCGGGTGTAAGTGTCCCACAGCTGATGGGATTGCCTTGCTGCCGTTGCTGGGCGTGTCCCTAGGGCCTGGCCCTGTGACCCACCCCGATGGCCTGACCCGGTGATCTGACCCCGATACAGGTGTACCGCAGCTGATGGGATCAACCTGCTGCCGCTGCTGGCCGCGTCATGCCCCAAGAAACTCAAGGACATGACCGGCCCGAGCGAGTGCGTGGCTGCGGGCGGCAGCTGCTCGCTAGCTTCCGACGGCTTCTACATCATTAGCTGGGCGTGCCTGCTGGTGGGCACGGGGCTGGGCCTGACGTACCTGAGGCTGCTGCCGACGCTGATCCACCTGCCGCTGTCAAGTTGGAGGGCCGCGAGGCGGGTGTAGGGGGCACATATATAGTGCAGAGACAGAGGGAGAGATGAGGCCGCTTGAGGTGAATGGAGCCACGCGGGCTGTGCCCAAGGCTCGCAGCTGTCGAGTTGGCAGGCTGTCAGGAGGGTGTAGCGGGAGGATGTGTATGTATAGCGCAGTGCCCTCGCAGGGCAAGTGCTTTTGAATAGGATGTTTGAGATGAGGCAGTCAAGAGGTGGACAGAGCTGTGCGTGCTCTGCCCAGGGCCTGGCTGTCGAGTTGGCGAGCTGCGAGGAGGTTGTTAGGGGATGTAGTGCAGGGTGCGTTGGGAGGGCGGGGCAGCAGAAGGCCATTTGAACTAGGGTGGCTGAAGGTAGATATCTGATGGAACTGCATGTACTTTTACCTGGGCCCAGCTTCTTCTTCTGTGATGTATCTTCCAGTGGTGAACCACCTCAGTATCTCGTTGCAACAGGTCCCATGTTTGATGTATTTCTTGTTGACCCTTGTGGAGGAGTTGACACCTGGAAAATCCGCTTTCCCTTTTTTGGGGGGGGGGGGTAGTATCCTTGTCCTCGGCCTTCCTCTATTTGTTTCTTCCCACTTGCCTGAAGTGTCCTTTTCTCAAAACCAGATAGAAACAGTTGGGCGCATCGTTGTGAGCAAGGCCCAGAAGTGTCATTCACCTGGAGTGTTATTCACCTAGAAGTGTCATTCACCTGGGAAATCAGTTGACCTGGAAGATGCACATCGAAGATGTGTCTGGGCACATCTTTGATGCGCATGGATGACGCACTGATATGGATGACGCACTGATATGGATGACGCACTGATATGGGGGCACCGGTCCGGTCCAATCACCACACGGTTTATGATGGTGTGACAGGACTGAACTAGGAAAAGACAGTGCCCGTGTCAATCGAACGACGTGGGTGGAGGTGCTGAGGCTCGGGTTATGGCCTGGATGAATGATCGCTATTCTTCAGTGGCATACTGGCGTTTCTATGATCAAGATATAAAGGAACTGTATAGATCAGACCCCATGTTAAATTATATCGCAGGTGTAGGAGGAGAGAATGGTATACCGCATGCGCATGGTCCAGGCCGGGCTTTTGGCAATTGTCCTGGTGTGTACTGAGGTATACTCTCGCTTTACCAGACATATTTGAACTATCCCATGTATCTCACTCGTATTGGGGACCGTTTGTTCGGGGCTTCTGGATGGTTTCAACCTTGTATGGTCCGGTTTGCAGGCACCACCCCATTCTTAAAATCCTATGCCGCTCTGGACTGATCTCACATTTTAGATCGGCGAGTTGTGGCAGAGCCTCATGGACCCTTTCAGCATCATGGCGTCATAGAAGACACAGGTTCCATTCCAGGCTTTGCCACAAAAACCAAATGCAGGGCCACACCATTACCACACCTAGTCAGACCTGTTATTTATGGAATTCGTGTTTGTCCAGCCGTACATGAAGATAAAACATGCAAAGGAAAGTGTGCCACTTCAACATGACAAGCAACAGCAGCTCTGAAGTTGTGGTCCAGGAGCATGAATACTGATGTTATGCCCTTAATCTCTGGCTTCACAAAAAGCATTAAATCATCCACTGAGCATTAAAACATGTCAAATTAAAACAAAAGCGAGGAGCAGCCACCAGAACCCCAGCGAATTTTCTCAGGAGGGAATGAAGTACCTGCATGAAACCACCCATGAGTGCACTACTTCCATCACTCTGTCACCACTGCACCTCAAGTGAAACTGCCCGCTCTCCAATAGGGCACCTGCTGCTGCTGGCAACAGAGCGCCATCATACCAAGTTTTCATAGATGCTGAGCACCCCGCTAAAGCCTGCCACCAGGAACAGCGCACCATGCAGCACACCTGGGGCAGGCTGGCGCCACACAGGCGGAGTAGCAACTGCAGCTGCAGCTGCAACAGGAACAACATGAGGGGGGGGAGGCTGGAGGCTTGGGGGGGAAGGCTGGAGGTATCTGCTTGAGGAGCTCGTTTCGGCAGTGGGCCAGCCCGTGCTCTGCGCCTGCCTGTGCTGCTGTCGCCAGCAGCTGCGTGGCGCTAGCAGGGCCACCGTCACCGCCGTCTCGTCGGTTTCAAAAGCCTCCCAGTCGTAGTTCTTGTTCCTGGGCTTGGGGCATGGCGACGTAGCCGAGCTGACATCCGCAGCTTGAGCCGCAGCGGAGAAAGTAGAAGGTGGCTGCGCCGCCGGAGGAGCAGGGAAGGAGGCGTTGTAGGTGGGACCTGATACCGCTTGGATCAGAAGCCGCGCTATCTGAGTTCTCAGATAGCGCGGCTTGCTAGGGCCGGCTGCCGAAAGCAGGAAGGGTGCTAACTCTCATCCTGTCATCCTTAGCTTGGATCAGAACATGATTTACACAGAAAAACCAAGCAGAGCTCGCGCATACCCATGTTCTTACGGTTATCGTGATCAAATTCGTCATTTTTAGCAGTTGGGAAATTTTTCAAAACCACAACCCGTGCACGCCTTGAGTAGCTCAGTTTGAGAATCTACCATTCACTGCCGACACTCACTGGCCGGTTGCTGCAGCAATGCAGGAATCACTGGATTGGCGGTGAAGTCATTGGGCGATCCAGATGTTGCATACACGCACCCTCCTGCCCTGCTGGATTACTGGCACTCCACCAACAATCGGCGACAAAGCCACATGGACATGCAGCTGCTGCTGGAACCAACTGACACTCAAATGCACACCTACCTGACGTTCCAAGGGCAGAAAACTGTCCCAAATGAACACGCGTCCGTCCTCATCCCCACATAGCAGCTGCTGCCCTGATTCCGAAACCGAGGCGCGCACCAGCGCCGACTTTGCCTGACGACGCCAACAAGTGGAGCATCTTCATTGTTCGCCCCCAAGGCAAGCTAGGCAAAAGCTAGGCAGCTTCACGTGTATCGAGCGAAGCAAGGTGGAAGACAATCCAGCAGCTTCTTTGACTCATGGAAAAACGAAAGCAACAGGACAGCGGCTGGGATTTTTGAATGTGAAATGCTCATCATGGTCGAACCTTGTGTAAAGCCACATCTAGGTTATTGCCCAGTGTTTAGTATGACAGAACCAGTGCCCAAACTGCCCACTAGAGCTTATCACCGTGTGCCCCTTGTATTTGCATTGTTGTGCGTATCCTTGATACCTTCGTATTCTGTTCAGAGCAAAGCAGGTATGAGGGAGACAAAAAGTTACAGTGGCTTGACGACGAGGCTCTCAGGTGACATACTGACAGGACAGGATCAAGATCAGGATTAAGATCAAGATCAAATTCGAAATCAAGATCAGGATTGGAACAAGGGAGGATAATGCTATTTGTGTGTGAATGTGAAACCAACACACCAGTAAATTCTTCCGACACGTCAAAGGGATGCACTGGCATTAACGGCACAAAGCACAGAGCACGGGGCACGGGGCACATGGAGCACAGGGCACTGGGCACATAGCACATGACACAGAGCACAGAGAATAGGGCACATAGCACATAGCACATACCACAAGGCACAAGGCACAAGGCACAAGGCACATGGCACAAGGCACAGGGCACAAGGCACAAGGCACAGAGCACATGGAGCACATGGAGCACATGGAGCAAATGGAGGACAGAGCACAAGGCACAGGGCACATGGCACAAGGCACAAGGCACATGGCACAGAGCACATGGGGCACAAGGCACAGGGCACAGGGCACAGGGCTAGGGCTAGGGCTGGCTCATGCCGTACTTCCTGATGCTGCATACGCCATACACACCGTACATACGTAGGTCGTAGATGACCTTTTCCCCCAGGGATTTTTAGACCAAGGCTAAAGCCCCTCTAAACCATCAGAAAGTGGTGTCTCTTCAACCCTTACATTGTGGGAACCCATTGCAATGAAAATATAGCAAAATAAAGGATTCAGCCTCGTTACATTCATCAAATTAGTCCCATGCAACATGCGGCCATGCGGCCATGCGGCCATGCGCCCATGCGGCCATGCGGCCACGCACATGCCCATGTGGCCATGCACATCAAGCTTTGCATTCAATCAACATTTTTATAGGGATAACGTCACGGCAACGTTAGCAACCATTGAACTCACTGTTGACAAGTCATCTCAATAGAATAAGCACAGAGCACGGGAGTCTATTCCGCTGTCCGCTAGCATTCATACACTTCCTCGGATCACCGAGAGCGCCACCTCCTCATCCTCATCTATACTACGGTATCTTGTTGTTTCCTCGGATGAAAGCTTGATTCTCAGCTGTCGAGATGGACATTGGAGGCGCATTCCTTGCATTGCAGCGCGGCAATCCAACTGCCCTCTGAACGAGGGAGCTTCACGACATTGAGCGAGTCGGGGTCGAAGTGCTAGCCACTGATTTATTGAACTTCAGGGGTGGGAGGGTCGTCCTGGAGACCCCCCGCAACGTGTGTTTCATCGTCCGACATGTGATCATATTGTGAGGCTGAGCGCTGTTAGAATACTGTCGATAATACGCTAAATGGCGATAATACGATATACTGTAGGTCGAGTTCAATACGGCGTACATACCATACATACCGTACATACGTATTTAGTATTTCTACAGCCACCGCCAGCCCTACACATGGCACATGGATCACATGGATCACATGGGGCATGTGCTCCATGTGCTCTGTGCCATGTGCCATGTGCCCCATGTGCCCCATGTGATCCATGTGCTCCATGTGCCCCAAATGTGCCCCATGTGCTCCATGTGCTCCATGTGCTCCATGTGCCTCATGTGCTCCATGTGCCCCATGTGCCCCATGTGTTCCATGTGCCCCATGTGCCCCATGTAACCCCAGGTGCCCCATGTGCTCCATGAGCCATAAGACAGGGAGCACATGAAGCACATGGAGCACATGGGGCACATGGGGTACATGGGGCACATGGAGCACATGGAGCACATGCAGCACATGCAGCACATGGAGCACATGGGACAAAGCACAAGGCACATGGCACATGGAGCACATGGAGCACATGGAGCATATGGAGCACATGGAGCACATATCACAAGGCTCATGGCACAGAGCACAGAGCACAGCGCACAGGGCACAAGGTACAAGGCACATGGCACAAAGCACATGGGACACAAGGCACAAGGCACAGGGCACAAGCCACAAGGCACATGCATGGATCACATGGAGCACATGGGGCATATAGGACATGTGCTCCATGTGATCTGTGCAATGTGCCCCATGTGCCTATGTGCCCCATGTGCATCATGTGCATCATGTGCATCATGTGCTCCATGTGCCACATGTGCTCCCTATGCTCCATGTGCCCCATGCGCCCCATGCACCCCATGCGCCCCATGTTCCCTTTGCACATGGAGCACATAGAGCACATAAGGGCATAAGGCACATGTGGCACATGGAGCACATGAAGCACATTGCACAGAGCACATGGAGCACATGGAACACATGGAGCACATGGAGCACAGGGGGCACAGGGGGCACATGGAGCACATGGGGCACAAGGAGCACATGGAGCACATGGAGCATATGGGGCACAGGGGGCACAGGGGGCATTGGGCACAGGGCACAGGGCACAGGGCTTTGGGCCCAAGGCACAGGGAGTTGAGCGCAAGGCAGAGGGCACAGAGCAGATGCTCTTCACTATGTGCTTGGGGCGTAAAGCTGGCATCATACCACCGCACACCACGGCATGATTGTGCTCCGTTCCTCATGGTCCCTACAAGACCGCCTCGCACCGGTGTTTCCTTGTTCGACGCATTGCCACAATATTGCAGGTACCTGCCAGCCTCAAGCCGAATGCCCCACGTGTAGCCTTTCGACGCTGCTTGGGCCTTCTGCGGCCTTCCGCAGACACAGACTCGTGGCCCCAAAACACCATAAAATCCGTGTTTTGTGAGGACCCAAGCTTGGAAACGTCCAGCTTGCTCCGCAGTTCGTTACTCCCTCCTCAAGTACGTTTCCCAAACCTTCATTCATGCCTAGCAGTTGAGCCATGGATCCAGGATCCATGGATCAAGTTCCAGGCACCTACGGTGAGCAGAAGCATCTGCTGACAACTGCTGACATATCGAGGCAGCTCCCAGAAACTAGCAAAACTCTGAATGGAGCTGTCAGTCATCTCAGTCTTGCCAGTTACCTTGAGTCTGCTGATGTCACCACCAGCGACCGGGGGGGCCTGAGGAAGGGCTTGCCAGTTACCTTGAGTCTGCTGATGTCACCACCAGCGACCGGGGGGGCCTGAGGAAGGGCTTGCCAGTTACCTTGAGTCTGCTGATGTCACCACCAGCGACCGGGGGGGCCTGAGGAAGGGCTTGCCAGTAACCTTGAGTCTGCTGATGTCACCACCAGCGACCGGGGGGGCCTGAGGAAGGGCTTGCCAGTTACCTTGAGTCTGCTGATGTCACCACCAGCGACCGGGGGGGCCTGAGGAAGGGCTTGCCAGTTACCTTGAGTCTGCTGATGTCACCACCAGCGACCGGGGGGGCCTGAGGAAGGGCTTGCCAGTTACCTTGAGTCTGCTGATGTCACCACCAGCGACCGGGGGGGCCTGAGGAAGGGCTTGCCAGTTACCTTGAGTCTGCTGATGTCACCACCAGCGACCGGGGGGGCCTGAGGAAGGGCTTGCCAGTTACCTTGAGTCTGCTGATGTCACCACCAGCGACCGGGGGGGCCTGAGGAAGGGCTTGCCAGTTACCTTGAGTCTGCTGATGTCACCACCAGCGACCGGGGGGCCTGAGGAAGGGCTTGCCAGTTACCTTGAGTCTGCGGAGGTCACTACCAGGGCGTCATTTGGTGGTAGGATCAACAGACCCGTGATGCGGCTGCCGGATGCCCCCGAGCTTGCGTTGATATCCTTGACGTCCAGCTGTCGGTCAGGGTTTAAGGTTAAGGGTTAAGGGTTTAGGGTTTAGAGGCAGGAGGGGTGGGCAGGGTTCGGCGGCAGGAGGGTGGGCAGAGATCAGATGCAGAGCTTGGGTGCATATCCTTGACGTCCAGCTGCCCAGCGAGAGCAAGCAACCGGGTTAGAGTAGCATGAGGGTCTAGAATAGGGTTGAGGCCATGGGGATCAGGTTACAGACGTCAGGAAGCAGGACTCAGTTGGTACAATAGTGTTGGGTGGAACTGGGAGTATGCATGCCTATGTTGTATTCATTCGAAGGCAGGGGGGGCATGGGCAGGGTTTAGGCGGCGGGGGGATGGGAGCAGGGTTGGGCGGCAGGTGGGTGGGTGGGCAGGGTGTAGGCGGGAGGGTGGGTAGGCAGGGTTAAGGCGGCGGGGTGGGTGGGCAAGCAGTGATACATGAGTGTGCGCCAAGCTACCCGAGGGCCACCGTTGGGAGGCCACCATGGGGCCAATGGGGACCAAACCATGACCGGCATACAAACGGTGGACCCATCCGTAAGGCTTGTTGCACCAACCTCCCTCGACCGCAAGCCATCACATAGCGAAAGCGCGCTCAAGGAAGCATTGGCATGGGGCATTACCTGGGCAACGTATTGCAGCTTCTCGGCTCCGCACTGATGCCCGCTGTCCAGATCAAACAGGCCCAGCCCTTCCTTGCCAGCGTCTGCATGCCGACCCCTGCTATTGGCACATGCAGCCACGGAGGAAGGGCTGGCAAGCTTCTGAAGCTTGTCAGTGGAGGCCGTCTGCACCGTAGCAGCATTCGGGGCTTTGTAGAACCTGCAACACATATTTTCCATGTTAACGCTTTTTCCGTCTTCATGCTGTTGTTTGCGGATCCCATGGCTTAGGGTTCCGTTTCCCCTTTCTTCATGCCTTGGATTCCACAGCCAGAGAGGTTCCACCTGCCGGTGTCCCACGGGTGGGCTGCGTCGTGGTTGATGGTAACAGGCAGTGTTTCAGTTTTCGGCTACAAGGCCATCTTCGGCAGGCTGCCCCAACTGCCCGTTTGAGACCAAACCTGGACCGACCTATGACTGGTGGCCAAGGCAGCAAGGCTGGCCACAAATGGGGTCTCCGGCCCACGGCCGGAGAGTAGCTGACATATAGCTGAGTCACGAAATAATAAACACTGCTGACCGTGAGCAAGGACTCGGGGCCCATGTCGGCAGCATGGCCAGGATCGCCATGCGCTGTGCACGTGCTTCTTCACTTCTCTTTTTTCCTCATGTCAAATGAAAGTGGGGGTGCCAGAAGAAGACATCTTTTCGAGTTTGAGCCAGTGGGGGGGTCTGTTCGGCTGGGGTCACCTCTGGGTACCGATGACGAGGCTATGCCCGCCCGCTATGAATTTTGATGGGAGAACGGGGATGGGCAGCTGGCCTTCAGCATGTTCCAAGTTTTGCTTGTTTTATTCATCCAGGCAAAACATGTTGTGGTCCCACTTGTAACCACTTTTAGGTTTGACCTACAAGCGGGCTGCCTGAAATGAAGACTTGAGGGAGTAACAGGGCTGGGTAGCCGGCTCAAAGCATGTTCCATGTTCCACTTGTTTCTTTTTCTGTCCATGAAAATAAAATAGGACAGAACTGGTACTGTGCAATTAACTCCAGAAGGTTCACTTCTTCGATTTGTCCACGCAAGCAAATTAGTTTCCCCACCTGCAGACTCCTTTTAGGGTGCCCACAACGAGGCTGTTCCCGCCTGCCATAAAGTCGACCGCCGTCACCATGTCCTGTAGTACCGCAGCGCTAGCAACAGGGGTACTGCCTGAAAGACAGTCCCAGAGCCTCACCCTGCCAGGAGGGACAGAGGGTGTTACGCATGGTCTCAGCTGGATCCTCGGTTGAATCAGTTGGATCAGTCGAAACAGTTGAATCAGCTGGATCCTCGGTTGAATCAGTTGGATCTGTTGCACCTGCTTGGAATTGGATGAGATGGATCCTTGGTTGGAATCAGGTGGGTCATTTAAATCTGCTTGGATCCGGATCTGCTTGTATTTGGATCATTCGGATCTTCTCGGATTTGGATATGCTTGGATCCGGATATGTTGGATCTTCACTTGGATCGGCCTGCCTTGTTGATACCTGCCCTGCTCACAATGGGTCGTAAATGGAAGCAGCTCCAGGACCCACATGTTTCAAATCTGAACGATATGCCTCTCTCACCTGATCTCCCTGTCCATGTCACACTCCGTTGTCCCCCACCCTATCCGCCCCTGAATGGCACGTCTGCCCCAATTTATATTTAGAGGCTGCAATGGCCAGCTGGCTTATCAAATACATTTGAAGGCAATTGCTTCTACCTGCCTTGCTCAAAGCTGTTGTTAAATGGGAGCCACCCTGGGACTTCTAAGTTGGAATTTTAAAGGGCATGTCCCCCACCTCACTTTCCACAACACAGATTAATCACAGATGCTGCGATTTCAGATAGTCGTTTTTTAAAGGTTGGAGGGGAAGGCTGTCAATGGCCACAATCACACATTTATATTCCATTCAAACCTGAATGGCATGCCCGCCCTGTACCTGCCATCAGCGCAGCCTGTTGCAAAGAGGGCCGAGGTCGAGGGGCTGAAACGCACCGACGTCACGAAATCCGGGTGGGCGAACTCCCGCAGGCAACCAGACTCCTGCATGTGCCACAGCCGCACAGTCCTGCAAAGAAATCCAGGATGCAACATATTTTTGAATTTCGAGTTCGAATCGAGGTAGCCAGCATAGATCCAGCCACCTCTGTCCACAGCAACACCACGCCCCTTGAGCACCATAAATCCACATTCCACAGCCTTCCTTCCCCAACCCCTCACCCAGGGCCAATACTTGAGCTACAGAAGATGCACACACAGAAGCAATTCACAGTGGTGAGGACTCAAATTCGAAAATGCCCGGCCTGCCCTTCAGTTTTAGGTTCATAGAGTTCAAAGGTCCTTTAGGTTTATGGTTTGTGGATTATGGGCCCTTAGGTTGAGCGTTTAGGGTCCTTAAGGTTACAGGTTCATGGGTATGTTATTGACTCCCTACTTGACCCTGTGTTTTCAAGGGTTAAGGGTTTAATTGAATCCCTAGTTGACCCTGTCTCCCAGCTAGCACGTGCAGTCGTGCACACTCCCATCTTCAGGCGCTGAGCGGGGTCTCACCGAACCTCAAGGACAGATCCATCATAAGCACCTCGACCCTGCCTCCTTCCCAACGCATGCAGTCATGCACGCACCCATCCACAGAGGCACTAAGCAGCATCTCCCCCCGGCTCCAAGACAGATCCAACACGTCCTCCGAATGCCCCAGAAACACGCGCGAAGGCTCCAGATCCACAACTGGAGCCATCTCGATGAGATGGACCTGCGAGGAGCCCTCGTCGCTGCCTGGGGGCGTGCCATCAGTCAATCCCGCCACCAGCCCTAAGGTCAGGTCACTGCCCGTGGAGGCAGCGGTAGGTAGCCGCCGGACCAAGGCAGGGGCGGGAGAAGCAGGGCAGCCGGCTGCAGCAGCCATTCCCAGGGGTGTGCAGGGTCCGATCAGGGGACTAGCCGGAAAGGCAGCGGTTGGCTGCCGGGCCGGCCCAGGGGTGGGAGAAGCGGGGCGGACGGAGGCGGCTGCATTCTCCAGGGGGGAGCAGCCAGCAGTCGCCTTGGAGGAAAGTGTGCATTGAGGCGGCATTGTGTGGCTGGAGAACTGGTTCCAAGTCTGCAGGTTCTGCACTCCGGCTTCACCCCTCGGCCGTTTCTCTACCCCTCTGTCAGGACTTGACAAGGAGGAGGGGGTAGTGCTGCCACACGCCGCTTCTCGAGCAAACTGAGCACAAATCATATCGTGGGTAAAAACAGCATCGGAGGCAGGCTCAGGCACATGAATGTTCAAGGCGGTTTTGATGCACATGTTTGCATATTTATTTATTTATTTATTTGATGTTCGGTAGGAGGCTCATGCGCATGTGCAGGTTGCGGGTCCGGGCTAGAGGGTTCAGGCATGGTGTTGATTTTAGTGCTGTGCAATTGCGCCATAATCCAGAAAAGTGAGTACTTACGGTCCCTGACTGGTAAAAGTAGCTGAATTGGCCATGGACTTACTGAGACAGAAACTCAGCTACATAATTCAGCCACTCATAAGACCGTAATTGGCACAGCACTGGTTGATTTACAGTCTGCTGCAAGGGCAACCTCTGATCGGGGGGGGGAGTCACATCCTGATCTCCATTTCCTCTATCGAAGGCAGAGAAACAGCTGAGCCGGCCTATACGTTCCCTCCGGCGTGGAGGTCAAGGAGTTAACCTAACCTTAAACCCTCAACCCTCAACAGAGGTTGAGAGGGGAGGGTAGGAAGGCAGCTGCACTAACCCCTTACCCGGATCGGCAGGGAGAAAGTAGCTTCAGGCTGGCTAGCTGAGTGCCACAATGCCGCATACTACGACACAGCATACCATGCCCAGAAAAACGAGGTTTGCACTTTGCAGACATGAGATGGAGGATTAAGGTGACCCTTTTTTGAGCACAGAGAGAGACAGGTGCAATTTGTAAATGCAAATCTTGCTTGCTTGTCATTCTACCAGCCATCACGTGTCCTTCATCGTCTCAATCACGTGCTCCGCCGATTCAAACAGCTTGCTCCTTTTTGCAACGTTCTGCAACATTCCGGGAAGCAAATCATGACAGCAAACTCTTCAACACCAAAAACATACAAACACCTAAAAACATCGTCACAGGCCTGCCATTGGCCTGCCGATAGCTATCCAAAGTAACTGTTTAAGAATTCCCCTCCATATCCACTTTTGGCCCAGTTTCCCCCACAAGAAATCCTGAAACGTTGCCACAAGGCCCTTCCAACAAACATTATTACTGCAACACATCCACCCCATGCCGAAGGAGCGGGCTAAATTGCAAAATCACGCAGCAAGCACATGCGTAAGCCAACCGCATATACTGGCACATAGATTGAAGGTTTAGAGTTGAGGATTCAGGGTTAAGCCTGAACCCCAAATCCTGAACCCTACATGCAACATGGTGCATGCTGTCCTGACACTCGTGCCATGAAGACAATGGGGAAATGCATCCATGGTGCCCATTTGCGATACCGAGGCATGGACCTAAAGCAGAGGTCCTGCTTAGGCACAGCAAAGCCATATATACTATATAGGAGAAGGGACACACACGCACACCTGAGCCGTGGCCGCCGTTGCTGCCGCAGCATCAAAGCTGAACATCGAGGAAAGGCCTTGGCTGCGACAGGACCATAGGGGTCTCGAGTCAGCGGGACGTGTGCGCGTGGGCAGGGTCAAGGGCGAGGAAGGGGCCGATAAGGGGCGAGATAAATGCTACGAGTCCAGGGCTCCATGCAGCCTATGTGGGACTTTTTTTATTCACCGTCTCCCCACACTCCGACCCCGCGTCCCTATCCACCCACCTGCCCTTTGTGGGCGCAGCGCTGCTGTCTTTAGGCTGCAGCAAGCGCCACACGCGGACCACGCAGTCCTGCCCCCCCGTCGCGAGCAGCCTGCCCCCCTCATGCAGCGCAGCCGCCCACACCGCACCGTCATGCGCCCGCAGCTGCTGCACGAGGCGCACCTGAATGAACGGAGACCGGGAAGTGGGGGAGCGTGTACCAAAGGTGTTGGAAGTACCTCGGCAACACAATGGGACGGACAGCATGCATGCGGGGTCTTTAATGACACCATCCATATACCTGATGAAACAAGGGTTCAGGGTTTAGGGTTTAGGATTAAGGGTTCCGGGTTTAGGGTTTAGGGCTACAAGTTATTGAAAGAGGGCAGATAGCCACGCACGCACCCAAGATGCGGCTGCCCAAGGGCTCAGGTTTTAGGGTTGTCAATTTACCATACCACACATACAAGACACTGCTATACATTATTGTTAGAGAGAAGACAGTCATGTATACAGCCAACATGCAGCCACCACGGGGCCTGGTCTGGGGTTCACGACTTCAAAACATAAACGAGAACCACCTAGAGTGCTGTGGGGTCCACCTTGCACCCCTACACCCGGAGTGTTCTTGGATCCACCCTCAAGCCCCCCCCTCCCCACACTTCTCCAACCAAGATACTGTTGGGACCACCTAGAGTGCTGTGGGGTCGTCCCTACAACCTGCCATCCAATATGCCCTCCTAAGCCCTCATTAGCTCAAAAACAAAAAAGAAAACATAATAATGGCGTAAAAGAGGAGCCCTCTAAAAGCACCCTGGTTTTTTAACTTAGTCACGGCTAGGCACCCGTCTAGCCCAAGTAACCAAGTACCAGATAGCAGCTAGCACACCTTGCCTAGCTTGGCTGGCGCAGTGCCGATGCTTGAGCCGGAGCCCCTGTTGTTCAGCACACAAACTGGCCGGCCGAGTGGTCTTGGAGTCAGGCCAGAGCTGGGGAGGGTAACGAGAGGCTCGGCGGGCAAGTCTCCAGCAACTGTCCCCTCAAAGGAATGGAGGGCGGATCTGGCAGCCAGCTCGTCCTTGGCAGCCTGCAGGTAAGCGACACAGGGACCCGTAATACTTTTCTTGCCCGGCTACTCTTTAGCCACAGTTCAGCTACCTCCTGGGCCTCATGTGCAGCCTGCCAGGCTGCTTGGGCCTGCAGGCTGGTCAAGGTTTGGCCTCAATTAAGCCTCTGGCGGCCGCTGATCGGCCCACAGAAATGAAATGGAAGCCGAAGGAAGAAACTCAGCTGTGGATCTGTGCAGGACAGTGGGCCGCAGCAGTTGTCTGGGGCAAGTCATCGCGGTTCATGGGCCAAGCATTAGAGCCCAGAGTGTGTAGTAGTGATAAGAGGCAGCTTTTCAAGGAAAGAGCCGCAGCATCTTCTTTCCTATCCACAAGATGAGCTCTGCCCCTGCTCCTGCCCCTGCCCCTATTTCTGCCTGTTTCGTTGGCCCTGTCCCAAAACCCCTGCCAATGCCCATGCTCCTTCTCCTGCCTCTCTCCCTAGTCCCTACCCATTTTTGGTGGTCCTAACTCAGTGTCCCTGCTCCTGCCCCTACCCCTGCCTATGTCACCTTGCCATCTACCAGAGAGCATGACCGAGCTGATGCCTCCCCCCCCCCCCCACCCTCTCACCCCCCCTATTTCGCTGGCCCTGCTCCTGCCCTTGCCCCTGCCTGTCTGACCTTGCCGTCTACCAGGGATCATGACCGAGATGATGCCTCGTCCGCTGCCGTCCCCTCCCAGCACCTCCCCCTTCCCCTGCCTGTGTGACCTTGCCTTCTACCAGGGAGCATGACCCAGCTGATGCCTCATTCACTCCCGGCCCCTCCCTGCACCTCCCCTTTCCCATGCCTGTTGGACCTTGCCTACTTGCAGGGAGCACCACCGGGCTCATGCCTCATTCACAGCTAGCACCTCATGTTTCTAGCCTCCTGCTAGCACCTCACTGATTTCATTTACCTCAACCACGTCCTCCTGGTCGCTGTCTTCTGCCCTGATCCTGTCCCTTGCAATTTGACGCCTGAGGTTGGTGTCTCCGATCTGTAGCGGGACAGGGCAGGTGTGGAACGGTGCATACTCGCTGGGCCCAGCGTGATGCTCCGCCGCGTGGGGCTGGTGGGGGGTGGGCAAGCTTAAATCCAGCTACCAGGAACAGCCTGGGCCATGGTGCACCCCATGTCGCCCTCCAGGAGACCAGGACAGGACAGGGCAGACAGGGGGCGCTAATGCACTGCAGGGGGAATCGTGCATTCATACATGCTCGCATATGCTCATAAATGCACACACTACTCATACATGCTCATGAAAGCTCACAAATGCTCGTAAATGCTCGTACATGCTCACAAATGCTCATACATGCTCGTAAATGCTCGTACATGCTCGTACATGCTCGTACATGCTCACAAATGCTCGTAAATGCTCGTACATGCTCGTACGTGCTCACAAATGCTCACAAATGCTCACAAATGCTCGTAAATGCTCGTACATGCTCGTACATGCTCACAAATGCTCACAAATGCTCACAAATGCTCGTACATGCTCGTACATGCTCGTACATGCTCGTACATGCTCACAAATGCTCACAAATGCTCATAAATGCTCGTGCGCCACCAGTATTGCGGAACAAGACCTGGCATCTCCTGATGTCTGCACTCATGTGATATTACAGCGCACAGAATATTTAGGGACCGATCAGTCAGCCCAGGGGTGACTGCCCAACGACCAGGCAAAGGTGCTCTACTATTCATGCTGAAATAAACCTTGGTGCAGCAACACCCCCCTGTTGAGACGTTATCTCGCACTAGCCGGCGTCATGGCTTAAGGCTCAGGGACTCACCAGTTTCTTCTCGACTGAATCTTGGATGGTGTCGAGCGTGTGCTTTGTCGAGGAGATGGTGGCCTGGGCCCTGTGGGATCAAGGGTGAGGGCTAAGAGTGAGGGAGAGAGCTGAGGTTGAGTATTCACATTCTATTGTAGGGGCAGGGTCAGTTGTGACTGGTGTGGGAGGTATTGCACCACAAGCTTTATCTACCCAGCTTGCGCGCACCATCTTGACAGTTTTTTCTTGCTCTTCCGCCAGCCGAATTCGATGGAGGGCATCTGGGGGGCGCCTGAGGCCTGCGATCAAGGCAAGGCAGGGTGATCACGCCTGGCTTCAAGTGTTCCTCGGCAGGCACAACCTCGTGGATTCACAGATCCAGATGCTCAGATCATGGATCCGGATACTTGGATATGGGGGGAAGTGACCACCCTCCAGATCCCGTGACGTGATAGCTACCACTGCCTGGATTGTACAGCCACTCCCATGCTCCATTGCCTTGAGGCGTGATGGTGGAAATCTCGAGTTTCAAATTTCCAAGTGAGCATTCCCGCCTGGAGCCGTATCCGTACCCCTTCTGATCCAATCCAGGATCCTGTTCTGTAAGTTCCAGCAGTCACTCATGGGGCCTGGAATTGATAGGGCCAGATATTTGTATATTTCCTGCATCAGGGCCAGTGAAAGGTCCCCACGGTGAAGGGGCAGCGCAGCCTGATTGGAGCCCAAGGTCACATCCACAGCATACTGGCAGGAACCAACATTCATCTAGTCCTTTCAGGTGGCGCGAAGGACAACCACTGGTGGAGTGGTTTGTGCCACATGAAAGTCTTATTTTTTCGTTAACACAAAATGGTCCAGGCTTGCATTGCTGTCACTGCCCCCCTGGCCTGGCAAGCTGCACCTGGTAGTAGTAATCATACCTACCTCTTTGAGTCAGCGTCCTGCAACCGATTTCTTGAAAAATAGCTGCGAGAGCATGGACCTATCTGGCTAGGCCTCCGATTCAGTCTCGACACACTCAGGCCCCCCTGCCAAGAACAGTGATGGTCATACGGTCCCGTGTGACGTTCTTTTATCCATACGAAGCCCTGTATGGATATTTCACTTACTTACAGTCATACGGTCCCCAGGGCAAAATGTGGGGAAAGAGTGACGAGTTCCTATTTTTTTCTCGCCGCCTTCGTGACACGCTGTGCACCCCGCCTGGGCGTTGTAATCATGGCATAGATTAAAATTTGATTTAAGATACAGGTTATGAAAACAGGTTTCCTAGCTAGTTTTCGGGGGCTGCACTCCCGAACCCCCATTTTCTATTTTTTTGCACCACCATATGGATTTAAAAAACTAATAACATACAGTCAACATCCATACGGTGTATGGATACGGATACGCGTATGACCATCACTGGCCAAGACCCCTGTTTCGTTTCCTGTCTAGGCCCCTGTTTCATTCCCTCACCACTGAGGTCCCTCATCCATTCCCTTACGACCAGGCAGGACCCCGTTCCATGCCCTCACCGTGGGAGCGTCGTTGGATCTAGCAGATCCCCGGCCACCCGTCACTGCCGGTAACTGGCCCAGAGCTGTGACGCTGGCTGTTCGATTCGCAGCATGGCCACCCCGCTCTTCCTGCATCAGGCTGGAAGCCAATGGCATGCAGACAATGCAGTCCTTAGTTGTCTATTGGGCGGCTGATCGCCTGCGGATCATGGACTGCATGTGGAGAAACTACGACACTGGGGGTCAGTCAGTCGTGAACACATGCATGCAAATGGGGAATTTGAAACCACGTCAACTGACCGTGTGAGACGGCAAACTAGCCTAGACAATCAGGCTTGAACGCCTGTGGGTGATTTGAAACTATGCCAACAGATAATCAGTCAGGCAAGGGTCAGTGGGGGGGAATGAACTTGAGAGGACCAAAATATGTGGGTTGCTTGCAGAGAACTGGGAGCTGAACGTGAATGCCGAACCGGAGCAAAATCAAAATACCCCCTAAGACCCTGATTGCTTGTGTGGTTGGGGACAACATTGACTGCTTGATGGCAGGCTTAGTCCAGGGACATGCTGCCAGAGTTTCAAGAATGGAGAGGCAACCAGGCTGTCCAGGGCTCCAAGAATATAGAGTTCCTTATTTACCTTTTGGTTAGTTCTAGCCCCTGGTTCTAGTCAGATCATGTGTTTTTTCGAGGACTAGGGTTTGTGTAGCAGGCAGCTGCTGAGTGAGTGCTGTCCGCCCAGTCATCCAAGCATGCTGGTTGATCAGCTGATCACCGCCCTCCTGACGACCTCAAATTGAAGATAACGTGGGTCTGATATTAAGTGCGAGGCGAACGCGGTGAGGAGAATGGCAGCGTGCACTCCGGGGGATGAACGAGCAGAGGTATCGCCGTACAGGCAGGGCGAAAGGGTGGACTGGATGTCCGGTGCTGGATGTCGACGATCGATTGATTGATAGACGGCATTCAATTTGTCGTACTTCACGAGTCGTGCGCTCGAAATCAAGGACTCGATGTGTAGCCTTCCCTCGAGCCGCGGCACTGGTGTGCATTGTGTGCTTCATTTGCGTACACATGCCATGCAGAGGTTGAGAGATCGAGCCCGCAACTGTATCTTCTCTCTCCCCCCGCCGGGTTTCATGTTCCTGTCCCCTCACATAGGGGGATGGCATGGCTGCACCATGGCCCAGGCTGTGCTTGGTGGCTGGAATTGAGCCTAGTCATTCCCTACCAGCCCCACGTGGCCGAGCGTTCAGCAGGGCCCAGTGGGTATGCACCGATCTTAAAATGCCATGCAAGTATGATCGATGCTGACGTGCCGTCCCATCCCCCCTGGCTTACCTGTCCCTGGTCCCATCCGCCGATGCATGGGTGTTTAATGGTAAAGCCTGTGGGTTAAAGCTAGACTGTGTGGGTTCCTGGTGTCGGCGTTAATGGATCCCTGTCAGATATCGAGCGAGCGATGCACGAGTTTTGTTGCCCAGTCGGGGACAAATCAGGTACGGTATTCACCTCTGCCTCGGAAATTGGCATGCAAAACGGCAAATCGGCACTCACACGTAGAAACTTCTGGCGTTTGTAACAGGCCATACATCCATGCATACTCGACAAATAAATAGCCCCCTTGCGTCGAATGCGTTTGCAAGAACTGCTATCCTGAGGCTATATTGTCGCTAAATTGTCGTCAGCTGAGCTCGTTTTTGAACCTATTTTATTAATTCATTTGAGGAGACCGCAGGAATGGACATTGCTGCTTCTGCTCCTGCTGCTCCTCTACTGAAGTAGCCGCTGCAGCAACATGCGGATCCTCCTCCTCAGGAATGATACTTGGCTCACACTCATGTTGCAGCCCCAGAGGAGGAGGATCATCCTGCTATTGAAGCTGCAGCCCCAATGGAGGTGGGTCCTGCTGTCCTTCCTGCTGAATGAATCCAGTAGCGAATCTTGATCGGAAATGCTATGCTTGCTAGTACGCTCATTAGCACCTTGCCCCCCCCCCCCCACCCTAACCAATTGTCGGGTTTCACTGCGTACGGGCAGGTCATCTTGTACTGGCTGCTTGGGCATGAACCCCAAAACTCTGAACCCTTAGCATGCAGGCTCCGTTTGCATCTGCAGGACCTCTGCATTTGCCGTTTCTCAGGCCAGTGCCATTAAGCTGTAGGAACAGCAAAAGTAGCGGAAATTTGAAACACCTCGGCTGTGGTGAAGAGTGCAAACTCAAGGATCATGCGATTAGCCTTTTTCTGAATTAAAAAGTATTTTCTGCATATGCAGCATGCACAGCAGTTCATGTTCAGCATCTTCCTGGCATCTCAGCATACTTGTTGCATCTCCTTGGCATCTCAGCTTGTCCCCGGCATTATCCAAGAATCCACCTAGCTTTTTAGCACCTGCTCATTAGTGTCTGCTCGTCAGCAGCATCTTTCTTGGCCGGGTGGGGCATACCGCAGTTCAGGACCACCGCTAGGAGCAGAGGCAGAATGTGGAACAAAAGGGATATTGGGGGTGAAACATAATCTGTTACTGTTCCAGCATGCCTGTTTTACATGGAACAGGGTTGTTTTGCTAGCCTGTCCTGCATCGCCTAAGCCGAGGGGTACATGCCACAGGGTTGGGACTTGCCCTGAGTAATGGATGAGTAAAAGGCTTCTGGCTGGACGCACTGGCAGTCGGCACCTGGTCGGAACTCAAATACTTGTCGTACTTATTCATGGGGGGCACTGGGTTGGCGTGTGCCATGGGCGGCTGAGCCCACATCTATCCTGTTACCAATGAGCCCTGCTCGCTGTTATGTGTACCCCACTTGTTATGGCTGCGATGTCCGTTCGGGGCTGAGTGTCTTGGACTTGTTTGGGTGTCCATGCAGTGTAGGTTCGAAGGCTGGTCATAGCCCTTGGCAGCTGGGGACCTGGGGATCTGGGGTGCAGATGTCTGTGTCGGGCGGGGGGAGGGCGTCTGGTTTGTAGCAGAAGCGGCTAATGGTGCACGTGCGGCAAGGGACGAGGGAGTACGGGCGAGCACTGGGAGGAGATGACTAGTTGGAACGCACGGACAAAGATAAGGTAAGAGCTGGGGTGAAACTAGCCTGTGTGGACGGGTGTGGACCCCTTTGTCACCTAGCTCTGCACGGGTGTCGTCGCCTACCACAGTCGGTGACACATCAGTTTCCACCTCTGCCTTCGAAATTGCACACGTTATTCGTAAGAGAAGGCGGCATCCTCATCGTATGGCGTTTGTGTCAGGCCATAGCTTCATGCAGACTCGACAAATAGCCCCCTCACGTCTAATGCGTGCGCAAGGACTGCTATCATGCCGCACTGCTGGGGCTCGAGTTTGCAGACCGCTGGGACGAAAAATACCACATCGGCTTCAGGTATTGCTACATATCTCTAGTTATGATCTACGATCTCATCAGCTGACATACCTCGGGGTCTCCCCTGCTCGGGGTCTTGCAGTCCATCTCTCGCGTTTCCCGAAACGTTCCCTTCACAATTTAAGTGAACGAGAAGGTGCGTGAACCAACGACCTGATGCGGACGTGTCTTCCACTTCCTAACCTCCGTGTGTATGTCTTGGCGGACAGTTCTGCTGTAGCCCCCCTGATCTCATTCATGCGCTTCGGTGTTGTTCCTCAGGTCGGCTTCGGTGAAGCCATAAAGGCCGTTGGCAACAGCCCTATATTGGGCGATTGGGACGTGGAACGGGGCTTGCTGTTGAAATGGCAAGAAGGAGACGTTTGGGAGGTCACAGTGGATGTGCCCTTATGGACACCCCTTAGTTTCAAGGTGCGGCGCCTGGCTGCTTGTCCTGATGCCCGCCTCCTGATCACATGCATGATCACATGCATGCATGGTGTCATCTCCTTCTCCTGATCACATGCATCATGCATGGTGTCATCTCCTCCTCCTCATAACATGCGTGTAGTGTCATCTCCTCCTCCTCATCACATGCATGCAGTGTCATCTCCTCCTAGGCTCCTACTGATCACATGCATGCAGTGTCATCTCTTCCTACTGATCACATGCATGCAGTGTCATCTCTTCCTACTGATCACATGCATGCAGTGTCATCTCCTCCTCTATGTGACTTGCCTGCAAGGCTGCAATGTCTTCTATTCCTTACGATCGCATTCACGCAGTACCATCCTCTGACATGCCGACTTTTTTTGTCCCCTCAATGCCTGCAGCTCGTCAAGGCTGCAGGGGGCACCACCAGCGAATGGGAGGGCGGTAATGACCGGCAGCTGCTGGTAAGTAGAATGCTCTCGAGGGGTTTTGAAAGGCTCCAGGGGGGGTCCCTGGCATGGCTTGTTCGCAGGCATATGTTTGCAATGTCTTAAGCTCCCCTAAATATCAGTAAAAGGCGATGTTTGATTTCCAAGCATAATTCTGCAACGTCTTGCGACAGGCTCACGAACCCGGCTATGGCCTCAAGATGGCCTGCCGATGGAATGACACCGAGAGAGCGTCTGTTGACAGCTTCAAGCTCGACTCCACTGCCAATGTGAGCAGCAGTGAAGCTGTTAAGACAGACAGCGACCCCTGTGTGCTCTCAGCCAGCAGTGCGCCCTCAGCCAGCAATGGACCTGAAGCCAACAGTGTGCAGTCAGCCAGTCAGCCTGACAAGGAGACCTCAGGCAGGTGGGCCTCGATGGACATTGCTCCAAGCTCTGTGGCGAGCGAGCATGAGGACAGCCAGCCTGAAAGGGATTGGAATACGGAGGGGCTGATGGGGAAGGCACCGGAGCTGGTAGACGAAAAGGAGAAGCTGTCAGAGTGAGGGGCTGGATGATGACTGGAAAGGGCATCCATGCCTGTAACTCCATGAATGTTTTTTTTTAGACGGCCCTCTGAACGAGGATGCAATCTGACATATGCTCCGTTCATTTCGCCTGCTCCTCCTTGCTCCTTTGTTCAATGCTCCTGCCAATCTCCCGCCCCGCCTTGCTGCTCCCGTCTGGCCGCCGTGCACTGTTTCTGTCCTGCCTCAGTTCTGACCCTGTGATTCTGGCCCCCTTGATGCCATGACCCCTCGTAGCAACGGCTTGCTTGAGCTCCTCATCAAAAAGGATCTGTGGGCTGCAGCGTTGCTGGTTAGCGCAGGCTCTCCCGCGGGTGCATTTTCGATACCTCTCTCGGAGGCTAACGCCATCTTTAAGGCCCACACCAGTAAGAAGCTGAAAGGGGTACTACGTGGCGATACTGATTTCGAGATTCAGGCTTTCGGCTATGGTCGTCCTGATGTCCTTCATCTTACTCCAACCGGCCGCCTCAAACTTTCAGACATACACCCTGGTGGCAAGCCTCAGGGAAATGTGAAGTCGATGGACTCGGCCAAGAACCCGGCTGTATTGCCTGGGAAGCCACTCCCGATACCTCCATCCCCAGCGTTTCCTCAAGGGCTGACAAAGACTGCACTGGACCTGGTGGTGACAGAACGTCAGAAGTCATCAGAGTGAGGGGGGTGGAGGGGTGGACGGATCATCATCGATATCTGCAAGTGCTTGGATGTTCAATTTAGGTGTGGCAGTCCGTACATTGTGTTGCCACATGTATCTCCCACCTGGCAGTTGTAAATTGCATGTGCTGCATCAGCCCCTGACCCCTCTTCGTGTCCCGAACCCTTTTCGCCCTGACTCTCCCAGCGGCAGGTTGTCCACGGTAGGCTTCGTCTCAGGTAACAAATACGCAACGACAATCCATCCTGACGACGTAGCGAGAAAGGAGCTGAGGGCAACCTTGATCCTGGCGGGTGCCGACGCCCCCACGGGTGCATTTTCGATCCATGTGTGGGTAGCTTGCATCATCTGCAAGACCCATACCACAAGGAAGCTTCTTAAGTTTCTAAGCGGAGATCAAGATTTCGATTTTCAGCAGGGTGGTAAGAAGGGGCAAACTGCCATCCTTCACTTGGCTCCTTCCGGCCGCTTCCAGCCTTCCTGGACACATCCTGCCGGCACGCCTCAGGGAAATGCGAAGCCGGTGGACACGGCCGTGAACCCGGCTGCGGTGCCCATGAAGCCACTCCCGATACCCCCAGCCACACCAGTTCCAGAGGGGCTGACAAGGATTGCACTGGATCTGATGGTGAAGGAGCATAAGAAGGCATCAGGGTGAGGAGGGTGGATGGACAGATCATCCATGACTGCAACTTTCGGATGGCCCTCTGAAACTAGGGCGCAATTGGTTGTGCTCAATCCATACTGCCTGGCCGATGTGCGTTGTGCCCATCCTGCTTCAGTCCTAACTCCTTGCTGTCTCAAACCATTTATAGCACCCTGACCCCCTCTGTCCCTCCTCTGACCCCCCACTGACCCCCTTCTGACCCTCTGACCCACCCTGACCCCCCTCTGACCCCCCTCTGACCCCCCCTGACCCCCCTCTGACCCCCCTCTGACCCCCCTGACCCCCCTCTGACCCCTCCTGACCCCCCTCTGACCCCCCCTGACCCCTCTGACTCCCCTCTGGCCCCCTCTGCCCCCCCCCTGACCCCCTCTGACCCTTTGGTGCCCCGTCCCCTCTCAGCAGCGGGTTGTCTAAGCTAGGCCTTGTCTCTGGCGTCACATATGATGTCTCGATGGAACCTGACCAAGTGGCAAGAGAGGAAATGAGGGCCATTTTGATGATGGCTGGTGCAAACGCTTCAGAGGGTGCATTTTCAATACCTGTGCCGCTCGCTAGCATCATCTGCAAGGCCTACACTGCAAAGAAGCTGATGAATTTATTTGCTGGCGATCAAGATTTTGAGATGCTGCGTGGCATCAAGGGGCAACCAGATGTCTTCCGCTTGACTCTGGCGGAACGCTCCAAGCTTTCATGCACGCAACCTGCTGCCCAGCCACAACAGATTGCAAAGCCAGCAGGATCGGCCGTGGACATGGCTGCAGCGCCTGTGCAGCCAGTCTCTACACTGGATAACAAAGGAACAATTGTGACAGGCATCAAAGAGCTGCTGAGGGCTGCATTGTTGCGGGCTGGCGCCCATGCTTCTGCGGGTGCATTTCCATCCCCTTGAATGAGGCTGGCAAGATCTGCAAGGCCCACACTGCAATGGGGCTGATGGATTAATTAGCTGGCGATCAAGATTTTGAGAGACTGCATTGTATTCAGGGACAAGCAGATGTCCTTCGCTTGACTCTGGCGGGACGCTCCAAGCCTTCAGTCACGCAACCAGCTGCCCAGCCACAGCAGAAGCCTGTAGACTCAACCGAGAGCCCGTCTACAGCACCTGTGAAGCTACCCATGATGCCCCCAGCCCCACCAGCTGCACCCGTGCCGCCAAATCCCTCGACCTGCGACAGCGCAAGCATCGTAAGCCCCGGAGAGATCAAGATGCTGAGCAGCCGGAGGGTGGGTCCCATCACATCAGCAGACGACCCCAGGTACCTGGACATGATCAGGCGCCTGTCCCTGGCGCCGGCAGTGGCCATCAGCTGCGAGTGTTCTGGCAAGCAGCTGTGCCTGCTGCAACTGGCAGTGCCTATCCGGTCAGAGGAGATTGTCGTGTTCCTCTTGGACCTTGCCAGCCCTCCAGGGGAGCCAACGCATGGCCATGCTGCCAAGATGCTGCAGCCACTCAGGAGCTGGCTGGAAGCTATGAGTGTGATCAAGATTTTCCACGATGCACGCGAGGTGGGAGTGCAGATGCTAGGTTGTAATGAGCGCTCAAACGCCAGCTAGGCTTTCCCGAGTTCAAACGCTGCGATCTGTGCCTGCAAGATTAAACGCCAGTGAGCCCGGCTTATACATAACCCGGTGCATTATCATTTATTCATGTGCAGCTCTGAGCTGAGAATGCTCTATCAGGCCCATGTTGTTCGAGGCGCCTCGTGCTGTGGCGTGCCAGGTACTCAAAAACTGAGACCTTTGTCCTGCCTGATGAAATGCCTTTTGGCGCAGGATGTAGCGCGCCTGGCAGAGGTGCTGGAGGATCTGCGGCTGCAGCCTGTGGTGGACACGCAGATTGCGTGAGCAGTCTTAGGTCTGAATTCTGCAGCCAGGAGGGCTGCAACTGCAGCAGACAGGAGCAACGACAATGCGGGGAGCAGCGTGGATGCTGGGCCCACAGCAGCAAGCATGGGCCGCATCGGCTTGGGTGACCTGCTAGTGCGCTATGGGCTGTTGCATCCCACGAAGGACCAAGTCAAGGCTCTGATGAGCTCCGCAGAAGGGTGAGTCGAGCCAAGTGCTATTCGGTGCTGATTCAAAAATCCAGCTGCTGCTTTCCATCTTGTGGTTGCTGGTACCATTTTGTGCTTCTCATATTGATGTAGTAGTATGGAATGTGTGCGCTTTTTCATGGAAATCTTCAGGAGGACCGCCTTTATCACAGGCATCCAAGATCGCGGATGGAATGTTGATGTGTAGGTGATGCGTTTGTTGACAAATAATCTTTGGGAAGTATACCTTGACGACAGGCATCTAAGATCTGCGATGGATTGGTAAGGCCTAGGTCCCATTAGTTTATGGCAAGCAACCGAACGTCTCTTCTGTCTGATATCCAAATGAATTTGAATTTGTAAATCAAAGCCCTCCTCACACGCTGCTCACTTAGCGGCCGATTCTGTGAACTCAAAACAGGGACGGTATCTGGGCTGAGCGTCCGCTGCCGCCGCTGCTGCTGGATTACGCTGTTGATGACGCCCGCCTGCTGCTGGAGCTGTGGCGGCGAATGGAAGCGCAGGGAAGCATACCTTCCCAAGGTACTCCTGGTGCATCTTCTGCCACAGCCAGCTACTCCCTCGTCCAATCTCTAAGTCAGCTGCAGGTGGGTAGTCACAGACATCTTATAGCTGCTTGGGAGTCTCCTCGGATTCTTGAAGCGACGTCTGTTCAAGTGGAGAAAAATGATGCTGCCTTTTTTAATTGACGCATTGCCGACAGAGATTTTGAATCCAATATACAAATCACGGCCTCGCTTGATCCCTAATTGCTCTGCCTGCTTCTGCTTTGGGCAGGCCGACATCTGCCAGCTAGGCGCTGCGCGCAAGAGCGTCATGCTTGAGCTCCAGTCTCCTGCCCTGGCTGCTCTGTCTCCTTGCTTCGGTGGACGCCCCGGTGATAAAAGCAGAGTCGGGTTTGAGGTATGCTACGAGGACGCAAAAACCGGCAAAGGAATTTCGTACCGCCTCCTGTTGCCGCACGAGCAGCAACAGTTGCAGGAGCAGGAGCAGCAGCAGCAGCAGGAGCTAAATGAGAAGCAGCAACTGGGGTTTCCCCATGATCCTGCACTGGATTTTTCAGCCTTGGGCCTTGAGGAGCAGGACCTCGAAGCCTCTTCCTTGATCGATCTCCTCCCAGAAAGGTGTGATCTGTCATATGTCATCTCTCAGATTAATCACTTTCAAGATTATTACCATCTGTGGTCTGTGATCTTCGTGATGAATCTCCTTTCGGAAGGAGATCAATGACGTGTGGCAACTGTTTGTCTGGTACAAATGTGGATGATACTTATTAAAAAACTGTATTTTATTGGAAAGCTGTTGAAACAGCTGAGTGTTGTCAAACCCTGAACGCTGTTGCGACCAATATTGATTTGCTCGCTTCACTTTTCAGTCCCCAAGGCGCATTGCTGAAATTAATCAGTATAGGTGTTGTGAGGCACAAGAGATTCCCTTCAAATCTCACGTGATTTTTCACTTGCAGCCTGAGGGCTCACCTGCGGCGCTGGCGTGTCAAGACTACTGGGCTACAGCTGATGGAGATAGGCATAGATGAGGCCCGTCCAGTGGTCATAAGGTTCAGAGGCGGGGACAGAGCCATCCTGGAGGATGCCCCCCTGGTGAGACTTTTTGTTCTTCAAGGTGCCCGCCAACCATGCTTGGGGGGAGGCCGGGAAGCAACCACTGGGCCGATGGGGGCTAAACCGTGAGATTCACGGCCAGAGGCACGAGCAGCTGGGCATGTTGCACTATAACTCCTCGGCCACAGACCGAAATGTCACTGAAATGCACGAATAATAAGATGGTCAGACACCAACCCCTGTTGGCTGAACTTATTGGATGTAGGCATGCAGGCAACATGCAGGCATCGCCATCAGCGTATCTCTGAATTCTGACCTGTGAGAATTTGAATCCAGCAGTGCCCTGACTGGATCTGGCCTGGTTTGGACACAGGTGGCAATACCAGATGTCCTGGCATCCCTGGCAGCTGAATCCAACAAGGACCAGGACTACCTGTTTGGATCTGACGGGCGCATGTCCCTTCCTGGATCACTCCACAGGTGCGGGCAGGACTGCAGTTGTTGATGGCCTGATGGGTGAATGTGTCTGCTGCGGCTTGCCTGGCCCAAGTATGTAGGATGGCTTGAGTCCCCAATAGACTGGCAAGATCTGGAGATTCTGGAGTTCTCTTATGCATACCAGAGCTCCAGCATTATAGGATTACTAGCAGACATCGATAATATGTCAACACAGTGTTTTTGCTGGATTTTATTACTGGTCTGTTTCAGTGACTCAGTCAGTGCCTTCAGGCTGGGCTGCAGCTCCTTGACTTCTGAGAGGTTTGAATGTGAGCCCCCTGCGTTCTACGATGCCTTGCAGGATCAGCCGGCTGCAGGACCTATCAACTTATGCCTTGCCTCCACAAGCCTTGCCTTGTCCACTGATCTGTACCAATACTATGCCTTGCAGGATCAGCCGGCTGCAGGACCCTTTAACCCATGCCTGGCCTCCACAAGCCTTGCCTTATCCACTGATTTGTACCATACCATGCCTTACAGGATCAGCCGGCTGCAGGACCCTCGGACCGGCTACATCCAGGGCCTCACACTCAGGGTGGGCAGGCACGTCGGCGGAGTCTCAGCCATCTTTGCCGACATCCTTTTAGACCTCAAGCAAAGAAGGAAGAATAGCATGCTTCTTGTTGGCGCCCCGGGACTGGGCAAGACGACACTGCTGAGGTCAGTCAGCGTTTGAAAAGGGTGGTAGGAATTTGAACAGGACGTGCTGTGCAGGACCTGCTGCCGCAGAAGGAAAATTTCAAGTATGTTGCAATGCACCTCTTTTCATTTCAAAAATAATATCGCCAAGGTATGAAGATCTGCAAATCCGGAATACTGGGACAGCCTATGATTCCACTGTTCTTGGTGTTGAATTTGCAGGGATGTGGTGAGGGCTCTGTCAAATGACTACATGATGTCAGTAGTGGTCGTCGACACGAGCAACGAAATTGCTGGTGGGTGGATCATGTCGGGAGAAGTTGGATGCCCGACTCTGATAGGTTTTTGAATTGTTGCAACATTGCTTGCCCTGAGGATACAAACATGGCTTGGTACCCTAGCAAAGTTGATTGCCCTTGACTGTTGAACAGGAGATGGCAATCCTCCCCACGTCTGCATTGGCACTGCCAGACGTATGATGGTGGGCGAGCGGGACAACCAGCACAAGGTTCTCCTGGAGGCGGTGCAGAACCACACGCCCCAGGCTGTGGTGGTAGATGAGATTGGCTCCAGGCCAGAGGTAGCAGCTGTGCGTACGATTGCGGAGCGTGGAGTAGTCATGGTGCGACTCAGGCGGTACACAATTGCATGGCTGGGTTTATGGGTTGAATTCTGGATGCTCTGTACACTTAAGACTCTCAGGTTCATGACGCCTGAAATCCGTTGTCGCTGTTACACTCTGGCTTTGATTGTGTTGTTCACAGGGGTTTGTTCAAATGTATGGGCAAGGAATTCGAACCCCATGTTTTCTGCCCTGACTGACAGGTGGCCACAGCGCACGGTGACGACTTGTCGTCGCTGTTGTATAATCCCGAGCTGGTCGTCCTTTTGGGGGGTGTTGAAGCGGTAAGAGATTCTGGGAGGTGATGAAGTAGTGGTTTATATTCAGAGTATGCCTCTTGGATCAGAAACCACACACAATTTATAGGCTTGTCCTTACTGATGTGCGTAGTTCTTCAAAATGTTAAGCTCTCCTCTCCCTTGCAGGTCACCCTTGGGGACAAGCAGGCCGCTATCAGCAACCAAAGCAAGAAGACGCGCTTGGAGAGAAAAGGCTCACCTGTTTTTGATATTGTCATTGAGGTGGTGGATCAGGGTGAGTGGCGGATACATCGAGACGTGGCGGGGAGTGTGGATTCCCTCCTGAGCGGAGGCAGGGGTAATGCTGAGAGGCGGCAGTACGGCCCCGACGGGAAGCAGATGATTGTTTCCTTTGAGACGCCACATGCTGCTCAGCTGGCCGCTGCTGCTGCTGCCTCGCGATCTGGCCAGGGACACACCAGGAGTTACGCAGACGTCATCACGGGGCATGCAGGCAAGGGATCCAGCAACTTAGTGGCAAGCTCGTGGCTTATGGAGTTGATCCAGAGTGCAGCCACACTAGGCAGCGCGGTGTCTTCATGATAATCATGAGCCACATGCACACGTGCACCTGATTTTGAGTTCATTATTTTGTCGTGTTGGAGCTGAAGAGGAGTCGGTACCTTAGGTATTGTTGACGCACCTTGAAGGCTGCCAAGCCTCCAAGTTTGATTTTTTGTTTACGTATTTGATATACCGTTGGGCTCTTGATGGGATGCCCTCTGAAGAGTGTCCTGATGTATATATTGCACTGTTGTTTTACGGTGCCTCTACTACAATATAGCTGCATTGCAGCCTATGGCTGGGGGGCCTGGAATATTGGATCCCCATCAGTCCAGTGCAGAGAGTGCCTGTTTTTCACTTCAAATCTCGGATCAAAACATACGGAAATATCTATATGTAACTTCACTCTATGTCTCAAGTCGGAAATTAATTTGATCCCGTACCAGGACCGATGCAATGGGTCCAGTTAAAAAAAATGAATTACCTTATACGAGGGGAAACCAGATGCTGTCGAACTTATGGTGATGAGAACTGTCATGATGCTGATAAGGGCTTGTATCCCGGCTTGAATCCTCACGATTTATTGAAGAGCTGCTGATGACAGGTCTAACTGTGTGTGGTGGATAAACCAGTAATAATGTAAAATAGCTGGAGAACTTCTGCTGAGGACAATCAATATGATTAAGTAGATCGAGATTTAGATTGCTCAGGATAAGATTGGCCTGAGATTGCATAAGATGACGTCTAAGCATGCGACCAACGAAAGGATCAGATTTGTTGATGTGAATGAGGTGAGAATGCAGGTTGCGAAACCAGTCGCCAAACTGAACTGAACCGAACTCGACAAACCAAACTAGGCGTGAATTGGCTCTAAAAAGTCTGGGATTCTTTGGGTAACTCGCTTGGATAACTGCTGATGCATGTCACCATATGACCAAGTAAAGGATTGCATGAAGGAAGCCATGCAGCTTAAAAGTAGTCATTACAAGTGTGAATATTACCGGTAAACCCTAAATCCCCCTAAAACCGGGAAAATAGGTACAACACACCCATCCGTGCGGTCCACCTCTCCGTCATGGCACTAGCTGCCGAGAGTTCAAAAACGATTTATGGGCACCTGTCCCATGTATTAGATGTGACTGCAAAGAAAATATTTCAACCACAGTAGAAGGCATTCACATAGCACAACACTAAATACAAAACCGAAACCATACCGACTGGCGGCATCAAAAAAGGGTTACGTACATGTCGGTCTACAGGACATGCTGGTAGTCTAGTCGTAATGCCAGGTGAGTCATGGACAAATGTGTCGTCACAGAAACACGTCCACCATGCCGTGCAGCCAGCTGTCCTCCACCAGGCCCTATGCAGCTAATGACCCCCTGCTACTGATGTTCGACCTAAACAAATTACACCCATTGATTATTTATTCTACCATGTGTCCATGTCCAATCTTATTCAGCTTAGAACACGAACTCAGGCTCCACATCAGCGGCCCAACTGAACTTAGCCATCAACGTCTTGTTGAAAACCTTCTCCAGCGGCACCTCGCTTCGCTTGCACCATGCAACCGCAATCCGAGGGTCCATGTAGTTGATCTTCGATGTGCCCAATGCCACGCTCTTCATCTCCTCCTTTGACTTGGCCTCCAGCTCCTTCTTCGCTATCTGCTCCCTCTTTTTGGCTATCTTGTCCCTGATCCTGATCACGTAGGAAGTTGCAGAGAGCAGAGCTATTTTGAAACCACAAGGGAAATTTGTAATGTCACGATCTCAATGCAGGATTAATAGCAGAAATCAGCAAAAATAAACTCAACAATTAACCTCCATCCTCCTTGATTTCATGCCCCTGCATCAAGGGGCCCTGCACGACGTACAACTCACGGTTTGAGGTCCTTCTCGTCTAGTTTGGCCTGCTTCAAACCAGCTCGCAGCTTCTTCAACTCGATGTTCAGCTTCTCCATGTTTTCTTGCAACTTCGTCATTTGCTCGTCATGGGTCTTGCCAACGGCACGCTGATGGTTGCACAAAATTGCGACCTAACAAGACAGCAACAGCCACAAGCGACAAATCAGGACCAACACCTAAATCATGTTAATTCCCCCCCATCCAGACTTGTTCCAGTCCGTTGTGCACCGAAATGGCCTCAACCTGCAAACTGCTCCCCAACTGATACCTGCCCCATGCATATATTCAAATGAGATGCCCAGCTGGGCTGTAAAATATTCACAATGACTTACCATATCACATGGCCAAATATCCAGGCCCTGGATCAGTGTTTATTTTTTCGTGACTCAGCTGCAAGTCCTCTGGCCGCAGACCACATTTGTAGGCAGCCTTGCTGCTTTGGCCACCAGTTGTAGGTTGGGCTAGGTTTGGTCCCAATCAGGCCTTTGGCGGCCGCAGGGCGGCCTGTGCAAGGTGGCCTCGTAGCCGAAAAACGAAACACTGCCCCCATGGTGTGCCTACCATGAAAGCTCAAGAGCAAAATAAACAGAAGCGTAAGAAAACCGCAAACAAACAGACAGATGTATTGCCCAGTCTATTCCACAGCACACTAGCACAGGGAGTCCAGGCTGCCAAAGATGCCTGTATAGTACTTAGTCCCTCCCGGTCCTACCTCCTTGTTGGCTGAGTCAAAATCAGCCTTCTTCTGGTCCACGCTCGCGCTGGCTTTGCGCAATGGCTCCTGTTCTCGCAAAAGGCGGTCCAGAGTAGCAGATGCGTTGTACGTCCGGAACACCTGAAAAGGGTGCATGACGAGGTCAAAACGGTTAACGTATATCTTCCAGTGCCGGCCCCAAAGGGAGAGGAAACTATGACAGAGAGACAACACCTGAGAGCGTGTCCTGAGGAACACGGCATTTGAAATGCGGTGCACCCCAAAAGAGTGTGCCCCAGAGCCCGCGGCTAGCCCCCCCCCTGGCTTTCACACTTTGGCATTTGTATTCACACTCTGGGCTTCACACAATTATCTGCCCAACACTTAAGAAACATTGTCTGCTGTGTCACCTTCACTGTCAGCCCCGCCATGACGTTTTTCAACTCCTTGTTCAAGTCATCTGCCCCAAACATGTCGAAGAGCTGGCTGCTGGGTTTCTTCCGCTTGCCAGAGCCATCTTCCACCTTGAACTTGGCCACGTTGGCAAACACCTGAAGACCACAGGCAGATCTCAGGCACCGCTATCATGGCTATCATGATCCTTGGACCCTCCTGGAAGGATCCCCACGCTTGGCTCGGTGCGTAGGCACAGATCTTGCCTAACATCAAGACTCCTACAAATGTGCAACACGTGCTTCTGATTCCACTACAAATCTTCAATACGGTACATGCTTCTGATTCCACTACAAATCTGCAACAAATGCTTCTAGTTCCACTGTGAAGTTTGTGAAGTTTACACCTGACAAATCTGCAACAAATGCTTCTGATTCCACTACAAACCTACAAGAAATGCTTCTAGTTCCAGTGTGGAGTTTGTGAAGTTAACAAATGTATCTGATCCCTTTGAGTCGTGTCTGCTCTCACCTCAGGGTGCACCTCCACCGTGTTCTCGTACTTGATGGAATCTTTCCCGAGGAAGTCAAACTTGACGTGGCTCGGAGCGATCATCTCAACATTCTCGCACTGCAGCAAAGGCCAGGGGACAAAAACAAATCAAGCCTCCTTGCAGAGGCCCCAGTTGGCCCCAGGGAATTCTAGCAGGAAGGCAACACTATTTTTGCAACATTGCTTGCTCTGCGGCTACGCAAATGGCTTAATACTCTAGCAAGGTCGATTGTCCTTAACGGTTTAACAGGAGATGGCAATCCGCCACACGTCTGCATTGGCACTGCCAGACGCATGATGGTGGGCGAGCGGGACAACCAGCACAAGGTCCTCCTGGATGCAGAACCACACGCCCCAGGCTGTGGTGGTGGATGAGGTTGGCTACAGGCCAGAGGTAGCAGCTGTGCGTACGATTGCGGAGCGTGGAGTAGTCATGGTGCGACTCAGGCATGGTACACCATTGGATGGCTGGGTTTATGGGCTGGATCCATGAACACAGCACACTAAAGACTCACAGGTTCATGTTGCCATGCTGAGAGAGAGGATCTGCAAGACATGCCTCATGCATGGGCACTGTCCCATGCATGGGCACTGCGTCATGCATGGGCAATGGCTCATGCATTGGCACTGTCTCATGCATGGGCAATGCCTCCAGCTCGCAGGCTAGACCAGTGCGACAAGACGCGTCATGCACCGACCTAACCCAGCAGTCAAGAGCCAGAGAGCGACACGTGTCATCGACGATCCGGATGTAGCGCAGCTGCCTTGCGGCCAGCTCTGCCACACCCAAAAAATTGAATAATAAGCAGACATTGGCCCGACCCCAATAATGGGAGTCCCACCTTCAGTGTGCAGCAGCCGACCGTGTCTGCCTCATCCTCATCCTTCACGTGCCCCGCACGCAGCGCTAGCTTGTCCAGGAAGTAAAACGCAACAGCCATCTGTTGCCTCTTGATATCCTTGGAGCTCCAGTCCTGAAAAAGTGAAATACACACCAGTGTTCCTGTAGTTAAGTTACAGTTCAGCGACAGTTCAGCGACAGGTCAGCTACCACCTCTGGTTGCTCCAGTCCAGTAAAAGTAAACACACATATCCGATACCGCAGTTCATAAGCAAAATGTATACAGATAGTGAAATAGCAGGGGTTCACGAGTAGCAGGGGACAAAGAGCAAGTTAAAAAATGCTGAAGAATCCAAGATTGAAAAAGTCCACTTGAGGCGTTAAACCGCCCTCAACCTCCTCTAGCTCCCCGACCTTGGCATAGCTTCACATCTCAACATCATCAAAGCCTAAGCACTCCCTCTCTATGCCACCACCTTTGGCAATCCGCTGACCAGCCGCCACCGGGCCGATCGGGACCAAACCTCTGACTGGCTTACGGCATCTGGCTCAAGCAGCAGGGCTTGCTGCACCAGGCCCCCTCGGCCGTGCTGAAGCTTCAGCACACGCCTAAACAAACAGTGGCTAGTCCTCCAGAGAGCAAGTGCACCCTTGCCAGCATGCGTTCCGTCCAGCAGCTCACCGCCTCGTAGGCTGCCCTGATCTTGTTGATCAGGCCTTTCAGTTTCCGCGCCTTCTCGTACTTTGCGAGATCGCTGTTTGCCTTGAAGGTCGAGGTGTCCCCGAGGTGCACGTACTGCGGCGGGTTGGACACACCAGGTTCAGCACAACAGGAGGGACGGTGACAACGGCATGCCCGGCTGGACATGGATGTTGAAGGGTGTTGCAGGAGCAGACCATGACTTGAAACAAAACACCACGCCTTGACAATAACCAGTTACTGCAGCAAGAACCAGTTACTGCGGCAACAACCAGTCGCTGCAGCAAGTATGGCCCTGACACAATCATTGCCATTTCCAACCTAGACAACACACACTGCAGTCCTCCACCACTCCCAAGTTCCAACCGTTCTCCGACCTTCCTCTTAGCCAGGGGACTTAAACCAGCAAGCCCCCTTCATAAACCAGCAAGCCCCCTTCAAGACTCGACGCCCCCCCCACACACCACGTCTCACCTTGTTTTGCCTGTTGTTAATCGCGCCCTTCCAGTACGCTTGCCACTGAAACCCCTGCCTTCAACAGAATCTCCCTCCCCAGACTCGCCCCCCCCCACCCCCACATTTGACCTTGTATTCCTTGTCTCAAACAGCAAGTCCCGCTCCAGACTCCACACCCCCCCTCCCCCTCGTCTCACCTTGTATTCCCTGTCTTAACAGCAAGTCCCGCTCCAGACTCCACACCCCCCCTCCCCTCGTCTCACCTTGTATTCCTTGTCTTAAACAGCAAGTCCCGCTCCAGACTCGACACCCCCCCTCCCCTCGTCTCACCTTGTATTCCCTGTCTTAACAGCAAGTCCCGCTCCAGACTCGACACCCCCCCTCCCCTTGTCTCACCTTGTATTCCTTGTCTTAACAGCAAGTCCCGCTCCAGACTCCACACCCCCCCTCCCCTCGTCTCACCTTGTATTCCCTGTCTTAACAGCAAGTCCCGCTCCAGACTCCACACCCCCCCTCCCCTCGTCTCACCTTGTATTCCTTGTCTTAACAGCAAGTCCCGCTCCAGACTCCACACCCCCCCTCCCCTCGTCTCACCTTGTATTCCTTGTCTTAACAGCAAGTCCCGCTCCAGACTCCACACCCCCCCTCCCCTCGTCTCACCTTGTATTCCTTGTCTTAACAGCAAGTCCCGCTCCAGACTCCACACCCCCCCTCCCCCTCGTCTCACCTTGTATTCCCTGTCTTAACAGCAAGTCCCGCTCCAGACTCGACACCCCCCCTCCCCTCGTCTCACCTTGTATTCCCTGTCTTAACAGCAAGTCCCGCTCCAGACTCCACACCCCCCCTCCCCCTCGTCTCACCTTGTATTCCCTGTCTTAACAGCAAGTCCCGCTCCAGACTCCACACCCCCCCTCCCCTCGTCTCACCTTGTATTCCCTGTCTTAACAGCAAGTCCCGCTCCAGACTCCACCCCCCCCCCTCCCCTCGTCTCACCTTGTATTCCCTGTCTTAACAGCAAGTCCCGCTCCAGACTCCACACCCCCCCTCCCCTCGTCTCACCTTGTATTCCCTGTCTTAACAGCAAGTCCCGCTCCAGACTCCACACACCCCCCTCCCCTCGTCTCACCTTGTATTCCCTGTCTTAACAGCAAGTCCCGCTCCAGACTCCACACCCCCCCTCCCCTCGTCTCACCTTGTATTCCCTGTCTTAAACAGCAAGTCCCGCTCCAGACTCCACACACCCCCTCCCCTCGTCTCACCTTGTATTCCTTGTCTTAACAGCAAGTCCCGCTCCAGACTCCACACCCCCCCTCCCCTCGTCTCACCTTGTATTCCCTGTCTTAACAGCAAGTCCCGCTCCAGACTCCACCCCCCCCCTCCCCTCGTCTCACCTTGTATTCCCTGTCTTAACAGCAAGTCCCGCTCCAGACTCCACACCCCCCCTCCCCTCGTCTCACCTTGTATTCCCTGTCTTAACAGCAAGTCCCGCTCCAGACTCCACACCCCCCCTCCCCCTCGTCTCACCTTGTATTCCTTGTCGTTAATCGTGTCCATCCAGTACGCTAGCCATGTGACACTCTTGTCGTGCCGGACCTCCTTCCACTTCATTCTTGGGAATGGGTGCTTAGGAACGGGCTCGCCCCTGCCTATGTTGATCGTGATGTCATTCGGGTAGAGCCTCTTCTTTATCTTGCCCATCTTTGGGTGCTCGCCACGTCCACGGAACAGCCCCGGAGGCTCCACTCTGAAGTTTCCCACCTGATCCATTCAGGGTTGAGGGTTTAGATAGACACAGCAACCAGTGATTACTTTTCCCGCTAGGAGTACATTTTTGGCGGGCCGCCCTTTTTGGCCAGCGAAGGCCTGATTGGTGCCAAACCCCTTCCCCGGCATGCAGGCACAGGTGCAACCAGCATGGCCACGCAAGGGGCCTCCAACCAGAAGCAAGAAGGTAGGCTGAATTAAAACCAAACTGTAGCCGAGCCTCGAAAAAACAAAACTCGGTCAGCACCCAAGGCCACTGCCAGAAAGCCTCTATGCTCTTAGCTACCAGCAACACAAGGACCGCCAGCAGAGCGGTGTTTCTTTTTTCCGCGTTGAGGCCACCATGCGCAGGCCGCCCCGCTGCCGCCAAAGGTCCGATTGGGACCAAACCTAGTCCGGCCTACGACTGGAGGCCAAAGCAGCATGGCTGGCCAAAACTAGGGCCTGCGGCCAGAGGCCGAGAGATAGCTGACGTGTAGCTGAGTCACGAGAAAAGAAACGCTGCAGCAGAGCATCCAAAGATACACAGAGAGGCCGTAAGACCAACCTCTTCCGCTTTCCCGTCCACAATGGCTGTCTTGTACTTTACTTCTGCCGACGCCCTCTCCTCCAGAAGCTGGGCCTTCACCTGAGAGGCGGCAAACAACAGGGGCATCCTTAAACTGGTGCCCTCACAAAAGAATGAGCTGATGCTCGCAGCTCCAATCAGCTGTGAAGTTTTTGTGTAGTTTTTACAGTCCAACAGAGCATAACATTTGATGCATGGGACATGTGCCCGTAAACCGGTGCATGCACTTGATACTCCAGTACAGACACTGATAGCTGTGGGCTTCAGCTAATTGAAGGTGCATGTCCTAAAAGCTTGATACGCACCTTCAGTCACATGAAGCCCACATCCAGTGCAACATGGTAGGAGTCCTAAACTACGCCATCAAAAGCATTTCTGAATCTTGATAGGAGGGGAATAGGATGCAAAACAACATCAGCTTCATCGTCATGCAGCGTTACGCTGCCAGTTGCGGCATGGGACTGCCTGGTTTGACCGCAATGCTTAGGGCAACTGCCTACCATGTCAAATTGACAGGGCAGCTGTCAGCGAAACATGGAAAGCTGCCAAGCATGTGAGGGCAGCTAAATGCCATGCAAAGGCAGCTCTCTGGCGTGTGAGGACAGCTGTCAGCCATAAAAGGTCAGCTGCCTGACATGCAAGGGCAGTTGTCTGCCTAGCTGTCTACCATGCGAGTCTCTAGCGCGTGAAGCATGCAGGGGCTGAGTCGGCATACCTCCCTCGGCACCGCCTTTTTCTTTTCCCGCTCTGCCATGAGGTAGTTGTATATGGGCGTGAAGTCGCACTTGTCTAGGGACTTGATGACGTGCCTGCGCCCGAGGGCCTCCTTGAAGCCTTCCCAGAAGTTCTTGAGGAACACCGGCTTCTGCATGTATTCCGTATCCCGCATTGCTGCAAACATCGTGGCCACCTCCTGCAGAAGTGATATGCAGTAGATGCTGTGATCATCTGGGGCGGAGCATTGGGGACTTTCTGCTACAGACTCTGGAACAACGGGAAACGTGCTGAAACCAGTAAAACGCAGATGTTCCCCACCCCCCTGTGCCCCCCTGGCGCAGTGAACACTATCCTGGCTACAATACTGCATCAGTATGGTGAGAACGAGTTCTTTTAGGGTTAAACCATACCCAGTACCCACCATCTCAGCCTCAGACCGGAATCATGACACCAGGCCCAATCAAGGCAGGTCAAGGCCTCATCGCCACAATAGGTAATGTGCAGCAGTCCCAGAGCGGCTCGCACCTCCTGCGCCTTCGTCAGTTCAACCTCCACGCCATCATACAGCATCTTGACATGGTGTGGCTCATACTCTGGAGGAAAAAGGACCCCGTGGTGGCTCAGTGTCTTCCACATGACCAGGCTGGCCTTCGCCGCCGGAGCCGGCTTCGACGACCGCTTCGAGGCCCCTGGTGATGGCTTTGCTGCAACTGCAGCTTCAGAGGCAGGCTTTTGAATGCGCCTCATTCGGTGGGAGAGCGGGATGTCGCTGACTGAGGAGGCTGAGTCATTTCTGTCGACTGTGTCGGCGGGTCGCGCTGCAACAGCTTTCGGCCGTGCCCTAAATTTTTGCCCCAAGCTGTCGACTGTGCCCTTAGCAGCAGTTTTCGCTGTCTGGGTTTCTGTCCCAGTGGTGATGTGCTGTTTTCTCATCGGATCCTCAGTTGCTCTACGAGCCGTGCGCATTACCCGCCTCTGCGAAAGCGGTTGGTCATCGTCATTATCAACCTGCTCTTGCATAGGCTTGAACGGCGATTCCCTTGTACGCTGAGCCACCACGCTAATTGAGCTGGTGGGCCGACTCGGTGTCGACCATCCAAAGAGCCAAGCACGACTCCTGGAGAGAGCAAACAATTGCGACCTTAACATGATATACTGGTATAGCTGCTGTGAAGAAAATAGAAGATGCTTACAACCTTGAGTTGCAGGATACGGCACATGGCATTTGGATCAGGGGAGTGGTGTGCGGTGTGTCACTGGTGGGATCTCCCCTAGGCAAGGTTCACACCTTTCGATGGTATTTTTATCAGCCCTGATTTTAGCCCTGGCTTTCCAGCAGCCTCCCACCCCTCTGCCGTGCATGCCTCCATGCCCCGTAGGAGTGGGTGAGTGGCCAGCATTGAGGTCCGCCTGGCGGCCCTTGCTGCCCGTCATACAGCGCCCCCACCTGCCCAAAGTAGGTCCTATGCCACACGGCCACTATCGTGTCGAAGAGTGGCGCACAGCAACACCAGCAGCCCATGCGCCCGCCGCCGCAGCCTCAGGCCAGGTCTGCCCCTCCGTGCCCTGCCACCTACCTGGCTCAGCGCTGTTGCTCCGTGCTCGTGGGGTCTCGCGGAGTTCCCCGGCCTGGTGGGTCAGCCTGGCACCTAGGCTGCTGCTGCTGTTACCGTGCTCATCCATGCGTGCCTCAGCCCAGCAGAGGTGGTCCGTATTATTGAAGCGTTCCCCCTTGGCAAGGCTTGCCAACCGACACCTCCGGTAGGCACATATGGAGAACCTGGCCCAGGGAGAGGTTCTGGTCCATGCTCAGTGCTAATTCCATGAGCCCCTTTCCCTCTTAGTGGCCAAGAAGCTCCTTCTCTGGCTTCCTGTCGTTTTTTGTCTCCTTCTACAGGTTTGTTGTCATTTTTTCGGCTGTGGTCGGGGCGTTTTGCAACCGCTCATGGGAGGGCTTCTGGTGGCGTAGCATACTGTAGCTAGAGGGGAGTCAAGGCGGGGTAGCAGTTATTTTTCATCCTTAATCCAACTTTTTACGCATGATTTATTGCGGTCATGTCAATCCTTGTTGGTTGTGTGCCTTTTCTGTTCATGCCTTTTCTCAGCTGACGACGAGGGCCACATGCGCACCCGGCTGTTTTTTGTGTTAACTCTCAGAGTTTCTAGGGTTGGGCGGCTGGCCGGCCTCCCACTTCGCGAAGTCCAAGCAAAAAATAAATATTAGCTCTGCCCCTTCTCTCCCCCTTTATGGCTTAGTTCCTAGTTTAGGCTGTGCTTGCCCTGTTTGCGGCTGTGCATCGTGTCCACTGTCCAGAGGCCTTGTGATAAGCTCGGGCCTTGTGGCTGCTAGCGTGAAAGCTGTCTGTACGCGTGGGGGGTTAACCATGCCTAATGGTGAACCGGAAGCACCTTACCCTCTCAGTGCACAGGCAGCTCCTCCTCTGGCTCCCTGCCACTTTTTGTTTCCTTCTGCAGGTTGGATGCCGTTTTTCGGCCTTGGTGGAGACGTTTGCAGCTGCTTTGCGGAGGGCTTCCGTTGGCTTAGCGTGCTCTGGCTAGATGGGTGCGGAGGCGGGGTAGCAGTTTTCCGACTAATATTTGAGGCGCGAGTTATTGCGGCCATGTCAGAGATAGTTGTTCTCCCCGTCCTGTTCTTGCTTGCCTTTTCTGAGCTGATAGCGAGGGCCACATGTGCACCCGGGCCCAAGCAAAAGATGGTGGCTTCCTCCTTACAGTAGATATAGATTTTTAGGGGCCTATACTCCAGAGGAGATGGACCACCATTTGTATAGCTCTCGACCCCCCTGCATGGGTGAGGGCTCTCTCTGTTTTGTATCTTTTGCTTGGACATTACGAAGTGGGAGGCCGGCCGCCCAACTCTAAGAACCTGAGACGCTAACACACGAAAACAGCCTGAGTGCGGAGGGTTGGTATCACTGCAATACAGGCCCCGAACCTCCTGATGAGGGGAGGCTCTTTTCTTGGTAATTTGGGCGGGTAATATAGGGTCTCTCTGCCACCCTGGGTGATGTGTCCCGACTCCCGAGCTTAGTTCTTTCTACGTACAGGTTGCGGCCTCACTGCGTGCCGAGAGGACATCTTTGTTGTTCTGGCCACAGGGTTTACCGCTCGTGAAGGAGCTGTGTCTCGTGCCTCATGGTGAACCGCAAGCTCTGTGCCCTCCTAGTGTCCAGACTACTCCATGTTTTGCTCCTGTTTTCAACTTAGCAGGTTGGAGGTCGTTCTTTTTATGGGCAGGCTTATGGTGCTCTAGCTAGTGGGGTGCACTGGTAGGCACTTGTTTTTCCCTAAATTTTTCTGAGGTATGAGGTTGGTGGCCGTGTGCTTTTGGTATTCCAGCTCACTTTTCTCAGCTGGCGACATGGGCCACCAGCGCACTCAGGCTGTGTGTGCTTGTGCAGGTTTTCAAAGGTTGGGCCTTACACTTCGTAAAATCTCAGAAAACGTATATGAACACATGTTTAGTCGTTCTCGACCACTCCAAGCTGCAGATGCCGCGACTCAAATTTATGATCAAGATTTATGAATTAAAATTGGCATCACGAAGGGCCAGGTGCCAAGCCTGGCATTGACTTATAATACTGGTTAACATACTGGTACACGCCTCGTTATTTGAGGCTAAATACTTAATAAAAAAATGTTTTGTCAGGCATTGCTTTCAGCCGCATAATACAGGTCACACAGTGTCATTGTAAACGGTGTTATGATTAACTAACTCATTGCAGCGATGTGCGTTGCAGCACTGCCGCCTCCACGCTCCATCGATATTTTTACAGTTCCTCCATGGCAAACAAGCGTGGCCTGTCATGGGCTTCAGAGGAGTCGGACATGATGTGATTGATGAAGAGCCTTGCGACGAGAGCGATTGCCTCGACATTCTTGGATACCTGCTCAAGGTCAGAAAACATGATGCTTGAGAATGTTGATGTCCTGCTGGTCTACGAGCAATTAAATTTAGTGCATTTTCAAGCGTAGGATATCCAGTCGTTATTCGGAGCATTATTATGCAACAGCAGGATAGAGTCGTTATTCGGAGCATTATTATGCAACAGCAGTGATCTCTGCCCATTCGTCGTTCCCCATGTTCCACTCACTGCAGGGTCCTCGTCCAGCTGGATCAACTGCTTGTAGCTCAGTTGTGAGGGCCGCACACATGAGCTCGCCATGTCCTGCAGCAAGTGCATCCTGGCCAACGCATCCACTTCCACCCACTGAACGATCAGGAGCACGACCTGGTCCTCCGCACACCGCAACCCATCGTGAGCCAGGAGAGCTCGCAAGAGCGTTTCAGGCAGCCTAGCGAAGGCGGCTGCATCAGCGTAAACAGCGCCTTGCAGGTCGGCCAGGCAGGCCTCTGCAACTACTTGCTCAAGCTCAGCACATCCGCTCCCTGCTGCGGTTTCTAGAATTGCAATGCAGTTCTCCGAGCTGACTGACATCAGAAGTGTTGCCAGGCACATCTCTCTGGCTTGGTGCGCCTGCATAGGCATGTGGAAAATGGTATTTCCTCAGTACCGATTTCCATGATTATCATTGAGTGTTGCTTCATTGATTCAAATTTTGGCCACATACATAGGGACTCGTATACTGTCCATGTACCAGGGCATGCCACAAACAGCATTGTTTCCGGAGCTTGCTTTAGACATGGGCACACCTGCAGGACTGTCGCGTATCGAACATTGTGCAGCAGGACATTGAGGAGGTCGTCAGTGTTGTCTGGCTTTGAGATGGAGGCATGATGAGGATACACTGCTTCCAGTATCCATGCAAGGGCATCACGCCCCCAGGGAGAGGCGTCCTCCTGGCATGATGACTTTCTGTTGTAGCTGCATTCCTGCACAGCCATTCCATGAGGACGAACGTTACACACTGGAATCAGTACGGTACTTCGGAATAATGAGTCCTTACCGGCAGAACCAGGTGCGCAAGCTGCGCCATGTTGTCCGTGATTTCCAAGTTGTTGCCGACAGCAGTTGCCTGGGCTTGCGTTGACATGTCGCCTGCGTGGTTGGTTACAACGATGTTCGGGGCACGCGATGGTGATGGCACGATTCTTGGATGCATCATGGCACAACGGTGACAACTGACAAGACAAAACAACCCTCACCACAAAATATTTTCCCCAGACTGAGGAATGCCTCTTTCGTTGCGTGACGCAGAACCATGGGTGCCAGGCAAGAAAACTGATGCAGGCTTTTCATATACACGATAGTGGCAGGGTCATAGTGCGAGGGATACATGGTCATCGTCGAATGAATAAAATTGTGGTAACAGTATACGATCCCAACGACGCTCTTGTACTGTTGGAGTAGCCAGAGCGGAGTCGGATCAGCAGACTGGTGGTCAATACCTTTGACCCCAAGACCACCAGGTATGAACCCCTGGTATGATCTTGTCGGGAATAGAAGTTTTACACCGCGAAACATCATAAATTTGAACAGTGATAGAATCGGGTATCTGTGGTATGAGACTGGAAACCACAAGTGTCGTCCTGACTTTGCAGCGGATAAGGAAGGACGTGAGAAGCTGCCAAGAGCTGACTCCGTAGCAGTATTTTAGACGCGCATCTGCACCTGTCCGTACTTTAGGCCGGCGGTGTCAGGACATGGCACAACCATGAATTCGGCATACCCCTGGGCCGTTAGCACGCATCCCGGCTGGAGAAACAGCAGACTTGACAGTGAGTCTGACCTTCGTGGATGACAGATGTCTTTGCCTCTTTGCAGTGGGCTTCAGGAGAACACCAAAGATGCAATGAAGAGCCTCTTTGTGGCTGCCAATCTGTCATGGCGTAGTGGCCGCTGGCCAGCTCACCTCCTCCTGGCGACCTGGCCTTATAAAAAAATATAGGCCTTTGGCCCTAACAGATCAGGGGAGACAGCAGGAACAGAGAGGTCAGTCTGGACAGAGGGGTGGCCACAATTGTCAAGCCGTGCAGTCTTCAAGCAGAGGCCAAGTGAAACCAGCAGCACGAGGGCCCTTGGTTACATCACTCACCTGACCATGAGGATGTGCATGTTGGGATGCCTTGTCTTACCTCAATAGATGCTGACAACATTGGCAAAGCAAGTGCCACGGGGCACGCTGCATGCATGCTCAAGCAAATTCGCAAGGCTCCAGGCGTGTTGCTGGTGGTCTTCAACGAGTTGCAGCCTATGGAGTCTGGATCACTTGCATTTTGCATGGTAAGGGCTGTATCGCAGATACCACCCCCCTGACATGTAGCCTAGTCGAAGCGCAATAGGTTAAGGTCTTGTTATGAAAGAGTTTGCTACAGTCTTTCATTCGTCTAATGCCTGTTGCTTGGATCATTTGCATTTTATTTGTGCACTCGTTTCATTTCGATCACTTGAGTTCCCACAAAGGCGGACATGGGGGGAAAAGTCATTATTCCGCACAGACGGACTTAAGGAAGCCCAGGTTGGTGAGCCACATGTTAACATATCATATATGCAGAAAAAGGCAAATACTCTTAAGGGAATATAGCCATAACGACTGAACATTAAAGACTAAGAATGCTGAAGCACCAATTTCTTAGCCATTACCACAAATCACTGCATGAACTTTGAGTCAAAGGATCAATCATTCTATGTCCTGTCGGGAAATATGTTCAATAATTGTGCAACGTACTGGACATGCCTACATTCGTCATCAATCACTGGACGAGCAACATGAACCTGACCTGTCCCCCGCCAACCGCCCCCCTCCCCTCCCCCATGTAGCCTGCCTCTGTCCCTGCCTTTGCCTGCCCCCGCACGTAGCTTACCCCCGCCCATGCCAACCCCTGCACGTAGCCCGCCCCTGCTCTCGCCCCTGTCCCCCCTACCTGTAGCCCACATCTGCCCCCGCCCCAGCTACCACCCTCACACAGCCTGCATCTGCACCTGCCCCCGCCACCCCCTGCATGTAGCCTGCACCACCCCCCCGCATTAGCAAACCTCCGTACGTAGCCCGCACCTGCCCCTGCCTCCGCCTTCTCCTGCACGTGACCACCATTGGCCCCGCCTCCGCCATCCCCTGCACCTAACCCGCCCCTGCCTCAGCCCCCTTCACTACTGCATGTAGCCCTCAACTGTCCCCGCCCCTGTCACTCTTCGCACGTATCCCGCCCCTGCCCCTGCCCCCGCCTCTGCCATCCCTCGCACGTAGACCACAGCTGCCCCTGACTCCCACCCCTCCCGCACGTAGTCCACACCTGCCACCGTTCAACATGTTAAACTATGACGCATGTCTGACCCTTTCAACTGCTGCACCCTTATGCCTGTAGAACCCTACATCTTGCTGAACTGTCACAATTTATGCACCGTAACGCTTCCTCATTTCTAACAGCCCCTTCACCCTAGCCCTTCCTCAACTCTAACAGCTCCTGCACCCTAAATCCCAATGCGTTCTGAACCCTAACAACTCCTGCACCCTGACGTGTTCTGAACCCTAACAACTCTTGCACCCTAACGTTCCCTAAGCCCTAACAACTCCTGCACCCTAATGTTCCCTAAACCCTAACAACTCTTGCACCCTAACGTTCCCTAAACCCTAACAACTCTTGCACCCTAACGTTCCCTAAACCCTAACAACTCTTGCACCCTAACGCTTCCTCAACTCTAACAGCTCATGCACCCTAACGCAGCCTGAACTCTAACAGCTCATGCACCCTAACGCTGCCTGAACCCTAAGAGCTCCTGCACCCTAACGCTGCCTGAACCCTAACAGCTCTTGTACCTTGACGCTTACCGAATTCTAAAAACTCCTGCGTACTAACGCTTCCTGAACCATAATGTATCATAAACCCTACCCCTTCATCACACCCTAAGGCCTCCTGAACATGCACCCTTCATGAACCCCAACCTCTGATTAACCCGCACGCTTCCTGAACCCTTTTTCTCCTGAACCCTAAAATGTGTTAAACCTTCATGCCTACTGAACCATGAAGCTTGCCAACCTATCCTTCGACTTACCCTTTTGTACCCTCATGTTTTGCAACCTTCCCATCATACTTCCTTTACCCCGAATGCTGACCTCATGGACGCTGCCATGTACATCATGAAGGTTGACATCCTGGAGCCCAAGCTGCTCAGCCATGAAGAATTCATCTTATTATTTCTTCGTAATTTTTCCAAGGTACGGCACAATTTCGGTGTCTTTTTCTTTTGTTGAGCTGTCACATAAACTTGAAACTCATATCGTAACACATTATCGATTGTTTTATGATCATCCAGTCCTTGTCACTCGGAGGCTGACTGGCTGAGCCAGAGGCACAGCTTTATCATATAATAACTGGACCTGGGCTGGTTCGGGCGAGGTAGGGAGAGGTGCGATCAGTAGGTTATGGGGGGGTGATCACTAACTTAATGGCTCACCGACAGGGCTCATGTCTCTGTCAGCCCTAGAAACGCCTTGCAAGGGCCTATGAGGGCCAAGGAAACAGTGCAGCATGGGCCGAGGCCACTTGCACACAGTCACCATAAGGCCCACCAAGTTGCGATGAGGCAAGCTTGGCTCCCATCAAGTGGCGATGCATGCCTTAGGGAAGCTGATTGGGATTAAGCAGCTAGGATCCGACGCGCCAGGGCGAGCGCATGCAATGATCCTCGAGTCCAGCGTGATATTAATCTGCGGGCGAGCAGGCACAGAGAGGGAAGTGAAGGACATGTTGAATGCAGGGCAGAGGGAGGATAATACCCAGGCCTTTATCGTCAGCTCCCAGTGCACCTCAAGTTGTAGGCTGAGCTGCCGCCTTCTTGGGGTCGGGTCACATGTGGGGGGCTTCAAGCGTTTAGTTTCTCTTCCTCCCAACCAGTCAGTTGGGCGCCCACGCGGCCGAGCGTTTTCAGCATGGCCCAGCGGTGTTATGTCACTGACATGTGGGGCTTCAAGGAGGGCAGTCATTTGTTGCCGTACATTGATAGGAACTAAACAGCATACTACCAAGACAGGCAATATGCGCCTCATGCCCAGCGGTTACATGTGGCAAAGATGTGTTCCTCCCAGTGCATAGTTCAGGCCGCCCCCAAAGCGCTAGGCCCAGGAGCACCCGGGACAAATGCCCACCGCCATGCATCCCGCCCCCAACCGCATGGAAGGAGGCCCGCTAGTCGAGACACATCTTGTACCACGGTAGCCATGGTATGTATATATGTGTTGGTTTATTGTGTTACACCCAGTGCATAGAACACGGACACCTTGGGAGACAAGCCGATGGCCCATGGCTTGACATGGTCAGGGTCAGGGCTGGACATTTTACCACGTACCTCCTCCTACGACAAACTCATTTGCATATCCCCCACACCGTTGAACCCTAAACCCTACGGTGAACCGGTGAACCCTAAACTCTATGGTGAACCCTTGACCCTGAACCCTATGGTGAACCGGTTAACCCTTCACTTCAAACCCTATGGTGAACCGGTGAACCCTTAACTCTTAACCCTATGGAGAACTGGTGAACCCTGAAACCCTAAAGTCTTAACCCGATGGTGAACCGGTGAACCCTTCATCCCAAACTCTAAACCCTATGATGAACCCATAATCCTAAACTCTAAACCCTATGGTGAACCCTAAAACCTATGGTACCATTCTCCTTGACTGCAAAGACACACTGTTAGACCAGGGGCGCTCACCGGCGACTGGGCTGCAATGTAATTAGTCAGCACTTGGTCGAGGATCAGCCCGTACTCGTCCAGGGTGGTGGCAGCGGCAATGGCAGCGTAGCCATCTCCTCCCTTGGCTGTGAAGTCATTGGTGACCACGTTGTACATCTTGCAGGGATCAATGAGCTGGCCGGAAGACGTGGTCACGGACACCAAACGCTGTCCAACGGCCTTGTTAGCATCGTAGACGTACTTCAGGCCACCGACCTGGAAGTGTGGGGAGGTGAACACAAAGATAATAGGCCGCAGGCCAACGCAGGATCCTGTCCAGTCTTATAATGCAGCCCATTCTCAAGCAGGCAGTTGTTGCACCTGTGAAGTTTTTGTGAAGTTTGTATGGTCCCACAGAGCATCACCTTTTCTGTATGGGACATGTGGCCGTTAACCGGTAGATGCACTAAATGTGCTAGGGCAGGGAGCGCAAACCAGTGACCCCCCTGGGCTAGCAACCCAAGCAACACACAACCGCCAAGCACCTGGGGGAATCGTCCTGTGCCGGAGGTGGTTCCCACGGCACCCACTCCATACTCGAGGGAGGCCAGCACGGCAGCACCCGACATCCTCTTGGTGGCCAGCTGGTTCCCGAAAGGCAGCACCGTGATGACGCCGCTGGCTGTGATGTTGCCGGCATTGAGGGAGGCTCGCAGACCCCCTCCGTTGGTGATGCAGAAATCAAGGGGGCCCTAGGTAGGGAAGGGTAGAAGGAGAGGAATCAAGGCCACGGTGGGGCATTTTAGGTGGAGCTCGTAGGGAAAGCCTGTTTTTATTGTTCTTCTAATTCGATCTTGCATTCCTGCACTCAGTTCTGCAGGTCCCTTCAATGCCTTGGTGGTGCAGCCCCCTCAACAGTGTCAGACTATCCTTGATATTGGCTGCCTCCCTCGAGTTCCCGCCTTTCACTGAGGTCCCTCCCGGACCCCTCATTTCACTGATAGGTCCCTCCCCGACCCCTCCTTTCACTGATAGGTCCCTCCCCGACCCCACCTTACACTGCTAGGTCCCTTCGAAACCCCAGACCGCATATGCCCTCAGTCACCTGTGAGGCCGCAAAGGCGGTGCGGTTGACAACGTGATCCATCATTGCACTGCAGGCCAGGTCACCCATCAGGGATTCGGCGATTCGTGATTGGCTGTTGTCAAGGAGGACCGCGGTGCTGCCTGCAAGGTGAAGGGAGTAGGGTTTTGGTCACCCATCAGTGCCTCGCATTGTTGAGCGATTACGCCGTGAGAGGGTCTCGGGTGTAAGAAAGACGGTGTCGTGACCTCCCTCTCTCTGGTTGGATTGCCACACTATTCTCCCATAAACCCCAAACCACCATAACCGTGAACCGTAAACAAATGTAAAAATAAAAATATTACGGTTTCCGAACCGCAAAAGTGTGGAGCCCCCTCCGTTTGAAGATTAGGCTCACCATAGACTCAACAGCCACACACCATGGCTAATCAGGTGATAAAAACCAAAGCGTAAGGTGCCAAGCCGAATTTAGCAGCGTCTTCGAGGCCACACTGCGAAAAGAGGAGGCATCAGATGACCGGAAATCCGGCCAGGGACCCAACTCACTCGGCCCAGGGCCCGGTCGAAGGCTGTGATTTTACGATTTCACCGTTTTATGCCTGTAATTATACGGTTTTACACCTGGTTTCACACCTATAATATACGGTTGTACGGGTTTATGCCTCTGAGATGACTGAAATTTACCATATCTAAAATCACCGTAATTACGCTGTCAGTAAATAAGAAACGTAGCCTACGGCCTGCCAGGGGTGGGCGTGGCCGGGGGCTGGGACCGGATTTACTGGCCTGTCATGTGCACCGTAATTACACCGTAAAAGAAAACCGTAATTACACTGCAACCGTAAATTGCCCAACACTGGTGACTCGTTGATTCACGACTGGCTGCTGTCCAGGAGGACCGCTGTGCCGCCTGCAGGGTTACAGTTTAAGGTGTAGGGCTTAGGGCTAAGGTCACCCATCAGGAACTCGGTGAATCTTCATTGGCTGTTGTCCAGGAGGACCGCAGTGCTGCCTGCAGAGATAAGTCGAATTAATGGCTCAATCAATCAATTCACCCTTCACCCTGACAAACATTGTAGGACCTGGGTTGAATCTTGAGTTTGTCAACCTGCTGTGAAGTGAAGTTTCGTTAAATTTTTGTTGTCCACCGGAGCATCACAATTGATGCATGGGACAGGTTCCCATTCACCAGTACGAGCACAAAATAAACTAGGACAGCGAGCGAAAAGCCAGTGACCCCCCTGGGCAACCAACACACAACCAAAAACCAGTGGAGTGGCAATGCACCTCATAGTGAGGAATACAAGCCCCCCCCAAGACCTAAACCCTTAGCCCCAATCACAAAACATGACGTGACCTGCTGCACATTGGACAATTCTGGGGGGGGGGACGCAGGGCACACTTCAGAAGCCTCCCCTGCTTTGCCACAAAAATCTTCTCTTGGGAAGCAAGGACACTGCCACAGAAGCGAACATGTCAGGGTTCAGGGTCCAACCCTAAACCCTTATCATTGTCTGCCAACGGTGTCACTCACCTATAACCTTCATGTTTTAGGCCAGCACCTGCACTGTGAATGGTGCCAGCGCCTGGGCCATCTCGGCGTCTTGGACCACATTACTGGAGCTGAGGCTGCCCCCGCGGAGCAGAGGAGAGCCGGAGATGCGAGGCTGGCAGTTCCTCTCCAGAATGCCACCGTTCTTGGTGTCCACGATCACCTTGAGGCGGCCCATGTACCTGCCACACACCCATCCTAAGGAGCGGTAGGTCATGGTGGCGAGATAATCTTTCTCTCGGACCACTGAGATGGAAAGCGAGATGCTGACAACATGCGCTCCTTGGTACTAAATCATGCTGTGCTGAATCATGCTGAGCTAAATCATGCTGAGCTAAATCATGCTGAGCTGAATCATGCTGAGCTGAATCATGCTGAGCTGAATCATGCTGAGCAGAATCATGCTGAGCTGAATCATGCTGAGCTGAATCATGCTGAGCTGAATCATGCTGAGCTGAATCATGCTGAGCTGAATCATGCTGAGCTGAATCATGCTGAGCTGAATCATGCTGAGCTGAATCATGCTGAGCTAAATCATGCTGAGCTAAATCTTGCTGAGCTGAATCATGCTGAGCTGAATCATGCTGAGCTGAATCATGCTGAGCTGAATCATGCTGAGCTGAATCATGCTGAGCTGAATCATGCTGAGCTGAATCATGCTGAGCTGAATCATGCTGAGCTGAACCAGAGGAATGGATTAAAGGACTAACGCTTGGCCTCAGCACAACATTTTCTCTGTGGAGCCCATAAGCTCCCTATTCGTTTAGCTGAGAGGCATTCAGTGAGCATGCTGCATGATGTGAATCCAGTCAAAAATGGAGCTGTGCCCATTACTCTTTCCGCATCTAGACTGGATGCAAGAGGAGTGATACGAAGGCTTTAGTTCTGGGGAAAAATCCGATTACACATTTCACCTGCTTCCAAAGTACGCCGTGGTGACGGGCACCATGGTAGATGACTCGAGGTTCTTGACAAATGTGGGGTAGGGACCCTCGATGATACTGAAATCAGAAGCTGCAGTCAAACCATGTTAGGCGGGCATCCTTAGGGGGGTGGCCGTAAGTACAAACGGCGTCGGTAGGGCTGAGCATTTAGAGAGGTATCGATGAGGTTGAGGATGTACAGAGGTGTCAGTAGGGTTAAGGGTTAAGGGATGTGTTGGCAGGGTTGAGGGTCTAGGAAGGTGTCTGTAGGGTTGATGGTTTAGGGAGGTGTCGGTATGGCTGAGGGTTTATGGAGGTGTCGGTAGGGTTGAGGGTTTAACGAGGTGTCAGTATTGTTGAGGGTTGAAAGAGGTGTCTTGGGGTTGAGGTTTAGGGGGGTGTTGCTGGGGCTGATGGCTTAGAAAGGTGTCGGTAGGGTTGAAAGTTTAGGGAAGTGTCGTAGGGTTGAGGGTGAAGGGAGGTGTCGATAGTGTTGAGGGGTGAGGGGGGTATCGTTATCGTTGAGGTTTAAGGGAGGTGTCGTCAGTGTTGAGGGTCGAGGGGGGTGTCGTTAGGGTTTAGGGTTTAGGGAGGTGTCGGTAGGGCTGAGGGTTAAGGGGGGTATCGGTAAGTGCAGGGGGCATTGGTAGGTTTGATAATTTAGGAAGGTGATGGTAAGTGCGGGGGTCATTGGTAGGTTGAGGCTTGAGAGTTTTCGGTAAGCGCAGAAGGTGTCGGTGAGGCAGAGGGTTTAGGGGATTTGCCGGTTAGTTCAGACGGCACCGGTGGGGTCGAGGCTTTAGTTAGAGGTGTCGTAAGTGCTGCGGGCATCGAAAGGGTTGAGGGTTAAGGGAGGTGTTGGTAAGTGCGGGGGGTATCGGTAGGGCTGGTGTTAGGTAAAGTCGAGGGGTCTGGCAGGTATTGGTAAGCAGGAGCGGCGGTAGGTTGTTGGGTTCAGGTAGTTGTGCCTGACCAGGCCACAATTGCCAAGACAGGCTTTAGGGTTTAGGCTTTAGGGTTTAGGGAGCAGTGCATTGTTGCACATTGCTTTTCATGATGATCAGGTTGTTATCTGTGATATGGGGCAGTTGTCTTTGACCAGACCACGGTGGCCGACAGAGGTGACTTCATGACCTACATGTGTTGACCGCAGAAAGCTTCAGTTCTGGCATGCCAGTGTACAGGAAGGAATGGCTGTGGCCTCCGATGATCATGTCGAGGCCCTCCACCTGCGCGGCTGCAACCTGATCCAGCTCGTAACCTGTGAAGTTGTGTGAAGTTTTTATTAGACAAGGGGATGGAGTCATGTAGCTCATACAAAGGGCATGTTCAAGCATGTAGGTGTGGAATTTTCCATCTTGCTTCAGACATTGGCTTCAAACATTTGCCCGTGTCATTTGGAGTAGTTGTTTGCCCTCGACGGACAATGGCATATTGCATCTGAATGCCGGGCAGAGCTCCCTGAGGGCATCAGCTCTTCTGCAATATAAAAAATAACGCCTCGTGGGAGGTGTGAGAGTTAAGGAAACAGCGCAGCCTGGGCCGAAGCCACATCCGCGCCGTTACCATTGCCTGCACTTTTTGATTGAGGTAGAGTTGTCAAAAAGTCATCCCTTGACGTAGATAATTATAGTAACCTGGAAGAAATGTCCCTTGATTTTCCTCTCTTGATGGTAATGATCGAATAAAGGTATCACCATGACATCGACGTTCAGGAGCCTCTGCAGTTGGGCGGTGGCATTGCCCTTGAAGATGCTGTCGTAAATGCTGTGGAGGGAGAAGGAAAGGACAGAGATGTATTTGGTCGGCTGCCGGTATCAAGGAATTCATGAGTTTGGTTTACATCAGCGGTACATGCAAAGATAGTGGGCATAGGAGTTTGAGGCTTTAGGGTTTTGACTTTGAGGTGAGGGAGCACTAGCTTGTGCGACATATGGGTGTGGAGGGGGCACAATTATTGCGGTCAAAAGGGGGCCAAGGACGGACAATCAGGGACAGAGGGCAGGGACGGTGAAGGGGGTGCTGTGTCGGCGGTCGATTGGATGGAGTGTACATGGCATTGGTAGTACAGTACATTTTATATAATGGCCCTGGGATACCCTAGAAATAAAACGGCAGTCAACCCTAAACCCTAAACGGCCGGAGAGCTGGCGGAGAGCGGTTACTCTGACAGCGTCCGCCATGGCAGTTTTACATGCTGATCGTGCACTGCGTGGTTGTTTGGCTTCACTCACGATCCGGTAAATTCGTCACCAGCGTCCAGGAATAGGGTGTCCTTGTCCTTCCTGCGGGCCTGCTTGACAGCCGTAGCGATGCGGGCAAAACCGCCGTAGCATTTGCCAGCAGCATCGTCCGAGGCGGAGCAGTAGGATGATCCTGAGTTCTGAGCCTCAAGCCGGTCGTGGACGTCATTCTGGGTAGTGCAAAGCAGGAAACAGGGGGCAGGCTGTGACTCAGAAAGAGAGAGAGGAAGCAAGGGCCAGGATGGCAACAGCGAGGTCAGGAAGTGTACACAGGGTAAACAGGGGCAAACACTATCTCCTTTGGCATGTGTGAGAGAAAAAATGAGTGAGCCCCACAGCCACAGAATTTAAAAATAGGGATAATAGGTTGCGTATGCGGTTCGTGTGCTCTGTGCATGCTCTGAGGGCCGGAATGCAGGCTGCGGCTGCATGACTGCATCTTTGCTTGGCAATCCAATTATCCAATATGAAAACGTGTGCTTCAAGCGAGATTCATACATGGGGAGCATCAAGAGATGGGAAGAAAGTGCACGTCCGATTGAGAAAAAGAAAAGAGAACGCCGATTGGGACCTGCATGGGGACTGCACCGACGTCTGAATGTCTGATGGGGATGGACCCTGGCTATCTAGTACGGAGTACCGTACATCCGCATCGTAGAAGTCGCTTCGTAGCCATACGTCAAGCAATCCCAATTTCGTTTTGGGGTCGGTCAGACTGCGTTACGTTTGAGGTTGCGTTTGGCAGTTGCGTTTGGGTTGCGTTTGGATTTAGCGTGAATCTGACGCTAAACTGGTCACACTGCGTTTGGGCAAGACGGCAGGGCAAGACGACGTCAGGGCACGGCATGGTACATTTTTGTGCGAATTCCGTCTCCCAGCGACTCGGGGTTGATATTTCCTTACATTGTAACATATATATTGTTCGTGTCCAGCTTAAGATCAAGCTTAAGCTGGAATTCATGAAAAATCTCAAACGCGAAACGTCAACCCCCCCCCCCCTGCGTTTGCGTTTCGCGTTTTGACACGTTGCGTTTGGCGTTTGGGTAGTGTGACCGGCGTCGCGTTTGCACTTTTTCCTGACGCAACTTCAAACGTAACGCAGTCTGACCGACCTCTTACCCCACTACCGGTACTAAGTATCAGCAACATTCATTCAGCCCTTCTCACCACGTGTACGATACGGATCTTAGTGCTTCTTGCGGATGCAATACCAGCGCTCGCAGCCATAATCAGCACCAAGAGCACAGCGCTACACGAGCAAACCTGCTGGGGCATCATCCTGGCCTGATAAGTACGGATCCTCGAGCTGCTTCTAGAGTCCACTGAAGGAAATAATACGACGGGGAGTGGCTGAGGGATCACGCTTGCATGAGGATATGTCTTATTCGATCAAGGTGTAGATGATGCAAGTGGCCCTCGGTCCGGATTTTGATTCCCGGAATCTAAGTCAAGTGTGGACTGAAACGGTCCATACCAGGTAGGTCCATACGGTAGTGAAGAGGGGAGGGGATAACAGGAGAGAAACCAGTGGATATTCCGCGTGAAGTAAAGCGGAACGTTCGGGAGGGGGACACCACTCTGGGGGGAATTGTGTGGGCTTAAATTAGAGGCTTTGAGAAAGCCCGGAACGCAACAGTGGTACTGACTGCGCTAAGCACACATACCGGTATTTGTAAAAGCTGTGCCTTTGGCACAGCCCCCGAGTGTCGTGTGTGCCCTGGAAACTGTTGCGGTGTCCTAGGCTGCTGAGTGTGTGTTCCAGCAGGAGTTGCCTAGTTTGTCCCTGCCTCTGTTTACGTTCTGAACATGTTAGGCGATGGTTCTGCTTTGTTGAAGGGATGTTGGGTGGTGCTGGTGATGTGTGTTGCGTGTGTTGCTTATGCGGTGGGGTTGTAGGTATTGTGTATGTCGGTAGGGTTCTCCTGCGTTTGTGTGCGTGCCTAGTTTCTTCTGATCAGCTGTGATGAATGTCAGCTGTGACACCATGTCAGCCTAGCACATATTTTTACAGCCCAGTGCGGTTGTCACAAGGCACCAGTGACCCTAACGAATATCTGCGCTCGGACATCTCGGCATCATATTTATTGCATTGCGTGTGCATGTGACCCGGTATGAGCACAACATGAAGTGGGGTGGTTTTCTGTGTTGGGACTTGTTGCGTGCGCTTGCTGCATGTATTCTGTAAGGTGCATTGCACGCTGCACCACTGCGGCACCGTGCTTGCCTCAGTCCCTCTGCTAGGATTCCTGGTTTGTCACTTTGTCCACCAGCTGTCCAGCTGAGCATGGCACATAATGCTTTGTCACAAATTGTCATCGCACCAATCTATTTGCTGTATGTGCAAGCTGGGTGTCAGAAGTGATACTGTGCACACAGCAACAGTCTGATTGTACACCGCACACAGCATTGCAGCTGACCAGTCGTCCAGTCCTGAGCAGCAGGTCCCAAGCCTCAATCAGAACAGACAAAGGTACCGATATGTTGACATGTGTGTGAGCGTATCTGTTTCTTGTTAAGCTGCTGTAGTTGTGGTGTGTCTGGATGACGGAGTTGGTGCATCATCCGTGCATGGCGGCACTGGACGCTCTGTCGAAAGTTCGTCGCACTTCATTCACGGAAAACTGAAGCAGGCAAGCATTTCTGCCGACCCCCTGCTGCCAACACTGCCAACCTAACATAGAAAATGAGTTTGCGCTTAGAGCAAAGCTGCACGACAGTCCCCACGATGGTATTTCACATGTTCTGCATTGTCAACTGTCATCCTGCAAGTTCGAAAACTAGTCAGCCGCTGGCTGCAGCAATACGGATCAACGCGAGCAGCCATGTCATCATGCCTGACATGTTCAACGAGTTTGCGCTTCAAGCAGCGCAACGCGAGTGCACGACACGTACTGTGCAGTATGAACTATCGGTGAAGGAAGTCCAAAACCAACGTGGCCGGTGGCTGCCCCACCACGAGCATATACATTGCTAACAGACATGCAAACGACTTCGCGCCCAATACAAAGCAACGCGATGGCCTGTTTCTGAAATCGGCACCACTTTTCAACGCAAACCCCTCAAAATATCATGCCCAGAAAAGTATGGCTCATTCTCTCCACTCCACGCGCCTCCGTTGCAGTGCACTGCCAGAAGGTAGGGAGCCACGAGATACGCCATTGCAACAAAAAATGAGTCGAAACACTGGGGCGAGCGCGAAGCACGAGCCTTTCAAAATGGGGCCACTTTGGCGGTTGGGAACCGATGTCCTAGTGAAGCCAACTGAAAACTTGAACCCTATCCCTTTTCGTTCCTTTTAGTCACTCGGGACTTAAGTTCATTCACATGATGTCCTCTCTTAGTGGCCAGTAGCCCCATTTCGTCTACAGCATGGCTCAGGGTAGTTAGCTCTGCAACCCGGTGTAACTGAATAAATTAACAAGCTTTGGCCGTACCGTAAGCAGCAGAACGAAGCAGCGGTCCTGAGCGTGCAACATCATGCTCTTAAGTTAACTCATTTTCTGTCCAGGTGCCTTAGAAGCAGCCCGAGTTTGCAAGCAACATGGCTCAGGGTGCTTAGCTCTGGATGGCATGGCATTTTCTCTTGAGGCCTAGAGGGGCCATGATGGGAGGGCGGGAGGACATGCATGGGCTGTTGCAGCCTTCGCATCATTCGCGTGGCCATGTTGTTCAGAACTTGGCTCTTGTGTCACCATCTTCTTGAATTCCTGAGGGCATTAAGGTAGTGTTCATGCATCTCAAATTAGCAAGAAAAAGCAAGCTACCGTATGCCATGAACAGGTTCCGAACCGCCTGATTTGAGTCGGAGGCTTTGTGCCCGGTGGCCCAAGGGAGCTAAGTGCCCCTTGACAGGATCGTCTGCGTGAGATCTTTACTGCACGCTGCCAGCCCTGTTGTCAGCCTCTGTTGGTGCTGCCTCGCACATGTCAATGACGTTATACCTCTGCCCTGCTGGCACATGTGACCTGACGTTGTTGGCTGCTAGATCTGGGCTGGAATGGCTTTGTTGGCTGATGGGTGTGCCTACTTTTGGTGGCTGGTGGCTTGGCTGTGCTGAAATGTTGCAGATTTTCACTTAGTTCGGCTGGTATTTTAGGTTTACTCGGCTGCTGGATCTGTCCGTCTGGTATATTAGGGCCCACCGAGACAAGAAGGGCCAAGTGGCTAACGGTTCGACTAGGAACTTTGAGGGAGACATCGTCGTTGCCTGTGTCAAATCATGGGCAGTGCACTGTTTTTAACCCCCATGTATGTTCAATGCCTAGAAATCGGTATGTTTAATATGAAAGGGTCACCTGGCGGGACCTCCAGAGTGCCATTTTGTGACGGTGTGCGCGAGTTTTGGGGGGCACTCGGGTAGAGTGGACAAGAGGTGACAAGACGTCCATTGCACCTGCCTGCAATTTTGAAGGCTGGGCATTGGCTGGGCATGCGCCCATGGACTCCATTTAAGGGTGGTATACTGGCATGTTGAAGTAAGTACCGGACTACCGGTAGCAGCAAGATTCAAAGGATTGTGGGTGAGCCCATGCATGCAGCCATGCACCAAAAGCTTCCAAGTTCAATATTTATCGAGGAATGGGTACGTGTCAATGCTTTAGACTGCGTTTTAGAGTTTTCAGCTAAAATACTGGCCGGAAGGAGGCCAGGCATGTTTTCATCCCCAAATGCCTAGTGGTGCCCAGCCAGGGGTGGTCTACCGGTAGTGCGCACTAAAAAGAACATGGCCATCACCGCACACGGCCCTGCACTTTCAAGAGCATAGAAGGAGGCATGTTTCATGCTGGGACACGGATTGTCGCGGAGTTTACCTTGCCCTCCTGTGAGTCCTGTTGCCTTGCAATTGCGTACGCTGTCGCTCTTGACATGGGGCTTTTCCAAGGTGTACGGTACAACCGCGATTCGTGTTCCTACCCCGCTGCGCCATTCCCTTGTTCTTTCATTGTAGAGAACCCACGGTGACCAAGCCTCAGTTGAGAGGCTGAGATCATCGGCTTCGAAGCTAGCGTATCGCGCAGCATTGTGCATGCAGGCCTGAAGACTGCGAGATCATATCAAAGGGATCTGTTGCAGCGCGACTGCTTGACAGCGGAAGCTTACCGGCCTGCTGCCTTTACGAATCGTTACGCATTGATATATTCGTGGGCGCAACAACATGAAGAAGCTATCTCGACTAGGCCTCAACCCGGAAAAGCCCCAGCAGCGCTTGCGCGTCTACTGTTGCTTACTCCTGCTACTCGTCATCGTGGTTCCGTTCGCCCTGTTCAAGAAAGAGCATTTGCATCATGTCATCGGGATAATGTACAACGCGACTGCTCCCTCTGGCAGCTCGGCCGTAAGTTCTTTGGGTAACTGACAAATGCACACTTACAAAAACTTACATGCCAAACAGCTATGGGCCATGGCATGATGGTCAAAGACATACCGGTTCCATTTACCAGTAATGACCAAACGCAGATTACTTGGGTAGCTTGGTGAATGCTTACCAGACTTGAGTGCTATACTCGGTGAATGCATACCTTACCTGAGTGCTTTTTATTATATCTCCTATCCAGATGCAAAGTCTGCCTGAAATCGTCGGCAACCATGCAGCGCTGCCGAAGGGACTGCATCCAAAAATCATGGAGCCGAAGACTCTGCCGAGCAGTCAAGTACAGCAGCAGTGGAGAGGGCCAGAACAGAATCAGGTGCTCCCTTTCTTTCTCAGCGTCGAATGCACAGACTGCGAAGCACTGGGCATCGCACCTGCTGGGGACGCTGCATGGAGCTCGAGGGAGATCCGCTGGACCATTCCAAGAACGGCTGATTTCGCCACAGCAGAGTTCAAAGCGGTCAGTGTGTGCAAGCAAAGCAATGCATGGGTCAGAGCTGGGGAATAATGCGAACCTATTCTATCGGGCGACTGATCCTGATTACGGGGGGGAGATAGTTTTCTTTTCCTCTCCGGGTAGCAGCCAGGGTGACTGATGGATACCAGGTCATGACCCGGTGGAATAATGGACAGCTAGGACAGCTCAACCACAGCCGGAGAAGTGTGGCTGTTCACTAGAAACATGCGAACCCCACTACTACCGTACTTAAGGTAGGGTAATGAAGGTGAGGTCATCACACGAAGCCTAGATCGCTGGGACAACTCAGTGGCCAGATGGGGGCTGGTTAAGGACATCAGGGATGATTCCTTATTTTTTGTAGTGCACTTTCAGCTACACTTCAGCCACATCCCAGCCTGGATCTGACGGGTCCTGGTGCAGCAGGTCTTGCTGCTTGGGCCATGGCCTGAAGGCAGCAGGGCGGTGGTTGTTTGGTACCAATCAGCCAGTGGTGGCCGCGCAGCAGCCCCCCCAAAGTGGTCTGGTGCGCACTAGAAACGCCTCTGGTATCTATCTTTCTTTTACCTAGATTTCCTAAAGCCACAGACCAAATTATATTACCGTACTCTCTCCAGCATGCAGCAGGGAAGAGTAATAGAGTGTGTGACTGGCAATGGTAATGGTGGGAAAGTGGCTTCGGTCCCGAGCCTGCAGATTGCTGGAAACAAGCTGCTGCTGGCCACATGCTGCTGCTGCCTCCAAGGATGCATGCGCTGCCCTGCACATCCCTCAAAGTAAAAAACGTCCTCCCCCTGCAGATTGCTGGAGATTAAGCTGCGGCTGCCTCCAAGGATGCATGCGTTGCCCTGCACGTCCCTTAAAGTAAAAAACGTCCTCCCCCTGCAGATTGCTGGAGACAAGCTGCGGCTGCCTCCAAGGATGCACCGCAAGGATTGGGAGTTCTTCGTGATCTACGACACCCTGCTCAGGATGGATGCGGTTGGACCGGGGAAGTCTGGCCTGGGCTTTGGAGTGGGTGAAGAGCCCTTGCCCTCCGTCTTTGCGTCGTTAGGAGCCAGGTGCGCCCCGGAGTGGATCCCGCGTACTGGCTAAGTTTGGGTCCCAGCTGGTAAGGGCCCCCTCCTGCCCCCCCCCCCTCCTTCGGGGGGGAGGCAGGGGGGCCGTCTGATAGGTTTTGTGCATAGGCCGTGCAGCGCCCATAGATTGTTTTCAATCTGAAAGAGAGATAAAAAATAACCATTCAGATACCTGTGCGTTTGGCAAGGCGTGCCTGCTGTCAATTGTTTCTGGTCACGTAGGATGTTAACAAAACATCGGGCCTGGCCAACTTATTTTGAGCACATTTTCGTCTCAAGGATCAACATCCATGCCAGGAACGTTGGTCACAAACCACTGTTGATTTCTGGTGATCTGTTGAGGGATAAAAAAACATTAAGTGCTACGAGTGTGAGGATTTGTGTTTTTTTCAGGCAGACTGATAGACCCCCTCGTGTAGCTGCCTGTAGGCCACCATTGGACCAATGGGGATAAATGAGTAACTATGTACGCAAACATGTGAATTGAGGGAGCCGCCCATTTTGGCGGAAGCACGGGACATGGCTACCGTGGCGGCCACGGCGTGGCCAGTGATGTCCTTTTCAGTTATAATAACTTATTTTCCAGGAGCCATGGGTGTGAAAAAGTGTGACTGGGTGGAAAAGTGTGGGCGTAAAACCGAGGCCGCCAGGCCTCGTGGGGGGGGGTAGGTGGGGGCGCCCGAGCCCCCCCGCTTGGGGGTCCGGGGGCCACCCCCCGGTGGGGGTTCGGGGGCGAAGCCTCTGAAGTTCAGAGACTCTTTGTGGGATTGTCCTAAAAATCTTTATTGAAATCTCACGCAAATTGACATAATTACGATAATTCAAGGCCACCAGCCAACCATGTTTCAGTCAGTCAAAATGCTTAAGCATGGCAGGTAATTCGTGTTGCTGTTGTGCTGCTGGCTGTGCCAGCTGTTCTTCTGGCTGCCGCTCCTCTGGTCCTACTCGCTGTTCTGCTCCTGCTGGCTGTCCCTGCGCTTGCTGCTGTGGCTGCTGTTGTTCAGGCTCCACCCTGGCCTTTTTCTTGGGCCTTCCCATTCGGGGCCGGCATTCGTCACCGCTAATCTGCACTAGATTTGCGCGAATGTCCGTGTTATTTGCCGCTGCAGCAAACAGGCTCAAAATTCCGACGTGGACTCTGGGACGACTAGCGTGCGCCTGCCTTTCTCCTCAAATTAGTATCAGACATAGCTAATTATGATTAATGTTCCTTAGCGATTCCGAATTCTCTGTTTGTTCGAGTTTAAACCCGGTGAAAACCCCTTCGGCGCTACGACTTCTCATGGCCATTGGCTAGGCCAAAATCGCAAAATCGACTTACTTTTGAATCGCCAGGCAATCGCCATATGGCGCTCAATCGCCGAATAGGACATCACTGGGCGTGGCCAAAGCTTGACCTGCCTACGGCCAGAGGCCCAAAGAGAAGGGCTTGCTATGCCAAGCGCTGCCGCAAGTAGGCTGGGCTGTAGCAGAGTTGTAGCTGAAGTAGCTGGGTGGTAGCTGAAGTAGTGAGGTTGTTGCTGAAGCATGCTGAAAACAATTTGGAGGAGTGCCTTTGGAAAATGGACATGCACTAATGTACCACCATACTTCACTTACAGGTATCTTAGATTTGTTTTGATTTGATAGATTTGAATATTGATGCCCTCGGGCATAAATCATGAATTATTTTAATGCTGCCTTCAGGGCAAACTGTTAATTTCCGACTAAAATTGGCGTCGACAATCAATAATTAGTGAATTGATGGAAAACCCCAGAGAACGTTAATTATTAGGGTAGGCAAAGCAAATCTACGGGAGGTTGCCCATCACGAATGACCGACTATTTGTTTGTTTTTGTTGGCTGCAGGGTCCTCGGCACCGACTATTTTCCGGAAGGCGCACAATCGCACGGATGGGTTGACGTGAGAAAGGGAGGGCTGACATGATGTTGGGTCAAGATAACCTGTGCACGTTTCGTGGTGAGAATGACAGGCTACATCAGGTTAGATATATAGGAACATTATGGGCTTTGCAGGCTTTGGGGTTCAGGTCTTATGGATGGGTTAAGGTGATAAATGGTGAGGGCTGGAATGATGTTGGGTTGAGGTACACTGTGCATGTGTCGGGGTGAGGATGTATGGCGCCCTACAAGGGTTGAGGTCATGTGGATGGGTCCGGGTGAGGATGTATGGCGCCCTACAAGGGTTGAGGTCATGTGGATGGGTCCGGGTGAGGATGTATGGCGCCCTACAAGGGTTGAGGTCATGTGGATGGGTCCGGGTGAGGATGTATGGCGCCCTACAAGGGTTGAGGTCATGTGGATGGGTCCGGGTGAGAATGTATTGCGCCCTACAAGGGTTGAGGTCATGTGGATGGGTCCGGGTGAGGATGTATGGCGCCCTACAAGGGTTGAGGTCATGTGGATGGGTCCAGGTGAGGATGTATGGCGCCCTACAAGGGTTGAGGTCAAATGGATGGGTCCGGGTGAGGATGTATGGCGCCCTACAAGGGTTGAGGTCATGTGGATGGGTCCGGGTGAGAAGGGATACAATGGATGGCTTGGGATACAAGAGTTGAGGTCGTGTGGATGGGTCCGGGTGAGAAGGGAGGGCTTCAAGAAGCACACACCTGGGGGCAGCTGTTACCAGAGCTGTATTGAGCATGCTTCAGCTACACTGCAGCTACACTACTTCAGCTACACTGCAGCTACATCCCCGCCTGCTTTCAGAGGGATGTTTTGCGGAAGGCCCCACAGCATGGACCAGCGGCCGTTGACCGGTGAAGTTTTGGTCCCACTTGTTGCCTAGTGGTGGCCCCGCCCGGCGGCCCAGCAGAAAATATCTTGTGTCTCTGAAACATGGCTGGCCGTGGCATGATGGCAGGTCAGGGAGTGATGGATGGGGAGAGCGAGTGTGTGTTGGGAGGGCTCCTGGCTTGCCGTCTGATCGTGTCACGGTGGAGATGAAGGCAGGGTTTAAGGCGCAACTATTGCCTGGTTTTCTAAATCAGACAGGTCCCCCCCCCCTATCAGGGGCTGGTGTTAGGTGTGAATAAGGGTGGGGTTTATTGCGCTACTGTTGCCTGGTTTTTTTAATCTGGTGGGATGATGCAGCGCACCTTCACGATTTCACGCATCTGGGGTGCGATTTCATGAATCCAGGAGTGCTCGTGGTTATTCACCTCAAAATCCCTGTTGTCTCACATGCCATCATCAACCGAGGCGGATATAGATGTTACGTTGCTACTACACAGATGCACGTCATGCATCTCACAGGCTGTGGCAAGTGCATATGTCCATTTAGTGTTTATAAAAAAATGTGTGTTGCAACACTGTGAATTGTGATGACAGGGGAATGCAAGACACGCGAAAAGAGTGAGAAAGTTACAACATATTGAAAATCCAAATCGGCCATGTGAGACATGCACATCATGCGCCATGAACTGTCACACGCCATATTGCATCCGCAGAGTGGGCAGCATGCAAGCAGCAAGCAGGCCATGCTGAAACCTGAGCTGGTCGAGTCGAGCAAATTCAACGAGCTCGTGGACTTCGCGTACATGGACATGAACAAGTACGTTGCTGGGCCCTGTGACGACTACGGGGGGGGGGTCCCTGTTCAGCTTTTTGATGCATTTAGCGCATCTGCCAGCACAGGCTATCCTGCCCACTGTTGCCTCCTGACTGTCCCTCATTTTTCTCAAGGTCGTCATCCCTGGATCCCTTCTCAGCTTTTTGATGCATTAAGCGCATCTGCCAGCACAGGCTACCCTGCCCACTGTTGCCTCCTGACTGACCTTCATGATGCCCTGTGCTGACACAATGTAGACACACTGGAGCGGAGACTGAACCGGCACTCGGTTTTTTTAAGGCCGTTGGGGCCAGATTAGTGGTGCTTTTGTAAGGCCGTTGGGGCCAGATTAGTGGTGCTTTTTTTTAGCACAAAAAAGGCGAATTGAGATAAAGCACTACATATATGCTCTTTGTTTAAAACAGCAAAGTTTCGCTTTTTATGGAGGAATGGACGGACTGTACAACTGCACTACATCCCCCCCTCAAAAAAAGACTCACAGCATGCATGTCTTCTGTTCCCCCCCCCATGCACACACACACAGGATTCCCACTGAGATGGCAGGGCAGTTTGACTTTGTGTGGTCTGCCTGCACTATGGAGCACGCGGGATCTCTCGCACAGTCCAAAGCCTTCTTCCTGAACTCTGGTAAGGCAACAGTGTGGTGCTTCATCTGTAAGCAGTGTTTTCCGTTTTACCTGACTCACCGGCCGCTGGCCAGAGGCCGCATTTCGGCCAGCCTTGCTCTGCTTTGGCCACCAGTTATAGGCCGGTCCAGGTTTGGTCCTAGCTGGGCGGCCTGCCGAAGTTGGACATGTAGCCAAAACAAGAAGCACTGTATTAAAGCCAGCTACATCATGGCCTATGGCCCAGTGGGGAGGCTGGTGCAGCCATCTGCCGATTGGGGCCTCACCCTGACCGGCTGACGGACACAGGCCTATGCAGCATGGCTGACCAAGCATGGCGCCTCTGGCTGGACACCAGGAGGCAGTTGAAATGCATCTGAATTTGAGCCAAGCCACCCTTAAGAATAAGAAACACAAGCTACCTCAGGCAGTCGACTCCCTCCCTGCAGCTCTGCTGCAGCAGCAGGGCTGCAGGGAGTCAACCTCAGTGTTGCTTTTGTCGTGTCTCAGCTACATGTCAGCTGAGTCAGCCCCGTTTGTGGCCAGCCATGCTGCTTTGGGCACCAGCTGAAGGCTTGTCCAGGTTTGCTCCCAATTGGGCCTCTAGCATCTGCAGGGCGGCCTGCCTGAGGTAGACTTAAAGCCGGGGGGGAAATCACTGCTGCTGCTGTTTTGTCCATCGGCCGCAAGCCGGTCCAGGCTTGGCCACTGTCCGCCCGGTGCTGGCCGCCCCACGGCCTTCTCAGCGTGTTCTGTCAGGAAATGCAAAATTGACTTGGTCCGAGCTCTCACATATGATTACTCAGGTGGCGTCAGAGACTGACACTGCTCTGCTTGCCCGAGCGCGTCAGGATGTACATCACAAACGACTGTTTTGATAAGATTTCCAGGGCTTTCGCTTCGGGGGGGGCCTGGGGAGGAGGAGGTGGTTAAAAATCAGCAATGCTGCAGTGTTATTAAAGGATGTATGTTTTTATAAGTTACTGCTACAAAGTTGACACAACCACCCACAGACTTTTTCAAAAGGGCCAGACAGAGCGAACTGGGGGGAGAACACCAACCTAAACCTTGTCAATGCCTCCCTTTGTCCCAGGCTTGGACTGACAGCACCACTGCAATCAAACTGACAGCACCACTGCAATCAAACTGACAGCAACACTGCATTCAAACTGACAGAACCACTGCATTCAAACTGACAGAACCACTGCATTCAAATTGCTCAAGCCTTTAGCCAGGCTTGTGCCATGACTGCTGGTGCAGTGCAAACCCGCTGAGCCTGCGCCTGCCCATGGGAAACCGCCGAGGCTTTATGCTTGCGCCATGCCTCATCCTTGAATCCCTACAAGCCCCTCCACCTGACCTGCTGAAACCTTTTCTACCCGCGCCATGCCTGATCCTTGACTTGCTGAGACCTTTTCAACGTGCACCATGCCTGATCCTTGACTACCTACACCCCCCTTCAGCTGATCTGCTGAAACCTTTTTAACTTGCAACCCTAAACCCTCAATCCTCAAGTTGGCCTGCTGAAACCCGGCGGAGTCACCATCCACACTACGGAGCTGCTCCTCAACGGACTTGACAACACATTGGACGCCTCGCAAACTTCCATATGGAGGTGGGTTGTCACTCTTTGGTCATCTTAGCGCACTTCAGCTACAATACAGCTACAATACAGCCACTACTTAGTATAGGGCTTGCAGGGCTTTGTGCAGCAAGCCCTGCTGCATGGGCCACCGGCCGTAGGCAGGTCAAGATTTAGTTCCAAAGGGCCTAGTGGGGGGCCGCCCGAGCGGCTCCCAATTTGTGTTTTGACTGTAATCAGCGCTGCCATTAGAAGATCTGCTGCTTTGTTGGATGCTTCTCGCGAAGCGTGCCCTTCCCGCTTCGCGGGAAGCATCCAATGAAGCAGCCACTTGCGCTGTGCGCACGGTTAAGGTGCGTTGTCAAAAATGATATGAGTCATATATAATGAGGAATGAGGAATGCCCTAGTTATGGGGTGTGTTAGGAGGTCGCCACTGGGTGAATGGATAATTAATTTGGAATATATACGCCCTGGATCATGAATTAAGGAGTTCCCCTGCTCAGTCGTAGCACTGGGTAGGCTACCATGGCCACTGAGTAACTTGGAAGCTGTGTGTTGATCCTGGCTGCAGTCAAGTACTAGCGTATCGAGGACTTTGCGATGCCCTTAAAAGGTCTTTGCTGCTCTTTGGTGCAAGCGTATGAATTCCTTTGTGATGCCCCCTTTATGAAGCTGGTTGTTGGTCTTTGCTGCTCTTTGGTGCAAGCGTATGAATTCCTTTGTGATGCCCCCTTTATGAAGCTGGTTGTTGGTCTTTGATGCTCTTTGGTGCAAGCGTATGAATTCCTTTGTGATGCCCCCTTAATGAAGCTGGTTGTTGGTCTTTGATGCTCTTTGATGCAAGCGTATGAATTCCTGTGTGATGCCCCCTTAACGAAGCTGTTTGTCGGTCTTTGATGCACTAAGGTACAAGGACATTTTGGAGGTGCATGAGGTGTTGAAGAACAAGGGCATGACCGTCTACCCCATCGATGTTGCAATCCCCACTGGGCCGCAGGTAATAAGGCCCTGCCTGGGTCAAGGGCCGACCTTTTCTCCAGCTGGCTTGCTGTCTTACACTCAGGGGCTGGGGTACAATGCAATGGGCTTCCATGCATTTCCAGCCGGCAGTGGCAACGCTTCTGGGTGGGAAACTCACGGACGGCACGCTGACTTTTGAGGGTGGCAATCCAACCCCACTGCCTGCATGGCTGCTCTGTGGGCTGGACTTGCATTCACAGAGAGGAAGTACTGCGCCTCGTGTGGGGTATGCCTTTACAATCACCATCAGCTAGGACGACATGGACGCCACATGGGTTTGTGGGTTGTCAGAAGAAAAGTAAGTGCCCCCTGGCAGCAGCCATATTTAGATACGTCCAGCCCATATTTAGATACATCCAGCCCATATTTAGATACATCCAGCCCATATTTAGATACATCCAGCCCATATTTAGATACGTCCAGCCCATATTTAGATACGTCCAGCCCATATTTAGATACGTCCAGCCCATATTTAGATACATCCAGCCCATATTTAGATACATCCAGCCCATATTTAGATACATCCAGCCCATATTTAGATACATCCAGCCCATATTTAGATACGTCCAGCCCATATTTAGATACATCCAGCCCATATTAAGATACATCCAGCCCATATTTAGATACATCCAGCCCATATTTAGATACATCCAGCCCATATTTAGATACATCCAGCCCATATTTAGATACATCCAGCCCATATTTAGATACATCCAGCCCATATTTAGATACATCCAGCCCATATTTAGATACATCCAGCCCATATTTAGATACATCCAGCCCATATTTAGATACATCCAGCCCATATTTAGATACATCCAGCCCATATTTAGATACATCCAGCCCATATTTAGATACATCCAGCCCATATTTAGATACATCCAGCCCATATTTAGATACATCCAGCCCATATTTAGATACATCCAGCCCATATTTAGATACGTCCAGCCCATATTTAGATAATTCCAGCCCATATTTAGATACATCCAGCCCATATTTAGATACATCCAGCCCATATTTAGATACATCCAGCCCATATTTAGATACATCCAGCCCATATTTAGATACATCCAGCCCATATTTAGATACATCCAGCCCATATTTAGATACATCCAGCCCATATTTAGATACATCCAGCCCATATTTAGATACATCCAGCCCATATTTAGATACGTCCAGCCCATATTTAGATACATCCAGCCCATATTTTGATACATCCAGCCCATATTTAGATACGTCCAGCCCATATTTAGATATGTCCAGCCCATATTTAGATACATCCAGCCCATATTTAGATACATCCAGCCCATATTTAGATACATCCAGCCCATATTTAGATACGTCCAGCCCATATTTAGATACGTCCAGCCCATATTTAGATACATCCAGCCCATATTTAGATACGTCCAGCCCATATTTAGATACGTCCAGCCCATATTTAGATACATCCAGCCCATATTTAGATACATCCAGCCCATATTTAGATACATCCAGCCCATATTTAGATACATCCAGCCCATATTTAGATACATCCAGCCCATATTTAGATACATCCAGCCCATATTTAGATACATCCAGCCCATATTTAGATACATCCAGCCCATATTTAGATACATCCAGCCCATATTTAGATACATCCAGCCCATATTTAGATACATCCAGCCCATATTTAGATACGTCCAGCCCATATTTAGATACATCCAGCCCATATTTAGATACATCCAGCCCATATTTAGATACGTCCAGCCCATATTTAGATACGTCCAGCCCATATTTAGATACATCCAGCCCATATTTAGATACATCCAGCCCATATTTAGATACATCCAGCCCATATTTAGATACGTCCAGCCCATATTTAGATACGTCCAGCCCATATTTAGATACATCCAGCCCATATTTAGATACGTCCAGCCCATATTTAGATACGTCCAGCCCATATTTAGATACATCCAGCCCATATTTAGATACATCCAGCCCATATTTAGATACATCCAGCCCATATTTAGATACATCCAGCCCATATTTAGATACATCCAGCCCATATTTAGATACATCCAGCCCATATTTAGATACGTCCAGCCCATATTTAGATACATCCAGCCCATATTTAGATACATCCAGCCCATATTTAGATACGTCCAGCCCATATTTAGATACGTCCAGCCCATATTTAGATACATCCAGCCCATATTTAGATACATCCAGCCCATATTTAGATACATCCAGCCCATATTTAGATACATCCAGCCCATATTTAGATACATCCAGCCCATATTTAGATACATCCAGCCCATATTTAGATACATCCAGCCCATATTTAGATACATCCAGCCCATATTTAGATACATCCAGCCCATATTTAGATACATCCAGCCCATATTTAGATACATCCAGCCCATATTTAGATACATCCAGCCCATATTTAGATACATCCAGCCCATATTTAGATACATCCAGCCCATATTTAGATACATCCAGCCCATATTTAGATACGTCCAGCCCATATTTAGATACGTCCAGCCCATATTTAGATACATCCAGCCCATATTTAGATACATCCAGCCCATATTTAGATACATCCAGCCCATATTTAGATACGTCCAGCCCATATTTAGATACGTCCAGCCCATATTTAGATACATCCAGCCCATATTTAGATACATCCAGCCCATATTTAGATACATCCAGCCCATATTTAGATACATCCAGCCCATATTTAGATACATCCAGCCCATATTTAGATACGTCCAGCCCATATTTAGATACATCCAGCCCATATTTAGATACATCCAGCCCATATTTAGATACATCCAGCCCATATTTAGATACATCCAGCCCATATTTAGATACATCCAGCCCATATTTAGATACATCCAGCCCATATTTAGACACATCCAGCCCATATTTAGATACATCCAGCCCATATTTAGATACATCCAGCCCATATTTAGATACATCCAGCCCATATTTAGATACATCCAGCCCATATTTAGATACATCCAGCCCATATTTAGACACATCCAGCCCATATTTAGATACATCCAGCCCATATTTAGACACATCCAGCCCATATTTAGATACATCCAGCCCATATTTAGATACATCCAGCCCATATTTAGATACATCCAGCCCATATTTAGATACATCCAGCCCATATTTAGATACATCCAGCCCATATTTAGATACATCCAGCCCATATTTAGATACATCCAGCCCATATTTAGATACATCCAGCCCATATTTAGATACATCCAGCCCATATTTAGATACATCCAGCCCATATTTAGATACATCCAGCCCGTATTTAGATACATCCAGCCCATATTTAGATACATCCAGCCCATATTTAGACACATCCAGCCCATATTTAGATACATCCAGCCCATATTTAGATACATCCAGCCCATATTTAGATACATCCAGCCCATATTTAGATACATCCAGCCCATATTTAGATACATCCAGCCCATATTTAGATACATCCAGCCCATATTTAGATACATCCAGCCCATATTTAGATACATCCAGCCCATATTTAGATACATCCAGCCCATATTTAGATACATCCAGCCCATATTTAGATACATCCAGCCCATATTTAGATACATCCAGCCCATATTTAGATACATCCAGCCCATATTTAGATACATCCAGCCCATATTTAGATACATCCAGCCCATATTTAGATACATCCAGCCCATATTTAGATACATCCAGCCCATATTTAGATACATCCAGCCCATATTTAGATACATCCAGCCCATATTTAGATACATCCAGCCCGTATTTAGATACATCCAGCCCATATTTAGATACATCCAGCCCATATTTAGACACATCCAGCCCATATTTAGATACATCCAGCCCATATTTAGATACATCCAGCCCATATTTAGATACATCCAGCCCATATTTAGATACATCCAGCCCATATTTAGATACATCCAGCCCATATTTAGATACATCCAGCCCATATTTAGATACATCCAGCCCATATTTAGATACATCCAGCCCATATTTAGATACATCCAGCCCATATTTAGATACATCCAGCCCATATTTAGATACATCCAGCCCATATTTAGATACATCCAGCCCATATTTAGATACATCCAGCCCATATTTAGATACATCCAGCCCATATTTAGATACATCCAGCCCATATTTAGATACATCCAGCCCATATTTAGATACATCCAGCCCATATTTAGATACATCCAGCCCATATTTAGATACGTCCAGCCCATATTTAGATACATCCAGCCCATATTTAGATACATCCAGCCCATATTTAGATACATCCAGCCCATATTTAGATACGTCCAGCCCATATTTAGATACATCCAGCCCATATTTAGATACATCCAGCCCATATTTAGATACATCCAGCCCATATTTAGATACATCCAGCCCATATTTAGATACATCCAGCCCATATTTAGATACATCCAGCCCACATTTAGATACATCCAGCCCATATTTAGATACATCCAGCCCATATTTAGATACATCCAGCCCATATTTAGATACATCCAGCCCATATTTAGATACATCCAGCCCATATTTAGATACATCCAGCCCATATTTAGATACATCCAGCCCATATTTAGATACATCCAGCCCATATTTAGATACGTCCAGCCCATATTTAGATACATCCAGCCCATATTTAGATACATCCAGCCCATATTTAGATACATCCAGCCCATATTTAGATACGTCCAGCCCATATTTAGATACGTCCAGCCCATATTTAGATACGTCCAGCCCATATTTAGATACATCCAGCCCATATTTAGATACATCCAGCCCATATTTAGATACATCCAGCCCATATTTAGATACATCCAGCCCATATTTAGATACATCCAGCCCATATTTAGATACATCCAGCCCATATTTAGATACATCCAGCCCATATTTAGATACGTCCAGCCCATATTTAGATACATCCAGCCCATATTTAGATACATCCAGCCCATATTTAGATACATCCAGCCCATATTTAGATACATCCAGCCCATATTTAGATACATCCAGCCCATATTTAGATACATCCAGCCCATATTTAGATACATCCAGCCCATATTTAGATACATCCAGCCCATATTTAGATACATCCAGCCCATATTTAGATACATCCAGCCCATATTTAGATACATCCAGCCCATATTTAGATACGTCCAGCCCATATTTAGATACATCCAGCCCATATTTAGATACATCCAGCCCATATTTAGATACATCCAGCCCATATTTAGATACATCCAGCCCATATTTAGACACATCCAGCCCATATTTAGACACATCCAGCCCATATTTAGACACATCCAGCCCATATTTAGATACATCCAGCCCATATTTAGATACATCCAGCCCATATTTAGATACATCCAGCCCATATTTAGATACATCCAGCCCATATTTAGATACGTCCAGCCCATATTTAGATACATCCAGCCCATATTTAGATACATCCAGCCCATATTTAGATACATCCAGCCCATATTTAGATACATCCAGCCCATATTTAGATACATCCAGCCCATATTTAGATACATCCAGCCCATATTTAGACACATCCAGCCCATATTTAGATACATCCAGCCCATATTTAGATACATCCAGCCCATATTTAGATACATCCAGCCCATATTTAGATACATCCAGCCCATATTTAGATACATCCAGCCCATATTTAGACACATCCAGCCCATATTTAGATACATCCAGCCCATATTTAGACACATCCAGCCCATATTTAGATACATCCAGCCCATATTTAGATACATCCAGCCCATATTTAGATACATCCAGCCCATATTTAGATACATCCAGCCCATATTTAGATACATCCAGCCCATATTTAGATACATCCAGCCCATATTTAGATACATCCAGCCCATATTTAGATACATCCAGCCCATATTTAGATACATCCAGCCCATATTTAGATACATCCAGCCCGTATTTAGATACATCCAGCCCATATTTAGATACATCCAGCCCATATTTAGACACATCCAGCCCATATTTAGATACATCCAGCCCATATTTAGATACATCCAGCCCATATTTAGATACATCCAGCCCATATTTAGATACATCCAGCCCATATTTAGATACATCCAGCCCATATTTAGATACATCCAGCCCATATTTAGATACATCCAGCCCATATTTAGATACATCCAGCCCATATTTAGATACATCCAGCCCATATTTAGATACATCCAGCCCATATTTAGATACATCCAGCCCATATTTAGATACATCCAGCCCATATTTAGATACATCCAGCCCATATTTAGATACATCCAGCCCATATTTAGATACATCCAGCCCATATTTAGATACATCCAGCCCATATTTAGATACATCCAGCCCATATTTAGATACATCCAGCCCATATTTAGATACATCCAGCCCATATTTAGATACGTCCAGCCCATATTTAGATACATCCAGCCCATATTTAGATACATCCAGCCCATATTTAGATACATCCAGCCCATATTTAGATACGTCCAGCCCATATTTAGATACATCCAGCCCATATTTAGATACATCCAGCCCATATTTAGATACATCCAGCCCATATTTAGATACATCCAGCCCATATTTAGATACATCCAGCCCATATTTAGATACATCCAGCCCATATTTAGATACATCCAGCCCATATTTAGATACATCCAGCCCATATTTAGATACATCCAGCCCATATTTAGATACATCCAGCCCATATTTAGATACATCCAGCCCATATTTAGATACATCCAGCCCATATTTAGATACATCCAGCCCATATTTAGATACATCCAGCCCATATTTAGATACGTCCAGCCCATATTTAGATACATCCAGCCCATATTTAGATACATCCAGCCCATATTTAGATACATCCAGCCCATATTTAGATACGTCCAGCCCATATTTAGATACGTCCAGCCCATATTTAGATACGTCCAGCCCATATTTAGATACATCCAGCCCATATTTAGATACATCCAGCCCATATTTAGATACATCCAGCCCATATTTAGATACATCCAGCCCATATTTAGATACATCCAGCCCATATTTAGATACATCCAGCCCATATTTAGATACATCCAGCCCATATTTAGATACGTCCAGCCCATATTTAGATACATCCAGCCCATATTTAGATACATCCAGCCCATATTTAGATACATCCAGCCCATATTTAGATACATCCAGCCCATATTTAGATACATCCAGCCCATATTTAGATACATCCAGCCCATATTTAGATACATCCAGCCCATATTTAGATACATCCAGCCCATATTTAGATACATCCAGCCCATATTTAGATACATCCAGCCCATATTTAGATACATCCAGCCCATATTTAGATACGTCCAGCCCATATTTAGATACATCCAGCCCATATTTAGAAACATCCAGCCCATATTTAGATACATCCAGCCCATATTTAGATACATCCAGCCCATATTTAGACACATCCAGCCCATATTTAGACACATCCAGCCCATATTTAGACACATCCAGCCCATATTTAGATACATCCAGCCCATATTTAGATACATCCAGCCCATATTTAGATACATCCAGCCCATATTTAGATACATCCAGCCCATATTTAGATACATCCAGCCCATATTTAGATACGTCCAGCCCATATTTAGATACATCCAGCCCATATTTAGATACGTCCAGCCCATATTTAGATACGTCCAGCCCATATTTAGATACATCCAGCCCATATTTAGATACGTCCAGCCCATATTTAGATACATCCAGCCCATATTTAGATACATCCAGCCCATATTTAGATACATCCAGCCCATATTTAGATATGTCCAGCCCATATTTAGATACATCCAGCCCATATTTAGATACATCCAGCCCATATTTAGATACATCCAGCCCATATTTAGATACGTCCAGCCCATATTTAGATACATCCAGCCCATATTTAGATACATCCAGCCCATATTTAGATACATCCAGCCCATATTTAGATACATCCAGCCCATATTTAGATACATCCAGCCCATATTTAGATACATCCAGCCCATATTTAGATACATCCAGCCCATATTTAGATACATCCAGCCCATATTTAGATACATCCAGCCCATATTTAGATACATCCAGCCCATATTTAGATACATCCAGCCCATATTTAGATACATCCAGCCCATATTTAGATACGTCCAGCCCATATTTAGATACATCCAGCCCATATTTAGATACATCCAGCCCATATTTAGATACATCCAGCCCATATTTAGATACATCCAGCCCATATTTAGATACATCCAGCCCATATTTAGACACATCCAGCCCATATTTAGACACATCCAGCCCATATTTAGACACATCCAGCCCATATTTAGATACATCCAGCCCATATTTAGATACATCCAGCCCATATTTAGATACATCCAGCCCATATTTAGATACGTCCAGCCCATATTTAGATACATCCAGCCCATATTTAGATACATCCAGCCCATATTTAGATACGTCCAGCCCATATTTAGATACGTCCAGCCCATATTTAGATACATCCAGCCCATATTTAGATACGTCCAGCCCATATTTAGATACATCCAGCCCATATTTTGTTTGCCTGGACTTCACAAAGTGTGAGGCTGGTTGCCCAGCCCTTGAAAACCTGAGACATAAACACAGAAAAATAGCCCGGGTGCGCTTGTGACCCTCGTCGTCATCATTTGGCAAAGAGAAAGAAGACCGCAGCTCGGACATGAATCATATCACAAGTGTGGATAAGTTGACATGAGCCTTAGCACCGTCATGATGTGCATTTGGATGAACTTCGAAGCTGTGTTTTGCATTATTGCATTTGTGTGCGACGACGTCATTGTCAATTCCCGTGTCCCATGACCAATAGGAAATTGCCCATTAACAATGCCATATTCATCAACGCAAAATGACCGATCAAATGGCATGTCCAACAATTGCTTGTGGCAGCTGGACCAGTACGTGGACCTGCCTCCGTATAAACAAGACGAGCACATCAAGCTGCTGATTCATCAGTATGCATCGACCTCGGTGCTCCTGGTGGCGCGCCGCCCTTTGAAATGAGTTCAGAGATCAGGCCACCAATAGCCATGGGGTTGTCAACCCATGCAGATGGCCATGGGGACATCAGCCCATGCAGATGGTAATGGGGTCATCAGCCCATGCAGATGGCCAGGGGGACATCAGCCCATGCATATGGCCATGGGGACATCAGCCCATGCAGATGGCCAGGGGGACATCAGCCCATGCATATGGCCATGGGGACATCAGCCCATGCAGATGGCCATGGGGAAATCAGCCATGCAGACAACAATGGGGTCATCAACCCATACAGATGGCAATGGGGTCATCAGCCCATGCAGATGGCCAGGGGGACATCAGACCATGCAGACGGCCATGGGGTCATCAAACCCATGCAGATGGCCATGGGGACATCAGCCCATGCAGACGGCCATGGGGTCATCCAGCCCATGCAGATGGCCATGGGGACATCAGCCCATGCAGACGGCCATGGAATCATCAAGCCCATGCAGACGGCCATGGGGTTATCAGCCCATGCAGATGGCCATGGGGTTTTCAGCCCATGCAGATGGCCATGGGGTCATCAAGCCCATGCAGATAGCCATGGGGACATCAGCCCATGCAGACGGCCATGAGGTCATCAAACCCATGCAGATGGCCATGGTGACATCAGCCCATGCAAATGGCCATGGGGTCATCCAGCCCATGCAGATGGCCATGGGGTCATCAGCCCATGCAGGCGGCCATGGGGTCATCAACCCATGCAGATGGCCATGGGGTTATAAGCCCATGCAGACGGCCATGGGGTTATCAGCCCATGCTGGTGGCCATGGGGACGTCAGCCCATGCAGACGGCCATGGGGTCATCAAGCCCATGCAGATGGCCATGGGGACATCAGCCCATGCAGACGGTCATGGGGTCATCAAGCCCATGCAGATGGCCATGGGGTTATCAGCCCATGCAGACGGCCATGGGGTCATCAGACGCAGACGGCCATGGGGTCATCAGCCCATGCAGAGCTATCAGGTTTACAACGGTACTTTCTTGCTGGGCCCTGCTGAACGCTCGGCTGTGTGGGGCTGGTAGGGATAGGCAAGCTCCATTCTAGCTACCAAGCTACCATGCAGAGCTTTGGTTACCCTGTCTTCAATCCGCATTGTGGCGTGCAGTACTTCCGCATCCAAGGTTTAAAGTGCATCAAGCAGTTAGCGGCCGCCTGTCCCATTCATGAATAGTGATGCTACGGAGGACATTCAAATTTGAAAACTGACGGTGTGCTTTTCGTGTTACCTGCAAAGCACTGGCCGGTATTTTTGTTTCTTTTCTCCCAACGGATGGGTTGGCCGCCCACGCGGCCGAGCCTTTGCAGCAGGGCCCAAAGGTGTAGCGTATTTGTGTACCTACAAAGCACTGCCGCACTGGTTGGTGTGATGTGATCGATTGATCGTGACTCGAGATTTTGTTCAAGACCTTCCAACCATGACATTTGGAGTATAAGATGAGTGCTTGCCAAACGGTTTTTACACTAAAAGTAAAGCAAGATAGAACAAGGGACCCCCCTGGCCTTTCTAGCTGTAAACAACCTTGCTGTGGGAACCAATGCTTGATGCTCCACTGACTGGTGTGTACATCACCTTCGCAAATGTTAAAATGCAAAATAACGCAGTGAGAACGGTAAATGGAGGGAAACTGGTGCGTCAACTTAAACCAGTAGTTGGAATAATCAGCATGTTGGTGGAGAACACCATTTCAATCAAATACTTCAAATACCTAGGTATGCTTCATTGTTGAATGGCATGCATGGAGCAACCAAACAGTAGAACGGTGCATACCCGTTGGGCCCTAGGGCTGGCAGGGAATGACTAAGCGCACTTCCAGCTACCATGCACGGCCAAGACCTTTGAGCAGCCCTGCTACCCTCCTATGTGAGGGGGCTGGAACATAGAAACTGGCGACCAACCTCAGCAGGCAAAGAGTGATTTCAATGATCCAAAATAACAATAGCGTATGTCCGTTTTATGTAAGCAGGCAATAGATAATTGCTGCACTGCTAGCCTGTAATGATTTTGTTTGACAGCTGAATGCGTCTGGTGGCCTGTCCTTTGGCCATGTTGCCTCTTTAACATCGGGATCTGTAACATGGGACACGCTCTTCTCAGAAAATACACAATACCTGAGACAAACCCATTCCATTGTTTGTCTCTTAATGAAACACAATGTTGGGCACGGCCCCCCACGCAGCCGAGCCTTCTCAGCTGGGCCCAGAGGTGTTACGTCATTGGCACATCAAAATAAACTCTCCTGACATGGAAAATTTCCCTTCATGGGTTATGGCAGAGGTTCGAACAGTGCATACCCGCAGGGCCCTAGCTGAACGCTCGGCCTTGTAGGGCTAGCAGGGAATGACTATATTAAATTTACACGAGAGGAAGCCTGCCAACATAATATTTCTGCACACGACAGGCGTCATTTGTCCTGTCAGTCAACAAAGTTACACCCCTGGGTCCTGCTCGGAAGGCCCGACCACATGAATGCCCAGCAGTGTCAGCCGGGAGAAGGAAACTTTACAGCCAAGGTGCAGAACCTATATATGTCCTAGCAGGGAAGGACGACTCAAGGGTCCGGCTTAACAGCAAGATCCAATCCGGATCCATGCAGGGAATGATCCATATTTGAACCCAAGGCTGCATACAGCTGAAAACACATGGGAGAGGGGCCTGGAAAATGTTGAAGCAAATAAAACAATAAGCTTGTCTGGTTGATAATACTTTTGCCATGCCTCCCCAGAGAACTCGCCTGAGAAAGATAAGACACTTAAAACTGGTACTGGGAGACAGAGGGGAACTAAATAACTAATGGTGGGAGCCATCCAGAACAAGACTGGTTTGCGGGCACTATATCCCCTGCCGCTGCTTGCGCCCAACCGACTGAGAAAACCATAAGTCTCGAGGTGGGAGGGTAGGAATAGGAGAGGCACTCGTTTCTTGTTGCCTTTGGTAGCAAGGCTGTAGGTGTAAGTTCTGCGTGCCCTCCCAGCTCCAAATGGACTGAACATGTGAAAACTGGAGGTCAGAGGGTGAGGCGGAGGATCATAGCACCAATGCAATCATGGCACCTGCCTCTGGCCTGCCCTCCCTGGCTCCAGAAAAGGCCAACATTGTACCGGCAGTCGCTATTATACCTAGATAACTCCATATTGCTTTGAAAATAACTATTATTCCACCGGTGGATACGGTACTTCGTAACCTGAGTAATCACATTTCCTCTCATCGCTGCCGATCAGGCATACCGGTGCCCGAGCCACACCCGTGGCTCAGGAATACAGACACCTGATCAGGCCATGTGCTCAGGCATGGCAATCAGTGCAGGGCAATTGCGCCATAATTCAGAAATCGTGGTAAATATAGCTGAATTTGCCTTAGAATTACGGTGACTGAAACTCAGCTAGTAATTCAGCCACCGTAAGGACCGTAATCGACACAGCACTGATGGTAACGTGCGGTATGATGCCGCAGGCAACACGCACAGCGTCCAGGTTGTCAGACCTTGCCCACGTCGCACGTGACGTGCCGTTGTGTGCTTATTACCCCGCATCTCGCCCGGCTGCCAGACGGTGATTATTTACATGTACACCAGATTCTCTTCGGCCGGCCACTCCCTCGGAATCCACCGTTGGGCCGATGGCGACCAATCATTGACCGGCCTACTAGATGGCCAGGGGCAGAGTCAGCAGGGCTTCCTATACCAAGCCCCCGGCCGTTGGTCTTGTGATATAACTGACTTGTAGCTGAAGCACCCTAGGATCCAGGGTTCGTGCGAGGGGCCATGCATGCACTGGGCGTCCTGCGCTACCGTACCCACCGGAGAGCCAGGCGTCGACCTCTTTAGTCCCTCGGTGTTGCCATCATAGTTATTTGCAGCGAGAGAGCGTTGGATGCACCTCAGCCTCGCACTAATCAGCGTCGCACTGGCCGCAGCCGAGCCTGCCAGCGGGCCTGTCCATGGGCCTGCCAGCGGGCCTGCTGGTCGGCCAACGGCAAATGGGCCGACAGCGCCCAGAGGCTGCCTAAGGGCGACGCTCGCATTCGTGTATTGACGATACCAGGCGGTGACGTGCCGGCGCCGCACCGCCGGAAGGAGGCCGACTCAACACGTCCTGCACATGAACAGGTAGAGCATCCTGCCTTGTTATTCACTTGCCTAGGCCCCTCTGCCCCCGTCTTGCTCTTATGGCTGATGCACTCCCCATCGCTGCAGCAAGCTCTGCATGTATACCAGCTAACATGTTTCACTTGCCGGGCCCTTTCACGCCCGGCTCGCTCCTGTGGCCGCCGCCACCCGTGGCGGCAGCGAGCTCCGCCTGGATTTCGTTTTCCAGCCGTTGTTGCTCCCCCGACTCGGCCAGCTCGCGCTGCGCAGGCATGCCGAGAGGAGGATAGGACATGCGGAAGGTTCTCAGGGCAGAGGCTCTGACCTGGAAACACTCTGCCGCGGATTGCATCCGGGGCAAACAAGGGCATGGAAGGTAAACTGGGCCTGGGCAGGCAAACTGGGCCTAGTTGCGTTTTTCAATACGGCGATCAGATGACTACTTGCCCACGATGCTGGTGTTTGGTGTAGGGGGGTCTCAGACCTGCACTTTCCTTGGTTCGCCCACACTTCAAGGGATAGCCGTCAAGGGTTTTATGTCATGTCCCGCTTCCATCAGGCTGAATCACGGCATATACTTTGCAGGGCTTTGTGAGCAAGGGTTCCGTGCGTGATTAAGGTGCCAAGGTGGGTGTCCACTGTCCAGGGAAGGAACCTGTAATGACCCTTGGATTCTTCCACTACCTCCTATGTAAATATGCAATGCTTTTAAATCAATGTGAGCAGGGGTTGAATGTGTCTTGGAAGTACTTTTAAGAGGGTGTCTCCTTCCACCTCATCCACTGCAGCTCTGGCTCACCTCCGTAAGGTTAACAGTTTAGGGCTTCATGAGCAAAGGTTCGGGTTGCTTTAAGGGAGGGTGTCAAAAGAAAAAGAAACGAAACAACGGTTACCGTTACATGTCCCGATCGCCAGCCTTTTCCTGGTCGGGATATCAAAGGTTCAGGGTTCAAGGTTTAGGGTTCAAATAACCTGAACCCTAAACCCATAGCCTTACATATCCCGATCTTCATCCTATGCAGCACTTTCAGGGTTTTGTAAAACCCTGGCAAGGCTCCATATCTCTTAGGGTGCCTAGGAGCGTGTCAAAAAAAGACACCCGAGCGGTGACCCTGTGATGAGTTGTATCATACTTTGCAATGATTTCAAGGTTGTTTGAGCAGAGGTTCCGTTTACTTTGAAAGCACTTGCGTCAGTATAAAAAGAAGATACCCACGCTAATCATGGGATGCCTCCTACTGTGCGATGCGATGCGGGTTTGGCTGACTATCATGGGGTTCCGGATGCAGATTCAGGGTTTAGGGCCAAGGTTTGGGTTTAGGGTTTGGATTAGGGCCTAGGGTTCAGTTTTAGGGTCCAGGGCATAGGGTTCAGGTCAAAAGTTTGGTTTTAAGGCCTAGGGTTCAGGTTTAAGGTTTGGGTTAAGGGCCTAGGGTTCAGGTTCAGGTTTAGGGCCTAGGGTTAGTTCAGGGTTCAGGATTCGAGTTTATGGATGACTGTAATTCCGGCAGGGACACATTGCTCCAACAGGAGCATCGGTATGCACACAGTAGGACAGCACATACAATTGTGCGTGTGTGTTCAAGGGTTCATGACTAATTGTCAGTTGCGTTTGTTCACCTGCACCAAATCAATGCCGGCAGGGGGACTCATCACTCCAACAGGAGCACCGATATACAGATCACGCACAAGTGTGTGTGTGCGTGTTCAAGGGTTCATGACCCATTGTCAGGTACGTCCGCTCACCTGCACCAAATCGATGCCAGCCACCAGCAGTGCCTTGATCCTCATCATGGGCAGCAGCGCGTGCATGTGGGGCTTCAAGGGGACTTTGAGACGCGGCTGCGCCTCCAGGCCTGAGACGAGTGGTGGGCGGATCAAGAGCGGAGGGATTGGGTCAGAGCAGTCTGAGCTACCCAGCCGTCAGCAAGGGGCGCTGTCAAAGCCACCCAGCCCACAGCCAGGGCTGCTGGTCTGGTGCTCCCTGATATAGGCCTAGCGCTCATGGGCATCCGGTGGGTGTTGCCTGGAAGCAACGACCTCGATGGGCTGGAAGGAATCGCCAGAAGAAATCCATGCTGCTAAAATGATGGATGAAGTGGAAAAGAAATGTCTTCCTAGAGTTATCTCAACAAATTGAAACTGGCCACGCTGGGCTGGAAGTACTGGCCAGGGAACAGGCTTCCATGGCTGGGTATGTTTACCTTACCTCTCGCTAGGCCACTTTGAAAACAGGGTAAAGAGGCAGGGCACGTGACAAGCGAGCTTTTGAACGGGGAACGAAGCGCGCGCTCTGCCGCTTTGAAGAATTGAAGAACTGGGCACACACGCTGTCGCTATGAAGCACGAAGCTGGCTCTGCGCCTCTGCCAACTACCTGGTAAGCATGGGCGATGCGCCCTTTTATACTAGCTGTTGAAAGCAATGTGCAGCAGGCTTAGGGTTTAGGGTTTACTACCCTCTAGCCCCTTGAGTAGGTAGGTCAGCAGACTGTGCATGCCTGCATGCCAGATGAGAAGCTCTAGGCACAACAGGGCTGAGGGCTTATGGCCTCGGGGCCATTACGTTAATATATCAGTGTTTGGTGTTTTCCACGCCCCAGGTAGTATTATTTATTTATTTATCAGTGTTTGGTGTTTTCCACGCCCCAGGTAGTATTATTTATTTATTTATCAGTGTTTGGTGTTTTCCACGCCCCAGGTAGTATTATTTATTTATTTATCAGTGTTTGGTGTTTTCCACGCCCCAGGTAGTATTATTTATTTATTTATCAGTGTTTGGTGTTTTCCACGCCCCAGGTAGTATTATTTATTTATTTATCAGTGTTTGGTGTTTTCCACGCCCCAGGTAGTATTATTTATTTATTCATCAGTGTTTGGTGTTTTCCACGCCCCAGGTAGTATTATTTATTTATTTATGAGTGTTTGGTGTGCCAGCCGTATCAGGACGCAGTATAGGAGCTGTTGCTCTACCAGTGGCTGGACGAGCAGAAACTCTCGCCCCTATGCTGGGCCAGCAGACACTCATCCCTCGGCCCTCGCTGCCTCACTCCCGTCACACCCCAGTCACACCTGCTTCGCGGATCAGCCTGACCCGCATCATTTCGACCTTCATCTGCACGTGGAAAACTGCCATGTCCGTACGGTACTGCTCCGCCCGCTTGGCAAACCTGTGTGTGTGTGTGTGTGTGTGTGAAGAGTGTGGGCACAGAGGCACATGGCATGAGTGATAGGCAATGCCAGCAGGGAAGGGGCCGGAAGGGAGGGAGACATAGCTACATCCTAACGCACTACAGAGTGCCAGGTGACATGTGTATGTTCAGAATGTTGCATGCCACTGGGCCCTGCTGGACACTCGGCCGCATGGGGCTGGTGGGGGATGAGAAATGTCATGCAACGAACTTGCCATGCAACAAAAGTGCCATGCAATGAAGGTGCCTTGCATGGACGATACCATGCAACGAGCATGCCCCGCAACGGAGGTGCCCCGCAACGGAGGTGCCATGCAATGAATTTGCCATGCAACGAACATGCCCTGCATCGAAGGTCCATGCAACGTAGGTGCCATGCAATGAAGGTGCCATGCAACGAAGATGCCATGCAATGTAGGTGCCATGCCAAAGAGCTGCCATGAAGGAGCCATGGAGTTGCCATGCCAAGGACAGCCCACAACAAAACCACCCTGAAGCAAGCCGTGCAGCCTCGCAGCCCTCCAGACCCTACAAGCCCTTCACTTACCTAATCCCCAACATCCTCCCCCTCCTCTCGCCGCCCTATCCCTTACAGTGCGGTAAAACCAGGCACAGTATAGGTCCGAGACGCTCCTTCTACCAAACGCCAGCATATCATGGGCAAGTGGCTCCGCCTCACTTTTTCCGCTCCTCCCTGAGCGTCTCATCCACGATGCGCTGCTTGATCGACCGTGCCAGGGGCTCCTGCAGCTTGGACAGCTTGAGGTTGACCACGGGGTCCTCGATCTCGATGTGGTGCGTCACGTGCAGCCGGACGGGCGGGCCGCTCCCTCCGGGAGCGTCCGCGCCGCCCACCGTCAGCTGGCCACGTATTTTGACGGAGGCGGACGCTGCGCTGTCGTGCATGCCGGAGAGGCGGCGCGCGCGGCCGCTGCGCAAGGCTCGGGCAGGGGAGGTGGAATCCCTGCAGAAATGGAATGTCGGGTCGGGGTGGAAGGTGTTGGGTGGGAGGTGTGGGGTGGAAGGTGTGGGGTGGGAGGTGTTGGGTACTGGGGTGGGAGGTGTAGGGTGGAAGGTGTGGGATGGGAGGTGTGGGGTGGAAGGTGTGGGGATTGTTGGAGCTGGCACATTCCATCCCCCCGCTGCCTTATCGCGTAAATGAATGCACCAGGGGGGAGATGGGGCTTATTTAAGGGCCTGCCATTACTTCATGGCTGCGCCGACAGAATGCAACCGACCACCTCACATGCACGTGATGCATTCGTACAGTGCCATCAGCCCAGTGGTGGGCGCGTGGCCACCTTGGAGGCAGCCACGCGCCCACCCCTGGGCTGATGGGGACCGAATGCCGACCGGCCTACGACCAGTGCGCACCTCTCATGGAATGATGACAGCGGACGGGACCTGGGAGTTGCTGGCTTTGCGGCCAAGGGCTGTGATGTACTTCAACTGTACCTCAACACAACTGTGATGTACTTCAACTGTACCTCAACACGACTGTGATGTACTTCAAATGTACCTCAACACAACTGTGATGTACTTCAACTGTACCTCAACAGCCCTTAACACATAGCGGTGTGTGCGCACCTCTCGTGGAATGATGACAGCGGACGGGACCTGGGGGTTGATGGTTTTGCGGCCAGCGGCGCTGTTGCCGGCGGCGGCTTGTACATCCCGCTGGACAGGCCCTTGTCGACGCGGATGTTGTGCTTGATGAGGTTACGCTCAAACTTGACGAGCTGGTTGTACATCACTCTACGCTGAGAATGGCGCACCTGGTGGGGGAAAGGTGGCGCGATGCGGCGCAGGTTCAGCCGGTTTATACTACCAAGGAAGCGCAATACGGCATGATACGGCTTGATACGGCGTAGCCGGATGGTGCCACCACGCTTGGTGGGGGGTGGAACGGGTCTGTTCAGTTTGTTCGGTTTTGTATCTTTTACATTTTGAGGTGCCAATAGGGGGCCAGGCAAATTCGGGGTCAGTCCGTACCGGACTATTTATTTTCAGATTTCGGTATTTATTTTCAGATTTCGGTATTCATTTTCAGATTTCGGTGTTCATTTTCACGTTTGGGATGCCGCCATTAAGACCAAACCATGACGGGCCTACGGCTGGTGGCCCAAGCAACAGGGCTGGATGCACCAGGCCCTCCGGCCACAGGCCATGATGCCGCTGGAGTTGAAGTGAGGCATACTAAACTCATGATGTCGCTGGAGTTGAAGTGAGGCGTACTAAACTCATTAGTGGTGCAATCCTGCAGGCTTAGTCAGGTAGCAGCTGGTGTACACAAGGGAGATGCCCAACGCTTGCGTGCGATCGTGACAGCATTGCTGAAAGGGGTGGGACTTGAGATTGATGTATATGAAGATGGACGGGTCCGGCCCTGCTAGGGGAATAACATGATTGGGAATAACATGACTGGGAATGACATGATTGGGAATGGCATGATTGGGAATGGCATGATTGGAAATGGCATGATTTCAATTGGTAGGGCAGGGCAATCAGTGTTTCCTGGAGGAGAAATTTTGTGTTGAGGCACGTGTTCTGCACCCTAGAGCCCACTGACTTCCATTGCCATGCCACTCAAATGCCGAATGCAGTGCGTTATGCTTTTTCACGCAAGGGTTAACGTTTGTCTATTTGAGCTTGTACGGCCTAGACCCTAAACCTGAAATCGAAGACTCCTGACACATGACCCCTAGGGACCAAGCCTATGCAGCCGGCATGCCCCCCTCTCAATTTTGGGGTTGCTTGTTCTCGAGCCGACACGTCATCCCACCTGTGATCTGATTTCCCATCAGTCCTTTGTGGGGAAATAACATGATCTATGGGCTAGGGTGCATTGGTGCCCTGCCGCATCCATTCCGCCCGGGTGTGGTGTACCAAGAGGAGTGCGCAATGCTTGTCCCTCCACATAGTGGGCCCCCCCTGCAAGCAGGGTGGGCCCACGTAGTAGAGGAACACAAAAAAACGCAATAGTGTTGCTGTGTTGGAGCTGCAGTGGCTTTAAAGGTAAACACACTTTCCAACCTAGTCGCATAAATTGGTCTCCCACTTCTGACATGACTTAGTATTCGAGGCGTGGTGTATTTTCCTTTTGTGCCCTGCCCAAGTCTTTGCACCCTCCTGGTGCCATACCAAAAGGAATATACCGTAGATTTGATTTGCCTTCCCTCGGGTATGAAAACATGATTTCTTTCAATGGTGTCCTAAAAGCAAGCTTTCGACCAAACTGATATTTTCTGGCAGAAATCTGGCGTTGACAGTCGATAATTAGTCATTTCGTGGATCCCTCCACCCCAAACAACGTGAATTATGACGGAAAGCAAAGCATATCTACACTATGAATGCTTTTATTTCCAGATAATGACACAACAGTGTTGGAGCTGACGTGGTCTCTCCCACCTCTGACATGACTTTCCACCAGTCCTGCAGCTTGTAGATGCGCTCCAGGTATTTAGAAATGGCAGCTGTGGCCATGGCGGTGGCGTTGGCATCAATCTCCTAGGCGCACACAAAAACGGAGAACGGAAGTTACAAAAGAACAAGCAGGCGGGCAAAATAACGCAAAATGGTGATTATAAAGAATAAGCAGGCGGGCACAAAAACGGGGGTACAGAAGCAAGAAATATCAGGCCGGCGTGCACAAGAAAAGAAAAGAGCACACAAGCAAGGAAGCAAAAACTGGTGTTCACAAAAAGGGAACACATTGGTAAGAAAGAACAAGCCAGGGTCCACACAAAGTTAGAAAGCACAAGCCGGCATGCCCAAAAACATGACACATAATGACAGAAGCAGGAACGGCCAAGCAGACGTGCACAAAAAACGGAACACATCAGAAAGGAAGAAGAAGCCACAGTGAAGAAGCCACAGTGCAATCACGGAGCACAAAAGCGAAGAAGCACAAGCCGGCGTAATTGAGGCGGAACCTTGATCGGCCACCAAACACAGACCCAAGCAGCATGGCTGGCCGCACCTGGATTCCCAGGCCAAAGATCAGGGTGCAGCTTAACTGTAGCTGAACTGCAGCTGTTCCATGTAAAAAGGGTGTAGCTGAACTGTAGCTGAACTGAAGCTTTTCAACGAAAAATAAACACTGGTGGGCCCCGCACTGTCCCCCAACAAATCAGCTCAGAGAAGTACAAGCAAACAGGGCATCCCAGAGGGGGAGAAAGCTGCCTTGAGGCATGAAATCAGTGCTGTTCCGATCGCGGTCCTTACGGTGGCTGAATTATAAAGCTGGGGTTCAGTCACCGTAATTATTAAGGCAAATTCAGCCACTTTTAACAGTAAGTGACCCTAATTACATACCCAATTTCTGAATTACGGTCCCTATAGTGGCTGAATTACAAAGCTGAGTTTAAGACTTTCTGTCACCCTTATTTCAAAGCAAATTCAGCTACTTTTATCAGCAGGGGACCGTCATTGCTTGCAGAATTTTATAATTACGGCGCAATTGCACAGCATGGCGTGAAATGCTCCCCACAGCTCCTCCCCATCGGCCCGCGCTCTCACCCGCATGAACTCTATCAGCCTCAGCCCTGCATTCTCGCGGATCCGATCCTTGACTGCTGGCAGGTGGTGCCGTATGACTCTCTTCATCCGAAGGATCAGGCTCATCATCTTATTCGAACGCCTGCAGAAATTCAAATTCAACTTTAAATATCACAAGGCATGTGGTGACCTGGTGAACAGTGTTTTTACTACGCATTGTTGGGAACTGAAACCCTCAAAACGAACGCCACAGGCCAAGCCAAGAAGTCCTGATTCACAGCTTTCCCAACTTGCTTTCCCACTTGTGTGAACCGTTCACACCTGATGCTGATGATGCGCTTGTACCACGTGGCTATGTAGATCGCGGCGCGCCGTTGGATGTCGCGCAGCGGCCTGGCCTCCCGGTCCTTCCTGCACGTAACGGCCAAGAGCACAAGCTTCCCGCCCAGCGAGCAAATGCCGGCCCACACGCGCCGCCTGTGGAAGTGTGAAGAGTATGAACAAGGAACTCTCGGCTTTATGGCGGCCGCCCGGCGGCCCCGAAAGGCGGTCTGGTTCATACTTGAATACAAATGAATAAGACCAGGTCTCCACCATCGTTTCAGGGAGAAGATACCAGCCCACATGCTTCTACTGAGAGTGGCATGTGAAATGTTTGTGAAGTTTTTACAGTCCAGCACAGCATCACGCCATCACATAAACACGACAGCTTTATTTCAGCTACATTTAGGCCTGGGGCAGCAAGACGGCAGGATAATTCCCATTAATTATGCTGCACTCCAGCCACAGCCTTGGGCCTACAAGCGCTTCCTGAGAGGTGCATGAAGCAATCAATGGAAAATGGACAAGCGAATAAGGGAGTCAGGAAGGGCTGTCTGAGCCTCTCAGCAAGGACTACATCCCGATGCTAAACTTCTCTGTGGCTATGCTTTTTCATTTATAAACAGAAAAAACAGAAGACTTTTACTGTACTTTCAGATTGCCCACAAAGATTGTTTAAGAGGGGTGCCCTATAGGCTGCGCGGACTATACCTTAAACTTGATTTGCATTCCCTCGGGTATGAAAACACGATTTCTTTTAATGCTGCCCTCAGGGCAGATTACCAACCAAAACTCTGAAGTCCTGACTGAAACTGGCGTCGACAATCGACGACGAGTATTTCCATAGACCCAAATCAACGTGAATTATGAGGGAAGGCAAAGTAAATCTACAGTTCACAATAATTGATACCGGTATCCACAGTGGTATCCACAGTGGTAATGATGCTGGGCGGAATCGGTTTGAATTGGTTGAAATCAGAGTCAGCCTTTGAGCCTCACCCCCCTCCCTCATTCCACACTTCCACACCTCTCCATCAGCTCCTCCTCCAGCATCTGCGTCTCCTCCATCTCCATGAGCTCGCCCATCTTCCGGTCCCGCTTCGTGGCTTCATGGACACGTTTCTGAGCCGCCTCGGCAGACAACCCGGCTCTCCGGGCCGCCACCTGGATGCCAGGGACAGAACTCAGCCAGTGTTTCTCTTATGGTGACTCAGCTACCTGTCAGCTACACTCCAGCCTCTGGCAAGAGGCCCATTTACATACAGGGAGTTGAAGGTTGAGCGTCGAGGGTTGCGCCCACACGGGCCGCCGCCTGGATGCCGGGGACAACACTCAGCATTTGGGTAGGGTTTAGGGTTAAGGGTTTCAGCCTTCGCGTTGAAAACATGTAAGGGTTGTCGGAGTTGAGCGTTTCGGGTTGCCACCTGGTTGCCGGGGACAACACCCGGCAAACGATGACGGTACATGACGGCAACAAGCCTATTAAAACATCAAAGGATCGTCGAGTTGTTTAAGCATTTAGGGTTTCCACCTTCACGCCTGGGACGAAACAACAGGACTAACTGACAGCAAATGATGAAATAATGAAATAAGACTGACAGCGAGGCAGCGATGGATTGCTGAGGCTTGCGTCTAGCTTACCTCGTAGGATCTCTCAAAGCGAGCAGCCTCCAGGTAGCGTCTCTCCGAGAGAAATGGCTCCCTGCATTCGAGAAGGGTTGAGGGTTAAGAGTTGAGGGTTAAGGGTAGAGGGCTAAGGGTTGAGGGTTCAGGGCAGTGTCCCTCTGGGAGAAATGGCTCGCTGCACTCGCAAAAGTCGAAGGCTCAGGGTTCTGTTGCTCCGAGAAAGTTAAGGCTTCCTGAAATGTGTGTTTGGAGGTAGGGAAAGAAAAACGCATCCCACCTCCGCTACTCGGCGCTCACAAGTGTTTATTTTTCGACTACGAGTCCAACTTCGGCAGGCCGCCCCGTAACTGCCTCAGGCCCTCTTGGGACCAAACCTGGACCTGCCTCCGGCTGGTGGCTAAAGCAGCATGACTGGCCACAAACAGGGACGCCGGCCAGAGGCCACCGTGTAGCTGACATGTAGCTGAGTCGGTGTAGGGGGGAATCACTGGCGCGCGCACCTGGACGAGGGAGACCCTCCCGAGGCGGGTCGGCTGGTGAGCAGCACCCGCAGCGCCCGCTGCTCGGGGGAGAGCGGTGTCCCCAGAGTTCCAGAAGGAGAGCTGGGCGACGCGCCTGGGCAGAGGGGCAGGGGCGAGGGGCGAGATGAGCGCAGGCGTCAGGGTTCAGGCGAGAAAGGAACAGGATGGGGGGGATGGTGGGGGGCTCGGTACCAGGCCGGTCACTGGCATAGTGGCATTACAATAGCGCTCTGTGGAGCAGATGTATCAAACACCTCCGGGGGTAAGGTGCATCAAATACACCATACGCTGCAGCACCATGCGCCATGCACCGCACATAGACGTCTGGCACACCACCGGGGGCTAGGACCGTCACACTCAGCATCAGTCCCAAAGCCGCAGTGTTTCTTTTTCCGGCTGCAAGTCCACACCTTCGGCAGGCTGCCCCGCGGCCGCCAACAGCCCGTTTGGGACCAAACCTCGACCGGCCTATGATTGGTGGCCAAAGCAGCAAGGCTGGCCACAAATGGGGCCTGCGGCCAGAGGCTGGAGTGTAGCTAACATGTAGCTGAGCCACGGGAAAATAGACACTGCCCTCAGATTTAAGCGGTAAACAACACCGTAAGAGGGATCCGTTGTCATGTAACACGATGTATGACGCCGGAACAGTATAACACGGCAAAAAAGTAAGAAACACCCCAAATCCACACCACCCCCCTGTAATGTACGCCGTAGTTGAAGTGTAACGTGATAGGGTGTAACATGAAAGAGTGTAAGGTGACAGAATAATACAACCGCAACAGTCAATTGACCAACACTGATGCCCCTGCGCCGCTTACCGAGCATTAAGCTGAGAGCCGGGGAGCCCACTACGCAGCTCCAGGGTGTCCGGCCACCCCGCGTGCCAGGCCGGCTCGGGCTGGGGCTGGCGTGGGCCACACTGCTCCACGTCACTGGTCGGCTGGGGCCAGGACTGGAGGGGGCGACACTACCCCGCGTCACCGGTCGGCTGGGGCAAGGGCTGGAGGGGGCCACACTGCTGGGACGGCTGCAGCTGGGCCAGCCAGACTGGACCTGCAGGGGATGGATCTGAGGTGGATTTGGGGTAGCTCTAAGGTGGACGTAATGTGGACCTGGGATAGATATTGGGTGGATCTGGGCATCGCTTGCAAGGGCAAGGATCAGCGGCACGAAATCCTGGCAAGACAAGGATCTAGGGAGGCTGATCTAGGGGCATGGTTCTAGGGAGGCTGATCTAGGGACATGGTTCTTGGGAGGCGGATCTAGGGACATGAATCTAGGGAGGCGGATCTAGGGACATATATCTAGGGTGTGGCCAGGAGCCTTTAGACGCTGATGACGGCCGCGGGTAAATGGCATCATATTTGATATCGGGTGGGCAGCATGGGGAGGGAGGGAATGTGCTGCGAGAGACCGTATATGGCAGTAGGGGAACCGAGAACTGGAAGATGCAAACACACGCAAACGCAAGCACACACATGCAGACACACACAAAAACACAACACACTAAAACAAATGCAAACAGATACAAGCACACGTATGCAAGCACACACACCAAAACACATACATGCACATACGCACACGCTCATGCGGACAGACACAAACGCACATACGCAAGCACACACACACACACACATACATGGCAGTCAATCGACCTACATTTGTCATGAAAACTTTCCCAAAGTCCGAATCGGCTTCAAACATCTTTGAGCCTGGAGCCACCCGCTCCGCTTGCGCCTTCTCCAGCTCCAGAGCGTTCCAAAGAGTAGACCCGGGCCGCCAGAGCTCGTCGTCAAGCGTCACCGCTTGAAGCAGCTTCTCCGCGCAGCGGCCAGACAGGATCTGGCGATTGGACTGCACGTGTGGGTTTCAGGGTTTGAGGGGTTTAAGCCACAAGGATTCAAGGCCATAAGGGTTTAAGGACATGAGGGTTCAAGGCCATGAGGGTTTAAGGCCACGAGGGGTTAAAGCCATAAGGGTTTAAGGCCATGAGGGTTTAAGGCCATGAGGGTTTAAGGACATAAGTATTTAAGGCCGTAAGGGTGTAAGGCCATAAGGGTTCAAGGCCATGAGGGATTAAGGCCATGAGGGTTTAAGGCCATGAGGGTTTAAGGCCATGAGGGTTTAAGGCCATGAGGGTTTAAGGCCATGAGGGTTTAAGGCCATGAGGGTTTAATATCAGAGTAAGCCAGGCCCTCAGTGGTCCTCAAAGGCGCCAGTATCTTTTTATCTTGAAGTTCAGCTACAACTCAGCTACCGCCGGGCCACCAGCCGAAGGCCCTACAAGCGGAAGCCACACGCTGCTTAACTGCCAACGACCCTGCCTAGCTCAGTTCAGGATTGTTTCCAGTTTGTCCGCTTTTACCACTGCAGGGCGGCCCGCCAGAGGTAGACTTGTCACCGGAAATTAAAACCGCTTTTACATGTGCCCATCAGGATGCAACCCATTTGAAAGGGCAGCCCACCCACATGTGAGAGGGCATCGCACCAACATGTGAGAGGGCAGCCCACCACGCCTTACCCGCACAAAGTTGATGTCCACAGCGTTGTTCCTCTCTGCTGCCTCGTCGGCCAACGCCTGCAAGAATCGATGATTATTTCAGGAACCGATTAATGATTTCAGGTGCCGTTACCAATTATTTATTTCATGAATCAACCATGATTTCAACCATGAAACAATGATTACCCTACAGTTGAATAGCCTTCCTGACCCCCTAGGAAAGTAAAATTGTATATGAAGTCCCACAAACAAAAATGTGAAGCCCCGCAGGGTAATAGTTTAATTGTTTATTAGTCGACGCACTGCCTGATGCCAACCGATTCCGACTGATTCTAACCAATTCTACCGAATCCAGCTAGCGCCGTTATCGCGCACCCCAGATATTAATTGTGTCTAAGTGGGCGAAGCCTATCGCGCACCCCTCGAAAAAATTGTTTACGCGCAAAGGAAATCTGAACGTACGGTTTTTTATGTATCAATTATTGAAGAAGAAGAATCAAAGTTATCTCAGAAATCAATGATGTCTTTCAGAAAACAATTACCGTATTTCTTTCATGAATCAATAATTGATTGCATGAATCGATGATTTCTTTCAAAAATCAACCATCAGGTCAGGAATCAACAATTGTTTCAAGGGAAATTATTATTTCAGGAACCAATGACATCTCCCCTCAGTTTTCAGTTTATCAGAGGAGAACACGTCAAAACCCAGCTATCCTTGCTTACTGGCCCAGTCCCAGCTCTATGCGTAGCCCCAGAACCGGATCCCAATCCAGCTCCACACATGGCGCTACATCCAGCTCCAGACCTAGCTCCAGATCTAGAACGGGACCAGATCTTGTTCCAGACCTAGCTTCAGATCTAGAACGGGACCAGATCTTGTTCCAGACCTGCCGAGGAGCGCACCTGACGGTGGTCCTGCACGCGAGTCGCCAAATCGCCGCGAGCAGTGGCGTTCTTTCGGAGCAGTGACAGCTGCCGCGCCAGAGCCTGTGACATGCGAGGCCCGCTGCACTGATTACGCCTCCTGGGCTCCTGGAGGGTGAGAGGGGGGAGGGGAGCGGAGAGAGGTTTAGGGTTAAGGGAAAGGGGGGGGGGGAGAGAGCATTGGAGTGTGGAATCAGCAGCTGTTCAATGAGGGAACATGGATATGCAGGTGCGAGAGCAGGGTCTCTCGGCAGGCACACACAGTGGAGATGCAATTGAATACTACTGCCATTGTAGCAGTTCTGCTGGTGCTGGGGCAGCACTGTTGGTATCGGAGCAGTACTGCCGACATTGTAGCAGTGCACTGGTCGCAGGTCCCTAAACCCTAAACCCATCGGCTCACATGTCCGCTGGTCGCAGGTCCCTAAACCCTTAACCCATCAACTCACATGTCCGCTGGTCGCAGGTCCCTAAACCCTTAACCCATTGACTCACATGTCCGCTGGTCGCAGGTCCCTAAACCCTTAACCCATCAACTCACATGTCCGCTGGTCGCAGGTCCCTAAACCCTTAACCCATTGACTCACATGTCCGCTGGTCGCAGGTCCCTAAACCCTTAACCTATTGACTCACATGTCCGCTGGTCGCAGGTCCCTAAACCCTTAACCCATTGACTCACATGTCCGCTGGTCGCAGGTCCCTAAACCCTTAACCCATTGACTCACATGTCCGCTGGTCGCAGGTCTCTCCCTGACACTCAGGTCGCTGGTGGAGGGGCGGGCGCCGTGGGTTTCGTTCATCTTGGTGAGGACCGAGTTGATGGCCAGCATTTTCCGATCAAAGCTGCAAGCAAGGCACGAGGGAGGCGTCGGACGGTAGGCTCAGGCCAGGGGTGAGGCTCTCGTATTTTTTTACAATTCTCTGGATCTTCTTGACTTTCGCGAGTTTGGGAATTTTTCAGTACCGAGCGGCAGCACCCGGATCGAACACCATTTGTTGTTCGACATCCTGTTTCGGCCTGAGTCGTAGTCAGGACTGACTAAGACAACCATTGGCCAGTAGTGAGGCCCACGCGTTGACAGAGCCGTTGGGAAAGTGGTGAGGTGAGGCAGGCTCAATGGCATACAGAGAGCCATTCGCAGCTGCTGCGTGCGTCATTCCATGAATCAGACGTCATAGGGCTCAGTCCCAGGCGCGTAAGGGCCACTTTTTAGTTGTGCGTGCCTCGGGTACGCCACAGCCTACGATCCAGGGGGGGGGGGCTACAGCAGCAAGCCCTGCTGCTTGGGCCACCGACTGAAGGCTGTTCATGGTTTCGTCCCCCTTGGCCCATTACCTGCTTAGGGTTTATGGTTAAGGGTTTAGGGTTATGGGTTTAGGGTTTTATGAGCCCTAACCATGGTTCTGTCCCCATGGGTCCATTGGTCCAACAGCCGCCGCCAGTGGGCCTAGCCAGTGTTTGTTTTAGTGAGTGTATACCACTATCAGCTACAGTTCAGCTACACTAAGGCCCCCAGCCATAAGCCACTGGTTCGACCAGCCCTGCTGCCTGGACTACCGGCTGGAGGCCGGTCCAGGTTTGGTGGGAATCGGTCCAGGGGTGGCCCAGCAAAGGTGGTCCGGTACCCACTAAAATAAACACTGGGCCTTGCGTGTAACAAGATAACCTCTGGTCAGGAGCTTGCATACCGTACTCAACATTTTGTTCTCGAGATCTCCAGTCTAACAGTATTGTCACTGAATTCCTATAAAAGAACACAAATGGTCCCTCATCCCTCTCTCACTCATCCTCTCTCACTTATCCCTCTCTCACTCATCCCTCTCTCACTCATCTCTCTGTCACTCATCCCTCTCTCACCCACCCCTCTCTCACTCATCCTTCTCTCACTCATCCCTCTCTCACCCACCCTCTCTCACTCATCCCTCTCTCACTCATCCCTCCCTCACTCATCTCTCCCTCCCTCATCTATCCCTCACTCATCTCTCCCTCACTCATCCCTCTCTCACACAATCCTCTCTCACTCATCCCTCTCTCACCCATCCCTCTCTCACTCATCCCTCTCTCTCATCTCTCTGCCACTCATCCCTCTCTCTCATCTCTCTGCCACTCATCCCTCTCTCACTCATCTCGATGCCACTCATCCCTCTCTCACCCACCCCTCTCTCACTACCCCTCTCTCACTCATCCTTCTCTCACTCATCCCTCTCTCACTCATCCCTCTCTCACTCATCCCTCTCCCACTCATCCCTCTCTCACTCATCCCTCTCCCACTCATCCCTCTCTCACTCTGCAATGAGCTGGTCCGGGTCTCTATCCTGTCCGCGGCTGCCAGCTGCGCCCTTTGGTGGGTGGATTGGGCTGCTGACCGGTCCTGACACAGCTGCAATGCCACTGAGCGGCCGGGACGAGGGGGAGCTCTGATTAGGCCCAACTGGAGGGCAGGGCATCATCCGTGCAGCACCGCTCTGCGGCCGTGACGAGGATTCGCTCTACAGGGTTTGCAACAGGGTTTGGAACAGGTGGAGAGGGGGACAGGGTTAAGAGCAGGGGGCAGGCAGGAATGGGGTTTGGAGCGGGGGGGGCAGGGTCTGGGACAGGGCTTGGACAGGGCTTGGAACAGGGCTTGGAACAGGGAGGGGGAAGGGGATATAGAATGTCTCCACAAGCAGTGGCAACAGTGTCCAGGATGGGCGGCGTGGTGCCTTGGTAGAAGGCGCTCTTCAGAAGTTATGAGGCAAGGGCCTTACCGGCAGGCAGGAGGGGGGATTAAACCCTCTACACACACACACACACACTCCCAGAAAGAAAGCTACGACCGGTGGGGGGCGAGAGAGTTAAGGAAACAGCGCAGCCTGGACCGAAGCCACATCCGCGCTGATACTGTTACACAGTACACACACACATACGCGGGGCCTGAAGCTCGTCGCCCCCAGCAGGACTTGCTGTACCTAGCACTGCCAGCCCTAGGCAGGGTTATAGCTGAAGGCCGGGTTGTAACTGAAGGCCGGGTTGTAGCTGAAGGCTGGGTTGTAGCTGAAGGCCGGGTCGTGGCTGAAGGCTGGGTTGTGGCTCAAACTGGGTTGTAGCTGAAGGTTGGGTGGTAGCTGAAGGCCTGGTTGTAGCTGAAGGCCGGGTCATAGCTGAAGGCCGGGTTGTGGCTGAAGGCTGGGTTGTGGCTGAAAGCTGGGTTGTAGCTGAAGGCCGGGTTGTGACTGAAGGCTGGGTTGTAGCTTAAGGCTGGGTTGCAGCTGAAGGCTGGGTCGTAGCTGAAGGTTGGGTGGTAGCTGAAGGCCTGGTTGTAGCTGAAGGCCGGGTCATAGCTGAAGGCCGGGTTGTGGCTTAAGGCTGGGTTGTAGCTGAAGGCCGGGTTGTGGCTGAAGGCTGGATTGTGGCTGAAGGCTGGGTTGTTGCTGAAGGCTGGGTTGTAGCTGAAGTCCGGGTTGTGGCTGAAGTGCAGCTGAAGCACCCTCAAATAAACACTGATGGGTGGGGGGCAGGCCCAAGAGCGGTGCTGCTTTAGGGTCCATGCAAAGAGTACCAGTACGAGGGGATCAAGACAGTGCGTATTTTAGTACGCGCCTGAGCACCTTCGGGCTGGCCACCGGGCGGCCCTTGCTGGGCCGATTGGGACCAAACCTTGACCGGCCTACGGCCGGTGGCCCGAGCAGTAGGGCTTGCTGCACCAGAGTTCCACGGCCGTAGGCCGTGATGTAGCTGAATTTCAGCTGAGGCGCACTAAAATAATCAGTGGATCTAGAGTTGGATCTTGAGGTGCATGGAAATAAATTTCCCTTCATCACTTCAGCCATTTACGATGCATGCCAGAGAGGGCTGCGGGAAAACAGGGATGTGCGTGTACTGTACGGTACTGTTTCTATTCGCACGCTTCAGCTACAAATCTGGTGCATCACAGCCTACGGGTCAGGCCTACAGGGCCTGGTGCAACAACTGAGCCATGTTGTTCAGGCCATGGGCGCACATCATTCCAGCTTGGGTCCCCCCACGGGCCCAGTGGTGGCCCCCTGGCGGTCCTCCCTATGTGGTCTGGCGCACACTGAAACAGATACTGGTGCATGGGCTAAATTAATAGTGCACATAATGTGCTTCCCTGCCTCACGTCCTGTGTTACTGCAGTGCTATATCAGGGGTCTGCTAGCTAGCATGAAATAAAGCAATCTGAAATATCATTACATTTATGCAGGTACCGATTTACAGTTGTCCGCTTTGGAGCACAATTAGTAGGCCTGACTGACAGCCAAGGCAAGGCGTCAAGCATCAGCATTGTCCTGTCGTCCCATGCTTGACCCCGCCGACCTTCCCCTGCTCTTCCACCACACCTCAGCTCGCCCTCCTGTACTCCCGCTTTCCTCCTTAGCGCTCCAAAGCTTGGCTTCGGGCGACATGGCGATCCCGGTCCGCTCTCCACGCTTTAGAGCTCACTCACGTTTGGTGCTGCACCAGGAAGATGTTTTACTACTTATTACAAGACTCGAAACATCGCTGTCATAAAATCCTGAATATCGGGACTTCTGAATCCCTTCGTCTTCCAACGCATAAAATAAGTGTGTGACAGGAACTAGTAGAAGTCTGCGATTAAAGCAGCAGCAATTCGCCTTATCTATCCGAATATTAGGTATAACGCAGTCATTAATAGCGTAGGCACAAACAGGGCAAGATGGAGTCATGGAGAGTGGTTGAGAAAGTACGGCAGGGAGGCCTGACGATTGGCTGGTCATTCCTCTCGAGCTAAAGAAGGTTCATGGCTCTCCGGCTATCTCCATTGGCCATCTCTGGCCTTCATGGAGGTAAAAATCAGTGGCAGTGGCCAGGTAAAAAATATACGTAAAAGTGTTAATTGGGCATGGTCATGCTCAGCCAAGCTAGCCTCAAGCCCTCAAGTCATCAACTTGTTGTGAGTGAGGTGAGTGGAGTTTTTGGGAGGGGTTTTCAGGCCACTGGGAACATTGTATAGTGGCATTCTTTCTTTCCTTTGGAGAGGGGGGCACATACGGAATTCAAGCAAGAAACAAACTAGGAAAGCCGGCATGAAAAAGTGATACCCCAAGGCTAGCAACTAACACGCATGGCCACACACACTGGCACCAACCAGTGGCATGGGAAATTGAGAATGAACGGCATAATGCAGTTGATCATCCCCAGGTAAATGTAATCAGTGCTGTACTATTGCGCCTTGAATCAGAAAATGTGTACGTAATTACAGTCCCTTGCAGGTTCAAGTAGTAGCTGGGCCGGTTTGGCAAGTGGTGGTGATGTACACGTCTGGGAGGCATGATTGAAGAGCAGCTTTCTTCATGGAGTTACCCTTGTTATTTTTGATAGTGAATTAAGTATGTTAAATTTTGTGTATTTGCTTTTGTATGTTGCGGAGCCGTGGGCTGATGTGATGGGTGAGAGGTATTAGAGCGTGTATGTCCCCCCAAGACTGATGTGCAACTTCTTCGGTCTACATTTTTGAAGGCAGCTAAGATGTTACAGTGCTAAAGATTTTGTTGTTGGAGGCACGGTACAAAACTCAGCTCCCAAACTAAACAACAGTGTGTGAATGAATGTATGTGTTAGTGTGTTACTGGAAAGGAAGAAACTGAGGTAATACGGTGTGTCGGGGGTTTCAGATTTGTGACAAGTTTCCTATGTTTGGCACTATTAATAATGGCCCAACCTCGCCTGCTGCCAGCTCAGGTTGGAAGAATGGGCAGTCAGTTATAGTAATTGATTATTGCATTGAAGCTTGTTGTGGCGCATGCGTGCCATGAATGTGCATATGACTCCACAAGGTTCCTCATACCGCCGCATGGGTGCATGCATGCATGACACGATAAAGTCAAACACATCATACGCCCCTTTCAGCACTCCCCGTCACAAAGCGCGACATGTAACACGATGGACATCATCTGTCGTTTAAACATGTTTGAAGTGCCTAGTTCCCTTGCTTCTTTTCACTTCGTATAATCTCGCTTCTTGCTTTTTACTATTAAGAAAGGCACAAATATGGGAGCCCGTCTTTGAATTGTTGACAACTCTGTTGTAATATGTCTAAACCACATTCCAGTCTCGGCTACAATCGACTCTAAGCTACAATCCTATTTCAAGCTACAATCGAGTCTCAGCTGTAATCCAGTTTCTGCTGCCTCAATCCATAGTTGCCACAACATAAACTAAATCTGAAACAAAAACAGCATTCATTAACATTTAACCCTCTACCAAAATAACGTTGTTCGAAAGGACCGCCGTGTGGAGCAAACCGAAAAAAATATTATTAGAGAAACTCCCGTACATGGGGAACGCACACCCCCCAAAATAATTTAAATTTCGTCAAGCAGCCAAAAGCAGTTTAAAACGGCCGCGTAGCAGCGACAATGGTCCAGTAATAATACTTCCGGTCTGCGCAGTGCTTTCAGCCAGTACAGTAAAACTCAGTCACACCCTTGTTTGATGCTAGGAATGACAGCAACAGTACAGTCAAACCGAGTCAGCCAGTACAGGAAACTCAGTTAAAACCCTCGTTTGATGCTACACGGTCAGCCATAGTCAGCATAGTCATCATCCTCCTCCTCCGGGCTTTTTACATTCCGTTTTTTAATTCAGAGCACGCACCCCCAAAACAATCGTTTAGGCACTCACCTGGCTGACACTGCGCGTAGCGGTGATATTTTATTAATATCAGCGTGTGTCCAGGTGACCCGCGCACCCGAATCATTAATTATGAGCGAAGTCTACCGCCTTTTACGATTCGGTAGTCAGAAGGGAAAAAACACAGAGAAAAGCACGAGGCAGGCAAGCGAGACAATTAAACACAGAACTAGAGAACCAATCAAACCTAAAGCTACAATCCAGTATCATCTACAAATCTACAGTGCAATCTCAAGCCAGTCAAACAAATAATATCAACTACAGTTTAGTCCCAAGTACTGGTTATACTGGTACATATAATCGCATACCGTATTGACATATTTGATTGCTATGAACACTCTTGTTGGAAAATTGAACAACTGAACACACAAGGGGAACATGATGCACATGATGCAAACAAAACAGATTGAAATCCATGGAAGGTTAAGCAGCCCCCACATGGTATGTTATATGATGGGCCCAGGGTAGTGACCGGGGTCAGCAAGATGGCCGGTTCGTCGTCGGGGAAATTGTGCTTGGGGTGCAGTCAATCAATGGGCAGACCCGCCGTGGGGTTACCCATTGGGGATTGTCACCACCCAGTGGGATGACCCACTACTGCACTCCCACACGGGAAATCCCACGCAGGGTACCATCGAGTGGGACACGCCACTGGGGTGGACCCGTCGTGGGGATTTCCACACCGACGTTGGAGTAGTTGGAGTCGGCGATGGACTCGTAAGATGCAGCCCGCTGCCCCGATGCAACGGGCACGGACATGGAATACGAGCGGAATTATCTGTAAGTGTCGATACCAACTGGGTACGTTTAAAATGGCACAGTTCGCAAAGGACTTAACAAAAGGATGCTCAGTGAATATCCTGCATATCGAACCCTTGGGGTATTGCGGAGAAATATTTGTAATCGCCCAAACCCTGAACCATGAACCCTAGAAACAGAGGGTCTTTGCACAAGACACGCTCATGAGCGCGATCAGGCGTTATCTGTCGCATTTCTTCTTTTCTTTCATCTTCGCAAATCTAACAACTGCCTTCATTGTACATGTTCTGATTGATCTTAAGGTACCTCAGCTACATCCATCCACTTCTTCCTCACTGCATCGATCTTCCACGCAATCACGTATCATACTCTTGACTGAACAGCGTCCTCATCCATCGACGTCACTCAGCTTCTTCTGCTCTGATGAATGGCAACGATGCATCTAGCTGTCACGTCTGCTTCGAGTTATTCGATGAGGCGGCCCATCGGCCTTTCTGCCTGCCGTGCGGCCACACCGTGTGCAAGGCATGCATCGGCCAGCTCCCCGAGGCAGACCACGGCCGACTTAAGTGCAAGCTCTGCCCTACCTGCAGGGCCAAGGTGGAGTGTCCAGCAGAACTGCATCCCAACTTCACACTCATAGATGTGCTCACGCAAGCCGCTGCCGCCGCTGCTGCCGATGCTGCGACCAAACCGGGCACCGTGGCTGCCCCCGATCAAGCCTTGCTCGACCTACTTTCGCGCTGGAATCTCTCCGGAGCTGTAAAAATGGCCTTAACGCCTTCAAGCTTGACACTCGTGAGCGTGTTGAGCAAGGAGGGGGCGACGGGCCAGGTCTGGAATGGAACGCTTCACGGGGAAGAGGTGAGGCTTTCATGCAAGCTTATAAAGGACGGCATTCTGGAAACGATAGCAAGCCCCCATGCAAGAGCCCCATGCAAGAGCCCCATGCAGCTACCCCATGAGGAAACCCACCTGTGTTCTTCTATCCCATGAGCACTGCCTCTCTCTCTGTTGGGATGCAGGTAGCCGTGAAGACCTTGGCCTTGCATATCGACAGCTCTCGGGATTGCCCCATAGTGGCTTCCCTGAAGCGCGAGCTTGAAGTGTTGATGCATATCACGCATAAATGCCAATACGTTTGTCGCTACCTGGGCATCATGTGCAAAGAGGACCGCTTCTGCATCGTCATGACAAAGTACCACTCAAGCCTCATGACACACCTGAACCTTCAACCTGGTGAGCATGAAATGCCGTGCATGCCCCCGCCTCTCCAGACTCCATATGCGGCCTGCACCGTGAGCCTACTCTCAACATATGCCCCCAAGGTCTCAGAAATCAGATGCCCCTTAGGCGAGTTCGGGATGTGACATGGTAAATTGTGTGCATAAGCAAGGCGCCCTTTCCTTGCTAAATCTTGCGCATGCTCCATGCCTGGTACGATTACGGATGATCGATCATGCTACTGCCCACCACCCTCATGCTCTGTCAGGGAGGAAGCTAGGCCTGTCCGAAGCGCTCAAAATTGCGCGCAACATTGCGCACGGCTTGGAGGAGCTGCATGACCTGGGTGTGGCCCATCTGGACCTCAAGCCGGACAACGTACTCCTTACGCGGCTAAACAATGCTGTCTTGACCGATTTTGGCATCAGCCGTGTCATCACAGGCACTCTAGGAGCTACACGCCAGACACGGATGGAAGGCACATTTAATTACATGTGAGCGAGGGGAATGGGGCATAGCTCGAATGTATTTTTTGTAGACACAACCTCGGGGCAGTACCGGACATAGGCAGCAAACTGAGGCATTTATAGATCCCCCCCCCCCTATATGCTTACAGGTCCCCCGAGCAGATGAGCGAAGAGCACCTGATCGGTCATGCTGCTGACATCTGGGCGTTTGGCTGCACGATGCTGCATGTAATGTCCGGGGCGATGCCCATGGAAGGCCTCAACATTATGCAGATCAAAACGAGGATCGTCGATAGGAGGCAAGCCCACGTCCTGCCTCCGGACCTGCCTCCCTGGCTGGCAGCCCTGTTGCGGCGTTGTTTAGACTTCTCACCCCAAGGCAGGCCGTCAGCAAGGCAACTATTGCAGGTCAGTGGGGATGAGCTTGCTCGCGGCTCGTCTGCTCATCATACTTGCCCATTACCGTAGCATCGGCAACTTTTTGATTTAATTCAACGTCGCGCAACAGATAATTTAATTTCACGCCACGCATCACTGAAAGTAATTTAAATTTCTTTCCGCGCAGCACTTTCAGCCAGTACCGTAGATTTGATTTGCCTCCCCTCGGGTATCAATTAATTATATCTGTTAATGTTGCCCCCGGGGCAAAATCAGTTGTTTAATGCTGCCCTCTAGGCAGATTTTTTTGTTTAATCCGTTCCCTCAGCACCGAAATTCGCTTAAGAGCATTGTTTAAAGCCTCACAATTGCCATGTATGACATTAAGTTCAACAACCAAAATCAACAGAGAAATAATCATCGAGGGACACTCGACAACACTGATGACCCTGAACATGGTTCCGGTACAACATGCAGGCCTCCCATTGATGTCAATGTAGATATAGTACATGCACTACCGAAACAGAGTAGCAGCCATTGAAGCTTCACTTAGAGCACCCCTTGCCCTTTCTCACACCCCCTTCAGACACTGCTCATGGCCCCCGTGTATCTAGCTCTTTCAGCAGCCAACCCTCCGTTTTCGCGAGCCCTGTCGTAAGCAGTGGGTGCTGGCCCCGGCCCAGGCTCCTCAGCCATCATGAAAGCTGGGTCCATGTCAAGCTGGCCTTTCAAGGGGGGCATGATCCCCAAGGGAGCATAGCAGATGAGAGGTCGAAATCAGGAGGCCATCATATGAGATCGTAATAAGAACGCATGTCAGAAGAGAGATCGATATGAGAGGGCTGACCAGTTGAGAGATGTAAACCAGAAGGCCATGCCTCACATGAGATCGAAATAAGAAGGCTGACCAGATGAGAGATCGAAACCAGAAGGCCATCACATGAGATCGAAATAAGAGGGCTGACCAGATGAGAGATCGAAACCAGAAGGCCATCACATGGCACCGAAATAAGAACCCTGGTCTGAAGAGAGATCAAAAGAAGAGAGCAGACCCTGCGACATTTTAAGCCATCACGCTAGACCTCGAACGTGCATCCTCTTTACGAGCAGCGCTTGAAAGCTCTGGTCTTGTACCGGTACGTAAAAGATGCGGTACCCAGGGACACAGAACTACCCCATGGCACACACCCACCTCTCATGAACGCCAATGAGACGCCCACTTTGGCACTGCTGGACACATATCAAGGCCACAACATCATGCTCCGGCACAATTGGAGGCAAATCGCCTACACGGACGGTAGTTGCATCGACATCAGCACTCCATGAGAAAAAAACAAGACCAAGCTAGTTGGGGCAGGGGCCCACTTTCCTTACGCCGCTGTTGGCCAACAAAATCTCACTATCAATCCAGCAGGGGCCGGCCCTACAAACACGATCAACTGTTGAACCCTGAAATGGCACCTAAACCCTATAAACGCTGAACCAGCCCCTAAACCCTATCAACCCTATGGCGGTGGGACAACCATGTCCAGAGCACATGAATGGGTTTACCTGATGTGGTTGGCCCACGGTGGGTAAGCCACACTATGAAATAATGGGTCTACCATGGTGAGGTCATGTAGCGTGGGTGTAACCATCCCGGAGTTCCCACTGTGGGTTCCCCCCATGTGGGGATCCCCATGATAGTCGGAGATACGTGGGTCAGCCTATCGCTGATTCCCCAATATGGGTATCCCCATGTGGGGATCCCCATGATAGGGGAACATGAGTGGGACTGCCCATCGATCGCGAAAGCCCGGTGTGGGGGAATCCTCACACTTGGACCCATCGTGGGAGTCTTCCATCGGACATACCCCACTGATGCCAACCCATTACGGAGCCCCACAACATGTATCCCCACGGTGAGGATACCCACTGGGGCTTGCCAATTCCCAGTGGGGCGGCCCACGGTGGCCGGCCCCACACCAATGTCCCCCACGTGCACATTTTTTCGTCGACAGGGCCGTGCTTGCAGGCATCTAAGGAGCCCTAAACCGTCAAGCCCACAAAATCGCAGTCGACAACGCTATATCCCTCTATCAAATCCGTAAAGCTTTAGCATCCCCCATATGCCTCGCTTACCACAAGCATAGAGAAATGCTGACAGCGATCTTCAACTTGGAGATCGCTGTCAGCACTATAGTTGGCGTGTCAGGTTGAACCTGACACGCCAACTAACGATCGAAACTGGCCGACCAATCGACTTCGTGAAAGTAAAAGCATACAACGGGGACATCGGGAACGAATTAGTAGACGCAGTGGCTAAGAGAGCAGCCCACGCCCCTGATAAGTGTGACCTGACAATCCCCATGAACCCTGAAGCAGCCAGCACGCGTCGCGTCGTACTGGCCTTAGCAGCTGCTTCACTCAACCCCGGCAATACCCGAGTGGACAGGGCGTGGGGAATCGAAAATCTCAACGATGCCTTACACAACCACATGCACGAAAGGCTGGGACTCGGTCTATCCAACACAGCCAGTGTCGATTACCAGGGCTGGCACCACCACACCGGCATGATCCTCCTAAAAGCCATATCTAAAGGTGACATGGGCAGGGACCTGGTCATGGTTGACCTAGGCACAGCAGAAAACTGCGAAAAAGCCGGCGCCCCAGTAATAAGATCGAACATAGTCCCTCCTGAACTTCTGAAAGTCACAAGCATGTCCATGCAAACCACTGGGAACAAGAAATTCCAACCGGACATCATGCTGGTCCAACATAAGGCCGATAAAACCGACACATTCATTCTCATCATAAAGTTTAAGTTCTGCCGGGACACACAACCAGACGCACTACTGGCCGCATGCAAGGACCAACACTCTGAACTCATACATGAACTCATAAAAAACGGATTCTCAGAGGGCAACATCAAGCTCATCCCCATTCTCATAGGCACATCTGGCACAGTCTACAAGGAACTCACCCTGGCATAAATGCAAACACTATGTCTCACACCGTACCAAGCAAAGAAATACGGACGCAAAATGCACATGCATGCCATCAAATACATGCACAGCATAGTACATACTAGGAGAAGGATTGAACACTTAAGTGTTGAAGGCAACAACGCCTATGTAACTACAAACTGGAAACGTAAGCCGCCATAGCTTAACTAGCTAGCCTCACTCTTGTTTGACTGATGGTAAAGGTGCGGATGTGGCTTCGGCCCCGAGCTGCGTTGTTCCCTTAACCCGCACGCCCCTAGGAGGGCGTAGTTTTCTTTCTTTCTTTCTTTTGCGGTACCCGTTGTACCAGACGTCGGATGAACGAACGGCGACAAGCGATGGCGACAAGGGCCTCGAGAACAGCGATTTTCGATATTATTAGTATTCAAATATTCACGCCCCTCACCCCAAATAACGAATATTTGATGTATCTCTCAGGCATAACCCTCACCCCCAAACAACATTAATTATGAGGGAAGGCTAACCGAATCTACGGTACAGTAAAACTCAGTTAAAACCCTCGTCTGATGCTAGCAAGGATAGTAAAAGGTCAGCAATACTCAGCACAGTGGTCATCCTCGTCCTCTGCCGGTTCCTGGCCACAGGAAACATGTGGCTGTTGGGGCCCCGAAACGTCAGCAGTCGTCAGCACCCGTCACTGCCTTCATGGATCGAGCTTCGCTACGGGGACTGGCGTCAAGATCACTCGACGGATGTCAAATCAAACAGTCACGCATTTGTTTTGATATTTGCTGTCTTTCATTTGTAGCGCGCACTCCCAAAATAGTTGGTTTGGCAGCTGACAGACACTCCGCCAACCGGCGATTTTTGAATTAATATAAGCCCGTAGCCATGTCCGCCCACCCCAATAATTAATTAATTATGAGCGAAGTCTAAGAGGTTCTACGGTATACCGAAGAAATGCCGAGGGGGTGATTTATCTTGGATGCCCTTCTGACGGTTGTTCATTTATTACTTATCATGTTAAGTGGTGCAACCTGTCCACTCACTCATGTCTACTTGGTGCTTGTGCCATCCGATGCAACCGCCATGTACCGTAAAACCGGATAGGGTTTGTGCACCCCCTTTTTAAACATTTTATTCACCGTGCATGCAAAAAACACTTCACTCCGCGCACGCGCAGATGCGAATTTTTTGAATCAGTTCATCGCTAGATCGCGCAACCGGTCCGAAACAATTAATGGAAGTCTGCGCAGCGCTTGAAGCATTGGGGCCATAAAATGAACTCATGCGCAACGCTTACCGTACACCACGATTCTCATTGATGGAGGAACCATTTTCCTCCCTGGTTCATCCGTCGAATCTCGCGGAACAGGTGTGGAAAAACGAAAGAACAAAAGAAAGGGTGGAGAAAGCAGTAGTTTCCGTGGAGGGGGCCCCAGGGCTGGGGGGGTATGCGCGCAGAAAGTTAAAACTAGTATCAACTCATTATAGCCAACGTGGCAAATATGGTTTTCCTCTCCCTTTCTGTCCTTATGACGTTGTTTGCTAGTTCATTCTACCGGTATAACTTTTCATATATTTCGACTTTCGAGCTATTTGGCGTGGACGGAAGCGGCAAAGCCGTCTCTTCTATGTGGGAAAGAGGCAAAGAGCGTATGATCTCCCGTGCATACACATATTAAAATGTCGCCATCTGGTCGCCATTCTTCCTCCATCTCACGCCTCGTCGAACAGATCTGGAGGAGGTTGAAGTGGAACGTAATGGGTATATGGGGCTATGTGAGGGATTACTCATTGGTAGGGTGTGCTGAGGGGGTCAGGGTATAGGGGCTATGTGAGGGATTACTCATTGCTAGGGTGTGCTGAGGGGGTCAGGTTATAGGGGCTATGTGAGGGATTACTCATTGCTAGGGTGTGCTAAGGGGGTCAGGGTATAGGGGGCTCTTTGAGGGATTACTCATTGCTAGGGTGTGTTGAGGGGGTCAGGGTATATGGGGGTTCTGTGATAGATTTCTCATTGATAGGGTGTGCTGAGGGGTCAGGGTATAGGGGGCTCTGTGAGGGATTCTTCATTACTAGGGTGTGCTGAGGGGGTCGGGGTATAGGGGGCTCTGTGAGGGATTACTCATTGCTAGGGTGTGCTGAGGGGGTCAGGGTATATGGGGGTTCTGTGATAGATTTCTCATTGATAGGGTGTGCTGAGAGGGTCAGGGTATAAGGGGCTCTGTGAGGGATTCTTCATTACTAGGGTCTGCTGAGGGGGTCGGGGTATAGGGGGCTCTGTGAGGGATTACTCATTGCTAGGGTGTGCTGAGGGGGTCAGGGTATAGGGGGCTCTGTGATAGATTACTGATTGCTAGGGTGTGCTGAGGGGGTCAGGGTATAGGGTGCTCTGTGAGGGATTACTTTTAGCTAGGATGTGCTCAAGGGGGTCAGGGTATATGGGGCTCTGTGAGGGATTACTCATTGCTAGGGTGTGCTGAGGGGGTCAGGGTATGGGGGGCTCTGTGAGGGATTACTCATTGCTAGGGTGTGCTGAGGGGGCCAGGGTATGGGGGGCTCTGTGAGGGATTACTTTCTCATTGTTAGGGTGTGCTGAGGGGGTCAGGGTATAGGGTGATATGTGAGGGATTACTTGCTCATTGTTAGGGTGTGCTGAGGGGTTCATGGTATAGGGTGCTATGTGAGGGATTCTTCATTGCTAGAGTTTGCTGAGGGGGTCAGGGTATAGGGGGCTATGTGAGGGTTTTCTCATTGCTAGGGTGTGCTGAGGGGGTCAGGGTATAGGGTGCTATGTGAGGGACTACTCATTGGTAGGGTGTGCTGAGGGGATCAGGGTATATGGGGCTCTGTAAGTGATTACTCATTGCTAGGGTGTGCTGAGGGGGTCAGGGTATGGGGGGCTCTGTGAGGGATTACTCATTGCTAGGGTGTGCTGAGGGGGTCAGGGTATGGTGGCTCTGTGAGGAATTACTCATTGCTAGGGTGTGCTGAGGGGGTCAGGGTATAGGGGGCTATGTGAGTGATTACTCATTGCTAGGGTGTGCTGAGGGGGTCAGGGTATATGGGGCTCTGTGAGGGATTACTCATTGCTAGGGTGTGCTGAGGGGGTCAGGGTATATGGGGCTCTGTGAGGGATTACTCATTGCTAGGGTGTGCTGAGGGGGTCAGGGAACAGGGGGCTATGTGAGGGATTACTCATTGCTAGGGTGTTCTGATGGGGTCAGGGTATATGGGGCTCTGTGAGGGATTACTCATTGCTAGGGTGTGCTGAGGGGGTCAGGGTATAGGGTGCTCTGTGAGGGATTACTTTTAGCTAGGATCTGCTCAAGGGGGTCTGGGTAATGGTACTCTGCCTAAGCATCCGCACAGCATGCCCATTTTGAAACTTGGAGGGAATCGAAATTGCATAATAACAGTGTTCCAGGTATGAAGCCCCGTCATAACGGACCTTTTAGAATTTCACACTTTCACACTTTTGCCTTGTGACCACGTCACACAAGTCATGCGTGATGCAACGCACTAATTTGCATTCAAACGGAGAAGAAAAGGTATTTGACTCAGTCTCCTACCTACATACCTACCTATTTCACCCCCCTGTTAATCTGTTATCCTTTACATTCCGTTTCATTTCACACGGGAATCAGAATCGGGCTGTTATAGCCACTCCGTGTTGTCAACTCAATAAGGAACCTCGTTTGATGCCTGGAAGAACAGTCCAAGGTCAGCAATCAATGAACGGATGTACAATCAATTAGTCGCGCGCTAGCGTGCGACATTTTATTATTTGTTGGTACCAGTAAACTACACCGCGCACCCCCCAATATTTGTTTTGGTTTGTGACTTACTGGCCGCGCACCCTTGATGTTAAGTATTATTCTGTCGTGCATCATCACCGCTCAACTCCAAATGTAATGAATTGATAACAGAGTCAAACCCGGTTCTACGGTAATTATTATATTGTTATGGCTTGCAGGCCCTCGAAAACCCAACTGCTGAACAGCCCCCGCAAGAAGTGTCCAACGCCCCTTCTTCAAGCCAGGTAGGGGTGTATATATTGGGGACCATGTGTGACGTGCTGACCACCATCATATGTTTTGTGTGGGAGCCGGCACCCCTCTCTCTAAGGTGTGTGAGGTAGTGGTCTTGGAGTAAAGATCATGCGGGGTCGCGTTGTCGGTGAAAGGGTGGGTACCTTGCATCCCACTGGGGGAAATCAGTCAGGGTAAATACACCATTTAATGTGTGGACTGATGCATGCAACGCAAGGTGTGGGCATGTATGTGCTTGGTTCTAAGCGAGTATGAAAGGGATACTAATTGCTAGGGTGTGCTGAGGGATTTTAGGCAAAGGTTGCTCTGCGAGGGATTACTCATTGCTAGGGTGTGCTGAGGGGGTCAGGGTATAGGGTGCTATGTGAGGGATTACTTGCTCATTGTTAGGGTGTGCTGAGGGGGTCAGGGTATAGGGTGCTATGTGAGGGATTACTTGCTCATTGTTAGGGTGTGCTGAGGGGGTCAGGGTATAGGGTGCTATGTGAGGGATTACTTGCTCATTGTTAGGGTGTGCTGAGGGGGTCAGGGTATAGGGTGCTATGTGAGGGATTACTTGCTCATTGTTAGGGTGTGCTGAGGGGGTCAGGGTATAGGGTGCTATATGAGGGATTACTTGCTCATTGTTAGGGTGTGCTGAGGGGGTCAAGGTATAGGGGGCTATGTGAGGGATTACTTGCTCATTGTTAGGGTGTGCTGAGGGGTTCAGGGTATATGGTGCTATGTGAGGGATTCTTCATTGCTAGGGTTTGCTTAGGGGGTCAGGGTATAGGGGGCTCTGTGAGGGATTACTTATTGCTAGGGTGTGCTGAGGGGGTCAGGGTATAGGGTGCTCTGTGAGGGATTTCTCATTGCTAGGGTGTGCTGAGGGGGTCAGGGTATAGGGGGCTCTGTGAGGGATGACTCATTGCTAGGGTGTGCTGAGGGGGTCAGAATATAGGAGGCTCTGTGAGGGATTCTTCATTGCTAGGGTGTGCTGAGGGGGTCAGGGTATAGGGTGCTATGTGAGGGATTACTCATTGCTAGGGTGTGCTGAGGGGGTCAGGGTATATGGGGCTCTGTGAGGGATTACTCATTGCTAGGGTTTGCTGAGGGGGTCAGGGTATGGGGGGCTCTGTGAGGGATTACTCATTGCTAGGGTGTGCTGAGGGGGTAAGGGTATAAGGGGCTCTGTGAGGGATTACTTGCTCATTGTTAGGGTGTGCTGAGGGGGTCAGGGTATAGGGTGCTATGTGAGGGATTACTTGCTCATTGTTAGGGTGTGCTGAGGGGTTCAGGGTATAGGGTGCTATGTGAGGGATTCTTCATTGCTAGAGTTTGCTGAGGGGGTCAGGGTATAGGGGGCTCTGTGAGGGATTTCTCATTGCTAGGGTGTGCTGAGGGGTCAGGGTATAGGGTGCTCTGTGAGGGATTTCTCATTGCTAGGGTGTGCTGAGGGGATCAGGGTATATGGGGCTCTGTAAGTGATTACTCATTGCTAGGGTGTGCTGAGGGGGTCAGGGTATGGGGGGCTCTGTGACGGATTACTCATTGCTAGGGTGTGCTGAGGGGGTCAGGGTATAGTGGCTCTGTGAGGAATTACTCATTGCTAGGGTGTGCTGAGGGGGTCAGGGTATAGGGGGCTATGTGAGGGATTACTCATTGCTAGGGTGTGCTGAGGGGGTCAGGGTATATGGGGCTCTGTGAGGGATGACTCATTGCTAGGGTGTGCTGAGGGGGTCAGGGTATAGGGGGCTCTGTGAGGGATTACTCATTGCTAGGGTGTGCTGAGGGGGTAAGGGTATATGGGGCTCTGAGAGGGATTACTCATTGCTAGGGTGTGCTGAGGGGGTCAGGGTATATGGGGCTCTGTGAGGGATAAGTCATTGCTAGGGTGTGCTAAGGGGGTCAGGGTATAGGGGGCTCTGTGAGGGATGACTCATTGCTAGGGTGTGCTAAGGGGGTCAGGGTATAGGGGGCTATGTGAGGGATTACTCATTGCTAGGGTGTGCTGAGGGGGTCAGGGTATAGGGGGCTATGTGAGGGATTACTCATTGCTAGGGTGTGCTGAGGGGGTCAGGGTATATGGGGCTCTGTGAGGGATTACTCATTGCTAGGGTGTGCTGAGGGGGTCAGGGTATATGGGGCTCTGTGAGGGATTACTCATTGCTAGGGTGTGCTGAGGGGGTCAGGGAACAGGGGGCTCTGTGAGGGATTACTCATTGCTAGGGTGTGCTGAGGGGGTCAGGGTATAGGGTGCTATGTGAGTGATTACTCATTGTTAGGGTGTGCTGAGGGGGTCAAGGAACAGGGGGCTCTGTGAGGGATAACTCATTGTTAGGGTGTGCTGAGGGGGTCAGGGTATAGGGGGCTCTGTGAGGGATTACTCATTGTTAGGGAGTGCTGAGGGGGTCAGGGTATATGGGGCTCTGTGAGGGATTACTCATTGCTAGGGTGTGCTGAGGGGGTCAGGGTATAGGGTGCTATGTGAGTGATTACTCATTGCTAGGGTGTGCTGAGGGGGTCAGGGAACGGGGGGCTCTGTGAGGGATTACTCATTGCTAGGGTGTGCTGAGGGGGTCGGGGTATAGGGTGCTCTGTGAGGGATTACTCATTGCTAGGGTGTGCTGAGGGGGTCAGGGTATAGGGTGCTCTGTGAGGGATTACTTTTAGCTAGGATCTGCTCAAGGGGGTCTGGGTAATGGTACTCTGCCTAAGCATCCGCACAGCATGCCCATTTTGAAACTTGGAGGGAATCGAAATTGCATAATAACAGTGTTCCAGGTATGAAGCCCCGTCATAACGGACCTTTTAGAATTTCACACTTTCACACTTTTGCCTTGTGACCACGTCACACAAGTCATGCGTGATGCAACGCACTAATTTGCATTCAAACGGAGAAGAAAAGGTATTTGACTCAGTCTCCTACCTACATACCTACCTATTTCACCCCCCTGTTAATCTGTTATCCTTTACATTCCGTTTCATTTCACACGGGAATCAGAATCGGGCTGTTATAGCCACTCCGTGTTGTCAACTCAATAAGGAACCTCGTTTGATGCCTGGAAGAACAGTCCAAGGTCAGCAATCAATGAACGGATGTACAATCAATTAGTCGCGCGCTAGCGTGCGACATTTTATTATTTGTTGGTACCAGTAAACTACACCGCGCACCCCCCAATATTTGTTTTGGTTTGTGACTTACTGGCCGCGCACCCTTGATGTTAAGTATTATTCTGTCGTGCATCATCACCGCTCAACTCCAAATGTAATGAATTGATAACAGAGTCAAACCCGGTTCTACGGTAATTATTATATTGTTATGGCTTGCAGGCCCTCGAAAACCCAACTGCTGAACAGCCCCCGCAAGAAGTGTCCAACGCCCCTTCTTCAAGCCAGGTAGGGGTGTATATATTGGGGACCATGTGTGACGTGCTGACCACCATCATATGTTTTGTGTGGGAGCCGGCACCCCTCTCTCTAAGGTGTGTGAGGTAGTGGTCTTGGAGTAAAGATCATGCGGGGTCGCGTTGTCGGTGAAAGGGTGGGTACCTTGCATCCCACTGGGGGAAATCAGTCAGGGTAAATACACCATTTAATGTGTGGACTGATGCATGCAACGCAAGGTGTGGGCATGTATGTGCTTGGTTCTAAGCGAGTATGAAAGGGATACTAATTGCTAGGGTGTGCTGAGGGATTTTAGGCAAAGGTTGCTCTGCGAGGGATTACTCATTGCTAGGGTGTGCTGAGGGGGTCAGGGTATAGGGTGCTATGTGAGGGATTACTTGCTCATTGTTAGGGTGTGCTGAGGGGGTCAGGGTATAGGGTGCTATGTGAGGGATTACTTGCTCATTGTTAGGGTGTGCTGAGGGGGTCAGGGTATAGGGTGCTATGTGAGGGATTACTTGCTCATTGTTAGGGTGTGCTGAGGGGGTCAGGGTATAGGGTGCTATGTGAGGGATTACTTGCTCATTGTTAGGGTGTGCTGAGGGGGTCAGGGTATAGGGTGCTATATGAGGGATTACTTGCTCATTGTTAGGGTGTGCTGAGGGGGTCAAGGTATAGGGGGCTATGTGAGGGATTACTTGCTCATTGTTAGGGTGTGCTGAGGGGTTCAGGGTATATGGTGCTATGTGAGGGATTCTTCATTGCTAGGGTTTGCTTAGGGGGTCAGGGTATAGGGGGCTCTGTGAGGGATTACTTATTGCTAGGGTTTGCTGAGGGGGTCAGGGTATAGGGTGCTCTGTGAGGGATTTCTCATTGCTAGGGTGTGCTGAGGGGGTCAGGGTATAGGGGGCTCTGTGAGGGATGACTCATTGCTAGGGTGTGCTGAGGGGGTCAGAATATAGGAGGCTCTGTGAGGGATTCTTCATTGCTAGGGTGTGCTGAGGGGGTCAGGGTATAGGGTGCTATGTGAGGGATTACTCATTGCTAGGGTGTGCTGAGGGGGTCAGGGTATATGGGGCTCTGTGAGGGATTACTCATTGCTAGGGTTTGCTGAGGGGGTCAGGGTATGGGGGGCTCTGTGAGGGATAACTCATTGCTAGGGTGTGCTGAGGGGGTAAGGGTATAAGGGGCTCTGTGAGGGATTACTTGCTCATTGTTAGGGTGTGCTGAGGGGGTCAGGGTATAGGGTGCTATGTGAGGGATTACTTGCTCATTGTTAGGGTGTGCTGAGGGGTTCAGGGTATAGGGTGCTATGTGAGGGATTCTTCATTGCTAGAGTTTGCTGAGGGGGTCAGGGTATAGGGGGCTCTGTGAGGGATTTCTCATTGCTAGGGTGTGCTGAGGGGTCAGGGTATAGGGTGCTCTGTGAGGGATTTCTCATTGCTAGGGTGTGCTGAGGGGATCAGGGTATATGGGGCTCTGTAAGTGATTACTCATTGCTAGGGTGTGCTGAGGGGGTCAGGGTATGGGGGGCTCTGTGACGGATTACTCATTGCTAGGGTGTGCTGAGGGGGTCAGGGTATAGTGGCTCTGTGAGGAATTACTCATTGCTAGGGTGTGCTGAGGGGGTCAGGGTATAGGGGGCTATGTGAGGGATTACTCATTGCTAGGGTGTGCTGAGGGGGTCAGGGTATATGGGGCTCTGTGAGGGATGACTCATTGCTAGGGTGTGCTGAGGGGGTCAGGGTATAGGGGGCTCTGTGAGGGATTACTCATTGCTAGGGTGTGCTGAGGGGGTAAGGGTATATGGGGCTCTGAGAGGGATTACTCATTGCTAGGGTGTGCTGAGGGGGTCAGGGTATATGGGGCTCTGTGAGGGATAAGTCATTGCTAGGGTGTGCTAAGGGGGTCAGGGTATAGGGGGCTCTGTGAGGGATGACTCATTGCTAGGGTGTGCTAAGGGGGTCAGGGTATAGGGGGCTATGTGAGGGATTACTCATTGCTAGGGTGTGCTGAGGGGGTCAGGGTATAGGGGGCTATGTGAGGGATTACTCATTGCTAGGGTGTGCTGAGGGGGTCAGGGTATATGGGGCTCTGTGAGGGATTACTCATTGCTAGGGTGTGCTGAGGGGGTCAGGGTATATGGGGCTCTGTGAGGGATTACTCATTGCTAGGGTGTGCTGAGGGGGTCAGGGAACAGGGGGCTCTGTGAGGGATTACTCATTGCTAGGGTGTGCTGAGGGGGTCAGGGTATAGGGTGCTATGTGAGTGATTACTCATTGCTTGGGTGTGCTGAGGGGGTCAAGGAACAGGGGGCTCTGTGAGGGATAACTCATTGTTAGGGTGTGCTGAGGGGGTCAGGGTATAGGGGGCTCTGTGAGGGATTACTCATTGTTAGGGAGTGCTGAGGGGGTCAGGGTATATGGGGCTCTGTGAGGGATTACTCATTGCTAGGGTGTGCTGAGGGGGTCAGGGTATAGGGTGCTATGTGAGTGATTACTCATTGCTAGGGTGTGCTGAGGGGGTCAGGGAACGGGGGGCTCTGTGAGGGATTACTCATTGCTAGGGTGTGCTGAGGGGGTCGGGGTATAGGGTGCTCTGTGAGGGATTACTCATTGCTAGGGTGTGCTGAGGGGGCCAGGGTATAGGGTGCTCTGTGAGGGATTACTCATTGCTAGGGTGTGCTGATGGGGTCAGGGTATAGGGTGCTCTGTGAGGGATTCCTATTAGCTGGGATGATGTGCTGAGGGGGTCTGGGTAATGGTACTTAGCCTTAGCATAGCATGCCCATTTTGAAACTTGGAGGGAATTGAAATTGCATAGAAACATTGTTCTAGGTATGAAACCCCGTCATAACGGACCTTTTAGAATTTCACACTTTCACACTTTTGCCTCGTGACTACGTCACACAAGTCATGCGTGATGCAAGGCACTAATTTGCATTCAAACGGAGAAGAAAAGGTATTTGACTCAGTCTCCTACCTACATACCTACCTATTTCACCCCCCTGTTAATCTGTTATCCTTTACGTTCTGTTTCTCTTCACACGGGAATCAGAATGGGACTGTTATAGCCACTCCGTGTTGTCAACTCAATAAGGAACCTCGTTTGATGCCTGGAAGAACAGTCCAAGGTCAGCAATCAATGAACGGATGTACAATCAATTAGTCGCGCGCTAGCGTGCAACATTTTATTATTTGTTGGTACCAGTAAACTACACCGCGCACCCCCCAATATTTGTTTTGGTTTGTGACTGACTGGCCGCGCACCCCTGATGTTAAGTATTATTCTGTCGTGCATCATCACCGCTCAACTCCAAATGTAATGAATTGATAACAGAGTCAACCCTGTTCTACGGTAATAATGGAATTGTTATGGCTCGCAGACCCTCCAAGAGCCAGCTGCCGAACAGCCCCCGCAAGAAGTGTCCAACGCCCCTTCTTCAAGCCAGGTAGGGGCGCATATATTGGGGACCATGTGTGACGTGCTGACCACCATCATATGTTTTGTGTGGGAGCCGGCACCCCTCATTCTAAGGTGTGTGAGGTAGGGGTCTTGGAGTGAAGATCATGCGGGGTCGCGTTGTCGGTGAAAGGGTGGGTACCTTGCATCCCACTGGGGGAAATCAGTCAGGGTAAATACACCATTTAATGCGTGGACTGATGCATGCAACGCAAGGTGTGGGCATGTATGTGCTTGGTTCTAAGCGAGTATGAAAGGGATACTAATTGCTAGGGTGTGCTGAGGGATTTTAGGCAAAGGTTGCTCTGTGAGGGATTACTCATTGCTAGGGTGTGCTGAGGGGGTCAGGGTATAGGGTGCTATATGAGGGATTACTTGCTCATTGTTAGGGTGTGCTCAGGGGGTCAGGGTATAGGGTGCTATGTGAGGGATTACTTGCTCATTGTTAGGGTGTGCTGAGGGGGTCAGGGTATAGGGTGCTATGTGAGGGATTACTTGCTCATTGTTAGGGTGTGCTGAGGGGGTCAGGGTATAGGGTGCTATGTAAGGGATTACTTGCTCATTGTTAGGGTGTGCTGAGGGGGTCAGGGTATAGGGTGCTATATAAGGGATTACTTGCTCATTGTTAGGGTGTGCTGAGGGGGTCAGGGTATAGGGTGCTATGTGAGGGATTACTTGCTCATTGTTAGGGTGTGCTGAGGGGGTCAGGGTATAGGGTGCTATGTGAGGGATTACTTGCTCATTGTTAGGGTGTGCTGAGGGGGTCAGGGTATAGGGTGCTATGTGAGGGATTACTTGCTCATTGTTAGGGTGTGCTGAGGGGGTCAGGGTATAGGGTGCTATATGAGGGATTACTTGCTCATTGTTAGGGTGTGCTTAGGGGGTCAGGGTATAGGGGGCTATGTGAGGGATTACTTGCTCATTGTTAGGGTGTGCTGAGGGGTTCAGGGTATAGGGTGCTATGTGAGGGATTCTTCATTGCTAGGGTTTGCTGAGGGGGTCAGGGTATAGGGGGCTCTGTGAGGGATTACTTATTGCTAGGGTGTGCTGAGGGGGTCAGGGTATAGGGTGCTCTGTGAGGGATTTCTCATTGCTAGGGTGTGCTGAGGGGGTCAGGGTATAGGGGGCTCTGTGAGGGATGACTCATTGCTAGGGTGTGCTGAGGGGGTCAGAATATAGGAGGCTCTGTGAGGGATTCTTCATTGCTAGGGTGTGCTGAGGGGGTCAGGGTATAGGGTGCTATGTGAGGGATTACTCATTGCTAGGGTGTGCTGAGGGGGTCAGGGTATATGGGGCTCTGTGAGGGATTACTCATTGCTAGGGTTTGCTGAGGGGGTCAGGGTATGGGGGGCTCTGTGAGGGATAACTCATTGCTAGGGTGTGCTGAGGGGGTAAGGGTATAAGGGGCTCTGTGAGGGATAACTTGCTCATTGTTAGGGTGTGCTGAGGGGGTCAGGGTATATGGGGCTCTGTGAGGGATTACTCATTGCTAGGGTTTGCTGAGGGGGTCAGGGTATGGGGGGCTCTGTGAGGGATAACTCATTGCTAGGGTGTGCTGAGGGGTTCAGGGTATAGGGTGCTATGTGAGGGATTCTTCATTGCTAGAGTTTGCTGAGGGGGTCAGGGTATAGGGGGCTCTGTGAGGGATTTCTCATTGCTAGGGTGTGCTGAGGGGTCAGGGTATAGGGTGCTCTGTGAGGGATTTCTCATTGCTAGGGTGTGCTGAGGGGATCAGGGTATATGGGGCTCTGTAAGTGATTACTCATTGCTAGGGTGTGCTGAGGGGGTCAGGGTATGGGGGGCTCTGTGAGGGATTACTCATTGCTAGGGTGTGCTGAGGGGGTCAGGGTATAGTGGCTCTGTGAGGAATTACTCATTGCTAGGGTGTGCTGAGGGGGTCAGGGTATAGGGGGCTATGTGAGGGATTACTCATTGCTAGGGTGTGCTGAGGGGGTCAGGGTATATGGGGCTCTGTGAGGGATGACTCATTGCTAGGGTGTGCTGAGGGGGTCAGGGTATAGGGGGCTCTGTGAGGGATTACTCATTGCTAGGGTGTGCTGAGGGGGTAAGGGTATATGGGGCTCTGAGAGGGATTACTCATTGCTAGGGTGTGCTGAGGGGGTCAGGGTATATGGGGCTCTGTGAGGGATAAGTCATTGCTAGGGTGTGCTGAGGGGTTCAGGGTATAGGGGGCTCTGTGAGGGATGACTCATTGCTAGGGTGTGCTAAGGGGGTCAGGGTATAGGGTGCTCTGTGAGGGATGACTCATTGCTAGGGTGTGCTAAGGGGGTCAGGGTATAGGGGGCTATGTGAGGGATTACTCATTGCTAGGGTGTGCTGAGGGGGTCAGGGTATAGGGGGCTATGTGAGGGATTACTCATTGCTAGGGTGTGCTGAGGGGGTCAGGGTATATGGGGCTCTGTGAGGGATTACTCATTGCTAGGGTGTGCTGAGGGGGTCAGGGTATATGGGGCTCTGTGAGGGATTACTCATTGCTAGGGTGTGCTGAGGGGGTCAGGTAACAGGGGGCTATGTGAGGGATTACTCATTGCTAGGGTGTGCTGATGGGGTCAGGGTATATGGGGCTCTGTGAGGGATTACTCATTGCTAGGGTGTGCTGAGGGGGTCAGGGAACAGGGGGCTCTGTGAGGGATTACTCATTGCTAGGGTGTGCTGAGGGGGTCAGGGTATAGGGTGCTATGTGAGTGATTACTCATTGTTAGGGTGTGCTGAGGGGGTCAAGGAACAGGGGGCTCTGTGAGGGATAACTCATTGTTAGGGTGTGCTGAGGGGGTCAGGGTATAGGGGGCTCTGTGAGGGATTACTCATTGTTAGGGAGTGCTGAGGGGGTCAGGGTATATGGGGCTCTGTGAGGGATTACTCATTGCTAGGGTGTGCTGAGGGGGTAAGGGTATAGGGTGCTATGTGAGTGATTACTCATTGCTAGGGTGTGCTGAGGGGGTCAGGGAACAGGGGGCTCTGTGAGGGATTACTCATTGCTAGGGTGTGCTGAGGGGGTCGGGGTATAGGATGCTCTGTGAGGGATTACTCATTGCTAGGGTGTGCTGAGGGGGCCAGGGTATAGGGTGCTCTGTGAGGGATGACTCATTGCTAGGGTGTGCTGATGGGGTCAGGGTATAGGGTGCTCTGTGAGGGATTACTTTTAGCTGGGATGATGTGCTGAGGGGGTCTGGGTAATGGTACTTAGCCTTAGCATAGCATGCCCATTTTGAAACTTGGAGGAAATTGAAATTGCATAGAAACATTGTTCTAGGTATGAAACCCCGTCATAACGGACCTTTTAGAATTTCACACTTTCACACTTTTGCCTCGTGACTACGTCACACAAGTCATGCGTGATGCAAGGCACTAATTTGCATTCAAACGGAGAAGAAAAGGTATTTGACTCAGTCTCCTACCTACATACCTACCTATTTCACCCCCCTGTTAATCTGTTATCCTTTACGTTCTGTTTCTCTTCACACGGGAATCAGAATGGGACTGTTATAGCCACTCCGTGTTGTCAACTCAATAAGGAACCTCGTTTGATGCCTGGAAGAACAGTCCAAGGTCAGCAATCAATGAACGGATGTACAATCAATTAGTCGCGCGCTAGCGTGCAACATTTTATTATTTGTTGGTACCAGTAAACTACACCGCGCACCCCCCAATATTTGTTTTGGTTTGTGACTGACTGGCCGCGCACCCCTGATGTTAAGTATTATTCTGTCGTGCATCATCACCGCTCAACTCCAAATGTAATGAATTGATAACAGAGTCAACCCTGTTCTACGGTAATAATGGAATTGTTATGGCTCGCAGACCCTCCAAGAGCCAGCTGCCGAACAGCCCCCGCAAGAAGTGTCCAACGCCCCTTCTTCAAGCCAGGTAGGGGCGCATATATTGGGGACCATGTGTGACGTGCTGACCACCATCATATGTTTTGTGTGGGAGCCGGCACCCCTCATTCTAAGGTGTGTGAGGTAGGGGTCTTGGAGTGAAGATCATGCGGGGTCGCGTTGTCGGTGAAAGGGTGGGTACCTTGCATCCCACTGGGGGAAATCAGTCAGGGTAAATACACCATTTAATGCGTGGACTGATGCATGCAACGCAAGGTGTGGGCATGTATGTGCTTGGTTCTAAGCGAGTATGAAAGGGATACTAATTGCTAGGGTGTGCTGAGGGATTTTAGGCAAAGGTTGCTCTGTGAGGGATTACTCATTGCTAGGGTGTGCTGAGGGGGTCAGGGTATAGGTTGCTATATGAGGGATTACTTGCTCATTGTTAGGGTGTGCTCAGGGGGTCAGGGTATAGGGTGCTATGTGAGGGATTACTTGCTCATTGTTAGGGTGTGCTGAGGGGGTCAGGGTATAGGGTGCTATGTGAGGGATTACTTGCTCATTGTTAGGGTGTGCTGAGGGGGTCAGGGTATAGGGTGCTATGTAAGGGATTACTTGCTCATTGTTAGGGTGTGCTGAGGGGGTCAGGGTATAGGGTGCTATATAAGGGATTACTTGCTCATTGTTAGGGTGTGCTGAGGGGGTCAGGGTATAGGGGGCTATGTGAGGGATTACTTGCTCATTGTTAGGGTGTGCTGAGGGGGTCAGGGTATAGGGTGCTATGTGAGGGATTACTTGCTCATTGTTAGGGTGTGCTGAGGGGGTCAGGGTATAGGGTGCTATGTGAGGGATTACTTGCTCATTGTTAGGGTGTGCTGAGGGGGTCAGGGTATAGGGTGCTATATGAGGGATTACTTGCTCATTGTTAGGGTGTGCTTAGGGGGTCAGGGTATAGGGGGCTATGTGAGGGATTACTTGCTCATTGTTAGGGTGTGCTGAGGGGGTCAGGGTATAGGGTGCTATGTGAGGGATTCTTCATTGCTAGGGTTTGCTTAGGGGGTCAGGGTATAGGGGGCTCTGTGAGGGATTACTCATTGCTAGGGTGTGCTGAGGGGGTCAGGGTATAGGGTGCTCTGTGAGGGATTTCTCATTGCTAGGGTGTGCTGAGGGGGTCAGGGTATAGGGGGCTCTGTGAGGGATGACTCATTGCTAGGGTGTGCTGAGGGGGTCAGAATATAGGAGGCTCTGTGAGGGATTCTTCATTGCTAGGGTGTGCTGAGGGGGTCAGGGTATAGGGTGCTATGTGAGGGATTACTCATTGCTAGGGTGTGCTGAGGGGGTCAGGGTATATGGGGCTCTGTGAGGGATTACTCATTGCTAGGGTTTGCTGAGGGGGTCAGGGTATGGGGGGCTCTGTGAGGGATAACTCATTGCTAGGGTGTGCTGAGGGGGTAAGGGTATAAGGGGCTCTGTGAGGGATAACTTGCTCATTGTTAGGGTGTGCTGAGGGGGTCAGGGTATATGGGGCTCTGTGAGGGATTACTCATTGCTAGGGTTTGCTGAGGGGGTCAGGGTATGGGGGGCTCTGTGAGGGATAACTCATTGCTAGGGTGTGCTGAGGGGTTCAGGGTATAGGGTGCTATGTGAGGGATTCTTCATTGCTAGAGTTTGCTGAGGGGGTCAGGGTATAGGGGGCTCTGTGAGGGATTTCTCATTGCTAGGGTGTGCTGAGGGGTCAGGGTATAGGGTGCTATGTGAGGGATTTCTCATTGCTAGGGTGTGCTGAGGGGATCAGGGTATATGGGGCTCTGTAAGTGATTACTCATTGCTAGGGTGTGCTGAGGGGGTCAGGGTATGGGGGGCTCTGTGAGGGATTACTCATTGCTAGGGTGTGCTGAGGGGGTCAGGGTATAGTGGCTCTGTGAGGAATTACTCATTGCTAGGGTGTGCTGAGGGGGTCAGGGTATAGGGGGCTATGTGAGGGATTACTCATTGCTAGGGTGTGCTGAGGGGGTCAGGGTATATGGGGCTCTGTGAGGGATGACTCATTGCTAGGGTGTGCTGAGGGGGTCAGGGTATAGGGGGCTCTGTGAGGGATTACTCATTGCTAGGGTGTGCTGAGGGGGTAAGGGTATATGGGGCTCTGAGAGGGATTACTCATTGCTAGGGTGTGCTGAGGGGGTCAGGGTATATGGGGCTCTGTGAGGGATAAGTCATTGCTAGGGTGTGCTGAGGGGTTCAGGGTATAGGGGGCTCTGTGAGGGATGACTCATTGCTAGGGTGTGCTAAGGGGGTCAGGGTATAGGGTGCTCTGTGAGGGATGACTCATTGCTAGGGTGTGCTAAGGGGGTCAGGGTATAGGGGGCTATGTGAGGGATTACTCATTGCTAGGGTGTGCTGAGGGGGTCAGGGTATAGGGGGCTATGTGAGGGATTACTCATTGCTAGGGTGTGCTGAGGGGGTCAGGGTATATGGGGCTCTGTGAGGGATTACTCATTGCTAGGGTGTGCTGAGGGGGTCAGGGTATATGGGGCTCTGTGAGGGATTACTCATTGCTAGGGTGTGCTGAGGGGGTCAGGTAACAGGGGGCTATGTGAGGGATTACTCATTGCTAGGGTGTGCTGATGGGGTCAGGGTATATGGGGCTCTGTGAGGGATTACTCATTGCTAGGGTGTGCTGAGGGGGTCAGGGAACAGGGGGCTCTGTGAGGGATTACTCATTGCTAGGGTGTGCTGAGGGGGTCAGGGTATAGGGTGCTATGTGAGTGATTACTCATTGTTAGGGTGTGCTGAGGGGGTCAAGGAACAGGGGGCTCTGTGAGGGATAACTCATTGTTAGGGTGTGCTGAGGGGGTCAGGGTATAGGGGGCTCTGTGAGGGATTACTCATTGTTAGGGAGTGCTGAGGGGGTCAGGGTATATGGGGCTCTGTGAGGGATTACTCATTGCTAGGGTGTGCTGAGGGGGTCAGGGTATAGGGTGCTATGTGAGTGATTACTCATTGCTAGGGTGTGCTGAGGGGGTCAGGGAACAGGGGGCTCTGTGAGGGATTACTCATTGCTAGGGTGTGCTGAGGGGGTCGGGGTATAGGGTGCTCTGTGAGGGATTACTCATTGCTAGGGTGTGCTGAGGGGGCCAGGGTATATGGGGCTCTGTGAGGGATGACTCATTGCTAGGGTGTGCTGATGGGGTCAGGGTATAGGGTGCTCTGTGAGGGATTACTTTTAGCTGGGATGATGTGCTGAGGGGGTCTGGGTAATGGTACTTAGCCTTAGCATAGCATGCCCATTTTGAAACTTGGAGGAAATTGAAATTGCATAGAAACATTGTTCTAGGTATGAAACCCCGTCATAACGGACCTTTTAGAATTTCACACTTTCACACTTTTGCCTCGTGACTACGTCACACAAGTCATGCGTGATGCAAGGCACTAATTTGCATTCAAACGGAGAAGAAAAGGTATTTGAAAGTCTCCTACCTACATACCTACCTATTTCACCCCCCTGTTAATCTGTTATCCTTTACGTTCTGTTTCTCTTCACACGGGAATCAGAATGGGACTGTTATAGCCACTCCGTGTTGTCAACTCAATAAGGAACCTCGTTTGATGCCTGGAAGAACAGTCCAAGGTCAGCAATCAATGAACGGATGTACAATCAATTAGTCGCGCGCTAGCGTGCAACATTTTATTATTTGTTGGTACCAGTAAACTACACCGCGCACCCCCCAATATTTGTTTTGGTTTGTGACTGACTGGCCGCGCACCCCTGATGTTAAGTATTATTCTGTCGTGCATCATCACCGCTCAACTCCAAATGTAATGAATTGATAACAGAGTCAACCCTGTTCTACGGTAATAATGGAATTGTTATGGCTCGCAGACCCTCCAAGAGCCAGCTGCCGAACAGCCCCCGCAAGAAGTGTCCAACGCCCCTTCTTCAAGCCAGGTAGGGGCGCATATATTGGGGACCATGTGTGACGTGCTGACCACCATCATATGTTTTGTGTGGGAGCCGGCACCCCTCATTCTAAGGTGTGTGAGGTAGGGGTCTTGGAGTGAAGATCATGCGGGGTCGCGTTGTCGGTGAAAGGGTGGGTACCTTGCATCCCACTGGGGGAAATCAGTCAGGGTAAATACACCATTTAATGTGTGGACTGATGCATGCAACGCAAGGTGTGGGCATGTATGTGCTTGGTTCTAAGCGAGTATGAAAGGGATACTAATTGCTAGGGTGTGCTGAGGGATTTTAGGCAAAGGTTGCCCTGTGAGGGATTACTCATTGCTAGGGTGTGCTGAGGGGGTCAGGGTATAGGTTGCTATATGAGGGATTACTTGCTCATTGTTAGGGTGTGCTCAGGGGGTCAGGGTATAGGGTGCTATGTGAGGGATTACTTGCTCATTGTTAGGGTGTGCTGAGGGGGTCAGGGTATAGGGTGCTATGTGAGGGATTACTTGCTCATTGTTAGGGTGTGCTGAGGGGTTCAGGGTATAGGGTGCTATGTAAGGGATTACTTGCTCATTGTTAGGGTGTGCTGAGGGGGTCAGGGTATAGGGTGCTATATGAGGGATTACTTGCTCATTGTTAGGGTGTGCTGAGGTGGTCAGGGTATAGGGTGCTATGTAAGGGATTACTTGCTCATTGTTAGGGTGTGCTGAGGGGGTCAGGGTATAGGGTGCTATGTGAGGGATTACTTGCTCATTGTTAGGGTGTGCTCAGGGGGTCAGGGTATAGGGTGCTATGTGAGGGATTACTTGCTCATTGTTAGGGTGTGCTGAGGGGGTCAGGGTATAGGGGGCTCTGTGAGGGATAACTCATTGCTAGGGTGTGCTGAGGGGGTCAGGGTATAGGGTGCTATGTGAGGGATTACTTGCTCATTGTTAGGGTGTGCTGAGGGGGTCAGGGTATAGGGTGCTATGTGAGGGATTACTTGCTCATTGTTAGGGTGTGCTGAGGGGTTCAGGGTATAGGGTGCTATGTAAGGGATTACTTGCTCATTGTTAGGGTGTGCTGAGGGGGTCAGGGTATAGGGTGCTATGTGAGGGATTACTTGCTCATTGTTAGGGTGTGCTGAGGGGTTCAGGGTATAGGGTGCTATGTAAGGGATTACTTGCTCATTGTTAGGGTGTGCTGAGGGGGTCAGGGTATAGGGTGCTATGTGAGGGATTACTTGCTCATTGTTAGGGTGTGCTCAGGGGGTCAGGGTATAGGGTGCTATGTGAGGGATTACTTGCTCATTGTTAGGGTGTGCTGAGGGGGTCAGGGTATAGGGGGCTCTGTGAGGGATAACTCATTGCTAGGGTGTGCTGAGGGGGTCAGGGTATAGGGGGCTCTGTGAGGGATGACTCATTGCTAGGGTGTGCTGAGGGGGTCAGGGTATATGGGGCTCTGTGAGGGATTACTCATTGCTAGGGTGTGCTGAGGGGGTCAGGGTATAGGGTGCTCTGTGAGGGATTACTCATTGCTTGGGTGTGCTGAGGGGGTCAGGGTTTAGGGGGCTCTGTGAGGGATGACTCATTGCTAGGGTGTGCTGAGGGGGTCAGGGTATAGGGTGCTCTGTGAGTGATTACTCATTGCTAGGGTGTGCTGAGGGGGTCAGGGAACAGGGGGCTCTGTGAGTGATTACTCATTGCTAGGGTGTGCTGAGGGGGTCAGGGTATTGGGGGCTATGTGAGGGATTACTCATTGCTAGGGTGTGCTGAGGGGGTCAGGGTATAGGGTGCTATGTGAGGGATTACTTGCTCATTGTTAGGGTGGGCTGAGGGGGTCAGGGTATAGGGTGTTATGTGAGGGATTACTTGCTCATTGTTAGGGTGTGCTGAGGGGGTCAGGGAATAGGGGGCTATGTGAGGGATTACTTATTGCTAGGGTGTGCTGAGGGGGTCAAGGTATAGGGGGCTCTGTGAGGGATTACTCATTGCTAGGGTGTGCTGAGGGGGTCAGGGTATAGGGGGCTCTGTGAGGGATTACTCATTGCTAGGGTGTGCTGATGGGGTCAGGGTATAGGGTGCTCTGTGAGGGATTACTTTTAGCTGGGATGATGTGCTGAGGGGGTCTGGGTAATGGTACTTAGCCTTAGCATAGCATGCCCATTTTGAAACTTGGAGGGAATTGAAATTGCATAGAAACATTGTTCTAGGTAAGAAACCCCGTCATAACGGACCTTTTAGAATTTCACACTTTCACACTTTTGCCTCGTGACTACGTCACACAAGTCATGCGTGATGCAACGCACTAATTTGCATTCAAAACGGAGAAGAAAAGGTATTTGACTCAGTCTCCTACCTACATACCTACCTATTTCACCCCCCTGTTAATCTGTTATCCTTTACGTTCTGTTTCTCTTCACACGGGAATCAGAATGGGACTGTTATAGCCACTCCGTGTTGTCAACTCAATAAGGAACCTCGTTTGATGCCTGGAAGAACAGTCCAAGGTCAGCAATCAATGAACGGGTGTACAATCAATTAGTCGCGCGCTAGCGTGCGACATTTTATTATTTGTTGGTACCAGTAAACTACACCGCGCACCCCCCAATATTTGTTTTGGTTTGTGACTGACTGGCCGCGCACCCCTGATGTTAAGTATTATTCTGTCATGCATCATCACCGCTCAACTCCAAATGTAATGAATTGATAACAGAGTCAACCCTGTTCTACGGTAATAATGGAATTGTTATGGCTCGCAGACCCTCCAAGAGCCAGCTGCCGAACAGCCCCCGCAAGAAGTGTCCAACGCCCCTTCTTCAAGCCAGGTAGGGGCGCATATATTGGGGACCATGTGTGACGTGCTGACCACCATCATATGTTTTGTGTGGGAGCCGGCACCCCTCGTTCTAAGGTGTGTGAGGTAGGGGTCTTGGAGTGAAGATCATGCGGGGTCGCGTTGTCGGTGAAAGGGTGGGTACCTTGCATCCCACTGGGGGAAATCAGTCAGGGTAAATACACCATTTAATGTGTGGACTGATGCATGCAACGCAAGGTGTGGGCATGTATGTGCTTGGTTCTAAGCGAGTATGAAAGGGATACTAATTGCTAGGGTGTGCTGAGGGATTTTAGGCAAAGGTTGCTCTGTGAGGGATTACTCATTGCTAGGGTGTGCTGAGGGGGTCAGGGTATATGGGGCTCTGTGAGGGATAACTCATTGCTAGGGTGTGCTGAGGGGGTCAGGGTATAGGGGGCTCTGTGAGGGATGACTCATTGCTAGGGTGTGCTGAGGGGGTCAGGGTATATGGGGCTCTGTGAGGGATTACTCATTGCTAGGGTGTGCTGAGGGGGTCAGGGTATAGGGTGCTCTGTGAGGGATTACTCATTGCTTGGGTGTGCTGAGGGGGTCAGGATTTAGGGGGCTCTGTGAGGGATGACTCATTGCTAGGGTGTGCTGAGGGGGTCAGGGTATAGGGTGCTCTGTGAGTGATTACTCATTGCTAGGGTGTGCTGAGGGGGTCAGGGAACAGGGGGCTCTGTGAGTGATTACTCATTGCTAGGGTGTGCTGAGGGGGTCAGGGTATTGGGGGCTATGTGAGGGATTACTCATTGCTAGGGTGTGCTGAGGGGGTCAGGGTATAGGGTGCTATGTGAGGGATTACTTGCTCATTGTTAGGGTGGGCTGAGGGGGTCAGGGTATAGGGTGTTATGTGAGGGATTACTTGCTCATTGTTAGGGTGTGCTGAGGGGGTCAGGGTATAGGGGGCTATGTGAGGGATTACTTATTGCTAGGGTGTGCTGAGGGGGTCAGGGTATAGGGTGCTCTGTGAGGGATTACTCATTGCTAGGGTGTGCTGAGGGGGTCAGGGTATAGGGGGCTCTGTGAGGGATTACTCATTGCTAGGGTGTGCTGATGGGGTCAGGGTATAGGGTGCTCTGTGAGGGATTACTTTTAGCTGGGATGATGTGCTGAGGGGGTCTGGGTAATGGTACTTAGCCTTAGCATAGCATGCCCATTTTGAAACTTGGAGGGAATTGAAATTGCATAGAAACATTGTTCTAGGTAAGAAACCCCGTCATAACGGACCTTTTAGAATTTCACACTTTCACACTTTTGCCTCGTGACTACGTCACACAAGTCATGCGTGATGCAACGCACTAATTTGCATTCAAAACGGAGAAGAAAAGGTATTTGACTCAGTCTCCTACCTACATACCTACCTATTTCACCCCCCTGTTAATCTGTTATCCTTTACGTTCTGTTTCTCTTCACACGGGAATCAGAATGGGACTGTTATAGCCACTCCGTGTTGTCAACTCAATAAGGAACCTCGTTTGATGCCTGGAAGAACAGTCCAAGGTCAGCAATCAATGAACGGGTGTACAATCAATTAGTCGCGCGCTAGCGTGCGACATTTTATTATTTGTTGGTACCAGTAAACTACACCGCGCACCCCCCAATATTTGTTTTGGTTTGTGACTGACTGGCCGCGCACCCCTGATGTTAAGTATTATTCTGTCATGCATCATCACCGCTCAACTCCAAATGTAATGAATTGATAACAGAGTCAACCCTGTTCTACGGTAATAATGGAATTGTTATGGCTCGCAGACCCTCCAAGAGCCAGCTGCCGAACAGCCCCCGCAAGAAGTGTCCAACGCCCCTTCTTCAAGCCAGGTAGGGGCGCATATATTGGGGACCATGTGTGACGTGCTGACCACCATCATATGTTTTGTGTGGGAGCCGGCACCCCTCGTTCTAAGGTGTGTGAGGTAGGGGTCTTGGAGTGAAGATCATGCGGGGTCGCGTTGTCGGTGAAAGGGTGGGTACCTTGCATCCCACTGGGGGAAATCAGTCAGGGTAAATACACCATTTAATGCGTGGACTGATGCATGCAACGCAAGGTGTGGGCATGTATGTGCTTGGTTCTAAGCGAGTATGAAAGGGATACTAATTGCTAGGGTGTGCTGAGGGATTTTAGGCAAAGGTTGCTCTGTGAGGGATTACTCATTGCTAGGGTGTGCTGAGGGGGTCAGGGTATAGGTTGCTATATGAGGGATTACTTGCTCATTGTTAGGGTGTGCTGAGGGGGTCAGGGTATAGGGTGCTATGTGAGGGATTACTTGCTCATTGTTAGGGTGTGCTGAGGGGGTCAGGGTATAGGGTGCTATGTGAGGGATTACTTGCTCATTGTTAGGGTGTGCTGAGGGGGTCAGGGTATAGGGTGTTATGTAAGGGATTACTTGCTCATTGTTAGGGTGTGCTGAGGGGGTCAGGGTATAGGGTGCTATATGAGGGATTACTTGCTCATTGTTAGGGTGTGCTGAGGGGGTCAGGGTATAGGGTGCTATGTGAGGGATTACTTGCTCATTGTTAGGGTGTGCTGAGGGGTTCAGGGTATAGGGTGCTATGTGAGGGATTACTTGCTCATTGTTAGGGTGTGCTGAGGGGGTCAGGGTATAGGGTGTTATGTGAGGGATTACTTGCTCATTGTTAGGGTGTGCTGAGGGGGTCAGGGTATAGGGTGCTATATGAGGGATTACTTGCTCATTGTTAAGGTGTGCTGAGGGGGTCAGGGTATAGGGTGTTATGTAAGGGATTACTTGCTCATTGTTAGGGTGTGCTGAGGTGGTCAGGGTATAGGGTGCTATGTGAGGGATTACTTACTCATTGTTAGGGTGTGCTGAGGGGTTCAGGGTATAGGGTGCTATGTGAGGGATTACTTGCTCATTGTTAGGGTGTGCTGAAGGGGTCAGGGTATAGGGGGCTATGTGAGGGATTCTTCATTGCTAGAGTTTGCTTAGGGGGTCAGGGTATAGGGGGCTCTGTGAGGGATTACTCATTGCTAGGGTGTGCTGAGGGGGTCAGGGTATAGGGGGCTCTGTGAGGGATGACTCATTGCTAGGGTGTGCTGAGGGGGTCAGGGTATAGGAGGCTCTGTGAGGGATGACTCATTGCTAGGGTGTGCTGAGGGGGTCAGGGTATAGGGGGCTCTGTGAGGGATGACTCATTGCTAGGGTGTGCTGAGGGTGTCAGGGTATATGGGGCTCTGTGAGGGATTACTCATTGCTAGGGTGTGCTGAGGGGGTCAGGGAACAGGGTGCTATGTGAGGGATTACTCATTGCTAGGGTGTGCTGAGGGGGTCGGGGTATAGGGTGCTATGTGAGTGATTACTCATTGTTAGGGTGTGCTGAGGGGGTCAGGGAACAGGGGGCTCTGTGAGGGATGACTCATTGTTAGGGTGTGCTGAGGGGGTCAGGGTTTAGGGTTTAGGGTTTACTACACCGCGCACCCCCCAGTAATTGTTTTGGTTTGTGACTGACTGGCCGCGCACCCCTGATGTTAAGTATTATTCTGTCGTGCATCATCACCGCTCAACTCCAAATGTAATGAATTGATAACAGAGTCAACCCTGTTCTACGGTAATAATGGAATTGTTATGGCTCGCAGACCCTCCAAGAGCCAGCTGCCGAACAGCCCCCGCAAGAAGTGTCCAACGCCCCTTCTTCAAGCCAGGTAGGGGCGCATATATTGGGGACCATGTGTGACGTGCTGACCACCATCATATGTTTTGTGTGGGAGCCGGCACCCCTCATTCTAAGGTGTGTGAGGTAGTGGTCTTGGAGTGAAGATCATGCGGGGTCGCGTGGTCGGTGAAAGGGTGGGTACCTTGCAACCCACTAGGGGAAATCAGTCAGGGTAAAGTCACCATTTAATGTGTGGACTGATGCATGCAACGCAAGGTGTGGGTATGTATGTGCTTGGTTCTAAGCGAGTATGAAAGGGATACTAATTGCTAGGGTGTGCTGAGGGATTTTAGGCAAAGGTTGCTCTGTGAGGGATTACTCATTGCTAGGGTGTGCTGAGGGGGTCAGGGTATAGGGTGCTATGTGAGGGATTACTTGCTCATTGTTAGGGTGTGCTGAGGGGGTCAGGGTATAGGGTGCTATATGAGGGATTACTTGCTCATTGTTAGGGTGTGCTGAGGGGGTCAGGGTATAGGGTGCAATGTGAGGGATTACTTGCTCATTGTTAGGGTGTGCTGAGGGGGTCAGGGTATAGGGTGCTATGTGAGGGATAACTTGCTCATTGTTAGGGTGTGCTGAGGGGTTCAGGGTATAGGGTGCTATGTGAGGGATTCTTCATTGCTAGAATTGGCTGATGGGGTCAGGGTATAGGGTGCTCTGTGAGGGATTTCTCATTGCTAGGGTGTGCTGAGGGGGTCAGGGTATAGGGTGCTATATGAGGGATTTCTCATTGCTAGGGTGTGCTGAGGGGGTCAGGGTATAGGGTGTTATGTGAGGGATTACTCATTCATAGGGTGTGCTGAGGGGGTCAGGGTATAGGGGGCTCTGTGAGGGATTACTCATTGCTAGGGTGTGCTGAGGGGGTCAGGGAACAGGGGGCTTTGTGAGGGATTACTCATTGCTAGGGTGTGCTGAGGGGGTCAGGGTATAGGGTGCTATGTGAGTGATTACTCATTGTTAGGGTGTGCTGAGGGGGTCAAGGAACAGGGGGCTCTGTGAGGGATTACTCATTGTTAGGGTGTGCTGAGGGGGTCAGGGTATAGGGGGCTCTGTGAGGGATGACTCATTGCTAGGGAGTGCTGCGGGGGTCAGGGTATATGGGGCTCTGTGAGGGATTACTCATTGTTAGGGTGTGCTGAGGGGGTCAGGGTATAGGGTGCTATGTGAGTAATTACTCATTGCTAGGGTGTGCTGAGGGGGTCAGGGAACAGGGGGCTCTGTGAGGGATTACTCATTGCTAGGGTGTGCTGAGGGGGTCGGGGTATAGGGTGCTCTGTGAGGGATAACTCTTTGCTAGGGTGTGCTGAGGGGGTCAGGGTATAGGGGGCTCTGTGAGGGATTACACATTGTTAGGGTGTGCTGAGGGGGTCAGGGTATAGGGGCTATGTGAGGGATTTCTCATTGCTAGGGTGAGCTGAGGGGGTCGGGGTATAGGGTGCTATATGAGGGATTACTCTTTGCTAGGGTGTGCTGAGGGGGTCAGGGTATAGGGGGCGCTGTGAAGGATTACTCATTGCTAGGGTCTGCTGAGGGGGTCAGGGTATAGGGTGCTATGTGAGGGATTACTTGCTCATTGTTAGGGTGTGCTGAGGGGGTCAGGGTATAGGGTGCTATATGAGGGATTACTTGCTCATTGTTAGGGTGTGCTGAGGGGGTCAGGGTATAGGGTGCAATGTGAGGGATTACTTGCTCATTGTTAGGGTGCGCTGAGGGGGTCAGGGTATAGGGTGCTATGTGAGGGATAACTTGCTCATTGTTAGGGTGTGCTGAGGGGTTCAGGGTATAGGGTGCTATGTGAGGGATTCTTCATTGCTAGGGTGTGCTGATGGGGTCAGGGTATAGGGTGCTCTGTGAGGGATTTCTCATTGCTAGGGTGTGCTGAGGGGGTCAGGGTATAGGGTGCTATATGAGGGATTTCTCATTGCTAGGGTGTGCTGAGGGGGTCAGGGTATAGGGGGCTCTGTGAGGGATTACTCATTGCTAGGGTGTGCTGAGGGGGTCAGGGTATAGGGGGCTCTGTGAGGGATTACTCATTGCTAGGGTGTGCTGAGGGGGTCAGGGAACAGGGGGCTTTGTGAGGGATTACTCATTGCTAGGGTGTGCTGAGGGGGTCAGGGTATAGGGTGCTATGTGAGTGATTACTCATTGTTAGGGTGTGCTGAGGGGGTCAAGGAACAGGGGGCTCTGTGAGGGATTACTCATTGTTAGGGTGTGCTGAGGGGGTCAGGGTATAGGGGGCTCTGTGAGGGATGACTCATTGCTAGGGTGTGCTGAGGGGGTCAGGGTATATGGGGCTCTGTGAGGGATTACTCATTGTTAGGGTGTGCTGAGGGGGTCAGGGTATAGGGTGCTATGTGAGTGATTACTCATTGCTAGGGTGTGCTGAGGGGGTCAGGGAACAGGGGGCTCTGTGAGGGATTACTCATTGCTAGGGTGTGCTGAGGGGGTCGGGGTATAGGGTGCTCTGTGAGGGATAACTCTTTGTTAGGGTGTGCTGAGGGGGTCAGGGTATAGGGGGCTCTGTGAGGGATTACACATTGTTAGGGTGTGCTGAGGGGGTCAGGGTATAGGGGCTATGTGAGGGATTTCTCATTGCTATGGTGAGCTGAGGGGGTCGGGGTATAGGGGCTATGTGAGGGATGACTCTTTGCTAGGGTGTGCTGAGGGGGTCAGGGTATAGGGGGCTCTGTGAGGGATGACTCATTGCTAGGGAGTGCTGCGGGGGTCAGGGTATATGGGGCTCTGTGAGGGATTACTCATTGTTAGGGTGTGCTGAGGGGGTCAGGGTATAGGGTGCTATGTGAGTGATTACTCATTGCTAGGGTGTGCTGAGGGGGTCAGGGAACAGGGGGCTCTGTGAGGGATTACTCATTGCTAGGGTGTGCTGAGGGGGTCGGGGTATAGGGTGCTCTGTGAGGGATAACTCTTTGCAAGGGTGTGCTGAGGGGGTCAGGGTATAGGGGGCTCTGTGAGGGATTACACATTGTTAGGGTGTGCTGAGGGGGTCAGGGTATAGGGGCTATGTGAGGGATTTCTCATTGCTAGGGTGAGCTGAGGGGGTCGGGGTATAGGGGCTATGTGAGGGATTACTCTTTGCTAGGGTGTGCTGAGGGGGTCAGGGTATAGGGGGCGCTGTGAAGGATTACTCATTGCTAGGGTCTGCTGAGGGGGTCAGGGTATGGGAGGCTCTGTGAGGGATTACTCATTGCTAGGTTCTGCTGAGGGGGTCAGGGTATAGGGGGCTCTGTGAGGGATTACTCATTGCTAGGGTGTGCTGAGGGGGTCAGGGTATAGGGGGCTCTGTGAGGCATTACTCATTGCTAGGGTGTGCTGAGGGGGTCAGGGTATAAGGGGCTCTTTGAGGCATTTCTCATTGATAGGGTGTGCTGAGGGGGTCAGGGTATATGGGGCTATGTGAGGGTTTACTCATTGCTAGGGTGTGCTGAGGGGGTCAGGGTATATGGGGCTACGTGAGGGTTTACTCATTGCTAGGGTGTGCTGAGGGGGTCAGGGTATAGGGTGCTTTGTGAGGGATTACTCATTGCTAGGGTGTTCTGAGTGGGTCAGGGTATAGGGTGCTCTGTGAGGGATTAATCATTGCTAGGGTGTTCTGAGGGGGTCAGGGTATAGGGTGCTCTGTGAGGGATTACTCATTGCTAGGGTGTACTGAGGGGGTCAGGGTAAAGGGGCTCTGTGAGGGATTACACATTGCTAGGGTGTGCTGAGGGGGGCAGGGTATAGGGGGCTATGTGAGGGTTTTCTCCTTGCTAAGGTGTGCTGAGGGGGTCGGGGTGTAGCTAAGGGGGCTCTGTGAGGGATTACACATTGCTAGGGTGTGCTGAGGGGGTCAGGGTATAGGGTTCTATGTGAGTGATTACTCATTGCTAGGGTGTGCTGAGGGGGTCAGGGTATAGGGTGCTCTGTGAGGGATTACACATTGCTAGGGTGCGCTGAGGGGGTCAGGGTATAGGGTGCTATGTGAGGGATTACACATTGCTAGGGTGTGCTGAGGGGGTCAGGGAACAGGGTGCTATGTGAGGGATTACTCATTGCTAGGGTGTGCTGAGGGGGTCGGGGTATAGGGTGCTATGTGAGTGATTACTCATTGTTAGGGTGTGCTGAGGGGGTCAGGGAACAGGGGGCTCTGTGAGGGATGACTCATTGTTAGGGTGTGCTGAGGGGGTCAGGGTTTAGGGTTTAGGGTTTACTACACCGCGCACCCCCCAGTAATTGTTTTGGTTTGTGACTGACTGGCCGCGCACCCCTGATGTTAAGTATTATTCTGTCGTGCATCATCACCGCTCAACTCCAAATGTAATGAATTGATAACAGAGTCAACCCTGTTCTACGGTAATAATGGAATTGTTATGGCTCGCAGACCCTCCAAGAGCCAGCTGCCGAACAGCCCCCGCAAGAAGTGTCCAACGCCCCTTCTTCAAGCCAGGTAGGGGCGCATATATTGGGGACCATGTGTGACGTGCTGACCACCATCATATGTTTTGTGTGGGAGCCGGCACCCCTCATTCTAAGGTGTGTGAGGTAGTGGTCTTGGAGTGAAGATCATGCGGGGTCGCGTGGTCGGTGAAAGGGTGGGTACCTTGCAACCCACTAGGGGAAATCAGTCAGGGTAAAGTCACCATTTAATGTGTGGACTGATGCATGCAACGCAAGGTGTGGGTATGTATGTGCTTGGTTCTAAGCGAGTATGAAAGGGATACTAATTGCTAGGGTGTGCTGAGGGATTTTAGGCAAAGGTTGCTCTGTGAGGGATTACTCATTGCTAGGGTGTGCTGAGGGGGTCAGGGTATAGGGTGCTATGTGAGGGATTACTTGCTCATTGTTAGGGTGTGCTGAGGGGGTCAGGGTATAGGGTGCTATATGAGGGATTACTTGCTCATTGTTAGGGTGTGCTGAGGGGGTCAGGGTATAGGGTGCAATGTGAGGGATTACTTGCTCATTGTTAGGGTGTGCTGAGGGGGTCAGGGTATAGGGTGCTATGTGAGGGATAACTTGCTCATTGTTAGGGTGTGCTGAGGGGTTCAGGGTATAGGGTGCTATGTGAGGGATTCTTCATTGCTAGAATTGGCTGATGGGGTCAGGGTATAGGGTGCTCTGTGAGGGATTTCTCATTGCTAGGGTGTGCTGAGGGGGTCAGGGTATAGGGTGCTATATGAGGGATTTCTCGTTGCTAGGGTGTGCTGAGGGGGTCAGGGTATAGGGTGTTATGTGAGGGATTACTCATTCATAGGGTGTGCTGAGGGGGTCAGGGTATAGGGGGCTCTGTGAGGGATTACTCATTGCTAGGGTGTGCTGAGGGGGTCAGGGAACAGGGGGCTTTGTGAGGGATTACTCATTGCTAGGGTGTGCTGAGGGGGTCAGGGTATAGGGTGCTATGTGAGTGATTACTCATTGTTAGGGTGTGCTGAGGGGGTCAAGGAACAGGGGGCTCTGTGAGGGATTACTCATTGTCAGGGTGTGCTGAGGGGGTCAGGGTATAGGGGGCTCTGTGAGGGATGACTCATTGCTAGGGAGTGCTGCGGGGGTCAGGGTATATGGGGCTCTGTGAGGGATTACTCATTGTTAGGGTGTGCTGAGGGGGTCAGGGTATAGGGTGCTATGTGAGTGATTACTCATTGCTAGGGTGTGCTGAGGGGGTCAGGGAACAGGGGGCTCTGTGAGGGATTACTCATTGCTAGGGTGTGCTGAGGGGGTCGGGGTATAGGGTGCTCTGTGAGGGATAACTCTTTGCTAGGGTGTGCTGAGGGGGTCAGGGTATAGGGGGCTCTGTGAGGGATTACACATTGTTAGGGTGTGCTGAGGGGGTCAGGGTATAGGGGCTATGTGAGGGATTTCTCATTGCTAGGGTGAGCTGAGGGGGTCGGGGTATAGGGTGCTATATGAGGGATTACTCTTTGCTAGGGTGTGCTGAGGGGGTCAGGGTATAGGGGGCGCTGTGAAGGATTACTCATTGCTAGGGTCTGCTGAGGGGGTCAGGGTATAGGGTGCTATGTGAGGGATTACTTGCTCATTGTTAGGGTGTGCTGAGGGGGTCAGGGTATAGGGTGCTATATGAGGGATTACTTGCTCATTGTTAGGGTGTGCTGAGGGGGTCAGGGTATAGGGTGCAATGTGAGGGATTACTTGCTCATTGTTAGGGTGTGCTGAGGGGGTCAGGGTATAGGGTGCTATGTGAGGGATAACTTGCTCATTGTTAGGGTGTGCTGAGGGGTTCAGGGTATAGGGTGCTATGTGAGGGATTCTTCATTGCTAGAATTGGCTGATGGGGTCAGGGTATAGGGTGCTCTGTGAGGGATTTCTCATTGCTAGGGTGTGCTGAGGGGGTCAGGGTATAGGGTGCTATATGAGGGATTTCTCGTTGCTAGGGTGTGCTGAGGGGGTCAGGGTATAGGGTGTTATGTGAGGGATTACTCATTCATAGGGTGTGCTGAGGGGGTCAGGGTATAGGGGGCTCTGTGAGGGATTACTCATTGCTAGGGTGTGCTGAGGGGGTCAGGGAACAGGGGGCTTTGTGAGGGATTACTCATTGCTAGGGTGTGCTGAGGGGGTCAGGGTATAGGGTGCTATGTGAGTGATTACTCATTGTTAGGGTGTGCTGAGGGGGTCAAGGAACAGGGGGCTCTGTGAGGGATTACTCATTGTTAGGGTGTGCTGAGGGGGTCAGGGTATAGGGGGCTCTGTGAGGGATGACTCATTGCTAGGGAGTGCTGCAGGGGTCAGGGTATATGGGGCTCTGTGAGGGATTACTCATTGTTAGGGTGTGCTGAGGGGGTCAGGGTATAGGGTGCTATGTGAGTGATTACTCATTGCTAGGGTGTGCTGAGGGGGTCAGGGAACAGGGGGCTCTGTGAGGGATTATTCATTGCTAGGGTGTGCTGAGGGGGTCGGGGTATAGGGTGCTCTGTGAGGGATAACTCTTTGCTAGGGTGTGCTGAGGGGGTCAGGGTATAGGGGGCTCTGTGAGGGATTACACATTGTTAGGGTGTGCTGAGGGGGTCAGGGTATAGGGGCTATGTGAGGGATTTCTCATTGCTAGGGTGAGCTGAGGGGGTCGGGGTATAGGGGCTATGTGAGGGATTACTCTTTGCTAGGGTGTGCTGAGGGGGTCAGGGTATAGGGGGCTCTGTGAGGGATGACTCATTGCTAGGGAGTGCTGCGGGGGTCAGGGTATATGGGGCTCTGTGAGGGATTACTCATTGTTAGGGTGTGCTGAGGGGGTCAGGGTATAGGGTGCTATGTGAGTGATTACTCATTGCTAGGGTGTGCTGAGGGGGTCAGGGAACAGGGGGCTCTGTGAGGGATTACTCATTGCTAGGGTGTGCTGAGGGGGTCGGGGTATAGGGTGCTCTGTGAGGGATAACTCTTTGCAAGGGTGTGCTGAGGGGGTCAGGGTATAGGGGGCTCTGTGAGGGATTACACATTGTTAGGGTGTGCTGAGGGGGTCAGGGTATAGGGGCTATGTGAGGGATTTCTCATTGCTAGGGTGAGCTGAGGGGGTCGGGGTATAGGGGCTATGTGAGGGATTACTCTTTGCTAGGGTGTGCTGAGGGGGTCAGGGTATAGGGGGCGCTGTGAAGGATTACTCATTGCTAGGGTCTGCTGAGGGGGTCAGGGTATGGGAAGCTCTGTGAGGGATTACTCATTGCTAGGTTCTGCTGAGGGGGTCAGGGTATAGGGGGCTCTGTGAGGGATTACTCATTGCTAGGGTGTGCTGAGGGGGTCAGGGTATAGGGGGCTCTGTGAGGCATTACTCATTGCTAGGGTGTGCTGAGGGGGTCAGGGTATATGGGGCTATGTGAGGCATTACTCATTGATAGGGTGTGCTGAGGGGGTCAGGGTATATGGGGCTATGTGAGGGTTTACTCATTGCTAGGGTGTGCTGAGGGGGTCAGGGTATATGGGGCTACGTGAGGGTTTACTCATTGCTAGGGTGTGCTGAGGGGGTCAGGGTATAGGGTGCTTTGTGAGGGATTACTCATTGCTAGGGTGTTCTGAGTGGGTCAGGGTATAGGGTGCTCTGTGAGGGATTAATCATTGCTAGGGTGTTCTGAGGGGGTCAGGGTATAGGGTGCTCTGTGAGGGATTACTCATTGCTAGGGTGTACTGAGGGGGTCAGGGTAAAGGGGCTCTGTGAGGGATTACACATTGCTAGGGTGTGCTGAGGGGGGCAGGGTATAGGGGGCTATGTGAGGGTTTTCTCCTTGCTAAGGTGTGCTGAGGGGGTCGGGGTGTAGCTAAGGGGGCTCTGTGAGGGATTACACATTGCTAGGGTGTGCTGAGGGGGTCAGGGTATAGGGTTCTATGTGAGTGATTACTCATTGCTAGGGTGTGCTGAGGGGGTCAGGGTATAGGGTGCTCTGTGAGGGATTACACATTGCTAGGGTGCGCTGAGGGGGTCAGGGTATAGGGTGCTATGTGAGGGATTACACATTGCTAGGGTGTGCTGAGGGGGTCAGGGTATAGGGTGCTCTGTGAGGGATTACACATTGCTAGGGTGTGCTGAGGGGGTCAGGGTATAGGGTGCTCTGTGAGGGAGTACACATTGCTAGGGTGTGCTGAGGGGGTCAGGGTATAGGGTGCTCTGTGAGGGATTACACATTGCTAGGGTGTGCTGAGGGGGTCAGGGTAATGTCACTTCGCCTTAGCATCTCAGTTTCTCCCCAGTAACTCCCCAGTTACTCACCAGTTACTCCCCAGTAACTTCCCAGTAACTCCCCAGTTACTCCCCAGTTACTCACCAGTTACTCCCCAGTTACTCACCAGTTACTCCCCAGTAACTCCCCAGTTACTCCCTAGTTACTCCCCTGTTTTCCCCAGTAACTCCCCAGTTAATCCCCATTAACTCCTCAGTTAACTCCCCAGTAACTGCCCAGTTAATCCCCAGTAACTCTCCAGTAACTCTCCTGTTACTTCCCAGTTAACTCCCCAGTTACTCCCCAGTTACTCCCCAGTAACTCTCCAGTAACTCCCCAGTTACTTCCCAGTTAACTCTCCAGTATCTCCCCAGTCACCCCTCAGTTAAATCCCCAGTAACTCCCCAGTTACTCCCCAGTAACTCTCCAGTAACTCCCCAGTTACTCCCCAGCAACTCTCTAGTAACTCCCCAGTTACTCCCCAGTTAACTCTCCAGTAACTCCCCAGTTACTCCCCAGTAACTCTCTAGTAACTTCCGAGTTACTCCCCAGCAACTCTCCAGTAACTCCCCAGTTACTCCCAGTAACTCTCCAGTAACTCCCCAGTTACTCCCCAGCAACTCTCCAGTAACTCCCCAGTTACTCCCCAGTTAACTCTCCAGTAACTCCCCAGTCACCCCTCAGTTAACTCCCCAGTAACTCTCCAGTAACTCCCCAGTTACTCCCCAGTAACTCTCCAGTAACTCTCCAGTTACTCCCCAGTTAATTCTCCAGTAACTCCCCAATTACTCCCCATTAACTCCCCAGTTACTCCCCAGCAACTCTCCAGTAACTCCCCACTTACTCCCCAATTACTCCCCAGTTACTCCCCAGTTACTCCCCAGTACTCCCCAATTACTCCCCAGTTAACTCTCCAGTTACTCCCCAGTAACTCCCTAGTTACTCCCCAGTTAACTCTCCAGTAACTCCCCAGTTACTCCCCAGTAAATCCCCAATTACTCCCCAGTAACTCCCCAGTAACTCCCCAATTACTCCCCAGTTACTCCCCAGTTACTCCCCATTACTCCCCAATTACACCCCAGTTAACTCTCCAGTTACTCCCCAGTTAGCTCCCCAGTAACTCCCCAGTAACTCCCTAGTTACTCCTCAGTTTTTCCCAGTAACTCCCCAGTTAATCCCCAGTAACTCCCCAGTAACTCCCCAGTTACTCTCCAGTTACTCCCCAGTTAACTCCCCAGTAACTCCCCAGTAACTCCCCAGTTAACTCCCCAGTAACTCCCCAGTAACTCCCTAGTTACTCCTCAGTTTTTCCCAGTAACTCCCCAGTTAATCCCCAGTAACTCCCCAGTAACAACCCAGTTAACTCCCCAGTTAACTCCCCAGTAACTCCCCAGTTGCTCCCCAGTAACAACCCAGTTAGCTCCCCAGTTACTCCCCAGTTAACTCCCCAGTAACTCCCCAGTTGCTCCCCAGTTAACTCCCCATTTAATCCCCAGTAACTCCCCAGTAACAACCCACTTAATCCCCAGTAACTCCCCAGTTTTCCCCAGTAACTCCCCAGTTAACTCCCCAGTACTCCCCAGTTTCTCCCCAGTTACAAACTTCCTACTAACACCTCCCTATCTGCCCCCTCCCCTCCTTCCTCACCATTTGCCTCCCCTCTCCCTGCCCCCCCCTCCCCCCATCTACCTCCCCCCAACCCACCCGTCCCTATCCCTCTTATGATCGCGCTCCCCTGCCCCACTTGTCAACAGATTCCTACAGAGATGGAGATGTGGGTGAACAGATTGACCTCACCATCAGTCGCGGTGCAACAACTGGCAGCGAGGGAAATGCGTAAACTTGCAACCAAGGTGGAAAACCGGGTCATGGTCGCTTCAGCAGGCGCCATCCCTCCCCTCGTGCACTTGTTGGGGTCCAGCTCGGTGGAAGTTCAGCAACAAGCAGCGGGTGCTCTGTGGAACCTGGCAGATGATGTGAACAACCATGTCGAGATCGTTGCAGCAGGTGCCATCCTGCCCCTCGTGCACCTTCTGGGTTCAACGGTCGTGCAGCGGAATGCAGCGGCGGCTCTGTCCAACCTTGCAAAGAATGTGCATAACCGGGTCCTCATCGCCGAAGCTGATGCCATCCCACCCCTCGTGCACTTGCTCGGGGCCAAGTGGGCAAATGTGCAGCAACATGCAGCGGGGGCCTTGCGTAGCCTTGCACTGAATGTGGAAAACCAGCCATTGGTCGTTGCAGCCAATGCCATCCACCCCCTCGTGCTCCTGTTGGATTCCAGCTCGGCGGACGTGCAACAACAGGCAGCGGGGACTTTGTGGAACCTTGCAATGAATGTGGGCTACAAGGACATGGTGGTTGCAGCCGGTGCCATCCCTCCTCTTGTGCACATGTTGGGTTCCGACTTGCTTAATTTACATTGGGAGGCAGCGGGGGCTCTGAAGAATCTAACAAATCGTGTGGGCAACGAGGTCTTGGTCGCTGCAGCCGTGGCCGGCGCAATCCCTCCCCTCGTGCACCTGTTGGGGTCCAGCAGGGTGGAAGTTCAGAAACAGGCAGCAGGGGCTCTGTGTAACCTTGCTGTGAATGCGGACAATAAGCGCTTGGTGGTTGCAGCCGGTGCCATCATTCCCCTTTTGCGCCTACTGGGGTCCACGTCGGCGTCCACGTCGGCCGATGTGCAAGAAATGGCAGCGAAGACCTTGTACAGGCTTGCAATGGATGTGGGCAATAAGGCCCAGATCAAAGATGCAGGTGCCATTCCTCTTTTCAGGAAGCTCACAGCATCCAGCTCTGTTGGGGTGAAGAAGAACGTTGCGGCTGCCTTAACATTGTTGCAATGACGAGTTAACATGAAGGTGCGCAGAAAGGTATGCATCAGAAGGGGAAGTTCCAGGAGGGTGCAGTGGTAGGCCGCCCTGTGTTGTGGAGCCCACAATGACTTGTTTAGCTAGTGGCCACAGGGTTTGGGAGGTCTCTTAGAGGGGGCATTTTGATCTAGCCACGGCCTCCGTGTGTGGCGCACACTGGTTCCATACGTGTTGATCTGGCTGAGGCCGTACACACACGAGCTTTCATCTGAGGAAGTCAAAAGATAGTAGAGAATGAGCATGAAAGGAAGTGGCGCTGACGTTGCTCTGAACAAGTGTTTAAAATTCGAAATCCTGGTGAACAACGGTATGGACGCACTCGGTCATTCTTATGATGAGGCATGTCGAATTTGATTTTCTCTCAAGTCTTGCTAATCTCTTAGTGATAAAATTCCAATGTACAGATGTCTTACAAGCTTTGACCTTTGCAAGCCGTGTATGGGCATATGGCATGCTGCATGGGCTTATTTTGATGAATGTACCTACAGTATTTGGAGTCTTTTGTTTTGCTACACTTGCATTATAGGGTGCCTGTTATTTGATTGATTGACTGAAGAAAAAATGCATCCTGGTGGTACTGGTGGTTTTAGTTGAGGTCAATAAATGCTTGGGGGAAAAACTCAACTACGGAATACTAATGTATGGTATGAGCGGCGCATGTAGCATGCACCATTATTACATACGGTATTTAGTTAGGCGCCCACGCGGCCGAGCCTTTTCTTGAGCAGGGCCCAGCGGTGCAATGTCATTAGTTGACATAGTATATGTGTGAGTTGTGCATGTGCCTTAAGTCTTGCCGTCTTCCTCTTTTGCTGTCGAAGTTTTCACACATACACCCTACCTCCCTCACTTTGCTGTTTTTCTCTTCATAGCTTACATCAATAGAATTATGTAATGAAAGTGGGGAGTTTTGTATGATTAAGATGAGATGGGGGTTCCCTCAAGCAACATCAGCTACGCTGCCTCCCAATATCCCTTGCACATTGTATTCCATGTCCCCTCAAAGTAATCACTCAGTCCAACGCCCTTGCTGTTCTATATGCGACACGCTATGTTGTTTGCACGAGTCTTTTGCTTGATACAGAAGCACTAGATGATTTTAAACATGCAAGGAGAATATGAAGGGCATGGATGTATTCCGATAACGACAATTTGACAACTACCGGTACGGTTCCTTCTGCGTTCTGGAATAGTACACACAGGAATCTGAACATGTCAAACACTGGGTCAGCCTTGAAACATGTTCGTGGCCATACAAGCATTTAAACATTCTTTCCAGTTGGGCGCCCACGCGGCCGAGTATTTTTTAGCATGGCCCAGAGGTGTAACGTCATTGGCAGGAGGCATGGCATGATAATTTCTGCACCTCTCGAAAGCTCACGCGACCAATGGCTGTCTTCTAGCAAGGTTGATTTCACACACCGCCGTTAAGTCCGGGCAGCAGGCCCATTTTAAGTTTGGAGGGAAACGAAATTGCATAGGAACATTGCTGAGTATAATCATCCCGTGCGGGGGAAATGGTCTTGTCGTACAACGCTGGTGGCATCCATTCCCAAGGGTTGAGAGATCGAACCCGCTACACGATCTTCTCTCTCCCCCTGTCTAGATCTCCGGGTTCCAAGGTCCTGCCCCCTCATATAGGAGGGTGGCGTGGCTGCACCATGGTCCTGGCTGTGCATGGTAGCTGGAATTGCGCTTACTCATTCCCTACCAGCCACACATGGTCGAGCGTCCAGCGGGGCCTAGCGGGTATGCACCGTTATAATCAATCACCCCGTGCAAAGGCCTGCATGCACCTATCTGGGGTCAGAAAGCTCACACAACCCTTACAGACAGTCATTTACCCCAACCCCATTCCACACGACACAGTCATTGCAAACAACAAGGTTAGTACCAGAACCTGTAATATCCCGGCCTCTAAATTATCATGAAAACACATGCGTGCACCTTGGGTTGCAGTACAGCAGTACAGCACAGGCCCATCTGCACCCAGGCTGCAGTGTGGCAATCGCTCCTACACACTTCAGCTGCAATGCAACACTCGCTCATCAGACAGTAAATTCTTTCATGCTGCAGTACAGTGCCGGCGTTCAGCAGGGCCCAGCGGGTATGCACTGTTCTAAACAGTGTCGGCTTCAATGCACTGGCTGCAATGCACTGGCTGCAATGCAACGCTCATTCATCTGCAGTCTACTCCTTGCGAGCTGCAGTGCAAGGGAGTGCACTGGCTGCCAGGCAGCACTTGCTCATGTGCAGTCGGCTCCATGCGAGCCGCAGTGCAGTGGATTGCACGCTGCCGGGCAGCATCCCCTCATCTGCCGCTTCTGCAGTCTACTCCTTGCCGTTTCCCTCCTTGGCTTTACTCAGTGCCCCCTTGATGGTCATGGCCTGCACAGGATGACGACGAGATGATCAATGAGAGTTGGAAACGAATAAGCTTGTTGCTGTAGATCCATGGAGCATTGGGCTCAGGGCTCAGGGTTTACGCCAAGAGTGGATCCATCGCGCATCAGGCTCAGGATTTGCGCCGGCATTACATCCATAGCATGCCTCATGCAGAGAACATGGAGGAGCTGTAGCTGAAATGGAAATGTGCAATCACCAGTCACACCAATTGTGTAGGCATGAGTCAGTGTATATGGAACTATAACGAAGTCCTTCCAGAACTTGGCAGGCTATTGTAACCCAAGGCATTGACCTTTTCTTCCAACAAGACAGTCGGACGCCCACGTAGCCGAGCTGTGAGCTGGACCGAGAGGTGTAACACCATTCCACACCCTAACAATCCAGGTATCCTGCATCAGTCTCCTGTGGCATGCCAGGAAATCATTCCATACGACCCCTCCCCCCGCCAGAGACCCACGAGTCATCCAGCTCTCCCCTCCCTTCCCTGTCACGCCATTTCCAACTTCAATTCCAAATTTCATATTCCAAATACATTATCAATGGGGGATGCGCACCTGCACAGTTGCTATTAGGGCCAAACCCTAAACCGTAAACCGCACCTGCGCAGCCGCTATACGGGCCAAACCCTGAACCCTAAACCGCACCTGCGCAGCCGCAATTAGGGCTGTGAGCATGGCTGCGGGGTTGGGAAGGCTCTGCCCCGCTGCGGCCCTCTCCAGCTGGGGCTGCTGCTGCTGCTGCTGCTGCTGCTGGGGCTGCTGAGGCCAGCCCGAAGGCATCATCCGGTCTGCCCCGGCCAGGCTGAAGTTGGCGACGCCTGACAAGTAGTTGTCAGGGACTGGAGGTGCGGTCTTGCCTGTAGAGTTTTCAAGGGATAGAGCGGTAAGCACTAAGCAGGGTTCAAGCAGGTTCAACCGGCAAGCACAGCACACGGCAGAACCTGCCAGGATTTCTTCATAGACTGGAGGTGCGGTCTTGCCCATTGAGCTTTCAAGGGATAGAGCGGTAAGGAGAGAATATCCGCCAAGGAACAGGACAGGGGGAACCCGCCGAGATATCTTCCGGGGCTGGAAGTGCCGTCTCCCATGTTAGGGTTTTAAGGGATGATGAGGTCATAAGAGAGGTACACCCGTCAATCACAGGACATAGCAAAACTTGCTAGGATATCTTCTGGCACTGGAGGTGCCTTCATTGGTGCCGTCTTGCCTGGTGGGGTTTCAACCAAAAGCGAAGTAACGAGGGAGGCTCACCTACCAAGCACAAGACATGGGCAAAACATGCCCATGGGCAAAGCCTGCCCATGGGCAAATCTGCCTGTGGGCAAAACCTGCCGTGGGCAAAGCCTGCCCGTGGGCAAAGCCTGCCCATGGACAAAGCTTGCCCGTGGGCAAAACCTGCCCGTGGGCAAAGCTTGCCCATGGCAACACCTCCCATGGGCAACACCTGCCCATGGCCAAACCTGCCCATGGGCAACACCTGCCCGGAGGCCCTTTCCTCACCGCTGATGCCGACGCAGGTGAACAGATGTTCGTCATCGAAGTTGAACTGGTTGTACAGGTGGTAGATGTCCTCCACAGTGGCAGCCTCATACATTGTCTTGAGATCCCGCAGGCAGGGCACGCTCTTGTGGGGCACCTGGGCGCAAGAGAAGAAGGCTTCAGCAGTGCAAACCCTTTTCTTTTTGTGTGCATCTTGGGCATCTCGGGCAGCGTTTCTTTTTAAGGGTACTGTGTCCAAACTTTCGGCGGGCCGCCGCCCCGAGGCCGCCACAGTCCTGACTGGGACTAAAGCTGGACCAGCCTGAGGCTGGTGGCCACAGCAGCATGGCTGGCCGCACCTGGGGCTTCTGTCCAGAGGCCATTGTGCAGCCGACATGCAGCTGAGTCATGAAAAAAGAAACACGGATCTCTCTGGGCTCTTCCTCTGCGTCCAGAAGGTGGGTAACCCAGCTAGGAAATCGCACACGTCCCATGGGAAGGGATTTAGGGGGCTCGAAAGTTCAAGGAACTTCAAGCTCAGACGTAAGAGGACAAACTTTTCCGACTTAAGGTCTTGCATGAGCTTAGCTCCTGTACACCCCATGTAGAGGTTAAGGGGTACGATCGAGCATTTCCACTCTTTTAGCCCCCGCATCCTTCAGGTTTGTGTATTACTATGCTCATTTGATCACGATGCCGGTGGAATCGAGCATTGCCTTCAGACCAAAGTTGCTTGTTGCCCAGCAGCGAACCAAGCAAAGACAAACGGAGGGATTTTGCACAAAACGGCCACCTGACCGACCTGTCTTTCTCACCTTATACCCACGGCACACAGCCTGTTCATTTTGGGATCAATTTTTGCTTCAGGACATGCCAAAACGTATGCTTCCCCAATGCAATCCCCATGCGCGATGCCGATGCCCCTGCCTCTCCCTACCTCCCCTGATCATTCTGCAAGTGTGTGATGAGGCCCAGCCAGTACGCAAGATCCCAACCACCTGCCTAGCAGATACGCGCAGCAGCCCGGCCAGTGCCCCCCTTCCTCACCTGATCATTCTGCAGGTGTGTGATGAGGCCCAGCCAATACACGTTGTCCTTCAGCTCGCTCTCGTGGCGCGTCAACAGGGTGGTCCTCGCCCTTTGATTGGTAGGAGGCGACGAAGGGTTAGCAGGGTGGGGAGGGGATTGCCATGGCCGTCCAAAAAGTAGCCATGGTTCCATGTTATGACAGCAAGGGCTAAGGGTTAAGACGTGAAATTACATAAAGGGTTTCAGGGTTAAGACGTGCTCGGACCTCAAGGGTTTAGGGCTAGGACGTGTTATCACCGCGCCACGACCTCTTCTGCAAGCTGCACTGCTCTCAGGGCACAATTTGACTCAATGATCAGTTCAAACTTGGAAAATACAGTGTTTGTACCGGTACTGGCGCAGCGATACAGCCGGTGCAGCCTCCAGCCGCGAGAGCATCGTTTTCCTTCAGGAGGTTTTCTACACCGCTCTCAAAGGTCTGACAAAAAGTATCCCCCGCGTCACAACCTCCCCGCGGTTCACCGCGCTGATCAACTACTTCATTCAAAATTGAAAACAACTAAAAACCCATGCCACTCTTTTTTCCTTCAGGACGTATTTTATCTCACTGTCAAAGCTCCAACGAAAAACATCCCCACCTCACGACCTCCCTCCGGTTCACCGGGCTGACCTACTTACTCAAAACTCGAAATCGACATAAGCGCAAATCGACATTTGCTTTTCCTAAATAAAATATATGTTATTGCACTGTCAAAGGTCCAACGAAAAGCATCCCCACCTCGCAACCTCCCTCCGGTTCACCGGGCTGATGGCGATGTCTCGCAGCACCGCAATGGACGCGTTGAGTGCATCGTAGATCTTGTCCGGGTGGCTCGTCACGTGCACACTGTACCAGCCCACTCGTACTCGGTCGAACATGGTGACCTGGAGTGCCACAAGAGGGGCAAGGTCAGTGTCTCTTTTAGCGTGACTCAGCTACAAGTCAGCTACACTCCGGCCTATGGCCGGAGGCCTCGTTTGTGGCCAGCCATGCTGCTTAGGCCACCAGCAAGGTCGGTCCAGGCTTGCTCCTGATTATGCCTCTGGCAGCCACATGACGGCCTGTCGAAAGTGGACTCATAGCCTAATAAAGAAACAATGACCGCACGGTCAAAAGTAATTAAGGCAAGCACATGATTAGGCATCGGCAATATACTTTACATGCCCCGACAATGTAAAGTATATCATATATATAGTATATTAAGTCAGAAAAAAGTGGGCCAAAGTAAAAAATAAATAGAGGTCTGGATTCAGCTTAATCAGGGCATTCAGAATCTGCAGCTAACTCGTCCCATCCATCTAAGAAAACTCTGTCCCCAAAACATTAAAACACTGTATTTGTTTGACGCGGATCACGGGTTCGCAAAATGGGGCAGGTCTGGTCCAGAAGTTCAGTTTAAGTACCACTACATGATCACTAGGCATACATTTGAGTCTCATAGCATGACTGTTCCTAAGTTCTGAAGTCCGTCGGAGTGATAGTTCAGAGAAAACTCCTCGTGCTGAACCTCCTTGACCTCGCCGTCGTCACGGTTCGCCTTGACGTAAATCAGCTTCTCAGCCCGCGCGATGCCTAGACGAGAGCGGCTACCGGTGTACGTCCGCCCCCATGCTGACCAGTTCCGCTCCGTTGCGCACGTGGTCACAAGGATATATTATTCAGCTCGGCACACAGAGCCTCAGGCTCCCACTCGGTCCCTAAGTGCAGTTGCTTGCCATTGTCGAGAAGGATAAATCGTTTTACTTTCTTAGGGGCCATTCCAGGTAACACGAGTATTATTGGAGTATAGAATCGGTCGAGAAAGCATGCGCTTGTCTCACAAGTAGCCCACATTAGCTGACATGCCGTATTTCCACGTTTCCAGTCGCGACATTCGGGATTTTCGCTACTTTATATTAAGTATATATGATATGCCCAATTCTAATATACCGGTATATGATATAATGTAATATATACTTTATATACGGTACAATATAAAATTATATAACATTGCCGATGCACACGATTATTGAGACTGAACTATGATTAAATGAAGGCCAGCGCATCTTTTGGTCAAGGCTCTTGGTCGCAGGGCTCTTGGGCGCCTAGAGGCCATAAGCAGGGCGGCTGGAAATGTGATACATTTTAGGGCCTCTTGTCTCAACGAAAACAAGGTTATGGCGGCTCACCACAGGCGTGGGAGACACAGCGACCTGGGCCAAGAGGCACTGGTCCAAGGCAGGAGGTTCAACAGGCAGGCTGACTTGCACCAAAAGAACCCAGAGCTCACATCCCATTCCCTCCCCAACCATCCTGATGCAATGCGCCTGGCTGCGCTGCTGCACCCCCGCTGCAAGCCGCTGCGTGACGGCACCATGTAGCGCGTACCGGTATGGTGAACCTCCATGCACCTCCATGCACCTTGGTGGTGGTAAAAAATGTACAGCGAGGTCCTCGGCTGAGCATGACCGGAAGCAGAGCCCGGCTTCCTCTCCCTCCCCAAACACACCGATGCCATTCCATGCACCTAGTGCTCATAAAACCCAAATGTTCAAATTCCTATTAAATCCAGTTCACGCACATATCCCACACTTATCACTCATTCACTCTTACCTCAAACGACACGTCGTAGGTAAGTCCAAGCGTGTCGCGGACTGTTGTGAAGAGCCGGCTGTTGACGATCTCAGTCAGCAGCATCAGCGTCACACTCTACACACAAACAGCGGGGTGGAAAGAGTGACGACAAGTGTGTCCCAGCATCGGCGTCGTGCAATGCAGATCAGCAGCGGGGCAGAAAATGTGGTGTTGTGCATGCCCCAGCATCAGTGTTACACTATGCAGATTGACAGCAGGGCAGGGAGTGCGATGAGGTATCCCGCATCTCGGTGTTCCCCCCCCTCCCCGCGCCCCCCCTTCCCCCCCCTCCCCACTGTCCCCCCACCTGCCCCCCTCCCCCCCTCCCCCAACTACCCGCTCCACCCTGATCTCCACACACCCACCCCCGCCCAAATATCCCTGCACCTGCCCCACCCTGCTCCCCATGCATCCACCCCCCATTGTCCCCTCACCCACCTGTCCCTGCTTGCCCCCCACCTGCCCTCCTCCCCACTGTATAATACCTGGAAGAGGGGATGGCTTCGCCTCAGTGCGGTGGCCCGTGCCTTGTCCGCCGCGGCGGCCGTGGCCGGGACGAAGATGGGCGGAGCCTGCAAACAACAGATTACAGATGGCGAGGGGGGGGGGGGAGGGTCTCAGGTCATGGTCTCTCATCTCGCTCTGATACATTGCACCCCCCCGCTCAAACATGAGCTTCCCTCAGCTCTTGGTCTCTCACCCCGCTCTAATCCACTGCCCCTCCCCCCTTTAACATGCGCTTCCCTCAGCTCTTGGTCTCTCACCCCGCTCTAATCCACTGCCCCTCCCCCCTTTAACATGCGCTTCCCTCAGCTCTTGGTCTCTCACCCCGCTCTGATCCACTGCCCCTCCCCCCCCTGGAACATGCGCTTCCCTCAGCTCTTAGTCTCTCACCTCGCTCTGATCCACTGCCCCTCCCCCCCCTTGAACATGCGCTTCCCTCAGCTCTTGGTCTCTCACCCCGCTCTGATCCACTGCCCCTCCGCCCCCTTGAACATGCGCTTCCCTCAGTTCTTGGTCTCTCACCCCGCTCTGATCCACTGCCCCTCCCCCCACCTTGAACATGCGCTTCTCCCACCTCTGGTCTCTCACCCCGCTCTGATCCACTGCCCCTCACCCCCCTTGAACATGCGCTTCTCCCAGTTCTTGGTCTCTCACCCCGCTCTGATCCACTGCCCCTCCCCCCCCTGGAACATGCGCTTCTCCCAGTTCTTGGTCTCTCACCCCGCTCTGATCCACTGCCCCCCCCCCCCTTGAACATGCGCTTCTCCCAGTTCTTGGTCTCTCACCCCGCTCTGATCCACTGCCCCTCCCCCCCCTTGAACATGCGCTTCTCCCAGTTCTTGGTCTCTCACCCCGCTCTGATCCACTGCCCCTCCCCCCCCTTGAACATGCGCTTCTCCCACTTCTTGGTCTCTCACCCCGCTCTGATCCACTGCCCCTCCCTCCCCTTGAACATGCGCTTCTCCCACTTCTCTTTTGATGCCTTGCACAGCCATCCTGCATCTCGTGCAGGGCGCGAGATCCGGCAGATCCTTGGTAAGGTCAAAAAATCCTTGATCCGCCAGGCAGATCCAGGATCTCCCTCATGCCAACGCACGACACTGGATCGGCACTTTTTAAATCCTTCCAGGATGGCTCTCGAAACCATTCCTTATAAACTCTTGTCACGACACCCTTAACCCTGATCAGGACCAGGACCCTTACCTATCCCTCCAGATAGATGGGATAGATCAGGATCCTGGTCACCACCCTGCCAACGCCCAGCCTCCTCCACCCATATTGTCCATGTTGGGCGAGAAAACCATAAAACAGGGGTCCAGCGTCGCGCACTACTGTTTCCATGACACCGTAACAGTACACAGTATTACACCGTTACACCATAAACAGACACACCAGATCTACAAAATCCAACCCTTTAGTTAAGCATTTACTTCAATGCAACGTCACAACCGCGATACAAGCGCCACATTAGATCGCCCAACACTGGTCACACACCTTCACGTTGTTGCCGTCCGGGTGCGCCCCTAGAGGCTCGTAAGATCCAAACGGCCCCCACCGGCAAGGCGCGCTACCAGCAATGTAAGCTGAGGCACGCTCATCAGAGTCCTACAATAGGCAGGGTTTAGTGTTCAGGGTTTAGGCAGGGTGCGCTGCTAGCAATACAAGCTGAGGCGCGCTCATCAAAGTCCGGCGTTTGGCAGGGTTTAGGGTTCAGGGTGTAGAGTTAAGTCAAGGCGCACTGCCAGCAACGTAAGCCTAGGCGCTCATCACAGTCCGTCATTTGGCAGCCAGCAGCCATCAGCAGGACTTAGTTTTTATTTAAGGTTCAGCCACACTTCAGCTACACCACGGCCTAATGAACACATGTCAAGACAAGGGGGATTCGGATACAGAGAGAGGCACAGGAGCAGTGCCTGGCAAGGCAATATCTGACATTTGGTATTTTGCTGGCCATGGCGATGGCTGGCATTTGATGCGGCAAGCTCACCATGCACCATGCACCCATGCACCATGCACCATGGCGGGCTCCGTGTCACGGCACGGACCCAACACGCTCCTTTGACATAAGCAAATGAAACCGGAGAGGCAGGCCCATACAGCAGCTTCATTCATGCACCTCGACATGCAACACTGATTGCAGTTTGAAAGGGTCAACGGTTAATCCTCTACCCTTTTAAACTAGGTAGCATCCCGTACCTCGACGTGTCACACTGATTACAGTCTGAAAGGGTCAACAGTTAGTCCTTTACCCTTGAAGCTAGGCAGCGTCCCGTACCTTGAGGTGCCACACTGTGTGACGCTGCTCCATTGGAGGCGACAGGATGTGCTGTCCGACATGCTGTTCAGTGGAAGAAGGTATGAAGGAAATGAGGTATGAAGGTATGAACGAAGAGGTATGGTGTGAAGGAAATGAATGAAAGTAGGGATGATGGAAAACAGATGTTAAGGAAAAGATATGTGAAGACATGAAGGAAATGAGGTACCGGTATTGAGGTACCGTAATGAAGGAATGAGGTATGAAGGTATGAAGGTATGAAGGTAAGGGAGCGGAAGGCGCTTGGGCGGCAGTGAGGCATGGGGGATCCGAACCCTTCCATGCCGGGGGCTGAGGACGCAGCGGTCAGCCTCCTGCTTTCAGGAACCCGCATCTCTGCTGCTGCTACATTGCTTTCCACCTGCAGCCCCTTTTCCAGCCACAGCATCTCTTCAGATTGTGTACCGAGCAGGGGTGGGTGCTCAACAGAATAGCAGGTCTGCACCTTGCTTCGCAACAAACTCATCAGGCTGTTTTGAGTCCTGATGCCGAGATGAGAGATTAGACAGGGGAGAACTTAAATCTCTCTTAGCCTGCACCGCTACACAGAAAGTACCCTAAACAGGACTCAGGACCACCCCTTCAATGACTTAGCAGTCTTCCACCATCATCATTTGAATTCTCACCCCATCATTTGAATTCGAATTATAATAACCACCCCTAAATTTGATGGCCAGAACCACCAGCGGGGTCCACAGTTCACCAAAACCAACAGCGGGGTCCACATTCCAGTTGACCCCTTTCAACCTAGACCCTACCAAGAGAGGGGACTGAAGCTCCTTGGGTCGTTGAGCCACCGTACCGATGTACCGCAGCAGGCAGCGCTCCAGCTCATCCACATCGAAGTCGCCAACCACGTTCACCTCAATGTTCTCTGCGGGTCAAAAGTGGGCGGTAGCTGAGCGGCAAGCTTTTAATGCAGCATTCCATATTTTTTGAGACTCAGCTATATATCAGCTACACCCCGGGGCTCCCCGCCGCAGGCCACAGGTGTTGTCAACCATGCTGCCGGCCGCCGGCCAGTCCATCACCTCCATGCCCCCATAGCCACCCACCTGTGTGCAGCAGCCCCAGCACCCCCCCTCCCCCCATGCCCTCCATGCCCTCCCACCCCACCCACCTGAATGCCCACCCACCTGAATGCTGCAGCCCCAGCACCCCCCCTCCCTCCATGCCCTCCATGCCCCACCCACCTGAATGTAGCAGCCCCAGCACCCCCCCTCCCTCCATGCCCTCCCACCCCACCCACCTGAATGCCCACCCACCTGAATGCTGAAGCCCCAGCACCCCCCCTCCCTCCATGCCTCCCGTGCTCACCCACCCCACCCACCTCCCTGCCCACCCACCTGCATGCAGCAGTCCCAGCACCGCCCGCTCCATGCCCTCCATAGTTAGCGCCTCAATCTCCTCGGGAGAGGGCTCCCTGAACCTGCGCTGACCGTCCGCACCCATCATCGCGTCCATGATGCGATCGGCGGTGGCCTTCTCCAGGCTCTTCTGGACTTGCCTGACGGGCAGGTGGACAGATAGGCAGGCAGGCAGGCAGGGACAGGTCACAGGGGGCGGGTGCGCAAACTGGATGAATCATCATCTCCACACCTCGTGAAGCCCTAGAACAGGCAGGTAAACAAACAGGTAGAAGGCAGACAGACAGACAGGCAGAAAGGTAAACAGGCAGGTAAACAAACAGGTAGAAGGCAGACAGACAGACAGGCAGAAAGGTAAACAGGCAGGTAAACATTAGACAGACAGACAGACAGACAGACTGGCAGGCAGACAGACAGGTGGCGGGTGCACAATCTCGGCGAATCCCTCCGCACGCTTGATTCTTTATTTTAGAAGGATCCCCCCGCACAACAAAGAATATTTGTTTTAAAGCAACTCCAGCCACCCACAGCAAAACACACACACCCACAGCAACTCGAGATTCACTTGGCATGCACCTATTTGTTGCGCATACGTTCATTTGAAGTTTATTATGTAACATGTAGAGCGGTAGATAATCAATTCAAACACGTCCCAGCCCCCCCCCCCCCCTCCCCTCCTCCCCCCCCACACCTGCAAGATAGATTCCCGACATACAATGTGTTAACAAATTGAGAAACCCTCAACACTGAAACTTGTAGGTGTTGACTCGCTGTACAATCTGATGACAAATTAAAGACAACCCCATTCAAACTGGACCCCCAGTCACACACACGCACACCTGCCCGTCAGGTTCAATATTCCTGCCCCCTCACGTAAAAGGATGGCATGGCTGCACCCAGGCCCAGGCTGTGCATGGTTGCTGTAATTGAGCCTAGTCAATCCCTACCAACCCCACGTGGCCAGGCGTTCAGCAGGGCTCAGCGGGTATGCACCGTCTCTCTCGAGTTCTAAACACACCTGCCCGTGGAGTTGTAGACCTGCTTGGCGCGTTCCATCGCCGACTCCTCCCACTTGGGCTGCTGCAGGAACAGGTGCAGGAGCTCAAACACCAGCTGCAGCCCACTCTCCTTCTGGGGCCTGCCGTCATCACTGTCGTCGCTGCTGCCAGACTGCGCACCAAGCAAAAACAAGCGTGCAGGATTGCGGGATCTAAACAAACATGCAGGATTGAGGGATCTAAACAAACGTGCAGGATTGAGGGATCCATACCGTATTGTGAACCTTCGAGATATTCATTTCTTTCACACAACAGATATTTAGGGTTTAGGGTTTGGTTGGTTGCCGGCATCTCACCAGGCAGCTGGGTGTGTGTGTGCGTATGTGTGTGATGTGGGTGGCTGTAGTCACGTTCAAACAATATCAGGTTGTTGGCTTCTGATTGCGGGTTAGGCGTCGGAAGGGTTTCCATCTGCCTGCAGCTATTATGGCTGTCCTTGCTGCCGCCAGAGTGCACAGTGAGAAAACAGCCGTTTCGGGCTGCGGGCTGCGGGCTGCGGAATGGGTCCAGGATAACGCGTTTGGAAAGCGAGGGCTTCTTTTACCTGCGCTGCGGACAATGCAGCAGCCCCAGAGCCCGCAAAACAGAAAATCAAAAGCAACAGCGATCAGGAACCAAGAACCAAAAGGGCCTGCTTTGGAAATCTCAATGAGATTCCGGCAGAATCTTATTAAGATTCTCGCGCTGCTTAATCTTATGGCCTTTTTGTAAGATTGCCATAAGATTTTGCATGGATAAGATTTTGCTTAATCGAAGATTTTGCAAGACTGTTGGGGGCCGCGGGGGCTTAATGGGGAAAGACAGGGGCAGGCATTGCAGAAAAGCAAGTCAGGTCAGGCTTGTGGACACCCAAAAGCCCCCACCCACTCTTCCCATTCGGCCCAGGAACCCCACCTGCCCGACCGCAAAGTGGAAGTCCATCATGACGTTCTCTTCGTCTGCCTCCAGCGCGCAGTTAATGAGGTTGGCCACGCAGAACGCCTCGGTCTGCTCACGCGGCCATTCGCCCACCGTGCCTACCTCCGACAGGGCGCGCGTGCCTGATGCACACACACACACAAAATATGAAAGGAAAAAACAGACGACACACACACACACATACACAAAATGTGAAAAGAGTAAGCAGATAAAGCCTCCTGTGTCAAGGGCATAAGGCACGCTTGCCTGGTGGGCATAGCTAGCCAGGGGATGGGGTGAGCGGACGCGAACTCCCGTGTCAAGTCTTTGAAGCTAACGGATTCATATACACACACACTAGCATCAGCTGCTTCATGCTGCATACTATGACCATAGCTCAAAAGCCATTTAGTTCAGCGTACAGAGTACTAAACCCTAAACTTGAGTTAAATACCAGCTGCTCAGTGGAGCCCTCTCCAACCACCTCAGCTCAAAAGCCAGAGCGTGCAGGGTTGGCGGCTCAGGGTTCAAGATTCAGGGCAAGGGGCTCTGGCGTGGGACCACAGCTCCAGACCCAAAGTTTCAAGGGCTTACGGCTGAGGGTTGAGGATTTACGGATGAGGGTTTAGAGCTCAGGTTTACCGGCTGAGGGTTTAGGGTCTAGGGCTGAGGTTTTGCAGCTTAGGGTTGAGGATCCAGGTTTAATGGCTTAGGGTTTAGGGTCTAGGGCTTAGGGTTTAAGGTCCAGGGCGCTCACCTACGACCACAGCTCCAAAGCCGTCAGGACCCATCTCCATCTTCTCACACGCCCTGCCTCCGTTTGCAATCACGCGCATCATGGCTGCGCGCGGCTCGTTGTCGCTGTGCGTGTCAAAAGGGGAGGGTTTTAAGGGTTGAAGATAAAGGTTTGAGGCCCACTTTGGTCGACAGGAAAACAGCGATTGCGATCGCCCCATGTGGCTCAATATCTCTGCGCATGTTGAGGGCGAAGGGCTGTGATACGATTGGGGTTCAAGATTTCAAATACCATTCAGGAAGTGTGCAACCTAGAGTTGGGGGCTCGATTCCCTTGCAGATTTTCAGTCAGTCCGGCCCCCAAGGGTGAGGCTAGACTGGACGAATCGAGGTTTCAGAGTTCAAGTTGAAGGCTCAGTTAGGTAAGCCGGTAGGCAATGATGATGCACAAGGCATGTGGTGTGTGCAGAGGTTCAGGGTTCAACTCTACATCCTAACACCAATAGTGCAAAAGGCACGTTGTGTGTGCAGAGGTGCAGGTAGCTCAACCCTTCATCATAACACGAAAGAGGCAAGTTCCGCGGGCCCAGGCGACACTTTTGTTCCACGGGGGGTGGAGGTTGGCGGCCTCATCAGCTGGGCCTGGTGCAGCAGCTGTCGATTAAACAGCAGGGCCCCACCCCACGAGGCCATCGTGCCCTAATGGCACTTTTAAACCTGTGCACTTTCTCCTGTGTTAAGCATACACTTAGGCCTGTACACTAAGAACTTAGCTATATATAACAAATTTGCATGAACAGTTTTACCTACGATATTTTTGGTCCTGTGCACCTTGTTTAGAAAGCACCTATGCCTCGGCCAACAACTGCTCTCGCGAGTGTGTGCTCCGTCCTGACCCATCCAGTCCAGGATCAGTGTCTGTCGCAACAGGTTCTAAACAATCCCCGCCCCGCCCGACCTCTGTCGGTAGTTGATCCGGATGCCGTTGGACAGGCGCCTCTGCGTGATGCCGCTGAACGCGTCGGGCGGCGGGTGAGTGGGGCCGGCAGCACCCTCGCCCTCCAAGGGAACGAAGGTGGGCCGCTGCTGCGCGACCAGCGCCTCGACCTCCTCCTCCGTCATGAGGTGCGCCGGGGTCTCGATGTCCTCCGGCGCCGCAACGTCCAGCCTGCAGGTTGAAGGGTGTGATTACAGTTCAGGGTTTTGGTTCCGGGTCAAAACCCTTGATTGTGTCGCCAGCTGCACTGGGAGGTCTCCATGTCCTTTGGAGCCGCAACATCCAGCCTGCACCCTCAAGCAAAAAATAACGACAGGGGCAGACATGCAGACATCGCAGCAGCGTTGGAGCGCAGGTGTGAAGTCCAGCTAAAAGGTGTGGGGCCGTTCAGGGTAGGAGGAACATCCATCTGCTTGAGTTGTCGTCTTCACATGACTTCCACCAGTTCAGGAAGTTGGAAGTTAAGGTCGAGGATTCGAACCCTAGCCCTGAACCCTGAACCCTCATGGACAAGACGCACCCACTCTTGGTTGGAGATGGCGGCTGCAATCTACGCTGACGTCAGGTCGAGGATTCAAACCTTAGCCCTAAACCCTAAACCCTTGTGAACCAGGCACCCACTCTTGGTTGAAGATTGTGGCTGCAATCTCCGCTAACCCTAACCCTTGACCCCTCATGAAAAAGGTACCCACTCTTGGTTGGAGATGGCGGCTGCAATCTCCGCTGACGTCAGGTCGAACTTGATCGCACCCTCTGGTACCTCGAACTCATCTAGGGCCTGCGGGTGGCAGGGGGGCAGTGCACTTTTTCAGGATGCGATCATGCGAGGGCAGTACACTTTCTTCAGGATGCGGGAGCGGTACACTTTCTTCAGGATACAGGAGACCGTACACTTTCTTTAAAATGGGAGAGGCAGTACAATTTCTTGAAGTGCGAGAGGCAGTACATTTTTCTAACCAATATGCACCTACGGGATGCACACCCCTGTCTCACACACATCCGCACCCCAGCACACACGCACACCCAAACCCTCAACCCAGAACACCCTCCGCCTCCACCCCCCCTCGCAACCACCTTGGGAATCTTCATGTACTTCTCAGTCAGGTCCATTGCAATTCACAACACACTGCCCACTTCTGCCATCACAACATGCACATTCACTTGTACCATACAAACTTCCACTCACCCCACCCCACCACCCACCCACACATATACACTATTTGCGCCCCCCCGCCCTCACACCCAAACCCACCTTGGACTCCTCCTCCAGCTTAGCCAGGTCAATCGCGTCCGCGTCCAGGTGTCCCGCCGCCCCCAAGCTCCCGCCGCGGCCACCGGCGCCGCCGCCCGCCACACTAGCGCCGCTTGCGTCCACGTACGCGGGGATACAGGTGACCAGTGACGTCGCGCGGGTCGGGCCTGCCGGGGAAACGGCAGCCAGGGTGTCGATCAAACATGCTTCCAGATCAGGGTTCAGGGTTCAGGGCTCTCTGTTCAATTCACCCAGGGTGTAACTGGAACACGCTTCCAGATCGGGGCTCGGGGCTTGGGGTTCAGGGTTCAGGGTTCAGGGTTAATTTTTTTGTGTTCGATTCACCCAGGGTGTTAACTCACTTGCTTCCAGAACAAGGGGTCAGGGTGGATTGTTTGCTTGATGCACCCCGAAGCCTACACAAACCCTTTTATCCCTTCACCCTCAACGGCATGAAGACATTGATTGCAAATGGTTTCACTGTGCTTCGTCACCTTCATGACCCTCACCCCTCTACAACATGCATACGATTGATGCAGACTTGTCCATGACCTGGTGAGCCAACCCACAACCCTCCTTGTTTCAGCCCTTCTTCCCGCCTTTTCTATTTATTAAATGGTTCATGGGACCGAGCGAAATGTGAAAACGATTCCCAATCCTGTTTAAATATTTCATTGGAAATCGAAAACGTGATTTTAGCTAAGAAGTCTTTCAAAGCCTCATGCTGCAACCCTAAACTGGTCGGCGTCCATCCTCCAAGGGCAAAAGTCAGAACGACACACAACCCGCATTGCGAAATTTAACCTGCGATCTCTCTGAATTCGTCATGCGACGCGCTGTCCATGTTCGGGGTTCAACCGTTTCAGACCCCCAACTGCGATCTTCCCCTCCCCCCACCCCCCCTTCCTTCCCCCCCCCCCCCCTAGCCCCTTCCTTCTCCCCCCTCCCCCCCTTCCTTCTCCCCCCCCCCCCCAGCCCCTTCCTTCTCCCCCCTCCCCCCCTTCCTTCTCCCCCCCCCCCCCCTAGCCCCTTCCTTCTCCCCCCTCCCCCCCTTCCTTCTCCCCCCCCCCCCCTAGCCCCTTCCTTCTCCCCCCTCCCCCCCTTCCTTCTCCCCCCCCCCCCTCCCTAGCCCCTTCCTTCTCCCCCCTCCCCCCTTCCTTCTCCCCCCTCCCCCCTTCCTTCTCCCCCCCCCCCCTAGCCCCTTCCTTCTCCCCCCCCCCTAGCCCCTTCCTTCTCCCCCCCCCCCCCTAGCCCCTTCCTTCTCCCCCCTCCCCCCCTTCCTTCTCCCCCCCCCCTCCCTAGCCCCTTCCTTCTCCCCCCTCCCCCCCTCCCTTTTTCCTTCCCCCCCCCCCAATGGAAACCCACCCAGGTGTGCATAGTGCTCAGGATCGGCAGCAGCCATGTCCAGCACCTCCTTCTCCGAGCCGTAGTCCGAAGCGAAGGACAGCATGGACCTTGACAAGGCGTTCAGCTCAGCCAGGGTGATGGTGTCAGCAACCTGGAGCAGCACCACGGGGCCAGAATCAGCCGAAGTGACAGATTGGTCATATTTGGGGGGCCATAATTAATTTGAGTGCGGAGGGTGGATTTGGCGTGGGCCATAACCAGTATTTGTGTCAGTCTGGGCAAATGGTGGGGGCCAGATTCGGTGAAGTGTCAGTGCGTGGGGGCCATAATCAGTCCTAGTGTCAGTCTGGGCATAGCGGGCATAGCGGCGGGGGCCATCCAATAATCAGTCCTTGTGTCAGTCTGGACGTCCTCGCAATGAATGACACCAGGAGCAAGGGGCAGGATTGGATGCAGCTGAAATATGCAGCTGACATATGACGCTGAAATATGCAGCTAACATATGACGCTGAAATATGCAGCTAACATATGACGCTGAGATGTGCAGCTGACATATGACGCTGAGATGTGCAGCTGACATATGACGCTGAGATGTGCAGCTAACATATGACGCTGAGATGTGCAGCTGACATATGACGCTGAGATGTGCAGCTAACATATGACGCTGAAATATGCAGCTGACATATGACGCTGAGATGTGCAGCTGACATATGACGCTGAGATGTGCAGCTAACATATGACGCTGAGATGTGCAGCTGACATATGACGCTGAGATGAGCAGCTAACATATGACGCTGAGATGTGCAGCTGACATATGACGCTGAGATGTGCAGCTAACATATGACGCTGAAATATGCAGCTGACATATGACGCTGAGATGTGCAGCTGACATATGACGCTGAGATGTGCAGCTGACATATGACGCTGAGATGTGCAGCTGACATATGACGCTGAGATGAGCAGCTGACATATGACGCTGAGATGTGCAGCTGACATATGACGCTGAGATGTGCAGCTGACATATGACGCTGAGATGTGCAGCTGACATATGACGCTGAGATGTGCAGCTGACATATGACGCTGAGATGTGCAGCTGACATATGACGCTGAGATGTGCAGCTGACATATGACGCTGAGATGTGCAGCTGACATATGACGCTGAGATGTGCAGCTGACATATGACGCTGAGATGTGCAGCTGACATATGACGCTGAGAAGTGCAGCTGACATATGACGCTGAGATGTGCAGCTGACATATGACGCTGAGATGTGCAGCTGACATATGACGCTGAGACGCACGTGCGGTTGCCTCACACTTACTGTCTCATCACCGTCTCCTGCACAACTATCCTTGCCCCCTGCGATGCAAACAAAAAATGACTTGCCTGCATCATGGCCTCGTGCGCATCCCGGTGGCCCATGACCGTGTGGCCGCACGCCAGGGACTCCATCACGAAGTTCAGCGTGTCCAGGGAGGGAATTTTGTTCGCCTGCTCAGCCAGCTGGGAGCTGTCGCGGAGGATAGCCTCGCGGTACCGCTCAAACTCGCCTGGAAACACAAGATAAAGTGAAACGTTCTTGTAAAAAGAGTGTGGGTTGTGCAGGGGATCAGAAAAGAAAATCGAGGTCCCAGAGCTTTCAGAAGAGTGGGCCTTCAGAAGAGTGGGCCCATTTTATATGATTAGGGTTGACAATTGAAATGACAATCTATTTGTAACATCCCTATCTACGGATTAAAAAGGGCAGGGTTTAGCGGAGCACGTGCATTGCTCGGCAACCAAAGGAGTTGAAGACTATGAGGCAGATTCAAGCGCTGTCCTCCTCATGCCCCCCCCCCTTGTTAATTTCGTTTCAAGACAATGTCTTTGAGCAGCCCCAGCAGCGCCCACTCACCCACTGCGAGTGGGCGCGGCAGGGGCAGAGCAGTAGCTCCTCAGCCCACCCACTGCTTATGCTGCAAGGCCCCCCAGAAGCCTATAGCGGGCTGGGTTAAGGGTTAGGGAGGATGCTCATGCTCTGCCCCCAGACCCTGCCCAAGCTGCCCTGCTCTCAAGCCTCTCATCAGCTCCCCCCTCCCCTCTCCGCTGCCCCTCTGCCCCCACCCTACCACTCAGCCCTCCTCCTCACCATTGGTGACGCTGTGCCGCTACATCCTTTAACCCTTTAAGCCTCAAGTCCTGCCCCATGCCTTGGCCCCTCCTCCTCACCATTTGTCACACCATGTCGCTGCATACCTTCACCTAAACGCCTCAAGCCCTGCCCCATGCCTGGGCCCCTCCTCCTCACCGTTTGTCACACCATGCCGCTGCATCCTCCGCACTTCCTGCACACCGACGGCCAGGGCCTCACGCCAATTGTTCGGCTCCGAAGTCACGGTCAGCGTTGAAACTGCGCAGCCCTCGCGGCCGCTGTCGCTGATGTCAAGCTCAATGGAGATGAAGCTGGGGGTACCCGTCATGTACCTGGGGGGGTGAAGAAATGCCAGGGAATGATAAGGCATTGTGTTTTGGTGTCACGTACTACATCTCTTAACTAAGCTTATTAAGCTTTGTCTCATTGCCAAATACTAGTCAAAACTATTGACCCCTGCGTGGACTTGGGTGTGCTCGTCATGTACCTGATAGGTAGAGACATGCCAGGTAGTTATGTCAAGGCCTTGCGCTTCCGCGTAAACCCTTAACCCTGCATTACCGGTTGTTTGGAGCTTTGGTTCTTTTAAGGCTTTGGTTCGCTGTCCAATACAGGAGTTGCGTCTGCTAGGCCAAACAGGTGTTGCGTCTGCTAGGCCATACAGGTATTGCGTCTGCTAGGCTATACAGGAGTTGCGTCTGCTAGGCCATACAGGTGTTGCATCTGCTAGGCCATACAGGTGTTGCGTCTGCTAGGCTATACAGGAGTTGCGTCTGCTAGGCCATACAGGTGTTGCATCTGCTAGGCCAAACAGGTGTTGCGTCTGCTAGGCCATACAGGTATTGCGTCTGCTAGGCTATACAGGAGTTGCGTCTGCTAGGCCATACAGGTGTTGCGTCTGCTAGGCCATACAGGTGTTGCGTCTGCTAGGCTATACAGGAGTTGCGTCTGCTAGGCCATACAGGTGTTGCGTCTGCTAGGCTATACAGGTGTTGCGTCTGCTAGGCTAAACAGGTGTTGCGTCTGCTAGGCTATACAGGAGTTGCGTCTGCTAGGCCATACAGGTGTTGCGTCTGCTAGGCTATACAGGAGTTGCGTCTGCTAGGCTATACAGGTGTTGTGCCTGCTAGGCCATACAGGTGTTGCGTCTGCTAGGCTGGCAGGCTGTGTTTCATTGTCAAATACCAGTTTAAGAAGCAACCAACTATTTTTTAAGGTTTTATTTCTTTGACAAATATTGTACACACCGAAGAGCCCCAGCTTCTTTTCCCCCCTCCTGCTAAATATGCCCTCTGGACAGGAATCAGGGCTCAAAAGTTCAAAAAAGGCTTTCCACCCTCCTGCCGAGCACTTTGAACTGGAAGATGGACAGAAGCATGCACAGGGGTTTCAAAAAGACTGTCTGCCCGTGCCTGGCCCGCACCCTCTGGGGTCTGGACTGGAATTAGCGTCCAAGGGTTCAAAAAAAGACCTTCCACCCACCTGCTGTGCACCCTGAACTGAAAGATGGACAGCAGCATCACCGAGGGTTCAAGACGACTGTCCACCCACCTGCCGTTCAAAAATGCTTCCAATCCACCTGCCAGTCAGAAAGACTTTCCTCCCACTTGCCATGAAAAGAAAACGACCTTCCACCCACCTGCCATGCAACCTGAACTGGAAGATGGACAGCAGCATGCGCGAGGGTTCAAAAAGACTGTTCACCCACCTGCTGTTCAAACAGACTTTCCTCCCACTTGCTGTTCAAAACAAACGTCCTTCCACCCACCTGCCGTGCACCCTGAACTGGAAAATGGATAGCAGCATGCGCAGCATGAGCGACTGCTTGAGGTGCTGCATCTGAGTCATCGGGAGGATCGGAAGCTTGCAGAAGATGGAGAGCATGAAGTGGTGCAGCAGCGGGTGGCGGAAGATCTTGACCTCGGCGGGCTGCTCGTCCGCCGCCAGCGGGCCGTGGCCGTACCTTGGGGGAGAGATAGGGGGGGGGGGAGGCCGGGAGGGGGAGGGGGGGGTGAGCAAGGGCAGGCGTGAGCGCGCAGCTGTTGTGATACGTCCATATGCCCATCCAACACCAAACAGTCATTTCCAAAAGGGCCAGGCGTCTTCGCAAGGGCCAGGCGTTTTCACAAGGGCTGGGATTTTCAGAAAGGGCTAAGACAGTGTGTGAAAGGTAAACAACAAGGCCAGAATTCCAGGCCAGGGTTGCGCCTAGCACCAGTGTCCAAATCGAAACCTCCAAGACATCTCAGGTGTCCACGCATTTGCACCATGGTCATCCGTCCCATCGCCCCCCCCCGTCCCCGATGATGTCTTTCTCCGTGCCTCCCAAGGAATCCCGCCATCTCTCCCTTCCTCCTTTTCCCATCAGAAGGCATGCCTCCCTCCCTCCTCCAGCCCGTCGCATGATTTGCTCCCTCCCTGTCCCTCCCTCCCTCCCTTCCTCCCAGTCATTGCATGACGTGCTCCCCTCCTGCCCCTCCCTCTCTCCCTCCCCCTTAAGGCATGCCTCCCACCTTCTCTAAACTCCCTCCCTCCATCTCTAGGTATGCCACCCTCCCACCCTCCCTCCCTCCCTCTCATATAAACAGATCCCTCCATCCCTCCAAGCGGCCTCTTACTTGTGTTCCACAGGCGGCCTCACTGCATGCCTCTCCTTGACCAAGGCGGCTGCGGCCGCGGCGTGGCTGCCATTGGTGCCCTCCTTGCCAGCAGAGACCTCAGCAGGCGGCGCAAGCTCAGTCGCCGCAGGAAGCCTCCCGAACGTCTTCTCGATCAGCTGCCTCGTGGCTTCCACATCCCGGTCCAGGTCACCAACCACATACCTGCCCAAACCCGAAGGTGGAGGAGTGAAAAGTTTAGGGTTTAGGGTCCCCAATATTTGCGCCCCATATCCGGAAATAAAAATCTAAAAAACAGCATCCCCATGGGCTTATACAAGGTTTTTAAGCATGGTTAAGGTAAGATGGATGAGACTACAGCGTTATATGTGTACCGCTTTAGAGGGTCAAGGGTTCCGAGGGCTGTGCCAGCCGAGGAAGAGTACACATACCCTGACAGGCGGTGCAGCACAATGAAATCGCCAACAAGCAGCCTCTTCACTACCGGCAACCACGCTGTAGGTACATGTCAGGACATTTCAGCTACATTAGAGTCTATGGCCGTGGGGGCCTGGTGTAGCAAGCCATGCGACCCGTCTCCTGTCCCCTCGACCCACAATGTCGCATTGGCTGGGAAGTACCACTTGCTCCAGAAGGAGCGCAGCGCCTCGCCTGGCCATTGCTTGACCTGCTCCGTCTTCCCGATGGGGAACCTAGGCGACGAAGAAAAATATAGGGTGCAAATAAGTAGGGCCAAACGACCTTCTGGAAATATTAAAATCTGTTAACAGATCTTAAATTTTAACAATCTTCGGTGTGTTGCAAAAAGCAGACAAGCGACACGTCTTTCTGCTGACCTAATGGGAAACCTGTCAAGCAACTGAAGAAACGGGGTGTGCTTAAGTAGACGAGCTAGAGTGTATGTTTCAAAAAGCGTAACAATGCCTGCCTGCCAGGTGACAACGGGAGAGAGTGTGCGTATGTCCACCTCCCACCTGCACCACTACCCACCCGTCAGCTCCCCCTACACCACCCAGTCAACACCACTCAGTCAACCACCCATATTCCCCACCCCTACCACCAGACTGCACCACCACCCACCCATCATGCACCATCACCCACTCATATTCCTCCCCCCCCCCTGCCACCAGCCAGCACCCCCCGTCCCCCCGTCCCCCTGTCACCTGCACCCCAGGTTGTTTTCCTCGTGCAGGTATTGCAGCAGCTGGCAGTCCACCCGATACTCGATGGTGTTCATCATCTGCGCCTCGGCCAGCACCGCTTTGCGCTCCTTCTCAATGCGGGTGTTCAGGAACTCAGGGCGGAACGCAATCTCCTCCAGAGCATCCAGGACCTAGGGTGGAGGGTGCAGGGTGCATGGTATTTTGGGGAGGGAACATGATATGGGGTATGGTATTTTGGGGGGCATGGTATGGGGTATGATATTTTGGGGAGGGGACATGGTATGGGGTATGATATTTTGGGGAGGGGACATGGTATGGGGTATGGTATTTTGGGGAGGGGGCATGGTATGGGGTATGGTATTTTGGGGGGCATGGTATGGGGTATGATATTTTGGGGAGGGGACATGGTATGGGGTATGGTATTTTGGGGAGGGGACATGGTATGGGGTATGGTATTTTGGGGAGGGGACATGGTATGGGGTATGATATGTTGGGGAGGGGACATGGTATGGGGTATGATATTTTGGGGAGGGGACATGGTATGGGGTATGGTATTTTGGGGAGGGGACATGGTATGGGGTATGATATTTTGGGGAGGGGACATGGTATGGGGTATGATATTTTGGGGAGGGGACATGGTATGGGGTATGATATGTTGGGGGGCATGGTATGGGGTATGATATTTTGGGGAGGGGACATGGTATGGGGTATGATATTTTGGGGAGGGGACATGGTATGGGGTACGATATTTTGGGGGGCATGGTATGGGGTATGATATTTTGGGGGGCATGGTATGGGGTATGATATTTTGGGGGGCATGGTATGGGGTGTGATATTTTGGGGGGCATGGTATGGGGTATGGTATTTTGGGGGAGGGGACATAGTGTTTTTAAAATTGTATCCCTGTGCCCTGTGGATGATGCAGGGTGCAGGCTTCAGGTGACATGGCTTATTTGAAATTGTATCCCTACATCCCTGTATCCCTGAGGAGGGATCAGGGATCAGGGTTCAGGGTGCATGGTATATTTAAAATTGCATCCCAACATCCCTGCATCCCCGTGGAGGGTTCAGGGATCAGGGATCAGGGTGCAAGGTAGATTTGAAATGCCATCCCTCCACGGGTCCCTGAGGAAAATTCAGGGTTCAAGGTTTATTTCACTCATCCGCAATCGCTTAGCCCATTTTATTATTTATATTCCCCTTATAAAGGATGTCCAGACATACACCCCACACCGTTCATACCTGTGGCAGCATCTTGCTCCCCGTGAGGTTGTTGGTGACGGGGGCGTGGACGTGGAACACGGTGTGATGAAAGTCCGTGTAAGCATTAGCCCTGAGGAATAGTTCAGGTCTTCGGGTTAAAGGGTACATAGGGTTCAAGGGTTTTGGGTTCGAGAGGCCAGGCTCCAGGGGTTTGGGGTTCAGGATGAAGAGTTGAAGGATTCAGGGTTCAAGGTTCAGGGTGAGGGCACACTACACAAGATATCTGTGCATAACAGTGTGACGAAAGAGGGTCGAGGCTGTTGCCATGTAGACAAGCCTAACTGCTACAGGCTCCATTCACGGGTGTTGCCTGGCATAAGTACCCAATAAGCTCTCTTAACCCTCAACCTAAACCCTACATGGCCCTAGTACCCGGCAGGCTCTCTAAACCCTGAATCCTACCTGGCCCCAGTACCCAAGAGGCTCTCGTAACCCTGAACCCTACCTTGCCCCAGTATTCAGCAGGCTCTCTATACCCTGAACCCTACATTGCCCAAGTATTCAGTAGGCTCTCTTAACCCTGAACCCTACCTTGCCCCAGTATTCAGCAGGCTCTCTTAACCCTGAACCCTACATTGCCCCAGTATTCAGCAGGCTCTCTTAACCCTGAACCCTACCTTGCCCCAGTATTCAGTAGGCTCTCTTAACCCTGAACCCTACATTGCCCCAGTATTCAGCAGGCTCTCTTAACCCTGAACCCTACCTTGCCCCAGTATTCAGTAGGCTCTCTTAACCCTGAACCCTACATTGCCCCAGTATTCAGCAGGCTCTCTTAACCCTGAACCCTACCTTGCCCCAGTATTCAGCGGGCTCTCTAACCCTGAACCCTACCTTGCCCCAGTATTCAGTAGGCTCTCTTAACCCTGAACCCTACATTGCCCCAGTATTCAGCAGGCTCTCTTAACCCTGAACCCTACCTTGCCCCAGTATTCAGCGGGCTCTCTAACCCTGAACCCTACCTTGCCCCAGTATTCAGCAGGCTCTATTAACCCTGAACCCTACCTTGCCCCAGTATTCAGCAGGCTCTCTAACCCTGAACTCTACCTGGCCCCAGTATTCAGCGGGCTCTCTAACCCTGAACCCTACCTTGCCCCCGTATTCAGCAGGCTCTCTAACCCTGAACCTTACCTGGCCCCAGTATTCAGCGGGCTCTCTAACCCTGAACCCTACCTTGCCCCCGTATTCAGCAGGCTCTCTAACCCTGAACCTTACCTGGCCCCAGTATTCAGCAGGCTCTCTAACCCTGAACCCTACCTTGCCCCAGTATTCAGCAGGCTCTATTAACCCTAAACCCTACCTTGCCCCAGTATTCAGCGGGCTCTCGTAACCCTCAACCCTACCTTGCCCCAGTATTCAGCAAACTCTATTAACCCTAAACCCTACATTGCCCCTGTATTCAGCAGGCTCTCTAAACCCTGAACCCTACCTGGCCCCAGTATTCAGCAGGCTCTCTAACCCTGAACCCTAGCTGGCCCCAGTATTCAGCAGACTCTCTAACCCTGAACCCTACCTGGCCCCAGTACCCAGCAGGCTATCTAAACCTTAACCCTACCTGGCCCCAGTACCCAGCAGGCTCTCGCGCTTCTTCGAGCCGAGGAACGTCACATGCTCCACCAGATGCGCCACACCCTGGGCAAGGGGAGGGGGGCAGTGTGTGTGTGTGTGCTACTTCGTGTCTGATTGAATGCTATGATGCATTGACAACACTTACACTAGATGGGGCCACACCTTAGGAGGAATGCGGGGTGCCCGGCTCGTCACAGCTTACTTCAGGTATTTCGAATCAATACCGGTAGTAGGCTGTGATGAGCCGGGCACCCCTCAAACGAGCCCATATTCGTTTAAACCTTTTTCACCTCCACCCAAAAGCTTAGTCAAAAGGAGAGCAATGCGGGGCGAACAGAAAACATCCAGCCAGCCACCCCTCACCAGCTTCGTTGCTAGAGCGACAAGGCATGGATCAGAGCCAGCAGCACCGGCGGAGGCGTACTGCAGCTGCCACAATTCAAGTAGCCCCCCCACCATCAGGCCTTGTTGGTTGAGGTTACACCACCAGGTCGCCATCACCATGGCGCTCTAGGTTGGAACAAAACCCCAAACCCTTTGATCCCGCCTGCCCGCGAGCCCCCTGGTCCACTAGTGTTTGCAACTCAGATCTTCCCAAGCCTTCATGCCCCACCTGGGTTTAGGTTTGAGGGGCTGAGGGTTTTAGGGTCTAGAGTATGGGGTGAAGGGTATTGGGGGTTCAGGGTTGAAACCCAAATCTTGGTGCCTTACCTGCTCGTGCACCCCCTCGTCCACTGATCCCGCGTGCACCTCCAGGTGTGCCTCAAAGCGCGTTGGCGGCAGCTTGTTGGGCAGAATGACATACCTGGGGAGATAAACATACAAGCTTAAATGATAAATACTGTCAGCGACAGGTCGGAGGGGGGGGGGGCGGTGAGGGCAGGTGGCTGCTCCCATGCCTGATGAATAAATATACTTGTTGGCCACCGTGGACAATAGCGGCTTAAATATCCGCAGCCGACGTCCAGCTTTTTGTGACAGCCTCTCGTGACAGCCTCTTGTAACAGCTTTTCGTGACAGCCCTTCGTCCCCAAACGGTCATGTTCTTGTCCGACGCGGTCTGCCCCATGAGCGCAACAGGATTCAATGAAACAGGGGTCTCACAAGGGAATTTAAAAACCCCTGAACCGTTGCCCCCCCCATCCCACCCCACACAGGAATGTGTGGTGTCAAGGAAACAGTGCAGCAGCGGAAGGCATGTTGTACGCGCGCGCCGCTTCCATTCCATGCCTAGCACCTGTTGCCATCTTTTCCCACACCAGCTCACACACTAGCTTCCCACACTAGCTCACACAACCCTCAGGGTACACGCCAGGCCCGCCCCAAACCACGACTTTAAGCAGGATTTAAAACCTTGAACCTGAACCTCGGAGCCTCACGTCCAACGCGGCCATACTCAAATCCCCCCCTTGGGCGGCAACCTAGCCTGGCAGGCATGTACTGCTGTACGGTACATCTATTGAAGTACGCTTCAACCCTGCGACCTGCACTCCAGAACAATATCCATATCCCCAGACACCCTAGTGGCGCCCTCGTCTGAGCAGGGGCCGATGAGGACACACCAGCGCCTTGCACACACCGATGGGAGCACTGCTGGGCTCTGACACCGTAAAAGGAACTCGAATGTTTGTGTAAGACAGTATATTACACCTTGTAGTAACCATCAAGTAAACCAAATAGTAAGATTGGTTGAATGGAGAACCGAAAACAATGCTGGTGGCACCGTCAAAAAAGGCCGCGGCCGTCACGACCGTAAATCGCCCAACACCGGACGGGAGCCACCGAAGCTTAAGCCCTTCAACTTGAGCTGCCTTCTTCGACGTACCCACTCCCCCAACGCGCCCACTCCAGCCCATTATCCCACTCCAGCACATCCTCTCCCTGGGCAGTGGCTCCAACGAGCACACATCAGCATCCTTGTTTTCCGCAGCATCAGAAGCCGCAGGAGATTCAGACCAGTGTCATAACCAATGCTGTGATGATGACATGATAAACATGCCAGTGCTAACCAGGGGTGCGAGCTTGCCTAAACAGACCTGCATTATGCAAGACGTACCCCCTTACACACACACGCCTACACAACCCAAGCATACACTTGAGCCAGTTCCCGGTATATTCCCAGGAGCCCAGTCATCCACTCAAGCCCACTGGCCAGCCGGCCCATCACCACAAGCCACAGGAGAGACATGCTAGATCGCCAGTGCCAACTTTCCTCTACCAGCCTGAGTTTTGCAGTACCCTCCCCTTGACCCGCTCAAGCCCACTGGCCAGCTGGCCCACCGCCACGAGCCACACGACATGCCAGTGCAAGCCCCCTCATCCCCACCTGCATTCTGCGAGGAATACCCCCCCACCCCTAATCCCCCATGCACCCGCTCGAGCCTGTATACTAACTGCCCATCTTTCCTCACCCTTGCAGTAACCCCCCCCCCCCCCCTTGACCCACTTGAGCCCATTTCCCAGCTGGCCCACCACCACAAGAGAGACATGCTAGATCACCAGTGCCAACATTCGTCATCCAACCTTCCTCACCACTGCACCCCCCCCCCCCTCGACCCACTTGAGCCCATTGGCCGGCTGGCCCACCACCACAAGCCACAAGAGAGACATGCTAGATAGCCAGTGCCAACATTCGTCATCCAACCTTCCTCACCACTGCACCCCCCCCCCCTTGACCCACTTGAGCCCATTGGCCAGATGCATTTTGCGAGCCATACCCCCCCCCCCCCCTTTGACCCACTTGAGCCCATTGGCCAGCTGGCCCACTACGAGGTCTTGTTCGCTGTTCACATTCTGCTCCAAGAGCTCCTTGATGGACAAGGCACCCTCAGCCTCAGCCTGTGCAGTTCAGGGTACAGGAATTTGTTAGGGGTTGAGTTGAGGGTTCAGGATCAACACATTTGTTTAGGGTTGAGTTAAGGGCTCAGGATGAACATATTTGCAGGAAAGCAGACAGGAGAATAACGTCAAGACAAAGACAGAAAGACAGGCATGCAGGCGAACTCAGGCTGGTGGGGGATATCAACATGCAGGCAGGTGAAGGGTGTCAACTGAGCCACGTCATGACGTCATGACCAGCGCTCTTTTCGGCGCACTTTAGCAACACTTCAGCTACAACGTAGCCTCTAGCCGTGCGTAAATACAAGGAGCAGCGGCAGGGGGGCGATGAGTGCCTACCAGACGGACGTCATGTCCAGCGGTGTCATCTTAAGCTACACTTCAGCTACACCTCAGCTGCACCCCATTCCGCAGCCAGAAACACCTGGTTTCTGCATATACTACATACTTACATAGTAGAGGGCTGAAAGAGGAAGCTGTCGCCGAGAAAACACCAATGGAAACTGCCTTCATCCTACATATCAGAATCTCAGCTGTACAGAAAAAAACCTGCCGCGTGGGCCCCGCCAGGCCTGCACTTTTCAAATTCAGCTGCACTTAAGCTACACACCCCATCCTGCAGCCGGGGCACAGACATGGAGCACCCTGCCCTGTGTTTTGCTCAGGCCCCCGGACGGAAGCCAGTCACGATCTGATCCACACCGGTCCTCACCACCCATGCAGCTGCAGACCCCACAAATCCACCTGAGGCCTGAACCCTTCACCCATATCCCTTAACCCCATGCAGCATTCACTAGAGGCCCCATGCACATGGCCCTCTCACCCACGAGGCGGCGCCAATCAGCTCACACAGCTTGGCACCAAGACTGCCGTAAATGTAAATGTAAATGTAAATGTAAATGTAAATGTAAATGTAAATGTAAATGTAAATGTAAATGTAAATGTAAATGTAAATGTAAATGTAAATGTAAATGTAAATGTAAATGTAAATGTAAATGTAAATGTAAATTGCCATTTTTTAAGCCACGGCCCTGCAGGCCCCAGACGCTCACCAGCGCCACTCTTGTCACACTCTATGAGGCGGCCCTCACCAAAGTCACCAAGTCACGTATGGTCACCCCTAGTCACCCCTCCTCCCACTTACCAAGTCATTCCCCCTCACCCATCCTCCCACTTATCAAGTCAGCCCTCCCTACACTTACCAAGTCATCCCAACTCACACTTAGCAAGTCGCCCCCAGTCACCCCTCCTCACACTCATCAAGTCATTATTAGTCACACCTACCAAGTCACCCCTCCTCACACTCACCAAGTCGTCGGTGGTCATCACACATACCAAGTCACTCCTACCCACCCCTGGTCACACTTACCAGCGCCGCGCAGACAATGACAGCCCCTCCTCGGCGGTACACGGAGGCGCGGATGGCAGCGGATGAGCCGAGCTGCCTGGGTCTCAGTGATGAGTTCATAGACGCCGAAAGAGGAGGCAGACCTTGACCAAAGGTGGACGAGGATTTACTACTCGCTGAGACCAGGAGGCGAGATCGAGACCTGCAGGAGAAGAGGTGAGGATTGGGATCAAGATCTTTACGTGGTAAGGACGTAGGGGAGATCTAGATCTGCAGGATACAAAGAGAGAAATGGGATCGAGATCTACGCATGGCAAGGCGGACGAGGCTTCACTACTCGCGGTTACCAGCAAGCAGGACAGAGAAAGAGAAGTGTGGCTTCCAGAAAGGGATCGAGATCAATGCACATGGCAAGGAGGTGACCAAGAGGCACCATTGAGACTTTCGGGAAGGGAAGTGTGGATTCTGAGAAGGGATCCAAATCTATACGCATGGCAGGGACCGAGGTGGAAGGTTACCGAGAGATAGAGACCTTCTCAGGGGAACTGTGGATTCAGGGGTCGGGGTACCCAGACCTATGCACGAAAAGGAAAGAGGCAAGACCAAGAACCGCGGGAGGGGAAAAGGTTGGATGCCAGGGGGGGGGGTCATGTTACGTACGCATGGCGGGGACTGGGCGTGCTACACATAGTTACAGGAGGGGGAGCACCGAAAGGCAGTTGTTGTTGTTGTTGTTGTTGTTACACTACACCTATGCCATCACCCATTAAGCTTTATCGTTGGCAGCCATGAGGTCCGGGGGTGCACATCCTGTTATAGATGGTTAAGAACGCCTGGCCAGCATGCACAGGGGTGGCTGTCTGTCGGGTATGGCAAGAGTGTAGGAGGCACAAGGCCAGGGTGGGGCTTTGTGTATTTAAAAAACGTGACGGAGAGGGAGGGAAGCTGGTAAGGCAGCGAATAGTGGAGCGCCCCGGCAGCCCCGGCCACATCTGGGCGTGGCAGTGAAGATAATTCGAGACACACCTCAAGCCGAGCGATTCCAGCGAGGGGGCAGGGAGTTGTAGCTTCTTACCCCAGTCGAATAGCTTTATGCACACGACGTTGAGGAAGCGTCGTTTGGGCGGAGGCGCATGAGACGGGCTTCAGCGTCCCCCTGCTGCTCGCAGCTCGCATGCCTCCTCCAGCAGCCAGCTGCCGCGTGTGCACGGAGCTGGGCTGCAGTGCCACAGCACCACGTCTATGCATTCCCAGACGACCGGGGTGCTGCAATCCGACTAAGACCATATTTGGTTGCCGACCGAACGTCTCTCTATCTCTGCGGTGCAGAGTCACCAACACAAGCCGGGCCCCAAAGTAGAGGACGAATGCTTAGCCGAAGTTTAATTTGTTTCAATTATTTGCTCAAGACTCTTACGAGATGGCGTGTGCATGAGAGGGGAGTGTGGAGCCCTAGGGGGCTGCGGAGGGAGTGGCAGGCCCACACAAAGAATCATGGCGCTATGATTAACGCTGTGACGTCATCGGTTGCGTCTGCTCCCACCCTATCGTGTGGAAAGGCAAAGCATAATTCGGTCCAGTCTCGAGAAGTCGGAAATAAAGCGATCTCGCCCAGCTGTCTGAAGATCTACCTGCCATGGGATCGCGGCAACACCTTCCTTTTCTGGCCTGCCGAAGTCTGAGGCGCACGTTGCAGCAGCAGCAGCAGCAGCAGCAGCAGCAGCAAAGCAGCGATCAAGTCCTCACACAGTTTTCGTCCCAACTATCGACAGCCGTGCCTGCCGCACCTGCCGCCAGAAGCTTCCTGCAGACCCAATGGAGTGGATCCCATATGCCCCAGCACCGCCACCTCAGCACCTTTCCATCCTGGCTACCGGGGAGCCAGGGAGGCCTAGCCCGAGTAGCTACTCCCCTCACACATGCTCTACCTGGCTCTCTATTGGTGGCACCATACAAGGTGTGTGCGCTGTCTGCATGGGCCATGCCGCACGGCCCCTCCAGTCAGCGCGAGCGGTTTTTGAGGGTGGGGCGGCCAGATTCACACTTTAAAAAAATTAGACAAGAGGAAGATCATGCTCGGGTTAGTAGCAGATGTGGTTTCCCTTGACAGCTCCTCTGGACAGATCTCCACTGACTGGGTTTCTCATAGGAAACCTTGCGAATACCGGCACCGTCGATTTGCTTCGCCATTCCTCAAAAATAAAGTTGTTTGGGGTGAGGATATGTGAATATGATAGTCATCGATTGTCAACGCCAGATTTCAGTCTGGAATTAATAGTTACAATTGATAATCTGCCCTGAGGGCAGCATGAAAATAAATATTATTTTCATATCCGAGGGTACCGTAGGCAAATCAAATCTATGGCAATATTATCCAATATTAAAACATGTTTTGAACAAATAGCCATTCTGAATTTGTATAGGTCTGCATGTGAACATGGTGGATATGTCATCAATTTGTATTTAGGTGCGCAGCAGATCACCTTGGGCAGGCAGCCAGTCGGCCACCACTGGGCCCATTGGGACCCAACTTGTGTCCGGCCTGCCGCCGGCGTCTCCAGCAGCAGGGCTTGCTGCACCCGACCCTTAAGGCCCCACGGCCATGATATAGCTCAACTGTACCTCTTTTTTGGAGGTAAAGGAACACTGGCATAATGCAGCCAGCTGTCCTTCCCCTCTTCACCCAGGACAGCTGGCAGCATCATGCCGGTGTCTGAGCAGCAGTGTACAGGTGGCAGTACCGCAGTAGTATGAACCAGGCTGTTAAGTGTTAACCCGTCAAGCAGACAGGACTGTTTATTCTAACACAATTCAGCTACACTTCATGCATGTACCGGCCTGTGGCTGTGGGGGCCTGCTGCCGCACTATCTGCTGCTCACGCCAAAGGCAATAAGCCTCCTCAAATATAAAGCATCCGCACGGGCTTATTGTGGCCGCCCGGCACCCTGACCAAGCATGTCTGGAGCGCGCTAAATACCAATGGAAGGCCACCCAGGCTTAAGGGACAGTTTATCCCTTTGCAGCTGCATTTGGATGTGCCGCTCCTGGAGTACTGCAGTATTTATTTGTGCGTGGCCTGTCTGCAGTACAGCTACCTGCCAGCTTCCGGCGTGAGGCCTCTTGCATGGTCTGACTTTTTGTTTGGGCCGTTGCGTGTAGACCGGTCGGAGTTTTGCTCCAATCAGGTCTGGCAGGCAGCCCGGCAGGAGGTGGACTCATGGCCAGAAATGACTACTTCCAAGATAGTAGTCATTTCTGAGAGGGCCTCAACGCTCATGTTAAATGAGGGATGGGTTCAAATGGAATCAAGGAGAGAAAGATAGAAATTACGCCCCGCAGGGACGTGTGAGGGTTAAGGAAACGTGCGGCACAGGCCGGAAAGGATCAAAATCGCGCTTGCTCTCAAAGTATGTCTACACGATACCAGTAGCTGAAGAGGTGATGCCTATCGGGGGAAATGCATGCTGTCCACCTCCCCTGTCGTGTGCTTTGTTACGCCCCCGAGGCCGCCACTGATCCGATCACGCCCAGCGTTCTTTTTTTCAGCTACAAGTTCAACTTCTGAAGGCCGCCAAAGGCCCAATCAGGACCAAACTTGGACCGGCCCACACCCAGTGGCCAAAACAGCATGGCTGGCCACGAATAAGGTCTCCGGCCTGCGGCCGGATTGTAGATGAAATGTAGCTGAGACACACAAAAATGATCACTGACCACACCTCACTCCCATAAATAGTGATGCTCCCCGAGGCGTACCGATACTTTAAGACAGCCACCTTATGACATGGTTTCACATCCCAATGCTCAGGCTCCGGTAAACCCGCCCCCCACTGAGACCACGGTGCTTGAAAACGGCGTGAGGATCATCAGCGAGGCGTCTGCGGTACGGGGTGCATGAGGTCTAGGATATAGGGTGCATGGGATCCGATACTCCGATGTTCAGGTTGCATGGAGTCCGTGGTACTGGGTGCATGGGGTCCGTGGTACAGGATGCATGGGGTCCGATGTTCAGGTTGCATGGGGTCCGATGTTCAGGTTGCATGGGGTCTGTGGTACTGGGTGCATGGGGTCCGTGGTTCAGGGTGCATGGGGTCCGTGGTTCAGGGAGCATGGGGTCTGTGGTTCAGGGTGCATGTGGTCCGAGGTACAGGGAGCATATAGTTTGTGGTACAGGGTGCATGGGGCCTGCAGCTGGGGGTCATGGGGTCTGCGGTAGGGGGTGCATGGGGTCCGTGGTAATAGATGCATGAGGTCTGCAGGACGGGGGCATAAACCTAAACCCTTAAGCCTAAACCATACATGCTCCCTAAACCCTCATCCGACACTCACCTACTCAGGGCCCGACAGCGAGCATGGGTATTTACGTTGATTCGGGGAGCATCTACGAGAGCCCTGAGACCTCAGGTGCGACCTAGCTATTTACACAGGTTGACGGTTTAGGGAGCATGTATGATAGCCCTTACGTGAGTGCCCATGCACATGAGCGTTGAGACCTCAGGTGTGGCCTAGCTATGTAAGGTTGACGGTTTGGGGAGCATGTATGATAGCCCTTACGTGAGTGCCCATGCACATGAGTGTTGAGACCTCAGGTGTGGCCTACCTATGTAAGGTTGACGGTTTAGGGAGCTTGTATGATAGCCACACGAGAACTGAGAGCTCAGGTGCGACCTGGCTATCTAAGGTTTATGGTTTACAGGGAGTAGGTTTGAGCAGGCGGGAGGGTATGAGAGACCTTACGCGAAGGCCAGGGCACACAGCCCTGAGGGTTTAGGAGCAGTTCAGGGTTTAGGGGGCATTTAAAAGAGCCCTGTTGTACCGCTGGTGATGGTCTCTGTTGATGTTGCTTCAGTTATGAAGCTTCTGCTGTTGTTGTCTTGGACGTTGTTCCGCTGTTGTTTCTGTTGTTGTGGTGGATGTTGTACCGCTGTTGTTGCTGTTGTTGTCGTGTATGTTGGAGCGCTGTTGTCGCTGCTATTGTGGTGGATGATGAACTGCTGTTGTTGCTTTTGTTGCTGTTGTTGTGGTAAGTGTTGAACCGCTGTTGTTGCTGTTGTTGTGGTGGATGTTGCACCGCTGTTGTTGCTGTTGTTGTCGTGTATGTTGGAGCGCTGTTGTCGCTGCTATTGTGGTGGATGATGAACCGCTGTTGTTGCTGTTGTTGTGGTAAGTGTTGAACCGCTGTTGTTGCTCTTGCTGTTTGTTCTGTCGTGGATGTTAAATCGCTTTTTTTGTTCTTTGTCAAATCACGGCTGTGAACCTAAGTGTGTCGATTCCGGGCCTGCCCCCTTGCTGTACATCATTGTGCATCGTGGGCCTGCCTCCTCACTGTACATCAGTGTGCATCCTGGGCCTGCCTCCTCACTGTACAACGTTTTTTGTTTGCCACCAAGATCACCATCCAGCGGTAGCCGGACGGTCTCAAGTGGAACCCAATTTGGGATCTTAACATGACCAGCATGCTGTCAATGGCCTAGGAATCAGGGCTTGTTGCACCGTGCGCCTGTAGCTGAGCTGTAGCTGAAGTGCGCTACAATTTAAGCTGTGCGCTGGTGTTGCTAGTGTTCCCCTGGGCATGTCTTTTGCCATACGACCGGGGCATGTGGCCGAGCTATAGCTGAAGTGCAAAAATATACAACAAAGTCTGTGTGCTGGCGTTGCTTGTTTTTCTTGGGCATACCCATGGTCGTTTGGCCGAGGCATGTAGCTGAGATTTAGCTGAATTGCACCAAAAACCATCAAATGTCGCTGCTGCGAGTGTTGGTCGCTCTAGTTCTCATGGGCTGGCAGCTGAGCGTTCGCGTGAACCCTGCGCATGTAGCTTATCTGTAGCTGAAGTGTGCGAGGTGAAACGCTGCTGCGTGTTGGTGTTGCTTTGCGTGCCTCTGGGCCCTGACGAGTTGTAGCTGAAGTGCGCTGGAACTGTCTGGTATCACCATGCTGTGTCCTGGTGGTGCTTGCCTTCCATGGGCAGGCAACTCCCTAAACCCTGGGCAAAAAATACCCTGGACAGGAAAACCCTTAACCCTAAACCCTTGCCTGCCCATTGTGCCCACCCGCCACTGCTCCGTTGTACGGCAAGGCTTGACATGGTTGAGTGGCGTTTGGTGTGTCCTCGACTGAGACCCTGACGCATGTAGCTGATCTGAAGCTGAAGTGCATGTGTAGCTGATATGTAGCTGAAGTGCGCTAGGTGTAACACTGCTGCGCGTTGCTGATTTCGCGCCTCTGGGGCATGTAGCCGAGTCGTAGCTGAAATCTTTGTCTTCGACTGAGACCATGACGCGCCCGTCGATTAAGGTGCAGGCAGGTCAGCGCTGCTTGAGTGCCTGTCCATCATGCTCACCAGCCACTGCTCCGCAGCATAGCAAGGCCCGACATGGCTGAGCGGTGCATGATGCGTCCTCGACTGAGCCCCTGATGCGTCCGTTGTTTAAGGTGCAGGCAGGTCAGCGCTGCTGGAGTGCCTGCCCATCATGCCCACCAGCCACTGCTCTACAGCATGGCAAGGCCCGACATGGTTGAGCAGCTTTTGAGTTGAGGGGTTTAGGTCGTCTTCGGCTTTTAGACCCTGATGTGTTTGTTGTTTAATGCGCAGGCAGTTGGGTGCTGCTGGAGTCCCTGCCCCTCCCATGCCCAACAGCCACTATGCTCGGCTGTAGACCCTGACGCGCTTGTTGTTTAACGTGCAGGCGGTTCGGCACTGCTGGAGACCCTGCCCCTCCCATGCCCACCAGCCACTATGCTCGGCTGTAGACCCTGACGCGCTTGTTGTTTAACGTGCAGACGGTTTGGCACTGCTGGAGACCCTGCCCCTCCCATGTCCACCAGCCACTGAGCTGGACTTATACCCTGACGCATTTGTTGTTTATCGCGCAGGCAGCTCGGCACTGCTGGAGTGCCTTGCCTTTAAGGCGACAAGCCACCGGTCCTCCCAGCGCATCAACAGTGAGGTGATCATGGGGACACACTCTCTGCCATTACAGGGGTGTTGGGCCCGTGACCATCTTGGGCAAAGGGTGAAGGTTGGAAAGCCACCGATGCTCCCAGCGCATCAACAGTGAGGCGAGCAGGGGCGCACACTCTCTTCCATTTACTGTCGGCCTTTTGGGGATGTGGGGTGGCCCGCCAAAGATGAGGTCAATCTGGAAAAGCAGTCCCTGTATGCTGCGCTGCTTCTGATGTTAGGACAGGGTAGGGATTGATTTTTGGCCGGACGCGCCGGGTATCAAAACCACCTCCCTTCTTAAATGCCCCACCTCGCACATGGCACCCTTTGTCCCTCAACTTCTCCCCTCTTGTCCTTAATCACTGACCCCCTTGTCTCTTAACCCTGACCTATTGTCCCTTAACCCTGACCCATTGCTCCCTCTCAGGTGGATAAGATTGGGTCCCATGTCATGGCCAGCGCTTCGAGAGAGCAGGTGGGCTGGCTGGGCAATGGGTTAGGGTTTAGGGATAAGGGGGGCAGGGATGGACAGCTACAGGGTTTACGGACACAGGGATCAGGGTGGATGGACGCAAGGTTTGGGGAAATGGGCAGCATTTGCATCATGGTTTAGGTTCAGGCTGGCAGGATCAGGGGATGGGGTGGGGGATGCAGGTAGCGGCTGTTTGCAAAGCGCACTAGAACACCTTCGGCAGGCTGCTGGGCAGCATTTGTTTCATGCGTTACGGGTAGGCTGGCAGGATCAGGGGGTGGGGGGTGGGTATGCAGGCAGTTTCTGTTTGCAGAGCGCCCCAGACCACCTTCGGCAGGCCGCTGGGCAGCATGACTTATTATTGGTGTCTTCGTGACCCGACCTGGCCAAACCTGAGAGCAAACCCTGGCCTATAGCCGGAGGGGCAAGGTACAGGGCGAATGGCACCAAGCCCTTCTGGCTGTAGGCCGGGTTGTAGCTGAAGTGCACCTGAAGCACCCTGCTGGTTGTTGACCGGGTCTGGAGCTGAAGTGTAGCTTAGGCACCTTGCTGGTTGATAGCCGGGTCTGTAGCTGACATTTAGCTGAAGCACCCTGCTGGTTGTTGGCCGGGTCTGTAGCTGAAGTGTAGATGAAGCACCCTGCTGGCTGTAAGCCGGGTTGTAGCGTAAGTGTAGCTGAAGCACCCTGCTGGTTGTAGGCCGGGTTGTAACTGAAGTGTAGCTGAAGCACCCTGCTGGGTGTAGGCTGGGTTCACCTGAAGTGTAGCTGAAACACCCTGCTGGCTGCAGGCTGGGTTGTAGCTGAAGTACAGCTGAAGCACCCTGCTGGCTGCAGAGCGGGTTGTAGCTGAATTGTAGCTGAAGCACCCTGCTGGTTGTAGGCCGGGTTGTAACTGAAGTGTAGCTGAAGCACCCTGCTGGGTGTAGGCTGGGTTTACCTGAAGTGTAGCTGAAACACCCTGCTGGCTGCAGGCTGGGTTGTAGCTTAAGTACAGCTGAAGCACCCTGCTGGCTGCAGAGCGGGTTGTAGCTGAATTGTAGCTGATGCACCCTGCTGGTTGCAGGCCGGGTTGTAGCTGAAGTGTAGCTAAAGCACCCTGCTGGCTGCAGGTTGCGTTGTAGCTAAATTTAAGACCCCAGCTTCCCACCTCTCCACTTCCCCACCTCTCCGCACCCCCCACCCCTGCCATGCCCTCACCGAGCAGATGTCCTACACCATTGATTGTCTCAAGACCCACCTGCCATCTGCGCTGGAGCTGCTGTGTGACAGCGTGCTCAACCCGCTGCTCCTGCAAGAGGAGGTGCGTAGGGGGAGACGAGGGGCGCGTTGAACTTAATTGCATGGGGCTCATTTAATTTATTGACATGGGGCTCATTTAATTTATTGACTTGGGGCTCATTTAATGTACTGGAGTGACATGGGGCTCATTTAATTTTAATGGCGAAAGGCTTGTTTAATTTAGGGGCATGGGGCTCATTTAATTTAATGGTATGGGGCTCGCTTAATTTAATGGCAGGGGGCTCATTTAATTGAATGACATGGGACGTGTAGCTGACATGTAGCTTCAGGTCGCAAAAAAATGCACTGCTGCTTACGACTGGTACTGAACCATGGCCTCACCTCCTTCTAGGCATTAAGTTGAGCGCAGTCGCAAGGTTTTGAAAAAAGCTTGAAAACCTGCAAACACACACACACACATGCATCCTGAGAAACTTAGAGAACGTGTGCATGGAAGACGTGAAATTGTTGAGGGGGAAGCATTTTAGCTGGATTGCTGCAAAAGAATCTAACGCCCAAATCACCAAAGGAATCACTCTACTGTAGCCCCGAAATATTCCACCGCTTGCTGAACTCCCGCAGCCTACGCCCCCTTTTGTGGAGGAGCAGAAGCGCGGCTGGCTGTCCCCACCACCAGACTGTCCCCACCACCAGACCCACTATTTTCCTGTCACAATCGGCAGTTTAGTGGCTGGGCCTAGGAGAATTTGAATCGCGTTTCAAATACTGGTCGATTCGTCGATCGTGCTTGCCACGATTTAGCCTCAACATATGGGCTTTCGTTTGCACAAGTATTCTGTCGCAACGGTGCGTCGACGAAATAATCGTGGCTGTTTCCGACGTCGGACATCCCCAGTTTGAAACGTAGGAAATGTCCGAGGTCGCAAACGATCACACCATTCTGTCGCATTGACAGCATCTCGTTCTATTTCTCTTGCAATGGAAAGCCTGGACATTGAGGCGAAATCTAGGCTAATCATTTTGTGAACATGCTGAGAGTGCAAGATGTTCGACAGTGCCCAAGGTGCCCGTCTTTTGAAGCTATTCGCGCCAGCTTACCAGCTCAGCTCGACATTATATCTTGTATCAGGAGTTCTGGACAGACAACACCTTTTTCTAGCACGAACCCTTCGTATTCTTGTATTGAGGATTGGATTGTAATATCTTGCATGGAGCCGAGCTTCCCTGCCAGGGTGCACCACCCAAAAAACAGGGGTCTGGTGGTGGGGACGGCCGGCTGCTGTTGCTGCTGGGCGGCAAAGATATTCACGGCCTGGATTTGAATTTAAATGTTAATATCACACCGTTGACACTTTTTGCGTTGATGAGCTGAAGGCGCGGCTGCTGCCGTGCTGCAAGGGCGTACCCCTCTGGTGCACCTTGCGTATTAGCTGTGGACAACAAACTCATTCTGACCCCCCGCCAGGTGGATGAGCAGAAGGCGCGGCTGCTGATGCTGATGGGCAGCCCAGAAGTACACGGCTTGAATTCGAATTACAATTTCATATCACTGACACCCTCCAGGTGGATGAGCAAAAGGAGCGGCTGCTGATGCTGCTGGGCAGCCCAGATGTACACGGCTTGAATTTGAATTTGAATTGCACCCCACAGACACCCTCCAGGTGGATGAGCAGAAGGTACGGCTGCTGATGCTGCTGGGCAGCCTACATGTACACAAATTTGAATTTGAAATGCACCCCACTGTCATCCTCCAGGTGGATGAGCAGAAAGCGTCTGCTGGTGCTGCTGGGCAACCCAGATGTACACGCATTTAAATTTGAATTTGAACTTGAATTGCACCCCATTGGCGCACACCAGGTGGATGAGCAGAAGGCGCGGCTGCTGATGCTGCTGGGCAGCAAAGACGTGCAGCTGACACTGCTGAATGAGATGCTGGTTCGCCAGGCTTACAAGGTGCGGACTGTTGCCCATGCAGGTTGCTTCAGCTACAATTCAGCTACGAGGTGCGCAGGTTCACACAGCACCCCGCAGCCTCACGGAATGTGCTTCAGGGATAGAGCGCGGGAGTCGTCGATGTAGTCTACCTATTTGTTTGTATTGAAGTTATGCTACGGTTCACCTTTTTCAGCTACGGTTCACTCTCTTCAGCTACATCCCTGCAATCGGGTTGGCCTTGTGCAGCAAGCCCGTCTGCTGAGTCACCTGCTGGGTCACCTGCTGAGTCACCAGCCGGTCAAGGAACAGTCCTTAGTCCCCATCAGCCAGGTGGTGGCTGCCCAGTAGCGGCCTGCCAAAGTTGGCCTGGCGTACACAAAACCCTTAACCTTAAATAGCAGGGCCGTGCAGCCTCTCGGCTTTGGGGGGTTGAGATAAAGAGCTTGGGAGTGAGTATAGGCAAGTCTTCCCCACTCATCCATTACCACTCCTATGGGGTTCAGTGTCGTTCTCGAATGCGGGCAGCGGAGCCGATGATAAAACTGTTTGGCAGGCCTTGTTGCAGGCAGTTGCACCTGCCACACCAACCCACTGGGAAACATGCACAAACAATATCCAGGGGCCCCCATTCAATGTGTTGTGGTTCCAGACTCCAAACCCATGCATGCGTGCCCTCGTCCCTTTGCAGAGTGCCCCATGCTCCCGTTCTCTCATGCATCCATGCACGCGCCCGCGCATGCGGGGCCCCCGCCCCTTTCCAGCACGCTCCATGCACCCATGCATCCATGCACGCCCCCATGCATGCGTTTTCCCCACCCCTTTGATGGGCGCTATATGCAGGCATGCCCCCATGCATCCTTGTACGCCCCCATGCATGCGTGCCCCCCGCCCATTTGCAGGGCGCTCCATGCACCCATGCATCCATGCACGCCCCCATGCATGCGTGTTTTCCACCCCTTTGCAAGGTGCTCCATGCACTCAGGCATTCGTGCACGCCCCCATGTATGCGTGCCCCCCGCCCCTTTGCAGGGCGCTCCATGCAGACATGCTCCAATGCATTAGTGCACACCCCTATGCATGCGTGTCCCCCCCCCCTTTGCAGGGCGCTCCATGCATCCATACTCCCATGCATCCATGCTCCCATGCATCCATGCACGCCCCCATGGATGCGTGCGCCCTGCCCCTTTGCAGGGTGATCCATGCATCCATGCATCCATGTACATCCCCCTGCATTTGTCCCGCCCCTTTGCAGGGCGCTCCATGCATCCATGCTCCCATGCATCCATGCACGTCCCCATGCATGCGTGCCCCCCGCCCATTTGCAGGGCGCTACGTGCTCCCATGCATTCGTGCACGCCCCCATGCATTGGCGCTTGTGCAGGGCGCCCTGGGAAAGCCCCTCATTCCCGACGCTCAGCAGCTGGCGCAGCTGTCCACAGCCGACCTGCGCTCCTTCCTGACCTCCGCCTACACGGGGCCTCGCATGGTCTTTGCCGCGTCGGGCGTGGAGCATGGCCGCCTGGTGGATCTGGTCAAGCCCATGCTGGATCAGGTGACAGCTGAATTCAAATTTGAATTTGGGTTGCGCTGTCTGTTTTCTTGTGGATCCAGCTTGGTAGATGTACTTTGTGGTAAAGGCTGCAGAAGGCCGGTGGTCAAGATGGGTGTGCGGCAGGGGTGAGGGGTGAGTAACTACTTGTAGGCAGGGGCTGGTAAGGCGCTGCTTGGGGGCAGGGGAGGGTGGGGGGCCTCTGGGGGGCAGTTGGAGGGCAGCTGGAGGGCAGTTGGTGGAAAGCAGGGTCTGGAAGCTACACAGCCATGCCATGATGGGGGTTGAACTACGCCATTGCAATCAATACCCCCCCCCCCCCACACACACACACACACGCCTTGTGATTGTGTGACCCCCCCCCCCCCCCCCCCCTCAGTCTGTGCCCCAATCCTCTGCCCCATTGTCCCAATCCCCATCACCCTCGTCCCTCACCCCATACCGCACCCCCATGTGCCTTGTGGCCCCTCCACAGCAATCTCTCCCCTGAACCCCCTCATCCCCTCATCCCCCTCAACACATTGTGGCCCCTCCCCTGCTGCCATCCCCCTCCACCCCCTCGTCCCCCTCCCCACATGGTCCCCCCAGGTGCCTTGTGGCCCCTCCCCAGCTGCCATGTCCCACAACCCCCTTGTCCCCCTCCCCACATGGTCCCCCCAGGTGCCTTGTGGCCCCTCCCCAGCTGCCATCCCCCTCCACCCCCTCGTCCCCCTCCCCACATGGTCCCCCCAGGTGCCTTGTGGCCCCTCCCCAGCTGCCATGCCCCACAACCTCCTCATCCCCCTCCCCACATGGTCCCCCCAGGTGCCTTGTGGCCCCTCCCCAGCTGCCATCCCCCTCCCCCCCCCTCGCCCCCCTCCCCACATGGTCCCCCCAGGTGCCTTGTGGCCCCTCCCCAGCTGTCATGCCCCTCCCCCCACTCGTCCCCCTCCCCACATGGTCCCCCAGGTGCCTTGTGGCCCCTCCCCAGCTGCCATCCCCCACAACCCCCTCATCCCCCTCCCCACATGGTCCCCCCAGGCACCTTGTGGCCCCTCCCCAGCTGCCATCCCCCTCCACCCCCTCGTCCCCCTCCCCACATGGTCCCCCCAGGTGCCTTGTGGCCCCTCCCCAGCTGCCATCCCCCTCCCCCCCCTCGTCCCCCTCCCCACATGGTCTCCCCAGGTGCCTTGTGGCCCCTCCCCAGCTGCCATCCCCCTCCACCCCCTCGTCCCCCTCCCCACATGGTCCCCCCAGGTGCCTTGTGGCCCCTCCCCTGCTGCCATCCCCCTCCCCCCCCTCGTCCCCCTCCCCACATGGTCTCCCCAGGTGCCTTGTGGCCCCTCCCCAGCTGCCATCCCCTCCACCCCCTCGTCCCCCTCCCCACATGGTTCCCCCAGGTGCCTTCTGGCCCCTCCCCAGCTGCCATGCCCCCCAACCCCCTCGTCCCCCTCCCCACATGGTTCCCCCAGGTGCCTTGTGGCCCCTCCCCAGCAGCCATGGAGCCTGTGTCCCTGTATGAGGGTGCCAACGTGTACCTGCCCGGTTCACACCCGGAGCCAAGCCTCCTGCTGGCCTTCGAGTACAAGGGGGGGTGGCGGGACGTACAGGTGAGGCGTACAGAGCAAGCAATCTGTGACCAAGGCTGCACTTGTTCTGCAGCCAATCTGTGACCAAGGCTGCACTTGTTCTGCAGCCAATCTGTGGCCAAGGCTGCACTTGTTCTGCAGCCAATCTGTGACCAAGGCTGCACTTGTTCTGCAGCCAATCTGTGGCCAAGGCTGCACTTGTTCTGCAGCCAATCTGTGACCAAGGCTGCACTTGTTCTGCAGCCAATCTGTGGCCAAGGCTGCACTTGTTCTGCAGCCAATCTGTGGCCAAGGCTGCACTTGTTCTGCAGCCAATCTGTGGCCAAGGCTGCACTTGTTCTGCAGCCAATCTGTGACCAAGGCTGCACTTGTTCTGCAGCCAATCTGTGGCCAAGGCTGCACTTGTTCTGCTGCCAATCTGTGGCCAAGGCTGCACTTGTTCTGCAGCCAATCTGTGGCCAAGGCTGCACTTGTTCTGCTGCCAATCTGTTGCCAGCGCTGCACTTGTGCCGCAGCCAATCTGTGGCCAAGGCTGCACTTGTTCTGCAGCCAATCTGTGGCCAAGGCTGCACTTGTTCTGCAGCCAATCTGTGACCAAGGCTGCACTTGTTCTGCAGCCAATCTGTGGCCAAGGCTGCACTTGTTCTGCTGCCAATCTGTGGCCAAGGCTGCACTTGTTCTGCAGCCAATCTGTGGCCAAGGCTGCACTTGTTCTGCAGCCAATCTGTTGCCAACGCTGCACTTGTGCCGCAGCCAATCTGTGGCCAAGGCTGCACTTGTTCTGCAGCCAATCTGAGACCAAGGCTGCACTTGTTCTGCATCCAATCTGTGTATGAAGCTGCACTTTCAACAGCACCATTTCTGCTTCATCAGGGAGGCTGGCCAGGCCTGAAGGATCTGCGACCCGAGCTGAGTTTTTCACCCTGAACCCTAAAGCCTGAGGGGGGGCATGAGTGGACAGGCATGATTAGACAGGCATGATTGGAAAGGCATGAGGCTTTTGTTATACTATTGCTGCCTTCAGGGTGCTGTTGCCATGACCGTGCTGACCTACCTCATGGGAGGGGGCAGCTCCTTTTCATCAGGTGAGGGCCTTGAGAGGGGAGCGGGGGGGAAGGCTTCAGTGGAGGAGGAACCTTGAGGGTGGAGGGGAGCTCCTTGGGGCTGGTAGCCTCCATGAATGGGTTGAATAAACCCTTAACCCTAAACCCTAAACCCAGGGTTGGCTTGGGAGGTAGGGGGGAGAGGGGAGATCCCTCACCTATAAGAGCCTGAATTGGAGGGAGGGACCTTGAAAGGAGGCAGCTCCTCGTCAGGTGAAAGCCCTCGTGCAAGAGTAGGGGAGGGGCCTTGGCAGGGGCTTTGATGAGGGGAGGGGGGTCGTGGGGGGCTCGACAGGGGCTTTGAGGAGGGGAGGGGGGGTCGTGGGGGGCTCGACAGGGGCTTTGAGGAAGGGAGGGGGGGTTGTGGGGGGCTCTATGGGGATGGTGGGGGCTATTCCTCCCCTTCCGGTGAGAGCCTACGAGGTAGGAGGTAGTTCCTCACCCTCTGGAGAGAGAGGGAGGGGGGGGGTCCCCTCAGGAAGGGCCTGTGTGAACTTCACTTGCATAAGAAGTCGATGGCAGCTGTTTGCCAAGCATAGGATGCCGAGGCGGTGGAGCCCCCTTAGGGAGCTATCCTGCAAGCTGTGAAAAGTCAGATGGTGGTGATGGTTTAGGGTGATGGTCTAGGGTGGTGGTTTAGGCCCTGTGCCTTCTGATGGGGACTGAGAGGTGATGAACCTAGCAACCAGACTTGCTGCCTCAGGCCCCCTTGGCTGTAAGCCACAACTTACCCTGATGGTAGTTTGGACGGTATTTGGATGTCCCTAAATAAAACACACCCGAGTTCCTCATGTGAGCAATGATATAAACAGTTCCAAGTGTTTTTCCATGGCGGCAGCTTCCTCTTTCAACCCTCTCTCCTCTTGAAGTATGTATTGCATGCGGAAAAGAGAAGTGCTGACACCTCCTCCCGCCCGTCATGCCGCCAAGGCCCCTCCCCTCCTCGTGCTGTCACCGCCCGTCATGCTGCCTCAGGTGGCCCGGGCAAGGGGATGCACTCGAGGCTGTACACGCGCGTTCTGGCGCAGTACGCCTGGGCACACAGGTGAATCCGAAAAAAGGGCAAGGCTGGCCTGGGCATGCACTGACACGGTGCGGATTGCGATGCCCGTCGTGGCCGGAGCGACGTTTTTGTTGCCAGTCGGGGGCGTTTTTTCATTCGAACTTCGTTTGTGTGAAGTCTTCACTTGCGAGGTGGGAGATCTTTCGGTGGGTGTTGGGAATGGTGTATAACTTGATGCAGGGCATGTATATATGCCTGGTTCAGTACACGTTTAACCTCGAACATAACGGTGTATAGCCTCATACAATACACGCACAACCTCATACAGTACGGTGTACAATCTTATGCAGTACACGTGTCAGAGGTAGGATGGTATGCATTCGAATCTCAACGCGTTCACCCTGCTTGTGCGACTCCACTAAAGATCTTGCGTCCCACTAGATCTTGCTCTCCATTAGATCTTACATCTCACTAAATCTTGCTTTCCATTAGATCTTGCGTCCCACTAGATGTTGCTCTCCATTGGATCTTGCGTCCCACTAGATCTTGCTCTCCATTAGATCTTGCAATCGCTGACCTTGCCTTTGCCGCCCACGCAGAATCGTCTGCATTTGAATCTAATGGCGTTCACACCTGCCTGTGCAACCCCCTGCCATCGCTGACCCTGCCTTTGTCACCTACGCAGCTGCACCTCCTTCAACAGCGCCTACTGTAGATCTTGCATCACACTAGAGCTTGCTCTTCAATAAAGATCTTACATCCCATCAGATCTTGCCATCGCTGACCCTGCCTTTGCCTGGTTCCCCGCAGCTGCACCTCCTTTAACGGTACCTACAACGAGAGTGGCCTGGTTGGAATACAGGTGACACCAGGGGGGTGACACAATGAGCGATGGGTCCTTGGATATTATTGTTTCTGGAAGTGCTGTAGATTATGATGGCCCTCCCACAACCCTAGGAATATGAAATTGTTGAAAACGGGTACTAACATGAAATTGTTGAAAACAGGGTGTTGTCATTGCTTTTTGTGGAAGTCCTGACCCCCTCCTGACCAGTGCTGTGCGATTGCGCCGTAATTTAGAAATTGTGCCTGTAATTACGGTCCCTTACCGGTAAATGTAGCTGAATTTGCCTTGAAATTAAGGTGAGTGAAACTCAGCTTCGTAATTCAGCCACCATAAGGACCGTTATCGGCACAACATTGCTCCTGACTCATCCGTGGAGGCCTTTGGTTTAATCCCTGCTATGCGACTTAACCTAGCACCAAGCCCCTATCGACCTCTTGTATGGCATCTCTTGCTACCCAGGCGAGCTGTGAGCCGGCCCAAGTCGCCTCGATGCTCGATGTCATGTGTAGCGAGATGGAAGCGGTGTCCAGGTGCGTTCATGGAAGGCTAAGACTGCATGGCATGCAACATGAGTACAGGGTTCATGTCATGCGAATGCGCAGGCTGCATGGCATGCAGACATGCAGTATGTGCGCAGGGTGCATGGTAGGCCAAGGCTGTATGGCGTGCAAGTGCGCAGGGGTGCATGGCAGGCCAAGGCTAGATGGCGTGCAATTGCGCTGGGTGCATGGTAGGCCAAGGCTGCATGGCATGCAAGTGCGCTGGGTGCATGGCAGGCCAAGGCTGCATGGCATGCAAGTGCGCTGGGTGCATGGCAGGCCAAGGCTGCATGCCATGCAAGTGCGCTGGGTGCATGGCAGGCCAAGGCTGCATGCCATGCAAGTGCGCTGGGTGCATGGCAGGCCAAGGCTGCATGCCATGCAAGTGCGCTGGGTGCATGGCAGGCCAAGGCTGGATGGCGTGCAATTGCGCTGGGTGCATGGTAGGCCAAGGCTGCATGGCATGCAAGTGCGCTGGGTGCATGGCAGGCCAAGGCTGCATGGCATGCAAGTGCGCTGGGTGCATGGCAGGCCAAGGCTGCATGCCATGCAAGTGCGCTGGGTGCATGGCAGGCTAAGGCTGCATGGCGTGCAATTGCGCTGGGTGCATGGCAGGCCAAGGCTGCAGGGTGGAATAGTGCTTGAGGTGAGGGCACAGCGGGTGATAAAGGAAATGGCAGGACAGTGCTTAAGAACAGCTCTGTTGCGGTTTGAAACGAGGAAGGCATGGTTACTCGTATAGGTCATATTACTGCTTTACTCGCCGCTGCGTGGGAATCTGATGTGTGATTGGTTAAGTTCCTCCGCTGATGAAGATGAAAGCTCTGTTGCAAAGCAAATGATCCGCTTGACTTGGTAACGCAGAAAAAGGAAGAGAAAGGCGTGGCACAGACGCTTCACCCGAACACTGAAGTGTTAGCTCTGTTAGGAGTGCTCTCTGCCCCTTGTTGGGGATCGTGGGGCATGTTGAGCTGGAGCAAGCCAAGCAGGCTGTGATGTTGTTATATAGTTGTATCTATGCATCTGTGATTCAGATGATTGATCTCACACTGTCACACACTCAGGGGCGTGGGGCATGTTGAGCTGGAGAGGGCAAAGAAGGCTGCCATCTCCGTGATCAGCAATGCGCTGGAGTCCAAGGCCACCTCGTCTGAGGACATTGGTCGGCAGTTCCTGACCTATGGTCACAGGCAAGGGAACCGGGTTAAAGAGGGGCGTTGTGCACTGTAGTTCCTGACCTATGGTCACAGGCAAGGGAACCGGGTTAAAGAGGGGCGGTGTGCACTGTAGTTCCTGACCTATGGTCACAGGCAAGGGAACCGGGTGAAAGAGGGGCGGTGTGCACTGTAGTTCCTGACCTATGGTCACAGGCAAGGGAACCGGGTTAAAGAGGGGCGTTGTGCACTGTAGTTCCTGACCTATGGTCACAGGCAAGGGAACCGGGTTAAAGAGGGGCGTTGTGCACTGTAGTTCCTGACCTATGGTCACAGGCAAGGGAACCGGTTAAAAGAGGGGCGGTGTGCACTGTAGTTCCTGACCTATGGTCACAGGCAAGGGAACCGGGTTAAAGAGGGGCGGTGTGCACCGTAGTTCCTGACCTATGGTCACAGGCAAGGGAACCGGGTTAAAGAGGGGCGGTGTGCACTGTAGTTCCTGACCTATGGTCACAGGCAAGGGAACCGGGTTAAAGAGGGGCGTTGTGCACTGTAGTTCCTGACCTATGGTCACAGGCAAGGGAACCGGGTTAAAGAGGGGCGTTGTGCACTGTAGTTCCTGACCTATGGTCACAGGCAAGGGAACCGGGTTAAAGAGGGGCGGTGTGCACTGTAGTTCCTGACCTATGGTCACAGGCAAGGGAACCGGGTTAAAGAGGGGCGGTGTGCACTGTAGTTCCTGACCTATGGTCACAGGCAAGGGAACCGGGTTAAAGAGGGGCGTTGTGCACTGTAGTTCCTGACCTATGGTCACAGGCAAGGGAACCGGGTTAAAGAGGGGCGTTGTGCACTGTAGTTCCTGACCTATGGTCACAGGCAAGGGAACCGGGTTAAAGAGGGGCGGTGTGCACTGTAGTTCCTGACCTATGGTCACAGGCAAGGGAACCGGGTTAAAGAGGGGCGTTGTGCACCGTAGTTCCTGACCTATGGTCACAGGCAAGGGAACCGGGTTAAAGAGGGGCGGTGTGCACTGTAGTTCCTGACCTATGGTCACAGGCAAGGGAACCGGGATAAAGAGGGGCGTTGTGCACTGTAGTTCCTGACCTATGGTCACAGGCAAGGGAACCGGGTTAAAGAGGGGCGGTGTGCACTGTAGTTCCTGACCTATGGTCACAGGCAAGGGAACCGGGTTAAAGAGGGGCGTTGTGCACTGTAGTTCCTGACCTATGGTCACAGGCAAGGGAACCGGGTTAAAGAGGGGCGGTTTGCACTGTAGTTCCTGACCTATGGTCACAAGCAAGGGAACCGGGTTAAAGAGGGGCGGTGTGCACTGTAGTTCCTGACCTATGGTCACAGGCAAGGGAACCGGGTTAAAGAGGGGCGGTTTGCACTGTAGTTCCTGACCTATGGTCACAGGCAAGGGAACCGGGTTAAAGAGGGGCGGTGTGCACTGTAGTTCCTGACCTATGGTCACAGGCAAGGGAACCGGGGGAAAGAGGGCGGTGTGCACTGTAGTTCCTGACCTATGGTCACAGGCAAGGGAACCGGGGGAAAGAGGGGCGGTGTGCACTGTAGTTCCTGACCTATGGTCACAAGCAAGGGAACCGGGTTAAAGAGGGGCGTTGTGCACTGTAGTTCCTGACCTATGGTCACAGGCAAGGGAACCGGGTTAAAGAGGGGCGTTGTGCACTGTAGTTCCTGACCTATGGTCACAGGCAAGGGAACCGGGATAAAGAGGGGCGGTGTGCACTGTAGTTCCTGACCTATGGTCACAGGCAAGGGAACCGGGTTAAAGAGGGGCGGTTTGCACTGTAGTTCCTGACCTATGGTCACAGGCAAGGGAACCGGGTTAAAGAGGGGCGGTGTGCACTGTAGTTCCTGACCTATGGTCACAGGCAAGGGAACCGGGTTAAAGAGGGGCGGTGTGCACTGTAGTTCCTGACCTATGGTCACAGGCAAGGGAACCGGGGGAAAGAGGGCGGTGTGCACTGTAGTTCCTGACCTATGGTCACAGGCAAGGGAACCGGGTTAAAGAGGGGCGGTGTGCACTGTAGTTCCTGACCTATGGTCACAGGCAAGGGAACCGGGTTAAAGAGGGGCGGTGTGCACTGTAGTTCCTGACCTATGGTCACAGGCAAGGGAACCGGGTTAAAGAGGGGCGGTGTGCACTGTAGTTCCTGACCTATGGTCACAGGCAAGGGAACCGGGGGAAAGAGGGGCGTTGTGCACTGTAGTTCCTGACCTATGGTCACAGGCAAGGGAACCGGGTTAAAGAGGGGCGGTGTGCACTGTAGTTCCTGACCTATGGTCACAGGCAAGGGAACCGGGTTAAAGAGGGGCGGTGTGCACTGTAGTTCCTGACCTATGGTCACAGGCAAGGGAACCGGGTTAAAGAGGGGCGGTGTGCACTGTAGTTCCTGACCTATGGTCACAGGCAAGGGAACCGGGTTAAAGAGGGGCGGTGTGCACTGTAGTTCCTGACCTATGGTCACAGGCAAGGGAACCGGGTTAAAGAGGGGCGGTGTGCACTGTAGTTCCTGACCTATGGTCACAGGCAAGGGAACCGGGTTAAAGAGGGGCGGTGTGCACTGTAGTTCCTGACCTATGGTCACAGGCAAGGGAACCGGGTTAAAGAGGGGCGGTGTGCACTGTAGTTCCTGACCTATGGTCACAGGCAAGGGAACCGGGTTAAAGAGGGGCGGTGTGCACTGTAGTTCCTGACCTATGGTCACAGGCAAGGGAACCGGGTTAAAGAGGGGCGTTGTGCACTGTAGTTCCTGACCTATGGTCACAGGCAAGGGAACCGGGTTAAAGAGGGGCGTTGTGCACTGTATTTCCTTACCTATGGTCACAAGCAAGGGAACCGGGTTAAAGAGGGGCGGTGTGCACTGTAGTTCCTGACCTATGGTCACAGGCAAGGGAACCGGGTTAAAGAGGGGCGTTGTGCACTGTAGTTCCTGACCTATGGTCACAGGCAAGGGAACCGGGTTAAAGAGGGGCGGTGTGCACTGTAGTTCCTGACCTATGGTCACAGGCAAGGGAACCGGGTTAAAGAGGGGCGGTGTGCACTGTAGTTCCTGACCTATGGTCACAGGCAAGGGAACCGGGTTAAAGAGGGGCGTTGTGCACTGTAGTTCCTGACCTATGGTCACAGGCAAGGGAACCGGGTTAAAGAGGGGCGTTGTGCACTGTAGTTCCTGACCTATGGTCACAGGCAAGGGAACCGGGGGAAAGAGGGGCGGTGTGCACTGTAGTTCCTGACCTATGGTCACAGGCAAGGGAACCGGGTTAAAGAGGGGCGGTGTGCACTGTAGTTCCTGACCTATGGTCACAGGCAAGGGAACCGGGTTAAAGAGGGGCGGTGTGCACTGTAGTTCCTGACCTATGGTCACAGGCAAGGGAACCGGGTTAAAGAGGGGCGTTGTGCACTGTAGTTCCTGACCTATGGTCACAGGCAAGGGAACCGGGTTAAAGAGGGGCGGTGTGCACTGTAGTTCCTGACCTATGGTCACAAGCAAGGGAACCGGGTTAAAGAGGGGCGGTGTGCACTGTAGTTCCTGACCTATGGTCACAGGCAAGGGAACCGGGTTAAAGAGGGGCGGTGTGCACTGTAGTTCCTGACCTATGGTCACAGGCAAGGGAACCGGGTTAAAGAGGGGCGGTGTGCACTGTAGTTCCTGACCTATGGTCACAAGCAAGGGAACCGGGTTAAAGAGGGGCGTTGTGCACTGTAGTTCCTGACCTATGGTCACAGGCAAGGGAACCGGGTTAAAGAGGGGCGGTGTGCACTATAGTTCCTGACCTATGGTCACAGGCAAGGGAACCGGGTTAAAGAGGGGCGGTGTGCACTGTAGTTCCTGACCTATGGTCACAGGCAAGGGAACCGGGGGAAAGAGGGGCGTTGTGCACTGTAGTTCCTGACCTATGGTCACAGGCAAGGGAACCGGGATAAAGAGGGGCGGTGTGCACTGTAGTTCCTGACCTATGGTCACAGGCAAGGGAACCGGGTTAAAGAGGGGCGGTGTGCACTGTAGTTTCTGACCTATGGTCACAGGCAAGGGAACCGGGTTAAAAGGGGCGGTGTGCACTGTAGTTCCTGACCTATGGTCACAGGCAAGGGAACCGGGTTAAAGAAGGGCGGTGTGCACTGTAGTTCCTGACCTATGGTCACAGGCAAGGGAACCGGGTTAAAGAGGGGCGGTGTGCACAGTAGTTCCTGACCTATGGTCACAGGCAAGGGAACCGGGTTAAAGAGGGGCGTTGTGCACTGTAGTTCCTGACCTATGATCACAGGCAAGGGAACCGGGTTAAAGAGGGGCGTTGTGCACTGTAGTTCCTGACCTATGGTCACAGGCAAGGGAACCGGGTTAAAGAGGGGCGGTGTGCACTGTAGTTCCTGACCTATGGTCACAGGCAAGGGAACCGGGGGAAAGAGGGCGGTGTGCACTGTAGTTCCTGACCTATGGTCACAGGCAAGGGAACCGGGGGAAAGAGGGGCGGTGTGCACTGTAGTTCTTGACCGCAGCTTGCGGGGTCTCCCGAGTCCCAAGCAGGGTTTGGGCATTTACTGTAGGTCATTGCCCAAACCCTGGATGAGCTTTACCCCCAAACCCTAGTATAGCTATTTCCCCAACCCTGGTATAGCTATTTCCCCAAAACCCTGGCACAGCTCCATCCCAAAACCACGGCATCCCACTGCAGGATCAGTGGCCGCGAGTATGTCGAGCGCATTTCATCGCTCACCAGTGGGGAGCTGTGTGCGTTTGTCGCTCGCCTGATGGACAGCCGGCCGAGCTTAGCCGTGTACGGTGATGGCGCAGAGGTGAGAGACGGCAGGAGGGCGGGGGGAATGCACGCGGCAGGAGGGGGGGCTTGAAACGTGCACGCGGTAGGAGGGGGGGTGAAACGTGCACGCGGCAGGAGGGCGGGGGACGTGCACGGAGATCAGGGTGAGGTGGCAGGAGGGAGAGGGACACGCCAGTCAGAGGCATCATTTGGAGCCAGCCATGCTACTTTGACCTAGGCTTAAGGCCGGTCCAGGTGGGGTCCCCATCAGGTCTGTTTTTTAGCCGAGGGGCGGCCCGCTGAAGCTGGCCTCGTAGCAATCAGAAGAAACCCTGGACTGTGTCGGGAGCCAGGGACGTTCTCAGGGTGTGATTGGGAAGGAGGAGATGCAGCTTGTACACCTTCGTTGTTTTTTCTGGCCGTGAGGTCACCAAAAGCAGGGGAGGGAGGTGTAACACAAGCAGGGGGGGGAGAGGGGGGGACGATGATGCCCCTCTCTGTTTGGGCTCTGTCACTCCAGACCCCCCAGCAGCATTGTTGTGATTTCCCTCATCCCTCACCTTGGACAGGTGGCCGATTATGATAAGTTACTGGCACGCTACGGATCTGGCAGTACAGGATCTACCCTCGATTACGGCAGCTCTGCCAGTCGAACAGGTGTACTACGAGAGGAGACGAGCTCGACAGGACGGCTTAGGCAGGCCCTTGGCTTCGGGTCACGGGGTGTGAATAAGTAGGAGGCTCTAGAGGCAGCTGCAGCAGAGGGTTAGGTGACCAGGGGAAATCTGGAGGAAATCGGAAGCATGGTTTACTGTATGTGGAAATTTGAATTCGAGTGCTCTGTGACGCGACAGACTGTGAGGGCCTTGAGAGGGTCTTTCGTGAGTGGCACTTTTTTGTAACTAAGTTCTTGAAATGGCTGCACCATGGTCCTAGTACCCTGCATGGTAGCTGGAATTGGCCTTGCTCGTTCCCTGCCAGCCCCATGCGGCTGAGCGTTCAGCAGGGCACAGCGGGCATGCTCCATCCTATAACATGTGCCCATGTGTAAGGCGAGCCGCCCACACCATCTGTCATTCCATGGGAGAGAAAAGGTGTGATGGAGGAAGGATCAAGGAGGAGGGCAGGCGTGAGGAAGATTAGGACATGCGTGGTTTTTATCCAATTTGTGATGTAGATCGAAACCACGTGGTTGGAGAACTGGAATTCCGGCAATAGCAAATCTGATGGCGCATTCAGTGCTTGTGCTGATGCGTCGGAGGGCAGGGGTCACCCTGCCTTGTACAGTTAGCTGCAAGGGGCTGGTGGTTGACAAGAGTGTTATGGGGGCTCTTGTCTCTTCCCTACCTCTTTCCTTTTTCTGGCATGACCAAGTTTGTATCTTTCAGGGCTGTGAAGTTTGTGAAGTTTTTACAGTCCAACAGAGCATCACACTTGATGCATGGGACATCCACTTCCTGGACAGGCGGAAATCCTGGATATCCCCCATCCAAAAAGGGAGAGATAATTCAGGTTTATCTGCCTCAAAGAAATGTCGAACGTTTCTGGTACACTCTTAACATTGATACTGGAGTTGAACCAAGTCGCAGGCGTCTTTTGAAGCGCCACGAACTGGGAAACCCGGTAATATCGAGGGGGGCAGAAATAAAAGCTGGGGACCCCATGTCCGAATATAAAATCGAGCAACCAAGCCTACCACCCACCCACCTACCGCCTCCGGAACCTATTGGAATTCAAATATCACAGTCGAAATTCAAAATTACAGGGCATGTAAAGGGTGTTTTTTATCAGCTCGTCAAGGCGCTTCTACCGGTATATTTCAATTCGTTAGGTCAATGACGTTACACGACTGGGCAATGCTGCAAAGCTCGGCCGCGTCGGCGTCCAACAGTAAGGGTGGAAACTAAAGAGAGAGAGGAAAGAGACCCCCTCAAAAAGTCCTAATCCCCAATCCAACTACCGGAAGCTAAAGACGTCTGGGCCAAGCTCAAAAGACTCGGCCGCATGGGCGTCCCACTGTCAGAAAGGGGGGGAAAGGAGAAATGAAAAACAGGAAATTATGGCGCATTCAAAAAGCAGGCACATGTCCCAAGGGAGGCCGTCGGTAAAGGCCAAGACAAGTTGGAGAGCTAGAATCCCCCTGCAAGTCTCTCCCGGGAAACCATTCTAGCTACAAACTGAGGCGGCATTCATGGGTCGCCTCCAACTCCCATCTTGTAGCTGCCCCTCAGGAGGCTGTCATGGGTCGCCTCAAACTCCATCTTCTAGCTGCTCATGAGGCGGCCTTCATGGGTCGCCTCAAACTCCATCTTCTAGCTGCTCCTAAGGCGGCCTTCGTGGGTCGCCTCAAACTCCATCTTCAAGCTGCTCCTGAGGCGGCCTTCATGGGTCGCCTCAAACTCCATCTTCTAGCTGCTCCTAAGGCGGCCTTCGTGGGTCGCCTCAAACTCCATCTTCAAGCTGCTCCTGAGGCGGCCTTCGTGGGTCGCCTCAAACTCCATCTTCTAGCTGCTCCTAAGGCGGCCTTCGTGGGTCGCCTCAAACTCCATCTTCAAGCTGCTCCTAAGGCGGCCTTCATGGGTCGCCTCAAACTCCATCTTCTAGCTGCTCCTAAGGCGGCCTTCATGGGTCGCCTCAAACTCCATCTTCTAGCTGCTCCTAAGGCGGCCTTCGTGGGTCGCCTCAAACTCCATCTTCAAGCTGCTCCTGAGGCGGCCTTCGTGGGTCACCTCAAACTCCATCTTGTGGCTGCTTCTGAGGCGGCCTTCATGGGTAGCCTCAAACTGCATCTTCTAGCTGCTCCTGAGGCGGCCTTCATGGGTCGCCTCAAGACTCCATCTTCTAGCTGCTCCTGAGGCGGCCTTCGTGAATCGCCTTAAAACTCCATCTTCTAGCTGCTCCTGAGGCGGCCTTCATGGGTCGCCTCAAACTCCATCGTCTAGCTGCTTCCTGAGGCGGCCTTCGTGGGTCGCCTCGAACTCCATCTTGAAGCTGCTCCTGAGGCGGCCTTCGTGGGTCGCCTCGAACTCCATCTTCTAGCTGCTCCTGAAACGGCCTTCGTGGGTCGCCTCGTTAGGTGATGACAATTCATGCCGACAGCTCGGCCAGCAGACAATTTTCCAGCCAGGCTATTGACTAGTGCTCGCTAGCGATCACAATTCATGCCAACAGTAAATTTGGGTACTGAGCTCAGCCAGGCCATTGACTACCGATTACTGCTCGCTAGCGATCACATGTTTCCAGAAGGCAGATGGCCTGGATGGCGGTGGCAATGCGCTGGCATCAGCCTTCATCTTGGCCATGAGCTCCCTCACTGCCGTCTTCCTCTCCTTCAGCGGGACCTCTTTGCCCACTACTCCCTCTAATTCCTCCACCGTCACCGCGTAGCTTGCCACATCTGCCTCCGCCAGCTGCTGATGGGGATGGGCTGTCTGCATGTGATCAAGGTAGTGATAGCTCCAGACCCACGGGCGGGGGACGGGCGGATCCCTGCTCCTGCAGACATGGCATGGCACTGGCCTGTTGGTGCAAGGATTGCTGGCTGACACCTAGTGCGCTGAGCCGTATGACATCTTGTGGTGCAAAGGGCATGCGGAGCTGACTTTCAGGACACCGCTGCTGGCGCCCCTTCCAAGCTCTGACCTGCACATGCCAGAGTCCCGGTCTCCACACACGGCACCACAGAAGCCACATGCTTCATTAACATTAGGCTCCAAGCTGCAGGCTGCGCCACATTGGCCTAACAGGATATGGCGTGCGACGTGCAAGCGCATAGCAGATATCTTGAACTTCTTCCCACACCCAGCGTCCCAGCCACCCTACAATCCACAAGCACATCCCTGGCTGCTGATGGCCCAGGCTGATCCTGGCGCTGCTCTAGCTGCTGAGGCACGCTGTTGCAAAAATGCCAGGATTTTGCCTCATTGCCTCTGTAATAAGGAAACTCAGCGGACATATTGGCGCTGTGAGTTTCGGGGGGTATCCAATGGAGCCAAACCCTCAGTGTGGGGAGCCAGGGGGTCATTTGGTAATTCAAAGAACATTTTAGGATGTAAATGGACTCATGTTTGCAAGAAGAACACAGAGGTGCCGCTGCCAGCCTCAACAGACCTCCAGAAAAAAGATACGAGGTTTTCCAAATATTGGATTTTTGGGGAGACCCCCCCCCCCTACTTTGCCCCCCCATATCTCCCACATCCCTGGGCCAAAAAATATTTTAAAAACAGCTATGGAACGCTCTCATTAAGCTCTACAAAAAGGGCATGGGTCGATTTATTTTGTTGTTGCCCCCCCCTCGGGTATTATATATATTTAGTACATCCATCCGGTCTTGCCTAAGCGATCCAAACAGTTGGCATTCATGGATATTATCCTTTGCATGGACTGGGGATGTTACGTCGACTTCGAAGGTCTATCTGCCCTATGTTCTCCTGGCAAACTGAATGTGCGGGATTTATTTGATGGATTGCTAGCGTAGCAACTCAATTGATGCATGGGATAGACGCCCGCACCCCTAGCACTGTGGTGTCCATGAAGTAGCAAGGTAGCACAATATGGATATGACATTATATGGATATGATATGGTGTTTTGACCATATCATATTTTGCAGTCGAAAAATGATTTTAGCCTAAATACTGCAGAATTTACAAAGGACAAGACCATGCATTCGGCAGGTGCACTACCCTTTACCCCATTCACATACATACTGTAAGGGTTTTACCCTCCCGGTCGTCCGGTAGTTTTCCTGCCCGCTAGACTGCCCAGCGGTAGATCACTCGTATTGTAGAGTTTCTGCTACGATCGACGCTTGACGCTTGACGATTAATATTGACTAAGTAATATGAACATTAATATTCTCTTAGAAGATGAACCTTAGCGTGTTTCTCTATAAATACTGGCTGTTTTCCCCAGTTAATTGGCCTATCCTTGTAAACCTGCGCTGCCACTCTCCGGTTCTTGAAAGTCCTCTGATTCCGGCTCTCTGTGTCTACACCAGTCAGCCTCCAACTTAGAACCCTTTCACATACTGACATGGCAGCATGCAGCATGCGAGCATTCCCACTGATCCCTGCGGCCCAAGGGTCACCACGCATCCACATTTTCCATGGTAAATGCTTTATGTGTCGCAAACTTTTGCAACAACTCGGCCCATTCTGGCGTGGAACGGTCAGTATGGCAGAAGAGCCCTTTTCCCAACTCAATACCAATTCACCATTCCCATGCCCGTCCATGGAGATGTTCATACCATATCACATTTTACTAGATCATATCATCTTGCCGATATGATATGATGGCCCCAAAGACTATATCGTGCTACCTTGTGAAGTAGGATTGCGAGAGCCACACATCAGAGGCTCCTCGGGCTATTTACCTGCAGATAGTCACTGACCAGTGGCGCAGGAATCAACCCCATGGTTGAGGAGACTAGCAAGGATAGCGGCGAGGCACCTGGAAACGTTGGTGCACCAAATTCAAGTCGATGCACCGCCTGTGAAGTTTTGTGGAGTTTAACAGTCCAGCAGAGCGTCGTGTTTGATGCATGGGACATGTGCCCGTAAATCGGTACAGGCACTAAGTATGCTAATGTAGCGTGCGATAACCGGTGCCCCCCCCTGGGCTAGCAACCAACACAAAACCACTGAGCGGTAGCGTGTGAATGAACCCCAGGTTAGAATAAAACTGTGCACCAGGAACTGGGGAATGAACCTTAGGGATTAGTTGAGGGAGTACCGGTACCTGTAACTGGTTTGGCAGATTGTGACATAATGCTCCCTTCAAATTATGAAAAATTCGCCTAAATTGATACAGGGATTTACCCGACAGGGACCCACCCCACACTGAAAGTAGCCAGATGCCCATCTAGTTCCTTCAAAAAGTGTGAGTACAAAACAATGCATTTTTGCTTGCGCGACGCCTCATTCATTGATGGCCCCATATGTCATTAGACACGTTTGTTTTCTTTTATAAAATCAACGTGCGAAGAGGTCAAACATTGCTGTGCCTCAGGCAAAAGTGGATGGCGGTCGGAGTGAACGCATTGCAAGCAGCCATTGCTAAATTTCACTTTTGAGTAGAAACGTAGAAAGAAAGACTACTCCGCCGCCGAAGCAGGAGGCGTGAGAACCGCTCGACCCACAGCAGCTCTATCCAGGTTGGTAGGATAACCCGCTCACGACATTCTGCGGGGTGCATTTGACGAAGCACCAGACGTTTTCCCCGCTTACACCTGGAACACGGTGAATGGAACCTTGGCAAGATTCAAACCGCAGACCTCAGGGTGGACGGCCGATCAGCGTAGTACCACTGAGCCCACCGTTGAAAGTTTAAGTAGAAACGTCGATGTAAGTGCGCCAACGGATATTGCGGTGATCCGGCGGGAATGGTAGCCCATCCAACGAAAGAAAGCAGCGCCAAAAAAAGAATCCAATACATGGTCGAACATCCCTTCGTGGTGGGGAGACCCCGCCCCCCCCACACACTATAAAGTGATGGGAGGCTCACTTCTGCTTAAATGCGTTTTACGCGGCATGAGCAAAGGAATGAACAAATGATCTTCCGTACGAACATGTGTCATGTGCCGATCTTGGCAACGATAAAATTACGAAGATGAAAGGCGGCCGGTCCTTGAAAGGTTATGAGGGGTAGAGCAATGCTAGAGTATGAGTGTGTCCTTAAGAGGATGGACGTTCAGGAAGAAAGGTAAAAATAAAAAACTTGGCTATAGATACAGATGAACCAGAATGGTGGCAAAGCTCCGCACCGTTTTGTTGTGGCAACGAAGGGTACTCTGACACTGAAATTTGTCACTTTGCTGGTATGGAAGTTTGAAGGTTGAGCAGCCTAGCAAATTAAAGCTTCGCTGAAAATCAGGCAACATCTCTGGGAAATTAAGGTTCGCTGGAAATCAGACAACAAAATGAAGGTTCATCGGAAATCATTCAGCAAAATAAACTTCGTTGAAAATCAGGCAAGGACTTACTCGGACACACCGTTTGCTGCTCACTCGCACATTCACACCGTTTGCTGCTCACTCACAAATTCACACTGTTTGCTGAAGCAGTATAAACAATCTCGGAACTGGAGATCTCACATTACAGAATGCCCCTCCTACCAATCACCACATACTGACGCGGGAATGCCCTTAAACCACATTCGGACATTCCGCTCGACCCATGACCATGACCGCATGAGCAAACAAACCATGAGGATTAATACAAAAAACGCAACAGACACACTCATCCCTAAAGAAACCCCAAAACCTTGATTTCCCCCAAATCATGAGACCACAGCTTTTGTTTGACATGCTGTTGATCAGGGCGACTAACTGCATACGTTCTGAAAGGATTGGTACCGGTATATCACATATTTTACGTACAATTGGAGATGGCTTGCTACCAGCAGGGCCACATTTGGGACGATGCCTTACAGAGCACTCTCAGGCCCTTCAAAATGGCCAAAATGGCCTTTGCCTACCCTGCCCTTCCTTTGGGCCGGCCAAGGCTGGTCACCACCTAAACTCTCCACGGCAAAGTGTGAACCAGTTTGCCAGAAAGTGTGAACCAGAGGGAGATGGCTCCCAATTCACTGAGCCAGATCTGACTGATCATGAAGCATTTAGGTCATCCCCGTTGCTTCATGCAAAGACGCGTCTGGCGCAGGGCCGCAGACCGATGCATTTCGGGCAGTGATGTGCCAACTACGGTCCTTACCGTGGCAAACATGTGTAGCTGAGCTTCAGTCACTGTAATTCCAAGGCAAAATCAGCTACTTTTACCCGGGAAACGCCGTAATTACGTACACGGTTGATGAAGTACGGCGCAATGGCACAGCACTAGTTTGGGTGAACTGGTGTCCAGATGTGCGCACCCGATCTAAATCCCTGCCAGCTCCTCAAAGTGCGCCACAGGGCCGATCAAGCTCTCCACCGTGATACCGGATCTGCTGATGCTGGATCCGCCGGTGCCGGATCTGCTGAGACTGGATCCACCGGTGCCGGATCTGCTGATGCCAGATCTGCTGACACTGGATCCGTTGCAGCGGCTGCGGCTCCCAAACCCTGGAACAACACCGTCAGCCTTTTCCGCACGGTCGCTTGTGTGTCCCTCAGCAGTGACCCGCCCGCCGCACCTCTCAAACACGCCAGAGTGGCAACAGACCCCCTCCCCCACAACGACACGGCTGCCCTCTCCCGACACGCAGACATTCACTCGTGCGGGATCCTCCAGCCAATGGCTTGCTTGGGGAGGCCTCGGCTCAGGGCGGGTTCCGACTTGGGAGGCAGGCCCGGGCGTTGGTTTGTGTGCCCCCAGACGGTTCAGTGACTGCTGCGCCCCTGGTGCTTGCGCCGCCACACAGCCGCGAGCAAAGCTCCGATTGTGGTACTCCATCATTCTAGAATCCACCTCGGACAGCGCCAGCGTCATCATGTGGACAATGCCAGGCGGTATCAGTGAGGAGCGGGGCGACGACTCGGGGAAGCCGGGTTGCCGATGGCCTTCTGCGTAGCGCCCCGGCAGCACCTCCGTCTTGCCTCCGTCATTGTCGCTGTCCTCAGGGTGGCAGTCGCCCCGCGCGTTTGTCGGATGCAATCCTCCGACAACGATGCCGCCGTCGTCGTCTTCGGCGTCGCAGCCGTCCGATGATTTGTTCGTCCAGCCCGAGCCAGCGGTTCCATCGGAGACCGGGGCACCGCCAGTGTCCTCTGCTGACAAGAGGGCGGATAAACTCCCGGGCCGGGAGATAGAGGCGACACAGCTGTTCATCGCTATCAAATAGTCGCGCAGCACGACCACGGCGCCTTCGTCCACTTTCAGTCCAGGTCCGCCATTCCGGATCAGGATGCAGTCGCAGAGGGTGGCGTCGGTTCCGGTGCCGAGGACTCGGACGCCGGGGCCGTCCTGGCTCCCCTGCGCAGGGGTCATCGTGTGGAGGGCGTGAGAGGCAATTGACACTTGTTTTAGGTTGCTTCAGATGCCATTCATAATTTCATGTACCTCTCGGCAGAGAGTTAGCGGCAAAGGCCTGGGGGGTCTGCCTGATGCACAATCATCTGGCCGTACCGGTGATGCACTGATGCCCATGCATGGAGAAGCTGATACCATATCGTATCATACCGGTACCGTTATTTATCTTATTTTATCATCAGGTTATGGCCCTGAAGACCATGTCGTGCTGCCTAGGTACCGGCAAGCCGGCAAGGTGGCACGATCCGGATAGATACGCTTCTGCTCCGGTCCGCTCTGCTCCGCTTCGATACGGCGGGCTTGGAGTATCACTAGTTTGCAGTCAAAAACTTGTTTTAGGCACATCACTAGCAAACATACTGGCATACAAAGACATGAAGATGGTTGCATGCCAGCAGATGAGCAGACAGCCCCCATGCATGCCCAGATGGCTGACCCCCCCCTCTACTGGCCCCAAAGTAGCCATGCGTCCATGCATGTATATTAGTTAGGACTAAGGACCATGCAAATTGCTGTGGCCAAACAGTCAAGGATTGATGCAGTCCCCAAATCCTGAACTGTCCAAACAGTAATATAACAACCCCAGTCAGTAGTTGCCATGCATAACAATATCCCCTCAAGTTTCCCCCCTTGCCCTTTAAATCTGCAACCTTGCCTGATACCGTCGGTATGCAGAACTTGGCGACTTTGGCTCAGGGTTTCCCGGGTGAAGGCTGGATTTCCTTAGCTCGTGCTGAATTGCTGATCGATCGGACGATTCGGATATCGTAGTCAGGGACGTGTTTCGTTGTTTTCGGAGTTCGTTGTTCCTTAAAGCAGCCAATTGATTGATCGCATACATCTTTCCCTGTCACTTTGTTGATTCCCGCCCCCCATGGCGTCTAAGCAACACGTGTGCAGGGGTTGCATGGCCTGCCATGTCGCCCGGAAGGGCTGCACAAAAATTTCCTGTATGGTGAGCCGGATCGGAGCAGTATTGCCGTATCCGGAGCGGAGCAGCGATCCGATCCGGATACAAAACAGGTTTTGCCGTATTGTGCTACCTTGCAAGCCGGTCCAGGTTGGGTCCCAACAAAACTTGCATAAGTAAAGCAGTGGAGGCTGTTCTGTAGCCTGATAAGTGCAGTCAAGTGCCTTCTAAAAAGAAAAGCAGTCGGCAATGGTTGATGTGGGAGCGCAGGTTGCATGCGGTGACACTCAAAAACAAAATACCAAGGGGGTGGTGCATCCATGCGGGAACAAGTCCCACCGTCACCACCCTGAACTCGACAAAACAACACAATAGTAGGCTGTCGACAGAGTGTCAGCCGGTATGACGAATCAATCAGAGACGCTTTTTCAACTTGGATACCCCTCTTATATACTGTAAGCAATAAATCCCTCCCCCCCCCTTTAATAAGACCCCCCTGCTGACACGAGAATACAAACCTCGATTTTGCAGCCCTCGGCATTGGCCGAGCCGCCGTCCCCCACAAACATGCCGCCCGCCGTGCCTTGGCTGATGAGGCTGTCGTGCAAGTGTAGCCTGTGGGGGATCAAAAGCAATAACATTGTAACAAGCTCAGATGCGCCGCTGAAGCAGAGAAAGCAGAAGAATGCGTGTCTACCCTCCGCTCAGTCGCTCACACCTCCTCCTACGAGTCCTCCTGCACTTCATCCTCCTTTTAGTCCTCTTAAACATAATCCACCCACCTCCTAGTACACATTACCCCCCTCCACAGTCCACACCCATCACGATGCATCCTCTGAGATTGAAATGGGCCACCCATGTTTTCTCAACTTCCTTTTAGGCCTCCTACACAGAACCCACCCACCTCCTACACATTACCCCCCTCCACACCCCTCACGATGCATCCCCTGAGATCGCAATGGGGCCCCCATGCTTTGTTTTCTCAACTCCCTCTGTCCTTCCAGATTGCACTATTCGGCCCTTCCGAAAAAGGGCTTTGAGATCAAATATGAGAGACGCGTGGAGGCTGCATTGCGACGACACCATGACTTGTGGGAATCAAACCGGCATGACAAACACGGATTGAAAGATGTCCCTTCTATGTATCCCCTAAGCCCCTAAGAGCTGAAGGAGCACCTAAGAGCTGGAAGAGCCCCTAAGAGCTGGAAGAGCCCCTAAGAGCTGAAGGAGCCCCTAAGAGCTGAAGGAGCCCCTAAGAGCTGGAAGTGTCCCTAAGAGCTGGAAGAGCCCCTAAGAGCTGAAGGAGCCCCTAAGAGCTGGAAGAGCCCCTAAGAGCTGGAAGAGGCCCTCAAAACTGGAAGAGCCCCTAAGAGCTGGAAGAGCCCCTAAGAGCTGGAAGAGCCCCTAAGAGCTGGAAGAGCCCCTAAAAGCTGGAAGAGCCCCTAAGAGCTGGAAGTGCCCCTAAGAGCTGGAAGAGTCCCTAAGAGCTGGAAGAGCCCCTAAAGCTGGAAGAGCCCCTAAAAGCTGGAAGAGGCCCTAAGAGCTGGAAGAGCCCCTAAAGGCTGGAAGAGGCCCTAAGAGCTGGAAGTGCCCCTAAGAGCTGGAAGAGCCCCTAAAAGCTGGAAGAGCCCCTAAGAGCTGGAGGAGTCCCTACCTACGAGTTTGAAACACTGACTGAACAGGCCTGCTTAAGTCCATGCTCACCGGCTCCGCCTGCCGAGTACTTCGACGGCCGCTGACTTGAAGCTCTTCCGGACCTCGCAAGCCAGAAGCTGGCAGCGCGCACCGCCTGCTATCAGGACACCCTGCGAAACATAGTGACGGTGGGTCAGAGTCTGTCAATGGATGAGGTTTTATTTGAAGTGCCAGGACGTGGCCGCAAATTTTATGGGGCAGGATCTGAACGGGCCTTCCTAGCAATATAATGCCAGATTTTGGGTGGGACACAAGAACAGGGTGTACAGTACAAGGTGTGCAGGGTGTGCAGTACAGGGTGTGCAGGGTGTGCAATACAGAGTGTACAGTTTAGGGTGTTCCGGGTGTGCAGTACAGGGTGTGCAGGGTGTGCAGTACAGGGTGTACAGGGTGTGCAGTACAGAGTGTACAGTATAGAGAGTTCCAGGTGTGTAGTACAGGGTGTGTCGGGTGTACAGTACAGGGTGTACTGGTTGTGCAGTGCAGTGCAGGGTGAAGTGTGTGCAGAGTGCACGCAGCAAACTAGCAAAGGGGCTTCAAAAACACAGGTTGAAGTGCCAGTGGACTGTCTTGCCAATGCGAGGCTGGTTCCAATTCAAATCCGCCAGGAAAAGAGCTAGACATTGCCATGTTGGGCTCAAGCTCGATCCGATGCTTCCGCTTGCTCTGACCTCTGTTTATTGCAGGGTCGCTTAGCTACGATTCAGGTACATTACAGGGCCATTAAGCTACAATTCAGGTACACGACAAGGCCATTTAGCTACAATTCAGCTACACTATAGGGCCATTTGGCTACAATTCAGCTACACTGCAGGGCCATTTGGCTACAGTTCAGTTACATGACACGGCCAGGAAGAACTGGTGCAGCAAGCCCTGTTGCTTGGGTCTCCAGCCTTAGGCCGGTCAAGGTTTTGACCCCATCGGCCCAGGGATCCTTGACCAGTGGCCGGCCAAGGGCAGCCTGGCGGGCATATTTGACAGCATACAGTCGTTTCACTCAGGAGGACACTCTGGACAAACCCTCAACCCTTACTCAGGAGGACACTCTGGACAAACCCAAACCCTTTCCCAGGAGGACAACCGGGACAAACCCTCAGCCCTTACTCAGGAGGACAACCGGGACAAACCTGCATCTGGCAGGCCATGACGGTACTGGAGCAGACGATGCATCTGGAGCCTGAGCCGTCAATGTGCAGGCCTTGGCCCTGCTGTGAGCCCTGCAGGACCAAGGGAGGGATGGGGGCATCACGGGTAAATGGGGGGGGGGGGGGCACGATCTCGCAAGCTGTCTGTGTGCTATTGTTCACCCGAGTTCAGAGTTTAAGGTTAAGTGTGCATGTGTACCCTAGTTTAGGGTTCAGGGTTTCGGGTTATGTGTGCATGTGAAGTTGTTAAGCCTAGTTTAGGGTTCAGGGTGTAGGGTGCACATTTATACTGCTGCACGCCATGCATGAACAGATGTGTTGGGGAGTCTAGGGTTAGTCTGGGTGAACAAAGGGTCGCAATTGTGCAAGCTGCATGTGCACGCGTCCATTGTGGCATTACAGAATTGAAGACGCTGAAGGCCGGGCAAGGTTTGGTCCCGATTGGCTCAGTGATGGCTGCCCGGCAGGCCCCCCAAAGATGGTCTGGCCCACACTAAATAAACATTTGTTCCATTTTTGCCTTGTTTGCGTGATGACCTTGATTGCCTCATGGTGAGGGTTAGGAATTTAGGTTTTACATTCAGTCACGTCCGCGTCAACCACCTATATTTCCTAAGAGCTGAGTGTTCAGAATTTAGGGTTTCCACAGCCAAGCAGAGAGCCAAGTTTGCACAATTTAGGGTTGGGTTGTATTCAAAGTCTAGGATTTACCAGTACTTGCAACCAATTTCGTGTTCTGACCTCAATCTCCGTGTTGCTGAGGCGCACACAGCCGCCCTCAGTGACCAGCAGGCAGGCCTGCAGGCAGGCGCTGATGCTGCCGCCTTCGAAGCTGGCTTCGGAGCGCGCGTCACGAACGTGACACCCCATCCCCGCTGCGCAGCTGATGCCGCTCGAGCAGACCTTGATTAGGCCGCTCTGGGCCACCACCATTGCGGCATTTGAGCATGGCAGTCCCTCGCCGGCTGCACGCTGCTGGGCCATGGTTTGCATGTCCTGAACAGCGGCGGCTGCCGGCTCTGAACTCCCGCCAACCGCTGTCAGCGTTGCAGAGCCCGCCCTGATTCTGAGGCGGCAGCTCGGTCGCAGTTGCGGCGGTGGGAGCGGAACTGGTCAGCAGCTGTGAGCAGTCCACCTGGGGGCGCAGAGCATGACGTGTTTCAGTTAAGCCATCATGTCTCAACAAATTAGTGCATTCATGTTGTTCTTGACAAGGAGATCGTCTGTTTTTATTGAAAACATAAGTAAAGATGAAAAATAAATAACGTATCAGTATCTGTCGGCTAATTGAAGGACAGGACCTAATCAATGATCAATCCTGCACCTTTGTCAGCTCACAGCGTTTTGGGATGTAAGCGCATGCTTCAGCTTCAAGGCAGCTTACATGGCCATGGTAATTTCCTTTCTTTTCTCTCTTGCCTTCACTCAAAAAAGTTTCCCAACAGACTTTTGGTTTGCTTACGTGGCCGAGTATTATGTTTGAGCAGGGCCCACACTCCCAGAGGGCCAGAGGTCGGTGTAACGATATTAACTCCTTAAGCAGGACTCATGGAATGGCTCACCATGCAGTTTTTCATCAACAGTTTTAGGGTCAAGGGTTAAGGGATTAGAGCAGGACTCATAAATTGGCTCACCGTGCAGTTCTTCTTCAACAGTTTTCCGCCATCCGCGTGGATCAGGCCCCTGCACGCAAAAAATGTGCAATACAGAACCTCATGCATGTTCAGATCGGAAGCAAGCAGCAAAGAAGTGAAGCACCGAACAAAAAGGCTGGTAGTATTCATGCCGCCAACTGCGTGCACCTGGCCCCTGCATGCACAACAAGAGGTGCAAAAGAGGGGGCACTGTCTTCACATCAGGTACAAGTAGTGAACTAAACAAACAGGCCGGTCATTTGTCCCAGGCGGCAGCAGGGGGAGCCTCCATCCATTCACATAATCACATGGATTCGGCTAACAGGACTCTGTTTTGAAGGTGCAGTAGAGCACCAAATAATGTCCAGATAGATCGGGATTAAGTACCGGTTAACAAATCATCGAACAAATGCCGCGCTGCTCGCTCCCTTCACCCTCAATCCTCATATGCTCTAGCGGGACATAGTTGCCCGTTAACCACTCCCCAGCACCCTAGGTCATATTCCCTAGGCAGCAGGGGAAGCTCCGGAGCCCAGCACTTAGTGGGCTCGGTAAAACCATAGGGTAAAACAGAAGGCAAAACGGAAGACCGTCAAAATGTGGATCCCTGACAGCTAGCCGTGTGTGTTCAGCTAAAGGCCCAGGAGTACGCCTTTTCAGCAGGGTCCAGAAGTTTGACGTCATTGACTCGTGTCAAGTTGATGACAGCCCCCCCGGTTTTCTTCACGGCAGGGACACATGGCTGCCTCAATGCCATTTGTTTTAACAAAGCTTTCAAGTTACCGGTATGACGTTATACCTCTGGGCGCCAAACTCCGGGCTGCGATGAAAGAAAACCGAAGGGAAACTTGGGGGGCGGAAAGGAAGGTAAAACAAAAGAGGGAGGTTGTAGGTATCGGCATTGTCTTGAAGCTACTCCGAGTCTGGCAGAGCAGCAGGTGGTCTGGGTAGGCTACAGGCCAAATATCTCCCCACATACCGGTATCGTGTAGACCTGCACGACATCCAGGGAATATCTGGCCTGTGCATCACAAGATGGTCATGAAGCCGAGCATCTACTGCCTGAAACAGAATAATATGCGGCGATACTCACCCGGCGATAGTGCGGCCCAGGAGGGCAAGATCACGATTACTACCTGGTCAGTACCAACAGGAGTGCTCCAGCTGAAACTGGATTCATTTCATTTTCCATTTCATTGTTTGAAACCAGTGCATCTCTCAGAATGTAGCTATGAGTGCAGGACCTACTGTCTCAGAGTATGTCAGTCTCTCTATCTCCAGTACCTATCAGTGCCAATCTTGGTTATTTTTCAGCTGCCCATTGAGCCTCATTGCAAGTCATTGGGATTTCTTGTATTTTCTCTCGTTTTACAATACCGTACCGTTGGTCTTTGGGTCCAAAGGCTTTGGGGTTACCAGGGCCTGGCCAGATATGTTAGCCTGGCTGTCCAGGTCGAGGGTGGGGCAAAAATGAAAGTCAAACACCCCATCATAAAAAAATGTCAAACGACCCCTGGCTGCCCCCCCCCGCCCCCCTGCCTCCGGGACCTAGCAAAACCTTGATTTATCAGTCAAAAATCAGAATTTAACGAAGGGAGCGAGGTCAATTTCAATCAGCACATCAGTGCGCTTCTAATGGTGTCGATAAATGTAGATGGTTCAAGAATGGTGAGTGTCGTAAGGGGCAGTGTTAGATTCTAACGCGTTAGAAGGTTTCAGGGTCCGGAGGAAATTTCAAGCGGTGCAAAAAAAGAATAAACCATTGCTCTTGCTACCACCTGCCAACTACCTATCCTCGCTGGAGACCACGAGGCTCCAGAAACGAGAGGACTCAAGCATGAGTGGCATCAAACTAGCATCTAACTTGAGCGTGCTGATGCGCTGCTTCAGAAGCCTGGTCTTCTGCTTCTTGGGGAGCTCCTTGCCTACCACCCCCTTAAACTCCTCAGTGCTGATGGCATATCTCGTCGCATCTGCCTCCGTCAGCTCCTGACCAGGGTGGGCTGACTCCATGTGATCAAGGAAGTGATAACTGTAGACATAAGGGCGGATGAAACCCGCGATGCTCTGGCAGATCAGCAGATGATGGTGCAAGCCACTGGTCTGTTCGTACAAGGATTGTTGGCAGAAGTGCAGAACCCCTCTCTGCAGCCGCATCTGACATCTTGTACTTCAGGGGGCAGCGGGACTTGCTGACTGCTAGCGTGCTGCTGGTACAGCCTCTGCCCAAGTCCGTTTTGCACAGGCCTGATGTCCTGTCGCCACACACAATGCCACAGAAGCCGCATGCCTCAGTACCACTTGGCTCCAAGCTACAGGCTTTCCTACATTGGCGCAGAAAGATGTGTCCTCTGTCGTGCAACCGCATAGCTGATAGCTTGATTATCTTCTCACAGCAATGCACCTTGCGCACCATCGGCACATCCCCAGCTACTGGTGGTCCATATTCTTGTTGAGCATCCTCCAACTCTCGGGGGTGTCATCGCAATGCGGCCAGGGCTTGGCATCATCGCCTCTGTACGGGAACACAGCTTACATTGCATGATGACATTGCATGCCAAGAGGGGTCTGGTATTCGGTGTGGAATTTTTATGATGCATTTCTGTAGCAAATTACAGGAGTGCAACGGTGAAGCTATTGTCTCAATCTGAGGTTTAAAAAAAAAAACATTTTCAATAACGCCTTTTTTGTTTTTACCCCCTTCCCCGCCCCCCACTTTGATCTTCCGTAAATGCCAGCCCCCTGGGCCAAAAACAATTTTAAGACCAGATATGGATAGCTCTCCTCAAGCTCTACAACGTTCGATGATGGGGTGTACTCAGTTTCTTTGCCCCCCCCTTGGTCCAGGTATGAGTATTGTCAATATCTGAGGCGATATGGGGAAACAAGGAACCCTGATGTGTACTCATGGGAAACTTCGAATACCGTATCTGAGGTATGCCAGCACGGGGGAGGGGCAGGTTTCCCCCACGATTTCTGACCAGGACACCATGACGGATGCAGTTTACCCCCCCCCCCCGATTTTCGCTGGTTTCCCCCAAGCTATTCCTATCCCAGCATCCCGCTAGGGGCTTGGTGTGGGTTATCCCCTTCCCCAATTTGTTAGGCCGTACCCAGCTGATTAACGTGTGAGTTAGGACGAGGGTTAGCAGGCTGCTATTCTGCTCTTGGTATGATACAACTCACACACTACAATTGGACATTCAATATTCTGACCCCAAGAGCTGAAAATGCTTGACCTGCAAGGATTTCAGACTGATATTGTAAACTTCACGACGCGCCATGAGGCCCATGGCCATGTCAATGACGTTAGAACTCTGGGCCATGCACAAGAAGGCTCAGCCGCGTGGGCGCCCAACTGTTTAGACGGGAGAAAAGAAAAACCAAAAGGAAGAGGGATCACAAAATAAAGGAACAAAAGGAGAAGCTGGGAAGGCAAACAAGTCCGACGGCAAGTCAGCTCCTCTAGCAACGAGCCCCCATGGCCATGCATATGGCACTTGCTGCCAGATATTGCCATGTGTCTTGAACCTGATGTCGACACCGCAATAACATAAGGTGCACTCTTCATGAAAATATGAAAAGGAGCATTGTTCAAGACCTTGCACAGATGCAGTGGGCTAGTGCTTAAGTGGCACAGGGTCTTTATCTCCTCCCGACCTGGTTCCGCCTTCTTCTGGGACACTGGTAAGCAAGTTTGTTTTGGCTGGGGAACCAATATCTCCTCATCGGATAGGTAGAAATCCTGGATATTCACACCTTTACAAAGAGTGCACAAACTAGTACCGGTATGAACAACAGTAATATATCGGTACAGATAAAATGATGGAGATGGACATGATGGGCGCGAAGAAGGCACAGAATGAACACCTCTTGCAGGTCTTGTTGTTGTTGTTGTTGTCGATGCTGCTGCTGCTTCTGTTCTTAACTTGGAGCATATCCTCTTGGACGATCAGTCGCAAGTCACATGTCTGGTGGAGACTCGCAGCGTGGGCCATTATTGATTTCAGGCTGTCAGAGAGGCTGCAAATGGACTGCTGCATGGCTGACATGTTCCGGGCAGCTGACTCGTGTGATCTGAGGGCAGCAGGTATGAAGCATATCAGTCTGAAGGAGATCTAGCTTACGAGTGCAGCAGGTATGAAGCATGCATAAAGCATGTACATGCATGAGGCCAGCAGGTATGAAGCATGTATGAAGCATGTCCCTGCATGAGGGCAGCAGGTATGAAGCATGCATGAAGCATGTACATGCATGAGGCCAGCAGGTATGAAGCATGTATGAAGCATGTCCCTGCATGAGGGCAGCATGTATGAAGCATGCATGAAGCATGTACATGCATGAGGCCAGCGGGTATGAAGCATGCAGGAAGCATGTCCCTGCATGAGGGCAGCATGTATGTAGCATGTCAGCCTGCAGGAGATATAGCTCACGAGCTGGGGTTTAAAAACGCGGCTTTAATGGAACAATATTCTTAGCGGCATGCGGGGTTTATATTGAAGAGAATTGCAGACAGTGGTACAGTGCACGTTCACGTCCCTGATTTGTTTGTTTTCCATTGGGCACCAAAAGAGCAGTAGGACTATGCCTGCATTCCTCACTCTCCATGCCTCGCTCGCCCATCATGCTGCATTGCTGCCATCTCTACATTATCCTAAGCAGGCACCATTCCGAGTCTCTAACCTGATACTGCGGCACGCAGGCAAGTAGCCAGCATTTTAGCCCCTACCTGATCTCTTCCACGACCTTGGCCAAGGTCACGTCAATGGCTTGCAGCTGTCGCTGCATGCCCAGCATGTCCGCTGAAGGCTCGGTTGCTGTGCTGGCCTGAGGCAGCGTCTCCAGTCGGGCTTGCCGCGGCGAAGACATAAGGAATATAGGGAGGCAAATGAAAATAAAGAAGATGCCAAAACAGGGGAGACCATGCATCAAAAAATTCCTGAAGAAGGACCCGCGACGCTGCTGGGGCGCCGGCTTTAGCTGCCGGGCTGAGGGCTTACTGAGCTCTGGCGCCGGAGGTGGAGGCCTAGGTGGCTCAGGCTTCTGCTGAGAGGAAACAAGCCGCTGATTAGACACTGGCACCTGTGCCTCTGCTTGAGCGACTGCCTGCGCGATCTGCTGGTCTGTCATCAGCTGGGGCGCATCGCCTGCAGTGCGATTTTTCTGATCTGCAGCAACCATCTGGGCTGCAGGCATCAGCTGGTCTGTCATCAGCTGGGGCACATCGCCTGCAATGGCGGTCCCCTGGTCTGCAGCAACCATCTGGGCTGCAGGCATCAGCTGGACGGGCATCAGCTGGGGCGCATCGCCTGCAATGGGGGTCCCCTGGTCTGCAGCAACCATCTGGGCTGCAGGCATCAGCTGTATAGGCATCAGCTGGGGCACATCGCCTGCAATGGGGCCCCCTGGTCTGCAGCAACCATCTGGGCTGCAGGCATCAGCTGGACGGGCATCAGCTGGGGCACATCGCCTGCAATGGGGGTCCCCTGGTCTGCAGCAACCATCTGGGCTGCAGGCATCAGCTGGACGGGCATCAGCTGGGGCGCATCGCCTGCAATGGGGGTCCCCTGGTCTGCAGCAACCATCTGGGCTGCAGGCATCAGCTGGTCTGTCATCAGCTGGGGCACATTGCCTGCAATGGCGGTCCCCTGGTCTGCAGCAACCATCTGGGCTGCAGGCATCAGCTGTATAGGCATCAGCTGGGGCACATCGCCTGCAATGGGGGTCCCCTGGTCTGCAGCAACCGTCTGGGCTGCAGGGATCAGCTGGACGGGCACTAGCTGGGGCACATCGCCTGGAACAGGAGTCTCCTGGCCTGGGACAATAATCTGAAATGTCGTTGCTGCTGCTGCTGCTCCTGGGTGCTGCTCCTGCTTCTGCTGCTGCAAGGCCCTCTCAGGAGCAAGCTGTTTGGGTGCAGGCTCCAAGGACGTGATTGCCTTCATGGGCAGAGTAGTCTCGGTGAGCTCAGCAAGGAGCTGGGGCAGAGGCAGCTGAGATCCGGCATTTTCCGGCCCAAGCAGAAGTGTCTCTGGTGCCTGCAGCAGAGTTTTGAAAACAATAATTGGATCATTTCTATGGGATGGTCACACCTGCAGCATCACCTCGATGAGGCCCGGCAAACAGAGTTCAGGTTCTGGAAGCATGCACTGCTTGGTTGGGCTTGGGCATATGAAAAAAGGTGGAATGGTCTGCGATATTTCTTAAAGAGCAGGCTTATCGGGTACCGTACGGTACGGAGATCAGGAAGCTGGGCTTCAAGATCCGAACACGAAACACCTTACCGTAATTCAGGCAGCCGAGACTCACATGATTGCGCTCAGTGATCAATGTTTGATAATCCTCCTCGTTGTCCGAGCTCTTCGTTCCGCCTGCTGCCTGCAAAGCGCCCGTTAGTTGGGCCAGAGGCCAGTGGCATCTTCTACACCGCGCCTTGCGGGGCCAGCAGCGGGGAGTGCGACTCTGCTCGATGCGACTCAAGACCCTGCTCGATACCTGAAGGATCCAAGCCACGGGGGCCTTGCTGAAGTGCTGTATTTTGCATCAGATCGGCGGCAGAGTTTGGATTATGCAATGACCGGCCATCGACGGAAGTCGAAGTGAGATTCCGATGTTAGCTGGATATGTGCTGCTGCTTGCGGATTAGCACAGCTGCTGGTGACGGCAGATGGAAATGGATTTTCATTTGCCTGAGGGACGTGCTGCCAGTCTTCATCCAGGTCCAGCATGGCTTGATTGTGCTTCCTTTAACTTGTTTCAATTTGTATCGGGATAATGGCCGCTGATAGATAAATGCCGAGAAATGCAGAGAGAAATATACGGGGCCGAAGTGAAATGGCTATTTATTGCTCGGGCCCACCGGGTTAAGGCCTGGTTTGGCCAACTGGCCACCCGCAACTGGCCAAGCCCCTTCTGCATGCCGGAGTAATGTCGATGACGGGCCCGGCAGGCACCCGTTGATTTCCAGCCAAATCCATCACATTAATGTAGCCGCTGCAATGTGAATATGCGATTCTTGTTCGGGCCAAGCCACGACTACACGCGCCAAATGCACATCGCTTTAGTACCAGCAAATCTGACAGGTTCGTTCGGTGCTTGTGCATGCCCATCACTCATGTTTACTTAAACCATCGTATGGATAAGACTAAACAGCGCTGGATTGCATGAAAAGCAGGACCATGCACAGCACCGATGGGTAGAGATAAAACCAACCCTTCTTTGCACTACCGAGCACGGCACAAGTGCAAACACCTTCAAAGGCAAAAAACGAGATGGCAACTTGAGGCCAGACGCGAAGGCCTCTCCGCCAGCGCCCAGCTACTGGCATTGCTAGGTTCATCGCAGCGCATGGCACTCGTCCTCATTTGCCAGGTGCACCATCTGCTCAACCCAAATTACCGACCCAGGGCCTGCAACCCCTGGCAAGGAGCCAGCATGTGGCCCGCCAAGCTCAGTCACACCACTGCATGCCGCACTGCATGCATACACCGCCACAGTGCACCACTCCCAGTTAGCAGCGCCATTGATCGCTTGCCTACAGGCGGGCAGGGCGGCCCCCCAGCCCCCCGGTGCCGATGCCGCAGGTGTGTCTGGATCGGAGCATCCTTCTTGTTCATCGTATACGGCAGGTTGACCCGAGGAAGCCATCTGGCTTTTGCCATGCAGCTTACTTCCTGCCCCCTGGACATCCTCGCAACTGGGCTCCTCAGCTATCTCCACCACCCCCGCAGCCTCAACCAGCATGGAGATGAGGGGGGACATGACCTGCCAAAAGGAAATTAGCAGGAAGTCGGGGGATGGGGAGTCAGCACTGTTTCAGCACTGATTAATTTAGGGTGCTTCAGGTGTATTTCAGCCTATGGCATCGGAGCCTGCTGCTCAGGCCATCAGCAACAGGCGGTTGGAGTTTTCACCAATGGCCCAGTCGTGAGCGGCCGAGCGGGTGGCTGCGCAGCAGCCTGCCAAACGTGGTCTCCTGCGCATTTAAGTACTGATAATCGAGGGCGTGATCAGACTTGACAGGCCTCTAGACATTTCCTCCCCCGGCCTCCAACCACACCCACGTCCTCAGCATAATTAGAAACAAGTGCACCCCCCAGAGGCCCTGGCCCTCTGGGGACAGACACCAGCTCCCCTCCCAGCACTCTTGGATTCATGATTTTAATTTGCATCAGACCAGATTTGGGGGTCCGCCGGGTAGCCACCGCAGGACCCATCAGGCTCCAAGCCATGACCGTCGAACGGCCCGTGGCCAGAGTAGCAGCCCTTGCTGCACCTGACTCCGCCTGCCAGATGCATAAGTGAAGCTGATTTGAATCTCAAGTGTGCTAAATCATGGTACCGTAGATTTGAATGGCCTTCTCTCAGGTGTGAATTAATCATTTGCTGAATGCTTGCCCCAAAATGTGGACAACAACTCTTCATTTCTGACTGAGACTGGCGTTGATAATCAATAATTCGAAATCAAATGAGTTTCTCACACCTAATTCAGGTGACAAAAATACAATTTGAGGGCAGGCAATTTGAATCTACTGCACTCCTGTACTCGTGAGCGGCCCACATCAGGCTCCATCCTCTGTTCATGGCCTGCACTACTTCCTACCAAGTTATGCGCGTAACGTCTCCTTTCTTTCCTTCATTCATTCCCAAACCAGTTCACAGTCAACTGTCCTTGCAGATGCACTACGACACGACTACCACCGGCAAATATTGGCACCATAACTAACATGCCGGTATTATAACTGCCACTCTGGTAAAACATCGGTACCATAACAGCCATACCAGCTGACTACCGATACCATAACTACCCTGATCACTACTATACCGAGACCATCAAAAAAGGCCCCACGACCCTCTAACCTCTGCCCGCCAGTACCTGCATCTCGAACAGAGCCTCAGCTCCACACCATCCACACTTTCGCTTGCGGGGAGCTTCTTTCAGCGGCCACAGCAATTCACCGCCGCGACAGTACCTGGGAATTTTGGTTGGACAAGGGCGGCAGACGATGAGACATGCATTTTATTGAGTGCATTCCTGCTACACTCCAGCTACACCCCAGCTACACCCCAGCTACAACCCAGCAACACACTAGCTACACTCCAGCAACACTCCAGCTACACCCCAGCCTGTCGACAGGGGGGGCGATGCAGCAAGCCCTGCCACTTGGGCCAAGGGTCACAGACCGGTGAAGGTTAAGAACACATCGGCCCGGCGGTGGCTGCCAAGCGGGCTATCAAAAGTGCTCTGATGCGCTCTAAATAAATGCTGGTACAAAGAAACCTGAGGCATGCCCAGGGCACACCTGGGCACACCTGTGCCTATGAATCAAGATCTAGTGCCTATGGTGCGAGCTACCACAGGTGCTCTGATGCGCTCTAAATAAACGCTGTTCCAATGAAACCTGAGGCACGCCCAGGGCACGCCTGAGCTTCTGCATCAAGACCTCAGATTCCACTTCAGGACATCCAGGACAAAGGAAAGATCCAGCAGGAGGAGGCGCACCAGCTTCAGGCACATAACCCCTGATTACATGATGTGAAGTGTTTTCCAGGCACAGTGCATGATGTACATTTTTTCAGGTGCAGGACATGATGTACATTTTCCTACGAAACCACGGCAGAGGCCGCCGGCCACACTGATTACCACCGCATCATCCACCAAACAGTTGCCACTACCTCTTGATGTCCAGGGGGGGAGGGACCAGTTGCCACTACCTCTTTTATGTCGGGGGGGGTTCTCTGGGTACCAGTTGCCGCTACCGCATAATGTTCAAGGGGTGGGGGGGCAGTTCTTTCCTGGGGACCATTTCCAGCCTCACCTGACGCACTGCAGTGGCTGCCTTCGGAGCCTCCCGGCGAATTTCAGGAATGACGTCTCCACCCCGCGCACTTGCTCCTCTTCGTACTGCTCCCCAGTCCACACCGCGGCTTCAGAGGACCCCTGATGGGTTCACGTTGGAAGTGTAGGGAGAGGGAATCCTGCTCTTCAGCTCTGGTTATGGTCTTCCAAGGAAATTACTTCGCTTGCGGGATTTTTTTATTCTTTGTGACGCACAAAATGAGTGACCTCCATGGAGTCAAGCAAACTCCAATATACTGATAATGAGTAGTGTTTTTTAGACACACAGAATGAGGTGTCTCCACAGAGTCAAGCAGACTCCAATATTTGACAACGAGTGGTATTTTTAGCGATCATGATGGCCATACGGTATCCCTCTTCAGACAACCCACACACCTCACTGCCCCCGTCCGGGCCAGCGTCCTCCTCATCAGTACTGTCGGTTTGTGCAGGACCTCGTCCGAGCCCATATTCGCCGGTGCGCCCGCTGGATGAAGCTGCGGCGGCCTGTGCAACACAGATGACCCAGGGTTAAGGTTTAGGCTATTGCCCAGGGTTAAGGGTGACGGTCTCGCCCCAAATTGCCCAGCGGTGTACCCCAACTGTTGGTCTGCTGCGCCCGCTGGATGAAGCTGCTGCGACCTGCGCAACAAAAAATTTCCAGGGTGCAGGGTTTGGCAGCTGGCCGATGACGGTCTGGCCCCCAATATGCCCTGCGGTGTCTCCCAATGGTTGGTCCGCTGCGGCCTGCGCAACAGAGACAATCCAGGGTTCAGATTAAGGCTGTAGGCCGGTGACGGTCTGGCCCCCAATTTCCCCTGCGGTGCCCCCCAAAGGTAGGTCTGCTGCGGCCCTGCGCAACAGAGATGATCCAGGGTTCAGGTTAAGGCTGTAGCTAGGTGATAGCCTGGCCCCAATTTCCCCTGCGGTGTTTTTGAAAGGTAGGTCTGCTGCGGCCTGCGCAACAGAGATGATCCAGGGTTCAGGTTAAGGCTGTAGCTAGGTGATAGCCTGGCCCCCAATTTCCCCTGCGGTGTTTTTGAAAGGTAGGTCTGCTGCGGCCTGCGCAACAGAGATGATCCAGGGTTCAGGTTAAGGCTGTAGCTAGGTGATAGCCTGGCCCCCAATTTCCCCCTGCGGTGTCTTTGAAAGGTAGGTCTGCTGCGGCCTGCGCAACAGAGATGATCCAGGGTTCAGGTTAAGGCTGTAGCTAGGTGATAGCCTGGCCCCAATTTCCCCTGCGGTGCCCCCCAAAGGTAGGTCTGCTGCGGCCTGCGCAACAGAGATGATCCAGGGTTCAGGTTAAGGCTGTAGCTAGGTGATAGCCTGGCCCCAATTTCCCCTGCGGTGCCCCCCAAAGGTAGGTCTGCTGCGGCCTGCGCAACAGAGATGATCCAGGGTTCAGGTTAAGGCTGTAGCTAGGTGATAGCCTGGCCCCAATTTCCCCTGCGGTGCCCCCCAAAGGTAGGTCTGCTGCGGCCTGCGCAACAGAGATGATCCAGGGTTCAGGTTAAGGCTGTAGCTAGGTGATAGCCTGGCTCCAATTTCCCCTGCGGTGCCCCCCAAAGGTAGGTCTGCTGCGGCCTGCGCAACAGAGACACTCCAGGGTTCAGGTTAAGGCTGTAGCTAGGTGATAGCCTGGCCCCCAATCTCCCCTGCGGTGTCTTTGAAAGGTATGTCTGCTGCGGCCTGCGCAACAGAGATGATCCAGGGTTCAGGTTAAGGCTGTAGCTAGGTGATAGCCTGGCCCCCAATTTCCCCTGCGGTGTTTTTGAAAGGTAGGTCTGCTGCGGCCTGCGCAACAGAGATGATCCAGGGTTCAGGTTAAGGCTGTAGCTAGGTGATAGCCTGGCCCCCAATTTCCCCCTGCGGTGTCTTTGAAAGGTAGGTCTGCTGCGGCCTGCGCAACAGAGATGATCCAGGGTTCAGGTTAAGGCTGTAGCTAGGTGATAGCCTGGCCCCCAATTTCCCCTGCGGTGTCTTTGAAAGGTAGGTCTGCTGCGGCCTGCGCAACAGAGATGATCCAGGGTTCAGGTTAAGGCTGTAGCTAGGTGATAGCCTGGCCCCAATTTCCCCTGCGGTGCCCCCCAAAGGTAGGTCTGCTGCGGCCTGCACAACAGAGACAATCCAGGGTTCAGGTTAAGGCTGTAGCTAGGTGATAGCCTGGCCCCCAATTTCCCCCTGCGGTGTTTTTGAAAGGTAGGTCTGCTGCGGCCTGCGCAACAGAGACAATCCAGGGTTCAGGTTAAGGCTGTAGCTAGGCAGTAGCCTGGCCCCCAATTTCCTCTGCGGTGTCTTCGAAAGGTTGGTCTGCTGCGGCCTGCGCAACAGAGACAATCCAGGGTTCAGGTTAAGGCTGTAGCTAGGTGATAGCCTGACCCCCAATTTCCCCCTGCGGTGTTTTTGAAAGGTAGGTCTGCTGCGGCCTGCGCAACAGAGATGATCCAGGGTTCAGGTTAAGGCTATAGCTAGGTGATAGCCTGGCCCCCAATTTCCCCTGCGGTGTTTTTGAAAGGTAGGTCTGCTGTCCCCGCTGGATGTAAGCTGCTGTGGCCTGTGCAAGAGCGATGATCAAGGGTCAAGAGTTATTCTAAGGTAGCCCACTTTGTGCTACAGCCGGACAAGTGGCTTCCTTGATCCACCCCTCGTGGCTGTTCCTTTCGTTTTTAGAGGGTTAAACCTTTTACCCTTAAACCTGAACCCTAAACTAGGCATTTGGGTTGTAGGCCAGTGACGGTCTGGCCCCAATTTGCCTTGCGGGGTCCCCCAAACCGGTGGTCTGGTGCACACTGAAACGCTAGCATCACTGATGCACATTGAGGACGTACATACTTGATGATTTAAATGTGGGACATGGCCGATACGGTCAGGTGGGGACATGATCCATGCGGCCAGCTTTCACAGCTTTCACAGCTGCAGATTCATCACCATGCAGTTGCACGGCATATACCCAGGCTTTCTTTAGGGCCTACCAACCTGACATTGATCTCTCTGGCAACTGTGTCAAGCGGTAAAACGTTGAGAAACAGTGTATTATAATTCGACAATTATATGGTTCCGTATTCTATCATCAAAAAAAACAAGAAGGAAATGTGTCCCGTTACCTCCTGCTGTCCCGGGACCTGCTCCAGCTTCTCCTGCTTCTGGTACTCCCGAAGCAAGCGCTGCACATGAGCAGATGACGCGCGAGAGGAGCCACTATCTGCGGCGCATGCAGCAGGGCAGCAGCGGCAGGACAGCATCAGTGAGCCTTGCGGAACTTTCCTGGGATCCCCCCTGGCAGGTAGCCACTATCTAAAGCGCAAGCAGCAGGGCAGCAGCGGCAGGACAGCGTCAGTGAGGCACCTTGCGGCACTTCCCTGGGATCCCCCCTGGCAGGTAGCCACTGGACGCGGACCAGCCACACGGCATGCGTGATACCGATCTTGGCCGGTTTGGACTCAAAATAAGTTTCAGGACGATGCAATCTGGACAGAGCGGAACCTGCAGCTTCTCCACCCCGCTTCAAGCCTACCCCTGACGCCCTTCATGCCGCAGATGTCGAGAGGTTCATAATCATACTAAACAAAGACCCCAATCATCAGCCCTACACTTAGGGTCAAGGGTTTAGGGTTAAGGATAAAGGGTTATACCGTTTCTTAACCTTTCGATCTTCTGCAGAATAGAGATACAATTCAGTGTTTAGGGTAATGGGCTTAGGGTTTAGGGTGTTCACCGTTCAGTACCTTGAGGCTCCTCCTCAGCATAGAGGTAAAATTCAGGCAGCACGGGTAGCGCAGCGTCCTCCGCAGAGCTGGCTGGACGGGCGACACAGGTCTGCTGCCCTTGGCTGTCTGGGTCCCCGGGGGAGGGAATCGTGCCGGGGCCATGAGCTGAAGCGGATGTTGCGCCTGCACCTCCTGGAGGATATAATAATCCCAAAATTGCAGGCTATGTTACGGCTTGGCAGGTTGCTTGGGCGGCAGTTTCCGATACAGGGATGGCAAATAAAGCAAACAGCATAATGTAGCTCCCGCACATCATGCTTTGCCCGCACCAAACCCGGGCATCTCCATTCCCCATGCCGGCATAGCACGGAGGTTTGCTTCAAACATGAGGCTCGAGTTGTGGGGTCATGTTCCCCAGCGCATGTAATAATGTGTTCATTTCCTCAGGTTCCCCGGTTCGTCAGGTTCCCCGGTCCTTCAGGTTTGTCTGGTTCCCCGGTTCGTCAGGTTCCCCGGTTCTTCAGGCCCGTCAATTACCCCGGTGCTAGACAGTGCTCCCCATGATGTGTCAGGCTCTGTATCTCTCCAAGACGGAATGCGTAACACATGTATTACCATCCTAATAACCTACATAGAACGGTAACCACATCTGGATCCTTTGGTCTAACCGGTAAGAACGCCACAGCATGGTAATGGTGAGTGAGAAGCATGCATGCTGTAGGGACGCATGGCGTCCAGTTGCATGCTGTAGGGATGCTATCGATGAGGGAAAATATCCCAGTACCTTGCCGGCGTGTCTGCTTCATGGGGCCTCTCGCAGCGCCTGTGTCGCTGGCAGCAGCCATGTCCAGGGCCGCATCGAGGTCTGAAAACTCGAAAGCGCTCCCGCCGGCGGCCCCGTCAACGCCGGAGTCATCGCCTCCGAAACCAAACAAGTCGTCATCATCATCATCGTCCCCAAATCCGAAGGTGGTATTGGCCGGTGCGGGCGCTGGCGTTTGCACTGGTCCCGGCGCCGCCTTCTCTGCTTCCCGCTGTGCTCCCGCTGCCGACGCCCCCGCTGTAGCCTGGCCAGGCTGCTCACAGCCAGCATCATGGGCCATGCATCCAGCCAGACCAGTAGCAGGCAAAGAGACCCCCGTTTGGTTCAGCCCGCCCGACATGATGTCCGAATGGCACGAAAAGGCGCGCCATGAGCCGGCTGAGCGGCCGCACCCCTGAGAGATGCAGCCGTACAAGAGCAGAACACGCTCCGCCTGGTCGACACCATCGGCTCTAACTGACAGAGGTGCATGTGCCTGCGCATGGAGGGGCAGCTTCAACGCGGCTTTGCCATGGTCTTCATAGCCATGATGCAGGAGCGCATATATGAAAGCCTGGGCGATATAGAACTGGGTCGAAATGCTTTTTTTGTTCGCCGGGGGGGAAGGGTGATTCTGGAAATAAACCTGCGAACACTGTAATAACTCGTGCAGTCCTGATGAGAGGTAATCCACCTGAACCACGAGTGCCAATGGCGCTCCGCAGACTGCACAGGTCACATCGCAGCATCCCTTGGGCAAGGTAGCACCAGGAAGCCACGGCAGCCCTCCCACCTGAGAGGGGAGGCGGGTGTGAGGGTGCAGGGTTAATGGATTAGGGTCGTGGGTAATGGATTTGGGTTCAGGGTTGAGAGCTTAAAGACTGAGGGATCCGTTGTCACGATACCCTCAGCTTGGAGCCTGGTCAGTGACATGTCCGTGTGAGTGAACGATCGGGCAAATGGCAGCCTGGGATGGACACAAACTGGCGCAGGTGTACTTGCATATTACGAAGTGGGTATCATGCCGGCAGTTTCAATAAAGCTTTACGTTGATAAGTTGGCAAAGGGGCTGGGCAGGCATGGCAGTCTGCCTGTCCCCTTGGGGTAGGAGTGTGGGACTCTTTAATGTCCTCAAGAGAGCTTTTGCCATGACATTCATTTCATAATCAGATTACCGGCACATCTGGCGACAGTTGCACTTACACAGTCACAATTTTCCAAATAGTCTGGGAGTGCAACCGCTGCGCCAAATGTGGCGTCGGAGTGCATGCAGGTAAGCAAGGAAAGGGAGGTGCATGGCCTCATGGCGCACCATGCATGACGTAACTCCAGCATGCATGGTGAAATCACGAGACCCTTCATTTATGTTAGCCAGCATACTACTCAAGTTACACCCACTTTGGTGGCGTAGTGTGAGGGGTAGGCGTGCTTGGTAGTGTAGTCACCGGCCAGGCCAAGCAATACTCTTTTTTGCATGACAGCAAGTATATGGATAATAGCAAGAACTTTATATACGCATGATTGTCGGCGTCAGGACAAAGGAGAACAAGGAAAAGGCTGCAAAGTGTGGAAGAGTGAGAGAGTCGGTATCAGAGTAGGTACTATCAGTTCCGGTCGACTGCAAGCTGCCAGCTGCACCTGACACGATTCAGTTTTTTAGCACAGCCTTTAATTTCGTCTGTTAAGATTACAGCTCATACATCCGGGTCCCAGCTTAGGTTATTTTGGTGTTATTAACCCCCACCCTCGTCATGACAAGGCCCTGGCTCGCTACTCCATCTCACTACGGATCATGATAGCAGAGACTGTAGCAGGTGCATCATGAAGGGGCACTGCGAGCCTCTCACTGGTTGTCGCCATGTTGACAAGGCTACGCTCAGCAAGCACGATTTTGCGCCCCTCCTCAAGGCCGTCCTGTCGAAGGTATCATCACGCTCAGTTCATGCATACCGCTCCTCATCTCAGCCTCTGGACCTCATGCGAATGACTGTCTCATGCTCATTAGGCGGGCCACACTACTGCGTTATCTGCGAAAACACGGCTAAATGACTTCATGCGAATCACATGAGCCGATCGACCTGCTAACCTTCGTACCTGCACCTAGGAGACTCTACGAGAGCTGCAGTCGGGCTGCTCAACGGCTTGCTGTGCGGTATGCGGGGAGGGCCTAGGTCGGCTCTTGAGCGGCGATCGTCCGCGAGCCTGTTCGCAAGGTGACATGCAGATTCAAAAAATGATCGTGGCCTTCAGGTGGCTGTAGAAGCGGCGATTTGAGCTGGGTGCACGGGAAATGATTGTGCGTGCCTTACTCCCCCGGGCCAAAGCCACAAGAGGCCACAAGGACGGGACAACGGGCTACCAATGCCTGCTCTTCGGTTAAGACCACCAATGCATGGTCTCCAGTACAGTTCACCAATGCCTGCTTTCCAGTACAAGCCACCAGGACCTGCTCTCCGTTTGAACGCTTGCAGGTCATTGCATGGCTCTGGACCTTCATCGCAAAGAGCTCTTCTGCCTGGCCTGTGGAGACTACATCTACGCTCAACGTTTCGACCACGCACTGCATGTAAGCCGCCATCAGCCTAGAGCAGGACAGGGCGCTCGTGTTGACTGCCGCGCACACTGCCTAGCGCATAAACAGTGCAAACGGATGGACCATGCACGTCACACACACAGCCATCAGCCTATAGTAGGATAGGGTGTGCGGGTGAACCTTGCAGGCGGCCCACTTGCAGGAAATAGCTTTCAAACAGGTGCATACAACTGGACATGGTACCTGGGTAGCAGTGCAGTGCAATTACGCCGTAATTCAGAAAAATGTCAGTATGTACAGTCCCTGAAGTCCCTTGCTGAAATCGTGGCAGTACCTACGGTCCCCTACTGGTAAAAGTAGCTGAATCTGCTTTCAAATTGCGGTGACTGAAACTTAGCTACGCAATTCAGCCACCATAAGGACCGTAATCGGCACAGCACTGCTGAGTAGCCTCTCTCAGCCCCTGCTCCTCAAGACTAGGTGAAGGACATTATTTCATAGGGTAGGCCCGAGGGCTTTGGTGATGCCCAGGAGGCGCCACCGTGTAATGGCGACAATGAGCAATTCAAATATACAATTTAAGATTTATTGCACGACTTACAACGTTCAGTATTGTGTAACCTACAATGTACAGCTTTGTGTGACCTAAAACGTACAGCTTTGTGTAACCTAAAATGTACAGTTTTGTGTAACCAACAAGTTAAAGCCTCGTTTCATGTGCAGCTTTTCAGCATGTTGCCTGTGCTGTTGCCTCACATATGACCTTCGCCCCTTTTCCAGGTCCTGCACCTCGAGTCTCAGTTTGTGTCCCGGGGCTTGCTGCCGAGCATCCCTGACAACGATCCTGCCGCCAAGGTGAGAGGGCCAGCCTGTCTGTTTGCACTCTTTTGCCTGAGAGGGCCTGCCTGTCTGTTTGCACTCTTTGCCTGAGAGGGCCTGCCTGTCTGTTTGCACTCTTTTGCCTGAGAGGGCCTGTCTGTCTGTTTGCACTCTTTTGCCTGAGAGGGCCTGCCTGCCTGTTGGCATTCTTTTGCCTGAGAGGGCCTGCCTGTCTGTTGGCACACTTATGCCTGAGAGGACCGGCCTGCCTCTTGGCACTCTTTTGCCTGAGAGGGCCTGCCTGCCTGTTTAAACTCTTTTGCCTGGGGATGGAGGGATGTAGAGGTGTGAACAAAAGTGGAAGTGCGAGGTGCGCAACTCATGTAGCTAAAAGCACTTCTGGTAATGACCATGAGTTGCTACCGGACCATGAGTTGCAAGGAATGTTCGAATGGCCCCGCTGGAGGATGTCATGTCACGTTCCCCCGACAGCTTTCTGTGGATGCAGGTAGAGGAAATTGTCAAAAAGATGAATCCAGGCAGCTATAATACAATGCATCAGCCTGCACAGAGGGTGCTGCTGGCACAGCATGCGTTGCTGTGAGCTATCATGTCCAGGTTCACGCTGCATACGACAGCATTCAGGGCCGTGCAACGTTTTGCGTCCTCCACAGCACTCTGATCTGTGCCGCGAAAAAGCACAAAATAGCCCACTCCACACTTTCCACTCTGATCATGGCATAAAAGCAATACAATTTAAATAATATCGTCATACTTGTGACCGATGATGCCGGGACCCAGTGTCTCTTTTTTCGTGACTCTGCTACTTGTCTGCTATTTGTCTGCCACTTGTCTGCTACACTCCGGCCTTTGGTCGGGGAGCCCATTTGTGGCCAGCCATGCTCCGGTACCGAGATATCTAGGATTTTCCCTCAGGCAAAAGGCATAGAACAAGCAGAAGCGAGGGCCACGTGCTCCCAAGATGTCCTATCTGTGAACAGGCCCGGTGATTTTACCTGATTTTGCCCGATTTTGTCTGTTTTTGCCCGATTTGCCTGATATTGCCCGGTGATTTTACCTGACGGAGCTCCTTTGCTTGCGTCCAGGTGCTGGAGCAGAGGCTGAGGATGATGCCCTGCCTCGCGGACCCTCCCGTCAGCATGCTGAAGGGCGCAGACATGCAGATGCAGGATGCTCGAGTGGGTTGGCTGTGATTCGCGACGGCTGACGCTTGCAGTTGTTAGCGTTTACTTGCAGTCGCAAGCGGTTATATATGCCGTTCCAGTCCATGCAGTGTGTCTGGAATCTCACAGTGATGGGAGGTTCCGGTGCTGCTGAAAATGTTTTGGCTATTGTTTTTCGAATCATGGTGCTGCAAGTTTCTGGTGCCATCGGAAACGTTTTGGCTTATTGCCAGCCTGAACACCGGTGCTCCAGATCCAGGCAAAATGATTGACATGGCGTTCTGGCGTCATAGAATGTGCTGAATTGTGAAGGCTGTGCTCCTGCCTTCACTCTTCCAGGACCTAGGTTTCTCGCCAGTGCTGTCTCCCGACGGCCTGCCGCTGGGTCTTCGGGGCATCAACAACCTGGGCAACACTTGCTTCATGAGCTGCATCCTCCAGGCAAGTCAGCTTCAGGGTTCGGGATTTGGGGTTCAGGGCTCGGGGTTTGGAGTTCAGCATTGTGTGGGAAGTGACACACCAGACCCCGTACAAAAGCTCATGAAGCATCCAGTGGCCGCCCGTCACGCCCTGGTGCGCTTAGGCACAGCCGATTTAGCCCTGATTCCAGGTCAAGGTAAATTCTATTTGACCCACATTAAGTATGTTTGGCCTGCATGAATTATGTTTGACCTAGAATTCCAGGTAAATACTGTTTGGCCTAAAAAATCTGTTTGGCCTACAAAAGGCGAGCTTTTCACATGCCTGCAGCATCCCCTCACAGCTCCTCCACTCCACTTGTTAGGCTGTCCGTGTGTCCCTTCTATCCAGTGACGCTTACAAAATCGAATCGTAAGATTCACTGAAGTCGACACCTGACTGCCGCGCCCCGTTTGACGATGCCAGCCTGTTCTGATGTAGGTCAAGACCTCAAGATTGCCAGAAGGTTTGCACACTGCAGCCTTGTGGGTTGCGGTCAGTCATTTTCTCCCACCCTTCCCCCCTGGACAGGTGGAAACCCTGAACATCCCAGAGTAAGAAATGCCCCCCCCCCTGGTACAAGGTGTTCTCACGCATGCTGAAACTTCCCCTGTCTGTCTTACCGACAGGTGATGATCCACTTGCCGCTCCTGCGCTGCTTCTTCCTTGGGGATGGTCACCGGCCAGGACAGTGCAGCCTCCACTCCTGTGGCTCAAAGCCTTGCCTGGGGTGTGAGATGGTGAGAGCGTCGGTGGCGTCAGGCGGGAGGCAGGCGTGCCCCTGGTTGTTTTGTGCGCCATCTGACTGTCCCTGCATGCATGCCCGCAGACCCCTTTGTGGGTATGCGCATAGACCCCATTTGGGGCATGCCCGCTGACCCCTTGTGGGCATGCCCGCTGACCTCTTTGTGGGCATGCCCGCAGACCCCTTTGTGAGCACGCCCGATCACCCCTTTGCGGGCATGCCCGCTGACCCCTTTGCGGGCATGCCCGCTGACCCCTTTGCGGGCATGCCCGCAGACCCCTTTGTGGGCATGCCCGCATACCACTTTGTGGGCATGCCTGCAGACCCTATTGTGGGCATGCCTGCAGACCCCTTTGTGATCATGCCTGCAGACCCCATTGTGGGCATGCTCACGGACCCTTTGTGGGCATGCCCGCGGAACCTTTATGGGCATGCCCGCTGACACCTTTGCTAAGGTACTATACCCTTTCTGTGCATGACCTGAGCATGTTGTTTGCCTCTGCCTTGCTTTTTGCTGCTCTCGAAATAACTAAATGGGCGTTGCATGGCCGACACTCTGTTTTTTCTCAAGGTTTTAGAGATCAGGCTCGGTTATGAACGATGATTGGCCATCATCATGATTGAGCCTCGACTGCGGTGTTGAAGACAGCCGAAAGGAGGTGAACACAACTGTCGCTAGTCTTGCTTCATTCTTTGCTGATGCTTGCTTTTATTTGCTCGTACAAGTTCCGTGTGTCTGCTGGTGCACCACGGCCGGTGCAAAAGAGAGTTAATGTGTTTCAGCTACACTTCAGCTACACTTCAGCTGTAGCAGGGTTTGGTTCTGCAAGCCCTGCTGCTTGGGCCACCAGCCGTAGGCCAGGCAAGGTTTTGTCACAATTTTCCCTGAGGTGGCCGCAAAGCGGTCCTTAGCACCCCCTACATTCAGTCCTGCGCACGCTAAAATAAAACAAGTGCTTTAAGGGTTTTGAAAAAAACCGATTTGATGAAACCGCATCTCTGTTGTCTCGGCAGGATAAGTTGTACGGCAGTATGTTCAGTGAGGGCCGGCAGCCTCTGAGCCCCTGCGACCTGTTGTATGCTTGGTGGATCTTCGCCGACGATCTGTCAGGATACAAGCAGCAGGTAAGCGTCGGGCTTGGGGTCCTTGGATTTTTCTAATAGTTTCGAAAAGGTGAGAGGGAGTATCGTCTAGGGATGGCTGTCTGCTGTCTCCGTTTATGGGGTCTATACAAATGTATGGTGTACGGGACCCGTATGTACGGTATGGACGCGTATTTTTCAACTCCATGTATGGGTGCGACCACCCTAGTAGGCTAGTACTGTCACAGTGTTTGGGATCAGGGGGTACAGTCTATCTGAGTACCTAGGGTCAGGGAGCACCTGTCTCAATAACTGGGATCAGGGAGGGTCTTTCATAAAATGAGGGAGGTGCACTGGAATCAATATCTGGGATCAGGGAGTATCTTTCTCAATGTCTGGGACCAGAGTATATTTCTCAATGTCTGGGATCAGAGTATCTTTCTCAATGTCTGGGACCAGAGTATCTTTCTCAATGTCTGGGATCAGGGAGTATCTTTCTCAATGTCTGGGACCAGAGTATCTTTCTCAATGTCTGGGACCAGAGTATCTTTCTCAATGTCTGGGACCAGAGTATCTTTCTCAATGTCTGGGACCAGAGTATTTTTCTCAATGTCAGGGATCAGAGTATCATTCTCAATGTCTGGGACCAGAGTATCTTTCTCAATGTCAGGGATCAGAGTATCTTTCTCGATGTCTGGGACCAGAGTATCTTTCTCAATGTCTGGGACCAGAGTATCTTTCTCAATGTCAGGGATCAGAGTATCTTTCTCAATGTCTGGGACCAGAGTATCTTTCTCAATGTCAGGGATCAGAGTATCTTTCTCAATGTCTGGGACCAGAGTATCTTTCTCAATGTCTGGGACCAGAGTATCTTTCTCAATGTCTGGGATCAGATTATCATTCTCAATGTCAGGGATCAGAGAGTATCTTACTCAGTATCTGGGGTCATGGAGCACCCACTTAAATATCTGGGAGCATGAAGGATCTATCATGGCAGGGGGGAGGGGCACCTGAATCAATACCTGGGATCAGCAGGGGGGAGCCATCGGCCATGTCACCCCAGCTCATCAGGGTTGAATAGCACGCCTCAGGCTACATTTGAAATGCTGTGTTGCTTTCACACTTCCGTTCCTCCTCCAAGCACGCTCATATCCTTACACGCCTATATTTGTGTCTGCTTGTTCAGGATGCGCACGAGTTCTACCTGTCCCTGCTGTCCGCCCTGGGCGGCCTGGAGATTCGCCAAACACGACGGATCCAAAAGATCCAACAAGATCCAGGTGAGCGCGAGGAGATGCCATGGTGATGGCAGGGAAATGTTGCACTGCAGATACCGGTAGTTTGAATTTGAATCAATGTTATTGGATGGCTGGCGATCATATCTGAGCCGAGGATCTTTCGAGCACCTGCCCAGTCATCGCCGGCCTGTCTATCCTGTTAATTTATAGATCTGTACTTTGGAAGCCTCCTGACCAAAGGCACATAGTCAGTGCCTGTCTGGTGTTCCAAGGATATGGCATTCCATTGCACATGAGTGGGGTTTGAAACACGGGTTCGAAACAGAGGTTTTATCAACAACAAAAACAGATGACCAGCACCTGCCCAATCTTTGCTCCATCCTTATTTCATTACTTGTAAATATGATTGCACTAGAGTACCATGACGCAGCATGCGCCACACTTGCCACACTTACAGTACCGTATTTAAAACATCGGCCCCTGGGATGGACCTATAGGTACTGCGGCAGGTCTGAAAGGCGGTGGCAGCTACGCGGCTGTGATGGCCGCCTCTGCGGTGGGGAGTGTGGACGGCGAAGACGAGGAGACCAGCCCCGAGCTGAGGCAGGGGCTGGTGAGGCCGGGCCTGTTTTCATAATATACAACACAAGCCACCGGTAATAAACAACGAAATTGATTTTGTCATCCCATACCTCAGGAGTCGGGTGTCTGTTTGGGCAGACTAGCCTTCTGCTGAAACAGGGGCTGGTGACGCCAGGCCTGACGTCATCATAATGACCGGTATTAAGCTAACCAAATCAGATATAGAGCCAAATAAATCACATACAGAGCTAAGCAAATCAGATATAGAGCTAACCAAATCAGATATAGAGCTAACCAAATCAGATGTGTCGGCTACGGCCTGCCAGGATGGGCATGGCCTGGGGATGGAGGGATTTTACTCCACAGGGGGATGGGAGGATTAACACCCACTGGGGGATATATGTGGATCCGGTTACAAATCGTTTCAAACTTGGTGACAATGATTTGAATTGATCCTCTAGTCTTTATAGAGCCGACCAGCGTCTGAATGGGGAAGGCTGAAGATCGGTGGGTCGAAGGGGGTGAGCCAGTTTTTGAGGCCTTCAGCTCTGTCGTCGCTTTGCCCGGGAAGGGTTAGAGGCCTGGGGCCTCAACAAACCTGCCTGGTGCTTGGAGGGCTCATTTATTTTTGGTAAAAAGCCAAGCCATGCTGAGGAGTACGCTCGCTCCATGAGTTGGGGCCTAGGCCTGAGACTAGAAGGCTGTGTCTTTGATTTTGCATGCTTACTTAGGAACAGGCCCGCTCCTTGGATCTAGGCCTGCTCCTTGGATCTAGGCTTGCTCCTCGGATCTAGGCCTGCTCCTTGGATCTAGGCTTGCTCCTCGGATCTAGGCCTGCTCAACCCCCGCAAGGCCAGTATGGTTTAGCCTGTTATAAAGAAAACCGTAGCTTTGGTCAAGCATTTCTTACATCTTCCCGTTCCTTGGCAATGGTGCCAATGTGGCCTAGGCCAATGCTGCGCTGCCCCCCTACCTGCCATCCCCCCCCCCCCTACCGCGCAAGGCCCTGCATGTGTCTCCTTGTCTCCTTCTTCCCACCGCCCTGCTGCCGCTGCTCCCGTTCCCAGGCCGCGTCCAGCAGCAAAGGAGCGCCCCGTTTCCTAAGGACGGGCCTCGAGAGCAGAAAAGCCGCGGGGTCGTCGGGCGAGCCCTCGGCCACCTCGGGCAGCAGCCCCGGCACGAGGCTGGGGGCCACGCACCCGATCCCCGGGAGCGGCGGCAGGCCCGTCCTGACCGAGCCTGTTGGGAGCATCGGGAAGCCCGCCCTGGTGGGGCCTGTGGCAGGTCGCGTGCAGCATGCCCATCTGCAGGGTGGCTGGACTGGAGCAGATTTGAATTTGAATGTGAATGTGACAGCTGTACCTCGTGTGCCACCTGGACCCGGTCCAACTGGACCCGTGTCCTCCCTTTTCTTGGCCGCCGCAGCTACTGCTGCTGCTTCTGCGTCAGGCCCAGCCAGGGCGCCTGCTGCCGATGTGTTTGGTGTGAATGGCGTGAAGGCAGGACTGCCTGCTGGGCCTCTGAAGTCAGAGAGCTCGAAACATGCAGCAGCAGCGGCAGCTGCGGGGGCTGGGGCTGGGAATGGCTTTCAGGATGCCCGCAGGGATGAGAAGTTGGAGGAGGAGGGGAAAGGCCTCGTCGAGGGCATCTTTGGAGGGCTCCTGCGTTCTGACGTCACTTGCCTGGTAGGTGGCATGAATCGTCCATACTAGAGATTGGCCATTGACATTCGCTAGGGGTATACATAGGACAGCCAGCACAATAATCTTGTGTGGTGTGTCTTACTCTTGTGTGGACTGCCTTGTACTTGCGCGGACTGTCTCATTCTTCCACCCCTTCATATCAGGAGTCAGCTGAATTCCTTAATCTATGCCCCAGAGCGTATTATTTATTTATCTAGTGGATATGAAGGATCGTCCCCTCCACCCATGCTCATGCTTTATTTTGTTGTCAGCAAGTCTGCATCACTTTTCTTTGTTTTGACCTGTATTGTTTTCACCTGGATGAGGAAGCTGGACGTGTGAAGTCCTAGTGAAGTTTAGGGTCCAGCGAAGCATCACATGTGATGCATGGGACATGAGCACCAACGCGACACCATTGGCTCTTTGTTATTTGTTCTCCAAAGGGTGCACAGCCAGCCGGCGGCTTTGAGCCCATGGCAGTATCGGCTCTTGGCTCTTGGCTGGCTGCGCTTTCTCTTGGCTCGCTGCGTTTTCTCTTGACTGGCTGTGTCTTCTCTTGGCTCGCTCGCCAGCTCGCGACCAGCACGCCTTCATGGCCAGCATGGCTCACATGTTATTCGGTTTGGATTCTATGGATTCGTAGGCTAACACAACGAGCTCAATGTTTGAGAGTCTGTCACATCCTGCGGGTCCAGCTCTTTTCACTTGAACCGAGCTGCACTGAACCCTCTTCCTGGCGTGCCCCACGTGTTTATATAGGTCTGCGGCCACACTTCAACCGCCTATGACCCCTTCCTGGATATCTCCTTGGACCTCGTTAGCGCAGTTTCTGTCAACGGAGGCGGCGGTCCATGCGGGGAGCCTAACGCGCGGAGTCCGCCGCCCTCGCAGCGCAGGGCAACAGCAGCGGCGGCGGCGGCCAGGCAGAGGTGATTCCGGTCGGAGTGCGGAGTGACGCTGGGGCCTGGGTGCGCATGCAGCCAAATCACATTTATCCTTTTGTTCCTTTGAACACTGTTTTTTGGTAAAAACATGACGTGATTTAAAATATTTATATATTTAGGCTCTGAAATAAAAATATATAAATACGAATGTAACGGCACCTACCGTTACCGGACTTTCATGTATCGGTCAGCTCCAAACAACATCGTGAACGGGCAAAGCACGTGCCATATCGGTAAGACTGGTACCGGCCACCAATTTTCGCTTTAAGTTTCGAATGTTAATATCAAATACCGGTACTGGTATGATTTTTGGAATTAATTGTGGTTACGGTACCAGTAGGAGGCAAAATGAAGAGTGCATCGCAGGCGCCAAAATTTCCTGACCCTACTAGATATTTTGTTTTTCGGTACCGCGCAACTGAACCTCGGCTTTGCCGAATTAATTGCCGAATTAATTGCTTGGTTACCACTTCGTTTACGACTAGACTCGTAACAAGTACCAGTAACCACTAAATAAACGAATCTCTGGCATGGACTGTGACTTCAAGGCCTCCGCAGTGTTTCATTTGCCATGACTCAGCTCCTTTAAGCTTCACTCTGGCCTTTGACTGGGAGGCTCGTTTGTGACCAGCCATGCTCCTTTGGCCACCAGTCTTAGGCCGGCCAAGTTTGGTCCCAATCGGGCCATTTTCGGTTGTGGGGCGGCCTGCTGAAGGTAGATTCGTAGCCGAAAAAAGATACACTGGGCCTCTCCCTTTGCTCCCTTTCTCCTTCAGGGGTGTGTGTGGCATTTGTACTCGGCGCCTCCGACCAGGCTTACGATAGTCTTATTTTTTTTCTGAATGGTCTGAACCTTGCTCACTCCCCCCCTTTCGATTTTCAGCCCAGGCCAGCAAAGCTCCCCATGCTTCTCCTAGGTCAAGGTTCAGGGTTAGGGGTCTAATGGATACAATCAGCTATTCATCCTTAACCCTGCCCCTATCTTCTGCTGTGGCTAAGGCCAGCCAGGCCCCCCAGGCTCCTTTGCCTACCCGCTGCATGCTGTTCGTATGCGGCCTCAGGCTGGGGGCAAAGAGGTAGCTGACATGTAGCTGAAATGTAGCTGAGGTATGGATGAAGACACACCCCGCCTGCTACATGCTCCCCTGCAGGCGTTGGATCCCTCAGGGCAGCATGCAGCCTCCTGCTGGGGGCGGAGAGGTAGCTAAACTGTACCTGAAATGTAGCGGAGTCGTAAATGAAAACATGCCCCGCCTGCTGCGTGCTGCCCTGCAGGCGTTTGATCCCTCCCGCCCCTCACAGCACAACCAAGGTCGCCAAACGGAAGCCCAGCCTGCGCGACGACTCGCCGGGCCTGTCGTCAAGCCAGATCTGCTCGGATCCGACGCGGACTGTCAGGATGCGGACAAGCCTGCCTGATCCCAGCAGCAGATCCGATGGCGAGCCTGCAAGCCTGTTGGATGCTGGCGTTAGATCTCGCGGGATCCGGCCGGATCCGGCCAAAGGCCGTTGGCGGCCGGCTTCTGAGGGCGTGGACCCGGCTGCGGGCTTGCCATCTCCCACCTGTTCAGCCGTTGGCGAGGGGTCGGTCAGCTGTGCCAGCGGTGGGTGGCCGCCTCAAGCCTGAACCTAGCATTAACTGGACAACGTGTTTTGTTCGCAAGGGGAGTAGTGTTGATTTAAACCACGCACCAGACCACCTTTGGGGGGCCACCACTGGGTCAATCGGAACGGAATAATCACAAGGCTGTAATTGGTGGCCCATGCCTGTAATGTAGCTGAAGGACAAACAAAGAAAGGCGGTTTGTAACTCCCTGTGAGCTTGTAAGTTATTACCATTCCAAAACTGCTGTAGCAGCTGGAGGCAAGAGCTCCTGCAAGCCCTCCCCAGAATCTGTTTTTTCAATAGGAAACCTGATTCCTAAACCCCTAACCCTAAACTATCTTTTCAATGCAAACCCTGATTCCTAAACTCTGAACCCTCGACCTGTCGCATGTCCTGCAGGTGTCGTGAGTGAGAGGACGGATGCAGAGGCTGTAGTTGGCGCAGATGGCGGACTGCTCACGGCCTCTGAATTGGGCACCAGCTGCGCAGCTGCATCAGGGTCCGCCGGCGTCCAGGTAGGGCATACCTGGGTCCTTCAACATCAACCCTTACTCCTAAACCTCGACCCACATTCAGGGCTGGGCCACCGGCCTTTAGATCTGTACTCTCAACCCTTGAACCCTACAACCCTGACCCAGATCTTTACTATCAACCCTTGAATCCTACAACCTGAACCATATCTTCACCATCAACCCTTAAACCCTACAACCCTGACACAGATCTAAACCTTAAACCCTGATATCCTACAACCCTGACCCAGATCTTTACCATAAACCCTAAAACCCTAAAACCCTGACCCAGGGCTGGACCATCGGCTATTAGGCCCTTCAGTACCAGAACACAGCCAGCGTATGGCATGCCAGCATGTCTCTCCTGTTGGGGTAGGGCGCGCCTGTCTGCTTAGGATATTGGATGTTGATACGACACACTGATCAGGACTGGGCACACGCACATGAGCATATGATCAAGGAGTGTGTGTTGCTGGACTTGACAGCAGCCCTGGATTTCTCCAGCAGGATATGTGGCTCTAGCCTAATGTGAAGCTTGCTGGCAGAATGTTCGCCGCCTTCTGTTTTGGGGGGAAATGTGCTTCAGCTACAATTTAGCTACATCGTTTGTGCCACAGGGCGACAGCAAAGAGGGCACCGTGGAAGAGGGCAAGGATGACTTCTTCTCACACTCTTCTGACGGAGAGGCGGCTATTGAAGGCAGGGCTGATCTAGATCACAGGCAGCGGCAACAACAGCATCTGGGATGGCAGCAGCAGTTGCAACAGGAACAGGCGCAACACCTGGAGCAGCAGCAACAGCAGATGCAACAGGATCAGGCGCAACACCTGGAGCAGCAGCAACAGCAGATGCAACAGGATCAGGCGCAACACCTGGAGCAGCAGCAGATGCAACAGGATCAGGCGCAACACCTGGAGCAGCAGCAGCAGCAGATGCAACAGGATCAGGCGCAACACCTGGAGCAGCAGCAGCAGCAGATGCAACAGGAACAGGCGCAACACCTGGAGCAGCAGCAGCAGCAGATGCAACAAGATCAGGCGCAACACCTGGAGCAGCAGCAGATGCAACAGAGACAAGTGCAATACCTGGAGCAGCAAGGACAGGCGCCACAGTTGGAGCAGCAGCAACAGCTGGAGCAGGCAATGGAGCTCCAGGAACAGGAGCATCCGATGGAGCAGCAGCAACAGTTGGAGCAGCAGCAGATGGTACTGGAACAGGAGCAACGGATGGAGCAGCAGCAACAGTTAGAACAGCAGCAACACTTCGAGCAGCAGCAACGGCTAGAGCAGCAGCAACAGGAGTTACAGCAGCAGATGCAACAACAGGAGCAGCAACAACAACAAGAACAGATGCAACAGGAACAGGCGCAGCAGTTGGAGCAGCAGCAGCAACAACAGTTGCAACAGGTGCAGGCGCAACAGGTGGCTCAGAATCAGCAGCAGATGCAACAGGAGCAGGCGCAACAGACGGAGCTGTGGCAGGCGCAACAGCTGGAGCAGTGGCAACAGCAGTTGCGAGAGCAGCAGGAGCAGAAGCTTCGGCAGCAACAAAAGCGACAGGAACAGGCACAACAGCTGAAGGAGCAACAGCAGGAGCCGGAGGAGCGACAGCAGGAGCAACATGCCCACCAGAACCTTGAGGAGGAGCAAGCCCGGCTCCAAGCAGCACTGGCCGCTGACCTGGACCCCGCTCCGGCCGCCGAGCCTCCCGCATCGAGCTGGACCCCGTTGATTCCACTGCCCATGCCGGAGCTCTTGAGGCCGCCGGTGGGCTTGGCGTCTTTGGGGCCCATGGGTCTGCTGCCGACTCTGCTGGAGCCTCCGTGTGCCGCCACTGCGGCCATCGAAGTGCTGTGCACCTCTGACGCCGTCGCCTCAGCGCCTGGCGCCGAGGGCTTGCTGCAGCCTAAAGATGTCTCTGCTGGCAACTGGGAGCAGATGGGGCAGATTTGGGAGCAGCACCAGCAGCAGCAGCAGGAGCAGCAGTCTGATCAGCAGCAGCAGCTTTTGTGGGCGGGTCAACCCGGGCAGCCGCCGGTGTTGTGGGCCGGCCAGCGTGTTCCGCAGCCCGCGTGCATGTGGGCAGGGCAGCCCGTGGAGCCCTCCATTTGGCCGCACGGGGCTTTCCAAGCTGCCGAACCTAACTGGAGCACGGCCGCCGCGCCGGCTGGGATGGTGCCGATGTTTACCTATGATGCCGCCCTTGGTGCCGCGCCGGGCAGTAACGTGGGCATGGGCAACAGCATGGGCTTGCCAGCGCCCAGCAGTCGCAACAGCATGGGCATGGGCATGGGCAACAGCATGGGCTTGCCGGCGCCCGGCAGTAGCAACGGCATGGGCTTGGGCATGGGTTTGCCAGGGGCCATGAGTGGCTCAGGCTCTGCTGTGTACGCCGCTCCCCTGACCTCCTTGGACATGCCAGGCTTGCCGTCTGTTCACATGGGCATGCCAGGTTTGCCGTCCGTTCAGATGGGCATGCCAGGCTTGCCGTCCCTTCACATGGGCATGCCAAGCTTGCCGTCCGTTCACATGGGCATGCCAGGCTTAACAGCAACACCTAAAGGAATGCCGGCAGTGTGGCCACGGCCATCACCGGGGAGCAGTGCAGCGGTGCTCGGCCCGGGACAATCCCCGCCCACTCCCGGCGCTGCCGCCGCCATCGCCGCGGCATTTGCCTCAATCGTCCTCGGGCGGCAGCCGCCGCTGTTCAGCACATCGGCAGCGCCCGCAGCAGCAGCAGCAGCAGGGATGTTTGGTGCCGCAGGTCCAGACGCCGCTAGAACTTCGTCCGCTGCGGCTGACGAGGCACCGGGGACTAGGCTGCTGTCCCCAGCTGCTGCTGCTACGACAGTGGCAGCGTTTGCAGCTGCCGCTGCCGCTGCTGCCGTTGCCGTAGGACTCCCGGACTCTGCAGCTGTCTTCGGAGCCTCCCCTGAATCTCACACTGAGCGTTGCATGGGATCAGCGGCTGGCAGCATCCCCTCTGCCGCGGCTGCAGTCGCCAGGCATCCCCCCCTCGTTGTAGACCTGCGTGGGCGGGATCCGCTCTGGCCCGCGGCCAGCCGGCAGCCGTTGCAGCGGAATGCTGGGAGGCTGAGCACCTCCGGTGGTGGTGGACAGCAGCAGCAGCAGCAGCAGCAGGCCGCTCAGGATCAGCAGCAGCAGCAGGCCGCTCGGGATCTTCATCATCATCAGCAGCAGCAGCAGGCCGCTCAGGATCTTCATCAGCAGCAGCAGCAGGCCGCTCAGGATCATCAGCAACAGCGGCAGGCCGCTCAGGATCAGGATCAGCAGCAGCAGCAGGCCGCTCGGGATCAGCAGCAGCAGCAGCAGCAGGCCGAACAGGATCATCAAGGGCACTTGGCTGTGGCGCAGATGTTGCAGCAACAGCAGGTACAACAGGCCGTGCTGCAGCAGCAGCAAGGGCAGCAGCAGCCTGCCATGCCGCGGCAGTACGCACAGGGGACGCCACAACAACAGCCTGACCATCAGGCCGTGTTGCAGCAGCAAGTACAACAGGCCGTGCTGCAGCAACAAGTACAGCAGGCCCTGTTGCAGCAAAAACAACAGAAGGTGCAGCAGGTCATGTTGCAGCAGCAGCAGGAGGGGCAGCAGCAGGACGTGTTGCAGCAGCAACGTCTGCCGCTTCGGGTGGGCAGCCAGGTTAAATCTGCACAGCCGGTGGCAGCAGGTCCGACATGGGCTAAAGAAGGAACGGCTACTGCTACTGCTGCTGCTGCTGCTGTTGCAGCGAGTGCGGGCCACGGCGGCCAGGTTGCCCCTGGGGTAGCCACGCGGCGGAGCCTGCGTGCTCCCCAGGCGGCGCGCGTGGGGACGTCTCGCACCCCAGCCGGTAGGTGCTTGTGATGTCCCGTGTGGGGCATGATGTGAGGGCAGTGCGGCAGATGGGCCTCGTGTGAGGGAGAGGGGGATGGGAGGAGAGGCAGAGAGGTATCGTGCGAGGGAGAGAGGTGGCGGAGATTTGAGGAGGTATCGTGTGAGGGAGATGGGAGGAGAGGCAGAGATGCCTCTCGTGTGACGGAGATAGGAGGAGAAGAGGCGGAGTGGTATCGAGGCACATGATGAGCTTGTGTGGTTTTGAGGGGGAAGGGGGGGTGGGAGGGCATGAGGGGGAAGGGGGGGTGGGAGGGGGCATGAGGGGGAAGGGGGGGTGGGAGGACATGAGGGGGAAGGGGGGTGGGAGGGCATGAGAGGGAAAGGGGGGTGGGAGGGGGCATGAGGGGGAAGGGGGGGTGGGAGGGGGCATGAGGGGGAAGGGGGGGGTGGGAGGGGGCATGAGGGGGAAGGGGGGGTGGGAGGGGGCATGAGGGGGAAGGGGGGGTGGGAGGGCATGAGGGGGAAGGGGGGTGGGAGGGCATGAGGGGGAAGGGGGGGTGGGAGGGGGCATGAGGGGGAAGGGGGGGTGGGAGGGGGCATGAGGGGGAAGGGGGGGTGGGAGGGGGCATGAGGGGGAAGGGGGGGTGGGAGGGGGTGGGAGGGGGCATGAGGGGGATGGGGGGGTGGGAGGGCATGAGGGGGAAGGGGGGGTGGGAGGGGGCATGAGGGGGAAGGGGGGGGTGGGAGGGGGCATGAGGGGGAAGGGGGGGTGGGAGGGCATGAGAGGGAAGGAGGGGGAAGGGAGGGCATGAGTGGGGGGGAGGGGAGGGAGGGCATTTGAGGGGTTCGCAATAGGGTAACGATGGGCTGGGGATGTGTGTATTGGGGGGGAGGGAGGGGGAGGGAGGGCATGGAGGTTTTTGATGGGGTGACAAGGGGCTTGTGAGCGTGTCCATGTCCTGCCTCTGAAAAGAATGCACAGGTTGCTTTGAGCGGTGAAGAAGGAAGGCCAGGATTGCAAACCTTGGAGGGCCATAAACCACGTATCAAACACATATGGCCCGGAGAATATGAAAATTGTTTTCGGACCAGAAAGTAACTTGGACATCCATGGAGCCAGTGAAAACCCGCAACCCCTCACAGAACCCTGAATATCTGTTAACCCCGAGCCCTATACTTGAGTAACTCACCTGGTCTCGCTTGATACTCTTCCTCTGAAACCCATGGCAATCATTCGGTCAGACTCGTCCAGAACCCTGAACTCTTGAGCAGAAGCTTGACTGCTTTCATTGGTTTTGGGGGGGGGGGGGTAGGTGCCTCCCCTGTTCTCAATACGCGGAGTTTGAATACCTCCATTGGTTTGTGGTGATGGCGCTCAAACTTTGTTGCTTTGCTAATAAGCATTGGCCGGGTGGCTCCCAGTGGGAACATTCTGGATTTGCTTAGCATTGGCAGGGCTGCAGGCAGCAGGCGGGGCATGTCTTCATCCATGCCTCGGCTACATTTCAGCCACATGTCAGTCAGTGGGAACATGCTGGCTTTGTGGAGTACAGTGGAGGTGTACCTGAAATGAGATCTGCATGTTGCAAATTACAGACGGTCCGGGGAGGAGCCGTTGCTCATATGAGGCCAAAGGTTCTCTCATGCCTGCTTGTCGCACGGTCCTGACGTGTCACAATTTAATCAGACACTTTGGTGCTGTCCATGGTGCTGTACTCGGTGCTGTACTCGGTGCTGTACTCGGTGCCGTACTCGGTGCTGTACTGGGTGCTGTACTCGGTGCTGTACTGGGTGCTGTACTGGGTGCAGTACTCGGTGCTGTACTCAGTGCTGTACTCAGTGCTGTACTCGGTGTTGTACTCAGTGCTGTACTCGGTGCTGTACTCGGTGCTATACTCGGTGCTGTAGTCGGTGCCGTACACGGTGCTGTACTCGATGCTGTAGTCGGTGCTGTACTCGGTGCTGGACTGGGTGCTGTACACTGGGTGCTGTTCACAGAGCTGTACAAGGTGCTATGCACAGGGCTGTTCACGGTGTTGTACTCGGTGCTGTACAAGGGGCTGTACCCGGTGCTGTACATGATGCTGTACACGGGGTTGTACTCGGAGCTGTTCACGGTGCTGTACTGGGGGCTGTACTCGGTACTGTACTTGGTGCTGTACACGGTGCAGTTCTCGGTGCAGTTCTCGGTGCTGTACTCGGTGCCGTACGCGGTGCTGTACACGGTGCTGGAAATGGTATCTCGGGGAGAGTGAAGCACACCTCTGGTTCTTTTTCTCCTTTGTACTTACCGGTGTAAATAAAGGTATGAATATGGGTATAAGTTATGAATTCCGGTACCATATAAATTTAGGTATGAATGCTGGTATAGACTGAGGTGTGAATACCGGTGTAAATTGAGGTATGACTACTGGTCTAAATAGAGGTATGAATGCCGATATAAATGGAGGTATGAATGCCGTTAAATGATATGATTATGCCTTGGCAAGGCCTGTGCCGACAGCAAATTATGTTTTGGAATGTGGCATATAAGATCAAAGTGGTGGATATTGTCAGCGCTCGCTAGGCTGATCCTCTCTCTGCTCTCTGCAGGCTTTGACAACGTCAGTGGCGGCGGCGATGAGTCACGGAGAGATAGCGATGACAGCTGGGATGACGGCACCGCAGCCCGCACTCGCGGGCATGGCGGCAGCGGCGCCGGCGCCGGCGGCACGGCCAGGAGTAGAGCAAATGCTGCTGCGGCCAAGGCGCGAAAGGATAAAGCCCCGGCCGGCGCCGGCAGCGGGCGAGGCGGCAGAGCTGGGACGGGCGCGGGGCGCGGGGGTGCCGCCCGCGGGTCCAAGCGGCCGAAAAGGTCTGGAAGCTGCGGCGACGGAAGCGACTCCCACCCAGACAAGGGTGAGGAGCCGAAGGACGATTGCACGACTCGCGGCGGCCCAGGATTGCTGTCGGGCGCACGGGGCAGAGGCCGTCTTCGCTCCTTGACAAAGATGAGCGTGGTTTCGCCCAAGACCAAGGGCGAGGATCCGGAGCCGCAGCATCGGGTGCAGGAGCAAGAGCCGCCGCTGAAGCAGCAGCAGCACTCTGGTGGGATTGGAGGCCTTGGGCAGCCACAGGTGCGGCACGCTTATGTGGGCTTGCCGCCGCAGCCGCCGCAGCAGCACCTGCAACAGAACCGGCAGCACCGGCAGCAGGCTCAGCCCTTCCCCACATTCGGCGAGGGCAGGACAGCTCAGGAGCTCCAGCAGCAGCACTCTGGTGGGGTTGGAGGCCTAAGGCAGCCACAGGAGCTCCAGCAGCAGCAGCAACTCCAGCAGCAGCAGCAAGTGAACGAATTGCAGCACCGAGCAATGCAACAGCTGCAGTTCTTGCAATCGTTCGAGGAGGGAGGGGGCTCTGGCGGCGGCGGCGGCGGCGGCTCGCAACACATGCAGCAGCCCGGGAGCGGCAGCAACGGGGCAGCAGCAGGGCCCGGGCTGGTGGGCTTTCAAACGACGCTGCAGCAGCGGGTGCAGCAGATGCAGCAGCAGGCGTTTGAGGGAAGGATGCGAGTAGCCACTACCACGCAAGGGACAGCCTTTCTGCAGCAGCAACAGCAGCAACAACAGCAGCAGCAACTACTGCAACAACAGCAGCAACAGCACACCTGCGCCGGCAGCCCGCTTGCAGCTGACGCGACCCAGTTCCTGCAGCAGCTCCAAGTGAATGGTGGCTTAGCCCGACCACAGGGAATTTTTCGACAGACCTCAGCCAGCCAGCAGCAACCCTTGCCCCGGCTGCCGCACTCGCAGGCACCGGGCGAGGGGGGCAAGGTTGGCGGCAGCCCAGTGGCTGGCCACAGCTTTGCACCACAGAACAGCAAGCCGCTCCCGCCCGGCTCCGTGTCAAAGCAGTGGCACGGGGCAGGTGGGGGCGCTGACGCCCCGTGTCGCCTCTTGGGGGGAGGCAGCTGGCCTTCGCCGCCGGTTGACATCGTGGCGGTCGCGACGACGGCGGCGGCAGCCGCCGCCGCTGCCGCGCCGGGCGCGGCGGGGTACCCGCCCAGCGCCCGCCCGCCGCAAGCGGCGCCGGCGAACGCGCTCCTGCTTCAGGTGAGCGCTTGTATTGATGACGTTCAGTGGCGGGTTGTGAGTGAGGATGAAGGCACGTGTGCTCGTGGAGCGGTGGCAGGGTTTGGAAGGGAGGTGGTTTCATTATTTGGCACTTGTTTTCCAGAGATCTGGTTTGAATGCTTCCTTGGAAATCTAACAAATATATACCGGTAATGTGCTGGTAGGTCTCTCCTTTACACCGGTAATGTGCTGTCAGGATAAAATTGGTTTCGAGTGTGGGTGTGAGTGGGGCCAGGGGGCTTGGTCCTGGGGTCGGACAGTTGTCTATGTGTTCACACTTTTTCCAGTGCTGTTATCCAAATCCACACCTCTTACATAGCATTCATGAATGGCCTGCCTTTTGTCACAGGGCTGAGTGAGCTCTGTGAGACTGCGCGCGCTCGATCCGCGCCCCAGACCCCTGTAACTGTAACCTTCATTACAGGGCTCTGTTTGGGGTGTGGTTTAAACCCTTAAACCTAGCACTGTGGGGGGGCTAGTGTCAAACCTTATAACCTAAATCCTGACCCCTAGCTGTAAGCCTGCAAGGTAGTTCACTGGACTACACTGTTCACCTCACATCTTTGAGTCTTGATGCTGTCAGATCGGGCACTAGAATCACCGCATCTCGTGCTAAGTTGAGAGCCCATGCCCCGAAAGTGGGTTAGGGGGTTTTAAACCGCCGAGAGGGCCGCCCTGTTTGACGTCTCCGTATGTCTCTTTGGGATCGGACGTGTTCGTTTTTGAAATCTGCCACATCTGTTTGAATCCAAATCTTCTGTTCGACACCTGGAACGTGCGTTTGAAACTCGAAACGTGCGTGTGTGTGGAAAAGCCTGGTCTATTATACGACGACGCCTGCTCGGAAAAATCCGCGACGTGTGTCTCGAACCTGCAAAATGCTCGTTCGAATTTCGAATGTCTGTTTGAAAAGATATCATTATGTTTGCATTTGGTGGTGGTGCTGCGCAGCGCGTGCCTGTGTCAAGGAGCCCTCCGTTGAGCATGCGGCGCAGGAGCGAGGCGTCCGGGCTGCTTGTGCCGCTCCCGGCCAGCGTCCAACCCGCCCGTACCGCATCACAGCACCAGTCGCTGCAGCAGCCTGGTCTGCTTCCAACTGCAGCCCCACCTACCAAGCTGCACACTGCGTCACAGCACCAGGTGCTGCAGCGCCGGCAGGAAGGGGTGGCAGCTATGACGCCGCCAGATCTGGACAGCCTGGCAGATCCGGACAGCCTGGCAGAGGTTCCGTTGTCCTCCTGGCCATGTGTAGCCCAGCAGCAGCAACACCAGCAGCAACAACAGCCACAACAGCAGCAACAACAGCAACAACAGCAGCAACAACAGCAAAAACAGCAGCAACAACAGCAGCAACAACAGCAGCAGCAACCAGAGGTGCCAAGTTCAGTGCATGGGCAGGTACTGAAGTCAGACAGGCATGCGTCATGGCCCGTGGAGGCTGAGGCGTCTGCGGGCCTGCCGCTGCTGCAAGGTGTGAACGGGCCTCGGCAGGCACAGCAGGCGCCTGGTCAGGGCCAGCAGGTGCCAGGGCAGGCCCAGCACGCTCAGCAGGTGCCAGGGCAGGCCCAGCAGACCCAGCAGGTGCCAGGGCAGGCCCAGCCGTTGAAGCAGCTTCAGCATGTGTGTCAGCCTTCAGAGGGTGGCCCACCCGGGCAACAGCCGGATGGAGCCTCCAAGGCAGGCCCGCAGACGTTGCCGTCGCAGTCCCCGCAAAAGCTGACAGCTGGACCAGGAGGGAACGGCCTCATCGACAGTCCTAGCCTGGTATGAGGATAAAGGGGGGGGTATCTGTGTGTGGGAGGGGGAGGGGGAGGGGGGGGGCAATCCTGCGTAGAGAGTGGTGGCATTTTCTAGCTGGTATGTGGATAAGAGGGGGGGGTATCTGTGTATGGGAGGGGGAGTGGAGGGGGGGCCATTGTGCCAAGTGAGTAGGCAGTCCTAGCCCGGCATGAGGATAAGGGGGGTATCTGTGTGTGGGAGGGGGAGGGGGAGGGGGAGATCTTGCGTAGGGAGTGGGTAGTCCTAGCGGTAGGTGGAAAAGAGGGGGGTGGGGGGTACCTGTAAGTGGGAGGGGGAGGGGCAAAGCTGCCTGGTCGTGGAACTAAGGGTGCGGTTGCTGATAGAATTCTAGCACGCTTGGAAGAATGGACATTGTCCCTAAATGCATGATGATGGACCTACGCGGTCCCACCGTCAGGATTTCAATTTAAACGTAAGTGGTCCCTTGGGAATGCTACTCCTGATTGTGGGCTGAGGGCTTGCTACGGGTTACCATTGACCATGCTTGTTCAATTCACCATGCTTGTTTTAGCTACAATAGAACCCTGAACCCTGAACCCTGAGAACCAGGATCCCTAAGCCTTAAACCCTGAGAAACCTGAGAATCCTAAACCCTTAACCCTGAGCTTTGCATACTGAGAACCCTGAACCCTGAACCCTGCAGGCTGGGTGCCTGTCTGCCTTTGTGATGCCGGAGCACCTGCCCCCCGGGGAGACGTGGGTCTGCGAGCGCTGCGCTGCGCGCCGGGAAGCCGTCAAGCAGCTGTCCATCCGGCGTCTACCGCCCCTCCTGGCCCTCCATGTCAAGAGGTAAATGCTGTTTGTAACAAAGGGTGGATGATGCTTCTTATAACAGCACCACCGGTACTCGGTACTGTAAATGCGCGTGGTAGGGTGCGCCGTAAGTCTGTCAAGCAGCTGGCTACCGCCCCTCCTGTCGCTGCATGTGAAGGGGTGAATGATTCTAATTTGAATGCAACCGGTGTGGTGCTTGTTGGTTTTCATTTTCAAGGAAGGAGCAGGAAGCCCAGATAAATCTGCAATTGTTGCATGGTAGCTCACCTAGTGCTACGGCCGAACGGGTGGCTTCCTTAATCCACGCCTCAGGGCGTATCGTCAATTTATGTTTATTTATTTATTGTTTTCATTCATTCGAATGCCTCGGATGAGACCCGAGTTTGCTGTAGGTGCAGTCTCCTGCTGCTGAAGTACAGCACCCAGGGCTGGGGCACCTTGTCGTGAGGGGTTTAAGCTCTGTCAGCATTAAGCGAGTTTTGATTGTTGGGCTCTCCGTTTAACAAGGGGGTAGCTGACGAGACGCTGTATCAGCTGCTCGTGGTTTGTGACCTGTGCCCTGACTGAATGCTCTAAGGTTTTCCTGCCCCTCCGTGGTTTGTGCTCCCTCTGAGGTTTCATCCGGGGTTTCAGCCCTGCTTTCGCTGACAATATCCGTGCTCTCTAGCACTCACTGCCGTTTTGGGTGGTTGCGCTGACGATGCTACCAATGCACTGACCATGCAGCGACTGCTCCCTTCCACGCCCCCCCCCCCCACCACCACCACACACACGCACACATCCCCCTGCCCCCGCCCTTCCTCGCTCCCCACACCCCCCTGCCCCCCGCCCTTTCCCGCTCCCCACACCCCCTGCCCCCCGCCCTACCCCGCTCCCCACATCCCCCTGCCCCCTCCCTTTCCCGCTCCTCACACCCTCTGCCCCCCTCCCTTTCCCGCTCCTCACACCCCCCTGCCCCCCTCCCTTTCCCGCTCCTCACACCCCCCTGCCCCCGCCCTTTCCCGCTCCTCACACCCCCCTGCCCCCTCCCTTTCCCGCTCCTCACACCCCCTGCCCCCTCCCTTTCCCGCTCCACACACCCCCCTGCCCCCCTCCCTTTCCCGCTCCTCACACCCCCCTGCCCCCTCCCTTTCCCGCTCCTCACACCCCCTGCCCCCCTCCCTTTCCCGCTCCTCACACCCCCCTGCCCCCCTCCCTTTCCCGCTCCTCACATCCCCCTGCCCCCTCCCTTTCCCGCTCCTCACACCCCCCTGCCCCCTCCCTTTCCCGCTCCTCACACCCCCCTGCCCCCGCCCTTTCCCGCTCCTCACACCCCCCTGCCCCCGCCCTTTCCCGCTCCTCACACCCCCCTGCCCCCGCCCTTTCCCGCTCCTCACACCCCCTGCCCCCTCCCTTTCCCGCTCCTCACACCCCCCTGCCCCCGCCCTTTCCCGCTCCCCACATCCCCCTGCCCCCTCCCTTTCCCGCTCCTCACACCCCTGCCCCCTGCCACACCTGTATGTATAACCCCCCCCCCCCCCGTGCCGGACCAGGTTTGAGCACCTCAGGGGCACCCTAAATCCTAAACCATTCACCCCAACCCCAGGTTTGAGCACTTGGGAGGTATCCTAAACCCTTTACCCCTACCCCAGGTTTAGGCACCTGGGTGTTATCCTAAACCCTTCACCTCTAACCCAGGTTTGAGCACGTGGGAGGCATCATAAACCCTTTACCCCTACCCCAGGTTTAGGCACCTGGTTGTTATCCTAAACCCTTCACCTCTAACCCAGGTTTGAGCACGTGGGAGGCATCATAAATCCTTCACCCCTACCCCAGGTTGAAGCACCTCAGGGGTATCCTAAACCCTCAACCCTTCACCCCAAACCCAGGTTTGAGCACCTGGGAGGTATGCAAGGAGCTGCCCATGCCTCTGCGAGCAACGGCTGCCGACCGACCCCGGGCCCCAGCGGTGGTCGGGGCCGGGGTCGCGGCGCGTCGGCCTCCGGAGGTGTCCGTACCGGTGAAAGGGCCACCCGCAAGATCCAGGCCTGGCTGTCGTTCCCCACCGGCCAGATCGACCTCACGCCGTTCACCAGCTCTGCTATGCTCAGGTAGCAATTGGGTTTAGGGTTTAGGGGTTACGGCTTGCCAAGCCATTCACCAGCTCTGCTATGCTCAGGTAGGAATTCGTGAAAGGGCTGACGGGCCCAGGTGTGTTCTAGGGTTAAGGGTTGAAACACCCTTAACCCTAATCCCCAAATTCTGAACCCAACGGCCAGCAGACCTGTGCGTGTGCTAGAACCCTCTGAACCCAACGGACAGCAGACCTGTACGTGTGCTAGAACCCTCTGAACCCAACGGCCAGCAGACCTGTGCGTGTGCTAGAACCCTCTGAACCCAACGGCCAGCAGACCTGTGCGTGTGCTAGAACCCTCTGAACCCAACGGCCAGCAGACCTGTGCGTGTGCTAGAACCCTCTGAACCCAACGGCCAGCAGACCTGTGCGTGTGCTAGAACCCTCTGAACCCAACGGCCAGCAGACCTGTGCGTGTGCTAGAACCCTCTGAACCCAACGGCCAGCAGACCTGGGCATGTGCTAGAACCCTCTGAACCCAACGGCCAGCAGACCTGTGCATGTGCTAGAACCCTCTGAACCCAACGGCCAGCAGACCTGTGCATGTGCTAGAACCCTCTGAACCCAACGGCCAGCAGACCTGTGCGTGTGCTAGAACCCTCTGAACCCAACGGCCAGCAGACCTGTGCGTGTGCTAGAACCCTCTGAACCCAACGGCCAGCAGACCTGTGCATGTGCTAGAACCCTCTGAACCCAACGGCCAGCAGACCTGTGCATGTGCTAGAACCCTCTGAACCCAACGGCCAGCAGACCTGTGCGTGTGCTAGAACCCTCTGACCCCAACGGCCAGCAGACCTGTGCATGTGCTAGAACCCTCTGAACCCAACGGCCAGCAGACCTGTGCATGTGCTAGAACCCTCTGAACCCAACGGCCAGCAGACCTGTGCATGTGCTAGAACCCTCTGAACCCAACGGCCAGCAGACCTGTGCATGTGCTAGAACCCTCTGAACCCAACGGCCAGCAGACCTGTGCGTGTGCTAGAACCCTCTGAACCCAACGGCCAGCAGACCTGTGCGTGTGCTAGAACCCTCTGAACCCAACGGCCAGCAGACCTGTGCATGTGCTAGAACCCTCTGAACCCAACGGCCAGCAGACCTGTGCATGTGCTAGAACCCTCTGAACCCAACGGCCAGCAGACCTGTGCATGTGCTAGAACCCTCTGAACCCAACGGCCAGCAGACCTGTGCGTGTGCTAGAACCCTCTGAACCCAACGGCCAGCAGACCTGTGCATGTGCTAGAACCCTCTGAACCCAACGGCCAGCAGACCTGTGCATGTGCTAGAACCCTCTGAACCCAACGGCCAGCAGACCTGTGCGTGTGCTAGAACCCTCTGAACCCAACGGCCAGCAGACCTGTGCGTGTGCTAGAACCCTCTGAACCCAACGGCCAGCAGACCTGTGCATGTGCTAGAACCCTCTGAACCCAACGGCCAGCAGACCTGGGCATGTGCTAGAACCCTCTGAACCCAACGGCCAGCAGACCTGTGCGTGTGCTAGAACCCTCTGAACCCAACGGCCAGCAGACCTGTGCATGTGCTAGAACCCTCTGAACCCAACGGCCAGCAGACCTGTGCGTGTGCTAGAACCCTCTGAACCCAACGGCCAGCAGACCTGTGCATGTGCTAGAACCCTCTGAACCCAACGGCCAGCAGACCTGTGCGTGTGCTAGAACCCTCTGAACCCAACGGCCAGCAGACATGTGCATGTGCTAGAACCCTCTGAACCCAACGGCCAGCAGACCTGTGATAGTGTGCTAGAACCCTCTGAACCCAACGGCCAGCAGACCTGTGCATGTGCTAGAACCCTCTGAACCCAACGGCCAGCAGACCTGTGCATGTGCTAGAACCCTCTGAACCCAACGGCCAGCAGACCTGTGCGTGTGCTAGAACCCTCTGAACCCAACGGCCAGCAGACCTGTGCATGTGCTAGAACCCTCTGAACCCAACGTCCAGCAGACCTGTGCGTGTGCTAGAACCCTCTGAACCCAACGGCCAGCAGACCTGTGCGTGTGCTAGAACCCTCTGAACCCAACGGCCAGCAGACCTGTGCGTGTGCTAGAACCCTCTGAACCCAACGGCCAGCAGACCTGTGCATGTGCTAGAACCCTCTGAACCCAACGGCCAGCAGACCTGTGCATGTGCTAGAACCCTCTGAACCCAACGGCCAGCAGACCTGTGCGTGTGCTAGAACCCTCTGAACCCAACGGCCAGCAGACCTGTGCATGTGCTAGAACCCTCTGAACCCAACGGACAGCAGACCTGTGCGTGTGCTAGAACCCTCTGAACCCAACGGCCAGCAGACCTGTGCGTGTGCTAGAACCCTCTGAACCCAACAGCCAGCAGACCTGTGCGTGTGCTAGAACCCTCTGAACCCAACGGCCAGCAGACCTGTGCATGTGCTAGAACCCTCTGAACCCAACGGCCAGCAGACCTGTGCGTGTGCTAGAACCCTCTGAACCCAACGGCCAGCAGACCTGTGCGTGTGCTAGAACCCTCTGAACCCAACGGCCAGCAGACCTGGGCATGTGCTAGAACCCTCTGAACCCAACGGCCAGCAGACCTGTGCGTGTGCTAGAACCCTCTGAACCCAACGGCCAGCAGACCTGTGCATGTGCTAGAACCCTCTGAACCCAACGGCCAGCAGACCTGTGCATGTGCTAGAACCCTCTGAACCCAACGGCCAGCAGACCTGTGCATGTGCTAGAACCCTCTGAACCCAACGGCCAGCAGACCTGTGCATGTGCTAGAACCCTCTGAAACCAACGGCCAGCAGACCTGTGCGTGTGCTAGAACCCTCTGAACCCAACGGCCAGCAGACCTGTGCGTGTGCTAGAACCCTCTGAACCCAACGGCCAGCAGACCTGTGCATGTGCTAGAACCCTCTGAACCCAACGGCCAGCAGACCTGTGCGTGTGCTAGAACCCTCTGAACCCAACGGCCAGCAGACCTGTGCATGTGCTAGAACCCTCTGAACCCAACGGCCAGCAGACCTGTGCATGTGCTAGAACCCTCTGAACCCAACGGCCAGCAGACCTGTGCATGTGCTAGAACCCTCTGAACCCAACGGCCAGCAGACCTGTGCGTGTGCTAGAACCCTCTGAACCCAACGGCCAGCAGACCTGTGCGTGTGCTAGAACCCTCTGAACCCAACGGCCAGCAGACCTGTGCGTGTGCTAGAACCCTCTGAACCCAACGGCCAGCAGACCTGGGCATGTGCTAGAACCCTCTGAACCCAACGGCCAGCAGACCTGTGCGTGTGCTAGAACCCTCTGAACCCAACGACCAGCAGACCTGTGCATGTGCTAGAACCCTCTGAACCCAACGGCCAGCAGACCTGTGCATGTGCTAGAACCCTCTGAACCCAACGGCCAGCAGACCTGTGCATGTGCTAGAACCCTCTGAACCCAACGGCCAGCAGACCTGTGCATGTGCTAGAACCCTCTGAACCCAACGGCCAGCAGACCTGTGCATGTGCTAGAACCCTCTGAACCCAACAGCCAGCAGACCTGTGCGTGTGCTAGAACCCTCTGAACCCAACGGCCAGCAGACCTGTGCATGTGCTAGAACCCTCTGAACCCAACGGCCAGCAGACCTGTGCATGTGCTAGAACCCTCTGAACCCAACGGCCAGCAGACCTGTGCGTGTGCTAGAACCCTCTGAACCCAACGGCCAGCAGACCTGTGCGTGTGCTAGAACCCTCTGAACCCAACGGCCAGCAGACCTGTGCATGTGCTAGAACCCTCTGAACCCAACGGCCAGCAGACCTGGGCATGTGCTAGAACCCTCTGAACCCAACGGCCAGCAGACCTGTGCGTGTGCTAGAACCCTCTGAACCCAACGGCCAGCAGACCTGTGCGTGTGCTAGAACCCTCTGAACCCAACGGCCAGCAGACCTGTGCGTGTGCTAGAACCCTCTGAACCCAACGGCCAGCAGACCTGTGCATGTGCTAGAACCCTCTGAACCCAACGGCCAGCAGACCTGTGCGTGTGCTAGAACCCTCTGAACCCAACGGCCAGCAGACATGTGCATGTGCTAGAACCCTCTGAACCCAACGGCCAGCAGACCTGTGCGTGTGCTAGAACCCTCTGAACCCAACGGCCAGCAGACCTGTGCATGTGCTAGAACCCTCTGAACCCAACGGCCAGCAGACCTGTGCATGTGCTAGAACCCTCTGAACCCAACGGCCAGCAGACCTGTGCATGTGCTAGAACCCTCTGAACCCAACGGCCAGCAGACCTGTGCATGTGCTAGAACCCTCTGAACCCAACGTCCAGCAGACCTGTGCGTGTGCTAGAACCCTCTGAACCCAACGGCCAGCAGACCTGTGCGTGTGCTAGAACCCTCTGAACCCAACGGCCAGCAGACCTGGGCATGTGCTAGAACCCTCTGAACCCAACGGCCAGCAGACCTGTGCATGTGCTAGAACCCTCTGAACCCAACGGCCAGCAGACCTGTGCGTGTGCTAGAACCCTCTGAACCCAACGGCCAGCAGACCTGTGCGTGTGCTAGAACCCTCTGAACCCAACGGCCAGCAGACCTGTGCATGTGCTAGAACCCTCTGAACCCAACGGCCAGCAGACCTGTGCATGTGCTAGAACCCTCTGAACCCAACGGCCAGCAGACCTGTGCGTGTGCTAGAACCCTCTGAACCCAACGGCCAGCAGACCTGTGCATGTGCTAGAACCCTCTGAACCCAACGGACAGCAGACCTGTGCGTGTGCTAGAACCCTCTGAACCCAACGGCCAGCAGACCTGTGCGTGTGCTAGAACCCTCTGAACCCAACGGCCAGCAGACCTGTGCGTGTGCTAGAACCCTCTGAACCCAACGGCCAGCAGACCTGTGCATGTGCTAGAACCCTCTGAACCCAACGGCCAGCAGACCTGTGCGTGTGCTAGAACCCTCTGAACCCAACGGCCAGCAGACATGTGCGTGTGCTAGAACCCTCTGAACCCAACGGCCAGCAGACCTGTGCGTGTGCTAGAACCCTCTGAACCCAACGGCCAGCAGACCTGTGCGTGTGCTAGAACCCTCTGAACCCAACGGCCAGCAGACCTGTGCATGTGCTAGAACCCTCTGAACCCAACGGCCAGCAGACCTGGGCATGTGCTAGAACCCTCTGAACCCAACGGCCAGCAGACCTGTGCGTGTGCTAGAACCCTCTGAACCCAACGGCCAGCAGACCTGTGCGTGTGCTAGAACCCTCTGAACCCAACGGCCAGCAGACCTGTGCGTGTGCTAGAACCCTCTGAACCCAACGGCCAGCAGACCTGTGCATGTGCTAGAACCCTCTGAACCCAACGGCCAGCAGACCTGTGCGTGTGCTAGAACCCTCTGAACCCAACGGCCAGCAGACCTGTGCATGTGCTAGAACCCTCTGAACCCAACGGCCAGCAGACCTGTGCATGTGCTAGAACCCTCTGAACCCAACGGCCAGCAGACCTGTGCATGTGCTAGAACCCTCTGAACCCAACGGCCAGCAGACCTGTGCATGTGCTAGAACCCTCTGAACCCAACGGCCAGCAGACCTGTGCATGTGCTAGAACCCTCTGAACCCAACGGCCAGCAGACCTGTGCGTGTGCTAGAACCCTCTGAACCCAACGGCCAGCAGACCTGTGCATGTGCTAGAACCCTCTGAACCCAACGGCCAGCAGACCTGTGCATGTGCTAGAACCCTCTGAACCCAACGGCCAGCAGACCTGTGCGTGTGCTAGAACCCTCTGAACCCAACGGCCAGCAGACCTGTGCGTGTGCTAGAACCCTCTGAACCCAACGGCCAGCAGACCTGTGCGTGTGCTAGAACCCTCTGAACCCAACGGCCAGCAGACCTGGGCATGTGCTAGAACCCTCTGAACCCAACGGCCAGCAGACCTGTGCGTGTGCTAGAACCCTCTGAACCCAACGGCCAGCAGACCTGTGCGTGTGCTAGAACCCTCTGAACCCAACGGCCAGCAGACCTGTGCGTGTGCTAGAACCCTCTGAACCCAACGGCCAGCAGACCTGTGCATGTGCTAGAACCCTCTGAACCCAACGGCCAGCAGACCTGTGCGTGTGCTAGAACCCTCTGAACCCAACGGCCAGCAGACCTGTGCATGTGCTAGAACCCTCTGAACCCAACGGCCAGCAGACCTGTGCAGTGTGCTAGAACCCTCTGAACCCAACGGCCAGCAGACCTGTGCATGTGCTAGAACCCTCTGAACCCAACGGCCAGCAGACCTGTGCATGTGCTAGAACCCTCTGAACCCAACGGCCAGCAGACCTGTGCGTGTGCTAGAACCCTCTGAACCCAACGGCCAGCAGACCTGTGCATGTGCTAGAACCCTCTGAACCCAACGGCCAGCAGACCTGTGCGTGTGCTAGAACCCTCTGAACCCAACGGCCAGCAGACCTGTGCGTGTGCTAGAACCCTCTGAACCCAACGGCCAGCAGACCTGTGCATGTGCTAGAACCCTCTGAACCCAACGGCCAGCAGACCTGTGCATGTGCTAGAACCCTCTGAACCCAACGGCCAGCAGACCTGTGCATGTGCTAGAACCCTCTGAACCCAACGGCCAGCAGACCTGTGCATGTGCTAGAACCCTCTGAACCCAACGGCCAGCAGACCTGTGCGTGTGCTAGAACCCTCTGAACCCAACGGCCAGCAGACCTGTGCGTGTGCTAGAACCCTCTGAACCCAACGGCCAGCAGACCTGTGCAGTGTGCTAGAACCCTCTGAACCCAACGGCCAGCAGACCTGTGCATGTGCTAGAACCCTCTGAACCCAACGGCCAGCAGACCTGTGCATGTGCTAGAACCCTCTGAACCCAACGGCCAGCAGACCTGTGCGTGTGCTAGAACCCTCTGAACCCAACGGCCAGCAGACCTGTGCATGTGCTAGAACCCTCTGAACCCAACGGCCAGCAGACCTGTGCATGTGCTAGAACCCTCTGAACCCAACGGCCAGCAGACCTGTGCGTGTGCTAGAACCCTCTGAACCCAACGGCCAGCAGACCTGTGCGTGTGCTAGAACCCTCTGAACCCAACGGCCAGCAGACCTGTGCATGTGCTAGAACCCTCTGAACCCAACGGCCAGCAGACCTGTGCATGTGCTAGAACCCTCTGAACCCAACGGCCAGCAGACCTGTGCGTGTGCTAGAACCCTCTGAACCCAACGGCCAGCAGACCTGTGCATGTGCTAGAACCCTCTGAACCCAACGGCCAGCAGACCTGTGCGTGTGCTAGAACCCTCTGAACCCAACGGCCAGCAGACCTGTGCATGTGCTAGAACCCTCTGAACCCAACGGCCAGCAGACCTGTGCATGTGCTAGAACCCTCTGAACCCAACGGCCAGCAGACCTGTGCGTGTGCTAGAACCCTCTGAACCCAACGGCCAGCAGACCTGTGCGTGTGCTAGAACCCTCTGAACCCAACGGCCAGCAGACCTGTGCATGTGCTAGAACCCTCTGAACCCAACGGCCAGCAGACCTGTGCGTGTGCTAGAACCCTCTGAACCCAACGGCCAGCAGACCTGTGCGTGTGCTAGAACCCTCTGAACCCAACGGCCAGCAGACCTGTGCATGTGCTAGAACCCTCTGAACCCAACGGCCAGCAGACCTGTGCATGTGCTAGAACCCTCTGAACCCAACGGCCAGCAGACCTGTGCGTGTGCTAGAACCCTCTGAACCCAACGGCCAGCAGACCTGTGCATGTGCTAGAACCCTCTGAACCCAACGGCCAGCAGACCTGTGCGTGTGCTAGAACCCTCTGAACCCAACGGCCAGCAGACCTGTGCATGTGCTAGAACCCTCTGAACCCAACGGCCAGCAGACCTGTGCGTGTGCTAGAACCCTCTGAACCCAACGGCCAGCAGACCTGTGCATGTGCTAGAACCCTCTGAACCCAACGGCCAGCAGACCTGTGCGTGTGCTAGAACCCTCTGAACCCAACGGCCAGCAGACCTGTGCAGTGTGCTAGAACCCTCTGAACCCAACGGCCAGCAGACCTGTGCATGTGCTAGAACCCTCTGAACCCAACGGCCAGCAGACCTGTGCGTGTGCTAGAACCCTCTGAACCCAACGGCCAGCAGACCTGTGCATGTGCTAGAACCCTCTGAACCCAACGGCCAGCAGACCTGTGCATGTGCTAGAACCCTCTGAACCCAACGGCCAGCAGACCTGTGCGTGTGCTAGAACCCTCTGAACCCAACGGCCAGCAGACCTGTGCGTGTGCTAGAACCCTCTGAACCCAACGGCCAGCAGACCTGTGCATGTGCTAGAACCCTCTGAACCCAACGGCCAGCAGACCTGGGCATGTGCTAGAACCCTCTGAACCCAACGGCCAGCAGACCTGTGCGTGTGCTAGAACCCTCTGAACCCAACGGCCAGCAGACCTGTGCATGTGCTAGAACCCTCTGAACCCAACGGCCAGCAGACCTGTGCATGTGCTAGAACCCTCTGAACCCAACGGCCAGCAGACCTGTGCTTGTGCTAGAACCCTCTGAACCCAACGGCCAGCAGACCTGTGCGTGTGCTAGAACCCTCTGAACCCAACGGCCAGCAGACCTGTGCATGTGCTAGAACCCTCTGAACCCAACGGCCAGCAGACCTGTGCGTGTGCTAGAACCCTCTGAACCCAACGGCCAGCAGACCTGTGCAGTGTGCTAGAACCCTCTGAACCCAACGGCCAGCAGACCTGTGCATGTGCTAGAACCCTCTGAACCCAACGGCCAGCAGACCTGTGCGTGTGCTAGAACCCTCTGAACCCAACGGCCAGCAGACCTGTGCATGTGCTAGAACCCTCTGAACCCAACGGCCAGCAGACCTGTGCATGTGCTAGAACCCTCTGAACCCAACGGCCAGCAGACCTGTGCGTGTGCTAGAACCCTCTGAACCCAACGGCCAGCAGACCTGTGCGTGTGCTAGAACCCTCTGAACCCAACGGCCAGCAGACCTGTGCATGTGCTAGAACCCTCTGAACCCAACGGCCAGCAGACCTGTGCATGTGCTAGAACCCTCTGAACCCAACGGCCAGCAGACCTGTGCGTGTGCTAGAACCCTCTGAACCCAACGGCCAGCAGACCTGTGCGTGTGCTAGAACCCTCTGAACCCAACGGCCAGCAGACCTGTGCATGTGCTAGAACCCTCTGAACCCAAACGGCCAGCAGACCTGTGCATGTGCTAGAACCCTCTGAACCCAACGGCCAGCAGACCTGTGCGTGTGCTAGAACCCTCTGAACCCAACGGCCAGCAGACCTGTGCATGTGCTAGAACCCTCTGAACCCAACGGCCAGCAGACCTGTGCGTGTGCTAGAACCCTCTGAACCCAACGGCCAGCAGACCTGTGCATGTGCTAGAACCCTCTGAACCCAACGGCCAGCAGACCTGTGCAGTGTGCTAGAACCCTCTGAACCCAACGGCCAGCAGACCTGTGCATGTGCTAGAACCCTCTGAACCCAACGGCCAGCAGACCTGTGCGTGTGCTAGAACCCTCTGAACCCAACGGCCAGCAGACCTGTGCATGTGCTAGAACCCTCTGAACCCAACGGCCAGCAGACCTGTGCATGTGCTAGAACCCTCTGAACCCAACGGCCAGCAGACCTGTGCGTGTGCTAGAACCCTCTGAACCCAACGGCCAGCAGACCTGTGCATGTGCTAGAACCCTCTGAACCCAACGGCCAGCAGACCTGTGCATGTGCTAGAACCCTCTGAACCCAACGGCCAGCAGACCTGTGCGTGTGCTAGAACCCTCTGAACCCAACGGCCAGCAGACCTGTGCATGTGCTAGAACCCTCTGAACCCAACGGCCAGCAGACCTGTGCATGTGCTAGAACCCTCTGAACCCAACGGCCAGCAGACCTGTGCGTGTGCTAGAACCCTCTGAACCCAACGGCCAGCAGACCTGTGCAGTGTGCTAGAACCCTCTGAACCCAACGGCCAGCAGACCTGTGCATGTGCTAGAACCCTCTGAACCCAACGGCCAGCAGACCTGTGCATGTGCTAGAACCCTCTGAACCCAACGGCCAGCAGACCTGTGCGTGTGCTAGAACCCTCTGAACCCAACGGCCAGCAGACCTGTGCATGTGCTAGAACCCTCTGAACCCAACGGCCAGCAGACCTGTGCGTGTGCTAGAACCCTCTGAACCCAACGGCCAGCAGACCTGTGCATGTGCTAGAACCCTCTGAACCCAACGGCCAGCAGACCTGTGCATGTGCTAGAACCCTCTGAACCCAACGGCCAGCAGACCTGTGCGTGTGCTAGAACCCTCTGAACCCAACGGCCAGCAGACCTGTGCGTGTGCTAGAACCCTCTGAACCCAACGGCCAGCAGACCTGTGCATGTGCTAGAACCCTCTGAACCCAACGGCCAGCAGACCTGGGCATGTGCTAGAACCCTCTGAACCCAACGGCCAGCAGACCTGTGCGTGTGCTAGAACCCTCTGAACCCAACGGCCAGCAGACCTGTGCATGTGCTAGAACCCTCTGAACCCAACGGCCAGCAGACCTGTGCGTGTGCTAGAACCCTCTGAACCCAACGGCCAGCAGACCTGTGCTTGTGCTAGAACCCTCTGAACCCAACGGCCAGCAGACCTGTGCGTGTGCTAGAACCCTCTGAACCCAACGGCCAGCAGACCTGTGCATGTGCTAGAACCCTCTGAACCAACGGCCAGCAGACCTGTGCGTGTGCTAGAACCCTCTGAACCCAACGGCCAGCAGACCTGTGCGTGTGCTAGAACCCTCTGAACCCAACGGCCAGCAGACCTGTGCATGTGCTAGAACCCTCTGAACCCAACGGCCAGCAGACCTGTGCGTGTGCTAGAACCCTCTGAACCCAACGGCCAGCAGACCTGTGCATGTGCTAGAACCCTCTGAACCCAACGGCCAGCAGACCTGTGCATGTGCTAGAACCCTCTGAACCCAACGGCCAGCAGACCTGTGCGTGTGCTAGAACCCTCTGAACCCAACGGCCAGCAGACCTGTGCGTGTGCTAGAACCCTCTGAACCCAACGGCCAGCAGACCTGTGCATGTGCTAGAACCCTCTGAACCCAACGGCCAGCAGACCTGTGCATGTGCTAGAACCCTCTGAACCCAACGGCCAGCAGACCTGTGCATGTGCTAGAACCCTCTGAACCCAACGGCCAGCAGACCTGTGCATGTGCTAGAACCCTCTGAACCCAACGGCCAGCAGACCTGTGCATGTGCTAGAACCCTCTGAACCCAACGGCCAGCAGACCTGTGCATGTGCTAGAACCCTCTGAACCCAACGGCCAGCAGACCTGTGCAGTGTGCTAGAACCCTCTGAACCCAACGGCCAGCAGACCTGTGCAGTGTGCTAGAACCCTCTGAACCCAACGGCCAGCAGACCTGTGCAGTGTGCTAGAACCCTCTGAACCCAACGGCCAGCAGACCTGTGCATGTGCTAGAACCCTCTGAACCCAACGGCCAGCAGACCTGTGCATGTGCTAGAACCCTCTGAACCCAACGGCCAGCAGACCTGTGCGTGTGCTAGAACCCTCTGAACCCAACGGCCAGCAGACCTGTGCATGTGCTAGAACCCTCTGAACCCAACGGCCAGCAGACCTGTGCATGTGCTAGAACCCTCTGAACCCAACGGCCAGCAGACCTGTGCGTGTGCTAGAACCCTCTGAACCCAACGGCCAGCAGACCTGTGCGTGTGCTAGAACCCTCTGAACCCAACGGCCAGCAGACCTGTGCATGTGCTAGAACCCTCTGAACCCAACGGCCAGCAGACCTGTGCATGTGCTAGAACCCTCTGAACCCAACGGCCAGCAGACCTGTGCATGTGCTAGAACCCTCTGAACCCAACGGCCAGCAGACCTGTGCATGTGCTAGAACCCTCTGAACCCAACGGCCAGCAGACCTGTGCATGTGCTAGAACCCTCTGAACCCAACGGCCAGCAGACCTGTGCATGTGCTAGAACCCTCTGAACCCAACGGCCAGCAGACCTGTGCGTGTGCTAGAACCCTCTGAACCCAACGGCCAGCAGACCTGTGCGTGTGCTAGAACCCTCTGAACCCAACGGCCAGCAGACCTGTGCATGTGCTAGAACCCTCTGAACCCAACGGCCAGCAGACCTGTGCATGTGCTAGAACCCTCTGAACCCAACGGCCAGCAGACCTGTGCATGTGCTAGAACCCTCTGAACCCAACGGCCAGCAGACCTGTGCGTGTGCTAGAACCCTCTGAACCCAACGGCCAGCAGACCTGTGCATGTGCTAGAACCCTCTGAACCCAACGGCCAGCAGACCTGTGCAGTGTGCTAGAACCCTCTGAACCCAACGGCCAGCAGACCTGTGCAGTGTGCTAGAACCCTCTGAACCCAACGGCCAGCAGACCTGTGCGTGTGCTAGAACCCTCTGAACCCAACGGCCAGCAGACCTGTGCATGTGCTAGAACCCTCTGAACCCAACGGCCAGCAGACCTGTGCATGTGCTAGAACCCTCTGAACCCAACGGCCAGCAGACCTGTGCATGTGCTAGAACCCTCTGAACCCAACGGCCAGCAGACCTGTGCATGTGCTAGAACCCTCTGAACCCAACGGCCAGCAGACCTGTGCATGTGCTAGAACCCTCTGAACCCAACGGCCAGCAGACCTGTGCGTGTGCTAGAACCCTCTGAACCCAACGGCCAGCAGACCTGTGCATGTGCTAGAACCCTCTGAACCCAACGGCCAGCAGACCTGTGCATGTGCTAGAACCCTCTGAACCCAACGGCCAGCAGACCTGTGCATGTGCTAGAACCCTCTGAACCCAACGGCCAGCAGACCTGTGCATGTGCTAGAACCCTCTGAACCCAACGGCCAGCAGACCTGTGCATGTGCTAGAACCCTCTGAACCCAACGGCCAGCAGACCTGTGCATGTGCTAGAACCCTCTGAACCCAACGGCCAGCAGACCTGTGCATGTGCTAGAACCCTCTGAACCCAACGGCCAGCAGACCTGTGCGTGTGCTAGAACCCTCTGAACCCAACGGCCAGCAGACCTGTGCGTGTGCTAGAACCCTCTGAACCCAACGGCCAGCAGACCTGTGCGTGTGCTAGAACCCTCTGAACCCAACGGCCAGCAGACCTGTGCATGTGCTAGAACCCTCTGAACCCAACGGCCAGCAGACCTGTGCGTGTGCTAGAACCCTCTGAACCCAACGGCCAGCAGACCTGTGCATGTGCTAGAACCCTCTGAACCCAACGGCCAGCAGACCTGTGCATGTGCTAGAACCCTCTGAACCCAACGGCCAGCAGACCTGTGCGTGTGCTAGAACCCTCTGAACCCAACGGCCAGCAGACCTGTGCGTGTGCTAGAACCCTCTGAACCCAACGGCCAGCAGACCTGTGCATGTGCTAGAACCCTCTGAACCCAACGGCCAGCAGACCTGTGCGTGTGCTAGAACCCTCTGAACCCAACGGCCAGCAGACCTGTGCATGTGCTAGAACCCTCTGAACCCAACGGCCAGCAGACCTGTGCATGTGCTAGAACCCTCTGAACCCAACGGCCAGCAGACCTGTGCGTGTGCTAGAACCCTCTGAACCCAACGGCCAGCAGACCTGTGCGTGTGCTAGAACCCTCTGAACCCAACGGCCAGCAGACCTGTGCATGTGCTAGAACCCTCTGAACCCAACGGCCAGCAGACCTGTGCATGTGCTAGAACCCTCTGAACCCAACGGCCAGCAGACCTGTGCATGTGCTAGAACCCTCTGAACCCAACGGCCAGCAGACCTGTGCGTGTGCTAGAACCCTCTGAACCCAACGGCCAGCAGACCTGTGCATGTGCTAGAACCCTCTGAACCCAACGGCCAGTAGACCTGGGCATGTGCTAGAACCCTCTGAACCCAACGGCCAGCAGACCTGTGCGTGTGCTAGAACCCTCTGAACCCAACGGCCAGCAGACCTGTTCGTGTGCTAGAACCCTCTGAACCCAACGGCCAGCAGACCTGTGCATGTGCTAGAACCCTCTGAACCCAACGGCCAGCAGACCTGGGCATGTGCTAGAACCCTCTGAACCCAACGGCCAGCAGACCTGTGCGTGTGCTAGAACCCTCTGAACCCAACGGCCAGCAGACCTGTGCATGTGCTAGAACCCTCTGAACCCAACGGCCAGCAGACCTGTGCGTGTGCTAGAACCCTCTGAACCCAACGGCCAGCAGACCTGTGCATGTGCTAGAACCCTCTGAACCCAACGGCCAGCAGACCTGTGCATGTGCTAGAACCCTCTGAACCCAACGGACAGCAGACATGTGCATGTGCTAGAACCCTCTGAACCCAACGGCCAGCAGACCTGTGCGTGTGCTAGAACCCTCTGAACCCAACGGCCAGCAGACCTGTGCGTGTGCAAGAACCCTCAGAACCCAACGGCCAGCAGACCTGTGCATGTGCTAGAACCCTCTGAACCCAACGGCCAGCAGACCTGTGCATGTGCTAGAACCCTCTGAACCCAACGGCCAGCAGACCTGTGCGTGTGCTAGAACCCTCTGAACCCAACGGCCAGCAGACCTGTGCGTGTGCTAGAACCCTCTGAACCCAACGGCCAGCAGACCTGTGCATGTGCTAGAACCCTCTGAACCCAACGGCCAGCAGACCTGTGCGTGTGCTAGAACCCTCTGAACCCAACGGCCAGCAGACCTGTGCATGTGCTAGAACCCTCTGAACCCAACGGCCAGCAGACCTGTGCATGTGCTAGAACCCTCTGAACCCAACGGCCAGCAGACCTGTGCATGTGCTAGAACCCTCTGAACCCAACGGCCAGCAGACCTGTGCGTGTGCTAGAACCCTCTGAACCCAACGGCCAGCAGACCTGTGCGTGTGCTAGAACCCTCTGAACCCAACGGCCAGCAGACCTGTGCGTGTGCTAGAACCCTCTGAACCCAACGGCCAGCAGACCTGTGCATGTGCTAGAACCCTCTGAACCCAACGGCCAGCAGACCTGTGCATGTGCTAGAACCCTCTGAACCCAACGGCCAGCAGACCTGTGCATGTGCTAGAACCCTCTGAACCCAACGGCCAGCAGACCTGTGCATGTGCTAGAACCCTCTGAACCCAACGGCCAGCAGACCTGGGCATGTGCTAGAACCCTCTGAACCCAACGGCCAGCAGACCTGTGCGTGTGCTAGAACCCTCTGAACCCAACGGCCAGCAGACCTGTGCGTGTGCTAGAACCCTCTGAACCCAACGGCCAGCAGACCTGTGCGTGTGCTAGAACCCTCTGAACCCAACGGCCAGCAGACCTGTGCATGTGCTAGAACCCTCTGAACCCAACGGCCAGCAGACCTGTGCGTGTGCTAGAACCCTCTGAACCCAACGGCCAGCAGACCTGGGCATGTGCTAGAACCCTCTGAACCCAACGGCCAGCAGACCTGGGCATGTGCTAGAACCCTCTGAACCCAACGGCCAGCAGACCTGTGCGTGTGCTAGAACCCTCTGAACCCAACGGCCAGCAGACCTGTGCATGTGCTAGAACCCTCTGAACCCAACGGCCAGCAGACCTGTGCATGTGCTAGAACCCTCTGAACCCAACGGCCAGCAGACCTGTGCATGTGCTAGAACCCTCTGAACCCAACGGCCAGCAGACCTGGGCATGTGCTAGAACCCTCTGAACCCAACGGCCAGCAGACCTGTGCGTGTGCTAGAACCCTCTGAACCCAACGGCCAGCAGACCTGTGCGTGTGCTAGAACCCTCTGAACCCAACAGCCAGCAGACCTGTGCGTGTGCTAGAACCCTCTGAACCCAACGGCCAGCAGACCTGTGCGTGTGCTAGAACCCTCTGAACCCAACGGCCAGCAGACCTGTGCGTGTGCTAGAACCCTCTGAACCCAACGGCCAGCAGACCTGTGCGTGTGCTAGAACCCTCTGAACCCAACGGCCAGCAGACCTGTGCATGTGCTAGAACCCTCTGAACCCAACGGCCAGCAGACCTGTGCGTGTGCTAGAACCCTCTGAACCCAACGGCCAGCAGACCTGTGCGTGTGCTAGAACCCTCTGAACCCAACGGCCAGCAGACCTGTGCGTGTGCTAGAACCCTCTGAACCCAACGGCCAGCAGACCTGTGCGTGTGCTAGAACCCTCTGAACCCAACGGCCAGCAGACCTGTGCGTGTGCTAGAACCCTCTGAACCCAACGGCCAGCAGACCTGTGCATGTGCTAGAACCCTCTGAACCCAACGGCCAGCAGACCTGTGCGTGTGCTAGAACCCTCTGAACCCAACGGCCAGCAGACCTGTGCGTGTGCTAGAACCCTCTGAACCCAATGGCCAGCAGACCTGTGCATGTGCTAGAACCCTCTGAACCCAACGGCCAGCAGACCTGTGCGTGTGCTAGAACCCTCTGAACCTAACGGCCAGCAGACCTGTGCGTGTGCTAGAACCCTCTGAACCCAACGGCCAGCAGACCTGTGCATGTGCTAGAACCCTCTGAACCCAACGGCCAGCAGACCTGTGCGTGTGCTAGAACCCTCTGAACCCAACGGCCAGCAGACCTGTGCATGTGCTAGAACCCTCTGAACCTAACGGCCAGCAGACCTGTGCATGTGCTAGAACCCTCTGAACCCAACGGCCAGCAGACCTGTGCATGTGCTAGAACCCTCTGAACCCAACGGCCAGCAGACCTGGGCATGTGCTAGAACCCTCTGAACCCAACGGCCAGCAGACCTGTGCATGTGCTAGAACCCTCTGAACCCAACGGCCAGCAGACCTGTGCGTGTGCTAGAACCCTCTGAACCCAACGGCCAGCAGACCTGGGCATGTGCTAGAACCCTCTGAACCCAACGGCCAGCAGACCTGTGCGTGTGCTAGAACCCTCTGAACCCAACGGCCAGCAGACCTGGGCATGTGCTAGAACCCTCTGAACCCAACGGCCAGCAGACCTGTGCATGTGCTAGAACCCTCTGAACCCAACGGCCAGCAGACCTGTGCGTGTGCTAGAACCCTCTGAACCCAACGGCCAGCAGACCTGTGCATGTGCTAGAACCCTCTGAACCCAACGGCCAGCAGACCTGTGCGTGTGCTAGAACCCTCTGAACCCAACGGCCAGCAGACCTGTGCGTGTGCTAGAACCCTCTGAACCCAACGGCCAGCAGACCTGTGCGTGTGCTAGAACCCTCTGAACCCAACAGCCAGCAGACCTGTGCATGTGCTAGAACCCTCTGAACCCAACGGCCAGCAGACCTGTGCGTGTGCTAGAACCCTCTGAACCTAACGGCCAGCAGACCTGTGCGTGTGCTAGAACCCTCTGAACCCAACGGCCAGCAGACCTGTGCGTGTGCTAGAACCCTCTGAACCCAACGGCCAGCAGACCTGTGCATGTGCTAGAACCCTCTGAACCCAACTGCCAGCAGACCTGTGCATGTGCTAGAACCCTCTGAACCCAACGGCCAGCAGACCTGTGCATGTGCTAGAACCCTCTGAACCCAACGGCCAGCAGACCTGTGCGTGTGCTAGAACCCTCTGAGTGGTGGATTTAATGTTTATGTTCCGTGATAAAGCGGTTGCCATGCCCAGGTAGGAATTTGTTAAAGGGCTGAAGATGTGTTAACCCCAAAAATTTGAACCCAACGGCCAGCAGGCCTGTAAAAATACCAAGTGTTGGGTCCAGCTTTTTTGATGTCCCACGGCCAAGCGGTGCCATGTCCAAGCTGGGATGCGTGTGAGACCAGCGTGAGGGGGCATCTGCCATTCCTCTTATGCTTATGAGCAAAGCTTGTATAGTATGCCACACCGTGGTGATGTGGTATATATCACCGCATATGCCGTGGTATATCACCATTGATCACCCTACTGGTATATGGGTCAGACGAGGTTGTCGTATTTGCCATGCCTAACATGCAGGTTATCAGCCAGATTTCCCCCCATCTGACTTGCCCAGGTTTCTACGGAGAGAAAAACTCGTATAACCCAAATTATGTTGAGAAGCGCTTGGCCCTCTTCTGGTGGCCACTTCCTCAGGGGGAGGGCCATCCGCATTGGTTGTACGTGTATGCTGTCAGCGCACTGCCCCCCCCCCCCCAAGGAACAGCTTCCACATGGTGTCTGGCCACAAGGTTTTGAAGAGGGGTTGAGATCCTTGGGGGGGAGGGGAAACTCACATAGTATGAGGCACCTCAATGACCACCCTCTTCAAGGCAACCTCTTGGGTCATCCCTTGTCATCGAATGTGCAGTTGCGACATGATTGGCGATGCTTGGCGCTTGGTGTCGGGTTGGGGGTGGCGGCGCTTGGCGCTTGGCGGTCGATGGGCGTGGCGGTTGACTGGTGGGCGATGCTTGGCGCTTGGCGGTTGGGGGTGGCGGTTGGCGGTTGATTGGCGATGTCATGATTGGCGATGCACCTGGTGTTTGCGCATGCGCTTGCATCAAGTGTGAACACCACACGCATGCATGTACCGCAGGGAGCGGTACAAGCTGCGCGGTACAAGCCGTTCGTGGGAACCGCCAAGCGACCCCGCTGCGGTATGCATTCCTCAGTCCTGGCCGGACCCGCAGGCTGCCGGTTGCTACGCCCAACCGGGCCAGGGCGAGCAGGACGCCCCGCACGCAGCGGGCGGCGGTGTGCCGGGGCGCACGGAGGGTCCTTCCTCTGCAGCGGCGGCCGAGGAGCCTTTGCCAGCGTCCCTGTTCTCTCTGCTGGCTGTGGTGTGTCACAAGGGGGACATCGCAGGCGGGCATTACATCTGCTACGTCAAGGTGAGAGGGGGGGGCGTGCTGTTGCGAAGGGTGTGTCGGCAGGCTGCATGGCCTCGCCTCGGTGGCGGGCTGGGTAAGCAAAACAACAAATGCGATGCATCTGGATACCGGATTGATACCGATATATAACCGTATATATCTATTATATATAATATATACTGGTAACTGCCAGTATTTAGCCAATTAAGTAGCCGTGAGTGTTGTTCTTCTTCATATCATGTAATGTCCAACAGTGCTTAACTGTTTGCTCTCTCCTCACCTCTATTTGACAGACTTTGCCGACCCTGTGAAAAGCATCTGTTGTGTCAGGTTGGGGGTCAGGGGGTTTGGGTTAATGTGTTGGGGGTTAGGGTTCAGCTACGAAGCTACTTGTTCGGTACGGTTCTGGCCGGCTGGGCCCCTGTACATGCTGAGCTCCCTGTCTTCAAATTCTCACACACATTTTTTTTCGTGACTCAGCTACATGTAAGCTACACTCCCGGCGCTAGCCGAAGGCCTCTTTGTGGCCAGCCTTGCTGCTTTGGCCACCGGTCGTAGGCCGGTCCAGGTTTGGTCCCAATCGGGCCTAAGACGGCCACAGGGCGGCCTGACGACTTGAAAGCAAACAAAGGAAGCACTGGTCACAGGCCGCTCTTATAGCTAAACCCTGAAAGCCCGTGCGCTCATGCCCTTGGCTTTGCGTGACCGCACCCCTCACATCCCTCCCTTCAAAATCGTCACTCCTTGGACCTCCTTCCAGCTTAAACAACATTGTTGTCCCAACTTTTGGGCAGTTTACTGATGTGACGGTCGGCCTCATCACGGAGTCACGAGACTTTATCGGTTCTTCAGTCAGAATATCATGTTTTACTGCATAAAAGACCGTCTTAGATTTTTACTGCATACCGTAACAGAACTGCTTAGATTTTTACGGTTCTGCGGTCAGAATATCAAGTTGACTGCATAATAGACCGTCTTTGCTTGTACACCCCTTAGTCCCTTTTGCGGTGCCAGGGCACAACACTGATTTTCTTGTTTCCTTGATTTCCTTTTCTCAGTGCGGTGTCAGCTGGTACTGCTGCGATGATGCATGGGTCAACATGGTGGACGAAGCGACCGTGGCCGCAAGCCAGGCCTACATGCTGTTCTACCTGCGAAGGTGTGAGAGGCCTTGTCGGCGGGGCAAAGGAGGTTCAAGGGGACAATGTTTCTTGTTTCGGCTCCCAGGTTATTTCTGGCTGGCTTCGATTGGATTGGGACCGAACGTGGACCGACCTGCGACTAGTGGCCAAAGCAGCATGGCTGGCCACAGATAGGGCCTCTGGTCAGAGACCGGAGTGTAGCTGACATGTAGCTGATCACAGAGGGGAAACTGTTGTGGGACAAAGGGTTGGGGGGGCGGGGATGGTCGGGGAGACAAGGAGGAAGGGGGGTGCGGGGATGGCCGACGGGACAAAAGGGGGTGTAGGTGCAGGGATGGGTGGGTTCGGGTGGGCAGTTTAGGGTGGCAGCGCGGATAATTAGGTGGGTTAGGGTGGGCAGTTTAGGGTGGCAGCGCGGATGATTAGGTGGGTTAGGGTGGTGTACTCAGCATCTTATTTATGCTGAGCTGGCGCACTGTAATACATGGTTGGGATGCAAGCAGTGCTGTGCAATTGCGCCGTTATATAGAAATCGTGCAAGTAATTACCGGTGCGGCCCCTGCACGGTAAAAGTAGCTGAATTTGCCTTGAAATTGTGGTGACTGAAACTCAACTACGTAATTCGGCCACCGCAAAGACCGTAATCGGAACTGCTCAGGATGCAAGGTTCTGGAGATCTATTTAATTGTGTACTTTTAGGGCTCACTGCTGCAATCATGGGCAGTGTGGCGCAGAAGTTGCTCACGAGAGGGCCATGCATGCGGTGCACAGATTCGCACAACAGTTACACGACTGAGTCATGCAATGCTCGCTCGCTGTTGGGTCCTGGTACTCGGAATGGCTTGCCTGTTGTTGAGACCCCTTTTATTTAAATTAATCAATCAAAAGGAAACAGTGTTTGAATTTAAATATAATAGTTTATACCGGTACCTGTGTAGTGTATGCTGTGCCTGTGTCCTGCTAATAACAAATCCGTTGCCCTCCCCGCAGCGATTTCGTGGATCCCCTGGGATGCGGCATGGACGCGACGCCGCCCCAGCAATAAACCGAGGCACCCAAGGGACGGCGGCGTACATTAACAACTGAGTAATGACGAGGCGTCGGTCCGGGAGTTGCCATGGGAGATTTTGTTTGTCCAAGCATTTCAACCATCAGAGCAGTATCGTTGTATTGTTGCAACACTGCTGCACGTGTAGTCAAATATTCCCTAGGAATTCGGTGCGTGAGTATAGGCGCCCATTCTAGCTGATTACCTTGTTTGATTACTACCGGCAAGAAGCGTTCCTAGGTCTCCAGGTAAAATAGAACTATGCGCTAGGCCAAACGGTTGGCTCTTGAAGTCACATGTATTTTTCAGCACGGTATCCTTGACAAGCGGCTTTCGCCACCAGGACAATGAAACAAGTTATGAATGAGATGCCTGTCATGTGATAACTACCGGTCTAACGCCATACCGTACGATGGAATTCTTTATGCAGGAAAACTGATGCAGGACAAATTAAGGATAGGGCAGGTTTGAATACGGGGGTTGGTAGGTTCTAGGACATGCCAAGTAAGCCAAGAAAGCCCCATAAATCCCAGCCATCAACTCGGGCATCGGACATGGCCACATACTTGATGAATGGGCGGCATGTCGAAGCAAGTCTGGGCCATCAAACGTGTACCCTGACACATTTGAGGGTACTTGCTAGATTCGGCACAATTCAAAAAATGTATCCAGACATTTTTGTTTCCCATTTTCTTCGCCTTCCCCGAGGGGGGGGCAAAAAAAAAGTCAAACACCCCATCATAAAAAAAATGTGAAACGACCCCTGGCTACCCCCCCCCCCCGCCTCCGGAACCTAGTAAAACCTGAATTTCTCAGTCAAAAATCAGAATTTCAGGGAGGGAGCGGGGTCAATTTCTATCAGCTCAAAAGTGCGCTTCTAATGGTGGCGATAAATGTACATGGTTCACAAATGTCAAGTGGTGAAACAAAAGAATAAACGCTATGCGACTGCACGTCGGAGCGCACATCTTGCTGCGCCAATGTGGAGCAGCGTGTAGCTTGGAGCCAAGTGGTGCTGAGACATGCGGCTTCTATGGCATTTGTGTGACGACAGGACACCAGGCCTGTGCAAAACGGAGTTGGGCAAAGGCTATAACAGCAGCACGCTAGCAGTCGAGTCCCGCTGTCCCCTGAAGTACAAGATGTCATATGCAGCTGCTGAGAGGGGTTCTGCCACCAATCCTTGCACCAACAGACCAGTGGCTTGCACCATCTGCAGGAGCATCGCGGGCACCGTCCGCCCTTGTGTGTGGAGCTATCACTTCCTAAATCACATGGAGTCAGCCCACCCTGGTCAGGAGCTGACGGAGGCAGATGTGACGAGATATGCCATCAACGCTGAGGACTTTGAGGGGGGGGTGGGCAAGGAACTCCCCAAGAAGCAGAAGACCAAGCTTCTGAAGCAGCACGTCAGCACGCTCAAGTTAGATGCTAGTTTGCTGCCACTCGTGCGAGAGTCCTCTCGTTTCTGGAGCCTCGTGGTCTCTAGCGTGGATAAGTAGTTGGCAGGTGGTAGCTAGAGCAATGGCTGTTAGCTTGATTATCTTCCCACAGCCATGCACCTTAAGGTAAAGCCTGATGGCAGGGCCTGTGAGCCGCAAATGGCCAATTTGCGACGAAGGGCTGGCCGACAGGAGGTGCGTAGCCGAGGCAGCTGGAAAGCTCTCGCAACACCACAAAATCGGGGGTCGCTTGGGTTGCTACATCCGAAGATAGGAGCTGCTGCTGCGGGCTCTCGGGTGAAGCCTCAGCAGCAGGACCAGCAGCTGCTGCTAGAGCGAGAGGCTCTGCGGCAGCCACATGCTAGACAGCAGCAGCAGCAGCAGGAGCAAGAGCTGAAAGAGTAGCAGAAGTAAAAGAGGGGTGTAATGATGTGATTGTGCGCTGTCGCTTCGTCGAGTTCTCCTTGGCCAGCCTCACACCTCCTCTCTTGCACTCTTTCCCCTGTTGGTGATTTCTTAGGGCCACTGGGTTGTCTGTGAATTTTAAGACCTTCAAACAATGTTCACAGCAGGTTGCCATTGCTTAATTAATAGTAACTACCAATGCAGGTACATCGTGTGAGTCCATAATGGGTGTACGCACAACGGTGCATGTGGTTCCGGAGCCATGACACCCCCCATGTCAAAATTGCATGCCAAGAGGGGTCTGACATTCTAAGGGGGGATTTTTATGATGCATATCTGTAGCAAATGACAGTGGGAATGCAACGCTGTAGCTATCGTCTCAATCTGATGTTTAAACAAAAACAAAAAATGCCTTTTTTCTTTACCCCCCTCCCCCCCACTTTGCCCCTCCGTATCTCCCAGCCCCCTGGGCCAAAAACAATTTTAAGACCAGATATGGAAAGCTCTCGTCAAGCTCTTCAACTTAAGATGATGGGGGTGTATTCATTTCGTTTTTGTCCCCTTTCGCCTTCCCCCCATTTTTCGACACCTGGGCTTTGCTTTATAGGTCAATGGGTGTCCGGAAGACTTGCAGGGCCGCAAAAAATGGCACACGATGAGTTGGTGACAGTTCTGACCTTTGTGCCATTTTGGGTAGTCAAAGCCAAAAGGACTGCAGAACAGGGTTGGGCATTCCTTCGGAGCGGGGAGAAGCCCACCACCAACTACCCCCTCCGTCACAACCAAGTGATGGCATGATCGTGGCTGCCATACTTTGAACCTGAAAACGTAAGTCCCTGTTGGAAACCGACATTCCCCTTGAGAAGTCTCGTCAATATCGCATTCCTAAGGAAACAGTGATAATAAGCTAACCTTCTCAGACTCAACACAGGGCAACTTCTTCCATTAAAACGGGTCACTCGGGCGCTCATTACAAAATGAGGTAGGGCACCGGGTGTGGCACTGCCTGGGCATGCCCAGGTGTCAGATCAAAACATCCACGGTATAGCCCTTGCCAAGGCCGTGCATTCCCCGCTCACCACAACTTCTTCCACTCAAACGGGTCACTCAGGCGCTCATTACAGTATTAAGGAGGGTACCGGTAAACCAGTTGGTCAGGTCCCAAATCAGAGGGCACCACATGAATCATTATTGGATAATACGACCTCCAAAGATCAGCGACTAAAGACAAGTAGCTTAGATGGGCGACATATCCCAGTGACGGTCATATGAGCCGCAGATTTAGAACGGTGCAAACCCGCTCATGAGCCGCAGGGCAGGACCATGAATTGAAGCAGCCTCAACAAAACCATTATGGCGGTTGCCTCAATTTATCTGAATGAGCAGCCCTGATGACACGGTCTAGAAGACTGCACATAGTGCACTCGGAACCCAAACCCTTTCTGCCGCCGCCGCCGCCGCCACAGGCGCAAGCAACTACATCCCCCCTCTCTCGTGCTCTCTGCCCTCGCGTCACTCCTTGGCCCTGCTCTCCTTCACCGTCGGCAAGGAACGCTCGGACATGTCTGAATCCCGGTCGTTGACCTCCACAACAGCAGGCAGCTGAATGCAATCAAACATCAAGGCGGTCAGCAAGCAGATGGACGCACAAACAAAGTTGGACAGGCCCCAAAGTCCGGAATAAGTCTGGGGATGAGTATTGTAGTGTTTAGCTTTCTTTATGTCAGACACCTTTGGCAGGCCGCTGGGCAGCTGCCACTGGGTCGATGAGAAACTGACCTTGACCAGCTTCTAGCCTATAGCCCTAGCACTGGGACACAAGCCGAGGAAAAGGATACAAACCCTGCCATCCCTGGACGGTAAGCTCAGGCACCGTAACATGAATTGTGAGATACATATCCTGAGCATTATATCCATGCCTCCTCGTTGTCAAGTTTGTCCCCACTCCCCAGCATTTCTAGCTTGGCTCTCAGCTGCATGCATGGCGTAAGAGATGCCATGCAGCACTCGACACAAGAGCCTACCTCTGCACCAGCATGTAACCTTATAGCTTCCTATGACCCCATGCAAGCCCAATGCTCGCATCCTAAGCTCGTAGCTCTCCCTCTGACTATGAACCGACACTTCAATGTAGCCAGCCTCTCTTTATCAGGCTCTGCTCATCCAGGCCATGCCAGTGCTTGCTTTCCCGTGGCTCCGATGCAAAAACCCTGACTAGCCTATGGCTGGTGCATTTCATCTACCTCCTGGCCAGTGTGGCTGAAGGCCCCTTGCATGGCCAGCCATGCTGCTTAGGCCACCACCAGAAAAAGACTGATCTATGGTTGGCCCCCCCTGGGCTTTCTGCAGCCCTGGGAGTGTTCGAGGTCCCCAAACTCGGTTGGCCTTTCGGTGCCCCCAAAATGAACACAGGGGCATATACATTCCGAACAGGTGGCTTCCTTAATCCATGCCTCAGGGCGTATCGTTTACGCAGGGACCGAATACGGCAGGCGTGAACCCTGGTGTGTGCCGTACCGTTGGTTAATCTGTTGTTGGATTTCGGAGTATTTATTCATTCCTTTGTGATCCAGCTAGATCCCCGCCTATAGCTATGGGGGTTCTAGTGCAGCAAGCTGTGGGTGCTGCTTGGGCCACCAGCAGTAGGCCGGTCATGTTTTGGTTCCAATTGGCCCAGTGGCGGCTGCCAATCGGCCTGCCACATGTGGTATTGTGCGCACAATTGAACGTCATGGTTTTGTGAAACAATTGAATGTTGTGGTTGCAACAATTAAGCAGCAATCGAATGTTGCGCAACATTGCAACAATTGAATGTTGTTGTTGCAACAATTAAGCAGCAATGGAATGTTGCACAACATTGCAACAATAGAATGTTGTGGTTGCAACAATTAAGCAGCAATCGAATGTTGCGCAACATTGCAACAATTGAATGTTGTGGTTTTGTGCAACAATTTAAGGTTGTGGACCGGGACTCCATGCCTTCTTCAAATCCCCGAGACTGGGGTTCCATGATGTGCGGCATACTGCTGTTACTTTGACGTCGGATATAAATCTGCTATAAACTCAAATACCGCCGTTTGAAACTTGAAACTTTGAAATTATTTATGTATCCCTTTCTGTTTCTGCCTGCCACACTCACCGATGACATTGTTGACTGGAATGTGCCAGGGCCCTGCAGCAGACACACCCACGTGAAAAATAAACATTGAGAAGAGTGTAAAGGAAGGTAAAGAGTGTAGGAGAGAGAAAAAAATGTCAAGAAGTGTCACTGGTATTCCAGGATATCGACTAAAACAGCTTGTCAGCATGTCACGAGTCTCGAAATTTTGAGGCAGCTCATAAGTAATAATATATGAATACTTCGCAGTCAGGCGTGGACTAAAAGGAAGCCACCCGTTTTGCCATAGGAAGGAAGGAAAGGTACGCCCCGTGGGAGGCGTGAGAGGTCAGGGAAACAGCGCAGCCTGGGCCGAAGCCACATCCGTGCCGTTAGAAGCCACCCATTCCGCCATATAGCACTGGGTTGGCGAGATCCTGCAGCAGCTCTAAATATGCTATGCACTGCAATGGCAGAAACAAGCAGCAGCGGACAAAGAGACCACAGTTGCGACGTCAAGGCTGGGCTCCCCCCTCCACCCTTTCACCTCCCTCCTCCCCCTTTCACCCTTTCACCTCCCCCCTCCCCCTTTCACCTCCCCTCCTCCCCCTTTCACCTCCCTCCTCCCCCTTTCACCTCCCTCCTCCCCCTTTCACCCCCCCCCTTTCACCTCCCCCCCCCCTTTCACCTCCCTCCTCCCTCTTTCACCTCCCTCCTCCCCCTTTCACCCCCCTCCTCCCCCTTTCACCTCCCTCCTCCCCCTTTCACCTCCCTCCTCCCCCTTTCACCTCCCTCCTCCCCCTTTCACCTCCCTCCTCCCCCTTTCACCTCCCTCCTCCCCCTTTCACCTCCCTCCTCCCCCTTTCACCTCCCTCCTCCCCCTTTCACCTCCCTTCTCCCCCTTTAACCTCCCTCCTCCCAAAGCAAACATCTCCAACAGCGTTCTCAGCGTGTGTGACCATGGCTCGTCATGCCGGCCCAGTGCATTTATGTTCTAAAGACCCAGACCTTCCTATGCTGCGAGCAGAGGGCGCCACAATTGAACCCTGTCTTCTGCGGCCCATCCCACCATATCGCACACACACGCACCTTGGTCATCTTCGCCAGCTTGTGCATGTTCTTCCTGCCCTTGGCGGAGGCCACCTGCTTCTGCTCCATCATGTCTGTGACGATTGCGTAGTTGGCCAAGGGCTCTGTGGGGCCGGGCAGGGCCTTCCGCATGTCCAGCAGGCGGCGCAGGATGACTTGGAATGTGGGCCTGCGTCGAGACCGCGTGGTGGCAGCAATCAGCGCGCATGAAGGGAAGCCTCGGGCCGCAACCGAGAAAGCTCGTTTTTATTCAACGTCTGGTCCCCATCGGTCTACTAGTGACAAACTGACCACTCAGAACTCAGGAAGCCTCCCCATGGGGTGTGGTGAGCACTTTCTTTCACCCATCAGTGTTCACTGGGTGCGCTCACCAAAATTGTGCATATCCAGCGTTCACTCAACTTTCTTTAGTGCCTACCAACCGTGTACCCTACACTTCACCACGGATAGGGACCCGAGATCCTGCATGTCCCCTGCTGTCAAGAACCCTATAAAGCATCCATCCCTTCCCACCTCAGCTTGGCATCCGGGGCCCAGATTTCATTCAAGGTTCAAGAACCCTATAAAGCATCCATATCTTCCCACCTCAGCTTGGCATCCGGGGCCCAGATTTCATTCAAGGTTCAAGAACCCTATACAGCATCCATATCTTCCCACCTCAGCTTGGCATCCGGGGCCCAGATTTCATTTAAGGTTCAAGAACCCTATACAGCATCCATCCCTTCCCACCTCAGCTTGGCATCCGGGGCCCAGATTTCATTTAAGGTTCAAGAGCCCTATACAGCATCCATCCCTTCCCACCTCAGCTTGGCATCCGGGGCCCAGATTTCATTTAAGGTTCAAGAACCCTATACAGCATCCATCCCTTCCCACCTCAGCTTGGCATCCGGGGCCCAGATTTCATTCAAGGTTCAAGAACCCTATACAGCATCCATCCCTTCCCACCTCAGCTTGGCATCCGGGGCCCAGATTTCATTTAAGGTTCAAGAACCCTATACAGCATCCATCCCTTCCCACCTCAGCTTGGCATCCGGGGCCCAGATTTCATTCAAGGTTCAAGAACCCTATACAGCATCCATCCCTTCCCACCTCAGCTTGGCATCCGGGGCCCAGATTTCATTCAAGGTTCAAGAACCCTATACAGCATCCATCCCTTCCCACCTCAGCTTGGCATCCGGGGCCCAGCAATCGTTGGTCAAGGCCACATACTCATCGGCAGCCGAGAGGGGGAAAGCCGGCCGCCGCTTGTCGTGCACCACCTGGTGACCCAGTAGCGCTTGGGGGGTGCCTGCAAGGGGGAGCAGGGTTACGGTTTTAGGGCCAACTCCCCTTCAAACGCGCCCTCCCCCGAGGACAGCAGCGGGTTGACTGGAACACAATGAAGCTTATTCAACCAACTCACCTTCAAACGCGCTGTCCCCCGTGAACAGCTCCCAAAGCGTGATGCCAAACGCATACACATCAGCTGCCTTTGACATGCGGCCAATCAGCAGCAGCTCCGGAGACATGTGCGTGAGGGTGCCCTGCGGATAAAAAGTGCAGCAGCCAGTTCCTTTCAGTTTTCAGTTGTTTAGTTTTGCACCAAACCAACTTTGGGGGGCTGCCTTGGACATGCGGCCAATTAGCAGCAGCTCTGGAGACATGTGAGTCAGAGTGCCCTGCAGGTCGGATCAGAAGGCAAGAATAATGGATGACGTAATGCAATGTTCGGTTTAGTGAGAACAACAAAGTGTGACGCCATGATGTACTGCAACACCGGCAGTATGCACTGCGAGAAAGGGGGACATCAGAGGCTATGCGGTAAACCCTAAACACCCTCTTCTCAACAACGATACTTCAGCTGTACAACATGCAGAGAGCACTAGAGTGTTGCGATTAGTACGGCTTAATTGAACACCTCCCCCCACAGTGTGGATCTCTAAGACCCACATCCACGTCCACCCCACCCCACACCCGCACCACCCCCACATCCACCCTCACCCCCACCCCACCTCTACCCTACTCCACCCCCCACCCCACATCTACCCCACTCCAACCCAACCCCACCTGGAACATGTTGCTCATGTGCGTCTGTTCCATCGTATCAATTTTGACTGCAAGACCAAAGTCAGCCACCTGCACGAGCATGCAAGCATAATCCGAGATCAGTCAACTCGATCATGGCCGACTTGACTGGCAGGGTCACACCATCTGTGGCTGGCAGGTGCAGGTGTCAGGCGACCCTTCTTATGGCGGGGCCAAGAGCTGGGATCACACCTCCCACTGTTCGACGCTCGAAACATTTGTATTTTAGTGTGTGCATGACCCTCCCGGGTACTAAGGGAAGCCACAACTGGGCCCAGTGAGACCCCATGGCTTAGTTGGTCAATCACCGCTTCCCCAAGCGGTGGGGCTTGCTGCACCAAAACCTGCCGGCCATAGGTCAAGCTGTAGCTTAAGTGCAGGCGAAGCAGGCTGTAGCTTAAGTGTAGCAAAAGCAGGCTGTAGCTAAAGTGCAGCCGAAGCAGGCTGTAGCTGAAGTGTAGCCGAAGCAGGCTGTAGCTGAAGTGTAGCCGAAGCAGGCTGAAGAGCCACACGGATACCCCCCCCCCTCACCCTGCCCACTCACACGGACATCCCCACCCCTCACCTTGCCCACTCACACGGACATCCCCACCCCTCACCTTGCCCACTCACACGGACATCCCCACCCCTCACCTTGCACGCCACACCTCGGCCCTCCGAGCCGCTGCTTTTCAGCATCACGTTCCGTGCCTACAGCAGGGGCACGTGCAGGATTTCCACCGCGCATTAATTGTGATTTTGTGAACAGGACTTGAGGTGAGGCAGATGCTCATGCTGCGACACAAGCACCGCCAAGGTCGGTGGAGAAACCAATTATAACAGGCCCAAATGGGCTTTTCGAGGCCCTGCGGGACCTGCAGGCCCTGGCAGCCGGGGGACCCTGGCAGCTAGGTGGGAAGCCGGGGGGCCCTGCAGGGCCTGCAGGCCCTGGCAGCCAGGGGGGGAAAACGACCGGCCCTTGCTCCCACCTTGAGATCCCCGTGCAGCACGTCTGCCAGGTGCAGGTGCAGCATGGCCTTGGTTATGTCGAGCGCCGTGTCCAGGATGGCTTTGTAGTTGATCTCTCCTGACTTCTCGATGAAGCCCTTCCCCTTGACGGCGTCCCGCAGGCAGCCCTTGTCGCAGTACTCGAGGATCAGCCGGATCTGAGCAGGGGGACAAAATGATGGAAGGGGGGAGGAGGGCGATGAGGGTGAGGGGGATGCGTGCGGGCATACGGGCACGAGGGGGACAAATGATGGAAGGGGGGATGAGGGGATGAGGGTGAGGGGGATGCCTGGGGGCACGCGTAAGGGAAGGAGGTTTGTAACGCTTTTGCACATCGGGGTTCATGCATCAAGAGCCCACGGGGAGGGACAAAGAAAGAGCAGGCCAAAGGGGAGGAAGTTGACGCTTAAGCATTAAGGGCACTTTCAAATATAAGCGAATGTGTGTAACGTTAGGCATGCTGATGACTTAATTATTTCAGGTATTCAAGGCAACCAAAAGGACGTTTTGGAAATAAAGGATAGTTGGTATCCCGCCAAAGGGGCTGAAAAAGCACATGGGGAGGAAAAAATAGGCGGCGTGCCGTTTTTATCTCCCTCTCACCTCAAAACCGTGGACCCCCTTGCTCTGCTCCCTGGCCGCCCTTGACCCCTCATCCTCTGCCAGCAGGCTGCCGTGACCCCCGACGTGGTTCTGAGGCTGCACGGTGCTGCCCTGCATCAGCTGGCTGGCCGGCACCTGAACCTGGGAGCCGGGGGTGTAGGTACCGCTGACGGGACCGAGCTCGATGAGCCCTGGAGAGAGCGAGGCGCTGGAGGCAGCCGGCGCCATGCCGGCGTCAGCTATGCTCTGAGAAGACAGCATGCGAGGGGAGTTAGTTAGGGCTCAGGTGACTGTTAAGGATTGAGGTACGTTATCCAGGGTTCAGGAACGCTATTTTTAGGTTTCAGGTATGCTATTTAGGGTTCAGGTGACTATTTAGGGATTAGGGACGCTATCCAGGGTTCAGGTATGGTATTTAGGGTTCAGTTTTGCTCTTTATGGTCCAGGTGCGCTATTTAGGGTCCAGGTGCGCAATTCAGGGTTCTGGTGCGCAATTTAGGGTTCCGGTGCGCTATTTAGGGTTCCGGTGCGCTATTTAGGGTTCAGATATGTGCAGGGATGTCACAGCAGGCCCAAGTGGAACCCGTGGGTACTAGCCAAAGGCAGTCTGGCCGGCCGGAATTTGGAATGGCTGAGCTGCTTTTCGCAATCTGTCCGCCAGCCTGATCGTGGTAGAGTAATAAAGAAAAGATTGCGCACATGCACTATGTGGGGCCATATTATCTGAACACAGCGCTTGCATCCCGAACATGGAGATGATGTCAATCACAAGGCCATTCCACGGCAGTCAACACCTCGTTCTTCCCATCCCACCGCTGGTCTACCGTTAGATCCCCTTAACATGTGTGGGCTTCATATGTATGGGCTAGTCGGGAGATGGGCAGGGATGGAAGCTTTGGAAAACCGTACTTGATTTATTTACCATGGCACGAGCATCATCTCAGACAGTTCCCCCCCCCCGTGACTCAGCTACATGTCAGCTACATTCCAGCCTCTGGCTTTGGGGGGCCCAGTTGTGGCCAGCCATGCTGTTTTGGCCACCAGCCGTAGGCTGGGCCAGGTTTGGTCCCCATCAGGCCTCTGGCGGCTGCGGGGCGACCTGTGGAACGATGCCCAAATGGCCCAGGGGTGACCGCCCAGCAGCATGCCTATTTTTGTTAGGGCACTGGGACCAAATCTGCCCATTACTAATTACCCAGCCGTCTGTCTTGCTTTTTGATGTTTATTTTGGTTTTTATGCTTTCTTATGCTTTTTGTGGTCACAAGAAAAAACTCTGCCAAGTAATGACCGCCTAGCAGCCTGCCTTGAATGCTTTTTGAGTGTACTGGAACAAACTCTGCCCAGTGTCCAAATGGCCGCCCAGTAGCCTGCCTGGATTTTGTTTTGCTTGTATGGATACACTAGAAAAAACATGGCATCACCTCAAAGCCGTCCAGATCCTGATCCACAAAAGTCGTGGGTTGGGGGGACGTGTCCTCGGCTTCTGGCGTGTCCTTGGCCTGCATCCAAGAAGGGTTTTTATTTTAATATTTCAATGTTGAAAACAAAGTAAATGAGAAGCAAGAAGGCACATGCGTACTTCAGCCCTGCAAGTCGGATTCCGGAAGGTGCGCACAAGACAGAAACCACTTTCCGGCGAGGTGTCGCATGACGCAAACAAAAGGATGTCCGGGGCTAAAGAAAAGAATGCTCAGGGCGGTGGCAAAGAAAAGTGTTCAGGGCGGCGGCGAAAAAAGAATCTTCAGGGCAGCGTGTGACGCTCCCCAAGCAGCCTCTAAGGTCGACCTTTAGGGTTTAGGTTTAAAGCAGCTCATGACGCTCCCCGGCCAGGCAGCCTCCAAGGTCGACCTTCTTGGACAAAGGTGGGATGCTGAAGGCTCCATCCAGGTCTGTGGAATAGCACAGGCATCAGAAGCAACGCATATGTGCTTGCCAGCATGGTCACAAATGCATCATGCATTCGTGATTGGACAGTGGTCCGGGCTTCCTGCTGGCTTCCTCCTGGACAGCTTGAATACCTGCATGGTCCTATGCTTATGCAGGATCCCTTTTCTTGGCAGAGTGATCCCTTTTCTTCGCAGACAGACTCATCAAGGAGACAGACATCTGGCGCTGTGCGCCTCGTGGCCTAGCTACTCTGGCGCGCAACAGAATGTTCAATGCATAATGCCATGGACTGTTTTTCATGTTCAGAGGGTTCCACGAAGGCCTGGCTGTCAGCGCCGTTTCGCACCTCTTCCCCATCGGCAGCCGTGGCTTTTCCTTCAGCTGCGTCTGCTTCATCATCATCCTCTCCGTCCTCCATCTGTAGGCATGGTCCAGGCATAGCAAAGGCAGAGTGAGCTGGCAAACATAGTTGAGGCAGAGTGAGCTGGCAGACATAGTTGAGGCAGAGTGAGCTGGCAAACATAGTTGAGGCAGAGTGAGCTGGCAGACATAGTTGAGGCAGAGTGAGCTGGCAAACATAGTTGAGGCAGAGTGAGCTGGCAGACATAGTTGAGGCAGAGTGAGCTGGCAAACATAGTTGAGGCAGAGTGAGCTGGCAGACATAGTTGAGGCAGAGTGAGCTGGCAAACATAGTTGAGGCAGAGTGAGCTGGCAGACATAGTTGAGGCAGAGTGAGCTGGCAATCATAGTTGAGGCAGAGTGAGCTGGCAGACATAGTTGAGGTAGAGTGAGCTGGCAACATAGTTGAGGCAGAGTGACCTGGCAGACATAGCTGAGGCAGAGTGCTGGCAGACATTGCAAAGGCAGGAGGCAGAATGTCCTGGTAGAGAGCTGGCAGACACAGGCAACAACCTGAGTTGGCAGGATAATAGTACAAAGGAGGAGGAGTGAGCAAGGGTGGCCATGAGGTCACAGGCCACAGGGAGGCCGTCGCAGAGAAGGCCACGGACGGCAGCCGGCTCGGCTGTCACAGTCGTGGCAGGGACGTAACGAAGTCCAGATCAGCACATGGACCATCATGCAGAAGACAAGTGAACAATTGTAACAAACAAACAATGAACTCAACAACATTGGTGCGTGTATCTGCATGAACCTGGCCTACAGCAGAGCTGCGGTGAGGGACCGAGGTCCGCAATGTTCTGAAGGGTAGCTGCAGCGCCCTCAAAGCAAGCTGAGATACGATTCCTTTTCCCCTGCAGCAAGTTCACCTTCCACAGGTCGCCCCGCGTCTGCCAAAGGCCTGATTGGGACAAAACCTGGACCGGCCTACCGCTGGTGGCCAAAGCAGCACGGCTGGCCACAAACGGGGCCTCCAGCCAGAGGCTGGAATGCAGCTGAATCACGAAAAAGGATCACTGGAGGTCTAGCGGCCTGACACACATCATCACCATCCCCCCGTACCGCTGAGGGGAGTGGCTCCTGCCAGTAATCTTCAGGGGCAACCAACTCCTCATTGGGGTTCCGGCGTGGTTTCCAGCATGGTTTCCAGCGTGGTTTATAGCATGATGTCCAACATGCGACACAACTCCTGCTTGTCATCTGAGAGTACAGATGCCTGCATGGCTCACTGTCATCGGGCACCACGCTGCCGTGGCTGCTCGGACCCAGTGTTTCGTTTTTGCTACGAGTCCACCTTCCCGAGCCGCCCTGCCGCCGCCAAAGGCCCGAATGACACCAGACCAGGACCGGCCTACGCCTCGTGTTCAAGGCAGTTTGGCCACGATGGGGGCCTCTGGCCAGATGCCAGAGTGTAGCTGACATGTAGGCATGTAGCTGAACCATGGGAAAATAAACACTGCTTGGCCCCCCACGCCCCCCCCTTGCCCCACATGTCAGAAAACTGACCTCCATGCTGTCCGAGAGCTTCAGCGTCACTGCAGGAGCTTTCGCGGTGTAGGTTGTGGAGCCCTTGCTCTCCGTTACAGTGTTGATGGAATAGGTGAAGGTCTGCGTGAGGGATGATGCCGGCACAAATGAGGTTGGTTGAGGTGTGACCACATGGAGAGCAGGAGTTGGAGTTTGACCAAATGGACGGAGGGCAGGAGATGCTTGGAGTGTGACCACATGGCGGGTGGGAGATGCTTGGAGTGTGACTACATGGACGGTGGGAGATGGTTGGAGTGTGAACGCATGGAGGGCAGGAGATGGTTGGAGTGTGATCGCACGGAGGGCGGGAGATGGTTGGAGTGTGACCGCATGGAGGGCGGGATATGGTTGGAGTGTGATCGCATGGAAGGCGGATATGGTTGGAGTGTGATTGCATGGAAGGCATGAGATGGTTGGAGTGTGACCGCATGGAGGGCATGAGATGGTTGGCGTGGGTCTGCATGTTTAGGTGGCACAAAGCACTTCTGATGGCCGCCTCCATGATGGGCATCACACCCTGTCCTGGTGTCCACACCCTGTCCACACTCTGCTCACGCCCTGTCCACACCTGCACTATGTTAGGATGGCACAGCGCACTGCTGATGGCCGCCTCCATGATGAGCATCTTCTCTCGCTTCTCTTTACCGCTCATGTAGGAAGGAAGGACCATAATCTTGATGGCAACCTGCAGTGCGGCGGACAGGAAGAGCAGCTAAGGGACACGGAAAAGTTTTAACAGGAAGAGGGAGGGAATGGGAAATCCAGGCCTAAACAGGAAGAGAAGCTTGGGGGAAGAAACGGGAGAGTCAGGCCTAAACAGGATAAGGAGCTTGGGGGAAGAAACGGGCCTGGCTTGCTTCAAGCACCTGACACCATCTGTGGATACCAGGGGAAACCCACACGGCCCGCTTTCTTGGCGCCAATGGGGCAAATCAAAAGAATGTGCACACATTTGATTTCCTCGTCCTGCAGGGTTTTCAGGAGCGGGGGAGGGCAAGCTCTCCAGTGCTGGGCTCTGACACCTTGAAAGGGAGGTCAGGTGTAAATGGTGTGTTCCACTGCAGAACAGTAAAATGTCTGGTAAATGTTGACTGAACGGCCGTAAAATATTTGTAACTCTGTCAAAAGGCTGACCGTCATGACCCAGCACTAAAGCTCTCTGTACAGCACATTTGTACGGCAAATCTGTACTGCACATCTGTATGGCACATCTATACAGCAAATTTGTGCGGCCCGTATGTATGTCAAATCAGTACATCAAATATGTACGTCAAATCTGTACATCAGACTGATCTTGCGCATCTGTACATCAAATCCGTGTTGCACATCTGTACATAAAATCCATGTTGCACATCTGTCCATCAAATCTTTTATTTTCATTGCAATTCAGAAAACTCTACGGCTGCGAGAATCCTTGTGCGGCATGCCCTTCTGCAAGCTTTGATCCCAGTCCGCCCAGTGCTTACTGCCCAGCAGCGCTCAGCAGGGGTGGTTCGGTGCAGGTGCAAAAATATAACAAAAGCAATCGCTTGCACGTACCTCTGTCCCGCGCCATGTGCCGCGGTACACCTTTCCAAAGCTGCCTTGACCCAGGATCTCCATTAGGCACACGTCCATGCCATCCTTCAAGTCGTCGGCGTCGGTGTTGACCTTGCCGTAGCTAATCTGCTGCTTCATCTTCTCAATCCGTTCTACAGGGCAGGCACACCGGCAAAGTCAAGTCAGGTTGGTCTTTGGAAGTAGTCCGTTCTGCAGAGCAGGCACCGGCAAAAGTGTTAGGTCGGGTTCATATTCTGAAGTCGGATAGGATTTTGCTGCCAGCAGGTCCCCCCCCCTCTTTTTACCTCTGCAGGCAAAGCTCTGCAGGCAAAGCTCTGTTTTTTGAAGCCAACTTCTACTGGATCCATGATGCCCTCCATCATTGACCTGCATCCCCATGCACAGAGGGAGAGGAGAGAGAGGCCCCCCCCCACCTCCCCCTCCCCCCCCATGCTCCCCCGCCTCCCCATGCCCGCCGTCCCCCACCTCCGGCTGCCAAAGGCTCTCGCAACCGAATGTGTTGAACAGCATTATCGTGAAATGGTGCTGTGCGTGCCATGTCTAGGTCCTGCTGCGGCAGCCGGCTGTAGAAATTGTACTGGATCGACGTTGGCTCCCCCCCCATCCCATGCCACCCGTCCCCAAGCCCTAGTTCACCTTACTTTTATTCAATGCCCAGAGGGTGAGAAGAGAGAGCCCCACCCCCCTCCCCATGCCAGCCGTCCCCATGCCCTAGTCTACATTATGTTCATTCAAAGCCTTGAGGGGGAGAACAGGGAGCCATCGCCCAAGTACTCACCCACGGCGCTGCCTCGTGTCATGGACCCTGGCGTCATGTCTCTGGACCCTGACCCGCCGTGGCCTCCAAAGCAGGCAATGAGCTCCATCTGGCGCTGGAGCAGCAGACCCAGACGCTCGTGCTCTGCCTCCAACTCGCACTTGGCCAGCTCAACCATGTGGTTGGCTTCCTGAGGAATGCATTGGGGTTATGGGTTTAGGGTTTAGGGTCTGCCTCCAACTCGCACTTCGCCAGCTCAACCATGTGGTTGGCTTCCTGTGGGCAGCGTTAGGGTTCAGGGTCTAGGGTCTGCCATCAACTTGCACTTGGCCAGCTCAACTACGTGGTTGGCTTCCTGTGGGCAGCGTTACGGTTCAGGGTTAAGGGTCTACCTCCAACTTGCACTTGGCCAGCTCAACCATGTGGTTGGCTTCCTGTGGGCAGCGTTAGGGTTCAGGGTCTAGGGTCTGCCATCAACTTGCACTTGGCCAGCTCAACCATGTGGTTGGCTTCCTGAGGGCAGCGTTAGGGTTCAGGGTCTAGGGTCTGCCATCAACTTGCACTTGGCCAGCTCAACCATGTGGTTGGCTTCCTGAGGGCAGCGTTAGGGTTCAGGGTTAAGGGTCTACCTCCAACTTGCACTTGGCCAGCTCAACCATGTAGTTGGCTTCCTGAGGACAGCGTTAGGGTTCAGGGTTAAGGATCTCCAACTCGCACTTGGCCAGCTCAACCATGTGGTTGGCTTCCTGTGGGCAGCGTTAGGGTTCAGGGTCTAGGGTCTGCCATCAACTTGCACTTGGCCAGCTCAACTACGTGGTTGGCTTCCTGTGGGCAGCGTTACGGTTCAGGGTTAAGGGTCTACCTCCAACTTGCACTTGGCCAGCTCAACCATGTGGTTGGCTTCCTGTGGGCAGCGTTAGGGTTCAGGGTCTAGGGTCTGCCATCAACTTGCACTTGGCCAGCTCAACCATGTGGTTGGCTTCCTGAGGGCAGCGTTAGGGTTCAGGGTCTAGGGTCTGCCATCAACTTGCACTTGGCCAGCTCAACCATGTGGTTGGCTTCCTGAGGGCAGCGTTAGGGTTCAGGGTTAAGGGTCTACCTCCAACTTGCACTTGGCCAGCTCAACCATGTAGTTGGCTTCCTGAGGGCAGCGTTAGGGTTCAGGGTTAAGGGTCTACCTCCAACTCGCACTTGGCCGGCTCAACCACAATCCTGGGGGCACCTTTGGGCTGTAGGGGCAGGTGAGGAGCTGGTTGCTTGGGGAAGGGGGTTGAGTCGACCAGTGGTCATCGATCAGCTATTTCCCTCCTGGCCGTTGTGGTCAGTGACCCTGTAACCCAGAACCCCAAAAATCCAGCGAAATAGCTGATTGGTCCACAGCTGGGATGAGGATAGGCGGGGATTATGCTTGCCGGTGCTGAGTAGATTTGTACTGCATCATGGTCTCGAACGGCAGTTGGACATTGAAATCGAGCTCAGTATATTTTCAATTGCTCAGCGCTCACATGTCCCGTCAACCTGCCAGAAAGCAATGGAGTCCTGAGAAACTGGAAGGATTTCGCGCATGCGGCGCACTCCCGGCGGGGATTGAGATTGTAAAATACTGCCCAAATCACGAACAGAATCACTGATGGCAACCACACTGGCAGAGTCAATATATGTCTATAACGCAGTAATAGCAGGGCAAGTGGTGGCAGCACCAGCTGTAGTGGCCTGCGCCCCATACACAACAAACAGTCACAACCCCTTGGGCGTATGTGTTCTGCCCCAGAGGTGCTTCGTCAACGCGCAGGACTTGCATGGCGGGTCAATGACTCACGCAGTGATGCCTAGGGCCTCTGCTGGGTGCAACGCTCGCGATGCAGCGGTGACCAGGCTGATCGGGTCTCGAATATTTTCAAAAAAACCCATCAAATTGACGAAATTGTGATCGCTTCGCACTGTTTGCTGCCAAAGTATGGAAGCATGCCTCGTACAAGAAAAAACCCATACATCAATTGTGATGCTCTGCTGGACTGCCCCCCCCCCACAGATTTACAGGCATGACAAAACAATGATGTGGAAAACAGAGTTTTTGCAGCAACCACGCCCCTGTCAGCACCAGACGCCCCACCTTTTGCTGCTGCAGGTACTTGACGGCGTATGAGCGGCTCCGGAGCACGAGGAACACCAGTGCGGCAATCAATATGGCCAGCGCCGTTATGCCCACAATCAGGCCTGTCCTCCACTCTGGCATGAAACCTCCGGCCTGAGGCAACACGCAAGGCAACGCAGGAGGTCAAGTGCGATTGCCAGCCAACAGACACTCTGCAAGAACTAACAGAAACAACACACGACCGAGCAGATCAGATACGCAGAGGACGCAGCGCTAGCAAGCTGGCATACTTTCATTTTAAACATCAAGCCTGTCCCGTCACTTGCCTCCTCTCACCCTCACTCTCCACACCCAGTCTTTCGTTTTTTGTGACTCAGCTACATGCCAGCTACACTTTGGCCGCTGGCCGGAGGCCCCTTTTGTGGCCAGCCTTGTTGCTTTGGCCACGAGTTGTAGGCTGTAGTCCAGGTTTGATCCCTTTTGGTGAATGTGGGGCGGCATACCGAAGTTGGACCCGTAGCCGAAAAAAGAAACACTGCCCAGGCCACCCACCTGCTCCACGCACAGTGTCCACTTAAGGTACGAGAACACCTTGATGAAAACACAGACCTGCTCCTTCAGGTTGGGAAGCTGCAGCAGAAGGGGGGGGGAGGGGCGGCCAATCAGAGGTGACAAGTTTTTTGTATTGAGTGGTGTACCACTATCAGCTACAGTTTAGCTACACTGTGGCCCCTGGCCGCAAGCCCCTGGACCAGGCAGCCCTGCTGCTTGGGCCAGCGGCCGGAGGCCGGTCCAGGTTGGGTGGGAATCGGCCCAGGGGTGGCTGGGGGGCGGCCCAGCAAAGGTGGTCCAGTACCACTAAAATATACACTGGAGGTGACCTGGTGGGAACCCGACAAATCAGAGTTGACCTGGTGGGAACCAGGGTGTCTTTTTGTTCCAAACATGCCCCGCAATCTCTCAAGGCAAAAGCTTTAGAAGGGACATTGCGCAACTTTGGATAAAGCTGAGAGTAGGCAGCAGCAGGAGCATTGGGCAGCAGCATGCCATCCTTCCTCCTGCAAGACAGGAGGTGGACCTTTGAGGCAACCTGGTCTAGGGTTAAGGGTTTAGATCTTGCGGGTCATAAACCCTTCACCCCTGCACTACACGAGGTGGACCTTGGAGGTGGTATGGGCTCAAACCCTAAGCCGGCAGGCTCCTAGCCGGCAGGCCCCAAGCCGTCAGGCTCCTAGTCGGCAGGCCCCAAAACCGGCAGGCCCCAAGCTGGTAGGCCCCAAAGCTGGCAGGCCCCAAGCCGGCAGGCACCCAAGCCCAAGCCGACAGGCCCCAAAGCTGGCAGGCCCCAAGCCGGCAGGCCCCCAACCCAAAAGCAGGTAGGCCCCAAGCCGGCAGGCCCCAAAGCTGGCAGGCCCCTAGCCGGCAGGCCCCAAGCCGGCAGGCCCCAAGCCGGCAGGCCCCAAAGCCGGCAGGCCCCCAACCCCAAGCTAGGCTCCTTCCCAGGGTCAAAAGTGTGCTGCTTCGCAATATCTCCTTACTCTTCCGCTCTCTGCCAAGTATGCGGAAACCCCTGCTGAGGGGTCTTGGGCCAGCGTGTACAGAAGACCAGCTCCGTCGACAGCTGAGATGCCCGCCTTAATGGCAACCCATGGAAACACCGACTGTGGGATCCAGGGTGGGAGGGGCGCGGCGAGGAGCAGTGGAGTGCAGTGAGTAGAGGCATAGCGAGGGGCAGTGGAGTGCAGTGAGTAGATGTGCAGCAAGGAGCAGTGGAGTGCAGTGAGTAGAAGCATAGCGAGGAGCAGTGGAGTGCAGTGAGACCATGTGCAGCAAGGAGCAGTGGAGTGCAGTGAGTAGAGGCATAGCGAGGAGCAGTGGAGTGCAGTGAGAAGATGTGCAACAAGGAGCAGTGGAGTGCAGTGAGAAGATGTGCAGCAAAAATGAGAGGAGTGCAGTGAGTAGATGTGCAGCAAGGAGCAGTGGAGTGCAGTGAGAAGATGTGCAGCAAGGAGCAGTGGAGTGCAGTGAGAAGATGTGCAGCAAGGAGCAGTGGGGTGCAGTGAGAAGATGTGCAGCAAGGAGCAGTGGAGTGCAGTGAGTAGAGGCATAGCGAGGAGCAGTGGAGTGCAGTGAGAAGATGTGCAGCAAGGAGCAGTGGAGTGCAGTGAGTAGAGGCATAGCGAGGAGCAGTGGAGTGCAGTGAGAAGATGTGCAGCAAGGAGCAGTGGAGTGCAGTGAGAAGATGTGCAGCAAGGAGCAGTGGAGTGCGGTGAGAAGATGTGCCGCAAGGAGCAGTGGAGTGCAGTGAGAAGATGTGCAGCAAGGAGCGGTGAAGGTCAGTGAGTAGAGGTGCAGCAAGGAGCAGTGGAGTGCAGTGAGTAGATGTGCAGCAAGGAGCAGTGGAGTGCAGTGAGTAGATGTGCAGCAAGGAGCAGTGGAGTGCAGTGAGTAGATGTGCAGCAAGGAGCAGTGGAGTGCAGTGAGAAGATGTGCAGCAAGGAGCAGTGGGGTGCAGTGAGAAGATGTGCAGCAAGGAGCAGTGGAGTGCAGTGAGTAGAGGCATAGCGAGGAGCAGTGGAGTGCAGTGAGAAGATGTGCAACAAGGAGCAGTGGAGTGCAGTGAGAAGATGTGCAGCAAGGAGCAGTGGAGTGCAGTGAGTAGATGTGCAGCAAGGAGCAGTGGAGTGCAGTGAGAAGATGTGCAGCAAGGAGCAGTGGAGTGCAGTGAGAAGATGTGCAGCAAGGAGCAGTGGAGTGCAGTGAGAAGATGTGCAGCAAGGAGCAGTGGAGTGCAGTGAGAAGATGTGCAGCAAGGAGCAGTGGAGTGCAGTGAGTAGATGTGCAGCAAGGAGCAGTGGAGTGCAGTGAGAAGATGTGCAGCAAGGAGCAGTGGGGTGCAGTGAGAAGATGTGCAGCAAGGAGCAGTGGAGTGCAGTGAGAAGATGTGCAGCAAGGAGCAGTGGAGTGCAGTGAGAAGATGTGCAGCAAGGAGCAGTGGAGTGCAGTGAGAAGATGTACAGCAAGGAGCAGTGGAGTGCAGTGAGTAGATGTGCAGCAAGGAGCAGTGGAGTGCAGTGAGAAGATGTGCAGCAAGGAGCAGTGGAGTGCAGTGAGTAGATGTGCAGCAAGGAGCAGTGGAGTGCAGTGAGAAGATGTGCAGCAAGGAGCAGTGGGGTGCAGTGAGAAGATGTGCAGCAAGGAGCAGTGGAGTGCAGTGAGAAGATGTGCAGCAAGGAGCAGTGGAGTGCAGTGAGAAGATGTGCAGCAAGGAGCAGTGGAGTGCAGTGAGAAGATGTGCAGCAAGGAGCAGTGGAGTGCAGTGAGTAGATGTGCAGCAAGGAGCAGTGGAGTGCAGTGAGAAGATGTGCAGCAAGGAGCAGTGGAGTGCAGTGAGTAGATGTGCAGCAAGGAGCAGTGGAGTGCAGTGAGAAGATGTGCAGCAAGGAGCAGTGGAGTGCAGTGAGAAGATGTGCAGCAAGGAGCAGTGGAGTGCAGTGAGTAGAGGCATAGCGAGGAGCAGTGGAGTGCAGTGAGAAGATGTGCAGCAAGGAGCAGTGGAGTGCAATGAGTAGAGGCAGAGCGAGGAGCAGGGGAGTGCAGTTGAGGCATTGTGAGGAGCAGTTTGAGTTCAGTGACGAGATGTGCAGCAGGAGCAGCAGCGGGTGAGCTGCGAACAGCTGCGTTAACAAGTGCAGCGAGAACAATGAGGGGCATTGAAGTGCATTGGGCAGAAGCAATATGAGGAGGACAGCCGAGGGAGATACACAATAAGAGGCATGAACAATGAGGAGACCCCAGCCAACAGCCAGCAACCCCAGGTAACGCTGGCAGCTAGGCAGGTTGTGCTGATGGCCAGCTAGAGGCAGGTAACGCTGGCAGCTAGGCAGGTTGTGCTGGGGGCCAGCTAGAGGCAGGTAACGCTGGCAGCTAGGCAGGTTGTGCTGGGGGCCAGCTAGAGGCAGGTAACGCTGGCAGGGCAGAAAGAGGCAGGTAACGCTGGCAGCTAGGCAGGTTGTGCTGGGGGGCAGCTAGAGGCAGGTAACGCTGGCAGCTAGGCAGGTTGTGCTGGGGGCCAGCTAGAGGCAGGTAACGCTGGCAGCTAGGCAGGTTGTGCTGGGGGCCAGCTAGAGGCAGGTAACGCTGGCAGCTAGGCAGGTTGTGCTGGGGGGCAGCTAGAGGCAGGTAACGCTGGCAGCTAGGCAGGTTGTGCTGGAGGCCGGCTCCAGGCAGGGCAGGATAGCTAAGCTGTAGCACTACGGTGTTGAGATGTAGCACTACGGTCGCTGAGCTCGGGAAGAACATTATTTGGATCCCTTACATTGACAAAGCCCCAGAAATGGCTTCCATCAGGCTTCGTGCACGTTGACCACGGGCAGGTCTCGACGCCGACAGCTGAAGGGCAGACGAGGCAGGCACACATGTTACTTTAGTGTGCGTCATGGTATATAAGTATCATGCCATCTTTGCAGGGTTGCCGGGCAGCCACCACCGTGCCCATTGGTGCCAGACCACGACCATGACATATCATGCGTTTTAGGGCTCCTTCACATGCATGCTGGGTTGGTAGCTGAGACACACCCAAATTCCACTGAAATGGCATCACATGGAGCCTCCTCCGGCATCGTTTTACGGCACTAGAGGATGGGGGGGCGTGTAAATATGAATGGCCCGGCCCCAAGAACCCTTAACACAGATTCGACAATGGGATTACAATCATGGTAGGACAATCCGGCTCAACCTGTCCCGTATCGTGCTACCTTGATGGTACAATCCAGCTCAATCGCGCTGTATCGTGCTACCTTGGAGTACAATACCAGGCTAAATTTGTCCCATATCATGCCGCATTGTGCTACCTTTGTAGTACAAGCCAGATCAACCTGTGCCGTATCGTGCTACGTTGGTAGTGCAATCCGGTTAAACCTGTGCTGTATCGTGCTACGTTGCTAGTGCAATCCGGCTCAACCTGTGCTGTATCGTGCCGTATCGTACTACCATAATTTCAATGTCTGGGAAGAAGGCAGGGTTGGCAGCCCATGCATCAGTGGTTCTCAGTTGGTGAGCCGGATTGTACTACCAAGGCAGCATGATACAGCGCGATTCCACATGTCATCCACTGACGTGAGCTCAGAGGCAGCAGAGTGCTACCAAGCCAGCGTGCAGCCGAGTGACACCTCATTTAGTGGCGCCTCATTCATACGAAACAAGCATGCTACAAATGGAGGCACCTGGAGAAAGTGCCCGTTTGTTCTCGTGCAATGATTTATATCTGATCTACCCGTTGGGATCTACATGGGCCTGCATGGGCTCGCATGGGCTTGCATGGGCTTGCATACTCGGCCACACCCATAACCTGCTATTTGTTTTTAGAGACGACGGCCCGGGCAAACTTTTCCCCCCCATGGTGCAAAGAGCTACAGCCATGGCAACGGCTTGAAATCAACAGCGGGGTGTAGAAATCCATACAAGCGTAAGTAAGTGGCAGGAGAAGAGGGCGGGCAGCACAAACTCACTAATCGGAAGCTCCCACTCGCTCGTATTAGTTGAATTGACAAAGAGGGCGAAGCGCAGCACGAAGGCCCCTTTTTCCAGAACTCCAGGTCCGTACCAGGGGCCGTGCAGAGAGAGGCGTCGATCATGGACCACGGAGGCAATTTCAGCCGCCCTGTGAGAGCGGGCAGGGGACACCAGGTGATTGTTGCAAGGCTTGGGGCATGCATCTGAGGCAGGGGACTCCATGTAATGATTGCAAGGCTTGGGGCATGTGCATATAGTACCATCATGTTTAGGCCCGGACCATATGCAAGAGGAAATCACGGGAGAGGACGGTATACAGCTTTCAGGTTCATGGCTGTCAGAGCATCAGCAATGCTTTCAGCAGGGTCCAGATCCATGCCAAGCCAAGCCATGGACAACGCGGCGATCATTGTTTGAAAGTTAGGAATCGCCATCACACCTACTGAGAGGCTGCCGTCCCCTCCCCCCCGGGTTGTTTGTTCACACAAGCGAGGCAGTTGCCAGTTTTTACTAGGCTCCACGAGGGAGAGCGGCTCGGGACAGTTTGGGCTGGCCAAACGAAATACCCCGTCCGGCAAAAACGGCTACTTTGCTGACCCCCGGCCCACCCCGAGAGCACCCACCAGGAATACCAGTAGTTGGGTCGATTGTAGGGTGTGAGCACATCCAGGCCATAGTCCAGGTTTGCGATCTTCCAATCCAGCAGGGCCTGACCCGTCAGGTTGCTCCATGCTGCGAGCGAGAGGCAGGGGGGGGGGGGGCAGGCGACGGCCTTAATGCCCCAATGTGTGAGGAATGGAGACTGGAGACATGAGGCGTTGGATGCGTGTGCTCCAGCTGCAGGGAACAGCTCAGGTTTGAGCGCGTGTCAGCTACATTTCAGCTACACCACGGCCTACAGCCGTGGGGGGTTGGTGCAGTTTTTGGGCCATAAATTGCTTGAGGCCATAAATGGAGCCATGAATGGCCTGTTTTTGGGGCCATACATTTGTTTGTGCAGTTTTTAGGCCATAAATGGCCTGAGGCCATAAATGAGGCCATACATAATTAATTATTAGAAGACAAAAAAAGCCTGACTGGAAATGGCCAGGGGCACTTTGCTGCCGCGGAGCGGCTGCAGATCGGCTCTACAGTCGGCTCCGTAGATGGGGCTGACTTCTCACATGTGGCGCAGCATTGGGGCTTGCATGGCTCTCCATCGCCCTGAGTGGGTGGCGTTTGCAGACCTGGCCATTATGGTGGTGCCAACATCAGCTGAGGATGAGAGGACTTTCTCAGGCCTCAAGTTTGTCAAGAACAACCAGCGGGGCTGGCTGATTCACCCTCACTTGACTGATGCGTTGAGGCTGTTCCTGAGTGGCACATTTTCAGTGGCCAACTTACCCTTGCCGAGGCCATCCAGATCTGGGAGGATGCAGCCACAAAGAGGGGGCGCTACCACTACTCATCATGCATATCTGATATCTGATCCGTTGCATTTCTAATTTCGCATGTTTCAGCCTCGGACAGAACTCGGTATATCTCTGACTCGACCAGAAGTTGATTACCATGATTGTTGGTCTTACTTCCATTGACTTGCGAATTTATATTCAGATTCAGTTTGAAGGCCTAAGTATAAGACCAGTTTGTAGGCTCAAACGGCTAGAGGTTTCTTGGTTCATTGCGACTCACGACATTGACGGATTGGACTTGAACAGTTAAATTGCAACAGGTTTGGGACAAGAATCTTAAGTCAATGTTTATCAGGTTAGGGGGCTTCGCCCCCAAACACCCACTGGGGGCCACTGACCCCCGGCCCCCAAGCAGGGGAGAAGACCGCACCGCCCCCGCTCGGCGGAAGCCGCGCCTTCCGCACTTTTTCACGCCTTGATTTTTTTATTAAATATCCAACCTGGAAAAAAATCTGGTGTGGTGCAGCAAGCGTCCTGCTTGGCCAACTGCCACAGGCCGGGCATGGCTAGGTCTTCATTAGCCCTGCGACGGCCACCTCCCCAAACCCCTGAACCCTAAACTAGGCCACCTCAAGTCATCTGATGCATAGTCATAATCATAAGTCATATCTGAATTCCTGCATGGTATTGTGCATCAAGCTGCCGGCGACGTTGGCGTAGTTCTGCAGCGCTGTGAAGGTCCTTGCTACAATGCTGGACTATTGAAGCCCCACGTGCTGCCAAGGTGCCTAACCTGCGCCTCTAAAACGCGCAGCCGCCACACTGTTGAGTTAATGGGGGCGGGGGGGCGTCCAGGCCAGCCCCGAAGGGGCATATTGCATTTTGCACAGCCCTCTTGTTCTCTTATAAGGCTCACCAAGGCCTATCTGCTAGAAGAATCTGCCCCCCCCTCCCCGCCATCCTCCCTAAACCAGTGGCGCAGAAACATGAACTTTGAGACCGGGCGTCAACTAATGGAGTTGCCTTGGTGCCGATCGGGCTATGCGTGCAGTCATACAGTGAAGAAAAGCAATATGTGCCTACAAATTTAATTCGTGGGGTTGAAAAGCAAATTGTGCCTACAAAAAATGGCCTTCCACTACGGCCTGAGCAATCCCGCTGTTTCTCTAAAGCGGAGTATTGCCATGATACTACACTGCCACGCTGATAGTTTGGCGATTCAGTTTGGTGATAGTAATCACCAATCGGGTGGCAACGCATGGCAAAAGGAGCAAGAAGCATTAACCAAAGCCCTACCACCACGTTTGCACCAACTAAGCCTTCCATCCCCACTCCATAACGTGAGCTTAGCATAGATCGTCACAACAAATTTCCTGTACTTGCTTGGTGGATACGCGTGCGTTACTTCACAATTTGTTGAGATGGAAGCAGAGCAAATTTGAAGTGAATCGTTTTGTCAGGTGGGTATTCTTTCACTGAGGCTGAATCACCATCAGAAATCCTTTCACCGATTTGCATCCAACATAATTAAATAGTTTGTCGTTCTCTCATTCACGGCCATTGCGCTTTGCCTTTGCGCAAATGCGCCCCCCCCATAAATGTTTATTTGTAACGTGCCTGCGGCAAAATATTTATCACGCAGGGGCGAGAAGCATTTAATTCAAACCCAATTCACAGGTACAATTAATGATCTACAATTAAATCTGTAAAAGACAGCCAGCTTTTGTAAATACGGTAAGGCTCTTGCTGGCCAGTGAGATTATTTTAAGGATTTAAATATTTAACTCAACCTGCTGTGAGGACCCAGGGTATGAACCTGCCAAGCTGGCGCACGCCAGCGATTCCCCCCCCCCCCCCCCCGACAGCCTCATTACTGAGCAACCAAAGTTCAATATTTACAAACATAGCACGCCCCTTTTCCATGCCCCCCCCCCCCCCCCCATTCGTTCTAGTTTTGCGTGAACTGGAAAGCGCACAACAGGAGATCATCAAATCACCAAACCATCTCAGCAGTCAGTTTACAGAAGCGGGTGGGGGCATGGGGGAAACATGTACCTGTTTCCCCCCCCCCCAAAACAGGCACCTGGGGGCATGGGGGAAACATGTACCTGTTTCCCCTCCCCCAAAACAGGCACCTGGGGGCATGGGGGAAACATGTACCTGTTTCCCCCCCCCCAAAACAGGCACCTGGCTGGACTCCGCGACAAACCTACATTTCACACACTGCTTAGGTCTGCACTGCGGTAATGGTCATGTGTTTCGTTTTTTCTTAACTCTGGCAGGCCACCCCGCAGCCGCAGAGGCCCGATTGGAGCCAAACCTAGAATGGCCAACAGGCACCGGCCTGACCAGCATGGCTGGCCATGTAAGGTGCCCCCAGTCCATTAGGCCACAAGGTAGATGACCTGCAGCCCATGAAATGCCCATGAAAAAGAAACACAGGCCGTTGCGTGACTCACTGGGTGTAGGGTTTAGGGTTTAAGGTTATAGGGTTTAGGGTTTGTGACTCACGAAGGTACATGGCCAGCAAGACTCCCGCGGGGCACACCTCCACCTCGTAAAACGAATAGTCTCTGTAAGCACCAAAAACACACACACAATCTTCAGGAACGCTATCATGAGCCAGCACCATAAACGCACAGTCTTCAGGAACGCAATCATGTGTCAGCACCATGAACACACAGTCTTCAGGAACGCAATCATGTGGGTGCGTGGATCCTATCACCACTTGCAGGGACAGTTTGTCCCTAGTGGGCCAGTGATGGCTGCGCGGCGGCTTTGGAGGGGATAAGAGACCAGAGACCTGAGACCACAATGCGACCACTAAACCCACAGGCAGTTACCAGTATGCATTGATTGACATTCTAAAACCCACATGGCAGTGTGAGGCATCGATCGATTCCTAAACCCACAAGGCAGTGCTGCATCAATCGATTCCTAAACCCACATGGCGGCGCTGAATCGATTGCATGTTCAGGACATTCGTTCGTCACTGTGGATGAGCAGGGGCGAAATGAGGCAGGGGGACTCACAGCGAAATCTCATGGGCCAGCTTGTCGAAGTTTGCCAGGAACTCGGGCCAGTTGGGGTTCTGCGATTTGAGAGGACAGTGCACGGGGCAGGCTGAGTCATACAATTGTGGGTGGACTAGTCGTAATATGCCTTGTGCACAGAAAAAAACGAAGCCTTCGTACCTTCTAGCGGTAAAAAACATGGCTAAGCCTCAGTCCGAAATCTGAAACATTTTTTCTGGTACCGGTGGTCATAGCCGCGCCTGGCCAGAAGCCTGAAGGAGGTAGCTTTTGTAGTCGCAAATGGTTTATTTTTCCCGCTGCAATACCTGTCCCTACAATATTCTCTTGGTGTCTGTAGGCAGCGACGTGGTGTAGCGATGCAGGCCAGAGTTTGTATAACTGCTCGCCAAAAAACCTCTGAGGCCATCGGGCGGCCACCTGTGGCCTGTGCGCTATTGGGGACCGAATAGAGCCTTGAACGGCCTATATTTGCTGGCTCAAGCAGCAAGTCTTCCTGCACCAGGCCCCCTGAGATGTGATGCAGCTTGACTGAAGCTCAAGCACATAAAATTAAGCGTTTCTGGCATACTGGTAGTCCGGTACCGGTGCTAATATAATTTGGGACTTCGTTTTGCTAAGGCTCTCAGGAACTACAGCCGCGCATCAATTTTGATGATGTGATACCGTAATTTTGGAGGGAGCAAAGTGATCATTTGCTGGAAAACCTGTTGCAGCAGCTCTGATCACATTGTAATTGGTCAGTGTGATTACAGCATCTCTCTATCTCTTTAAACATGATGTACCATCCTTCGCATGACACTCCCCGCATCTTAAATTATCCATGGGGTGCGCGGAGTTGCTGCCGGGTGTATACTACCAGTACTTATTTCCAGGCAGGTGCCTGCTGGGATGAAAAAAAATGAAGCACTGCTGACCTGGCAGTTCGCACAGCGCCTGCAGCCAGCTTCTGCACTGGGTACGAAGTGTGCTGATAGATAAATTATTATCCATAGTATTTTTGCCGTTCACGAATATTTTTTAATTCGTATCAATAGTGCTGCCTGTAGGAAAATTATCTAGCGGGTGGCGGGCAGTGTAATGTGAAGTACGGTACCACATGTTTCATACCGTGTTGTCTAACCCACAATCTTACCATGGCTGTACAATTAGAGGCCTACAGACCTCGGCCACACTATCATGGATGGGAATCAGAGCTCGGTCTCACTATCATGGAAAGGTTTGAGGGCTCAGCCACGCTACCAACATCATGCATGGGGATCAGGGCTCCGCCACGCTACCGACATCATGCATGGGGATCAGGGCTCGGCCGCATGGAAGCTTCGCCAATACTGAAGGCTGGACTGGTACAGGAAGCTCAGGCCAATTACCCGACACAAATGCAATACCTTGCTGTGCAGCAAACTAGAAAAGAGGTGCATGCACTACACAGGCTGTTCAGCTGCTCCTAATGAGCCCTTTCCTTTCAACTCAGGCCACCTTAACCTCCTTTGGAACATCCAGTCCGCTGCATACAGGTCTAATGATAAGGGCCTGAACTACATGAACGAGGCAGCACAATCAGAGGTACACGCATCACACGCAAACGCTCGCACGCACCATGAAGATGTACGCCTGGAGGATTTCGATGGGTGGCTTTTGATCCTCCAGCAACTTCTCCAGCGCTCTGGCTGAGGTCAGCGCGACGCTGGTGGAAGAAGAGACATTGCTTGTTCTGACACCCGAGGCATAGTATATGGCACCAGTGACGCCCAATATCTCCACCACGGCTAGAATTGCCAGCGCCACCCAGAAGTAGTAGGGCGGGGGAAACAGGCTGTCCCAGTACCGCTGCGAGCAGTGGGAGGGATAAAGCCAGCAGCATGCGCAATGTGCTACTAAAGCAACTTCTACGACCAACGCGTGGGAGTTTTGATGTAACGAGGTGACACCGACGTACTAGTGTAGGCCTTGCCTCCAATCGCCTATCAGACACACCAGGCACTTTCTATCCATACTCGGAATGCAAAGGTTTCACCTGGATGTGCGTTCGCGTTATGTCCGACTCCCCAGAACTAAGCTGCAGAGGGTGCACCGCAGCCCTGCTCTTCTCCTCGGTAGGAATGAGCTTGTTAACAGTCTTCGAACACATGAGAGCCATAGTAGCCAAATGAGATTGGGCAAATTACGTGGGCAATTGTTCGCGGACCTTGCTGTGATGAATGATAGGGAGGGGACGGACAAAGGCCCTGAGCATAAATTGTTATTTGCTATGTTCCTTTATTGAGCTCAAGCCAAAGTGTCAATTGACGTCAGACCGCAAAAAGTGAAGTGATTGCTCCACTACGTAGGATGCATTGAAATAGCGCGTCTTCAGTTATAAGCGGAAGTAGCTTCTTATGACGACCCACCAACGAGTGCCAAGAATAAGAAAGAAGCGACCGCTCTGCCTTAGTTCACACTTCAAAGCAAGATCGGCTTAGACGTAGAATGTGTAGGCTGGGTGGGTGCGTGGCAGTCGTCGGGCATGGGACCTCGCTCCTTGCCGATGGGGGAATACTGCAGGCTCATTGCCGGTTTCATATGTCATACGTCACGTCACGTCAAGGGGCGGGGTTCGGCAGGACGCACAGTTTAACTATCTGGTATCCACCATCCGACTTACCGGTGTGCTGTGAAGCACCAATACTGCGCCTGCTGTGCCTCGCTGCGCTGCATGCCATGCAACAGTTGCGGCGGTACAACGGTGCTTACTGATACCGTAGAGAGCAGAAGCGAGAGATAAAGCGCGAAATTGCAGATGCGCCAACGAACGGTATGGCACTTTGAACAGCATACTCCAACCTCAAGATGGTTTGGGGGACATACCAATGTCCCTCCTCCAGTCTTCCTCCCTCCCTCCCCTCCCTCCCTCCCTTCCTCCCTCCCTCCCTCTTGTTAGCCCCTACACCTACTCCAGCTGCCACTCTCATCGTCCGCAGCATGATTGCAATGCCCTTGAACCATGCTCCCTCATCACATGATTCAAACCTCCACAATCAATATATAGAAACAAGTAGTCTTTAAGTCTAGCCTTAAGGCCTCTCATGCTTTGCAGCAAATGCCTTCCCCAGTCACTGCAAGGTCCGGGGAAGTTCCCCTTGAAGGGGAGACTGATGGGGGACAGCTCCGAAACTTGGTAGGAAGTAGGTTAATGACATAACACCTCTGGGCCATGCTGAAATGAAGCTCGGCCACGTCGACAAACAAAAAGACAGCTAGGAAAGTCAAGGGAGAAGGCATAAGAGGAAAGAATGGATAGCAAGTTCACCCACCAAACAAAAAGAACACAAAGGTCAGGCAAACCTTACCCCCTGCCCCTGAAAATATAAGCCTTCAAAAAGCTCAAATAAAGGGAAAAAATCCAGGGCCTCCCACCCCTGCCTGAGAGCTCTCCGACGTCCTGTCTAGTAGGTACATACCGGCGGGACCTCCATGGCCAATAATTCATCGATTACCACTCTATCGTCTATAGCACTCCTGTTCTCCCAGATTTCGATACCCCCCCCGTCTCCTTTGCCATCTAGATCGACATCCGACCTCGATCAGCAGTCGGCCTCAACTGCGACCCATGGAGGCCTCCTGCATGTTCGTCCCTCCCACCTTTGCAGCCCATACCCATAAGGCAAGGTGTTAATCTACAGGCCCATAAGCACCTCCGTTGGCCACATACTTGTCTACCTTCTCTTATGGCTCCGTGCCTGCTATGACCTCATCCGTACATCCCATACCGCCGCCCACTCCTTGGCTTTGCACGACTTGAGGGATCATTTGCACAATACCTTACCTCCTTACTCCTCCGCTTCCCACAAACCACTGCCTCTGTCAATCATCTATCACAAACGATACGTATTGGCTAGCATTCGCCATGCACGCACACATCTCCCCCATAAATCAATGCCGCATGGCAGCTCTTTACCTCTCAGACCTCCGCTCTCAGAGGTATTCGTATCATCCTCAGACCAATACCTTGTGGACAGCGTTTACAGCCCTTCATATGGACCGTGCATACAAAACATATGCAGGGTTCATGTGCCACCAGCAGTCACTGCCCCGACATGCATATCATGTTTGTATCCCAATGACACCCTTGGCCATCGCTTAGGCGATTGCGCCCATGGTTGGACCGTTTCGTCCACATCCGTACTCGCTCCATCACTTGCTCCTGCCCCCGTCCTACCTACCCTCCAGCCCGACCACATCCCCTTGCCCCACCGCGGCCCACGCACCTCAATCTCTAGCCCCGTCTGACAACCTCGGCCCAACTCATCCTCCCGCTCCAGCCATTGCTACTTCTACGATCTTGCTTCTACCACCTTCCAAGCCTACTTGGCCCCCTCCTCATCGGGCTGGAAAACCCGTCTGATCATTATTACCAGCATGTCGTCCTTGTCTCCTTGATAAACTTATAATTTATAAGAAAAGAGAGCGCTGATAAGGTGTGCGCTGCGGGGTGGTAGTACCCTTGCCCCTCTACTAGTTCATTGAATTCTGCTTTTTTCATACGCACTGTGTACGGCAATACAAGTGCCGTACTTCTGAAGACAAATTCCAGCGTTTCCTTCCTATCACTAGGCTATACTGCAGCACATGGTGCACTTGCCCACACAAACGTCCACAGTGCTAATTTGAAGGTAGGGCTAGTTTCAATGTGTGAGGTGCTTTCTCTCGATCCTCTAGTCGGCATCGAGAGCCTTTCGGCGAATGCGAGCAGCGGGATTACCCGGGAAACCGAAGCAAGTATCGCTGCCTAGTTGCTACAATGAACAAAACGCCTGGAGAATCTTGCGCAAGTTGCTCCAGCTTCGAGCCAAGGTGTGCGCCGCGTCTTCCTTTCCCCTGCTGACCTCCCCATGCAGGCGCTGATGAGCATGATCAGGCTCAGGGCCCATGCCTCATTATTCGTGACAAGTTCTGTGCCTTCCATTGCAGGGCTTCCTCAGCCAGTGCAGACTCCTCAGCCCATGGCCATGCACATCCCAGCGCCTCTGTGCGGCCGCTCACCAGCAGTGGTACGCCAGCAACGCATGGACCCACGATATCTGTTAACGGCTATGGGTCATTAGAAGCAGCTCAGGGAGTTGCCCTCAGGCCGTCCTGGCACCCCCAGCTGCCGTTCCCCCTGCCCAGCGGCCCCTCCATAGCAGAGCTAGGCATGCGCGAGCCCATGTTGATCGACTGCTTGCTCGGACCCGCTTGCGCCGGTGAAGTGTGGAGTCTGGGAGGAGCGGTACCCGCCCCTGCCGCGCCCTCTTCCCAGCAGGGTCGGCGTGAGCCCTGGACTCACAGCCCCAGCACAGGCGTCGCATGGCTGCAGAGGCTCGTGACACAGAGAGCGGCAGCCTTGGGGGCCTCAGCCTCGCCATCTCGGACACCTAAGACAGCTGGAAGCGCACGAGGTGCTTCTGGGGGTCGGGCAGACTCATGCCTCTCTGCTCGGGCATCTGCGGGCCGCGCGCCTGCGTTCGCGCGTGCAGCAACCGCGGGTGCAAATGGACAGCGGCAGCGGGCCATTGGGCCGCCGCTGCGGGTGAATCTGCATGCTGACGTGCTAACATTTCCCATCAGGAGGCCTGCGGAGAGTCGCGAGGGCCTCGATGGACAGGCTGTGGCCAAATCACAACATGAGCAGCAGCCAGCAGCAGATACTGTTACAGACATAACTACCAAGACTGCCGCCGCTGCAGCAGCAGCAGCAGAAAGAAATGTAGCACAAATCAGCTCAGGGAGTCTCGCACTGGGCGTGCAGCTACGCGGCAACAGTGCCCGTGACCATACCTCCTTGACCGCTTCATTCCGCGGCGTGCGTCTGATGCCTTGGCTCCGCTCGCTGGCGACAGGGGACCCGGACCCTGCGAGTGAAGCGGTGCGGCTGGCAGCCCAGGCAGAGGCACAGGGACCCCACAACTCTAGCAGCAGGCCTCACGCAGATACCCCTGGCAAGGACGCGCCCTCTGCATCCCCATTGGACCCCGGCACAGCGGTTGTGCGATCACAGACCGCGACCTCGAGTGCAGGACTGCCGTCGGTCAACGGTGTGCTATCGGGGGACAACCTGAGGAGCCTGCTGCAGTTGTGCGGGCCGTTGCCAGCTTCTCCGGGTGAGCTGGATGAGGAGTGGGAGCAGGCAACGGTCAGCTCTTGCAGTGGCGGTGACCGCGAGGACGACGAGGAGGAGCTTGTCCGTATGATGGCCATCACAGGTGGCAGTCTCCAGGGGCAGCAGTCGGCCGCCGAGGGCGAGGGCACTGCGCATGCGCATCAGCTGGAGCGAGACCTGGGCCTGGGTCTGGGGCTCGATGGGCTGGAGGGCAAGGCTGAGCTGGAGATGGATCCTCAGATCCTCGCGCTGCTTTCGGAGCCGCAGATGGAGGTGCGCTCGTTGCTCAGGAAGCTTCACGGCGGGGGGGCTGGCGGCAGCAGCAGCTCCAGGAATGGCGGCGGCGGGGGGGCTAGCGACGGCGGCAGCAGCAGCTCCTTGACCCGTGTGAGCAGCTGCGGCAGCAGGGCCAGTGGGGATGGGCGCACGTCGCCCGGCAGGGGAAGCAGCTTCACGGAAGCAGGCGCGCGGGGCGCAAGCGAGAAGCAGAAAAGCCGCTTAGGTTTCCAGGGTCCATCCCCACGAGGAAGCCCCAACCCCTCAGCCACAAATACCCCTCGGTCGGATACCTCCGCCGTCCAGGTCACGCGAGCTTCCATTCCCCTCTGGGAATTCTCCCCGTCCATGCTCCCCCCAAGCCCTAGGGTTCCCAGGGACGGCCTGAGCCTGACCGTCGTCCAATCCCCGCGCCCGGCAGAGGCCGGCCTCCTGGCGCTGCACGCGATCAGGCCTGCGCAGGAGACCCTCGCCGGCGGCCATGCCTTGCCCAGAGGCCACCACCTGCAGACCACCAGGTACAGCATGCCGATGTCTCCGCCACTCCCGCTCAAGCGCCCATCAACAGCCGGTCCAGTGCTGGACAGCAGCCCGATGCAGGGCAGCAGCAGAGCCTCCGGGCACTTTGGCAGCCGCCCGCCGAGGCCTGGCCCGTTGAGCAAGCGGGCCGGTACCTCCATGGTGAGGCCGCCGTCGCCCCCGCGGCCATCGCAGCACCAGCTGTGCCAGGAGCACCAGCACCAGCAGCACCTGCTACATCAACAGCAGCACCTGCAACAGCAGCAGCAGCAACGGCAGCAACAGCAGCGTCAACACCAGCAGCAGCAGCTCCAGGGCCTTTCTCTTGCGACCAGCCCGGGCCAGAGGAAACGATCGCCTTCGTCGCCTCTGATGGTGCAGGAGCCGCAGAGGCAGCCAGGGACCTGGCACCAGGCGATTGATGCGGCAGTGCCGCGTGCAGTGCATGTCGATGACAGCGGTCGCAAGCCGCACCCAAAGTCAGCTTTGACCTATCCCTCTCCAGGTGTCGGTCGGCGCTCACCAGTCCAAAAAGAGCCAGGTTGGCAGCCATGCCGTGATGGAGAGCTCGATGAGAAGGGGCCGTCGCTCGCGCAGATGAGTCCAGTCCTGCGTGCGGTGATGTACCGGAACTCGGACGAACAGCCGGTGATGGAGCCTGATGCTGGGCCGGGTGATGATGCCTCGGAAGGAGGCGCAGGCTCCCGCAGCGACAGCGATGCCGCAGGCAGCGACGCAGGCAGCGCCGACGGCGAAGGCAACAGCATGTTCATGCGCCAGGTGATGCTGACTCAGCGCATGATTTCGTGTCCGAGCCGTGTGCGGGGTTGCGACGAGCGCTTCATGCAGCAGATGAACTCCCGGTCTTTCCGGTCGGATGCGAACGACGCGGCGGTGGCGGCGGTGATGTCATCGGCCGCACCAGCAGCAGCAGCAGATGCACCCATGCAGCTAGCGGCCCGCAGCCCGTCGCCGACTACCGGTGGCCTCCTCGCCCGGCGGCGCAGTGCGTACTCGCTCTGGCTCGACGAGGTTGACGGGGATTCAGCTCCTGCCGGGAGGCAGGCTCACAGGACCGTGTCTGAGAACCGCGCCGGAGGTCGGTCGCCGATGCGCTGGTCACCGACGCATCGGCCTCCACCCAGGCCTGCCATCACAGCCACTGGGACCCACTTTGACGACATCCTTGATGACGATGATGGGCCCGGCGATGGCGCGGGCAGCGGTGATGATGATGCCCGGCTGGCAGAAGCTGGGGCACACCTGCTGTCTGAGAAGCAGCAGCGGCTGCTGGCCCTCGTGGCCGTTGCAGTGCCTCCCGAGGCGATCGAAGGGCACGACTCGGCTTACCAGGTTGAGCTGGACGCGCCTTACAGCTACGCGGCCCATCTGCATGGGCAGCCCTCGCCGGCCTCCCCGAGCAGCCCCTCAGCGACCCGGGCAGGCAATAGTAGCCCGCTGACTTCGACCCGCATGCATCATGCTGGGGCAGGGGCAGCGGGTGGGAACAGCAATGGGTTCAGCAGGGCTCAGAGCACCCCTTTCAGAAGCACCTCGATCAAAACGACCCAGCCTCAAGCGGCGCCTGTCCGATCGGGGAGGACCAAGTCGGGTGTAACGAGGGCCACGACAGCGGCGCGTGTTGCGTTGGCAGCCAGCGACAGACGGGCAAGCCTCCAAGCGGATGGGCTTCTGGCATCCGACTCTAGCTTTGGGCCTTGGCTTGAGCTGCATGGCGGGGAGGGGGAAATAAGGATGAGCTCGCCACTGCGCGGCCGCACCCTTCCACTCGCTTTGGTTGAGGGGATGCGGATAGCTTCAGGGTGAGAGCCTTAACAGCTAAGATGTGGGGAAGCTGGCACCCGGCTGGCTGCAATTTATCCTGGGATGGCTCAGAGGTGGGATCAGCCTAGGCCTCAGATTCGCCCCCTGTATAGCGCTCCCATTCATGGACCCCATCCCCATGCATGGCTCCTGTCCTCTTGCATGCCCCCCGTCCTCTTGCATGGACCCCATCCCCATGCATGGACCCCGTCCTTATGCATGGACCCGGTCCCCATGCATGGATCCCGTCCCCATGCATCGACCCCATCCCCATGCATGGCCCCCAGAGGAAGAATGTATCAGAATTCATGAGGCAATACTCATTGCAATTCCCTGCTAGTACCAGGATGGAGACTCTAAGGGAGGCATGTTTAGTTGTTGACACTTCAATTGGTGGACTGGTTATTGTTCTTCGATCAATCTCAGCACTGATTGGGTCTTCTTAGGACCCACGCCCGTAGGTCCTGCCATCGTAGTAGTCATATGAGGTTTTGAGGACTGAAGGGGAAAACAATTTATATTAATAATTCTTTGTAGGACACAAGTATATGAAGGCTCATGTACCGGTATACACAGACAGCGGGCATAGCATTGGCAAAGCGAGAATTCATGAATTTGTTGCCGAATGCTTACCATTTCATGGCCCTGGGGTGTAATGCTTTTGACCAATTCATGGTACGGGCCACGGGGCCCGTGCCGTTTCATTGTCCGCACCGGCATTAGGTGTCACTGGCATTATTCCTTGTGATAAGGATGCCTGGTTGGCTGGGTGGATTATGAAGGCTTTCATAGGGATGGTCTTGTCCATGCAGCCAGGAAGAGGGTCGCCATTTTAAAAACTTGCGCATGATGCGTGAGACGCACTGTCGGCATGAGGCCAAGGTGCTCACGTGTGATGAGGCTGTGTTCTGTGTTTTAATGCTAGTATCTCGATAGATGATATAATGTGGAACATCCGTAAGGCGGCAACACAGATTTGAGTGAAAGAACAAAACAAACAGCAAATATGGCCATGAAAAAGGGACTGTACAATGGTGATGGCGGAGCAGCAGGATGGAGACGGTGCAGCGATCAGTAGCGCCACACACGCTGCTGCCAACGGTGCTGGGCTAAGGAACACGGCCAACATGTGGAGGATGCGCCGCATGTGTGCTTTCAGCGCCCTAGCGTGAAGGAGAGGGTGAGAGGTTGGGCAGGCCCCCTTGAGGGGACCACGGGCTTTTAGCAGTTGTACCAAAGCAGGCATGGGTGGGAGGCTCTGGCTGTTGTTGAGGACGTGGTGGACTTTGTTGAGGGCTTAAGTGTTGCCTTTCTTTTGGCTCCTTGGGGACTGGCTCTTTCTCTATTTGTCTACCTTTTGCTACTAGGGGCAGGACCATTTAGTATGCCTCTCCATTTTGTTTACTTGTCCTTTGTTAATGACATTACACCTCTGGTCCAAGAGGGGGGCAACAAGGAAAGTATAACACCCCTTCCTAAAGAATTGTCAAACGACCCCTGGCTACCCCCCCCCCCCGCCTCCGGAACCTAGTAAAACCTTAATTTCCCAGTCAAAATCAGATGTGCTGCTCCAGAAGCCTTCTTCTGCTTCTTGGGGAGCACCTTGCCCCCCCCCTTAAACTCCTCAGCGCTGATGGCATATCTCGTCACATCTGCCTCCGTCAGCTCCTGACCAGGGTGGGCTGATTCCATGTGATCTAGGAAGTGATAACTCCAAACATTAGGGCGAATGGTACCCGCGATGCTCTTGCAGATGGTGCAAGCCACAGGTGTGTAGGTGCAAGGATTGTTGGCAGAACCCCTCTCAGCCGCTTCGTAGAATTCTCCCTGGCCAGCTTCTCAGCTCCTCTTTTGCACTCTTTCCCCATTTCTTGGGGCCACTGGGTTGTCTGAGAAATTTAAGACCTTCAAACAATGAGACTCACAACATTTGGTCATTGCTCAATTCATAGCAACTACCGATGGAGCTACATTGTGTGAGTCCATAATGGGTGTACGCACAATGGTGCATGTGGTTCCGGATCCATGACACCCCCATGCCATAATTGCATGCCAAGAGGGGTCTGGTGTGCTGTGTGGAATGTTGTATGATGCATATCTGTAGAACATGACATGTCGGGGAAACTGTGCGTGGGGTGCAGTCAGTGGGCAGACCCGCCGCGGGGTTATCCATTGGGGATTGTCACAACCCAGTGGGATGACCCACTAATGCACTCCCACACGGATATTCCCACGCATGGTACCATCGAGTGGGAAAAGCCACTGCGGTGGACCCGTCGTGGGGAATCCCCCACGTTGCTGTCTTGCTGACCCACGCCGTGCATACCCACACGGGAAATCCCACGCAGGGTAACATCGAGTGGGAAAAGCCACTGGGGTGGACCCGTCGTGGGGATTCCCACACGTTGCTGACCCGAGAAGTGTCCCCCCAAACGGGAATCCCCACGCAGAGCGCCATCGAGTGGGACACGCCACCTCGTTGGACCCGTCGTGGGGATTTCCACACGTTGCTGACCCACAACGAATCCCCCCACGCGCGGGAATCCCCACCTAAGGCACCATCGAGTGGGAAAGGCCACCGTTGTTGGACAGGCAGGACCGAAGTCACTGACAGGACTAAAGTCAAGCAGGACCGACGTCAATAGACAGGACCCAAGTCACTACGATACAGCATGGGGGGAGCCATCCTAGTAACCATGGGCGTTTTTTCTTACCGTGATACTACAAGGCAAGCTACCGTGGTACCTCGATTTACCCTCGCCTAGTAAGAATGCAACGGTGTAGCTATCGTCTCAATCTGATGTTTACGAACGTCGCCCGTCAGGCTTTGCCTTGCCGTACGAGGAGGGTTTTTGGGGTATCGGTGGAGAGGTTTTACAGGGTATGATACGGGTTTGGCCAAAGTAGGGTCGGCCGCACTGATATCCTACGCCCGTTGCGTTATGCCTATTGGGCATCGCGGCCGGCCGATCTGTGATAGGGTGTGATCGTCGAGCTTCGACAGTCGCGCATAGTTTCATGATACATGACGGTACTGGTATCGGAGGACTCAGTAGTACTGACGTACCGACTACTGCGTCAGAGCCGCGGTCCTGCACCAGAGAGTCATGCACCCTATCTACCGAATCGGCGCGCAAGAAATTGACCACATCGCGGCGTGCGTAGAACTTTGTATAATTTCCCGACACTGGCATGTATAACGCCGATCTAAGTAGCAGTTGGCAGAGCTTCGAAAGGGGCTCCTCGATTCATGACGAGCATGCAAAATAAAGGTGATGCGCCTTTTAATATCCCGGGAACTGGCCACATCGCCGCGCGTATAATATTGCTTTAAATTTCCGAACGGAGGGCTCCTAGCTTGATGAAGTGATGATGCGTGGTGATGATGCCGATCTCAACTTATCCCCGGGGCTAGGTCTTAGTTATGGGATAGGGAGGAGGAAGAGGTGTAGAGGTACAAGGGGTATGTGGAGGCAGAATTCAGCCGGGTGCTAGTATTCTCAAGGTGAGTATGCGCCGTACTACCTTACGGGGCTGCTGGGCCAAACCCAAACCCTGACCCTACACCCTAGACAAATTTGAATTTCTCTTTCAATAAGACTGTCTGACAGAGCCTCCTGCGAAAACCATGCACATCAATTTGCTACGTAAGGTCAGCGGTTAAGGTACTTCAAGGGTTGAGGGCACTGAAAACAAAACCGGTGCCTAGCCTTCCCAAACCTAGTGTAGGGGTCCAACCCCTCCAAAAAACGTCTGGCTTTTATTCAAAAAACGAGATGCCCTCTTATAAGTCCTTATGTGCAACTCCCATGTCAAACGGATGAGTTTTGGAGAAGTAGGGGTGATGGGGTGATGGGTTCCCTTATTGTATGGCTGTGTGTTGTCCCTGCCCCCCCCACACACCCTCCCTCGGCAACACCTTCGCTTGCCCTTGCCATGCTTCACCTTGGTGGTCTACCCCTCCCACAAGTCCTGGAGGTTGTGTCGATCATGCGTGCAGATGTTGAAGCTGCTACACTGTCCACTGCCGCTGGCCGAGACGGCACGGCTTCCTACCGGAATGCTCGTTTGGACCGCGCTAGCGAAGCGGAGCAGCAGCCTCTATGGCAGGATCCGGCCCGGGTGGCGCTGACGTACGATTGGGAGGAGTTTGGGGACCTGTCCGGTGCCGGGTGGCCTTCGCCTGCGTCAGGCGCGGCATCGGGCGGGTGGGAGCCTCCGACGTTGAGGAGTGGGTGAGCGGGTGGAGACCCGATGGTGACGTACGATTGGGAAGAGGACGGAGATCTCTCAGGGGCCGCGTGGCCAGAGGCAGGCGGGGCACGTGCCGCCCGCCAGTCAGAGAAGCCTTCGCTGGGAACATCGAGGAACGGGCTGGCCGGCGCTCGCAGCGCGCCCGACCATGCTTTCATGACGTATGATTGGGAGGAGGACGGGGATCTGTCGGGCGGGTTGCCGCCTCTGGATGCCGCGGAGGAGGAGTCGGCCAAGCTGCAAAAGGCCATGACAGACACCTACGACCGGGAGGATTCTGGGGACCTGTCGGCGGCGCCGCCACATGGCCCCCAGTGGTCGCTAAACATGGGCACATGTCTGAGTGGGTTGGAGGACCAGCCGGCGTCGCTAGCCGGCTTGATGGTTCGGTCCACTAGGATCGGAAGGCAGCCCAAAACGTAGTGTCTCGAGGTTCGGGGTACTAGTAGGGAGTAGGGTGTGAATTCTTTTGACAAGCGGTTGATTGGGGCCCTTAACGAAGATAGCATGATGTGGCCCAAGATCAGAAGTTGAGAACGGTGCATACCCGCTGGGCCCTGCTGAACGCTCGGCCGTGTGAGGGCTGGTAGGAGATGACTAGGCTTAATTCCAGGTACTATGTTCTGCCATGACCATGGTGCAGCTATGCCACCCTCCTATGTGAGGGGGGCATGAACATGGAACCCAACGATCTAGATCTAGACAGGGTAAGAGAGAAGATCATGCGGCGGGTTTCATCCCTCAACCTCCAACGTGCGAAGTCAATGACGTTACACCTTTGGGCCATGCACAAGAAGGCTCGCCCGCATGGACGCCCAACTGTTCAGATGGGAGAAAAGAAGAAACTAAAAGGAAGAAGGGGGGAAAGGAGCAGTGAAGTGTCACGGTTGCAACCCACTACCGTGACCACCATAGCTTGAAATGAACCGTGACAATCACCGCTTGAGATGCAGAGGAAACGGCCATCCGTTTTGGGTTTAGGGTTTAGGGATCAAGGTAAGTGGGTAAGTAAGTAAAGCCCAATTAGCTCTCCATCGCTGCTATTAGGCCCTTCTCCGGCATCTGGTGTTAAAGGACTCCTCGACAACAACGTGTAGTGACACCTGACCCATATCCTCTAATCCTCACGCCCAAACTCCCATGCGTCATGAGGGAATGTCGACGCATTGTCACGACGTATGACTGCACCGTGCGTTTGACTGCGCCAACTGCTTTTTCGGTTGGAAGTTATGTGTGAACCTGAACTAGTGTGGTTGCCGTCTTAGAGGATCCCGAACTGGGTCCTTTACTTTTTCTTTCTTACTTTGATCTCACGGCCTACAATAGACTCTTAACGTTTCTAGCTATTGTCCCTGATTATCAATCTGCAAGTTAATCGTCAATCCAAGTCTTACTAAGGGGAAACTGGCAGAGCAACTAGGCCAACAGCGACTCTATAAGCATCAACAAGTCTCCTGATACGAAGCTGGCAGTGCATCTAGGCCAACAGTCGACCATCTGCAGCAATTAGCGTTATTCCTGCCTCTTAACAAGGCATATCTCCAGTCTTGCAGCTGGATATTACCACCAACCCACCATCACACCTCCAATCTACAGCCTTTCCTTTGGCTCCAAGTCGACCGTCTGATTTATCAGAGATATCTTCACTCATCAGAAGTCGCCAAGCAAGCGACTCATCACACAGATCAACGGCCACAATCGCCCAAGATCGTCCCAAGAACCCCATAAGTACCTCAAGTGTCGAGGCTTTACGAGATCTTGTCAACAGTATCGAAGAAGTCCAGGTGAAGTAGCAAGAGCTATCACCTGTTATCGAGCTGATTTCACTGAGTTACAGCAGTGGATCGAGAAGCTCTTACTATAAGCTCTGTAAGAGTTTATTAGTACTTGTTTAAGAAAGAAAAAGTCCGATTAGGATCACCTCTAGTCGACTGTAGTGGAAAATCGGTCGTTCTAAAGCCGATAAAAAGGTGAAGATGAGCGGATCAGGGGCTGTAGAAGTGCCCAAAGTCGCTCAAGAGATAGCAACGGATAGTGTTGCTCAGAACACAAGGGGTGCTCTAGCGGCAAAGGGAGCTGCGAAGGTGCAGCCTAAGGGTAATGAAGAGACTTCTTCTCTCCCTGTACCGTTAATTGAGGTATTCATATCTAATTGGCAGAAGCTTTATGACAGGGCCGGAACTGATCAGGCATGCATGGACTCTGTGAGGATCAAGCAGGAAGCAGTGGACTTGGCAGAGATAGGGTTGAAAAACCTAGCTCTTAACTGTAGCAAGGAAGAGTACGACGAACTCAATGACAAGAAGGATCTCTTGATAGACGAGAGGAATGCAGCGTTAAAGGCTGCAATGGCAGTGTCACCTGAAAAGGTGACAAGGGCTGTCACTGACGATGAAACTTCAGAGAAACTAAACATGCTGCTGCCCAACCCTGTGTACGAGTACCTAAGAAGGGAGAGTGTTAGGTGTGCAAATACTGGAACTCCGTCAAAGATGACGGCTGCTACTCGACCGGCAGTACCAGTGTTTGACACTGCTAGTGATGGTGGTTCACAAGCTGGCTCTGTCGAGTCAGTAACATCATCCACGTGTGCTCCCGAGGTCACTGTTCCAATGCAGTCTGCGGCGCCTTTTGCGGTGCATGAGCCCATGGCGCAGAATGCACCAGTGCATGTGCCTGTTGCGGACATCCCAGTATTCGTGCCTGTTGCTGCTGCCGCTTCTGTCCCTCCCTCCAATGCTGCGCCTGTTCAGGGTGCATCTGTGAGGAGAGAAGGTCATGGTGTGGAATCTGGATCATCACATCCGCCACCGCCACCACCGCCGCCGCCGTCGCAAGTCCCTGCAAGGTCGGCTGGACAGATGCACACCTCACCTGTCTACCCACAGTCTGGACGGTACGAGGACGCAGTGCCTCGGATGCAAGGTCTGGCGTTTGTGTCGGAAGAACCGGAAGGTGATGGGTCTGGGGGAAGCACGAGTGAAGAAGTCAGTGACGAAGAGCCCCATACACAAGGTAATCGCTCCACATGGCCTGCTGTGTCGCAGTCATTCCATACCACAGTGAGCAATGAAGGTGAGCAGCCCATGCAGAGCCATGCAAGTCTGCCAGAAGGTGCGCAGCCTATGCAGTGCCATGTGCACTTGTCCTCTGCTTCCATGTCGCATGAGGAGACAACGAGTGAGCGTCCCATGCAAGCCCATGCAAGGCTACATGAAGGTGAACAACTCATGCAGAGTATTGCAAGCATGCCCTCCGCATCCATGTTGCATGAGGAGACCGAGGACGGGCATGTAGAGGACCACACTATACTTCCAGTCTCTTACGCATGTGAGTCGATCAGGCCATCCAGTCCGGTGTCTGAAATGAGCCATGCGGCCAGTCAGTTCATGAGCACCTCGCCAGGTAAAGAGTCCTTGTTGTCGACCTTGGGTCAGTTTCTGGGGACGATTCCTAAAACTCACATGGGATCCCGGCAGTCAATGTTGCCACTGCCCCTAGAGCATGTGTGCTTCCCGGAGGCGGTGCCCATGCAGGAATACTCCTTCGACCAAAGGTTCGAGGGTCCGGAGAGTGGATCCGGAGCTGGTAAGTCACGTTACCCGGCCTCCATCCCCGACGGCGAGTCCCCTAACATCTGGTCATTTCTGACAAAGAGGGTGAAGGGAATGTTTGAAGTGGTCATGGGCAGCACCACCGATGTAAGTCAGACTCATAACCGAGGTTCCTATCAGCACGACTCGGTTGGTAGTGTGCAATCCTCAAAAGCCGATTTTGGAACCTCCACTGACAGAATCCAGGTAAGCACTGAGCTGTTCCGAGAATCACGAGGGCACCAGGAGGTCACCCTAGATTTAGTTACAAGGCAGCGTGGCTCACGCACACAAGGTGAGGTATCAATCACAACTGGGGGGGGGACCCCCACAAGATCTCTGGCAGCTGAGCCAAGGTTCCGGAGACGAGACCCGCTCTTTGAGAGTCATGGTCGAGAGCAGAATGAGATTGTTTTAGAGATGGGCCCCCTCAACAAAGACCCACCCGAGCCAATTGAGTTGGAGGATCAGGCTGTGTCTGATGCACACCATTTTGTGCAGACTCATGTGATTGGGGAGTGGGAGATTCGGCAGATGTGGGCTGACACTGGTCAGGCCGCTAGTGACCGAGGCCAGATCATCCCGTGCTCTGCCCTGCCCATGCTGACTGACAGCTGCAAGCAGCGTTCCCCATTGTGTGCCCCGACCCAAGGTGCTCGCGGCCAGCTTGACGGGCAGGCCAGCCTGACCAAGACAGACCGGAGTAACATGAACCTCCGGTAAAAGTTCTTTACTTGTTTTGATGGAAGCCTTGATGATCACCTCAAGGTATGTGGGTTCGGTCATGGCTGTCTTGAGGGACACTTCGCTTTGACCTCAATCCAATACTGAATGGACAAAATGGTTCATTGCAATTTAATTTCGTGATTCCACCCTGAGCTTGATGAATGCATCTATCAGATCGTGCATCAACTGATTGCTGTGTTGTACACATCTGCCAGTACAAATCATGCGGTGCACTGCTGTACATGCCTGCCAGGACTTGCATGTTGTACGTGGCCACTATTGATATTCATACCGTATGGTACACATGTTACACATGCAGTACAACAGCTGTACCTCGTGCATGGTGTTCATGCAACACACATCTGCTGTTTAAGCTAGCCAGTACATTTCTGTAGTGCATATCTGTTGTATATGTCTGATGTACATTTCTGCAGTACACATCTGCCAGTACACACATGCAACACATAGCTGCTAGCTGGCCTTCGCCTATAAGGCGCCTTCATTGGATTTTATTTTTTTTATTCCCATGGCTTTCTATACCAGAATTTTAGACAGCCCCTTCTCAACCTTCGACCCCTGGTTTTGCCTCAGGTTGGGGGGGGAAGATGGGCTGTCATGAGTTCAGCCGCATAGTGGCTTAATTTGTGTTGAACTGCTGCATATGACAGGCGGTTCCCGCTGAAGCTGGCGGAAATGCCATGGATGGCCTCAAGGACTTCGTCACTCTGAGCCACCACCACAGCCATCATGCGGCAGCAAGAGAGCCGCCGCCAATCATCCAATCATGAGAAGACAAGCGGTTGCGGGCAGGATGCAAGATGGGCGACGTCAAGCCGCGTCTTTAATTAGGCGTAAGGCAACTGGCGGCGCCTAAGGCTCCAACGACGGCAGAGGTGAAAACCCGGCCGGCCGAAGGAGCCTGACTGAAGGGCCAGTGCATATGCCTCAGGGCAGGCATGGGGCCCGGACGTCCGGTGGTGACGAGGCACCTCCTCTAGTGAGGGCGCCCAAGCCACCGCTCAGCGAAGAGGAGCGGGAGCAGCGCAAGGCACGCAAACAGCTGAGGAATCAGCGGAAAGCCAATCGCCGGGCAGCCGGCCACGAGGACTTAAACCAGGATCTGGACAGCCACGTGTGGAAAGGCCCAAGGGCCAAAGCTGCCGCTGCCGGAGCCGCGAATGCTTCAGTTGCCTACGGTGGGAACAGCTTCTAAAAGCGGCCAGCGCCACCATCAGCGCTGCCGCTGGAGCTGCCGCTAGCGTCGTCACTGATGTACATGAAGACCATGACTTCAAAGAGGGTGTTTGTGCTGGCGCCGCTCGTAAGGGCGACGCTGGAGGGACATCTACTAGTCGTCATCTGCCTGGTAACATAGCCTAGAGAGCAGCATTTCTGCTTGTCTTCTCTTGCCTTGGCTGCGTGCATGTCCCTATCATCCCTTTACCTGATGGGGCTATGTACCCGAACAGTTGGCCTAACTGACTCAACCCGTCACGACGGCCAAGCCTTTGTCCGGCATCCCTTGAATTAAATATCGTGATTGCATGCCTTGTACTGCCATTGTGCACAATTCCAGATGTTGCAGCATTTCTTACAGCGCAAGTAGTGGGATTTCAGTTTCAGCTTGATATCACTTTTGCTGCATTTGTGCAATCAGCAGATCCTGAAACTGTAGATCCTAAAACACGCAGATCGACTGCTTGCAGCTCGTCACCTGCAGATATACAACCTGTAGATCTAGGGTTACAGATCTTGAAGTAGTCAAACTGCAACTCTTAAAAAGAATCTCTTCACAGCAGATGTACAGTCTGCAGATCTAGAAATGCAGATCTTAAAACATGCAGAGCTAATGCTGCAGACTTTAAAATTGCATGTTATAAACTGCAACTCTAAAAATTGTAGTCACTTAAATGCAGATCTTGATAATCCAGATCAACATGTTCATGTCATGAATTCCAAAACCTGACCTGCTAATTTTGGATCAGATCCTGACCTGCAGATCTTGAGTCAGAGTTTGAACTGCAGATCTGTGAATCAGATTTTAAATGGGAAACTATGTTAATGTGTTTCAAGTTTACTTCATGAAGAAAACCCGAGCCGCATGCATCTGCTACCTTCACAGCAGTACATGTCACCTATTAAGAAAAATCAATCACCTTAATCAGCATTCAGAAGTGGCCTGGCCTTTTTAAAAACCAGGCCATGGTTGTGCTTTGCCTTGTTTAGCTTTCCCTTGCTTGCACAGGCCAGATAACTGGTAGCGTCACAGCCCCCAAACCAGCGTCTGCTTTTGTGTAACATTTAAATTCAGCCGTCAAATCTGCCATATGATTCTCGTTGCTTCTGTTTGATCGCATGGGTTCGCTGCCTGACAATACATGTTTTGCTCCTTCTGCCAGCAGGTGTCCAGTTTGGCTTATCATCCCTGAGCAGCACCTGGTTGAAGCAAGTTGCATGGGTTGCACTCATGGTATGCTGTGCAGAATATGCATTATCTCCATGTGACTTCTGTTCACCAGCTGGAACTCGCTAACTCGCACCGTTTGAGCATTTGCAGTTTGTTGACCTCGCTGAGAATTAAATATGAACATTTGTCATGCAAAAGTATTCTCTGACCGTTATTTAATTCTGTACAACATGGTTCAGCGCTTAACATCTACTGAATCTGTGAGATTCTTGTTTCATTCTTGGGTTCAGCAGCCTGAATGAGAAATTCTGTCTCTCTTGATAATGTTGGTACCAACAGCATAGCACGCCACCTGGGGTTTATCAGGGTCATTCCGTGCCCACCCGCCTCCCTGGTGTTTCTATCATGCATTGCTAGGAAATTTTATTTCCGGACGATTCATGCTTTGCTGTCATTTACTGGTTTGGTTCACATCTGTGCTACCATAGCTAGTTTCTTTCTCATCTTCAGCTTCGTTGCTTTGTGCTCTGAGCTGGGGGGGGGAAGGAAGATCATCTTAGCAATCGGCGCTGGCTTCGCGCCACTGATTGCTAAAGCCACCGTGATCTTTTATATTCAGCTCAGGCCCTCGCTGCCGAACCTAGGGCCATGAGGTCTGTCAAGGCTTGCATACCAATTGTTGCATGAGCTACTGTCATACCGCGCAGAATGCTCAAGTATGCATCTGAGTCTCCTGATCATGAAACGCTTATGTGACTGTGCAGAACATGGGACATTTATGTGCCATGGATAGCACTCGGGTACCGAGACACAAGCATGCCAGCACCTTGATGAGTCCCTACCAGCTGCTGTTTTCCTGTGAACCAGTCATCCCTCCCGCTATCATGGAAAGGTTGAATGGGGATCAGGCAGTGGATTACTTGGATGTGGATGCTGCTGCTGAACTTGTACTGTTCCGTTCTGAATTGCTAGCCAAGAACTGCGTGATGGTCGGCCAGAATCTTCTGGTGGCTCAACAGCGGAATACCCTGCGTTACGCAAGGCTTCGTAGTGGTGGTTACCTTCCATCAATAGCTAAGGGGCAGTTTGTGTATGTGAGGGATGAGAACTGGCTGCACTCCACTGCAAGACCTTACGTGCTTCGAGTGTTTGATGTACGGCCAAGCGGAGTCATTGTCCTGCTGGTTGGTCGCAATGGGGTGACTGTGGCTGAAAACGCTATTAACTGCGCACCATGTCAGCCCATAGAGGGACTCTTACCCCCATCCAAAAGATGGCAAAAGCCAGCACCAGACTTCCCTTGCCAGAGATGCCTGCTGCCTGATAATGCTAAGAAAATGATTCTGTGTGGTAGTTGTGGTCGAGGCACTCACACGTACTGTTTGGTACCACGGCTTACTACTGTCCCCGCTGGTTACTGGATTTGTGAGCAATGCAGGACTGCTGGGGCTGACGCTACTGGTGCTGCAAGACGTGATGTTGCGGCGGAACTGGAGGAACCAGCGGCCGCCGTGACAGGTTACCAGCTGCGGCCTGCTAAGCAAAAGAAGGCAGGAAGGGTGATGGGAGCCGCCAGTGGTGGTGGCCTTGTTTAGGGTGAAGAAGAAGGACACGCTGAAGACAAGGAAGAGGACGCAGATTGTCTTGCCGGGACCGCCTCAGGCGGTGCCGGAAGCAATGCGGTTGAGCTTGCCGGAACCGTTGCAGTTGTCAGCAAGGAGGAAATCGCTGAGGAGGTGCAACCTGATGAGCGCCCTACCCGTGCCTCCGTGAGAATCCGCGTCCCCAACAAAAGGTTCGAAAGCCATGTCACTCATTCTTAGGTGCCCCCAGATTTCATCAACTGGAGTGTTCGTGGAGATGCGGTGGATGCTCTGAAGGCCCTGATGCCTGGGGTGTGGCGAGAGCGTGATGAGGCTGCGGTCTACTTGGGCAACAGGATGCCGGGAGGATGGGCGTACCACTCTACCCTCCTTCACCTCTCACCATTGAAGACAGCGACTGCAACACCCTGCTGGACTGCCTTGACCTATCCCTGTCCCCCAGCATTCTTTTGCTGTTCAAGGATAATGGGCAAGCCACCGGGCTTTTGCAAAACAGCCAGCTTTACCCTTACCCTCAATCCCTCCACGTTCTCACCAATTCGGGCATCGGCGTCAACGTTCCTGCAGACTACTGTGCTGATCCGCTGCAACCCTCCACCTACGAGTTTCTGCTGCGACAGCATGGGCTGCACGTTCTTATCACAAATCCTCCGGCTGAATACGCTGATATCTACTGTGCTCTTGCGGTCAAGTACGCACGTCATGTGGCCTGCTGCTTAGTCGCCCAAGATTTCCTTAAGTGTCATCCTGCAAGGTTTGAGTGGTTGTCCCAGCTCCGCAGAGAAAGGCGGCTAGTCATTTTGCAGTCTGTCAGCTTCACAGCAGGCCTGGGAGCTAACCGGTCCATGCACGGCTGTTGCAGTAATAAAGTGTGGATCCTCGTGTTTGCAACAGCGGCTATCCGGGCTAGGATGATCCCACCAATGCACACGTTCATCCGTTAATACTTCAGCGTACTGCTTTCTAGTGACAGAATATGACTGAGTTTCCTTCGTTTGATTTGACAATTGACTGTGTATCTGAGCGGAATTTTCACTGGATCTGGGGGGGGGGGTCTGGGACATAGGATTTGAATTTAGGAATTGAATTTGTGAGCCAAAGTTGGAACTGGATGACTGTGAATATTTGACTGTGAACATTTGATTTCAAACAAAACAAAAATTGTGTGCAGTTTTCAATATCTGGGGGGGGGGAAAGGTTGTTGTGCATAATACGCACTTTTAGGGTTTAGGAGGTGTCTACCGTGAGGTGGCATTCTCATATGTCTGGCGCGAGCCTATAGGCATCCTCGATCAGGTGTTAGTTAGGTGGTCGGGAAGTTTGAGATGGTGTGGATTGGGAAACCAATTGCACTAGAGCAGGGCTGATGTAGTCTTCTGGACTTGGGGTCGATTGGGCCCTGGGGGAAGGTGAACAGTACCGATGGTGACGAGAACTGGGCTCTTCAGCTTGAAGAGGGTCCCTTAAAGCGACTGTGGCGAGTTACGGTAAAGCGTAAAAGTCACAGCTAACGTACGCATTATATCGGAGGTTATTTTTCCTACCGGTACTTGTGCCCCATGGACTCTGGGCAGGGCCCAGGGGTGGGAAGTCTGATAACAATACGCAGTTCTTAAAACGCTGTCGTACTTGTTTATTACTGCCTCCAGTGTTTTTCGATCTGGGGGGGGAATGTCTTGTGTTCTTTTCGCTTGGTGCACCCATTCCTTAGGGTGCACCTCTGTGCCGCGACAGCTGTCACGACGTATGACTGCACCGTGCGTTTGACTGCGCCAACTGCTTTTTCGGTTGGAAGTTATGTGTGAACCTGAACTAGTGTGGTTGCCGTCTTAGAGGATCCCGAACTGGGTCCTTTACTTTTTCTTTCTTACTTTGATCTCACGGCCTACAATAGACTCTTAACGTTTCTAGCTATTGTCCCTGATTATCAATCTGCAAGTTAATCGTCAATCCAAGTCTTACTAAGGGGAAACTGGCAGAGCAACTAGGCCAACAGCGACTCTATAAGCATCAACAAGTCTCCTGATACGAAGCTGGCAGTGCATCTAGGCCAACAGTGACTCTATAAGCATCAACAAGTCTCCTGATACGAAGCTGGCAGTGCATCTAGGCCAACAGTCGACCATCTGCAGCAATTAGCGTTATTCCTGCCTCTTAACAAGGCATATCTCCAGTCTTGCAGCTGGATATTACCACCAACCCACCATCACACCTCCAATCTACAGCCTTTCCTTTGGCTCCAAGTCGACCGTCTGATTTATCAGAGATATCTTCACTCATCAGAAGTCGCCAAGCAAGCGACTCATCACACAGATCAACGGCCACAATCGCCCAAGATCGTCCCAAGAACCCCATAAGTACCTCAAGTGTCGAGGCTTTACGAGATCTTGTCAACAGTATCGAAGAAGTCCAGGTGAAGTAGCAAGAGCTATCACCTGTTATCGAGCTGATTTCACTGAGTTACAGCAGTGGATCGAGAAGCTCTTACTATAAGCTCTGTAAGAGTTTATTAGTACTTGTTTAAGTACTTGTTTAATGTCTTGTGTTCTTTTCGCTTGGTGCACCCATTCCTTAGGGTGCACCTCTGTGCCGCGACAGCATGGGGAGTGATAGTGAGTTAAGAACGGTTCATGATACCCACTGGGCCCTGCAGAATGCTCGGCCATGTGGGGCTGGTAGGGAATGACTAGGTTTAGTGGTGTGCACAAGCAAAGTGAGGGGGAGGTGACCATGGGATTCCAATTGGTTCCAGAAAGGTAACGACTGAGCGTGCCTTGAGGAATACTTTCTTTTCTTTAGGCTTTACAAGGTGTGAGGCCGGCCGCCCAACTAACCCTAGAAAACCTGAAATAAACGCAGACACACACAAAAACTGACAGCCCTGGTGTGCATAGGGCCCTCGCCGGCAGCTGAGAAAAGGCGAGCAGGAACAAGAAAGGCATACGGCCAACAAGCACTCACACGGCCACAATAAATCATGCATAAAAAGTCGATAAATGTCTTAAAACCTGATACCCCGCCACGACACCCCTCTAGCTCAGGCACGCGACCACCATAATCCCACCTGAAAGCGGCTTCACACGTTTCCACCAAACCCGGAAAACGGTATCCAACCTACAGAAGGAGACAAGAGCTGACAGGGGGCCAGAAACGGAGAAGCCTGGGCACTATGAGGGCAAAGGGCAGAAATACGGTATTTAAGCTTGCCGATCAGCATGTAGGATAGTGTGAACTTCCACACCTATCAAGCAAATAGCCCTAAGACTGGATTCCCCTGCAACTCCCTGCTAATGACTCTTAATAAAAGCACGTTAAACGCCTTACGCTGTGATAATTTTCTGCAAAGCTGCGAGGTGAGATTCGGAAGTCAAGCGCTACCGTAGCTCGTCTCTTTCGCAACCTCCATTTGCAAATTTTAACCTTCAGAAGTGTCCAGCCCCCATGTCTTCTGGTTCTTGATGATATAATGTTTATCTCATGTGGAACAAGGAGGCTGAAAGGGCTGTAAGATTCTGCTTCCGAAAGGATACGTTGCAGTGTGCAAAGGGTCTAGCATATCTCTATTTGCGTTGCTTGCCTGTCCTTCATTGGGTGGGGAGCATGAAATAGACGTGCCAGAGTTTCAGAAGCCCAGGCCCTGTCGTTGCCTTGTCTGCCCACGTCAGTGCGCCGCAGACCCCTCCTGATCCTTGCTTGTCTTGACACACCGCAGGAGGAGCATTTTGTTTCCGAGTTCTTACGTCTGTATTTGTTGGTGCCTAGAGGTGAGTGAGCCTGACGAACATAAGCGGATGGACGCAGGAAGGGATCGTCGCGTCACCCCTACAGCCAGTAGCCCGCCCTCATCCTTTTTACGACCACGACAATGGCCACGTGGGCAATGTACCTGCCCGTGGGGTCCTGTGGTGGCCATCCTAAACGTTGCTCAAATCACCATTAGATAGGTCATCATCTATCATCCAACCTGCTGCTTGCCTATGTGGGAGGGTTCGGTTCAACGTTGCATTGCCATGTCGGTCCATGCCGCGGGTCCGCCCACCGTGGCGACACCCACGCGTGTTCACCCAATGGTGTACCCCACGCGTACACCCACGCGGGAGGGGGGTGGACCCACGTGGGGGGACCCACAGTTGTCGGGTGGCATCCCCACTGGGTGGTCGTGGGTATACCCACGCACAGTTTCCCCGATCGACGTGCATGCCCTGCTGTCCTATTGGAGGAATGTCATTCTCCTGTATTTCCTCACTATTAGTGGGGTGGGTCAGTGTTGACCATCCCAGGCAGCATTGATGCAGCTGAACCAGCCTCCCTGCAAATAATGAGTACCGGTACTCCTCAATCATGTTGCTTGGCGTCAACACTGACCCGCCTGCATTCCTCATCCCAGCATTCCGTCCTTCAGATAACCTACACACCAAAATACTCGATAATATGATATGTCGGGGCCAGTTATTAGTGATTCGCCCCATCACAGGTCATGGTGACCAGAGATTATGCTTACGCAGCGATAAATACGTGCAGGTGCTGCACATCAGCTACATTTAGCTACATCCCAGCTACACATCAGCTACATTCTAGCTACACATCAGCTACATATTAGCTACATTCCAGGTACACATCAGCTACATTCTAGCTACACATCAGCTACATATTAGCTACACTCCAGCTACACATCAGCTACATTCTAGCTACACATCAGCTACATATTAGCTACACTCCAGCTACACATCAGCTTCATTCTAGCTACACATCAGCTACATATTAACTACATTCCAGCTACACATCAGCTATATATTAGCTATATTCCTGCTGTTCATCAGCTACATCAGAGCTCAGCACCTGCACCTGATACGTTCAGGTACTGGGCTTAAAATGCTAGTCGCTTTTATCGTTTTTCTTGCCTTTGTTGCCGCAGATTAGATTTGCCTTCCCTCAAGCATCCAGAACTTATTTCTTTGAAGGCTCTGCCCTCAGGGCAAAGTGTCAACAAAAAGCCATAAGTTCCCAATGAAAACTGGCGTCGACAATGGGTCATTAGTAAATGAATGGATCCCTCAACCCCAAACAAAGTTCATTATGAGGGAAGGCAGAGCAAATCTATGGTATATCACTGGTATTGGTTGTGCGCACCAGGACAGGCCATCTTTGAGGGTTTACCGGACGGCCACCACCAGGGCTGATTGCGATGTGCGAGTCCACACTGTGTGACACTGTCCACACTGTGTGACCGGCCAGTGGCCCAGGCAGCCGATCATGTTGCGCAAGCAGGACCCCCCCTGGCTGCATCCCTGGTCGCAGCTGATGTGTAGCTGGAATGTAGCTGAAATGTAGCTGGGATGTAGCTAAATGTAGCTGGAATGTAGCTAAAATGTAGCTGGAATGTAGCTGATGTGTAGCTGATGTGCAGCAGGAATGTAGCTGAAGAGGGTTTGGAAGAATACTGGACCTCACCCCTGCTCCCCGTCCCCGCTCACCCTAGCCGGTCCCTTCGCACTTAGATCCAAACCCTTTCACCTTATCCCTTAGACCTAAGCCCGTAAAATCAGCCCTCAACCCTTAAGGTTCCCTTAACCCTTAACCCCAAACCCTTAGCCATTACCCCAAACCCTTAAACATAACCAAACTGGCAGCCCTGAACCCTTAATTCCAAACCCTTAGCCATAAACCCAAACCATCAGCCCTGAAACCTAAACCTCAAAACCTTATCTATGACCCCAAACCCTTAGTCCCAAACCCTACACCCTTTGCCCTGAACCCTTAACCCTTAACCCTCAACCCTAGAACAACCTCTGCTGTCCCCATCCCCACCCCCCACTCCCTCTCCTCTCCACCAGACCCCCCTGGGTCTGCCGGGATCTCTTAACCCTAAACCCTCAACCCTTAAACAACCTCTGGTGTCCCCATCCCCACTCCAACTCCCTCTACTGTCCACCAGATCCCCCGGGTCTGCCGGGATCTCTTAACCCTCAACCCTTAAATAACCTCTGCTGTCCCCATCCCCACCCCCCACTCCCTCTACTGTCCACCAGACCCCCTGGGTCTGCCGGGATCTCTTAACCCTCAACCCTTAAATAACCTCTGCTGTCCCCATCCCCACCCCCCACTCCCTCTACTCTCCACCAGACCCCCTGGGTCTGCCGGGATCCCTTAACCCTCAACCCTTAAACAATCTCTGCTGTCCATATCCCCACCACCCCACTCCCTCTCTCACCACCAGGCCCCCCGGGTCTGCCGGGATCTCTTAACCCTCAACCCTTAAACAACCACTGCTGTCCTTATCCCCACCCCCCACTCCCTCTCTCACCACCAGACCCCCTGGGTCTTCCGGGATCTCCCCGTATCATGGGAGCGAGCGGGGCGCAACCTGGGGACGGGCGCGGAGGCGACGAGGCGGAGGGAGGCGGAGAGGGACCAACGGGGGACATGGCATCGGTATCTGAGGCATGGGCTGGAACAATATTCGCCTGCATCTCCATCCAAGCGGCTGCACTGGCGGGGTACGCGGCAATTTTATTTCAGGGTTCAAGGTTCAGGCTTCGGATTCAGCCATACAACTATACAAAACATGCGGGGCAGTGGGGCATGAGATCCATCCCTTGGGTATCAGATCCACTCCTAGGGTATTAGATCCACCCCTTGAGTACTAGATCCACCCCTTAGGCATTAGCTCCACACATTGGTTATAAGATCCATCCCTTGGGCATTATAAGCCCCCTAGGGTTTTAGATCCACCCTTTAGGTAGGACATCCACGTCTTGGGCATTAGATCCACCCCTAGGGTATCAGAACCATCCCTTAGGGTATGAGATCCACCCCTTAGGGTATGAGATCCACCCCTAGGACATAAGATCCCCCTCTTGGTTGTGAAAGCCACCCTAAAGGTTTTAGATCTACCCCCAGGGTATGAGATCTACTCCTTGGGCATGAGATCCACCTGTAGGCCCCCCTCATGCATCATTTTCAGATTTGCTGCCGAGGCCTCCCTGAATTGCTGGCAGCTACACCGCGCGCATGCAGCAGGGTCCTCGGCATTGGATAGCACGAGAGTCTACAAGGCCGCATTATTTGCTGATATGGAAGACTCCCTGGCCACGCTGCCGGCAACTGTCCGGTGGGTTTGGGCTTATGGGGGGGAGGGGGCTGAGGGGAGGGAGACAGAAGGGGGCTTGCTGATCTAAGTGACGCCCGGAAGGGGAAGCTCAAGTGCTTTCTTCAGGGACTGACGGATGCTGAGCTATTTGCCAAGATGACACAATACGAAGTTACAGATGAGGAACACCCGGACAGCATCACTGCCTCCCTGGATTTCATATATGAATTGTCAGGTGAGGAATATGTACTTGCGTGGGGGTTAACACCCTGAAGTTCAGAAACATTTTGTGGCATCTTCATCGCTTTCTCTATGGAAATAATGAATAGTGCAAATTCATATGACCATTCCCCGAACTGTTGGTCTCTGTTGATTTTTTGCTTTTGGTGTCATTTACAAAAACGTTATTAAAGCTTCCGGTATAGATTGTCAAGAAATCGTTGTTTGACGCCGGACGGAAGGCAATTCAAATCTACGGTAGTTGGTTTGTCCAGTTTTTGTTTAACTAAGTTTGGTTTCTCACTGAAAACCACTTAAGCATTTGGTGAGAGCTAGAAAGGGACCGGAAGGAAGCACAGGCGCGTTCCCTAATAACTAAGGTAAACATCATATTTTATTATTTGAGCAACTGAAGCAGAAAATAACACAATAAAAACCTCAGACCTACTGCCGCTCTTGGTAATGCTGAGCCCTGGCCTTGTGCCTCTGGCCCGCTGGTCCACGTTGCCATGCCGGATCCCGGCAACTGCTGCAACCTCGGCTTTCCCATCGGCATTAGGGGTGCTATGCTGCCTATGGCGTTGTTGTGGCCGCAAGGGCTGTTGCAGCCTTGCCCCTGCGCGTGGACGCATTGCCGCCGCATATATATGAGCTAGCAGAACATGCCTAACCTCCTCATCACTGCCATTGCCCTCAGCGCTGCCCTGATCCTAGCCACGTCGCCCCCTAACGACGAGGGAACGTTTACAACATCACACATACCAATGGTAATGCGGCGAAACGCCATTTTCTACACTTTTTCTTACACAAGCGTTTTTGTGCGCTTGTTAGGAGTTGTTGCGGCCTATTGAACGCTTTATGACGACTATTTGCAGTGGTTTCAATTGGTGAAACCATATGTGACACTAAATGAGTAAAATGAGATTGACGGTACGGTATAGGTCAAGGCCATCAACCACCTCATCTCAGTTTGAGTCATTCTGTAGAACCGGTTTCACTCCACTTTTAATTAATTATTTGGGGGGGTGCGCGAACAACATGTGCAGTAAAAATAATTCAAGATTTATGATGCGCGAACTTGTCCGTCACAGAGCAAAAACACTATTTGAGGGGGTGTGCGGAGTATATTGCCGGTTCCCAATATCAAATTTTGCCTCGAGGGAGCCCTGACTCCGAAAGAGAACGCTAAGGTTGCGAGTTCGACACTATTTACTGTTCGTTTGGTCCCCAGGCGATGTTTTTGATTGTGTCGACAGTACGTGGTGGCTATTTTCCATGCGCGAAGTTGGTTTGTTTGTAGCTGCGCGGACATTTATTAATAAGACCTTAAGGGCTGCACAGTCAGGAAATAAAACGTCTTGCTCAAAATGGCTGTTGCGCGGTTAAAGCGCTACGCGGACACATGCCATTTTTTGTTGCGCGGACGATTTGCTAAAATATTGAAATCAGGGGTGCGCGAACCCTATTCGGTTCTACGGTACATAATTCTTGTCCACAATTCTTGTATACAATGTCCATTTCTTGAATTCAATATCACTTACTAGCCCTTAAAGCCTGCACAATAAATTTCGTCAACAGTATTCAGCTGCCTCGTTTCTGTCAGTTCCTTACATGCCTCTGTAAGGAAGAAAGCTACGCCCCGTGGGAGGTGTGAGAGGTAAGGAAACATTTCAGCGCAGCATGCTCGGAAGCCACGTCCGCGCTATTCCATACAAATCGAAAGAAAGACATAACCAAGTTGATCGCGTGGTCTACGTGGTCTTGTGTTTATGTATCTGTTCATTTCTCACTGATTTTTGTTGATCCGGTGAGGCAATACTCAAGTATTAGCCTTGTCTGCATTATGTTGTTGGTCTTTAATACCGCTAGCTTGCATTTTGTTATCACATGTTTCCTTATGGTAGGTGGATAAGCCCATTTGTTGCATGCTTTGCATGGTTTGTGCAAGGTAGTCTGTGCCGGGGATAGATCCCAATCAAAAGGGGGATATGTTTTATGTTGCATCGCTTGTAACACTTTGCATGACTGACTTATGGAAGCCAGTTAGGCATTGATGTGACGGTTAGCATCAGCTTCCACTGCCACAGCGTAAGTGTCGTGTGTTTGATCCGACTTAAGCGATTTCCTACCTGCCCATCTCTTTGCCCCCCTTTTTGAAAAACAATATGTCAAAAATCCGAGAATTGTAACACTTGTGCTTATTGCTTATAGGACCGGCGGCAAGGGCGGATTCATGGGCGGAAGAGTTGGCATCAGCGAGGGTGAGGGCGGCAGCAGCGGAGGTGAAGGCGGCAGCAGCAGAGGTTAAGGCGGCAGCGGAGGTGAAGGTGGCAGCAACGGCGGCAACAGGTGGGCTCCCATAGTGTTAATCCCGACACCGATTGTGTTCCTCTGTCCTCACTCCTTCTTCAATGTTGGTCACATTGCTCCCTCTTGGCCCCATTTGTGCCCCACATGCACATCCCTACCCCCAACTCAGCCTGACTGACTGGGTTGCAACATGCATTGGGGTTATGATGGACAATTGTATGTGCCTACCACATTCCCTTTCACATGGACATGATGAGGCATGCTTGTTCATGTTTGTGTCCAGCCAACACTTGAATCGGTGAAGTTTTTGAACTCCAAACTCTACTAGCCATGACCACCATGACTGAAATGTGATACGCCAAGGGCCTAGCATATGGTGTGGTTTTATTCTCGCCTGAATCTCGTTCCCCTGTGTAATACCTGTTGTCAAGCGTAGCTGTGATTACAAAGGGAAAATGCTTCTAATATCAATTACTCCATGGCACTCATGATGAGCAACATCAGAGTTTATTATTATCTTGAGTATATTATTATATTAGCCAAAGTGTTATCTGAAGTACAGTATAGAAGTATTATCTCAAGTACGCTCCCATGACTATACAGATGGGGATGCAACGGGCGTCGCTCGTGGGATCGGTGTTATATCGGCGGGTGAGCGCAATTAAGGGACTAGGTCCATGGGGGAAAACTGTCAATTTTTTCGTTGGCCGGGGAGCCTTGTAAGCTATGTAAGCACCCATCCCCTCCGTCCAGATATATACCATGGAGTGCACTCTAGGTCCTAGAGTGGTTTATGTTACTGGCCACAGAAGGTAATAACATGGGCCACCGCAATTGCCACCGCCTCCATAAGATTAATGGACGCAATATTTCCCCTAATTCGCTCCCTCCCCACTGCGGTATTAGTTTCTTGACAACCTTACTTTGCAATGTGTCGGATAGGGATTATTTTATGGTCCCTCATTTTTAGTCCGCTATATTGCGACATATGGCCGTGGTGGTTGCATGGTGCAACAAGCCCGCCTCTTTAGGTAATGTATATGCTTTATTATTTATACTGTGTAGTCACCATTAGTTTGCCCATTGGCGGGGCATGCGAAAAGAGGCATTGTGCGCACACAAACGACCACTGGTGGACACCATGAGTTGATTTTTGCCATGAATGGCCCAATGGTATCAAGGATGGCCAAAGTTAACTTGTGTATGACGTTTTAGCGCACTCAACACTACTACCGGTATTGTGCCATGTTTAGACTTTCTTGATCGATGACAAATTTCAATTGTTGAAATTGCTTCATCTGGCCAGTTGTGGGCCCGTGGCATTGTCTTACATATTCCATTGGCACAAGGGAGGTACATGTTCTTCCTTCGTGTAATCGAGTGTGAGCATTTAGTGGAGCACATAGGTTATTCGTTTTATAGATATTCCATTGCCTGAGTGTATGCTATCTAATGTTGTCTTTCTAAACCAAGCTCGTTGCTTTCAATCACTAGGTAAGAAGCAAGATTCAACATTTGGCGGGTATGCCGTCGGGGGGCTTCGTAAGCGCTTGTTTAGCCTGCCCCTCGAGATGCTGCCATGAGAAAATACCAATGAGGCGGATGATTCGATTAAACGAAAATACCGCGCACATGTCAATTATGGTTTGGGCCTCTGAATGATGGATTGGAGCAGATTGCATTTGAATGAATGAACAAGGGAAAGCCATGTTGTGTTAAATGGGCCCCTTTTTTATTGCCTAGGATACGACCCAATTTAGGCAAATGTCACATCAACTAATTCCACTTCAAAACTGGAGTGCATGAAAGCATTTGCTCGTTTGTTCACTATGAACCCATTGCATTCACTATGTTATTCATGTAGGTCATGAGTGACACACAATACGAGATGACATTGTATGTATGTGCAAGGCGCCATATGCCTTGGACAAAGGAGTTACGAGGTTACCACTTAGAATGCAAGCCGTGATTTCTTGAAGACTTCATTTTGCACATGGTGGACGAAAGTTCGGCAAAGTCTGTGTATTAATGGATGATTGCAATCACCAATACACCAAACGAGACTGCTAGGTTTCATCTTAAGATTTCGTTTGTGGCTTGATCTCCCTTTTACTAGCCCATGTATGTTACTTGCATTGCATTGACATCAAGGTCGTGCACATTTCGTTGCCGATGCCGCATAGTATGACAGTTATACACTAACTTGACGGAGCAATGTACAACCATCATGTGCACATACCCTTAACAGTCAAGACACCTCGAGATATGTCGAGACATATATCGAGGTCAATGACGTTACTACACCTCTGGGCCATGCTCAAAAAGCTCGGCCGCGTGGGCGCCTTACTAAAAAAATCTTGCACGCCAGCCGACGTCCGGACGCTGCTTCCCAGGAACCCACCAACACCCTGGTGGCGTCGATTGCCCTCTAAACTCCCTCATCTTGTTCACAGTATTTTCTGGTTCGTCGTCTTGCTTATCTGGCACGCGCTTCCATCCTTGGTGGTCGCAATTCTGTAGTGCACGGCCAACATGATGACCATGCCAATCCCATGGCCCATGAAGATTCCGCAGGCTGTTCAAAACATCCTTCACGCCCCGGACATCGTCAACAAAGGGCGGAAGTGGATAGGGAATATCCGTCACATGAAGAGCAATTGGGTCAAACTCCGAGGACGCCGTGTGGGCGCTTACCAGCCTTTCGACTAATATAGTGGCAAGTCATGATAAGCGGAGGACCACCATCGGCTTGGGTGGCTCAATTAGAATGCACACCTAGTTAGGCTAGCTCTGACTTTGGCTTACTTCAATGGCTCTTGTGCTTAACGTCGTCTCCGGTATTTGCCTCTGTAACCTCTGGCTTTGACAGGCAAAGATCGTCTGTATCGAGGCTACAAAGGCAAATATTGGAGACGACATTAAACACAAGAACCATTGAAGTAAGCCAAAGTCAGAGCTAGCCTAACTAGGTGTGCATTCTAATTGAGCCACCCAAGCCGATGGTGGTGCTCCGCTTGTCATGACTTGCCACTGTTAGTCGAAAGTCTGGTAAGCGCCCACACGGCGTCCTCGGAGTTTGACCCAATTGCTCTTCATGTGACGGATATTCCCTATCCACTTTCGCCCTATGTTGACGATGTCCGGGGCGTGAAGGATGTTTTGGACAGCCTGCGGAATCTTCATGGGCCATGGGATTGGCATGGTCATCATGTTGGCCGTGCACTACAGAATTGCGACCACCAAGGATGGAAGCGCGTGCCAGATAAGCAAGACGAACCAGAAAATACTCTGAGCAAGATGAGGGAGTTAAGAGGGCAATCGACGCCACCAGGGTGCTGGCAGGTTCCCGCCGGGAAGCGACGTCCGGACGTCGGCTGGCGTGCAAGATGTTTTTAGTTAGGTTTAGTTACATTGCTTATCCAGCAGCTACCGGGCAGGTGCCATTTGTAACTGGCTGGTTGTTGCGAACCGGAATGATGTAACGGCTACCCCAACCTGCAGCTACCGGGCAATTGCTACCTTGACACCTTGACGGTTCGGTAAAACAAACTCGGGGCTCTAGGCCCTCCGCCCCCTCATCGGCTGTCTATGCCGCCTCGTTCACCGCAACACTTACCACCTTGGATTCAACCGTTACAACGAGGTTGGTGGCGCCATGTGCTTCGTTTCTACAATGCAGCGGTAGCACAGGGTGCACAAGGGGTAAAGTTATTGACAGGGTGCGAAGGACGACAACCCATTCATGGCAGCAGCCATGGCGGCTGATGTGGAGCTCGCGCTCTTAAATCAGACCACTGGAGGACGCAATTGGTGCGGTGAACTGCTAGGTGCCTTAGATTAGCTAGAGCGGGGAGCACCCGTCCCCAAGCAGCGTCAGGTAGCGGCTGGCCTACAACTTCTCCTTGTCGCTCATGTGCTCGCGCTAGTGGATGCTTCTTATAAGCGGGCGTAGATGGAGGTCGTCGGCCGGGGAGACCTGAGGGACCGGAGGTTGTCGGTCGGGGAGACCCTAGGAACCCCGCCACAAAACATTGTTTAAGTGGCAATCGTTTGCGGCCGCCTACCACGCTTGCTTTCAACCTATAGCAGGCGCACGCCAGGGCCCGCACTAGCAAAAGGGCGTGCTTGTGTGTGCATTAACTTAGTAAGGCTGCGACTCGGAGCGGCTAGCACAGCTGACAATAGAGGACGGCGCATCGATCAGCAACATGACACGCGCTACTGCCAACGGTGCTGGGCTGAGGGACACGGCCAACAAGTGGAGGACGCGTGACATGCGTGCTTCCAGTGCCCTAGCGTGAAAGAAAGGTTGAGGGCGAGAGGTTGGGCAAGCCTCCCGAAGGAGCCACGGACTTTCAACAGTTGTACCCCCTGTCAAGAACGCCAGGTATGGAATTGCCAGGAATTGCCAGGAATGAAAGGTACAGTCGATTACACTCCGCGTCCCGGCATAAAACATGCTGTTCTCTTGCTATTGAAAATATTTTGGGTTATGTTAAGGACTTCGCACTGCACATGATCTAGCGCGGGTCACGTATCTGTCGCCTACGAAAAGTTCGAAGTCGACCCGTTGGCCCTTAGCTAACTTCGTATTTCGGGCCCATGCCTATCACTGGTATGGGCGCAGTTAGGGCGCGATCGCTTTAATATCCCCATACCATACGGATTCGCCCCATATTACACAATTCGCCATGACTAGTCCGTGCAAGCTGCAGGTGAATCACCGGTGCAGCATTAGGCACCTACAGTCCAACCAAGAGCCAGCATGGTGCCCGCAGCATGATACATGCAACATTGATTTACCGATGCCGCCCACGTCTATACTCAAGTGCGCAGTTGCGCATTGCAAGGGCATACCGAAGACCGATCCTGGTATGGTCCCAATCATCAGCGCATGTGCAATAATACCAGTGCAGTTGTTACGGGTAACGTAGCCTCATGCCCAACCAATAGATTGCATGATACCCACATGATGATGTATGTAGCATTGAGCTGACGATGCAGCACATATCCATACTCAAATGCGCAGTGTGTGCCTGTGTGGGCAACGGGCGGTAGGCCGGTCCATGTGTGGTCCCAATCAGCACTGTGCGGCTCTTATAAGATACATGCTCATCCAAGAGCATGCATGATATCCACAACATGATATCATGAGCATTGAGTTGCCGCTATGGCACAGTTCCATACTCAAATGCGCGTTGCAGGGGCAACCGGTTGTAGGCCGGTCTGTGTGTGGTCCCAATCAGCACAGGTGCAACACAGGTGAAGCTGCTAGCCTAGTTCTTAACCAAGAGATTGCATGATACCAACATTATGATATCAGTAGCATTGCGCTGCCACTGCGGTACTGGTCCATACTAAAAGGCGTTGCGGGGGCAACCGGCGGAAGGCCAGTACATGTGTGGTCCCAATCAGCAGAGGTGTTGCACATGTGCAGCTGTTAGCTACATGCTCAAACATGAGCATGCATGATACCCACAACATGATATCAGTAGCATTGAGCTTTACATGCGGATCAGGTCCATACTCAAATGCGTGGCAGGGACAACCGGATGTAACCCGACCCATGTGTGGTGCCAATCAGCGTGGGTGCACCGCTGATACAGTTGTTAGCCTCGTGCCAAACCATGTATTGCATGATACCCACAGTATAATATTAGTAGCATTGAGATGCCGCTGCAGCAAGGTCCATACTCAAATGCGTGATGTGGGTACAACCGGCTGTTGGTCGGTGCAGGTGTGGTCCCCATCGGTGCTTGTGCAGTACCAGTGCAGATGTTAGCCACATGCTCAAGCATGAGATCGCATTATACCGGCACCACACCATGATTTCAGTAGCATTGAGCTGCTTAAAAGGCACATGTTGATACATAAATGCAGCAGCAGTACTGATTGCGCTAAGCGCCCGCACCGACTTAGGGTTCTTCATTTCATGCACCCGCTTTCAGGTGGGTCACTTTCTTTTTAGGCTTGGTGCCTACTGGCCTCAGTAAATCTGCGGTTTGGCTTAGGGTATCTAGCGGTAAGGAGGATATCATTGAATAAATGAAGATAACCTGGCCGGAAAGTTGCTTGATTGCATTGCGCATCCGCTGTGAGTTGGTTCACTTTCTGTTTAGGCTTGGTGCCTACCGGCCTGAGTTGATCTGTGGTATGATCTAGGTCATCTGGCTGTAAGAGAGTTTGTCATTGAATATATTAAAAATCCTGACCGAGAAGCTGCTTGATTGCATAGCGCATCCGCTTCTTGTTGATATACTTCCTGCTTTGGCTTCATGCCTACTGGCATGAGTGGATCTACTGTATGGCCTTGGCTGTAAGGCATGTTGCTATTGAATAAATTAAGAAAGGAAAACCGGAAAGCTGCACAGCCGCATCTTCTGATGAAGTTATTTTGGGCCCCAGCTCATCCCATTTTCCTCCCCTGTAAATGGTCCAAGAAAAGTCAGATTTCAACGGGATAAAAATATTATGCATCTGCATGAGGTAAGCAGTTAAGAATATCCTTCACACTTCGATGAATTCTGATGAAGTTGATTTGGGCCCCAACGCATCCCATTTTGCCCCTAGCGCTCAAAGCCCGCCGCTTGAAGGGCCGGCATGCAACAGGTGATTAAAGAAAAGTCAGACTTCAACAGGAAAGAAAAATATTTTATGCATTTGCTTAAGCAACTAGGACTTTCCTGCAAATCTTGATGAATTCTGATGAAGTTGATTTGGGCTCCGGCTCATCCCATTTTGCCCCAAGCGAGTGCGCTCAAAGCTTTAAGGCATAAAGAGCAAGGAAAGTCAGATTTCAACGGGACAATTTTTTTTATGCATCTGCATACCAGTTAGCAGCTAGGACTATCATGCACACCTTGATGAAAGGTATGGAATAATCTCCCCCCCTCACGGCCGAGGTGACCCCTGGAGATTCAATCCATGAATTTCTTGTTTAACACACTCAAAATTCTTGACTCAGGTAACCGAGGAATAGAGCTAATCAATGATTGCGCAAGGGGATTACACAACATAGAAGACTAAGAGCATCGTGGCTAGTAGCCCCCCCTGGCTGCAACACCAGAAACCCAGCATTTGCACATAAAGGCAAAAACAGCTCAGATGTCACTTGTGGTAAAGACGGAGAAAGCAAGCCAAGTCCGAGCATCCGTGGGAATCATCCGAGCACGCATGCTAGCTGACGCAAACACTAGGATATGAACCACACGTTATTGTTGTAACATCCATGGATGGACTGGGTGCCTCCGAAGATTGCTTTCATAGTTTGATGTAGACAGAGGGCAAGATGACCATGCGTTCTCTACTTCTCTCTACGCAGTCGGGATAGCCACTCAAACCTTGGGGGATGGCACTTCAAGAAACCCTATGGGACAAGGCAGCAGGCCACGTGGCAAGCATGGACAGCGGCGAGGGCGCAAACGACATCAGTATAGGCGGCCGACGGATTGGCAATGATAACGTGTAGGCCGTGATGTTGAAGGAGAAACTCGTGGGAGGTGGGTTGCATAAGTTCGGTCCAACCGCCCGTATGTACAGTGCCCTACCGGTGGGTGCAGCGCTCCACCCGTATGGACTGTGCCTTAACAGTAGGTGCAACGCGACTGCCCATATGGACTGTGCCCTACCGGTAGGTGCAACGCAAATGTCCATATGGATTGTGCCCGACCGGTGGGTGCAACACTCTATTCATATTTCTTGTACCCTACCGGTGGGTGCAGCGCAACCGCCCACATGGCCTGTGCCCACAGGTGGGTGCAGCGCAACCGCCCGTATGGACTGTGCCCTACCGGTGGGTGCAACGCTCCAATCATATTTCCTGTACCCTACCGGTGAGTGCAACGCAACTGCCCCTATGGACTGCCCTACCGGGGGTGCGTTGCATCCGTATGGACCCTGCCCTACAGGTGGCAGCGCAACCGCCCGTATGGAATGTGCCCTACCGGTAGATGCAGCGCAACCGCCCCTATGGACTGTGCGTCCTCTTTATGGCGGATGAAACGCCGCTTGCGCTCCTCCGAGATAGCCTGCCCAAGGACTTGTGAAGAGGCGCCAACCAAGTTGGTTGTATCAATGTATCGTCAAGCTGGTGCACAACCGGCAACTCACTGAGGCTGAGTGCATGCGCATAGGCTGGTGCTCTGCCCACCATTGTGGCAACAGCTTCTTGGCGTGCTGCCCCGGAGAGTCTTCCTGCCACTTGCTCGTCTGAGGTGTGCTGGCAATCTCCGTTGAAGACCACGCGTAGCTCGCCTTGAGCATCACGTGCGAGTTTGCATGAGCATGCTTGCCCCAGGGCACTTGTTTTGCATATGCACATAGCAGCAACAGAGGTACCACAGGGCATCCTCATAGATAGCTTTACCCAAGACCTTTGTGCAGTTGGTTTCACTTGGCCTATGCTTGATGACTGCACGGCTTGACAGTTGTGGCCACCATGCTGACCATGTTGCCCTTGCAGTCTCCACCGGCCCAGCTGTTGGCCCCGCTGTGACTGCCGCCCCTGCAGCACTAGCATTCCCTGCTGTTCCAGCTAAACTGAGGTAGCTAAACGAGGCTAGTTCTTTTTGCAGATGAGGGCCAGAAGTGAGGAAGCGAGCTGGCCAAAAAGCCATGAGGGCAGCAAAAAGGTTGTTCACTGCATCCATGGCGGTTGACCTGAAGCCCGTTGTTGAGGCAACGACCAGAATTCTGGCATCCACGAAGTTCTGATCAACTTGCTCGTCTGTTGTGTCTCCATGCGGGATCACCAGGCGGAATGCATCTTACCCAGCCCAGGGGTATGACGAAATTCAGGTTGCTAAAAGTTCTGGCAGTGCCAGCAGTAGACATAAGCTGATGCAGATGCAAGGCTAAGATGCCATTAAGCTCCTGTCTGCTTTTCTCCTCCATCCGTCGTTATCCGCTACGAAATCGGGTGGGCGCTAGCGATTAGCCTCAGGCTGCGGACCCCGATTCGACCATGTACATAATTGCATAAGGGGAACACCATTTTGCGATATAAAAAATTGTGAGACGTTGTGAGACTCGGCGACATGTACCTTTCATTCCTGGCAAGTTCATACCTGCTGGCGTTCTTGACATGGGGGCAGTTGTACTAGGGCATGCATGGGTCAATAACGTTACATCTCTGGGCAAGCATGGGTAAGAGGCTCTGGCTGTTGTTGAGGACGCGGTACACTTTGTTGATGGTTTGTCTGTTGTCTTTTTTGCCTCCCTGTGACTGGCTCTTTCCCTGAGGTCGTGTTTCCACTGGTATTCTGTCGGGCAACCGACGCGGCCCATTTTCGACCCAACTGCCGCAAACCGACACGGTTTAGGCCTTTCAGTTCGAGGCCGATGACCAGGGGTGCGTTCGCTTTGGGGGTCATCCGAGCCAAAAGTGGGCGATGTACAGAATCATGAGATGATCCTAACTCGATCCACACAAGAGGTGCGAGTTGGGCGACAGTTAGTCGTTGTACTTTCGTATACATCTAGGATCATTACGAACGTCGTCCGTCAGCAGGCTTTTGCCTCGCCGTACGAGGAGGGTTTTGTATGACATCGCGGTCGGCCGTTCTGTGAAAGGTTGCGAGCGCCAAGCTTTCATAGCCGCATAGTGTGAAAGAAAAGAAAATTACTGGAGGGCTCAGTAGTACCATTGACGTACCAACTACTGCGACAGAGCCGCGGTTCTGCACCTGCAGAATCGGCGCGCAAGAAACTGACCACATCGCGGCGTGTAAGGTACTTTCCATAATTTCCCAACGCTGGCATGCCTGACGCCGATCTAAATTGCTGCTGGCAGAGCTTTGAAACTAAGGGGTTCCTATCGATCGCTTCAGTCATGACGAGCATACAGAAGGTGATGCGCCTTTCAATGGGAACTGGCCGCGCATATACTACTGCTTTAAATTTCCGCCCTGAGGGCGCCGAGCTTGATGAAGTGATGATGCTGAATCTCAACTCATCCGGGTAGGTCTTGTCAAGAAGTCTCGTTCGATCAACCGAGGTTGCACGTACAGGCTGGTGAAAAGCACGGAGCGAGATAATCCAATTCGTTGCCACAACCACTGCCCTCGTGCATGCCATGCAAACAAACAAGCCGCACCACCTACCGAAGGGCAGCTGTGTACGCAGCGCCTGCGGCCAACTACGGCGACGTGGTGTGGGCCACCAGCCACCTTCGGCCGCGGCAATGTCTCTCCAGCAAAATGCAGTCCAGCTTGCTTCAGCACCTACGCCAGGCCGCGGGGCTACCTGCATCAGCCGCCAGTTGGGGAGTCATGAGAGAGCTGCAGCTCCAACCACTACAGCGAGACAAGTGGGCCCATATCCTCCGCTTCTACAATGCAGCGGTGGCACCGGAGGCACAGCAATACAGCCCTCTCATGGCTCAAACCATGGCAGCAGATATGCAGCTTGCAATCAGCCAGGGCACTGGCGGCCGCACGTGGTGCTCTGATTTGGTGGGTGCATTAGAGGAGCTGCCCTAGTGTCAGGGATCAGTTACGGGAGCGTGGGTGGGCAGGTCCTCCGGGCGCTGCCACTAACTTCCACCAGTTGTACCAGGCTGAGCATGGGTGGGACGCACTTGCTTTTGTGGACTGTGTAGTGGGTATTATTGAGGGTTAGTCTCCAGGGTTTTTGAGGCCGATGTCGTTGGCCTTTCCGGCCTTCTCTTTTGGCCCTTTTTTGTTGTTGTTGTTGTTTGCCCCCTTTTTAGTTTCAGCTCTTCTCCCTTCTCATCAGTGGAGCGCCCTCGCGGCCAAGCAGGGGTGGGATACGCTTGCTTTCCTGGACTTTTCTTTTCTTCGAGGCTTTGTTGAGGGCTAGTCTCTAGTGGAGCTCTGGTGTTGGACTTGGTCTGCTTTGCCTTCTCGGCCTCTCATGTTGTTCCTTTCCCCCTCTCTTCCTTTTAGTTCCTCCTTTACTCCTTCTGAACATTTGGGCGCCCAGGGTAACCCGGTACGGAAAGACGGTACGGGAATACGGTGCGGTACGGTACGGATACGGTACGGGCAAAAGGGACAGTACGGTAGGGCAATACGGTCCAAGATTTCCCCCATTTTCAAGGCTCTGAACAGCAGGATCCACACAGAGAAACACATGCATGCAACACTCCCATGACTGTTCCACCCCATGCACATCCTGACATACTGCATGGCTGCATGACAGCCCCCATGCAATTTTGCATGGCCCCCCAATAAACACCTAGGATCTCCATGCATGCTTGCAGATTTACCATGCTGACATGCTAGGGGAAAATATGATCATTGATTCAATCCCAAACTCCTCACACATCGCCATTACAATGTTCCAACATGCCATTCAGCATTTCAGTAATTCAGCCAGTCCATATAAACGCTACCCACCAGCATGGCACATGAAATTTTGCATACATGAATATAGCAATAGAAACAAGAGGCCTCAGAATCACCTTCCATAGTTGCTGAGTTGCATCATTACATGGCATGCATGGAAATCACTTCGTAAGGAGACACGGAGCTCTTGTGTCTTGCCTCCCTCGCTCATGGGAATCCTGGACACGGATGCTCCTACTACTCCTAGCCTCCTCCCTCCATGTACGGTATGCAGCTTTGGATTGTGAATTGGCGCCAAGTTGTGTCTTATTGCCACTGAGTATTGGAGTAGACTTGGACTTTTACGAGCAACGAATGCCTCTTTACCTCTGGAAGCGAGCGAGCTTACGTAGATTTTGATGTCCTGGAGGTGTGGACTGTGAACTTTGTGGACTTGCCAGACGAGGGAGACGATCACACGACATCACCGCTGTATGCCTGGCTGTATCACCCGTCCTAATTAACGCCTTACCCTTTTACACGCCGCAACTTGTCCTGCTATGCCCGCGAGGTGATTTGTAAATCGCATAGTGCCGACGATCATCTTATCGCTAAATTTACATCGCCCACTTGGCCTGGCCAGCCTTCGATGATGACGCACGGCTGCAAAATCCAATGCGCATCAGCCGTGTACGCTGCCTTCCTAGAACTTGTTCTCAGCGCTGCCTCTACGTCCATCCTGATAATATCTGATATGTCTGACTGGTCAGTGCACTTATGCTCCCATGCAGTCATGCAGTGCAGGAAATGGCGGCCGTACTTGGCCGTGTTGCAAACGGTACGGTGCGGTACGGATACGGTACGGGATTTTAGGCCAATACGGCCCGTACTGGGTAACCCTGTGGGCGCCCACGCGGCCGAGCTTTGAGCGGGCCCAGAGGTGTAACGTTATTGACCTACCAAAGGGCTTATTTTGCGGCATACATTAGCAAGCTTCATGCATCACCTTGACATTTCAAATAAGTGCCCAGAGGAGCATACCAACAATCTTAATTTGAGACTTCCTTGGCATGTACATGCTCAAAGCTTCACAAGCTATGGCAATGTGAAACATGCGGCACATTGCCCATTATTGCCATGCAACACGCGCATACCGGAATCCGTGTGGAGGCACAACGCAATAAGTTCTCAACTTATTCCCATGCCATTTCAAGTGCCTAAATGGTAAATACATGGCAGACATGCATGCATTGTTTGAGACTTCATTGGCAAGGACATGATCGAAGTTGCGAAGTTAGCTATTGCAATGCGGAAGTTACGACACCGTGCGCTTCGCATGCTACCATGCACCAACCACACCTCAAGCCATGCCATGGACCAAGCGTCCGGGGCGTCCTCCAGCTATTCTAATTTTTGAGCGCCACCACATGTATGGGCGGCATGTCAATCAATGAAGCTTTGCGTCAGCTCACAAGCCAACAACCACAACGCAACTTGAGGGTCCTCAACAAAAAAGGGGGGTAGCCTACGTTCGCCGCTAGTTACGAACGTCGTCCGTCAGGCATTTGTACCTTCTCCCTTGATTTTCCTAGCTGATATGATTGGTTGTTTGCCGACGTGGCCGAGCTTTATTTAAGCAAGGCCCAAAGGTGTAACGCCATTAACTAGAAATTAATGGGAATATAAGGAGGTGCATGGAGTGCAAGAAATTGCTGGGATTGCGCCTATTGCCGGGATTCAAGGGATTGATCGGTATTGCTTGGTGGATTGCTCGGGTTGTTTGAGGAAGTGAATATAAGCACACGGCTGAACTCTTTAGCGCTGGCGCTATGATAGTGGTCGGTCACTCTGTCGTGTTCCACACTTCCACCTACATCCCGTTTCGGGCACGTGCACCCACACTTGCATGGTCACATTTTGATGGTACTCACAACGCTGCTCACTGCTTCGCGCCCCACTTGCGTTCAGCGATGACCGATTCTGTGTCGACAGCATCGTGTAAGAGTGCGATCGAGTACAATTTCGCGCCTGCGAGTGGTAAGCCCACACGTGCCGAGAGCTAGCTACTCATCTTCCCATTATCCTATTGCGCTTGAAAAAAAAGACGCAACTGGGACGGAAGAAACTGTGTGTTTTGGAAGGAACTACTGCTGAAGAGTTGGAGAGGTATTGCTGCGCATCGACTGCCATGACCCCAAGGAACAAACTCGAACTCTAGTATCTGCATCAACTCCTGCTGCTCCCTGTCATCCTTGGCCTCTCACTTTTCTGCGTCTTGTACCTTTCCCTATTCACTAGGAAAGACTGGCAAACCTCCCCTGACCCCCTTCTCCCATCTCTCCCTGAAAGACTCACTGCTACGCCCCCCCCACCCTTGGAATCCTGCCCACCCTGCATGCTGTGCACACCCTTCGAACAGGACGTGACTCGCTGGTGTATGGCTCCGCGCGCCCGGGGGCGCGTGGCCAGCGTTGTTGGAACCCGGAGGACAAGGTCACTGAAGCAGAAGGTGGGGAAGATGTAGCGTTCTTACTTCTTACCAGTTAGACCAAAGGATCCAGATGTAGTAAACGTCATGTTGGGTTATCAGGATCGTTCCAGAAGATGCGAGAAGAACAGGGTGAGGGATGACTGCTCAAGGACTCGAGTGCTGCATCATTCATGTGTCCCTGTCCCATTGGAAGTGTGAAGTGTATGATCATGTGTGGGGCCATGTGCCAGTAGGGGCGGGTTTACTTGGGTTCATGCATGCATTCAATCCTATGGAATCTTCTACTGGACATGGTCATCCTGTCCGGCCACCCCTCACCTTAGTATAACAGTGCTAGATAACCCCGACCAGTCGGTTGGACGCCCACGCGGCCGAGCCTTTTTTAGTAGGGCCCGGAGGTGTATAGTCATTGTCATGCATATCAGCATATGATTATTGAGCTGCCTGGACGATGGGCATATGGGGCCATGTGCACCTAAGGCAAAGAGTCGTTCTGGTACGTTGGGCTGCATTCACTCAACTTCAATGATTTGTGGGCTTTGTCGATGGTCTGGCCTCTGTGGCAATGCCGTTCATGATTTGGTCACTGCATGCCCACTCCTACGAGCAACCTGTGACTTCGAGGAGGTCTGGCTGGTCGCCGAAGCATATTATTTTGCTTTGACTCAACAAGGTGTGAGGCCGGCCGCCAAACCCTAGAAAACCTGAGACGCTAACACATAAAACAACCCGGGTGTGCATGTGGCCCGCATATCCGCAGTCATGCCGCCCCAGCGCCCCACCAGGAGCGCAGCTGGAAGGAGGTTTGAACGCTTCACACTTTCCATGTGCACAATATGGACTGCTGCCTCACGGCAAACTGACCCTAACTGATCTGGGCAATGCTCATTTGAATTGCAGTGATGGAGTGGGCAGAGTTTATGAAGGCAAAGGGCATCACGCGCGTGGTGGGGTTGCTCAGCAAGTGAGTGAACGCTATCATGTGAGGTGGCCCAGTGTTGCGGCTGAACGATTGGCTTCCTTAAGCCATGCCCCATGGCAGTTTTTCGAATGGATGTCTGCAACAGTTGGCCGGAAGGTACCCAGAAGTTGCCCAAGAGCCACATAATATGCCTGGGGCAGGCGCAGTGTACTGGTGCATTTCTTCTGGAGCAGAGTTAATACAAATAAATTCGTTCAAAGATGTGGATTGGGATACTCGATGCCCTGTATGAACCCTAAATCCGGAGCCTTCACGTGAAACCCGGAACATCTGTTCAGGTCGGAACGCGAGGATACCTACGGGCGACCACCTGCCCAAGTGCTGATGGAAGCCGGTTTCGTCGCTTGCAACATCGATGTGGAAAACAACTCAGGTGCGCTTGCTGGTGGCTGAGGGCTGGAGCAGCAGGTTACGGGTGAGGGCGGCGAGCTGGGCCTGAAGAAATTAACATGATTAGAGGTACCGATACTTTTTCCTTACTGAAATATAGGAGCTATGTTTCTGGGCTTTTGCGGGGCATGGCTGCGTGAGGGTAACGTGGGTTAAGGGTTTTAGGGTTAAGAGTTTAGGGTTTAGGGTTTGAGGGTTTATAGACATGTTGCATGATGGCTGGCTGCTGCTGCCCCTGCTGCTGCTTGTTGGTGCTGCAGAGGAAGGGACCCGCGCCGTCATCGCCGCTATCTGCGAAGCGACGCAGGCTCAGCAGAAGGTGGGTGGATGGAACGAGGAGGACGTGTCTGCGTTCTGAGGTGGTGGCTGCATTCAGAGGTGATGGCTTTGTGAAGCTCTATCACAAGTCCAGGAGCTGTTGACTTTTGGCATGGGCTATGCCCCTGGAGGCATGACGTCGCCTCGCTGGGGGGAGATACTATGTATGTATGTATGTATGTATGTATGTATGTATGTATGTATGTATGTATGTATGTATGTATGTATGTATGTATGTATGTATGTATGTATGTATACTAAGTTGGACAGTGTTTTGTTCTCTGTTCCTGACTCTGCACGAGTGTGTTGCCCAGGACTTGTGGCTGTCGTTGACCATTTCAGAATAGACTGCCTTTCGTTTGCTGACCCTAAACCCTAACCCTAAACCCTGTTAAACCCTGAACCCTGCTTAACCTTGAACCCTCCCACTGGCAGGTGGTGGTCCACTGCTGGGGAGGCGGCGGCAGGGTGGGGAGGTTGCTCGCAGCATACCTGGTAAGGAGCTATCTTGCGTTTTTATAGGGACATGGCGCCTTCGGTTGCGATGGTGAAAGCATGCTGTGCGGCATCATGTGAGGTGCTGAGCTCGCGGGACTTGAGTCTCGAATATACGGCTACCATCCCCTGTTTTGTATCATGCCGACACAAAGACATGGTTCATCGGCTCATGTGCGCATGCCCATGTGAGCGTGTGCTGCTTTTGTCACGTCCAGGGGAATCCTTCATTGTTTAAATTATGACATAAAGAGGAGGGTATAATGTTGACATTTGTGCACCGTCGTCTCAGGGAGGACAAACCGCCGCTTTTGACCATCCATCCCATCCTGACAAACGTTTTCCTGATTTTGCAGCCTAGTTTACAGCCCTTGTGGGGCGACTCCGGGTTCCAGCATGGGTTATAGACCTTACCATTTGCTACAAACGTCATGTGCAGCCCATCTTCTTGACCTGTTCCTATCTCTGCCTGTCAGGTGTTGCAGCTCATCTTCTTGACCTGTTCCTATCTCTGCCTGTCAGGTGTTGCAGCCCATATTCTTGACCTGTTCCTATCTCTGCCTGTCAGGTGTTGCAGCTCATCTTCTTGACCTGTTCCTATCTCTGCCTGTCAGGTGTTGCAGCTCATCTTCTTGACCTGTTCCTATCTCTGCCTGTCAGGTGTTGCAGCCCATATTCTTGACCTGTTCCTATCTCTGCATGTCAGGTGTTGCAGCCCATATTCTTGACCTGTTCCTATCTCTGCCTGTCAGGTGTTGCAGCCCATATTCTTGACCTGTTCCTATCTCTGCCTGTCAGGTGTTGCAGCTCATCTTCTTGACCTGTTCCTATCTCTGCATGTCAGGTGTTGCAGCCCATATTCTTGACCTGTTCCTATCTCTGCCTGTCAGGTGTTGCAGCCCATATTCTTGACCTGTTCCTATCTCTGCCTGTCAGGTGTTGCAGCTCATCTTCTTGACCTGTTCCTATCTCTGCCATGTCAGGTGTTGCAGCTCATCTTCTTGACATGTTTCTATCTCTGCATGTCAGGTGTTGCAGCCCATCTTCTTGACCTGTTCCTATCTCTGCCTGTCAGGTGTTGCAGCCCATCTTCTTGATCTGTTCCTATCTCTGCCATGTCAGGTGTTGCAGCCCATCTTCTTGACATGTTCCTATCTCTGCCTGTCAGGTGCTGCAGCACGGTCTGTCGCCTGAGACTGCCGCAGAAGAGATCACGGCGTACGCAAAGGACCAGGGCTCTTCCCGGCGAGTGGACGCCGCTGCACTCAAGGCTGCGCTGGGAAATGCCCCAGGTGTTGGGGTGTAGATATGCATCCAGATCATGCGTGTCTAGGGCCCTCATGTCCTGCACGCAACGTGTTTTTTTTGCACACACTGGTAATTCATACTGTGCTTGATAGCGTTCCTTGTGATGTTTAAGGCTGACGATGTGTCCAGCCCCTGAACACCCGCATGCCTCCAATACCTTCTATCGGCCTTTAGTGAAACCCTGAAAAACAAGGCATGACACCGGGTTGAAAGTGCACACCTTAACTGAGGTTTGGGCGTGTTGAAGTCACCTACACCGGTAGCGTAGAGGGAAAATGGTCCAGTGGTAAAACGCTGGTGGCATCCAAACCCAGAGGTTGATGGGTCAAACACAGCCGCCACACGATCTTCTATCTCTCCCCGCCTAGAGCGCCGGGTTCCATGTACATGACCCCTCACACCGGGGGGTGGTTTGACTGCACCATGGCCCAGGCTGTACATTGTAGCTGGAACTGAGCTTAGTCATGCCCTACCAGCCCCACGTGGCCGAGCGTTCAGCGGGGCCCAGCGGGTACCGGTATGCACCGTTCTTGACCTAAACCAGTAGTGTTGCTCAGCTAGTAAAGTTTGTAGAGAGTCCGAGGGGGAGGGGGCAAAAAATAAATTATGCCCCCCCCTAATTCTCCAAAACTCATCCGATTGACCAGGGGAGTCACACCTACGAACTTTTGGGAGGGTATCTCGGCTTCAAGGGGGGAAAAAGTGTTTTAGGGCCTTAGACCCCCTCCTCCTAGTTTGACTTGCGTTGACCGGGTACTTAACGCTGACGATGCATAGGGGGGCGTTGGAAAGCCCTGGCCCTACCCTAAGCAGTGAGATCTTCACGTTATGCAGTTGTCTCGGGGCTGAGATGTTGTTCGCAAAATGAGCTTTTGTGAAATTTACGGAATCCTCATTGTTTGGCTCTCTGTACCTCAGTCACCGTTGGGCCAAAAACATTTTAAGACCAGCTATGGAAAGCTCTCGTCAAGCTCCATACTTTTCGAGGATGGGGTCTTTATAGTTGTTTTATGCCCCCCCTTCGAGAGAGTCTGGAAATAATTATCGAGAAGCTGCCATTTATGTCTGTCAACCAGAACAACACAGATATTCAAATCACCCTATCCCTTCTCTGGGCTCACCAAGTGGCATGTTCAATGAAATAATATGCCTTCAAAGCCAAGGCTCGGCGTTCACATGAGCGGTACGAAAGTGTCCTTAATTTTAAATGATTCAGGCTAAGTTGCTTTTACAGCATCATTTGAGCACCTGATGGCCTCTGTGGATTCACACCCTCTCTTCATGCAGGGAGTTAGCTTACCTCATGCCTCCTCCTGGCGTGATATGTCGGCATCCCTACCAGGTGGGCCCAGGGAAATCCAGTCCTAGGGAATGTGACCCGCCTACACATACTCTCGTGCACACACCAGAAAGGACACCATAATAGAGAGCCTATTTTACCCTAGTCAAGTGCTATGAAAACACGGGAAGTGCCATCGAGGATGACCTAGCTCCACTCGAAATGCACTCCCCCTAGTACATGTCGGGAGACGGCATCGACGGCATCCTCTTGTCTTCGGGCGCCTCCACGATGACGCACTCCGATGTGGTGATCAGGCTGGACACGCTTGCGGCATCCACGAGCGCCGTGCGCACAACCTAGGTTCAACAACACATCCGTTATATGAGTCGCTGGCTGTGCCAATGCTGTGTGCCCACACTCTTGGTACAAGGAAACACAGCCATTCAAAAAGTCCCTACCCTACAACACATTCAGTATCTAAGTAAAAAATTAAATACTGTTTGGGATGCCTCGCGTGCACATGCTGGTGATGTGCTAACTCAGATCTGTGGAAGTTACATAGTCCCCCCCCCCACTCCCCCAGAGGCTTGCATCCAACACGTGCCTCCGCAAAAGCCTGAAGAGCACTTCAAACACATCATGCTGGGTAAAGCAAGGTCAGCTCCCCCAAAAGGGTTTTGACCCGGCAAGCAGATGGCATGGGCCATGTAGGCAGGCAACCATTCCCCCCTACGCTGGAACCGTGGGTTGGATTCGGTGTCCCTCGGAGATAAGGGTGCATTCCCCAGGACATGAACCTTGAGAAACCGTTATTTTTAGTTTTAGTTTTGGTCAGTGCGCGTCAGCTACATCAGCGCGTATGGCCTGGAGGGGGGAGGCCTTGTGCAGTAAGAGGAGGTGCGGAAATCCATGGTATCTTCAGGGGGTGGGAAGCCACAGGGGCCGGATCTGCAAAATGTCCAGGGCTTGGCCTAATATGGATATAATTATGTTTGTTGAACCTAGACATAGATATTTGATTCTGCTGGCGACCTGGCGTGGCCTCCCACCCCCTGGTATCTTGCAGCTGCTGTTGCTGCTGTTGGCTCTCACCTTAAGGGGGTCAATGATGCCTGCCTTGATCATGTCCGTGTAAACGGCAGTTGCTGCATCGTAACCCATGTTAGGGTCGGTGTATTCCAGAACCTAAATCGAGCAGATGAAGGTGTGGGGAGATCGAATTGAAGCAGGGGCTTTGCAGGCATCTTCTAAATCAAGCAAGTGAATCAGGGAGAGAATTGAAGCAGGGGCTTTGCAGGCATCTTCTAAATTGAGCAAATGGGGGGGGGGGCTAATTGAAGCAGGACTTGCAGGCATCCTCTACATCTTCATGGCCCACACACATCATGCCAGCTGGAAATAGCTTGTCATGACGCACATGCGTATCACGACTGATCCCGCATGCTCAACATTTTTCATCTGGCATGATGCAAAGAGAGTCCGTAGCTGTACGCTCGACAACGACACATGTGGGAACAGGAAACGAGCTGCTACAGGCTGTCAGTGGTGGTAAAGGAAGGGGCGTGCTGGGAGCCTGGGAAGCCTCTGCTGGGAGGCCATCCCTTGTAGAAGGAAGGAGATGGACCCTCCAGGGCAATTGCTGGCCCCTCAATTTCCTTGCAGCCTTACTCTTTTCTTGACTCAGCTGCATATCAGATACACTGTGGCCTTCGGCCGGAGACCCCAGATTAGGCCAGCCATGCTGCTTGCGCCGCCGGCCACGGGCCGGCCCAGACTTGGTCCCAATCGGGCCCTGGGCGCCCCTCAAAGGTGGCCTGGTAGCCATAAATTAAACACGTTCCTTGCAAAACCGTCATGTCAACGGTGTCCGTTTGTAAGCCCACCTGGCTGATCATAACCGCATCTGTCCCAAATCCCGTTTGCTTGGCCCAATTGCTTCTGCCAGACCCTTGCTAGCTTGTGCTAACCCCATCTTCCGAAACCCTGCAGGCTTGCCTTAACCCCTTTCAGTCAAAACCCTGCAGGCTTGCCTTAACCCCTTTCGGTCAAAACCCTGCAGGCTTGCCTTAACCCCTTTCAGTCAAAACCCTGCAGGCTTGCCTTAACCCCTTTCAGTCAAAACCCTGCAGGCTTGCCTTAACCCCTTTCAGTCAAAACCCTGCAGGCTTGCCTTAACCCCTGTCAGTCAAAACCCTGCAGGCTTGCCTTAACCCCTGTCAGTCAAAACCCTGCAGGCTTGCCTTAACCCCTGTCAGTCAAAACCCTGCAGGCTTGCCTTAACCCCTGTCAGTCAAAACCCTGCAGGCTTGCCTTAACCCCTTTCAGTCAAAACCCTGCAGGCTTGCCTTAACCCCTGTCAGTCAAAACCCTGCAGGCTTGCCTTAACCCCTTTCAGTCAAAACCCTGCAGGCTTGCCTTAACCCCTGTCAGTCAAAACCCTGCAGGCTTGCCTTAACCCCTGTCAGTCAAAACCCTGCAGGCTTGCCTTAACCCCTGTCAGTCAAAACCCTGCAGGCTTGCCTTAACCCCTGTCAGTCAAAACCCTGCAGGCTTGCCTTAACCCCTGTCAGTCAAAACCCTGCAGGCTTGCCTTAACCCCTTTCAGTCAAAACCCTGCAGGCTTGCCTTAACCCCTGTCAGTCAAAACCCTGCAGGCTTGCCTTAACCCCTGTCAGTCAAAACCCTGCAGGCTTGCCTTAACCCCTTTCAGTCAAAACCCTGCAGGCTTGCCTTAACCCCTGTCAGTCAAAACCCTGCAGGCTTGCCTTAACCCCTGTCAGTCAAAACCCTGCAGGCTTGCCTTAACCCCTGTCAGTCAAAACCCTGCAGGCTTGCCTTAACCCCTTTCAGTCAAAACCCTGCAGGCTTGCCTTAACCCCTGTCAGTCAAAACCCTGCAGGCTTGCCTTAACCCCTGTCAGTCAAAACCCTGCAGGCTTGCCTTAACCCCTGTCAGTCAAAACCCTGCAGGCTTGCCTTAACCCCTGTCAGTCAAAACCCTGCAGGCTTGCCTTAACCCCTTTCGGTCAAAACCCTGCAGGCTTGCCTTAACCCCTGTCAGTCAAAACCCTGCAGGCTTGCCTTAACCCCTTTCGGTCAAAACCCTGCAGGCTTGCCTTAACCCCTGTCAGTCAAAACCCTGCAGGCTTGCCTTAACCCCTTTCAGTCAAAACCCTGCAGGCTTGCCTTAACCCCTTTCGGTCAAAACCCTGCAGGCTTGCCTTAACCCCTGTCATTCAAAACCCTGCAGGCTTGCCTTAACCCCTGTCAGTCAAAACCCTGCAGGCTTGCCTTAACCCCTGTCAGTCAAAACCCTGCAGGCTTGCCTTAACCCCTGTCAGTCAAAACCCTGCAGGCTTGCCTTAACCCCTGTCAGTCAAAACCCTGCAGGCTTGCCTTAACCCCTGTCAGTCAAAACCCTGCAGGCTTGCCTTAACCCCTTTCGGTCAAAACCCTGCAGGCTTGCCTTAACCCCTGTCAGTCAAAACCCTGCAGGCTTGCCTTAACCCCTTTCAGTCAAAACCCTGCAGGCTTGCCTTAACCCCTTTCAGTCAAAACCCTGCAGGCTTGCCTTAACCCCTGTCAGTCAAAACCCTGCAGGCTTGCCTTAACCCCTTTCAGTCAAAACCCTGCAGGCTTGCCTTAACCCCTGTCAGTCAAAACCCTGCAGGCTTGCCTTAACCCCTGTCAGTCAAAACCCTGCAGGCTTGCCTTAACCCCTGTCAGTCAAAACCCTGCAGGCTTGCCTTAACCCCTGTCAGTCAAAACCCTGCAGGCTTGCCTTAACCCCTGTCAGTCAAAACCCTGCAGGCTTGCCTTAACCCCTGTCAGTCAAAACCCTGCAGGCTTGCCTTAACCCCTTTCAGTCAAAACCCTGCAGGCTTGCCTTAACCCCTGTCAGTCAAAACCCTGCAGGCTTGCCTTAACCCCTTTCAGTCAAAACCCTGCAGGCTTGCCTTAACCCCTTTCAGTCAAAACCCTGCAGGCTTGCCTTAACCCCTTTCAGTCAAAACCCTGCAGGCTTGCCTTAACCCCTTTCAGTCAAAACCCTGCAGGCTTGCCTTAACCCCTTTCAGTCAAAACCCTGCAGGCTTGCCTTAACCCCTTTCAGTCAAAACCCTGCAGGCTTGCCTTAACCCCTTTCAGTCAAAACCCTGCAGGCTTGCCTCAACCCCTTTCAGACAAAACCCTGCAGGCTTGCCCTAACCGCACATACAAAATCCTCCTCTTTACCTTTCCAACGATGACTGCCCCCTCCACACCCGCGTTGGATGCGATGGTCTTCATCGGGACTTGCAGCGCGCTCTGAATGATCTGTGCAGGCGGGCAGCAGGAAGAGAAAATACAGATCAGACACTGACGCTTATGCCCACCTGCACTTCCACATCAACAGGCTAGCACATATCAGCCAGGCAGCAGACTGCCAGGACACCCCAGTGCCAGCCGAGTGCAAGCCAAGACTCGGAAAACCCCCTCGGTGCCAACTCCATACTGGTCCATCAGATTCCACCCCAAATAAAACTGTGAAGAATTTGCACGATTAAAGATCACCACAAGACACACACACACGCACCAGTCTAACGAGTGAATTTGTCCAGCTTGGCCTAGACATCGCACTTGACCCCCCTCCTAGCAGAGAGCTACAGATTCAGAACACGAGCAGGACTTGCCCTTCCATTACCTGCACTCCGATCTTCTGGTCGAAGTTGTCCAGCTTGGCCTTGACCTCATCCAGCGTCTTGCTCGCGTGCAGCAGCGCGGCGCCGCCTCCTGGCACGATGCCCTCCTCGACCGCCGCCTTGGTCGCGTTGAGCGCGTCAGTCACGCGATCCTTCTTCTCACCGACCTGGACAGTACAGACCAGGAGGGGCGAGTAGGGTGCGTCAGGAAGAGTGACATAAGAATGAGAGAAGGGTCCTCCTTCTCACCCACCTGGACAGGACAGACCAGGGGGTGAGGAGGGTGCGTCAGGAAGAGTGACATAAGAATGAGAGGGGGGCCGCACGTCGCGAGGAAATCGGGAATGGAGCAAATTACGAGCCATGCTTTCTGTTCACGCGCACAGATGGCGCGTCCCCCTCCCTTCCCCCTCAACATGCACCACCACCACTCTCGCCTTGCATCATCGCTTTTATGCCCAACACTGATGTCATGCTGAGTGCCCGTTCCAGTGTTTTATTTAAGCCGCGGTATACCGCGATTCGCAACAGGGGGAAATCGACCCTGACCACCGCGGTAGAACCTAGGCTTCCCTCAAATATACCGTACCATACTGGACACGCTTTTTATTTTGCATCCTTCTGAAGAACGGTGTGAAGAAGATAATTAATACATGGCATTTTCAAACTGTCCCTCTAGGCCTCTTACCTCAACCTCGCTGCCTCCCCCAATCTTCAGCACCGCAATGCCGCCCGACAGCTTGGCCAGGCGCTCCTGAAGCTTCTCCCTGTACATCAGCCAGCAGGCGGGGGCCAGAGGGGGATCAGGCGGCCGGCACACACACGCGCGCGCTAGGGGATCAGCGGGGTCGGGCGCAGATCAAACCAGGGGACAGATGGAGTCATGCAGCTATCGGCAGGCCCCGGCCATTGTGATCAGGTTTCGGGGTCAAGCACACTCAATCAGACTTGGTGGGTCTAGGCCCTGCCAGGGCAGTCACTAAAGGCCTCCAAGGTCAGGTCCAGGTCCAGGTCCAGGTCAGGTCCAGGGCAGGCGTGTTTCACTTACATCTCTCTCGCTGCCTCCCCAGCACCCAACCCCGCTCTCAGCCCGCACCTGTCATAGTCTGAGGTGGTGGCCTCGATGGACTGGCGGATGCTCTCACAGCGGTCCTGGATGTTGGGCTTGCCGCCCCCCCCGTGCAGCAGGATGGTGTCGTCCTTGGTCAGCGTGGCGCGCTTGGCTGAGCCCAGGCTGCTCAGCTCCAGCTTCTCCAGCTTCATGCCTAGCTCCTCGCTGATCACCTAGTTAGGGGTTAGAGGTTTAGGGTTTATTTAGGGTTAAGGGTCCAGCTTCTTCAGCTTCATGCCTGGCTCCTCGCTGATCACCTAGTTTAGAATTAAGGGTTTAAGGTACAGCTTCTCCAGCTTTATGCCTAGCTCCTCGCTGATCACCTGGGAGAGGAGGTGAGAGGAAGGTGGAGGGTGGGGGACGGGACACGCTGGCAGGGCAGGGCTAGACGGTGGGACAGGACAGGACTGGACAGGGGCGGGACAGGGGAGGGGGCCATGGAGGGGACATGGTACATCGGGGCGGGGCGGGGCGGGGCGGGGCAAAGTGGTGGGGCAGGGCAGGACAGGTGAGGACGGGAAGGTGAAGGGGCGGGACGGGGTGGGACAGGGCAGGGCGGGACGGATGCGCACTTTAGGGTCCCATAATTAGGAGGGATTCTCCTTGAGAGAGCGCAGCAGTACAGAAGTACAGCTGCATTGCCCTGTACGTCAACTCCACCCTAACACCTGTCAGCACAACAAAATCCAGTCCCCCCGCGAGCCCACCTCCCCCCCGTTTACGTCACCTCTGGGCTTACTCAGCACAACAAAATCCAGTCCCCCCCAGCTAGCCCACCTCTCCCCCCGCTAGCCCACCTCTCCCCCGCTAGCCCACCTTTCCCCTGCTAGCTCACCTCTCCCCCGGTCAGCGCTGCAATGTCCTGCAGGTTGGCCTTGCGGTTCTCCCCGAACCCAGGGGCCTTGACTGCGGCGATCTTGAGGCCCGCGCGCAGCTTGTTCACGATGAGCGTTGCGAGCGCCTCGCTCTCCACGTCCTCGGCGATGATCAGCAGCGGCCGCTGAGCCGCCACCACCTTCTCCAAGATGGGGAGCAGGGACTGAAGGCTGCAAGGGGGTAGGGCTTGGATATTCAGGATAAGGGTGAAAGGCTTAGGGTAGGCAGGATGGGCCGCTACCACCCAATCCAGGATGGGCAGCAGCGACTACAGGCTGCAAGCGGGTGGGGTTTGAGGGTTCATAATCAGGGTACGGTTGAGCAGGACAGGTTGCCAAGCCGCCATTGCGATTTCCAGTGAGGTGGCAGGGACTGCAAGCTACAAGGGGGTAGGGTACGAGGATTCAGGATGAGGGTGAAGGATGTGGACAGGATGGGCCGCTGAGCCACTACCACCGGTTCCAGGGCGGACAGCAGGGGCTGCAGGCAACCAGGTGGGAGGGCTTGGGGATTCAGGATGAGGGCGAAGGGCATAGGGTGGACTCCATGCAGACCCACCCCGCGATCTTCTTCTCGCAGATGAGGATGAGCGGGTTGTCCAGCTCACACTTCATCGTCTTCTGGTCCGTAACGAAGTAGGGACTAATGTAGCCACGGTCAAACTTCATGCCCTCGACAACCTCCAGCTCATTCTCCAGAGTCTTGCCATCCTGTCAAGGACATGAAACGGGGGAGTCAAGAGTGCAATGCAGCATGAATCACACTATTTGCCCTCCACAGCTGTCAACTCGTTTTCAAGCATCTTGTTGTCCTATCAAGGTCCTTTCAGACTGGTGGGGTCACAGTGTCACACTTCATGCCCGCGGCAACCCTCGCCTCCTCCTCGAGCGTCTTGCGGTCCTGGAAGAGGACAGCTCAGCGATCCTCTCTTTGAGGGAACTCGAGAATTCAGGGTTTAAGGTTCAAGGTTGAGGATTAACCTGAACCACGGTCTCGCTGCAACCCTGTTCAAACTCCTTAAGGCGTTTACGAATCAGGTTTGAAGGTCATGCGTTAGGGGGAACCTTCAACACAGATCTCACCGCCACCATGATGATAATCCTCGTTGTAGGCCTTGGGTTTCAGGGTTCCAGGTTTATGCCTAACCTGACACCAGGGGCCTGACAACTTATCTCTGCGTGACCGTAATGACGTTCTCCTCGCCAGGTGAAGGGTTTACCGCTGGACCTTCAACTGAGGTCCGTGATTGTGATGACATCCTCCTCGAGGTACAGGGTTTCAGGCACCGGGTCAAATCCTTAACCCTCTGCGCGACCGTTATGACACCCTCCTTGCAAAATGAGGGTGTTACGCTAGACCTTCAACCCAGGCCACACCGTGATCGTGATCAGTGTTTCTAGTTCCGGCTACAAATGGCCACATGTAGCAGACCGCCCCGCGGCCACCGAAGGCCCCATTGGCTGGAGTGTAGCTGACATGAAGCTGAGACACGAAAAAAGGAACACTGATCGTGATGCCATCATCCGAGCAAGGTTGAAGTTTCAACGTAAGACCACAAACCATTGCCTTACCGGGTCAAACTGGGACATTCATGACACTCTTCTTGTAGAGTTCAAGGTTGAGGGCTCAAGGCTATGGGGAAGGGTAAAAATCGGACACCGCAACTGTGATGACGCCCTCCTTGCAAGGGGAAGGGTTTACCTCTGGACCTCAACGAAGGTCGGACCTTGGACCTGATGACATCCCCCTTGCAAGGTTGAAGTTTCAACGTAAGACTTCAAACTGATGCCTAACCGGGACCTTGATAACACTCTTCTTGTGGAGTTCAGGGTTGAGGGTTCAAGGTTACGGGGTGAGAGAAAAGCTTTAAACAGTGTCTCACCGCGACCGTGATGACGCCCTCCTTGCCGACCTTCTCCATTGCGCGGGCAATCAGGTCACCGATCTCGCGCTCACCGTTGGCGCTAATGGTGCCAACCTGTGAGAGGACATCGAGGGGGGGGCGGAGGAGGAGGCCAGGGATAAGGCGGGCAGTGGGCGGCAGCCCATCGCACAGGTCGTGCATGACGTGGGCCTTGCTGGCATGAGATCGCTCCATACAAGCGTTAGCTATCCATGCAAGCCGCACCCCGTTCCATGTCTATAGATCTTGAGCTCCCCCAGTACAGCATCCCCGTATACCCAATTACCAATCCTTGGTAGCGCTAGTTAGGGTTTAGGGTTAAGGTTCAAAATAGCACTACGCGTACCTTTCACTTCCTAGTGCTGTTGACCAGCCTACTCCTTGACCCATCCAGGAGACTTCTCACTGCCCCACTGAGAGCTAGGAGTGAGATGCCCAGTAGAAAAATGCATAGTTGTGACCCTGACCCTCATCCAGCCATATCTTTAGAGATGAGGGTCAGAGGGCTCAGAACCCTGAGCCCTTAACCCACCTGGGCAATCTCCTCCGTGGTGGAGATCATCTTGGCTCGGCTCTTGAGCACCTGGTGACACCACATGAGAGGGCATGGGTGACATGGGGATAGAGAAAGCAAGGAAAGCCCAAGAGTACCTCACTCAGTCTCTATCCGGCAAGGAGGGGTCTGACAGACGGTCTCTGGAAGTAAGCAAAGCCTCCACAGACGGCACCCACCTTCACAACATGCTCCACAGCAATGTTGATTCCCCGCCGCAGGTCCATGGGGTTCATCCCTGCAGCCACAGACTTGCAGCCCTCGCTCAAGATGGCGCGTGTCAGCACGGTTGCGGTGGTCGTGCCTGTCACAGGCGCGCAAGTGCGGTACATTTCTTGTGTCGGCAACTAGCTTGGCAACATGGTGCATGGCACATCAGCTTTACAGCTGAATTGCTATGCAGCATGGAGTTTATGCACCATCTTCCAGCTGTGCGTGCTCTTATGTGCCAGTGGCATGCACACAGGCGACCTGGCTACCACACATTCGCCATGCATGATTCACGGCCCCCTCGCTCGCCACTTACCATCGCCAGCCACATCGTTGGTCGCTGATGCCACCTGCTTGACGAGATTAGCCCCGATGTTCTCGAACTTGTCCTTGAGCTCGATGGCTTTGGCGACTGTAACTCCGTCCTTGGTAATCTTAGGGCCACCATATGACTGCTCGATCATAACATTCCTTCCCTGGAATAGGTGGCATGGATTGCATGGGTGTGATACGTGGATGTGCAGTAGCCAAGACGCGTCTGCAGACATCGTCCCCGGTGGCAACCGCACGCCATACCTTGGGGCCCAGAGTCACTTGCACGGCATCGGCAAGCTTGTTGACCCCTGCCAGGACAGCTTCTCTACATTCGATTCCGAATCTAACGTCCTTGGACGCGTAGGCTCGAACGATCTGGTTCAAGAAGGTCTGCGATCGTACAACAGCATATTGTGAGGCCGTCTCATAGCTGATAAATATTTTGTACCATCATTTCGATCGTAACATGTGATCGGCATGAAGCATTGTGGTTTATAATGGCAGGTGCTGTAGCAGGGGCGGATTCCGTCGCACCTGACTGTTGCTCTTGCTGCCCGAGCCAAGGATGGTTCGGCCGATGGTCTGCATCTTGTTCACAACCTGCAATCTGATGCCGGATGCTTTCTTGGGACGAGCGGCAACTGGAACCTTCCTGCAGCGGCCGCGGGGTTTAGATCCGCGCAAAACCCCAGAGCATGAAGCAAAAGACACGGCTTCAGACAGGGACTTTAGAGGCTAATGCGGTACTCGGAAAACTGCCCTCAACCTTCGCCAATTTTGTGCGCCGAGATTTTCCCCTGCCTGTAGTGCAATTCGGGCATTTTCTTCAGGTCTTAGTGCCTCCGGCCTCTGTCCCCTGACTCCTTGAGAGTGGCAGAAGATTTCCCCCACATCTCACCCCGCCGGCCTTCAGTGATGGGCAGCTTCATTGTCGTCCAAGGAGCGTGTGAGCTGACAGTCTAGCAGGGTGATCTGGGGCGTTCATGTGTGATGGTTGCTTATTTTGATGTTACTTGCGCTTCAGGGCGGTTTCCTTTGCAGCTCAAGTAAAAGATAGCCTGTCCTGTTTAAGAGCTATGTCAGGGCGCGAGGCGCTTTGTGCTAAAGTTCATAGCAGTTTGTTGAGGCCAGGCTTTCAGGGCGGTGTCTTGCTGGAGACTGGAGTCCAGTTGGATAGGCAGGCGTTCTTGGATTTATCTCACTTCGAGTTTTCTCTGTCCTGCCTGCGCTAGTGCGCTGTACCTTGTCTTCAGGGAAAGTCATCTCTTTCAGAATGAGGTCTTCCTGGATCAAGTTTTCCAATTTATCAGGTCTTCTTCAGACCTCCTGGTCGTTACTGGCTTTAATCCGGCTATTGGCTAGCTCCCGGTATCTATCTGAGAACCCAGCTTCTAGTATTACGGGGGATCTCCGTTGCCTTGCGGCCAGCCTAGTCCTGGTAGAAATGAAACGTCGAAATCCCCTCAGGCATGGGTACGGTGCCTGATAATCCATGTCCATAGAGACCAAATTGACTGCGTGTCTTGATTCGCATCACTCAAGGTCACCTGCTTAAGTGCTCTGAAATTCACTAAGTAGCCATCACTCCAGAGCCGGTAGCAACCAGAAGCTCAAAACTCAGCTGCCCTGGATAACGGGCCCAGGAACTGTAACATGCGGCACAACCGGTACCATAAGATCGGATACCGTAGGGTTTGCGGACGCCCTATTTTTCACAATTTATGTTTCAGCTCTGAGCAGGCAAAAATACTGAACCCCGCGCTGTTGGCCCTTGCTGGCCCTGGATAGCCTGGATGGACCTGAATGGACCTAGATGGACATCACTCAAGGTCACCTGCTTAAGTGCTCTGAAATTCACTAAGTAGCCATCACTCCAGAGCCGGTAGCAACCAGAAGCTCAAGACTCAGCTGCCCTGGATAACGGGCCCAGGAACTGTAACATGCGGCACAACCGGTACCATAAGATCGGATACCGTAGGGTTTGCGGACGCCCTATTTTTCACAATTTATGTTTCAGCTCTGTGCAGGCAAAAATACTTAACCCCGCGCTGTTGGCCCTTGCTGGCCCTGGATAGCCTGGATGGACCTGGATGGACCTAGATGGACCTAGATGGACCTAGATGAACCTAGATGGACCTGGATGAACCTAGATGGACCTGGATGGACCTGGATGGACCTGGATGGACCTGGATGGACCTGGATGGACCTGGATGGACCTAGATGGACCTAGATGGACCTGGATGGACCTGGATGGACCTGAATGGACCTGGGTGGACCTGGATGGGACTCGATGGGCCTCAATGGACCTGGATGGACCTGGATGGACCTGGATGGACCTGGATGGCCCTAGATGGACGTAGATGGACCTGGATGGACCTAGATGGACCTGGATGGACCTGGATGGACCTGGATGGACTAGATTGACCTGGATGGACCTGGATGGACGGATGGACCTGGATGGACCTAGATGGACCTGGATGGACCTGGATGGTCCTGGATGGACGGATGGACCTGGATGGACCTAGATGGACCTGGATGGACCTGGATGGACCTAGATGGACCTGGATGGGCCTGGATGGACCTGCATGGACCTAGATGGACCTAGATGAACCTAGATGGACCTAGATGGACCTGGCTGGACCTAGATGGACCTAGATGAACCTGAATGGACCTAGATGGACCTGGATGGACCTGGATGGACCTAGATGGACCTAGATGGACCTGGATGGACCTAGATGGACCTGGATGGACCTAGATGGACCTGGATGGACCTGGATGGACCTAGATGGACCTGGATGGACCTAGATGGACATGGATGGACCTAGATGGACCTGGATGGACCTGGATGCACCTGGATGGACCTAGATGGGCCCAATTTCTGTTGAGGGAACCGTTTCACCCCTGTTGAGGGAACTGTAGGAGGAGTGTTCTAAATCGGTGGCAACAGCAACAGCACGCTCTTGTTACCAATGTGTAACCTGACCCATATCAACTGCGCCTCGCCCTGTTTAATTGGAGTACAAGCTCTGTGAATTTCCAGGCTAATATCAAAAGCATCAAGTGCGTACTGCATGAGCCAATGAACCATGTGTCCCATGGGTATTTCAGCTTCATGTTCCTATCAGCTTCAAGGGTGTCTGGATGCATGACTGAATGCTATTACACTGTAGCTTTGTCTTCAGGCTTTAAGCTGAGGCAAAGAAAGAAAGGAAATGCCTGAGCGTGTCTTGGGGAATACATGATTCGAAATGCTGTACATGGCATTTGCTACTGCAACAGGTGGAACTAGGACAGCATAGGAGGTTAAAAGCCGGGCAAATAACATGCAAATGTCAGGGCTTGAGAGGAACAGGCGTTGCTGTCATGGTCATGACGGGAAGGCTGTTTCATGCAGGTGTCATGCCCGGGTTTCACGCTGTGGGCTCCAGAAACAGATTCCGGAGCGGATTTAGAACTTTGCCACGATTATGATCGGTTGCGTATAGATCTCTGGTAGCGTGCGAGATCGAAAACAACTGCTGCAAGATGCATACATTTTCCTTTAGTGCCTGGACAGGACGTTAAAGACAGCGCTGGACGGGGGAGTTTCGTAGTTGCAGCTTAGCAAGGACAACCATTTCTCTCCGGTATGAAACATATAGATCATAGGAGACATGGGATGCGCGATTGACGCTCCATCTGCCAGCCAGGCAATCCATTACTATGCTCCCATTTATTTGGCTCTACACCGCGTGTGCAAATATTTTATAAATGGAACCAACAGTGTCTTTCACTCGCTGCTTCCCACCCAGGTCTTCATGCTAAACCAAACTGGGCTAGACCCATCGCGGGCGCAATCATTTGGTCAATCAGTTAATGCTGGATACAATGCTCCGTACACACTAGGTGAGCCCATGCATCTCACTCCCGACCAGGATAGAGCCGAACTTGAAAGGATTTCCCTGCTCGCCCCGCAGGTGGCAACCTACCGAGCTCACTACACGGGAATGGGATGCAGTCGCAATTAGGTGGAAGGTGAATTACAATGTCTTCTCATGCATTGTATGCACTTCGGGCTTGTGCTGACGACTTGTGTTTTTCGGGGGTGGACAATTCAGAGGCATGGCAGGTGTGCAAATTGCAGGAGGAGCTGCCACTGGTTCTCAGCAAGTTGGCCAGGGGAGATTTCCGCAAGCTATCCCAAGCAACGTGCAGCAGGTAAAATAATGCCGAAACCCGCGTTTTGGGTCCAAAATCGTAGCCGTGAGTTCGCGGTCCCACATGCTGTGATGTATGCCAAGACTCGCAACTCGCTTTACATGGTGCTGTGTCGCAGCTGGGTCAGTACCCGCAGCAGCGTCAGGGCACGCTTGGGAACGCGTCGAGCTTGTCCAACGGCATGGCAGCAGCAGCTGCAGGTGTGCGGGGTGGTGGCATCGGGAACATGATCCTGGGGAATCCAGGGCTGGCATCGACGACGATGCGGCCTGGTGGTGCGAACCTAGGAGCTGCAGGCAACAACCTGAACATCCATGGCTACGGACAGACCGGCCCCATCGGCTCGCAACAGCAGCAGCAGCTCAACACAACCCGGGTGCCCGTAGGGGGAATGGCGGGTAACCTGCAGAACACGGGGCGCATCGGACTTGGTAACGTTCTGCAGCAGCAGCAACAGCAGTCGACCGCGCCCGGCGTCAATCCGTCGCAAGATCTGCTTTCGATCATCGGCGGGCGGCAAAAGCTGGGCGCCGGGGTGGGCTTCGGGGAAGCAGGTGGCCTGAGTTCCGTGGGCAGCTTCCAGGAAGAGTTCCGCAGGCGAGGGCAAGATGGCCTGCCCGAGGACGGTGGAGGACCAGGGCCGCTGGATGAGACAAACTATCCCACGTTGGGCGGAGGGGCAGGCGGACGTCTGCAAGCGGGCCTCCCCGGCACCTCAGAGCAGTCCTCGCATCTTGGCATGCGGAAAGGCGCAGGCCCGGGTGGCCACGGCTCGGAATTCTCCATGCAGAATGAGGACTTCCCAGCGCTAGGCGTTGTGCAGCGCGGAGACGGGGCAGGGGGCGGGGGTGGATACCCTGGCCTGGCTGGGGGAGGTGGGCGGGGCGGTTTCCCGCTATTAGGTGGAGGCGGCGGTGGAGCGGCCGGAGACCAGCAAATGCACGGTGGCGGTGGCGGCCAGACGGGATCTGCAGAGTACGACCAACAGCAGCAGATGCTCCGGTTTCAACAGCAGCAGCAGCAGGGACGCTCGGCAGCGGCAACGGCGGGCGCTGCATTGCGAGATGCCTCGGGGGCAGTCCCAGGCGGGCCGGGCGCCCTGCAGGACCGGGCAGGTGCAGCCGTCGCGGGCGCGCCGGACCGATTCGGTCTGCTCAGCCTCATGCCAATACTCAAGATGACGGACCAGAACTTGTCGATGCTGACGTTGGGCACGGATCTAACCAGCCTTGGGCTGAACCTCAATGCGACGGAAAGCCTCCACCGCTCCTTTGCCTCGCCGCTATCCGACAGCCCGGTCAAGGTGGAGCCCGAGTTTGAGCTGCCGACCTGCTACCGCCACAACCCTCAGCGCCTGCAGCCGGGCTACCTCGGCAAATTCAAGGTAGTGACCGGGTCTTGCCCTGGGCCTTGCCTCCTGATTTCTGCATGCATGCTTTGTTGGTTTGAAGTTTGAGGAAGCTCTGGGCCTCCTGATTTCTGCATGCATGCATGCATGCATGCATGCTGCACTAGGAGGCCAGACCCAGGGCTTTGAAATGCATGCATATTTGCATGCATGGAATCATTTCTGAATAAGAAGCCGGGCTAGAAATCAATGAAACAACCAGCAATCATAGACCAGCAAAACAGGAAATGTACGAGGTGAAGCTGAGTGGACTGCGTGCACACGCCGTGCATGGCCTCCTATGCAAACATAACCAAGTTGCCAAGCTAAGTCCTGCAAGTGGCTGCCGTCCTCATCACGACGTGGCCCGTTGCTGGGTTCCTACCCTTCAGAATATTTTAGCTTCAGCCATTAGGTGATCAAACACCGCCTGATCCTTGGCACCATGCCCTTGTCTGGAGGAGACGCACTTCTTTGCCTTCTAGTGAATGCTGCTTGAGGAGTCCCAGTTTGTGAAGGCGGCTGTAGGCCGCGATGTCCGTGAATTGTTAGCTGCGGCCCTTTTTTGATAAACAGCTGCCCCCTCTGCCATTCTAGGAGGAGACGCTGTTCTACGTCTTCTACTCGATGCCGCTCGAGGAGGCCCAGTTTGTCGCTGCCGACGAGCTGTATGCGCGCGGCTGGTTCTGGCACCGGCGCTTCAAACTCTGGATGATCGCAGCGCCTGGGGCGACAGCGCCGCAGAAAACGGGCCGCGGGGAGCGCGGCTCTTACCTGGTGTTTGACCCAACGGTTTGGGAGGTGGTGCCGCGGGAGGTGGAGGTGGTGTATGAGGAGCTGGAGCAGCACCCGCGACTGCCGCGGCCGAATAAACAAGTGGCTGGAGGGCCAGGGGCCCCTGGACAGCAGCAGCAGCAACAACAACAGGTCTCGGGGCGGCATTGACAGGACCGGGATTGGGTCGGGGCAGGATATCCTTCTCTTGTATGACGGACTCTTGTACTGGTGGCGGGAACTTCAAGCATACTTGCACCAGAAGGAAGGCCAGGGGTTCATCATTGGATTTTGGTCGACATTTTTATTTCTATGACGCTGAGTAGAGCGACCCTGTGGCAGGGTGGTTCTTGCTTGGTGCATCTCATCTGTTAATTCTTTAGATAGCGCTGGCCCTCAGTGCAATGCTTTCATGGAGGTTGAACGACCACGAAGAGTGCCGAGAAGAAATGGAGGCACATGTAGTTGAACCCCGTCCAGAACGTCGGGTTCCATGTTCCTGCCACCTCACATAAGAGGATGGCATGGCTGCACCATGGTCCAGGCTGTGCATGGTGGCTGGAATCATGGAGCCTAGTCATTCCTTACCAGCCCCATGTGGTCGAGCGTTCAGCGGGGCCCAGCGGGTATGCACCGTTCTAAACATTTAGTTGACGTGCTGGGCACTGAAAGCAGCCATAGAATAGGAGCTGCACGCAATTTTGACTGCGGGTGGGCTCAGAAATCAGACAAAGGGAAGGAGGTACCGAAAGGGGGGCAAAAAAAGGCCAGAGCAGCACCATCAGCAAAGAAATGTGCAACGACCCCTAGCTGACCGCCCCCTCGCCTCCGGAACCTAGTGAACCCTTCATTTCTCGGTCGAAAATCAGAACGTGGGAGGGCGTCAGGGTTCATTCCAAACAGCTCAACAGTGTGCTTCCATTGGTATTTATCAATGCAGATGGATCATTTATGTCAAATGGTGAAATAAAGAAATCAAGTATCCGACACCATTTCTCTAGCTACCTATTCTAGCTAGAGACCATGAGGCTCCTGAAGCAAGAGGACTCGAGCATCACACTGGGATCAAACATCAGCTTGCTGATGTATTCCTTAGGAACTTGATCTTATACGCCTTTGGGACCTCCTTACCCACCCACCCCTCAAACAGAGTGCTGATTGCATATCTCGTTATATCTGCCTCTGTCAGCTCCTGGCCAGGGTGGGCTGACTCCATATGATCTAGGAAGTGACTCCACACGTAAGGATGGCGCAGTGGTCAACAGCGTGGCAGACCGTGCGGCCTGCGATTTGGGGCTAGGGGAGATGGCGACCATGTGGAGGACGCGCTGCAAGCTTGTTTTCAGTGCCCCAGCGTGCAGAATCAACTTAGAGAGCATGGATGGGCAGGTCCTCCGAACAGTGCCAGATACGTTATAGAGTTGTACGGGGGCAGGCTTGGGCGGGATGCCCTGGCCTTTGTGGACGACGTGGTAGAAATCGTTAAGGCGTAGACGTTCTCAGAGACCGGAACTTCCTTTGCCTTCCTTTCCAGCCTTTTGTCTGTCCCTTCCCCTTTTTACCCTTTTCTCTTTTTTCTGCCCCTTTTATTTAGGCGCCCACGCGGCCGAGCCTTTTATGAGCAGGGCCCAGAGGTGTAACGTCAGTAACATAAAAGGAGCATGGGTGCGCATGTGGCCCTCGCTGTAAGGTGAGAAAAGGCGAGCATGAACAGGAAAGGCACAAGTCCAACAAGCACACATATGGCCCCAACAACGAAACAGCTATATTTTTCTGTATAAGTCTTTTGCCTTTGCACCGTTTAATATTAATTGGCCCGCACGGAATCATTACCGTACCGTCAGTTTCGAATGTTTTTTTTGAGAGGTGTAACGAGGGGGGGGGCAGAAAAATAAATAAGGGACCCCATCCCCCCTAATTCTCCAAAAGTCATCCGTTTGACATGGGAGTTGCACATCAGGACTTTTGGGAGGGCATCTCGGCTGCAAGGAAAAAGCAAACCTTTTTTTAGGGACTTGGATCCCCCCCCCTCCTAGTTTGATATGCGTTGACCGGGTACTTAACGTTGACTGTTGACCATGCATAGGGGGTCGTTGGAATTTGGAAAGCCTTGACCCTAACCTATGCTGTGAGATCTACATATCATGCACTTTACCGAGGCTGAGATGTTATTCGCAAAATAGGTTTTTTTAAAATCTACGAGATCCTCATTGTTTGGCTCTCTGTACCTCAGTCACCGTTGGGCCAAAAAGCATTTTAAGACCAGCCATGGAAAGTTCTCGTCAAGCTCCATACTTTTCAAGTATGGGGTATTTTTAGCTTTGTTTTGTCCCCCCCAGGTGCAAGGTTATTAATTTGCCTTTTTACTTTGGTCCAGCATCTTGGCCTTGAATTTAGCCTAACTTACCCAACCAAAGCACGCAATAGCACACCGATTTTTATTTCAAACCCGAATTTGGTTTCTCTGGAAATAATTTCCGAATTGCTTTGTCAAGAACATCCATCTCAGTCTAGAAGACCATGCATGCCAGTTGATGCTAGTCCATGCCACACTGCGTTGCTAGTCATGGAGTTGCATCTGCATCATAGTCTCGGTTAAGTGCTTCGTGTGTCCTTCACCTTGCCGCCACTCAGGCTTGTGGCATGAACCGCAACCGCGGCTATCCCATCGGCATGTGGGGCATCAACAAACCCATGCAACTGATTTAATGTGTGAGGGATCAGGGGCTGCTGGCTCTGGGGCACACACCTTGCCCCCCTTCATCCCTCCCCCCTGTGCCAAAATACCTTTTAAGACCAGATTTGGAATGCTCTCGTCAAGCTCGTCATCTTGGTGTGATGGGATTTATCCAGCTATGATTTGCCAATCTTTTCTTCGTAGTGCAGGAGAAAAAACCCAATCACAAAACATGACGTTCCAGGTTCTCTTGAAGGAGTTCAGTGGAGCACTGCCGCCTGCGTCAGAATGAGGAAGGCTGAAGCAAGATGACACTCATTTGCTTGCTGATCATGCTTTGCCACTAATTCACTGGCCTCCTCAGTGTAATAACTGGTCAAATAAACAGACGGAGACTACGTTTTTAATCCGTGAACGCTGCTCCACACCTGGCCATGTGTCCACCGCATGTGCCCCCCGTGAGGGTGTGGAAGTGTGAACAGCGTCAAGAAAACAGCTTCTTACGCGTGCTCGTCTCCGCCGACATTGACCCCCCTAGTTCTGCAGCCGGACCCCCCTGCCATGGACGATCTAGATGATGCCGGGACCGACTACTATGCGACCCTGAACGTCTCACGCGAAGCAAGCCAAGATGAGGTCACCAAAGCTTACCGCAAGCTTGCTTTCGTGTTTCACCCGGATAAGCATCAAAGCCGGGATCTAAAGGACGGTGCCCAAGAGGCCTTCAGCAAGCTGCAGGAGGCGTATGAAGTCCTCAGCGACGAACAGAAACGACAGATCTATGATATCTACGGAAAACAGGTGCGGCCTGGCGAGCCATGGAAAGAGCCCTACGACCCTGCGACCACAAGGCTTGCAGTGGGCCTGTCATAGCAACTATTCCTCAAGGGCAGGGGATGATAGCAGCTCACCTTCAAATGGGGTGCCATGGATGGATGCCATGCGTGATGCGTGACTGCAGCATGTGTCGCCTGGTGTCACGAGCGTGCTCTCAGGGTACTCGTGAGCATGCATGGGGATGGCCGAGCCTCATGTTGCCATGTGCATGCGCCTTGGGCCTCTCCTGTACAGCTCCTGCTGTAGCAGCCATGTCTGGCAATCTTTGGGAATACGCAGCGCCATGCAGCGGGAACTGGTCTGCCCTTCATGTGAAATATGCCATCCATGCCAATTACACACTACCAGTATCTCTGGTATCCATTAAGTAAGGACAGCGCAGTATTGATCATTTGATTACTTTGGCTACGAGCAGTGCAGGTTCCAATATGACCGATCGAGGCCAAACCTTGGCCTGCCAGCAAACATAGGCCCAAGCAGCATGGCTGGTCGCGCATGGGGCCTGTGGACGCAGGCCATGAGGTAGCTGTAATGTAGGCCAGCCACGCTAAGGAAGCACTTGACCAAAGCAGCCTCCTATGCAGTCATGAAGCTCAGCGGAGCAGCAGGACCCTCGCTGCCAGCACCCACGCGCATAACCCCGGGAGACGCCACTGTCATTCTTGCTCTGATGTTCAGAATACTCCTTGCTGGATGCCGGGAGTGGCCCGGATCAGATCCGGGGATCGGATCTTTCTAGATAGACTGGCCAGTGGTCTCCCACTCTTACGACGGGGACTGAAACATTCAGGAGTGACAGCACACCTCATCGACACAAAGAAAGGCAATCGCTCCGTCACTCCTATCCTGACTGCTCAACCTGCGTGAGTGTCACTGCCCATCTCACGTTCAATCTGTGCTTTTCCGCTGTACCCCCATCAGGGACTAGCTGCTGGCTTCGAACTTGGCGAGCGGCTGCGCAGGTCGGTGGGCGCCTGTGATTATACCAAAGTATTTAGTTGGAGCGGCAATCAGGGAGGGGGGGGACTTAGGGCCATGGTCCGAGGACTGGGGAGCAAGACTGGGCTCACTGCTTGCTCCGTCATTTTTCCTGCTGCTTGCCATTCCTCGGATAGACTGGGGCTGATGGCATCTTAGTTGTGGGCCGCTCCGCCAAAAGCTGCAGAAGCGTGTGTTTCCAAATCTCTCTCTGGGACTGAGGGTGGTTGCGCCACGGGCATGGACTTGGCTCGCATGCTACGCCGCCTTTCTGTGATGGTGCATAAGGGATGTAGACATAAAGTCTTACAGCGTTCATTTCGAATGCCTTGCCTTAATTACCGAGGCCCCTGCACACAGAGCATGGGCTGTGGGAGGCAGAGGTTGAGTTTGTGCTCGCGTCTCACGATGCCTCTTCCCTATCACCCCCTGCCCACTTGCCAAAGCATGCCTCCTCTGGGGCCTCTGCCCACACATTGCCATGGGTGTGTATCCCCTTGCCAGCATTCCTGCTTGGTGCGCCCTCTCTTGGTCAAAATCGTCATCCGCTCCCCTTCCACTCACGTGATGTTTTTGTCCATGTCCATGCTCATGTCGATACCCATGCGCATGCCGCATGCCCATGCTGCATTTCAAGCCTCTCTCTCTCTCTGGCACTCCTGCTCACTTCCCTGCTCCTGCTGACCCCCCCCCCACTTACCCACACACTCCCCCGCTCCCGCTGCAACAGCCGCGAGGAGCTCAAGCAGGAGTGGGAGGAGTTTAAGCGGAAGCAGGATCAGGCCAAGGCCGAGAGCTCCACAGTCATCAAGGGCTTGTACCAGTGCCGCATCGACGCCACCGAGCCCATGAGACGCGGTCTGGTGGTGCGGTCCATCGTGGTCACCAACTCGTCGGATGCAGCGGTCGGGGACAATGGCGACATCATGCACGTGCAGGTCAGAGGCGGCAGGTTTTCTCTAAAACCTTGGTTTGGGTGCACAGCTTCTCGGCAGGTTCTACTATTCTTCGCCCTGTCCTCGACAAGTTCTGATGACCTTGTCTGTCCGGTTGTTTATTTTGTTGGGCCAGTCCACTGGCCCAAGCAGAAAGCTAGCTGTACTGAGCCCTTCCGGACGCAGGCCAGGTTGTTGCTGAGTTGTAGCTTAAGCCCCCGGAAGTAAAGACGACATAGCTGCCCTCCTGCTTGTCGGCATAGCCTTTGGCTTCCTGACTGACATGGCGCCAACCCTAGACCCTGAACCCTGTCCCGCCCTGCCCGACAGGGCCAGGCGGCGGTTCGTAACCAGGCCGGCTCTGGAAACATTGTGTTTGGCTACACGCGGCAGCACAGTCCCAACGACTCGGTGACCGGCATGGCGGTGCTGGGGCTGCGCTCGCTGTTGACGCTTACCTCCACGCGGCAGCTGGACCCACACACCGTGGCGACGTCGGTGCTGTCTTGGGGGCCGCAGGACGGGCTAGGGCTTCAGGTGGGTGTGCATGGGGCTTCATGTGGGTGGCCATTATGGGTTTAGGGTTTAGGGCTTCAGGTTGGTGTGCATTATGGGTATAGGGTTAAGGGCTTCAGGTTGGTGTGCATTATGGGTATAGGGTTAAGGGTTTAGGGCTTCAGGTTGGTGTGCATTATGGGTATATGGTTTAGGGTTAAGGCTCCAGGTTGGTGTACATGTACATTATGGGTTAAGGGTTTAGGGCTTCAGGGTGGTGTGCATGATGGGTGTATGGTTTAGGGTTAAAGGCTCCAGGTTGGTGTACATTATGGGTTAAGGGTTTAGGGCTTCAGGTTGGTGTGCATTATGGGTATAGGATTTCGGATTGTATCCGTGAATATGTGATAAATCTTGTGTCGGGTAGATCTCGTGTGAATCGTGTGTGGATTTTGTGCAGTCCATCAGAGCATCACCACTTATTGCATAAGACAGGTGCCGGCAAGCTGGTTCGAGCATTGAATAAAACAGGCTCGCGCCACGCGAGTGGAGAAACAGAGATATCTGCAATGAGCAGTGCCACCAGCCTATTCCTGTGATCTGCCACTGGTTTTCCGCCATTCTATTTGTAGCTCGATGATGATCCAGCCCGCCCCGAACTCTGGGGGCTGAAGCCCTGCCAGCTCATTACCTTCCGATCACCTTCTGTTGCCTGTTGACCATACCTCTGCCAGCTCATGACCTTCCGACCACCTTCCGTTGCCTGTTGACCATACCTCTGCCAGCTCATCACCTTCCAACCACCTTCCATTACCTGCTGACCATGCCTCTGACCGGGCTGCGTGTTGTGCTGCTCGCTGCTCAGCTCGGCACGACACGGCAGATGCCGTACGGCTGCACTGGGACACACACATGGGTGCTCGGCCCCCAAGGTGCTGCTGGGATGTCACTCCAGGTGAGAGCGAGGTCACACATTCCACACTAGTCTCCCACCCCAGGTCACTCACATTCAGCTGAGCAAGGGCAGCAAGACCGCTCCATGTGGGTAAGCTTGCGAGGCACATGTGTGCGCCATCCATCCCTTTTGCCATGGCGTCTGTCTCAGGGTATTTGGGATACCAGCGTACGGTGCTGAGGATTTTGTGTGATGCTGGGAATTTGCATCGGCAGAAGCAAGGAGCTCGTGCTTGCCTGTGCTGTTGACTGTGTTTTGCAAGGTATGTACTTAAAACATTATTATAAGCCTTGTCTTTAGTTACTTCTTGTTATAAGGATTTGACTTGATAAGAAGTAACTAAATACAAGGCCTTGATTATGTTTAAGTGCCAATTGGGTTGGACGCTTACTGAGCGCTGAGCCCTGCTGGTCCCCTGATGCATGAGGCATACATGCCTGCCCATAGCCAGAGGAGCCCCCGCTGACACACACACTCACACACACACGCATACTTCTCCTCATTTCCATTATACTATGCCTCCACCTTCTCCATCCCTGCCCCCAGTCCGCATGCCGTCCTCTACCCCCTATCCCCATCCCCTTCCCCTGCCTGCACCCCATCACACACCCCCCCCCCTATCCCTGCCCCCCTGTCCCATGTTCCTCACCCCGTCCCCCATCCCGCTTCCCTGCTTGGTTCACTCCCCAGCCCCCTGCCTGCCCCCCTCCCCTCCTATAAATAAACAAATACGCCCTGAGGCGTGGATTAAAGAAGCCACCTGTTGGGCCGTCGCACTAGGTGAGCTACCATACCCCCTTCTATCCCCCCCCCCCCCTCTGTCCCATGTTTCTCATCCCGCCCCTCGTCCTGCTACCCCACTTAGTTCACCCCCCAGCCCCCTGCCTGCATCTCCCCCCTCCTACCCCCCCCCTCTGTCCCCTCTCCCTCATCCCGCCCCTCGTCCCCAATGCGTGCAGGTCACTAAGCGTGGGAACCGTGCAGTTTTCCAGGGCAAGGTGGAAGTGGGCGCAGTCACGGCCCTGTCAGCGAGGGCGACAGTCATGGTGAACAGCTCAGTCAGCCTGAGGGCAGTGGTAAGTGCAGAGCTTGCAGCATAGGAGCAGATTTTCCTTTTTGCGTGACTCAGCTACTTGTCAGCTACACTCAGGCCTCTGGCTGGGGGCCCACTTGTGGCCAGCCATGCTGCTTTGGCGACCAGTGTTAGGCCGGCCCAAGTTTGGTTATAATCGGGCCTTCTGCGGCCGTGGGTCGGCCTGCCGGAGGTGGACTTGGTCGGAAAAATAAACTCAGCACAGGAGGGGGTACGAGACATGCAGCAACGGCCCTGTCAGTGCGGGTGACAGGCATGGTGACCAGATCTGTCAGACTAAGGACAAGGGTGAGTGTAGACCTTGCAGCATAGGAGGGTAAGAGACATGCAGTCACGACCCTGTTATGTCGACCAGCTCAGTCAGCCTGAAGACATGGGTGAGTGCAGACCTTGCAGCATGAAGGGCACCCTAGCACACCACGCATGCAGTCGCGGCCCTGCCAGCCTTGGCCAATGGGCCACTGGCCACTGGCCACTGGGCCACTGTCATGGTCCACACAAGCGTCATAGTCCTCCGGGGTGTAGGGTGTAGCGTCTATAGACTCCGGCACCTCTACTGATCAACGCCTGAAGGTGCGTATGGTGGCGTGCTCCAGATTAGGGGCATGTGCTGATGTATGCCCAATGGTGCGTTTGGTGGTGTGCTTCATATCCTCATTGGCGGTCCCCGGTGGCCTGTAATTAGCAAGGCTTGATGTGTCAGGCCCTCCTAATCTCGGGCCGTGATGTAGCTGAGTTGTAGCTGATGCACCCTTAACCCTAACCCTAAACTAGGATGTAGCTGAATTGTAGCTGATGCACCCTAAAATATGCCCTTGCCGCCTACCAGTGCTCCTTTGAGTCGGCTCAAGGTGCCCAGGTGTTCATTCATGAAGTTTCCAGTGGCTTACCATAACGCGCCCGTGCCTTTTCTGTCAAGGCTGGGGACAGTGCCATTCGAACCTCTCGCTCTCGTCTGAGAGGGCATGGCCTACTGCACCTCATGTCTCCTTTCCTGACCCTTCACCCTACACCTTACACCGCACCATGCAGGAGGGTGTAACTGCTGCCCTGGACCTCATGATCACATGCATCCTACCTTATCCCTCGCCCCCTCCCCGCCCCAATGACACTGCAGGCTCGTGTAGGATCCACAGGCGTAGATGTAGAGGTTGGCGCCTCCAACCGCTTCAGTGAGCATGTCAGCGGTTATCTGGGCACACAGGTGCGCTGCGGGGGGGCGGGACCATGGACTGGAGTGGCGGGTGTCCTGGGTCTTCTCGCTGGGTCTTTGCAGTTTTCTACTTTGTCTCATGGACTGGAGAGGCTACCCTGTGGTCAGGCTGTCCACCGGTTTAATTTTACGCTACACCCCATGCAACTGGGACTAGTTTATTTCCCACACTATATATTAAAAAAAACTGTAGATTTGCCTTGCCTTCCCCCTTATTAACTTTGTTTGGGGTTGAGGGATCCATGCATTTACCTAAGTCGATTGTCGATGCCAGTTTTCAGTCAGAAATTAAGAGTTTTTGTCGACAGTTTGCCCTGAGGGCAGCATTAAAAGAAACCATTTTTTGATGCCCGAGGGAAGGCAAATCGAATCTACGGGGTCCTGTAATTTTGATTAGGCAAGCTAGTAAAAGGCATGTACATAGCCCTTCACGTGCTCGCCCTCTCTGTGCTGGTGTGACTGTGGACATGGACATCAGTGCAAAAAGACGCATCCCCAGTGGGCGTCTCATATGTTGCACCACGCAGGTCAGGGCAGGGACTGAAACCTAAACCCAAAAGCCAAAACCCTAACAGAGCGCTGCGGACCGATGTTGGGACACTGCTGCGGACTAGGGAGGGGCTGAATCACATCGGTCACGTTATATATCTGCTCTGTTGCTCTGGCGAGCTGCCGCACGAGCTTGTTCTGCGTCCGGTTGGCTGCCGCAGGTGGGCCTCATGGGTGTGGTGGTCAAGGTGCGCGCGACCCGCAACAACCAGACGGTGGAGTTCCCGGTCATCCTCTCCCACCACTGGGATGACTGGCGGGTGGTCGCGGTCGCGTCGGTCGGGCCGCCGCTGCTGTTCCTTGCGGCCTCGCGGCTCGTGGTGCGACCGCTGCTCGCGTGGAGCAGGGCGCGGGCGGCACGGCTGGCGCGCGAGGAGCACGCCGAGGAGGTCGGCGTCGGGCTGCGGGCGGCTGCCTCGGAGCGCCTGCTGCTCGCGCCCGTCGCCGTGCGCAAGGCGCGAGCGGAGGCGGCGCGCTGCACCGCCGCTCCCCCGAGCGGACTGGTGGTGCTGGACGCAGCCTATGGAGTCATCTCGTCATACACGGAGGCCGTCGCCCTGGAGCAGCGGCAGCAGCAGCAGCAGGGCGGCATTTCAGGTGGCGCGGCAGCTGCCCCGCCAAGCTCTGTGGGAGGCGCAGGCTCCGACGCTGGGCCTGCCACTACAGCAGCTGCCCCTAATGCGAACGCTGCCGCTTCCGAGACGCCCTCCGTCCTACCGCTTGTGCCTCAGTGGGTGCGTGTCACTGAGGCACTGCAGTACCTCGTCGTGGATTCGCGCCTCGTGTTGCATCCGGGAGTATGCAAGGTGCGTCAAGGAAGGCCAGAGAGGCTTGGGAAGGGGACTCAAACGACCCCCACGGGGTCTATCCCCAGAAACTTCTGCGGCCCTGAGCAAACAGGGCTTTGGGGGGATGGGCCCGGGGGGAGATTTATAGCCCCCTTGGCCAGGGAGGCTCAGGTGGCAGGCTGCGTAGATTAAAGAGTGAGTTGGCTCTGACCCCTGTCCATCCTGTCCTTGCTCATTTGCCTGCTTCCTGGGGACCTGCGTACTCACTCGCTCCCCCTTAACCTGCGTCCCCTCTCGCTCCCCCTTGACCTGCGTCCTCTCCGCCCCCTCCTGATCTGCGTCCCCTCCCGCCCCCTCTTGATCTGCGTCCCCTCCCGCCCCCTCTTGATCTGCCTGTCAATCCTGTTCTTCAGGCCGGCCTCATGGCGTTCTGCGACCCCGCCCCGGGCGTGACGGGCAAGCAGCTGTATGTGGCCTACCTGGATGGCGCGACAGGCACCGTCCGCGAGGTGCTGATTGACGACCTTGGAGGCCTGATGCTACCTGCTGGCAGCAGAGCGGCGGGCGTCCCCAGCGCATCTGGGGCGGGAGCAGAGCGGGCCTCGGCTGCGCAGGGCACTGGCACCTCGATACCATCGACGGGGACCGGGGATTCACAGGCGAGGAAAGGCACGGCTGCGAGGCCGCATCGCTCGTCGCCGCCGGGCGGCATCGATCTCATGAACGAGACCGACGAGGCGATGTCTGGAGGGGCATGGGGGGCAGGCGCCGCCGTGTCGTCTCAAGCGCAGCATGCGATAGTGGATGACGTCGGGCGCAGGGAGCGGCTGCTGCGGCGCGGCGCCGAGTGCCTGGGGCTTGAGTTCCAGGCCTTGTTGGCGGGTGTAAGGGACAGCGCCGCTGCTGCTGCTGCTGCTGCTGGGCGGCAAGCAAGCTGAGCTCACAGGGGGTGGGTAAAGGTGCTGTTTTCTTACCGCGGATGAGACGGGAATGCAAGTTCACCTGTGCTTGACTTTTGAGTAGCCTAGCTGGAGATCAGCCATGCCTTAAATAAACCTGAGGCTGATACAGATAGCTTGGGTCGAACGCAGTCGCTCTGACATTTGACCACTGAGTCTAGGAAACATAACATGGACACATTGACAGCGTTGTTTTGGAGGCTGAATGGGGGTATTGGGATGCATTGAACTGGTGACTTGTCACGAGGGGCTTTCCTGGGGCTGTTGTCAAAGAGATTGCAAAGTGCCATTTAGATTGGAGCACCAGCCACGCCTTGATCTGCAGTGACCTGTCTCTGCTGGCCAGGGGCAATCCATCATCACCGCTTTCCGTGATTGGTGGCTTGGGCAATGACAGTCCACCTCTGAGCCATGCTGCAAAGGCCCGGCCGCGCGGGTGCCCGACTGTCTGGTTGGGAGGAAAGTATGCTTAAGGCTTGAGTGGCTTCATGGTGGAAGTTTATGGGGGATTCTGGGACCTAGCTGGTTTTTTTCTCGTGAAGTTTGTACCTTTCTTGGTTAACTCCACCGTAGGTACGAGTCCCATGCGCTTTCTGGCTTAATTTACAGCACGGGCGCTCGGTGAATATGTGCAATGGTCCTAATTTTTTAAATTTGGCCAGTCTCCTTCATGTTCCGTTCTTGATGCCGTAACGTGTGGTTGCTTGTTGACCATAAATCCCTCGCACAGTAAATTCCTAAATTGCGAAGGTCGGAAGCAGGGGTCGGTCGGAAGCAATTTCTTCATGAGCGTGCTACATCAGCCATTGCGCTCTGCTCAAAATCTGTGTCAGGAATCCAATATGTCAGCTCACCCACTCACTAGGCTGCGGTTTCAGAGTCCAGCTGACTGGTAAATTAAAGTTGCCCTCGGTTATGGAATTGTGAGGGGGTGTCAGCCACGGTTCGTTGCACATTTCTTCGATGTTGGGAGTTGACCTTTTTGCCCCTCCCTCTCGTCCAGGCTCAATCTGGGGCTAGATGTTTCACTATTTGGGTATTTGAAGATTGCGAAAGAGGTTAAATTTGTTGAATGAACAAAAAAAGAAAACGCCCGAGCGTGCCATTCTAAGCACTTCGTTGAAATGTTTTGTGACTGAGACAGATTTACCAAAGGCTGGGTTCCGGAGGCAGGGGGTCCAACTAAGAGGCGATTCACACCGGCGAACCGAATGTGGCAGTTGGTCCAAGCGAACCCACGCTATCTCGCGTTCTCAATCCGACCGCTGGAGACCGATTCACACCAGATATATTCTCCAAAGTATCAAAAAATCCTCTTCCTTCCAAGATGGGACATTCTAATGATTCCATTGCTACTTGTTGTTGTCGCGAGTCTACATCGTACCACTTTGATCGCCGTCATTGCTTGGGCCTTCCTGACTGAACTGATTGACATCTCTGAGGCGCCAGGCAGGATAACGTGGGCTTTGCACATGACATCTGACTTCTTCACTTTTCTGGGACCAAACCTCCCTTCTGCATAGGTTCAGTATATGCCTTATAGGACCGACTATCTCCAGCATGTGTGCATTCAGATACATCCCAGCCTATGGCCGCGGCGGCTTGGTACAGCATGCATGCCCTGCTGCTAGGAATACTTTCACATGTCCAATTCAGATAAACCCCAGCCCATGGCCGTGGCTTGGTGCAGCAGGCATGCCATGTTGCCATGACTAATTTTACCATGTCCAACACAGATCCATCACGGCCTTTGGTTGTGGCTTGGTGCAGCTTGCATGCCTTGCTGCTGCGAACAATTTTACATGTCAAATTCAGAAACATTCCGGCCTATGGCCGTGGCTTGGGGCAGCAGGCTTGCCATGATGCAAGGACTCATGCAAGATTCCATGCAGAGCTGCATGGAGCCATAGCAATCAACTCACTTTTCTTCTTCAGTGCCTTGTTGACCTTTGCTGCAACATACCGCCACTTGCTCTCAATTTGATAGCATGTTCATCATCAGTCATCGCCTAGCCTAAGCACCAGGCAAGTAATAAGCCGAACTGACAACACACACCTCGGCCTAGTGGTGTAACGTCATTGCCACACCTCGGCTACAAGCCTCCTTTTCGCCTTCCGTTTCTCATTCGACAGTGCCCTCTCCGCACCCTTCTCCGTCTGCTGTCGGTCACGTTTATTAGCCCTTTCTACATCGGGCGTAACCATAACTACGGATGCTCTCGGCCACACGATAAAGAGGCGGCAGGACGGAGAAAGGGAAAATATAGGGGCGAACGCAGATGGCCTTCGGGAATCGCCAATGTGGCGAAAGTGGCCGACGCGAAATGAATCTGGCTCAAAATGCCATATTCAGTTGGCGTCGCCAATCCGGCTCCAAAGTGGTTGTTTTGGCGAAGCGAACCCATGCCACTTTCGGAGCGAAAGTGACCAATCTGACCAATCCGACCCGGTGTGAATCGCCTCTAAGCCAAAAGTTACCGTTTTTAGGTTGGGGTTGTTGGCTATCTCGCCCCCCTCCCCCCCTTGTAGCTTGGAAGCCTATCATGACAATTGAAGGGAAAAGGAAAGATGACCGCCAGCTGATCTTGCACGAACTTTATCGAGCAGGCAACATATATGTGCAGCAGCAGGCAACCTTTCTTCGATTGTGAGTACGCGAACTAGAGCGAGCCGTATCAGGGCGCTGTCAGAAGATCTTGCCATCGTTGCGTACCTTTGAGCATCAGAAATAAACTAAGTGGCATCATTGCATGTGCGTGTATTGTATATAGCCTTCCGTTTCTTCTAATATGTTCGGGGTGAGCCTGGGAACAACTAACGCTCGGGATATTCCGTGTTACATACAGCCAGGCAGAAGTCCCAACGATCCAGCCCGCTGCCTGCTGACAAGTCGTGGACGGACGACGTCGCAGCGTTTCATTGCTTGAATTGCACAACGTTTTAGTGTATGGCCTGTGTGACACGGTGTGCCTTACTGTGTGACACTGGGCTTCATCGTTTCCTCCACTTGGCAACTCCTTTTCTTTGATTGATGCACCGCACGTACCACGCATGCATACATACAACCGGTGGTCTGATTGCTGCTATCTAGTTTGGTGTGCATGAGAGTGCGGGACGCACACACCGCTGCATCCAAAACACCCGATCCCGTTACATCTTGCAACCTTCCACCGTGCCCCAAATAACCCCCCATGAACAACTAAGGCGTATCCCAAGTAAACCGCTTCATCCCCGGTCCCCGCAGACCTGCCCAAGAGCTCCACGGCTTCCGGCACTTTACGACAAGCACAAGCACGATGGCCTACTACGCCTCAAACATAAGGGCAGCAGCATGCCTGGTGATCGTCATGGCCTTAGGATCCTTCACCGCAGCGGCTGAGCAGCGCAAGATCGATGAGACCTTCCCGTACCACCGCTGCTCTGGTTCTGCCGCCTCATCCCTCCCTTACGAGTTGACTCCACCTGCTGAGGCCACTCTGGGCAACACAACCATGTACTGCATGACGCTAACCTTCAAGGGCGACCAATCCAATGCAAGCACCTGCTACAACCTGCTGGCCACCACCAGAGGCACACGCCTGATCATGGGTAGTGTGGGTGAGTTGCCATTCTTCTGACGACGTGACCATTACCCGTGCTGTTTCCTGAACCCTCGCACCCCTGCGTACGAAGTTTTCTTTCTCTCGCTCTCGACGATTCCTGCTGCACCATTCATTGGACTGCACAGCGCCAGCGACAAAGACCATGGTGAATCTGCCCCCACTCTGTGAAAACCCCTAGGGGCAGCCATTGAGCCAACGCACTTGTAAATGTAGACCCTACCTGTGTACGGTACCTGAACTGACCTGCAGTCTTACAGAAAACCAGCAATTACCAGTAACACACTCTCAGTGTCAGGTGCTTGCTCTCCCGCCATGACGCCCAGCCTCTTCGTCTAGCCACATGCCTCCATTCAAGCACTCAAGGAATTAAGCACCTGGAGATGTTATGAATATCATATTGTGAAACAGGTCGCGTGTCATGTGCGCCCTCCTGCAGACGCGGCCTGCGAGAATGCCTTTGACCCTAAGGACGGCATTTATATCGACGGCCAGGTCAAGTCTTCCAGCGTCGAGTGGCTCAACTACCCCACAGGATCAGCTATCAAGTTATACAACATGGTAATCACTCCAGCCATGTCAGGATCGACCATATGCATTAAGACCAAGGCCAAGACCTGCCCGACCATGCGCCAGTTCTTTGAGACCTGGCAGGGACCCTTCTACTTCCCTATCAACTATGCAGTGGAGAGCGATTCGCCGCCTGTCTGCTGCCCAGTCAACATGCCCCCTCCTCCATCACCGCCCCCTCCTCCATCTCCTCATCCCCCACCTCCACCGTTGCCTCCACCCCCCTCACCCCCACCCCCTCATCCTCCCTCCCCTCCCTCATCCCCCAAAGCCCCCTCCTCCCCCCCCTCCTAAGCCTCCCCCTCCCCCTCCGTCCTCCCCCTCCGCCCAGGCCCCCTCCGCCTCCGCCTGTCTGCCAGGTTTGCGTGGATTTCTGCGTCTCAAGGGCGCCCACAAACCCTGAGCAGCCCCCCTATCCCACACTGACCCGGTGTGCCTCACTTGTCAATTACATGAACGCTTACAGCATGGACGTCCTGGGACACTCTGATCTCCAGTTTACATGCTCGCTGTCGAAGAAACCGGGCTTCTGCACATCACTCAGCATGTGCCACAGGCTCCTTGGAAACCACCACTGTGTGCGGCAGCTTGGTGCCTGGCTCCGCTTTAGCGGTAAGCAGAAGCCGCATGAGTTTCTTTTTCCGGCCACTAGTCTACCTTTGATGGGCCGCCACGCCGCCGCCAAAGGCCTGATTAGGCTCAAACCTGGACCGGGCTATGACTGGTGGCCAGAGCAGCAAGGCTAGCCACAAAGGGGGCCTCCAGCCAGCGGCCTGAATGTAGCTGACATGTAGCTCAGTCACGAAAAAATAAGCACTGCCGCATGTGATGAATGACGTGGATGAACGGAAAGGCACAAGTTATGCCCTGGCAGTGACAGGTCGGTACTGTTGCACCTCGAACAAAAAGGCCAGGGAGTTTGCTTCAATTGACGCATCAGCATGCATTTGGATTGTCGGTGCTCAGCTATGTCAATTATGTTACTCAACCGACACTCGTCGAGGCTTCCTTTATAAGGCCTTTATGAGAACCTTGAATGACCTCGAATGCTAGATACGGTTGGCGATGGTAATCCTGGACAACCTTGGCTTTCAAATGGCAACCATGGCTTTCGAATGACAACCTTTCAAATGACAATCTTTCAAATGTCAACCTTGGCTTCCAATGCATCAAAAGCATGTGGGTGTGAGTGTTGCAAGACCATCCGATGCTCAACATTGGAGATTTCCGGTCTCGCTCAGCATGCATGAGAGAGCGGGTGCCGTTTTGCAGGCCTGTACCCTATATTCTGCAATCTGTGACTACATGGCTGTGTCCCGCAACCCCCCTGCTGCAATCTGTGACTACATGGCTGTGTCCTGCAGTGTTTGACTGCATGGCTGTACCTTCCCCTCACAGGCATTGCAGTGCAGCATTGGGTACGGCCAATACAGCTGTGGCACAGCCATGGTTGTGGTCGGGTCCTGCGGCTGCCTAGTTGAAGATGCATCCAAGGCTTGCCAGGACTACAATCCGCCTCCTCCGTCCTCTCCTTCTCCTCCTCCTCATCCCCCCTCGCCTCCTCCCCCTCCTCCCTCTCCCCCCGATCCACCCCCCCCTCCCCCCCCTCCTCCTCCCCCTCCCCCACCCCCACCCGCATGCGAAATATGTGTCGAGTTCTGTGTCCCCAAGCCCCCCAACGACCCCACCCAGCCCCCACGCCCAACCGCATCCACCTGCAGCACCCTGGCTAGCTACATGCACGAATATAGTAAAAGCATGATCGGGTCGATGTTCAAGTGCACGTCGTCTCCGCCCGGGATACCCAGCTGTGTCAAGGTCTGCGCCAAGGGCTCTTACTACACCAACATCGTTTGCAGGAGCTTCAAGCCAAGCTCGTCCCTGTTGGTGAGAACGGGGTCTCCAGCCATGAGGGCCTTTGATATGTCGGGAGTATAATGATGGCGGGGTGGTATGGGGAGGTAGTTTAGGGTGGCGGGGGGTACGGCAGGGTACGGGCAGGGGGGGAGGGAGGGGAATGGGTGGTACAGGAGGTTAGGAGGGGGGAACGGGAGAGTCCGGGGAGTTCCTGGGGAGGGGCTCCGTGTCTCATGGGTGGTCGGTGTCGCCAAGATCACCCAACAGGCTTTGATCCTTACCTGCCTTTCATGTTTCTATAAGAAACCATCAATCAAACAATATTTTGACATACCAGATCATCCACACGTGTATCTGTCCCGTTGCTGTCAGAGATTTTACTGTCTATTTGAATTTGCCAAGTTAGCTTTCGGTTAACGGTAGCTAACCCAACATCAGATTAACACAGATGTGGCGACAACAACACCTTGCATGCATACAAGTTATCTCTGCCATCCATGTCTACAGTTAGACCTACCGTGACCATGTGTGTGTGTGTGTCAGTGTGTGTGTGACCGCTAGAAGCTTGACCCCCCCCTCCCCCTCCCGCTGTCCCTCTCCCCCACGTTACCTGCTGAGGGCTGACGAGCCTCGCGTCAAAGGGATTTCTCCCCAGCCCGTCAGGCCCGCTGCATACCGGCTTCAAGTGCACATTAAGTCATAACATGGGGAGCCTCTGATGAGCGCCGAGATCCGCTCAACGTACTCACGGCCGCTGATCCTGCGGTTGTGGGCTACATTCAAATTATAAATTTGAACGTCAGGCAACGGTGTCAAAAAGCCGCTCAGTTCTGTGCTATAGGGGCGTTTCGCTCAATCTACTCGCCGTCGCTGGTTCTGAGGCTACCAGTGTCATTCAAACTTCAAATTTCCAAGTTGAATTCCGTCCAGGTGCTTGACGATGGGGCTCAGCTCCGTACCCCCCACAGTCTACGACCCTCCCAGTGTCTGTCCCCAGCGGCCCTCACCCCCCAGTAGTGACCTTCACACCTCCCCCCCCTAGTAGTGACCTTCCTGCCTATTCAAATGTTTTCAGCTGACCCCCCACTTGCGATCTTTCCACCAATTCAAATGCGTTCACCTGTGCCCGTAGGTGAGGAACTGCCGCCCAATGTCCTCCGAGGACGTGGCCTTGGACTCCAGCGCATTACTGATCACGGAGATCGCGGCCTTCTTCGCCCTCTCCAGCTCCACATGGCCCACAGACCTGAGCGCAAACAACCGATGCGCGTCGTATGAGTATGGTCGTATCAGAATGTTGCATTTAAATATGCACATTGACAGCCAGGGGCAGTGCTTATTATATTAACTTGAATAGCTTGTACTCCTGGTTTGTACCCAGGTGGGGTACCCCCCTGCGATGAATTTGTGTCCCAACTGTAAGGTCAAGTTAGGACCCAATTCACAATAGCCCCCCCCCCCTCGCCTTCTTAGCGCTCCCCAGCCCCACACGCCCCTGCTCCTCTACAATGGTCAGAGGGCACACAACCTGAGCTTTAGGGCTCAGGGCGTTAATGACGGATATGTCAGCGGCCTTCTTGGCCCTCTCCAGCTTCACGTGGCCTACAGACCCGAGCCTAATGTCATATATTCATAAAAGAGAACTTAATCAGTACCGGTATGTAATATTAAAAATGTATATTTATATTGAGATGGCGGCATGCTCGGAACGCTCAACGTGGCCCACCGCTGGAAGGTCGGAGGCGCACACCAATGTGGGCTGCAGGGTTAAGAGGTAATGAATTAAAAATGCAGGGTTGTTGACGCTGCTGATCACCAAGGTGGCTGCCTTCTCTGCACACTCCAGTTTCCCACGCACAACACAACAATCTTAGAGCGTTCATGCTCAAGGTTTCAGGGTTCAGCTCGATCTGCCTCACAGACCCTGGCGTGATATTACGAACGTGGCAACTTCTGCATGCACACCTTCAAAGCATGGCATGGTTGGTATAAGCGCATTTGAAACTTAGTCACCTGTCCCGAGGGTGGACCATTATAGGGGCATATTTGTGTCCTAATTGGCCCTGTGGTAGCAATTCAGCCCCCCCATCCCACAACTAACCTACCAACTGGGACACCCCTTCCACGACCCACACCCCCTCCCCCACCCTCTCCTCCTCCCCTCCCCCACTATTTTCCTGCCCTATCGGTCGCCTCCCTGAACCCCACAAACACCTCCCCCCCCCTCCTCTCCCCCTCCCCCGCTTCCCCTGCACCCCACAAACACCTCCCTCCCCCCCTCCCCCCTCTCTTCACACCTGGATACTGTCTCTATCTCATTACACATCACATTGAGCATATGAGTGACGTACTTGGGCTCACAGCTTGCCTAGTCATCAGGGGAGCAAATTATTAAAATGGCCGTTCAGGTTATGCCAGCTGACAGTAGGTCTAGTCAGCATGGATGAGGGTTTCGAAATGGGCATTCAGATTACGCCAGCTGATAATAAGTATAGCCAGCATTGACGCGGTTCTCAAAAATCTGGCAAGACTGCGGTTCACGAGCTTTGCATGGAAGCAGTTCAAGCAGGGGGGCATGGAAGAGGTTCAAACAGGGCATGCAAAGACGCTCACAAGCTGGCATCAAAGACGTTCAAACAAGCTGGCATGAAAGACGTTCAAACAAGCTGGCATGAAAGAGGTTCAGGGCATTCAGAGCGAGTTCCATTGTTCCCCCACACCTGTATTGTTTCCCCCCTCACCTGTATCCCCACCAGACCAGTGCCGTTGAAGGTGCTGTTGAAGGAGGTACAGCTGCAGGCACAGGGGCAGGGCATCAGTTAAAAAAGACAGGGTTTCGGCCACCAGTTAAAAGAACAGGGTCAGGGCACGGGTAAGAGAACAGCAATTCAAGCGGATGGGCAGGTCATTAGTAGGAAGGACAGCTGCCGCGGTCCAGGGCATCAGCAAAGAAAATGGACGAGCAATGGCGCAGGCTGGTTCAGGTTTGGACCATTTGATTATCCTTCCGGCGTATCTTGATACCGGTCTGTACTCTGTAGACTTGGAAAAGTCCTTCCGGCATGTAACAAGTCACACTTTGTTAAGCGATTGGATTCCACATATAAGCACCAGACACACGGCATCACGAAAAGGATGCATGCGACCATGCCCATTATTGCTACTGACACTTACCGGTATAATGTCCTGCTTGGATACGTACGATACCTCTAAGCCTCTATAGATACGTTTTTTGGTGAGAGTTGTTTTGTTTGCCTAACCATAGTTTTTGAAGATTTTGAGGTAAATTCCCTCCACGGTAAACACGGTAATATTTTGAGGTACATTCCCTCTATGTCATATGAGACTGTTAGCATTGTTTTAGTGCACACCGGTCCACCTACGGCAGGCCGCTGTCCAGACACAACGCGCTGGGCCGATCGGGATCAAACGTTGGATGGCCTATAGTAGGGTCAGATTTCCAAGCAGCAGGGCACACGGTACCAGGCCCAACCGACCATGATTGATCTGGATTTTGGCTGAAACACCCTGAAATTAACAGTGAATGATACAAAAAGCCTCAACCTGATTCAGGGGGAGTGGGCAGGGTTTAGCTTTAGGGTTTGCCCAGGACATGCTCGCGGACACATCCTCAGACGTTTGGGAGGGCCAACCTTCCGGCTCCCAATCATGATCCTTTCCCTGAGCTCTTCTCCCAACTGTGTCTTCAGGCTCTTGCCAAGGGAATCGGCTATGGACCCTTCAACTGCGGTATGTACGTTTCAATGGGCGACACTAGTTGTGGCTGCCAGTTCAATGATCTCACAGCTTGCATTGACTTTTCTCCCCCTCCACCATCTCCCCCTCCCTCCCCTTCACCACCGCCGCCGCCCTCCCCTCCCCCCCCCTCCCCCTCCTCCCTCCCCTCCTCCACCTTTGCCCCCTCCCTCCCATTCACCACCGCTACCACCCTCCCCTCCCCCCCTTCCCTCTCCGCCCTCCCCTCCTCCCCATTCGCCCCCTCCCTCCCCTTCACCACCGCCGCCGCCCTCCCCTCCTCCCTCCCCCCCCCCCCTTTGCCCCCTCCCTCCCCTTCACCACCGCCGCCGCCCTCCCCTCTTCCCCCTCTCCCTCACCCCTCCCCTCCCCCCCCTTCGCCCCCTCCTTCCCCTTCACCACCGCCGCCGCCCTCCCCTCCTCCCCTCCCCCTCCTCCCTCCCCTCCTCCCCCCCTCCATTTATGGATTTCCCGCATCACTGCTACCCGGGTTGCACTGCATCAAATGGAGGTGTGGGCACAGACACGGGGAGTGCGGTAAGGAATAATCAGTGTTGGGTCCTGGCACCTTAAAAGGAACTTGGGTGTAACGTAAGACTGTGTGTGACACCGTGAAACATTAAATGTTGACTGAAAACGTAATATATTTGTGGGGCCGTCAAAGGCCGACATTCACGACCATATATCGCCCACCACAGGTAAAAGTTGCATTGGGTGTATGCTTGCCATGCATAGCTGTACATGCATGAACTGTGGAGTGGTACGGATTGACTGTGCATATCCCCAGGCATGTGAGATGGTACCCACACTCACTGTCGACAGAGTGTGGTTTTTCTCATGTAGCCAATCGTGGGCACCCGTACGGGCTGTGTGTTTGCATTGACCGCGTGTGTGTATGTGCCGTGCACACGGGCATGGAGCTCTTAGCCTCTTACCTGCAAGCCAAGGCATCGCGGTGCCTGAAAGTCCGTCACGATGCATCATGCAATCGTGCATTTGTAGGCATGCACTCCTGCTGTACCCCAAGCCATGAAAGTGCTCCTGACCGGCCTTCCTGCTGCTGCTCAATGTCCGCAGGCCCTCGCTTACCGTGTGGCTGCAGAGGCGGGTGCGGGCAATGAGGTGCTCATCTCTATTTCGAAGAACCTCACCTGCGACCCAGCCTACTACTGCTGCTCTGTGAACCTCGAGAGGATCGAGTTTGTGCTCAACGGCGAGGTTAGGGTTTAGGGTTAGGGTTTAGGGTTTAGGTTTTACTAAACTAGGCACGGCCATCTTGAAAGGCTGGGTGAAAAGCGCACTGCAAGGGATGTGCCCGCGTCTTGATTTTATTGGTGTCAACAAACACCATGATGATTTCTAGACGGACTTTGTTTGAGTAGCCTAGCAGTTGAGAACCTGGCCAAGGTTCTACGCAGATCCAGCCAAGGCCCCTCTCTAACCCCTGTCACGCTGCACATCTGTCCCTTTGCTTGCCATTGCAGATGTCTGCCGCGGTGCCATGCAGACGGTGCAAGGCACCGCCATGATGCCGTCTTACTCCATGCAGTCCTCGCCAGGCACCCCCCCAGCTGGCTACCAGAGAGGCGCGGAGGTTCTAGTGGGAAAGGTACGCTTGGCATATTGGCATGTGATCAGTGCTGTGCAATTGCGCCGTGATTAGGAAATCGTTTAATTACGGTTCCTTACTGGGAAAAGGAGCTGAATTTACATTATTATTACGGTGTCTGACACTCAGCTATGTAATTTAGCCACCGTAAGGACCATAATTTGCACAGCACTGCAAATACTGCCACGCAGATGTAGGTGTGTATGTGTGTGTGTGTGATGCTAGGTTTCCATTCTTCTATCTTCTCAGCCATTCTTCTAACGTAGCCTTGGTGACACATGGAGCCCCAGCTAAAAGTAGATATCGGACAGTTGGCGGAGCCTCTGATTTAAATAGTGCAATGCTTCAAGGTAATCTGGAAAGGGAGAAGAGATCAGTGTTTCTTTTTCGTTACTCAGCTACTTGTCAGCTACACCCTGGCTGGCCTCTGGCCAGAGGCCCCGGTTGTGGCCAGCCAAACTACCTTGGGCACCAGTGGCAGGCAGGTCCTGGTTTGGTCTCAATCAGGCCTTCAGCGGCCGCGGGGCGGCCTGCAGAAGTTGGTCTCGTAGCCGGAAAAGGAAACACTGGCTGAGACTAAATCTCTGTGAGATGCGAGGGTCGCTGGCTTTATCTTGGATCCCCTGGTTAGTCCCCATACACAGTGTAGCTGCTGGCTGACATCGGCGCACCCTCCCACGTTCTTTGGCGCAACCCCAAGCCTGGGTTTACCGTGATTTAACCGTGGGTTCTTAAGGCGCAGCCTCAGGTTTCGCCACAAATGAAGGTACCTCTTGGTGTACCCCTTGTGTGTGCGACGCGACTGTGCACTTGCACTGTGCAGCAGCACCTCGGATCACTTGTCTTCTCCGCGACCTGCCGCAGGTGACTGGCCTCTGCCCGGCCGCTGGCCAGGTTGAGACATGCCCTCAGTCCCTGACCTTGCAGCTCACGCTCGACCCCCTCAACCTGGCCTGCAACACGGCCGACAAGTTCTTCAGAGGTGGGAAGTTCTGGTGGGCCGCCTACGGCTACTACGGCAGCAGGCCCTCAGCAGACAAGAATACCTGTTGTGGGACCAGCGGATAGGCTGGCCAGCTCGCTCGACGGGCTCCAATGGGATCCTTTATCCATTTGGATCCTTTATTTAATTTATGTCAGCGATTCGGTAGCCCTGGGCCTTGGCTCAGACCTGATGCACTGAAAAGTATGTCCGGTCCCCCTAACAGCTCAGATGGATTTTGTTGATGTTGTGAACATTGGTGCTAGTAAACGTCTGGGACATGAATAAGGTAATCTTGCCGTCTTCCTGTATGAGGTATGAGGCTCCTGACAGCGGTATGAGGTATGAGGTACTCCGGTATGAGGCTCCTGACAGCGGTGACTGCTGATTTTCGTGTTATTTGGAGTGTCTTTATGAGTGTTTATGAATGAATAAAGTGCCCCGTACCTGTCGCACCATAAAGCAGTAAACGCGCCAATATGGTAAACTCCGTAATCTCCGGTAAAGGCGCCTTAGAGAGGTGTCCTTCTACTCACAAACAGGCTCCTTGTACTTCAGACAAGAGCTGTTAACTGGCTACTGTAAGGTTCAGCCCTAGCAGGAAGTCTCTCTGCCTAGGGGTAAGTCTGGGTGTCCCTGTCTCGTGGGTACCGCCCCTACTACTTCACTCACGAGATGTGCGCATCAGGTCCGTGGCGGACTTCTCCCTCACGACAGTGATGGGCGCCTACGGGCAGACTTCGTGACTACTCACTGGCTGCGGGTGCTCAACGAGTTAAGCTTCTAAACTTGTATTTGAATGTCAGGCAATATCTTTGGGAGGCACAGGCTTTCTGGCTGTATGGTCGCGATCCAGCTGGGCAATATCAGGTGCACTTACCGCGTCACACGCGGTGAGGGGTACGGGATCGTAGACTGCGAACTACTGTTCTGCAGGGATCTCGTTCCTCAACTGAGGTCTTGTTCTTCTGCTATCTCAGCGGAGGTTGAGCTAGTCTTGACTTGATATAGGTACTGACGTTATGAACACCTCAGGCCTCGTGCATTGGATGACGGCCGGAGCTTGTTACATAAGAGGTCTGTCCTTTTGAAAGGGACGAAGTAACTAGTTTAGGCAATTGCCGGGATACAGGGACCCGGCAGGCCCAATTCAAAGTACGGGACAGCTAAACCCCTGGCGTAAGCGGGTTTCTAGGTTCCTATTCAAATAAGGAGGATCCGCAGGGAAGCTGCGAAGCCTCCGAGGTCGCAAACTGCGGCCTAAACGGTTTTGGCACGTATACCGTAATATACCGTGACAGCTGTCGCACCATAAAGCAGTAAACGCGCCAATATGGTAAACTCCGTAATCTCCGGTAAAGGCGCCTTAGAGAGGTGTCCTTCTACTCACAAACAGGCTCCTTGTACTTCAGACAAGAGCTGTTAACTGGCTACTGTAAGGTTCAGCCCTAGCAGGAAGTCTCTCTGCCTAGGGGTAAGTCTGGGTGTCCCTGTCTCGTGGGTACCGCCCCTACTACTTCACTCGCCCCCCCGCTCCTCAGCGTTAAGCCTATCGGGCATGCGCTGGGAGCCGGAAAAAAGGGGTCGGTACTGTTAGGAAGAAACTTCTGGCAATATGTAAACCTCAGAAGATCAAAAGTATCAAAGCAAATCTGCCTGGTTCAGGCCTTCTACACGCGTCTGCCTGGTTCAGGCCATATACACAAATCTGCCTGGTTCAGGCCGTCCACACGCATCTGCCTGGTTCAGGCTTCCTTCAAGGCAAAATTCATATAATCTCTGCAAGCAATGCGCACATACTGCGCGTCAATCTAAGCATCTCAGTTGCTCATCCCCAAACTTGGCTGTTAATCATAATCATCAGGCCAGGCTAAGTATAACCGCTGCTCTCGCCCCACTGCGCCATAGACGCCTGGTCTTTTAAGGCCACAGGAAATGCGCGCCGCAGCAGCGGCTTCTGCCCCCTTGGGTACTATCACTACTCCACAAAATCAAGTCTTGTCGTCCATGCGCTAGCATATGTACTACCGCAGCCTTGCTGCTGCGGCTCTTGAGAAACAAATTTTCGTAACCCGTTGCTGCTCTAGGTCTTGTCGTCACCTAGCATAAATCGCCATTGACTCGCTGGCCTCCGGCCCAGCACCTGCCGTGCACTAGGACCAGGTGCGCTGTGCCTGAAAGCGTCTTCTGCTGCTCAGCCTCTGCCCTTTCCGGCCGGTTGCGGTGTGAGTACCGTCACATGCTCAGCAGCCTTGCCGCTCTGGGCTTGGCCTTCCCTGAGGTTCAGGTATCGGTGCACCCTTCAAGTGCCAATTCCTCTTCTTTGTTGGAAGCCTAGCGCCACCTTGGCCCATCTATGGACCGCTCACGGGGTGACACTGGCCTCTCCTCATCCAAGGAATATCTTCCTCCAAAAAGTCTCTGCTTCCAAGAAGCCTCTCGCTCCTCTTCCTCCTCTTCCGTCTCTTCCCCCTCTTCCGTCTCATTCTCCTCTTCTGCCGCAGGCCTGTGATCTGTGACAGACAGGTCCCCCATTTCCAGGGCGAACTTCTCCCACAGCACCACCTGCTGCGTCAGTACAGTGATCTGCTCCTCATCGGTCATATTCAAGTACCCTGGCACCGTGATTACGAACGTGCTCAGCTTGCCCCTGGTGGCCCCTGGCAGCCCCTCATAGAACATGTGCGAGACCGAGTGCCTTCTGCCAAAGTAGTCCACCGCATCCCTGGAGATCTGCAGCAACTCTGCTGTGGACAGTACTCTGTGCGCAAACGCCTCCACTGTCTCCTCTGGCTCGACCTCTGGATCCAAGGTTGTTTTGACTCCCAGCTTGAGGTTGGTGATCGCGGATCTCTCATCCGAGGTCGGCTTCCCCACCTCCTCCTTTACCACCCTGATCCACAGGGTAAGAAGGGAAACCTCACAGCGCTGCTCCTCTGCTGGAGCGGCCCACTGCCGCCCGATCCTTTCCATATCCTTGGTGGCCCTGTCCCCTGCGTGGGGCGCTGCCCTGATGGCCGCCATCAACGGCCCCACACTGGCAGGCTTGTTGTTCCACAACCTGGCCAGGGATCGCACGAGCATGGCCATGGCCGAGGGTGACTGGCAGGATCCGACAATTTCCCCTGCCACCGTGGCCAGCGCCGGCGGTTCATCCGACAGCGCCAGCCTGTTGTGTGATCCCCAATAGCCACACGCTTGGCAATATTTCTTGGCTGCAACCGCGCCCGGGTGTGACATATCCAACACCGGCACGTTGCCTTGGATAGCTGGGATTTTGGTATATTTGGCCACCCCTGCCAGATGCAGGTACATCTTTTGCATCAGCTGCAGGTTCATCCTTGCCACCTCCCTATCGAGCCTCTTCATTTCCTGGTCGCTGGACTCCCGCCTGGCCCCTGGCCCGCGCCTGTCCGCTCCACCTGACCCCGACCCGTCTGAACTGGAGTCTGATCCAGATCCGCTACTGTCGCCCCCTGATGGGCTGCGACTGCGCTGGTACTGGCTGTTTCTGCGGCCAGCCCCATCCTGGGCTTGTCCGCCCCCGGACGACTGTCTGCCGGCCCCGCCCGTGGAGCCTCTGCTCCCCTCGGGTGGCGGCTGATCAGCCTCATCTCTGCTTTTTATCTCCTCTGGGCCAGACTCCCGAGGCTGTGATCCTCTGCCGGATTCTGCCTGCCCCCTGGGCGGCTTCTGGCCTGGCCCGCCTGGCTGTGTCCTCCCGCTGTATTCTGCCGGCCCCCTGGGCGGCTCCTGGCTCTGCCATGTTGGCTGTTCCCTGCCGTCTGCCTGCCCCCTGGGCGGCTCCTGGCTCTGCCAGCTTGGCTGTTCCCTGCCGTATGCCTGCCCCCTGGGCGGCTCCTGGCTCTGCCAGCTTGGCTGTTCCCTGCCGTATGCCTGCCCCCTGGGCGGCTCCTGGCTCTGCCAGCCTGGCTGTTCCCTGCCGTATGCCTGCCCCCTGGGCGGCTCCTGGCTTTGCCAGCTTGGCTGTTCCCTGCCGTATGCTTGCCCCCTGGGCGGCTCCTGGCTTTGCCAGCTTGCCTGTTTCTTTCCGTCTGCCTGCCCCCTGGGCGGCTCCTGGCTCTGCCAGCTTGGCTGTTCCCTGCCGTATGCCTGCCCCCTGGGCGGCTCCTGGCTTTGCCAGCTTGGCTGTTCCCTACCGTCTGCCTGCCCCCTGGGCGGCTCCTGGCTCTGCCAGCTTGTCTGTGTCCCTCCTGTGTAATTCCTGACCCAGGAATCTGACAGCACCTCCTCTCTGGCCTCTCTGGACCCTGGGGTGGGCGCGGCCCTTGCCTGCTGCTGCCACCTTTGGACCTCCCTGAGCTCCTCTGGTTGCTGCACAGCTGTTTCATACCCTTCCCACTCTTGATCCTCCACTTCTTCATCCTCGGGTTCAGATCCAGGCTCCTCCTGATCTCCTTTCACCCCATTGCCCCACTCATCTGCGAAGGCCTTAACGGCCAGGGCTGCCTCGCGTCCTGCTCCTCCCTTGGACGCCTGTCCAAGGGCGGCCAACAGCGTCGCCCTGTCCTGCCCCGTACGTGGAATCCCCATCATGGCCTTCGTTGCCCACTCCCTCAGATGATGGGCCCTGAATTCCTCAATCGCATTCACTTGATCGCTGAAGTGGGAGAAATACCTGGAGCAAACTTGCTTCCACAGGTTCGCCGCCCACCGCAGAATCCCCCTCCAGCCGATCGGCTGCAGATCCTCCTTAATCAGCTCCTGTAGATCTGCCACTTTCACCGCCCTGGAGTGCTCTGACTCTCTGGGGCCTTCCTCCTGTGCCCACGCTGGATTATTGGAAAATCCATACAGGCCGCCCCCTTGGCTGCCGCCTCTCTTCACTGGGCTGCTAAATCCCTCCTTGGATCTCTGCACAGGCCTGCCCACACTGGGGGGAAACCTGGACAGGGGTGTTCCATACACCGTGGACCCTACCACCCTCCTGACTGGAGTGCGGCGCGGCCTCAGCTGCCTCCTCGAATGCAGCCCTGCCCTCAGCTGCGGCCCCTTTTGCACTTGCACCTCTGGAATGGGATCTGACAGCGCTTCTTCCCACATCATGTAAGCCCACGGCTTTCCCACCGGCACAGCCACCCTTTTGCTCTGGATCCGCGGTTCATTGCTCTCCTGCAAAACCTGCCCGGCCATCGCTGGTTTGGCTCCTGCCCCCTTGCGCTTGACCTCTGCAGGTCCGCGCCTGGCCACACTGACCTCTGCTTTCACCAGCGGCTCGCCTGCCCTGACCTTGTCACGACCTGCAAGACCCTCTGGGCCTGCGACATCCGCCCTTTGGTCACTTTGGCTGGACTTCTCCTTGACCCGCTGCGCAGTCCTTGCCCCCCTGGGCGGATTCTGCTGCACAGCGGCGTCTGGACCACAGCCCCTCCCCGTATCTCCGCTCTGGGATACCTCAGCTGCTGGATCCAAGATCAGCTCTGGGGTTCCTCCCCCTTGCGTCGACCGCTGCTCAGCTCCCAGGCCCTTCCTGGGATCCGCGAGCACCGGGCCCCCTCGGCCAATTCCTTTTTGTGTCACGTGAACTCGCACCGTGTCATCAGCCAGCTTCCCTTTCTCCGCGGACAGGGAGCGGTCTTGCACTGGCACCCCGCACGCGCCTGCGGCCGGATCCGCTGGCCCGGCCAGCTTCACCGCAATCCGCATTGCTTCCTCTGCAATCACTGCATCACTGGCCTTAGCCTGGCCAGCTCCACATCTGCAGGCACCGCAGCATGGATTGCTACCAGGCACACATTCATGCTGCTGCTGTCGTCCACGGGTGCTGGCACCGGAGACCTGCTGCTCCTAGCTGCTTCCACGTCACTGTCAGCTGTCATGCCTGCCACTGCCTGGCTGGAACTGCTGCAGCCGTCTGGGCCGCGACTCAGGCTAGGGCTGGCTTGACCCACTGGCCCACACGGCTCTGCTGAGCGGAAGCCCTCCTGCCTGGGAAATCTGGGCGCGCACCCCTGGAGCTGCGGCGGTTGTGCCTCTTCTTTCGCCTCATGGCTGGCCTGCTCAGCCCTGTGCCCCCCGGGTAGTGCCACGTGCCATGCAACCATGGCTGTCTGCTGCAGCTGCTGCTCTTCCTCCTCCTCGCCTGTTGGCAGCAGCGCCTGTAGGTTCTGTTTGGCATGTTCCAAGCGATGCTTCATCATCCTCAGCTGCCTGGTCATCCTCATCTTCCAGGCCAACATTGGCTGCCTGGCCACCCACAGCTGCCTGGCCACTCCTTTGAGCTTCTGCCGGTACCAGTTAACCTTTTCCCTCAGCATGGGTATGGAGATTTCCAGCTCCATTGACCCCTCACGATTTTCTGCCGCAACAGGCTTGGGTGAGTGTCCTCTGGGTTCCCCATGGGCACTGCCCTGGCTGGTTGGGCTTGTTTCCCTTGTGCCCGGGATCGCCTGCCTTGCCCCTTCAGTTGGACCTTGCACGGCCAACCCCCCTGGCAGGTTGCCTGCCTGGCCCCCCTTCAGTCCTGAGGCCTCGACCTGGGACTGGCTAGGGTCGTCGGCAGCTGTAGGCGCACCTGCCACTCCCTTGGGCGCCCCCAGCCATATGATGGCCTGCTGGGCCGCCCTTGGTTCCGGTGTTGCCACCTGGCCCCCTCCTGGAGCTGCTGCCACCAGTGGTGTGAAAGGCCCATCCTCTTCTGGCTGGTGCATCTGCACCAGCACCGGCGCCTGTCTTTGCACGTGGGCCTCAATCTCCCTTGATTCTGCTGGTTCCTCGGTCACCTGCTGGTTCAGCTTCTGCTCCCAGAAATACAGGTGGCCCGGCTCGCAGCCACCGGCCACCACAGGTGTCACAGGAGCTGCCTCCCTCTGCAAGCACAGCTGCGGCGCCTGCACCTGCAGTTGGCCTGGCTCGCAGCCACCAGCCACCACAGGTGTTACAGTACCTGCCTGCATCTGCAAGCACAGCTGCGGCGCCTGCACCTGCAGTTGGCCTGGCTCGCAGCCACCAGCCACCACAGGTGTCACAGGACCTGCCTCCCTCTGCAAGCACAGCTGCGGCGCCTGCACCTGCAGTTGGCCTGGCTCGCAGCCACCGGCCACCACAGTTTGATCCTCCTGATCCTGTTTATCCTGCTCTGGGACGACCCCAAACCTCGCATAATCATCAGCCTCGCTTGCCCTGCGCGGGCCAGGCCTGTGCTCAGCCCTTCCTGTCAGATCACTGCTGATCAGGTGCAGCTGCTCGCTAGCTACCGGGCTATCCCGCCTGGGTGGAAAGGCCCTCCCCCGGGCCTGCTGTTGGTCCCTGGGACTTGGTTCACTGTCACTGCTGAGGATATCTAACATGGACCAGCCGTTGGGAGACACCTGATTACCTGGCTGCTCCATACACATGGTCAGTGCCTCCAAGGGTGCGCGCTGCTGGGGCACAGCCAGACTGCTTAACCCCGCCTGCTCTGCGTCACACACACTTTTCCATACTCCAGTGATCCACTGCCCTAGCATGTTCCATCCTATTGGCTGAGCCAGATCCTCCTTCCTTTTTACTGGGGGCCATTTCGCAGTGGCGTCTTTTGCTCTACTCACCGCCTGCAGATCTGCAGGTTTCCTGATCACCTGACCTCCACCACGGGGCATCGTACCGTTCTCTTTTTTAACGCACTGCGCAGCACTTGCCACTCTCAGCAGCCTCTTCTGCATCGCGTATTCTGGCCCACTGCCTAGGTCTCTGGCTCCCTCGCACTCTGCTGCCCTCTCTGGGGCTGCAGAGGCGCCTGCCCCTTGATCACCGTGATCGGGCTTGTTCATGACTCGTCGCGCAGCCCCTGCCCCACTGGGCAGGTCCTGCTGCGGTGCGCCTTCTGGACCACTGTCCCGATCTGCGCCACTGGTCTGCGACACCTCAGCGGCCGAGTCCAATGTCAGCTCAGGGGTTCTTCCTCCCTGTCTCAACCACTGCGCATATTCCAGGCCTTGCCTTGGAATATCCAGGGTTGATTGGGGCACCGGCCCACCTCGGCCAATCCCTTTGTGCGACACTCCAGCGCCCACAGTGCCCTCAGCCTGCCCAACGCTCTTGGGCCAAGCTTGATCTGCACTGGGCACCTTGCACCCCAAATCTGCGGGATCCTTGATCCCTGCTAGCCCGCGGGAAATACGCATCGCTTCTCCCTCAAGCGCCATCTGCTGCTCTGAGTCCAGTCCTGTCTTGGGTCGCTGCCCCCTTTCCTCCCGAACTGGGTCTGAAAGTTCCTCCTCGGATATCAGGTCAGCCCAGGGCTTTCCCACCGGCACCGCTGAATTTTTAAATGCTGCTAGCGGCTCTGCACTGTCCTGCCCAATCTGCCTGGTCGTCGCTGGCTGGGCACCTGCCCCCTCGCGCTTGACCACAACAGGCACTCGCCTGCAACCCATTTCCTTTCCACCTGGCTGTAATTTGTCATGGCCTGCTAGCCCCTCTGGGTCTGCAGCGCTCACTGCACTGTGCTCCGGCTGGCAGGGCTCCACCAATACTCGCTGCGCAACCCTCGTCCCCTTGGACGGAATCTGTTGCGGAGCGGCATCTGGATCGCTGTCACGTCGTATGCCACTGCTCTGGGACACCTCAGCCACCTGATCCAAGATCAGATCCGGGGTTCCCGCCTGCGTCGGACCCTGCTCAGATTCCAGGTTGCTCCTGGAATCAGCAGGCAGTGGGCCTTCTCGCCCAATGCCTGTCCTCGTCACACACACAGCGCCATCGGCCAGCATTCCTGCCGCTCTGGGCAGGAAGTGGTCAGGTCCTGACACCTTGCAGGCCCCTGCAGCCGGATCCACTGGCCCTGCCAGTTTCTCCGCCATCCGCAGGGTTTCCTCTGCAATCAATGAATCAGCCACCTCTATCAGGTCTGCACCTGGCTCCAGCCCCCACACTCGCCCGCTGCGGCGCTGGGCGTCGGGGTGCTGGTGCCTATCAGGATGCAGGTTACACTCTGCCATTCCTACAGGCAATTATACGATCCACACGATCCTGCAATGTGCTGGCAACAGCAGAACAGGATCTGCTAACGCTCAGGCTTCTGCCTCTTGCACCTACTGCAGCCTGGTGAGGGCTTGTCAGTCAGGTCAAGCCGACAGGTACAGCAAAAAAAAACAGGACAGGGCTCTGCCTTCCTGCTTTTTCTTGCTAATCAATCAGAATCTGGCGGAATCCTCCGTCGCCTTTCTGGCTGGGCAGCTCTAGATGTCACACGCCCTGTGTGGATGTAGCCTCTTGCGTGGTGTCCGCTCAGCTTCGTGGTCCTGCGGGGATGCTCTGGTCCACCAAAAAATTTCACACTTGGATCTTCAATCCACAAGTTCACTTCTGTCCATGATGACAGATTGGATCCACCTGATCTCAATCTTCAATCACACAGGCAGTATTTGCTGGGTGAATAAGTCCACAGCCAAATCTTCAAGCCTCTCTGGGCCTGGCACTGAGCTGCCACACGTAGTGACTCACAGGGTTTTACTTGGCAATCTCTCTCTGGAGATTACCTCAGCCAAATTGCAGTTCAAGCACCTTTCCAAGGTCAATTGCTGACAAGCAGAATTCAAATTTTTGAAGCACAAACACCTTCAGCAGGAACTGGCGAATCAGGCTGATCAGGCTAGATTCACTTCGTCCCTTTCAAAAGGACACGAGATGTGCGCATCAGGTCCGTGGCGGACTTCTCCCTCACGACAGTGATGGGCGCCTACGGGCAGACTTCGTGACTACTCACTGGCTGCGGGTGCTCAACGAGTTAAGCTTCTAAACTTGTATTTGAATGTCAGGCAATATCTTTGGGAGGCACAGGCTTTCTGGCTGTATGGTCGCGATCCAGCTGGGCAATATCAGGTGCACTTACCGCGTCACACGCGGTGAGGGGTACGGGATCGTAGACTGCGAACTACTGTTCTGCAGGGATCTCGTTCCTCAACTGAGGTCTTGTTCTTCTGCTATCTCAGCGGAGGTTGAGCTAGTCTTGACTTGATATAGGTACTGACGTTATGAACACCTCAGGCCTCGTGCATTGGATGACGGCCGGAGCTTGTTACATAAGAGGTCTGTCCTTTTGAAAGGGACGAAGTAACTAGTTTAGGCAATTGCCGGGATACAGGGACCCGGCAGGCCCAATTCAAAGTACGGGACAGCTAAACCCCTGGCGTAAGCGGGTTTCTAGGTTCCTATTCAAATAAGGAGGATCCGCAGGGAAGCTGCGAAGCCTCCGAGGTCGCAAACTGCGGCCTAAACGGTTTTGGCACGTATACCGTAATATACCGTGACATACCCTTCGTGTGTGGTAGGCATACTCAGATCATGATGTGATTTAAACACATTCTTATATTCCAGTGCTATTGTATAATTACTGTGTTTGTACGATTATGCAATTCTCCCTTCATCAAACGGTGCCGATTGGTGCATGCCTTACTAGCCTTACGGCTCTTTTTGTTACCCTGTTGTTCATGACGATTGGTTTGTTCACCTGTCCGTTTCAAGGAGCTCCAACTCCCCACCTGCACTATCATAAAATGTTACAAAACTGCTTGGGTGAATACCGCTGCCACCGAGTGACTGAAAGGAACAAAAAGGGATAGGGTTTTCGGGTTTAAGTTTCCAGTTGGGATGACAGGGAAATCGGTTCCCAAAGGGTCAACGTTTAAACAGCTTGGGTGCATACCGCTGCCACCGCAGCGGTGCCTGGAATCCTTGTTAACTGGCTTGACGCTGAAAAATAGTACCCTGAACTGTGGTAGCAGGTTGCCCAGGCTGAGCGTGAGCTTAAGACTTGGTTCTGGTACCGGTAATAGAGAAAAATAATCAGTTACATCATTACCGGTAGTTTACAAAGTGACAACCAGTACCTGTGCCGTCAATCTGGGTGTTTCCAGGCTTCTGCCAGTGGAATGTGTGGATTTGTGTGATTCATTTACAGTCCAGCGGAGCCTCACTATTGACGCATAAGTGATTTGCTCGTAAACCGGTACGAGCAGGAAATAGACTAGGCCAACGAGAGAAAAACAGTGACCCCCCTCGGCAAGCAATCAAGAAGCACACAACCACAGATCTGCAGCGTGGGAATGGACCTCGTGGCGAGTGGGGGGGAGGGCAAAAAAGTCAAAAGCCGCCTCTGGAACCTTGTCAAACCTTTGTCTCAGTCGGAAAAAAATTATGGAGGGGCAGGGGTCAAATCCAATCAGGTCAACAGTGCACTTCTAATAGCGTCGATAAATGTAGCTAGTTCAAAAAAGTAAAATAGTGAAACAAATAAATATAGTCTCAATGTGAAGTTTTGTGAAGTCCAGCAGAGCATCACATTTAATGCATGGGAGTATGCCGGGACACGAGCCCGTAAACCAGTACAGGCGCTAAATACGGTTGGACAGCAATAAACAGGCGCTAAATACGCTAGGACAGCAATAAACAGGCGCTAAATACGCTAAGAAAGCAAGCGAAAACATGTGACCCCCCTGGGCTGGCAACCAACTCACAACCACCGAGCAGTCGCGTGGGAAATGGGGATGAACTCCATACCGTAGTGCAGAAGATATGCCTCAGTCATAAAACATGCCGTGGGTGCAAAATAGTTCAGCTGTACACCGCCTAGGACAATTATGGTAAACAAGAGTGATAGAGTGAAATGTGAAAGTCTGTTTGAAAATGTGTGATGCGTAAGTGAAGCGTAGAAGGGTAACCATGTTTTAAAACGAGTGAACTATCGGAGTCTGTCTAAATCATTACGATAAGTACGGCATGTGGAACTTCAGTAAATATGCATCAGAAACGGGAGGACTCACGCATCACATTAGCAACTAACTTCAGCTGCCTGATTTGCTCCTTAAGGAACTTGATCTTCTACTTCTTCGGTAGCTCCTTGCCAAGCACACCCTCAAACTCCTCAGTGCTGAACTGATGATGGCATATGTGATATGTCATCAAATCTGCCACCGTCAGCTCCTGACTATGGTTGACTCGTATGTGATCTAGGAAGTGATAGCATCACATACAAGGGCGGGTGGTACCTATGATGCTCATGCAGATGGTGCTAGCCATGGTCTGTTGGTACAAGGACCGGCGACAGAACCCTTATCAACACATATATAACATGTTCGAGTTCAGGGGGCATAGGAACTTGACAGCCAGCGTGTTTTGTCAGAGCCTTTGCCCATGTCCGTTTTGTACTGGCATGATGCCCTGTCTCTACACACAACGTCACATAATCCGCATGTGCCTCAGCACCGCTTGGCTCCAAGCTGCATGCTGCACGACATCGGTGTAGCAAAATGTGAGCTCCAACGTGCAACTTCATAGCTGATGGCTTTACCATCTTTCCATAGCCAGGCACCTTGCACACCATCTGCGCCGCCCCATGCACTGATGGTCCATGCTCTTGCGGAAGATCCTCCTGACGGGGGGTTGATGACGTAACACCTCTGGGCCATGCTGAAATGAAGATCCTCCTGCCCCCGGGGGTTGATGACGTTACACCTCCGGGCCTTGCTGAAATGAAGATCCTCCTGCCGGGGGTCAACGAGGTTACACCTCTGGGCCATGCTGAAATGAAGATCCTCCTGTCGGGGGGTATAATGACGTTACACCTCTGGGTCATGCTGAAATGAAGATCCTCCTTCCGGGGGTTAATGACGTTACACCTCCGGGCCATGCTGAAATGAAGATCCTCCTGCCGGGGGTTAATGACGTTACACCTCTGGGCCATGCTGAAATGAAGATCCTCCTGCCGGGGGGTTAATGACGTTACAGCTCTGGGCCATGCTGAAGTGAAGATCCTCCTGCCGGGGGTTTAATGACGTTACACCTCTGGGCCATGCTGAAATGAAGACAAGTGGCCTGGGCTTGGCATCATCGCCTCTGTACGGGAACTCAGCCGAAATGCTTGAGCTGCGACGTGAAGCTGGTGGAAGCTGACCAGGGACTCCCAACAACTGGGCATGCAGGCAGCTGAAGATGACGACAAGGGTCCACACCTGGCACGTCGCAATGATACCCGGAGAAGAGGAGGCTGACATTGCGAAGGGGATGGCCCTGTGGGCTGGTCCCTTGAGCAGAGCACCGACTCTCCCATCCCAGTCCAAGGAAGCTCATCAGCCTCCCTCCCTCTGGAGTACCTCCAAGTTCACGAGCACGAGCACCCCTGTCACCACAGCTGCCTCCATCATCAGCTGCTCCGGTGTCAACTCACCCACGCTGTGCAGACCACCTATCGCCGTAGCGACTTCGAGCATGCCTGCTCTGAGCACTGCCAGGGCTGACACGCAGTTGCATGAGACTAAATTGCAGATGGATTGCGCAGCCCAAAGGTAAACAGGTCTTGCCAATCAGTTACTGCCAAGGACGTGTCCGTCCTCCAATTTGAAAACATTTTTGACGGTGCTCACAGGATGTCGTTGCTTAGTTCCTAACAATTACTGAGCCAACTACATTGTTTGACTCAATAATGGGCATACAAACAACAGTGCTCGTGGTAGCGGAGCCATGAATGCCCTCATGCCATAGTTGCATGCCAAGAGGGGTCTGGTTTTCATGTGTCTTACATTTCATGATGCAGATCGACATACATTGACGTGATGAATGCAACGGTGTATATATGGTTTCAATCTGATGTCTAACGCATAAGGTGCAGGTACTACTTTTCTAAAAATACGTCTTTGTATGTTTACCCCTCCCCCCCCCCGACTTTGCCCCCCCTACACCATACCCCCCTCCCCCCATGGACCAAAATAAATTCAATACCAGATTTGGAATGCTCTCGTCAAGGTCTACAACTTTGGGTGATGGGGTGTTTCCAGCCAATATTTGGCCACCCTTCGCCACGAACTGGAATTCTGGGACACACTTCGGCTCATCCCTATGTGGGCTGTGCACACAAAACATGTGCTGGCTGTCGGCGCTGCGCTGTTAGGCGGCTGCCAAACTCCAGGATCTCTGTATTGCTGACGTTGACTTGGAGCTGTTAATCCATTTCGCACTCACAAAGGGTATCTAGCATGCGCTGCAGCCCGGCCGGGCTGCAAGCTGGGAGGCCATCCACGTCTTGAGGAGACAACGCAGCCGTTGCCCTATCTGGCACCTGGCTGCGATCATGCCCGGCAAGCCGCTGATTTGGAGGCTGGAGAGCATAGGGCAGCCCTTTTTGATGCCTCTGGTGAAAGGCACATGTCAGTGGTTTTGGTGCCGCCAGTGAGCATTCAGACTGCTCCTTCATAGTCTCATGGAGCGCTTGCACCGCCGTAAATAGCTTAATATCTAACTAACCTTGTTGCGGGTTAGTCTCTAAAGGGGCTGGGGATTCGGTCTTCCTGTCGTTTTGTTGTTGTTATTTGGAGGGTGGGGACTCATACCTTTCTCTCGCGCCCTCTCCCTTGAGTTTCCTAGCTGGCTCTTTGTTTGCCAACGTGGCTGAGCTTTATTTTTGAGCAGGGCCCGGAGGTGTAACGGGTAAACTAGCCTAATGGCATGTGAGGGTGTTCGTACAGATGCCGCCACAACTACCCTTGTGGCACTCTGTCGCAGGCTCTCAAGTCTTGGTGAAGTCAAAAAGTTACATGCAGCTTGCCGCGACCTTCAGCTGTGCGTGGACTGCATGCCAAGAGGACAGTGGCCTGGAGATAGCCACAGTGCCGCTGAAAACCAAGTGCTCAGGATGTATGTCCCCGTGCATGCGCGCCCATTAATCAGTTATGGAGGCTGGTAAGACTCTGGCATCGGGTGTCACGTCATTGACAGTCTACCATGCTGCCAGCCTGATTCATATCTATGAATGGCCGCTGCAGCGGTGTCAAACAAATTGCAGAAATAACTTGAGCATCTGCTTGTGGCCTCTTGAATTTTATGTCCCAATCAGACAGTTGGACACCCCCGCGGCCAGAGGTGTAACGTCATTGACCCTCGCGGCCGGGCCTCTTGAACACGTCCCTCGGGGATAAGGCCCGTAACCCAGAACTACGAATGCAATCCAACGCTGAGCTATGTACCATTTGCTACTGTTGGTGCAACGTCATTAACTGTGAGTGTCCCCAGTTGCCGCAACCAGTTGAAGCATGCAAAAGGCCGGGAATCGAGTTATTTCGAATGCACTATTCGCTCGTTAAAGATGTTTACAGCTGAGCAGGAGAAAGGTAGATGGCAACAGAAGTTTCACTTCAGGTGAGACAACCTGGTTTACTTCTTCTTGAGGTCTCCACCGATCTCGAAGTGCTTGCACCTCTGCAGGCAGGCAGGAGGGAATGACAGAGGTCATGTACCGTAGATCGCAAAACAAAACACGAAAACGCATGGGTATGTGGATGGCCAAATTTCCACATGGACTCCAGCCCATACTAATTTCTAGAACACCTGTCACTCCTTTTAATCCATTTGGAGCCATACCCCAGCAGTTGGGGGCTCATACTGTCGTACCAATCTGATGTATGATGACATCAATGGGTATGATGGAGTCAATGGTTGAATAGTTAAAACCTGTCCATCCAATCCAGTGCTACATCAAGCAGCTAATTCTCCACCCAACCTGAACCCGACCCTCCACCCTACCAAGTAATAAATTCACACATTGCTGCAGGATCCCCACCTTGATGGGCTTCATGCATGTTTGCTTGCAGTCCGTGCACTGCATCCTCAGGACAATCTTCTTCGTGGTCTTAGCCTGTGGACAGTGAAGTAAATCAAATTGGAACCATGGCACTGCATGGCCTTTTGTCAGCAGGCAAAAATATCAGACGTCATCAGACAGTTGGTTCACTTCAGGGCAAGCCCTCTCCACCATGGGTTCTTGCATGAGTGATGAGTGATCTCTCCTAGCAAACACCCTTATTCCAACCTCCATGCCCCACCTTCTTGTGGAACACAGGCTTGGTCTGGCCACCATACCCAGATTGCTTTCGGTCGTAACGCCTCTTCCCTGGACAAGGCAGAGGCATGGGAGGTCAGCACCCAGGTCCCACGGCTCCCAGCCGGCGTGTAGAGGGCATGCACCGAATGGCTCATCAGCTTCATGCGCCGGGACAGACGATGGGAACCCATACAACAGCATCCGCAGTCGATGACCGGGTGTCCGCTGAATAGAAAAGGGTCGTGGGCCTGACTTCGGCAGCATCGATCCCGAGAATTTCAAAAGAGCAGCCTCACCCTGAGCAAACAGGGAAGCCTTGCCAGTCTTGTACTGCGTGACCTTCATGGTCATGTGCTTCTTGCATCCCTTGCAGAACGCCTTCTTGGTCTTAGGGACGTTCACCTAGACACGACACGGATATTTTCCATAAATAACGAGAGATCAAATGGAGGCTCCAGAGTCGCTCCTTCGGGCGGCTGCACAGTTTTGGATGCCCTCACCATTTTCCCAGCCTGCCAAGAGACGTTGAATAGACCTAGTAGAGAGAGAAAGAGTCGGCTGTGTGCTAGCTTTGAACTCGTACGGTACGGTTCAGGGTAGAGGGTAGAGAGGACTAAATAGTGGGGGATGCCACGGACGCTTTGCCACAAAAGCTTTCTAGCCTGCTTTTCGTCTTTATATAATCATTGCAAGAGAAGATTTTACATCTCCATTGTATAGTTTTAGGTTTTCTACTTGCTCGCTGTGCTCGCTGAAATGGCACCCGGCAAGAAGCGACGATTGCTGAAAGTTATAATCCTTGGGGATTCGGGAGTGGGAAAGACTTCCTTGATGAACCAATACGTCCAGAAAAAGTTCAGCAAAGAGTACAAAGCCACGATTGGAGCTGATTTCTTGACAAAGGAGATCGAAGTGGATGATAAAACGGTCACTATGCAGGTTGGTGAAACGCGTGAAGCTTCGTGGTCGGACGTGCTCTCGCGTATTATCACGGGTAGTATCTCTCGGTATGGTCACAGGAGAGCTGGCTTGAAACCTAGGGCATGTGTCATCTTGTGATCCACCTGCTGCTGCAGATTTGGGATACAGCAGGGCAAGAGAGGTTCCAGAGCCTCGGGGTGGCTTTCTACCGAGGTGCAGACTGCTGCGTGCTTGTCCATGACGTGAACAATGCCAAGTCCTTCGAAGCCCTGGACAACTGGCGTGACGAGTTTCTCATACAGGTGCGCTGGCATGGTCTCTTGACAAGGATGGTCATTGTCATGCAAGGCACCTGGGGGAGATGGTCACACCGTTCACCTGGACCGAGCAACAGTGATTTTAAACTCAGCCACCTTGCTCTTGTGGCTTGCCATCTTACGAAGATATAACGTGCCTCACAGGTACCCAAAAGCCTCTGGACGTGGCCTGCCCCATTAGCCCTTGCTTGTTTATGAGACAGATTGATTGGATTTAGACAAAATCAGAGAATCTCTTGTGACTTAATTTTACTATGGTATCGCCTGTCTGGAAATCACAGGCGAGCCCGCAGGACCCGGACAATTTCCCGTTCATGGTTCTGGGCAACAAGATCGACGTGGACGGCGGCAATGCAAGAGTGGTAAGCACCGATGCACGGACCCAGATGCATGACACAAATTGTGATGTTCTGGTCTCAAAGCAGCCTCGCAGCAAAGGCAACAGAAATCTTATTACATGTCGTCTGCGGAAGCCTCTGCGCTCCCTGCCCAGGAGTAATAGCTTAGGTAACCGACAGAAGAATTTGAAGGGCGGCATCTGCCCTGCTGTCCGACAGCAGAATTGCAAGGGTTATATCTGCCCTGCTTGCTGCAAGCAGGTAACCAAGAAGAAGGCGGAGGCTTGGGCGCAGTCCAAGGGCGGAGTCCCCTACTTCGAGACGTCGGCCAAGGAGGACGTTAATGTGGAGGCAGCCTTCATGCAGATTGCGCGCAATGCTCTCCGGCATGAAAAGGAAGAGGAAGTGTGAGTGCAGGGGGCGGGGCGGGACAGACCTCAATTTTGATGTCCTGTGAAGGCTGTGATGCACCCGTCATTTAACTGTGCTCCGTGACAAACTGACCGTAGTACAATGCCCTCTGGGGGCCTCTCGGTGGCAGACTGGCAGTGCATATTGAAGATATTTTTTTGCGCCACAGATAAACTTTGGCTGGTCGATGGGCAGCCATTACTGTGCGGATAGGGACCAAACCTAGACTGGCCGGTTGCCAAGGTAGGCTAGATACACCAGTGTTTACCGGTGCTCGTCGTGATGCTGATGAAGTGCACTGCGCAGCGATGTCCTCTTAACATTTTGCATGATGAGCAGCTGTGGATCTCAGCTCAGCTCATCTGGCTGACTGCTTCCTGTATGTCATTAGCCCAGCTACTGCAAGACGCACAACACCCAACAGTGTCTCAGAGTGGTCTTTAATACTTGTTGTCACCATTGTTCATTGCAGTTTCATGCCTGACGCGGTCAACATGAATACGTCTGCAGCTCCCAAGAAGAGGCCCGGCTGCTGTTAAATGGGGTGTCTACCAAGGACTGGATCCTGTGGGTGTAATTTTGTTCAGTCAGTCATGGCTGCCTTTGTAGTGTGAGTGTGGGTCCCGGTATGTCTGCTACATCATGGCAAGCTGTTCTTGACTGGTAGGATGTCGGCAATCTGATTTTTGCTGTTTGTTCTTGAAGTTTGTGTACCGGTATGTAGTAGGGGGGGGGGGTGAGTTGGTCGGATGGTCGACTTACTGTCGTAGTAAACTGGCAGATTTGTACAAGTTTGTATTCACAGAAGAACTCCCATCTTGGCATTTTGTGTAGTGGCACAAACTGGTGAAGCAAATAAGACACGAGTGCCGGAATCTAACTGTCTAGGTCTGGAACTCAGCTGGGCCTAGCTTGCTTAGGGCTCGTTCGGAAAGCAAGTCATGATCCGTCCATTTGCGAATATCTTTCAAACGTGAACAGCGTCTATGCCCAATGCACCAGTGCAACCTTCACAGCCAGGCAGTGTGTTTGGCCGGTAGTCTAGAACCAGTTCATGAAGGTCACACTAAAAGTGCATCAATCCCACTGCCCGGATTGCCGGGGCCCTGCCCCCCTCGCATGTGACCTGGCTGTGTGTGGTATTGAGCTTGCTCATCCTCTACCAGCCCCATGCGGCCGAGCGTTCAGCAGGTCCCAGCGGGTATGCACCGTTCTAAACTAAAAGTGCATAGCCAATTGGGCATGCGGTGTTGGTCATGTTCATTTTCGTTAACAAAAAAGGTGCTCGGGAGGTCCTGCCGGGTGACCCTTTCAGTCATATTCACCCCAACCTCGTGGCGAGAGCACGAGATTAGCAAGTCTATGACATCAAGTGAGAGAAGCAAGTGCATATGAATCCCGGTGCCAGTACTCTTACAAAAGTGGGCAAACTGCACTTACTATCCTTCAGATCAGGTAAAATCAAAATATCAGATAATATCTTACGCCTACCAGCCATACAATCCCGTTCAAAATCATTCGCGGTAAAAATCAGACGTCAAAATTGGGGTCAAATGAGCATTCAAATGAAATCAACTTTGCGAATCCTGTTGGATACCTGGCGTTCTCAACTGAGCAGGTAATCCTCAGCATCGCGTTTCTTAACATGGTTTTAGTTCTGGGTGTAGTCACGGAGGGGGTCATGCATCACAAATATTGATTGCACTTTGCAGTACACGGGGCGTGATGAGAAGGCACTCCACAGGCAAGTGGGCTATATATTTTCAGTTCCAGAACTCCCAGATCCAAGCTGAGTGCCAAGCCAACTCAAAAAGGAAATCCTGCATCCATCCTCGCGCACCCACATCGCCTTTGGGTCGCTAGTTCATGAACCTGTCTTCCGTCTCTGCGTCTTCACGAGCAGGCAGAGGTTTTTGCTTCAGGCAGAACCTCTGCGTCTGCCATATAAATCATCAGGCATTCATGCACAATCTCTGCGCACTCACAGGACAGGCAGGAGGTCTCCACCTCATACAGGCAGATAGGAGCCACCTTATACACCAAGTCACCAACGGCACTCCTTGGAGCACCGAATCCAGTCGATGACATTACACCCCTGGGCCCTGCTCAGAGGGCTCCGCCACACGGGCGCTCAAAGAATCAAATTGGGAGAAGTAAAAAAGAAAAAAACTGAATCTAATATAAAAGCAACCTGATCTGGGCTGTCCCTACACCACAGCTCTCATACTTGTTTGCAAGCGCGCATGTCGAATAGCACCTTGTTCAAAGGATCAGTACACTTTCTGGACATGCACTGCTCTCCAGCACCCTCACCCCATGCACATAGCCCCAGCTGTCCCACCTTGCTGCCATCAGGCAGGCCGTCCGCCTGCGAGGGCGAGGAGGGCGGAGGCTCCTGAGACGGCATCCTCGGCCGCTTGGCCGTGCCCGCCGCTGTCTTGAGCTTGATCTTTGTCTTTATCTTGGGGCGTGACCCAGTGGTCACCTCGCTGGGGCCTGCGCCCTCAGAGGCCGTGGGCATCACCACGGGGCTCAAAGCGACGCCACGTTCCTCCTGTCGGGTTACAGACACAGGGAGGAGCGGGGTTAGGAGCAGCGCTGGACAAAAGTGCTATCCAAGACCCTTAAAGGAGGTTCTGGACTCTTGACACAAGGAGGAGCGGGCCAGCGGGGTAAGGAACAGCGCTGGACAAAAGTGCTATCAGAGACCCTTATAGGGGTTTCTAGACTCTTGACACACCCACTCAAGACACTGAACAGGTTAATGACATTGCACCTCTGTGCCATGCTGAAATGAAGCTCGGCCATGTCGGCAAACAAAAAGTCAGCCAGGAAAGTGAAGGGAGATGGCGCAAGAGGAAAGAAAGGATAGGAAGTTCACCCACCAAACAACAACAACAACAAAAAAATGCCAGGGAAACTGTATGCCCTGCCCCTGAAGAGACTAGCCTTCAAAAAACTCAGCTACAAGTTCCATAAAAGACAGGGCCTCACACTGAACAGGTATGACGTGGACACCAGGGCGCGACCTCGAAGCGATGCGTGGAGCTTCAAATAATACGGAGGAGATTCATAGTTGCATACACGATACGATGATGCGCATTTCATGCGTCGAATTTGCACCAGGCCAGCCAGCCGTTGATGATCTTGTGTAAAGCAACAATACTAGGGACAGCAGAAATGGCTTAGCATAGCCTTGGATGGCGTAGGGTAGCCTAGGAGGACGTCGGTTATAAAACGCAAGTTCGTTTTCAGGGGTGATGGCAGCGATTATTGAAGACGGCACACTGCACCACTTGTTTTTGCTTTCCCATGGAACGAAGCGCGACTCTGCAACTGCACCGTGCCATTTAATTGAATACGTGGAAATTGTGAATTTCGGGGAAATGTGAGCGTCTATGACGAGATATTTCAGGGTTTCAGTAGCAAGATATTTATCCTGAACATCATTGACACAAACTCGGGTGACTGGCTTCTTCAGAGAGGATCACATTTGGATGCCAGGCTGCCCCTGATACCTACTCTCATATAGAACGGCGCCGAACATGAGCCCCAACCGAGGACGTGAGAAGCTCTAGTGCTCTACCCGTTATCCTATACCCCTCATCTGTTGACAATTCTGATACACACCATCCCCTGCACATTGTAATTGCCGTTGCGCATCCCAGACTCGTTCTTCATGCGTGTGTGAAAATGCTCACGCTGCAAGCTGCCTGGCTCACCTTCTACACGCAACCCACCAGGGGACTGGACATTTCAATTGACTTCCGTCAAATATGGATAACTAATTTCTGTGTATGCTGTGTTTGGGATACAAAACTGAACAGAGCTCGTGCTTTCAGAATAAAGTGCGTACACGTTATGTTGACGGTGTTTGTAAGGATCCTTCACCTCTGACCAGTATTATTCATGAGGAAAGGCAACACGAATCTACAATACACCTAGGTCTGACATCCCTAACTATTCCAGCCATTTCAGCTTCAATTTAGCTGCACCCTGGCCCACAGCTGCCCCCTGCCCCCCTACAGATTGGGCCACTGGCCGTAGGCCGCTCAAGGCTTGGTCCCAATCCGCCCAGTGGCCGCCACCCTGCCGCCCCCCAAGGGTAGTCTGGCGCACACTAAATAAAACTGACGGTGAGGCCGTCTCACCTCTCTGAGATCACAACCGCCTGGTCCTAGCAGCAGGGCCCGCCTGATTTCCTCTCTGGAGAACTCCCGCGGCTGGAACTCATGCTCTGGCCATTCCGCCACACTCGCAAGCAACCATCGATCAGACCTAGCGCGTTGCAAAGCATAGGCAGTGCGTCAGGCACCAGTGGATCTATGAAGCATACGGTTTGAAGGTACTTCAGCTGCATTGAAGATACAGCCCGGTCTGCCGTTGGCAGGGCTTGCTGCAGGAAGCCGTTCAGCTTGGGCCATCGGCCAGTCAAGGTTTGGTCCTATTTGGCAGTCCATTTCATTCCCCAGGTGACACAGGCATCTGGAGCATGCATATGACTATGTCTAATATAGAATAATAGAGAAATTTCATCCCAGTAGACGCACCACCAATGTGCAACAACTCTTGAGGGTAAATACTAGACAGTAGGGTTCGCAATGTTTGCACCACATGATGCAGGCTGAAAATAAAACCAATTGCTGAATGCATCCCGGTGTAGAGTATTTATTTTTTGAAGCAAAGGAGTGTACAGGTGAATAAGATGTAACATGCAAGGACTAGTCCGTGGGTGGGTAATGCACCCAGGGGTGGGGGACTTTTTCAATTTGAATTATTCGCAGGTAACAATAAGACTGGATATCAAGCTAACTGTTACTGATGTTGCGCAGGATTGATATAAGCGCAGTGCCCCGGGTTCAGAAAAAGGCAGAAATACAGGTCGTGCATCAATGGGAATGCGTTTGTCTGATGCTTTTACTTTTTTGCGCTTCAGCCAGTCCCATGTGGCCATGCGGCATGCGCAGGTTCAGGCCTCTGTTTGTCCTTCTGGGGTAAGTTTCTCACTTGTACAGACGGCGGTCGATGGCATGCTTGAGCTTAGCATAAGGGTTGGAAGGGGGTGCGTTGGTGGCTAAAGCGTAAATATTCTTCAAGCCAAACCGCGACAGTAGGTCGTCGGCACCAGAATAGTCCGTCTTGACGCCTGCCTCATTTCAGCACCTCTGGGTCAGTGAGGTGCAATAATTCGGATGTAACCCTAGCAGACTCACTGTTGTTGGCCACGACCTCGGCGAGAACAGTGAACCCCATGCGTAGCCTGTCAGCGAGCAAAGACAACTCTCTCTCTATTTCTTACAAGAAATAAAATAGAGAGATAGGAACGATCCTTGAGAGCTGTCTGCCTGAGCGAGAGCTTCAAGTTTTAGACTCATTCAGAAACCAAACGGAGCTGCGAGTATGTACGACAGCTGATGATGGACTGTTTGATGAGGTCACCAGTGCTAGCCATCGGTGCTAAATCCCGCATGCAGATCGTCCAATCACAGCTAGGGGTGAACCGCCCGGCCCTATGGGTGCCGAATGCCCCATCTCATCCATCGGGGACCTTATCAGCACAGAGAAGAACACCTTGGGCATTTAAAAGGTCACCGTCATCGGAATCGCGCTTACTAGAAGGACTTCATATTGGAATTCCGCACAATCCTAACTGGCTGGGCCGCTCCTCCTTGGTAACACAGCGCTGCTGACAACCCTCATGAACGCAACACCTCCATCCTAGTCACGCTCCACCCAGCCCAACCCTTTTGACATCTCCAGGTTTGCAGCGCATTAAATGGGGGGTATGGTCCAAGCTCAGCCCGGATACCCCCCACTCCAGAGCGCATGGGCGAAGCTGCCAGGCGGGCGCTGATACGCGCCACGAGCGCCATGATGCGGTACGGCTGGATCTCCTTCTGGGTGCAGTTCACCCTGTCCTCTGTCAGCGCAGTCATCCTTTTGTTCTCTGTGGCCTTCACGTCCCAGGTGAGACCAGCTACAGCAGCAGCAGCAGTGTCACACCCGCCCATGCACAGTCCATACAGCGCACTCTTTGAGTTCGCATCCAACGGTGTCACGCCTCCAACCATGTCATGCATCTGCATGCATTATCTGTGGCTTTCACCCCCCAGGTGAGAGTAGCAGCAGCTGCAGCAGCAACCATGCCACACCCGCCCATGCACCGCTCATGCGGCACAGTCTTTCAGCATGCATCCAGCTGTTCTCAGTGGCATTCACCTCCCAGGTATGAACTTCCGCGCATTTACCTCCCAGGTATGAACATTGGAGCATTCACCCCCCAGGTATGAACTTCTGAGCATGTCCTCCCAGGTATGAATCCCCGAGCAAGCCCTCCCAGGTATGAACATCGGAGCATTCACCCCCCAGGTATGAACAGTTGAGAATGCCCTCCCAGGTATGAACATCTGAGCATGTCCTCCCAGACATGAACATCTGAGCATGTCCTCCCAGGTATGAACATCTGCACATGCCCTCCCAGGTATGAACATCTGAGCATGCGCCCCCAGGTATGAACATCTGAGCATGCCCTCCCAGGTATGACCATCGGAGCATGTCCTCATAGGTATGAACATCTGCACATGCCCTCCCAGGTATGAACATCTGAGCATGCTCTCCCAGATATGGACATCTGAGCATGCCCTCCCAGGTATGAACATCTGAGCATGCTCTCCCAGGTATGAACATCTGAGCATGCCCCCCCAGGTATGAACATCTGACCATGTCCTCCCAGGTATGAACATCTGAGCATGCTCTCACAGATATGAACATCTGAGCATGCCCTCCCAGGTATGAACATCTGAGCATGCTCTCCCAGGTATGAACATCTGAGCATGCCCCCCAGGTATGAACATCTGACCATGTCCTCCCAGGTATGAACATCTGAGCATGCTCTCTTAGGTATGAACATCCGACCATGCCCTCCCAGGCTCCCAGGTATGAACATCTGAGCATGTCCTCCCAGTTCCGAACATATCAGCATGCCCTCCCAGGTATTAACATCTGAGCATGCTCTCCCAGGTATGAACATCTGAGCATGCCGTCCCAGGCATGAGCATCTGAGAAAACATTCTGCATGAGCCCCTAGTCCTTCAAGATGCACCTGCATGCAGCATGGGAAGGCCCTGATGCAACCCGAAGGAATGAAGGACAAGGGCCAGCGCACACGTCACATTGCCTCTCTTATGGCTTCCAGCTAGAGGGTCTGGTCCTTCTGCGACTCATGCACATTTTTTTTCTGAGGAGGAACCCGGCCATAATGCCCGCTTGGGTCGGGAAAGGGGAGGCTGGCATGCCTCCCTGTACCTGACCCCTGTGGTCATTGTGTCCAGGTCCATCCTCACCCTCACTCTCCCCCAGCTAAATAGAGCGGCTGGCATGCCTCCCTGTCAGTGCTGTGCCGTTGCGGTGTAACTCAGATATCGTGTAAGTAATTACGGTCCCTAGCGGGTAAAAGTAGCTGCATTTGCGTTGAAATTACGGTGACTGAAACTCAGCTGCGCAATTTAGCCACCGTAGGGCCTGTAATCTGCACAGCACTGCTCCCTGTACCTGATCCCCGTGGTCATTATGGCCAGGTTCCTCGAGACCTTCAGGAACTTCAGGTACATGCGCACCCCTGCTGTGCCTTACCTCAATCATGCCCTTCTCCCCCCCATATCAGAGTGGCCCGCGTGCCTCGCTATATCTGACGCTGGTGGGCATCCTGGCTGGCTTCCTCAGCACCTTCTGGAACTTTGGGTACACGCGGACAGCCAAGCGCATGCAGAGATTCCTGGATACTCCTGGGGCGCCGAAAATAAAGAAGCAGAACGTGGGTGACCTGGGTTCCCACTGGTCTGTATTCATGAGGTATCAAGCAGCAGGATAGCTCGCCAATGTTCAAATCGGTGTGCCCGGAGCCCGGGTTCATAGTATGGAGCCTCCCGTTTTTGTCATGTCCTGGGGCAAATTGTGCCCAAGGAAATAGCAGAGGGAGAAAGGTGCGAGGCCGGAGAGGGCGCGTGCAGCTTTGTGGATGACGTTCAAGGCCTACCCTGCCCCCTGTTCATCCCCCCTTGGGGAGGGCTGCATGGCATGTCACCTACGTGCCTTTCTCTATGCTTGGCAGGCCCTCACTGCAAGGGGTGGCTGGGGGTGCAATCCGTGCCGCGCAATTGCGCAATAATCCAGAAATCTTTACAGTAATCACGGGGTCCCTTCACTGGTAAAAATGCTGAATTTGCCTTCAAATGACGGTGACTGACACTCCACTGCCTAATTCAGCCACTGCAAGGACCGTAATCAGCACAGCACTGGGTGCAGTGCCTGCCGGTGGCACTTCTGCTGCTGCTGCTCACCCTCTCGTGTGCTCCCCCTGACCGCTTGTTCCTTGCGCGCCCCTTGCTGACGGCAGGTGGTCGAGAATGTGACCAAGGGTGTCATCATAAACCTGCTGGGGCTGGGGTCCACCTTGTTAGGCATCCAAGCCCTGGTGAGTGCCTGGAAACTCTCAACCCTCAACCCTTATCTCTCAACCCTCAACCCTGACCTTTGAACACTTGGGTCAGCACCAGGAAACCCTTTACCCTTCACCTGAAACCCTCGGTGGCAACCTGGAAACCCTTCACCCTTAAACCTGAAAGCCCTCATTGAGTACCAGGAAATCCTTAACATTTTACTCTTAATCGAGGAACAGGATCTGGAACACTACAGTCAGCACCAGGAAACCCTTTAACTAAAAGCCCTCACTTTGAGCCCTAGGTGAGGGCGAGGCAAATCTGCACCCTTAACCCCTGGGTGAGGACCAGTAACCCTAAACTTGATGTTAAACTCCAGGTGGGGACCAGGAGACCTGAATCTTAAACCCTAGGTGAGGATCAGGTAACCTTTCACCGTTAACCCTGAACCCTTGACCTTGAACCCTTACGGTGAGGATAAGAAGGTGGGGCTCTGCGTCAGGCTTCCCCCTGCCGCACTTGCTGTCAACACCTGGCAGCAGGCGCAGCAGCACTGAAGCTTGTTCAGCGGGCAGATGTCCGTAGTGCGCACGGGACCTCCTTTGATGGGCTTAGGCTTCAGGGTTTAGCCTTTAGCCTTAAGTGCGCACCATACCTCTTTTGATGTGTTTAGGGTTAAGGGTTAAATGCGCACCATACCTCTTATGATGGGTTTAGGATTTAGGGTTTAGCCTTCATTGCGCACCATGCCTCCTTTGATGGGCTGCCGGGCGCAGCCCCCACCGATTGTGATAAAGCCATGACCGGCCCACCGCCGGTGGCCGGAGCAGCGGGGCTTGCTGCACCAGGCCCTTGCGGCCGTAGGCTAAGATGTAGCTGAACAGTAGCTTCAGTGTGCTAAGGATGGCGGACATGGGGGGTACTGCGGACATGTGCCGTGGCTGGTGCACATGGGCCGTGACGCACTGATGGGCAGCAGCGTTGTTTGTGGAAACCTTTCTGCATTTGTTTATGCACTGCATCAATACTCTCTGCAAGTCCGCATGCTCTTTCGGTGAATAGGCTGCCCTCCTTACCTTTGTCTCAGTGGCCCATTGGTTCTGGAGCCATGCCAACACCGCTTGTCCTGTCCTGTCATGTTACCCTTGCGCAGCTCGTTGCTGGGATGGTCGGATGCTTCGTTGTAATTCCCCCCCATCTTTTGCTTGTGTGCTTCACCTGCTGCTTGACCAGGTGGGGGTACTTGTGGCTAAGACGCTCAGCAATGCATCGGCCAACCCCTTCCTCGCATCAGGAGCTGGTGTCTACAACCCGGTCCTTGCGCTGGATGTTTTCCTCGTTCAGGTAGGGTTTAGGGTCTACAACCCGGTCCTTGCGCTGGATGTTTTCCTCGTTCAGGTAGGGTTTAGGGTCTACAACCCGGTCCTTGCGCTGGATGTTTTCCTCGTTCAGGTAGGGTTTAGGGTTTACAACCCGGTCCTTGCGCTGGATGTTTTCCTCGTTCAGGTAGGGTTTAGGGTCTACAACCCGGTCCTTGCGCTGGATGTTTTCCTCGTTCAGGTAGGGTTTAGGGTCTACAACCCGGTCCTTGCGCTGGATGTTTTCCTCGTTCAGGTAGGGTTTAGGGTCTACAACCCGGTCCTTGCGCTGGATGTTTTCCTCGTTCAGGTAGGGTTTAGGGTCTACAACCCGGTCCTTGCGCTGGATGTTTTCCTCGTTCAGGTAGGGTTTAGGGTTTACAACCCGGTCCTTGCGCTGGATGTTTTCCTCGCTCAGGGAGGCGATGCACAGCATGGCTAAAGGGAGCAAGCATGGGGCTGTGGTTGCATTCGGGGGGAGGTCACGATTTCATTGAATTTTCTATGTGTTTGAGGTTGAGGTACCAGCAGTTGGGTGCTGTGTCTTCCCTCTCTCTGGTCTGAGGTTACTTGCTCCTGCTGCCTGCTGAGTCACCCTATCGTGTGTTTGAGGGTACTTGATCCCACTGCCTGCTGAGTCACCCTATCGTGTGTTTGAGGGTACTTGATCCCGCTGCCTGCTGGTCACCCTATCGTGTGTTTGAGGGTACTTGATCCCACTGCCTGCTGGTCACCCTATCGTGTGTTTGAGGGTACTTGATCCCACTGCCTGCTGAGTCACCCCATCGTGTGTTTGAGTGTCCTTGATCCCGCTGCCTGCTGGTCACCCTATCGTGTGTTTGAAGGTCCTTGATCCCGCTGCCTGCTGAGTCACCCTATCGTGTGTTTGAGGGTACTTGATCCCGCTGCCTGCTGGTCACCCTATGGTGTGTTTGAGGGTCCTTGATCCCACTGCCTGCTGAGTCACCCTATCGTGTGTTTGAGGGTACTTGATCCCGCTGCCTGCTGAGTCACCCTATCGTGTGTTTGAGGGTCCTTGATCCCGCTGCCTGCTGAGTCACCCTATCGTGTGTTTGAGGGTACTTGATCCCACTGCCTGCTGAGTCACCCTATCGTGTGTTTGAGGGTACTTGATCCCGCTGCCTGCTGAGTCACCCTATCGTGTGTTTGAGGGTACTTGATCCCACTGCCTGCTGAGTCACCCTATCGTGTGTTTGAGGGTCCTTGATCCCGCTGCCTGCTGAGTCACCCTATCGTGTGTTTGAGGGTCCTTGATCCCGCTGCCTGCTGAGTCACCCTATCTTGTGTTTAAGGGTACTTGATCCCGCTGCCTGCTGAGTCAGCGTATCGTGTGTTTGAGGGTACTTGATCCCGCTGCCTGCTGGTCACCCTATCGTGTGTTTGAGGGTACTTGATCCCACTGCCTGCTGAGTCACCCTATCTTGTGTTTGAGGGTACTTGATCCCACTGCCTGCTGAGTCACCCTATCGTGTGTTTGAGGGTACTTGATCCCACTGCCTGCTGAGTCACCCTATCGTGTGTTTGAGGGTACTTGATCCCGCTGCCTGCTGAGTCACCCTATCGTGTGTTTGAGGGTACTTGATCCCGCTGCCTGCTGGTCACCCTATCGTGTGTTTGAGGGTACTTGATCCCACTGCCTGCTGGTCACCCTATCGTGCGTTTGAGGGTACTTGATCCCACTGCCTGCTGAGTCACCCCATCGTGTGTTTGAGGGTCCTTGATCCCGCTGCCTGCTGGTCACCCTATCGTGTGTTTGAAGGTCCTTGATCCCGCTGCCTGCTGAGTCACCCTATCGTGTGTTTGAGGGTCCTTGATCCCGCTGCCTGCTGGTCACCCTATCGTGTGTTTGAGGGTCCTTGATCCCGCTGCCTGCTGAGTCACCCTATCGTGTGTTTGAGGGTCCTTGATCCCGCTGCCTGCTGAGTCACCCTATCGTGTGTTTGAGGGTACTTGATCCCACTGCCTGCTGAGTCACCCTATCGTGTGTTTGAGGGTCCTTGATCCCGCTGCCTGCTGAGTCACCCTATCGTGTGTTTGAGGGTACTTGATCCCACTGCCTGCTGAGTCACCCTATCGTGTGTTTGAGGGTACTTGATCCCGCTGCCTGCTGAGTCACCCTATCGTGTGTTTGAGGGTACTTGATCCCACTGCCTGCTGAGTCAGCGTATCGTGTGTTTGAGGGTCCTTGATCCCGCTGCCTGCTGAGTCACCCTATCGTGTGTTTGAGGGTCCTTGATCCCGCTGCCTGCTGAGTCACCCTATCTTGTGTTTAAGGGTACTTGATCCCGCTGCCTGCTGAGTCACCCTATCGTGTGTTTGAGGGTACTTGATCCCGCTGCCTGCTGGTCACCCTATCGTGTGTTTGAGGGTACTTGATCCCACTGCCTGCTGAGTCACCCTATCTTGTGTTTGAGGGTACTTGATCCCACTGCCTGCTGAGTCACCCTATCGTGTGTTTGAGGGTCCTTGATCCCACTGCCTGCTGAGTCACCCTATCGTGTGTTTAAGGGTACTTGATCCCGCTGCCTGCTGAGTCACCCTATCGTGTGTTTGAGGGTACTTGATCCCGCTGCCTGCTGGTCACCCTATCGTGTGTTTGAGGGTACTTGATCCCACTGCCTGCTGGTCACCCTATCGTGCGTTTGAGGGTACTTGATCCCACTGCCTGCTGAGTCACCCCATCGTGTGTTTGAGGGTCCTTGATCCCGCTGCCTGCTGGTCACCCTATCGTGTGTTTGAAGGTCCTTGATCCCACTGCCTGCTGAGTCACCCTATCGTGTGTTTGAGGGTCCTTGATCCCGCTGCCTGCTGGTCACCCTATCGTGTGTTTGAGGGTCCTTGATCCCGCTGCCTGCTGAGTCACCCTATCGTGTGTTTGAGGGTCCTTGATCCCGCTGCCTGCTGAGTCACCCTATCGTGTGTTTGAGGGTCCTTGATCCCGCTGCCTGCTGAGTCACCCTATCGTGTGTTTGAGGGTACTTGATCCCACTGCCTGCTGAGTCACCCCATCGTGTGTTTGAGGGTACTTGATCCCGCTGCCTGCTGAGTCACCCTATCGTGTGTTTGAGGGTACTTGATCCCACTGCCTGCTGAGTCACCCTATCGTGTGTTTGAGGGTCCTTGATCCCGCTGCCTGCTGAGTCACCCTATCGTGTGTTTGAGGGTCCTTGATCCCGCTGCCTGCTGAGTCACCCTATCTTGTGTTTAAGGGTACTTGATCCCGCTGCCTGCTGAGTCAGCGTATCGTGTGTTTGAGGGTACTTGATCCCGCTGCCTGCTGGTCACCCTATCGTGTGTTTGAGGGTCCTTGATCCCGCTGCCTGCTGAGTCACCCTATCTTGTGTTTAAGGGTACTTGATCCCGCTGCCTGCTGAGTCACCCTATCGTGTGTTTGAGGGTACTTGATCCCGCTGCCTGCTGGTCACCCTATCGTGTGTTTGAGGGTACTTGATCCCGCTGCCTGCTGGTCACCCTATCGTGTGTTTGAGGGTACTTGATCCCACTGCCTGCTGAGTCACCCTATCGTGTGTTTGAGGGTACTTGATCCCACTGCCTGCTGAGTCACCCTATCGTGTGTTTGAGGGTACTTGATCCCACTGCCTGCTGAGTCACCCTATCGTGTGTTTGAGGGTACTTGATCCCACTGCCTGCTGGTCACCCTATCGTGTGTTTGAGGGTACTTGATCCCGCTGCCTGCTGAGTCACCCTATCGTGTGTTTGAGGGTACTTGATCCCGCTGCCTGCTGGTCACCCTATCGTGTGTTTGAGGGTACTTGATCCCACTGCCTGCTGGTCACCCTATCGTGCGTTTGAGGGTACTTGATCCCACTGCCTGCTGAGTCACCCCATCGTGTGTTTGAGGGTCCTTGATCCCGCTGCCTGCTGGTCACCCTATCGTGTGTTTGAAGGTCCTTGATCCCACTGCCTGCTGAGTCACCCTATCGTGTGTTTGAGGGTCCTTGATCCCGCTGCCTGCTGGTCACCCTATCGTGTGTTTGAGGGTCCTTGATCCCGCTGCCTGCTGAGTCACCCTATCGTGTGTTTGAGGGTCCTTGATCCCGCTGCCTGCTGAGTCACCCTATCGTGTGTTTGAGGGTCCTTGATCCCGCTGCCTGCTGAGTCACCCTATCGTGTGTTTGAGGGTACTTGATCCCACTGCCTGCTGAGTCACCCCATCGTGTGTTTGAGGGTACTTGATCCCGCTGCCTGCTGAGTCACCCTATCGTGTGTTTGAGGGTACTTGATCCCACTGCCTGCTGAGTCACCCTATCGTGTGTTTGAGGGTCCTTGATCCCGCTGCCTGCTGAGTCACCCTATCGTGTGTTTGAGGGTCCTTGATCCCGCTGCCTGCTGAGTCACCCTATCTTGTGTTTAAGGGTACTTGATCCCGCTGCCTGCTGAGTCAGCGTATCGTGTGTTTGAGGGTACTTGATCCCGCTGCCTGCTGGTCACCCTATCGTGTGTTTGAGGGTCCTTGATCCCGCTGCCTGCTGAGTCACCCTATCTTGTGTTTAAGGGTACTTGATCCCGCTGCCTGCTGAGTCACCCTATCGTGTGTTTGAGGGTACTTGATCCCGCTGCCTGCTGGTCACCCTATCGTGTGTTTGAGGGTACTTGATCCCGCTGCCTGCTGGTCACCCTATCGTGTGTTTGAGGGTACTTGATCCCACTGCCTGCTGAGTCACCCTATCGTGTGTTTGAGGGTACTTGATCCCACTGCCTGCTGAGTCACCCTATCGTGTGTTTGAGGGTACTTGATCCCACTGCCTGCTGAGTCACCCTATCGTGTGTTTGAGGGTACTTGATCCCACTGCCTGCTGGTCACCCTATCGTGTGTTTGAGGGTACTTGATCCCACTGCCTGCTGAGTCACCCTATCGTGTGTTTGAGGGTACTTGATCCCGCTGCCTGCTGAGTCACCCTATCGTGTGTTTGAGGGTACTTGATCCCACTGCCTGCTGGTCACCCTATCGTGTGTTTGAGGGTCCTTGATCCCGCTGCCTGCTGAGTCACCCTATCGTGTGTTTGAGGGTCCTTGATCCCGCTGCCTGCTGAGTCACCCTATCTTGTGTTTAAGGGTACTTGATCCCGCTGCCTGCTGAGTCACCCTATCGTGTGTTTGAGGGTACTTGATCCCGCTGCCTGCTGGTCACCCTATCGTGTGTTTGAGGGTACTTGATCCCACTGCCTGCTGAGTCACCCTATCTTGTGTTTGAGGGTACTTGATCCCACTGCCTGCTGAGTCACCCTATCGTGTGTTTGAGGGTACTTGATCCCACTGCCTGCTGAGTCACCCTATCGTGTGTTTAAGGGTACTTGATCCCGCTGCCTGCTGAGTCACCCTATCGTGTGTTTGAGGGTACTTGATCCCGCTGCCTGCTGGTCACCCTATCGTGTGTTTGAGGGTACTTGATCCCACTGCCTGCTGGTCACCCTATCGTGCGTTTGAGGGTACTTGATCCCACTGCCTGCTGAGTCACCCCATCGTGTGTTTGAGGGTCCTTGATCCCGCTGCCTGCTGGTCACCCTATCGTGTGTTTGAAGGTCCTTGATCCCGCTGCCTGCTGAGTCACCCTATCGTGTGTTTGAGGGTCCTTGATCCCGCTGCCTGCTGAGTCACCCTATCGTGTGTTTGAGGGTACTTGATCCCGCTGCCTGCTGAGTCAGCGTATCGTGTGTTTGAGGGTACTTGATCCCGCTGCCTGCTGGTCACCCTATCGTGTGTTTGAGGGTCCTTGATCCCGCTGCCTGCTGAGTCACCCTATCTTGTGTTTAAGGGTACTTGATCCCGCTGCCTGCTGAGTCACCCCATCGTGTGTTTGAGGGTACTTGATCCCGCTGCCTGCTGAGTCAGCGTATCGTGTGTTTGAGGGTACTTGATCCCGCTGCCTGCTGGTCACCCTATCGTGTGTTTGAGGGTCCTTGATCCCGCTGCCTGCTGAGTCACCCTATCTTGTGTTTAAGGGTACTTGATCCCGCTGCCTGCTGAGTCACCCTATCGTGTGTTTGAGGGTACTTGATCCCGCTGCCTGCTGGTCACCCTATCGTGTGTTTGAGGGTACTTGATCCCGCTGCCTGCTGGTCACCCTATCGTGTGTTTGAGGGTACTTGATCCCACTGCCTGCTGAGTCACCCTATCGTGTGTTTGAGGGTACTTGATCCCACTGCCTGCTGAGTCACCCTATCGTGTGTTTGAGGGTACTTGATCCCACTGCCTGCTGAGTCACCCTATCGTGTGTTTGAGGGTACTTGATCCCACTGCCTGCTGAGTCACCCTATCGTGTGTTTGAAGGTCCTTGATCCCGCTGCCTGCTGAGTCACCCTATCTTGTGTTTAAGGGTACTTGATCCCGCTGCCTGCTGAGTCAGCGTATCGTGTGTTTGAGGGTACTTGATCCCGCTGCCTGCTGGTCACCCTATCGTGTGTTTGAGGGTCCTTGATCCCGCTGCCTGCTGAGTCACCCTATCTTGTGTTTAAGGGTACTTGATCCCGCTGCCTGCTGAGTCACCCTATCGTGTGTTTGAGGGTACTTGATCCCGCTGCCTGCTGGTCACCCTATCGTGTGTTTGAGGGTACTTGATCCCGCTGCCTGCTGGTCACCCTATCGTGTGTTTGAGGGTACTTGATCCCGCTGCCTGCTGAGTCACCCTATCGTGTGTTTGAGGGTACTTGATCCCGCTGCCTGCTGAGTCACCCTATCGTGTGTTTGAGGGTACTTGATCCCACTGCCTGCTGAGTCACCCCATCGTGTGTTTGAGGGTACTTGATCCCGCTGCCTGCTGAGTCACCCTATCGTGTGTTTGAGGGTACTTGATCCCACTGCCTGCTGAGTCACCCTATCGTGTGTTTGAGGGTCCTTGATCCCGCTGCCTGCTGAGTCACCCTATCGTGTGTTTGAGGGTACTTGATCCCGCTGCCTGCTGAGTCACCCTATCGTGTGTTTGAGGGTACTTGATCCCACTGCCTGCTGAGTCACCCTATCTTGTGTTTGAGGGTACTTGATCCCACTGCCTGCTGAGTCACCCTATCGTGTGTTTGAGGGTACTTGATCCCACTGCCTGCTGAGTCACCCTATCGTGTGTTTAAGGGTACTTGATCCCGCTGCCTGCTGAGTCACCCTATCGTGTGTTTGAGGGTACTTGATCCCGCTGCCTGCTGGTCACCCTATCGTGTGTTTGAGGGTCCTTGATCCCACTGCCTGCTGGTCACCCTATCGTGCGTTTGAGGGTACTTGATCCCACTGCCTGCTGAGTCACCCCATCGTGTGTTTGAGGGTCCTTGATCCCGCTGCCTGCTGGTCACCCTATCGTGTGTTTGAAGGTCCTTGATCCCGCTGCCTGCTGAGTCACCCTATCGTGTGTTTGAGGGTACTTGATCCCGCTGCCTGCTGGTCACCCTATCGTGTGTTTGAGGGTCCTTGATCCCGCTGCCTGCTGAGTCACCCTATCGTGTGTTTGAGGGTCCTTGATCCCGCTGCCTGCTGAGTCACCCTATCGTGTGTTTGAGGGTCCTTGATCCCGCTGCCTGCTGAGTCACCCTATCGTGTGTTTGAGGGTACTTGATCCCACTGCCTGCTGAGTCACCCCATCGTGTGTTTGAGGGTACTTGATCCCGCTGCCTGCTGAGTCACCCTATCGTGTGTTTGAGGGTACTTGATCCCACTGCCTGCTGAGTCACCCTATCGTGTGTTTGAGGGTCCTTGATCCCGCTGCCTGCTGAGTCACCCTATCGTGTGTTTGAGGGTCCTTGATCCCGCTGCCTGCTGAGTCACCCTATCTTGTGTTTAAGGGTACTTGATCCCGCTGCCTGCTGAGTCAGCGTATCGTGTGTTTGAGGGTACTTGATCCCGCTGCCTGCTGGTCACCCTATCGTGTGTTTGAGGGTCCTTGATCCCGCTGCCTGCTGAGTCACCCTATCTTGTGTTTAAGGGTACTTGATCCCGCTGCCTGCTGAGTCACCCTATCGTGTGTTTGAGGGTACTTGATCCCGCTGCCTGCTGGTCACCCTATCGTGTGTTTGAGGGTACTTGATCCCGCTGCCTGCTGGTCACCCTATCGTGTGTTTGAGGGTACTTGATCCCGCTGCCTGCTGGTCACCCTATCGTGTGTTTGAGGGTACTTGATCCCGCTGCCTGCTGAGTCACCCTATCGTGTGTTTGAGGGTACTTGATCCCGCTGCCTGCTGAGTCACCCTATCGTGTGTTTGAGGGTACTTGATCCCACTGCCTGCTGAGTCACCCCATCGTGTGTTTGAGGGTACTTGATCCCGCTGCCTGCTGAGTCACCCTATCGTGTGTTTGAGGGTACTTGATCCCACTGCCTGCTGAGTCACCCTATCGTGTGTTTGAGGGTCCTTGATCCCGCTGCCTGCTGAGTCACCCTATCGTGTGTTTGAGGGTACTTGATCCCGCTGCCTGCTGAGTCACCCTATCGTGTGTTTGAGGGTACTTGATCCCACTGCCTGCTGAGTCACCCTATCTTGTGTTTGAGGGTACTTGATCCCACTGCCTGCTGAGTCACCCTATCGTGTGTTTGAGGGTACTTGATCCCACTGCCTGCTGAGTCACCCTATCGTGTGTTTAAGGGTACTTGATCCCGCTGCCTGCTGAGTCACCCTATCGTGTGTTTGAGGGTACTTGATCCCGCTGCCTGCTGGTCACCCTATCGTGTGTTTGAGGGTCCTTGATCCCACTGCCTGCTGGTCACCCTATCGTGCGTTTGAGGGTACTTGATCCCACTGCCTGCTGAGTCACCCCATCGTGTGTTTGAGGGTCCTTGATCCCGCTGCCTGCTGGTCACCCTATCGTGTGTTTGAAGGTCCTTGATCCCGCTGCCTGCTGAGTCACCCTATCGTGTGTTTGAGGGTACTTGATCCCGCTGCCTGCTGGTCACCCTATCGTGTGTTTGAGGGTCCTTGATCCCGCTGCCTGCTGAGTCACCCTATCGTGTGTTTGAGGGTCCTTGATCCCGCTGCCTGCTGAGTCACCCTATCGTGTGTTTGAGGGTCCTTGATCCCGCTGCCTGCTGAGTCACCCTATCGTGTGTTTGAGGGTACTTGATCCCACTGCCTGCTGAGTCACCCCATCGTGTGTTTGAGGGTACTTGATCCCGCTGCCTGCTGAGTCACCCTATCGTGTGTTTGAGGGTACTTGATCCCACTGCCTGCTGAGTCACCCTATCGTGTGTTTGAGGGTCCTTGATCCCGCTGCCTGCTGAGTCACCCTATCGTGTGTTTGAGGGTCCTTGATCCCGCTGCCTGCTGAGTCACCCTATCTTGTGTTTAAGGGTACTTGATCCCGCTGCCTGCTGAGTCAGCGTATCGTGTGTTTGAGGGTACTTGATCCCGCTGCCTGCTGGTCACCCTATCGTGTGTTTGAGGGTCCTTGATCCCGCTGCCTGCTGAGTCACCCTATCTTGTGTTTAAGGGTACTTGATCCCGCTGCCTGCTGAGTCACCCTATCGTGTGTTTGAGGGTACTTGATCCCGCTGCCTGCTGGTCACCCTATCGTGTGTTTGAGGGTACTTGATCCCGCTGCCTGCTGGTCACCCTATCGTGTGTTTGAGGGTACTTGATCCCACTGCCTGCTGAGTCACCCTATCGTGTGTTTGAGGGTACTTGATCCCACTGCCTGCTGAGTCACCCTATCGTGTGTTTGAGGGTACTTGATCCCACTGCCTGCTGAGTCACCCTATCGTGTGTTTGAGGGTACTTGATCCCACTGCCTGCTGAGTCACCCTATCGTGTGTTTGAAGGTCCTTGATCCCGCTGCCTGCTGAGTCACCCTATCGTGTGTTTGAGGGTACTTGATCCCACTGCCTGCTGAGTCACCCTATCGTGTGTTTGAGGGTACTTGATCCCACTGCCTGCTGAGTCACCCTATCGTGTGTTTGAGGGTACTTGATCCCACTGCCTGCTGAGTCACCCTATCGTGTGTTTGAGGGTCCTTGATCCCGCTGCCTGCTGAGTCACCCTATCGTGTGTTTGAGGGTACTTGATCCCAATGCCTGCTGAGTATGCTATCACGTGTGTCTGACCATGATCATTCAGGCCGCCACCAACACCTTGCTTGGGCACTTCCTGTCCCTGGTCTGCTCCCTTTGGCTGCTCAACATTGTGGGCGAGGGTCGAGGGCTGAGGTTCCAGGTGAGATCTGGTCTAGTTGAGGGCCCAGGTGCCAGGTGAGACCTGGTCTTGCGAGGCTATGGATCCAAGATATCCAGGTGCAGGGCTAATTGCACAGGCGCCCTGTCATTTAGGGCTGAGGAATGCTGGGGAGGGAATGCCTGGACCGAGCCCCTGAGAGGAGATTCCACTGAGGTCGCTTCAATCAGCTGCTTCCCTGACATACGTGACATGCGGCGCTTTGCGTCTTGTCTGTGTCTTGCTCATGCTGCTGTGCTTGGATTCGGCCTGTGTTGTATCTATGGGGTCCATGTGATGATTATGCTCACTGCCTGTGTCTGTGGCACTGTGGAAAGTGTACAGAGGTTCTTGAGGCTCAAGACGCCAAACCCCAAATCCTGAACCCTACAAATGTGCATAGAGGTTCCTGGGGCTCAAGACGCTGAGGAGTCGAGTAGATGACAACTCGACTGTCTTTGGCAAGGGCAACTCGCTTGTCTTCAATATAGACAGCCTGCAGCCTCCCAGGGGTGGAGGCCCGTCCTCGACCCCTCGCAGCAGTAGCACCAGCAGCATGGACGGCTTCTCTCAAACAGCGCTTAGTGTCGCTAAGGACCTGCAGAACTTAGTAATGGGTACATCAGGTACGGATGGGTCGAACAGCAGGAAGGCGGCGGGGGCTGCGGCATCGTCATCTTCCCGCGAGTTCTCCTCCTGGCTGAACACCAAGCCGGCGGGCCCGGGGACAAGCCGGTCGACTGATCTAGGCGGCATCGGTGGCGGCGGCCGGCGAGGCGGGGCCTCCTCGACGCGCCCCATTGTGGGCGCGGCGTTCCCGACCGCCGCCGCTGCGTACTCGGCGGCTGTGCGGCAGATGAACATTGATAGGGAAGCAGCGGAGCAGCAGCCGCTGGTGCTGCAGAACATGCGGCGAGGTGGTCAGATTGGTGGCAGCAGCAGTGAGTCAGCGCACCGCCCGTTTGACCTGCTCATCCTGCCGACGCGTTCCTCGCTGACGTACCTGGACGGCACGCTCCCCGGTGACTACGGCTTTGACCCGCTTGGTCTCTTTGACCCTTCGAGCGGGTCGGCGGGCCTGATGAACCGGCCGTGGCTGCGATACTCGGAGATCATCCACGCGCGGTGGGCCATGCTGGGCTGCGTCGGATGTCTAGCGCCTGAGTGGCTGTCTGAGGAAGAAATCGTACCCGAGCGGACGGGCGTGCTGTGGTACCGCACGGGCTGGCTGCCGCTTGTTGGTCAGGACCTTGACGTCGGCGTCGACCCGCAGGTCCTGTTTGGGATCATGGCTGTGCTGATGTCTGCTGCGGAGCTGCTGCGCCTGCGTGACTTCCAGCAGACCGGAGGCTTCTTCTGGCGTGCGCCGCGGTGCGTCATCCCGCCTCGCGTCGGCGAGCCGACGCAGTCCCCGGCGATGCTCTCGCTGCAGCGCATGCTGAGCAGCGATGCGACGGGCGACCCGGCGTACCCCGGCGGCGCGCTGTTCAACCCGACGGAGCTGGTTCGGGACACGAGTGCCTCGCTGGCAGACTTCAAAGAGGTCGAGCTCATCAACGGGCGCATCGCGATGGTCTCGTTCATCGGTTTCTGCGCGCAAGCTGCTGTGACGGGGAAGGGTCCGCTGCAGAACCTGCAAGACCACCTGAATGACCCGCTGCATGAGGCCTCACTGCTCTGGGAGCCCTTTGAAGCCTTGTAGATGAGGAGAGGACTGCTGGAAAGTATGGCTGGTGGAGGTTTTGGGGGGGGCCGGCAGGGTGGGACTGACAGTGATCTGCATACTGGTACGTAATTATTGCTTTTGCACAGCCTGTTTGCTGTGAGAGAGGGAACAGGGCCTACTGGATTTGGGACATTTTGATGATTTGGGTTGACCGATGGTTTGTGGCTGTGACGTGGTTATTTTGAGACGTGACAGTCACAATGTTGCCCTCTGTTGGCTAACAGGTCTAGTTTGCAACCCTTGTAATGCTGCAGGCAGCAAAGGCACGCAAGGCGTCACAGCTGGGTTGATTTTCAGTATGCTTTAGGACCCGTTCAGCTTGCGCCAGGTGGTCTGAAGGAGAGCCTTGCATGTTCTGGACAGCGCGTGAATGCAGGCATAATTTCTGGAGGGTCATTTCTACAGAATCCACGCTCATGAAATAAATCCACACGCTGATGAATGACGTTGGGTATACCGCCGCTGGGGCTCATCCATGCCAGCATTCAAGCAGCAGCCAGTGCCCAGAACGCCCCCATGGAGAGCCAGAGATCATGACCAGCCATGCATCCATGGGCCCAACATAAAAATATCAGAGCATAGGAGGTGCACAGTGTCAACAGAGGTATGTGCATGCCATTGCATGGTGGAGCAGATGGGTGGTAGGGGCTGGCCACATGACTGCACCTGTGGGCACATGAGAGATGGCTGATCCCCTGTCTCAAACGGAGGCTGCTCCTGCCCATGGGTGCCCATGAGTGCAGGGTTGAGACACACAGGGGTACCCACCTGCTATGAATGCTGCCAACTGGTCATGCACACACTCTTGTCCACACTCATACTCACACTCCTGCTCACACTCCTGTCCACACTCCTGCCCACACTTCAGCCCGCACATGCATTACGAGCCCATCTACTTACCCAGATCAACAGGTGTTCCTCCACTCACCCATGTTCACAGCCTGGCCTGTTATGCCATCATGATGAGTCCTTCAATGTGGGACTGTGAGGCAAAGGCACGCAAGGCGTCACAGCTGGGTTGACTCTCGGTATGCTTTAGGACCCGTTCAGCTTGCGCCAGGTGGTCCGAAGGAGAGCCTTACATAATATGGACAGTGCGTGAAAGCAGGACAAGGGTGCATCAATTCGGCGGGAGGGAGGATCATTCTACGATACACAGAGATTCTCTGATTCTACAGAATACCGGTACACGTTCAAAAATGAACCCGCGCGCAAATGAATCACATTGGGTATCATATGCCGTTGGAGCTCATCCAAGCGAACATTCAAGCTGCCAGTGCCCAGAACCCCTGACCCAGATCGCCGAGTTAAGGGTTCCAAAGGATAAACCAGGGGGTTAGACATAAACTTTAACCTTTTTAAATCCTGAACCCTAGCCTGGTGGGCATGTTAAGTCTCGGATAACCGTTTTACTGTCCGGTCGTACGGCAAATCACAGGGGGCTGAATGGTTATCAACAGGGGGGTAACAGTGCCACAAAAACTAAGCACACGCTCCGTGGCTACCGTATACTCAAAGCATGTACTACCGTGCAAGGCTTCTATATTAACTCCCACTTACCAGGAGATGGATGCTAGATGGATGGCATACCATTTAGGGTTTGAGGAGGGGGTTTTCCATCTCCTTTTTCGTCTTTTCCTTTCCTTTCTCCTCAAGCCTTTCGTTTCTCTTTTCCCCACAAGACAATCAGGCGCCCGCATGGTCGAGCATTTTTGGCATGGCTCAGAGGTGTAATATCATTGGCCTGAGATTGGTTGTCTGATGAGCTACACCGGTACCAAACTTAAAACTTCCAAGTTCAAATTTTACAATTTCACAGATGAACTTCGCAGCGTTACAAAAAGTCAGGTACACAACAAGCGAGATCTTTCAGCCGGACATCATGTCGACAGCTGTATCGCTGGGCCAATGACACAATCTAAAATGTTCGGAATACAGTTTTGGGATCAAGAATACTGCGCTATCAGCAAGCAGAATTAAAAGTGCAGAAGCAACACACCACATAGATGGAGATCTGACAACCATCATCCCTGTTCGAAACATCGCTGACTAGGCATGCACCATAGCCCTCCCTTAGCAAGGTCATCTCAAACAACCCTCGTGAGCCTAGCTCCAAGATCAGGGGGCGATTCCTCAAGCAAAGCAAGTTTGCCAAGAAACATCCTTAATAGAAAAGCACTGTGCCGAATGGCAGAGAGGGATGGCACGGCATCCAACTGCCACACTTTCCTGCAGAAAAGTGCCAGAATAGTGTAGAAGATGACTGTTTAAATACAAGATTGAGCCACTTGCAGCTGCCATACCTAAGCTGCTGCTAAGGTATTGCATCCAGGCCCTCTTGGCACCTGGAACAGGTAGCCCTTGACATCGGACTGACCTGGCGCATTGTGAAGAAAAATACACGCACCCCGTCACCCCCCTCCCTAGCAAAGAATGCAAACCAGGCAAGCAAGGCCGGTCGCACCTCTACCCCACTGCAACATCAACTCTGGCACACTTCCTCCTCCGGGAGACACTCGTGTGTAATAAAGGGGGGGGGAAGCGCATGGGTTCGCCACATGCACAGTGCCAAGAGTAGCCTGTCATATTTTAAGTAGAACATGCATTGCCCCCTGTCATTCATTGGACTTTGCCGAAGCATCTATCAACTGGACTGCATTTTTGCAAACGATTTCGACGCACTCATCCGAGCAAAGGTTGGATGAGGCCAGGCTCAGCAAGCAGCTCTGACCCGCAGCATATACACAAACAAGCACGCTGCACACAAACATGCCTCTCACTCGAGTCAAGACTCACTTTGCAACAACACCTCAAACGCCCTTTTGCCCCGGATCTAGACCTGACGCCCACTGACCCTCCCACTCAGCCGGCCGCTTTCGTTCATTTTCACCCCCAACGGCGGCTTGGGCTGCCCTGCGTCTTCCGAAGGATGCTTTGAGCGCAGACCGCCGGGTGGCGGCGTGCCTCCCGCGCAGGCCATGGCGCTGGGCAGCCTGCGCAGGCCGGACATGGCGCGCTTGATGCCATCGGCCTGGCTGTGCCTCTCAGGCGGCTCGATGTCAAGCGAGGGCCTTCTAGGCCCTGCAGTGCCGAGTTCTGTGGGGTCTTCAAACGTGGACCAATGATCCATCTGCCTCGACGGCTCGGCATCTGCACATGTGAAGAGAGGGGTTTCCTTGTCTGTTTGGGGTCCATTCGGCGATCTGTGGAGAACAAGGAATACGAGCCTCGTTGTGGGTCCCTCCCACTCAACCACTAGGGCGCTTGCGTTTATTTTTGGCCATGAGAAAACCATCGGCAGGCCGCCCACGGCGGCCAAAGGCGCGATGGGGACCGAACCTGGGCTGGATGTCCAAGCAGCATGGCTGGTCACAAGAGGGGCCTCCGGAGGAGGCTGGATTGAAGCTGACGTGTAGCTGACGTGTAGCTGACGTGTGGCTGAGGTTTATAGCTGAGCCTCGAAATAATGTAAACAATTCAGGGCACCGTCTGTGCTTATTTTTGGCGAATTGTACTGTTGTTGCTTGAGATGAAATCTCTTGGTGCAACACGCGTCTGATCGGTTGGGAAGGTGCGGGGAGGGATGCGGGGAGGTACAGAGGAGGTACAGGGGAGGTACAGGGGAGGTACAGGGGTGGTACAGAGGAGGTGCAGGGGAGGTACAGGGGAGGTACAAGGGAGGTACAGGGGTGGTACAGGGGAGGTACAGGGGAGGTACATGGGAGGTACATAGGAGGTACAGGGGAGGTACAGGGGAAGTACATGGGAGGTATAGAGGAGGTACATGGGAGGTAGAGGGGAAGTACAGGGGAGGTACAGAGGAGGTACAGGGGAGGTACATGGGAGGTACAGGGGAGGTACATGGGAGGTACATGCGAGGTACATGGGAGGTACATGGGAGGTACATGGGAGGTACATGGGAGGTACATGGGAGGTACATGGGAGGTACATGGGAGGTACAGAGGAGGTACAGGGGAGGTACATGGGAGGTACATGGGAGGTACATGGGAGGTACATGGGAGGTACAGGGGATGTACATGGGATGTACAGGGGATGTACAGGGGATGTACAGGGGATGTACAGGGGAGGTACAGGGGAGGTACAGGGGAGGTACAGGGGAGGCCGGCGAGCCCACCAATCGAACAATGGTGGGCAATTGTCAAGTTTGTTCCTTCGAGCATCTCGTCCTCCAGGCCATCACAAAGTGTGAAACTGGGCTAAAGTGAATCAAGCAGGCACACGGCAATACCTGACCTGCCGTTCCGATACCCAGGCTGCTGCATGTCCTCAACCCAGCCTGCTGATCCTGCAGGTACCTCGCCCCCCTTCCCCCTCTTAACCCGTACTCACGGCCAGACGCGTTGTCTCGCCTGCCAATTGATTTCATGGACTTCATGGACCGGAGGACACTGGCCTCGGAAGCCTTTTGCAATGTCTGAGCCTGCACAAGGTTTGGGGTTTAGGGTTTAGGAGGACACTGGCCTCGGAAGCCTTCTGAAATGTTTGAGCCTGCGCAGCAGCGGCATGCAGGGTTTAGCTTAACAACCACAGGGCTTGACTCACGTACAGAGGCCACACCAGAGAAGCTCAGCTGGGCAGCAAGGGCACTGGGGCCTGGCCTCACCACTAGGTTTAGGATTTAGGTTTGAGCCTTGACCCTGAACCCACTGGGGGCTGACCTCACTAGTGGGTGAAGAGATTAGGCTTAACCCGCAGGACCCTGCTGAACGCTCGGCTGCGTGGGTCTGGTGGGGGACAAGCATGCTCAAATCCATCCAACATGCTCAGCTAGGACCATGGTGCAGCCATGCCGCCCTCCTGGCACCTGCCTAGTGTTTATAATCCACATCATAGACGTTGGATGGTTTAGGGTCTAGGGTATAGAGTCTAGGGTGAAGGGTTTGGGGTTTACCTGGCTGTTGTCTAAAATACCCATGGAGGGTCGGGGATGGTGTGCTGCCTCAATCCGCGTGACGCTGTCCGTCGTCACGTCCAGCCTGGACTGGATGTGGTGTATCGCTGCGCCCATGTGCTCCACTAGCTTGGACAGGGCCACCACGCGGCTGTGCAGGTCTCTGCGGGACCTGGCTTCGGCATCGTCCCTCTTGAGCAGCTGAGCAGCCTGCATGTGGCAGGGAGGGGGCACGGCTTGGGAGTCGTCACGCATCAAGACATGCTGGAAGTCATAAGCATAAGAACCAAGCTCAACATCAGAATGCTATGCCAGTAATGGATGTGCGGGAAGAGGAATACTGTATTGTAGCACTGATTTGCATTGCTTTCCTTCATAATGAACGTAGTTTGGGGGATCCATAAAAAAATAACTAGTAATCCATTGTCAACGCCAGTTTTCAGTCAGAAGTTTAGAGATTTGATCGATAATTTGCTCTGAGGGCAGCATTTAGAGGATTCGTCTTTTCATACCCGAGGGAAGGCAAATCAAATTTATGGTATACTGATATACTTGACTGGGTTGCTGTCGGCCTGAGACCAAGGAATGGTGCTTTAGTACAAATAGAGGTTAAACCTTGGCCAAGTACTTCCGGTATCGTAAATTCCCCTCCTTCGTTCCTCTTGCTAGATCTCCAACTGGCTCCCTCTGCCTGTCCCCTTCGAAAAAGGCTGCACTTTGTCGCGATGATCGTGCAACAAGAACCATAAATCGATGTCTTAGGGCACATTCAAACCATACATTTTGAATCAGCGTCTGGTTTCCTTCCAGCCGTTTTAGTTCAGCCTCTGGCACGCTTCCAGCCAGCTCATGCCCCCGTGCCCCATTCACACCATCCGCCACATCGCAATACACACTCCTGCTGGGGCAGTGAGGCCGAACACTTCAACACAGCGGTGCCAAGAGCAACACCACTATATCCCCCAATAATGCTTTGGTGGACCGGTACCATGCAACAGACGACAAACAATTAACCTGGGATCTGCTGCACCGGAATCTGCTGCACCGGAATCTGCTGCACCCGGATCTGCTGCACCGGTATCTGCTGCACCGGGATCTGCTGTACCGGGATCTGCTGCACCGGGATCTGCTGTACCGGGATCTGCTGCACCGGGATCTGCTGCACCGGGATCTGCTGCACCGTGATCTGCTGCACCAGGGTCTGCTGCACCGGGATCTGCTGCACCGGGATCTGCTGCACCGGGATCTGCTGCACCGGAATCTGCTGCACCGGGATCTGCTGCACCGGGATCTGCTGCACCGGGATCTGCTGCACCGGGATCTGCTGCACCGGGATCTGCTGTACCGGGATCTGCTGCACCGGGATCTGCTGCACCGGGATCTGCTGCACCGGGATCTGCTGCACCGGGATCTGCTGCACCGGGATCTGCTGCACCGGGATCTGCTGCACCGGGATCTGCTGTACCGGGATCTGCTGCACCGGGATCTGCTGTACCGGGATCTGCTGCACCGGGATCTGCTGCACCGTGATCTGCTGCACCGGGATCTGCTGCACCGGGATCTGCTGCACCGGGATCTGCTGCACCGGGATCTGCTGCACCGGGATCTGCTGCACCGGGATCTGCTGCACCGGGATCTGCTGCACCGGGATCTGCTGCACCGGGATCTGCTGCACCGGGATCTGCTGCACCGGTATCTGCTGCACCGGGATCTGCTGCACCGGGATCTGCAGCACCGGGATCTGCTGTACCGGGATCTGCTGCACCGGGATCTGCTGCACCGGGATCTGCTGTACCGGGATCTGCTGCACCGGGATCTGCTGTACCGGGATCTGCTGCACCGGGATCTGCTGCACCGGGATCTGCTGCACTGGGATCTGCTGCACCGGGATCTGCTGCACCGGGATCTGCTGCACCGGGATCTGCTGCACCGGGATCTGCTGCACCGGGATCTGCTGTACCGGGATCTGCTGCACCGGGATCTGCTGTACCGGGATCTGCTGCACCGGGATCTGCTGCACCGGGATCTGCTGCACCGGGATCTGCTGTACCGGGATCTGCTGTACCGGGATCTGCTGCACCGGGATCTGCTGCACCGGAATCTGCTGCACCGGGATCTGCTGTACCGGGATCTGCTGCACCGGGATCTGCTGCACCGGGATCTGCTGCACCGGGATCTGCTGTACCGGGGTCTGCTGCACCGGGATCTGCTGCACCGTGATCTGCTGTACCGGGATCTGCTGTACCGGGATCTGCTGTACCGGGATTTTCTGTACTGGGGTCTGCTGCACCGGGATCTGCTGCACCGGGATCTGCTGCACTGGGATCTGCTGTACCGGGATCTGCTGTACCGGGATCAGGTACACCGGGATCTGCTGCACTGGGATCTGCTGTACCGGGATCTGCTGTACCGGGATCTGCTGCACCGGGATATGCTGTACCACGATCTGCTGCACCGGGATCTGCTGCACCGGGATATGCTGCACCGGGGTATGCTGTACCGGGATCTGTTGCACGGGGATCTGCTGCACCGGGATATGCTGCACCGGGATATGCTGTACCGGGATCTGTTGCACGGGGATCTGCTGCACCGGGATCTGCTGCACCGGGATCTGCTGCACCGGGATCTGCTGCACCGGGATCTGCTGTACCGGGATCTGCTGTACCGGGATCTGCTGCACCGGAAGCCTCAGCACCACCACCCGAGTGAATAGCACCGCTTCCTTACCTGTCGGTGAATAATCTGTTGCATGCGTTGCATCTCAAGCTCGTGGGCAGCGCTCATTGATTCCAAAATCGTGGCTTCGGATGGTCGGGACTCGCCAGCCTACAAACAGACACAAGTTACGGCTTAAGGGTTTGGGCAGGGCCTGCAGCGATTCAGCACGGCCATTGCGGCAAGTGACGACGAGGCAGCCGCAGCAGCGCTCACGGCCGCAGTTTGGAATGCGGCCGAGGCTGCTGGCATGTCAAGGGCCAGCACCAGCGCCGGGGAAGGTGCGTTTAGAAGGTCAGTTATTCTAGGCCAGAGGTTTTGTTTTTTTTGCTTTTCTTTCTACTTTCGTTTAAAAAAAAGGACAGTCAGCGTGATTTTTGATCTTTTCAAATGGAGATCGCATTGCAAGGGGCAAGTTGAAGCCCCATCGGTGCGCCACTCATAGTGCGCTTCATAGCATCGTCAGCAGAAAGGGACACCAAACAGGACCTGGCCCTGGCCGCCCATCGTGATGCGCTTGCAGACACCATTTCAGGAGTACCAATATGTACCGGGGGGGTGAGGTGGGGGGAGGCGGCAACGCACCGACAGCAGTACACTCGCACGGCGTCCCGTAGAGCTGCTCTGTGCAGACAGCCGCACGCTCCTCCTCCGAGCCACCGCCGCCGTCAGCATGTCCCCAGAGTGACGCTGGCCTGCCATGCCGGCGTGCCGCGTCGCAAGAGGAAGATAGACATCCTGCGCCGAGCCCCTGGCCCCGCCCGCCGCCGTCGAGACCAAGCCAGCAGCGATGGCGGCAGCTGCAGCTGCAGCGGTGTCGGCGCCACCCTGTTTGGATCCCTGTGGGCCGCCCTTGCGCAGGCTGCCGGGGGTCGCAACGGGCAGCGGGCTTTCGCTAGTGGCCCGGATGACCGTGCCACTGCTGCAGACGCGCGTCCAGTCGTCCTTAGGGGCGCTGAGGGCCGCCAGCTGCTCCTCCATGGCGGTGTCCACCTCGATGATCGACGTGTACGACCTTCACGCAACGAGTTGTTTGCAGGGATCAGTTGGGAGGGTGTGCGGGTGTGTCGAGTCAGCGGGGTAGGCCCACCGAGGCGGGTCTCGCAAGGTCTGGGTGGCGGTTTAGTCGAGACAGCAAAGGCAAGCCCGAGGCGTTCGAGACGCTCATCTAATGGCTCTGCTCACCAAGCTAGGGTCCACCGACTTCGGCAGAATGAAATGCAAAACACAACCTCGACAGTGACAGGTTGATGCACAGGCATCGCAGGAGGCCATAGTGAGTCCTCTTGAACACCTGGAGTTGGCGGCAAAACAACAAATTTCACTCATGGAGGTGGCAGTAAAGCCATTGGGGGTGGCAGTGTTGGACACGGTACTAAACTGTACTCTTGGACATACTTACACATCGGTCTTGAGGGGCAAAACAACAAATCGCATTGCTGGCGGTCTCTCTACCTGCGTTGATTTGTCACCCATTGCGAGCCCTGGGCGTTTCCAGTCTCCATCGAGCTGCGGGGAACATATGGAAGACAAGGGACAGGTCAGGTTTGAAGGGGAAAGGTAGTATATACAGGTTTTGCAAGATGACAAGAGGCATACATCCCTTGTCATGGTATACCATTATAAAGCAAGCCGGTGGGATGTCCGGCATCAAGTCGACTCACCTGCTTAACAGCAGACATTCATTTTGTCAGAGTATACACATATAACCACCCGTTTACACTGAGACGTGTCATAGTCAGGTTGCACCATTATGAAGCATGTCTGTGGAACGTCAGCTACCAGGTCAACGCACCTTCCTAATGAAAGGCGTCTCTTTTGTCAGGGTACGCCAATATGAATCATAGATATCTCTTATATACCTGTACACCATTATAAAGCATAGATACCTCTAACCTGACACCAATATAAAGCAAGTCTGTGGGGTGCCCAGTACCAGGTCAGCTCACCTGACCCCAACCCTGCCTGCGCCTCGTCGCCGGCCCATCTCAGCAGCTCGCGGACTGCCCATAGACTGTTCCGGCGGAGCCAGGGGTCCTATCTCCAGGGCCAGGCTACTGCAAGGCATTAGCATCTCGGCTGACGACACCGTCGGCAGAACCAGCGGACGACTCGCGGCGCCCAACCCCGCGGGGATAGGTGCAGCGGCGGACACTGAGGGCAAGGCTCCTCCAGTGGCAGGCGCGGCTCTAACAACAGCCAGCCTGCCGTTTCCGAGCGGTGCGGGGGTGCGACGTGGGGAGGCCTGCGCCGGCGGGGCCGGGACCCGCTGCTCGGGCGGCATCCGGTGCGCCAACGAGCTGGCATCAGGCGTGGCTGCGTCGTCGCCTGGGGGAAGGCAAGCGCGCGCCGGCCTGGCCGTGGCGGGCATTTGCGGCAGGGTCGGCCCGGTGCCGCCCGCCGCTCCCTCGCTGCCCTGTGGCGGCATGCTCGGGCTGCTGTATGCCGTGTCGTCGTTGTCGCTCGGGCGCACCTCCCTGCTCGCTCTCACCCTCGCAAGTGGCGCCTCCCGCCCGCCGCCAGCCCCATCGACCGAGCCCTCGGAGACAGCCACCGCCGCCGCCGCTGTCGCGGCGGGCCGCCGGCCGCGAGGGATGGAGGCGGTGGCCGCGGCGGCTGCCCGCCGCCCGCCGCCGTTGGCGGGGCTCGGCAGGTGACGTTGCGGGCGGGCCGTGGGCGACGACTGGCGTAGCGGGCCGGGAACGTCGTCCCCTTCCTCATCCATGGGCAGTGCTGGCGGAGCAGACGGAGCGGGCGGCTCTGGCGCGTGGGGGGGATGCGCAGGGAAAGCCATATCAAACGAGTCCTGAATGTCGTCGTTACGCCCCTGACCATTCTCCGGCATGCCGGGCCGTGGCTGGAAGCTCGGCTGGGTGGGCTGAGACAGCTGACGGCCGGAAATCCGGACAGACTGCCCGGCAGCCCTCACTTGAGCCAAGCTGTCATCAAAGCTGTCCACGTTGGTGGGAGCCTCGAGGTCGGGGTCCGGAGACAGGGCTGTCCCGATGGGCCCCGCTGCGCAGCCGGACCCCGGCGCCCCTCTTTGTTGCACGTTGCCGCTGGGGCGGCTGGGGCCGCCGGGCCGCAGGCTAGGCGCGGGCGCCAGCGCCCTCAGCAGATCCTCGGTGAGGGCGTGCTGATGCATCTGCCGCATTCTAGGCGAGTCCTCCAAAGTAGCCGGGCTCAAAAGCCTCCCACCGCTCGCGTCCACGAGCACGCCCTCCTCGACTCCACTCCTGTCGCCGCTCCCGATTCCGTGCTGCCCGTCACCACCGCCTCCTCTCCCGCTCCCGCCTCCTCTCCCGCTCCCGCCTCCACCTTCGCCCCCACCACCACCCCTGCCTGCCCCAGCGCCCTCTCCGTTCTCACTCCCATAGCCGCCGTTGCAGCTGCCGGGAGACGTCAAGGCCGGGGAGTCAATCGCTGCCGACGACCCTTCCGACGACCTCGGAGACCTTGTCTCCATCTCGCCCCCTGGGGGTCGCGGGTCGCTCCTGGCCTGGCCGCCCGCCTCCGGGGCCTCGTCAGCGCTGCCGAGGGCGGCAGCGGCGTCACTGTCCTGCCGGACCTGATGGGAGCAGCAGAGAGACGAAGAATCCAGAAACAAAATCGTGCACAGGAGGGGACCCACTATCCAGCAAGGGGACAAGCCAGAAACACATTCAGGACCGTCCAGCAGGCTACAAGCAACAAACAAACGTCTATACCGGGTAACCCAAATGTCTATACTCCAAACGTCTATACCGGGTAACCCAAATGTCTATACTCCAAACGTCTATACCGGGTAACCCAAATGTCTATACTCCAAACGTCTATACCGGTGACCCAAATGTCTATAACCCAAATGTCTATACGGTAACCCAAATGTCTATAACCCAAACATACATCGCAGGAATTTCGCCCGATGAAGCAAATCCAAAACGAATCCGATCCTGAACGAGGACACATGTTTGTGGACTCTAGCAAGTCCTTTGCAAGCACAGGCGCGCAAGCGCTCAAGGAGCTGCCGCTGAAACGGAAGCATCCTCTAGCGGCTGGACCACACAAAATGTAACAAGGGCGGCTCCTGAGGCCAGCACGACTCCAGGATTCCCTAATACCCTAAACCCAAACTAGGCTCCAGGATTCCCTGATCACCGTAACCCCAAACTAGGCTCCTGGATTCCCTAATACCCTAACCCCAAACTAGGCTCCAGGATTCCCTAATACCCTAACCCCAAACTAGGCTCCAGGATTCCCTAATCACCCTAACCCCAAACTAGGCTCCAGGATTCCCTAATCACCCTAACCCCAAACTAGGCTCCTGGATTCCCTAATACCCTAACCCCAAACTAGGCTCCAGGATTCCCTAATCACCCTAACCCCAAACTAGGCTCCAGGATTCCCTAATCACCCTAACCCCATACTAGGCTCCAGGATTCCCTAATACCCTAAACCCAAACTAGGCTCCAGGATTCCCTAATCACCCTAAACCCAAACTAGGCTCCAGGATTCCCTAATCACCCTAACCCCAAACTAGGCTCCAGGATTCCCTAATACCCTAACCCCAAACTAGGCTCCAGGATTCCCTAATCACCCTAACCCCAAACTAGGCTCCAGGATTCCCTAATACCCTAACCCCAAACTAGGCTCCAGGATTCCCTAATCCCCTAACCCCAAACTAGGCTCCAGGATTCCCTAATACCCTAACCCCAAACTAGGCTCCAGGATTCCCTAATCCCCTAACCCCAAACTAGGCTCCAGGATTCCCTAATACCCTAACCCCAAACTAGGCTCCAGGATTCCCTAATCACCCTAAACCCAAACTAGGCTCCAGGATTCCCTAATACCCCAACCCCAAACTAGGCTCCTGGATTCCCTAATCACATTAACCCAAACTAGGCTCCAGGATTCCCTAATCACCATAACCCAAACTAGGCTCCAGGATTCTTTAATACCCTAACCCCAAACTAGGCTCCAGGATTCCCTTATACCCTAACCCCAAACTAGGCTCCAGGATTCCCTAATCACCCTAACCCCAAACTAGGCTCCAGGATTCCCTAATACCCTAACCCCAAACTAGGCTCCAGGATTCCCTTATCACCCTAACCCCAAACTAGGCTCCAGGATTCCCTAATACCCTAACCCCAAACTAGGCTCCAGAATTCCCTAATACCCTAACCCCAAACTAGGCTCCTGGATTCTTTAATACCCTAACCCCAAACTAGGCTCCAGGATTCCCTAATCACCCTAACCCAAACTAGGCTCCTGGATTCCCTAATCACCCTAACCCTAAACTAGGCTCCAGGATTCCAGAAAATTGCAGCAGCTCAACTTCAGCGGAGGGCAGGGTAAATTAAGACCTCTGCACAGAGGGTTACAAATAACTGTGTCGTACAGAGCCCAGAGGGGTTTAAGAGAAATGTGCAGTGTCAGCAGGACCCAGTTACCCACAGCCCTCTTACAGGCTGGAAGTATGAAGGATTTAAAGTTGTACACACCTCACAGCCCGTTGCCCAGTGGGCAACACCTTACAACCTGCGAATTGCACCTAGTCATTCCCTACAAACCCAAAAGCCGCAGCCCAGCCCCAACCAGCGCCCTGATGCTTTGAAGGCCACGCACGCACTGCAGCGTTGATTTTAGCGCACTTCAGCTACAATTCAGCTACGGCCCGGCCTACGGCCGGCAGGGCTTGGTGTGTCAAGCCCCGTAGCTTGGGCCAACGGCTGCTGGCCGGTCAAGGTTTGGTCCCCATCGGCGCAGTGGTGGCCACCCGGCGGGGCTCGACAAAGGTGCTATGGTGCACACGAAAATGAACACCGACACGGAGACCACCGATGTCGCATATCTGTCCCCCTGTATTGTGTCTGGCCCACCCCGACGGGCCACCCGATGTCGCATATCTGTCCCCCTGTATTGTGTCTGGCCCACCCCGACGGGCCACCCGATGTCGCATATCTGTCCCCCTGTATTGTGTCTGGCCCACCCCGACGGGCCACCCGATGTCGCATATCTGTCCCCCTGTATTGTGTCTGGCCCACCCCGACGGGCCACCCGATGTCGCATATCTGTCCCCCTGTATTGTGTCTGGCCTACCCCGACGGGCCACCCGATGTCGCATATCTGTCCCCCTGTATTGTGTCTGGCCCACCCCGACGGGCCACCCGATGTCTCATATCTGTCCCCCTGTATTGTGTCTGGCCCACCCCGACGGGCCACCCGATGTCGCATATCTGTCCCCCTGTATTGTGTCTGGCTCACCACGATGGGCCACCCGATGTCGCAGATCTGCCCCCCTGTATTGTGTCTGGCTCCCCCAACGGGCCACCCCATGTCTCATATCTGCCCCCATGTATTGCACCTGGCTCACCCCAACGGCCACCCGATTCACTTACATTCGGCTTCATCCAGGGCGCCGGCTCCAGGTCGTCGTAATCGTCGGCGTCGGCGTCGAAGCCTGCGTTACCCGCGACTTGGAACTGCCGCAACCGGCCCGCAGCCACAGACTGCACACACAAGGATTAGAGTTCGATTGGGTGTCTAGTCCAAGGTTTAGGCTTTAGGAGCATTCAATAAGATGGGTCTGGTATGGGGCTCAGGGTTGAGGTTTAATTGGCCGCTGATTTCAGGGTTACGGTTTCAGACTTTGGGAGCGTTTTGATTGGGTGCCTGATTTAGTAACATGGCGGCTCTCTGAGAGCGGCTCATTAGCAACATCCAGGGTTAAGGATTAGGGTTAATCAATATCCAGGGTTTAGGGTTTCGAATTAGGGTTTGGAAATATCCAGGATCAAGGGTTTACAATCAGGGTTTTGTAATATCCAGGATCTAGGGTTACGTATTAGGGTTTAGAAACATCCAGGGTAAAGACGGACGTTGTTTCAAGCTGCAGGATGATGGAGAGTCACATCCGTGTATACCCAAGGATTCAAACGCTACAATGTTTTGGAAACCCAATGATAGCGGGTCCCAATGATGAAGGGTCACACCCGTGAATACCCAAGCTTTCAAACGTTACAATTACGTTGGCTACAATTATTTGGGGGCCCAATGATAGCGGGTCCCAATGATTTCGTGCTCAGCCTTGCAACCGGCCTCTCAGGAGCTGACACACACTGCCTCACCCTCACCATCATGCTCAGGGCTGCAGGGTGCCTCCAAGCCAAGCCCTGCCCCCTGAGGCCCTGACATCCCCGCCCACCCCCGCCTATCACACAGCACGGCCCCCAACCGCCCCACACTGCACCTCCAGCTGCCTGGCGCTGTTGGGGAAGTCCTTCATGACCGTCTTGAGGTCGTAGTGGTTCAGGACAGACAGGTCGCAGTTGGACAGCGCGACACACTTGGCCGTGCGCTTCGCCTGCAATCGGCACACGAGAGGCAGTCAAGACATCTACCATTCAGCCACACTTCAATTTCAGTAAAGCAACAGTTCAGCTACCGTTCAGCTACAGTACAGCAACAGGACACTAGTGCTGCAACAGTTCAGCTACCCATCAGGCTCAAGCTGAGGCCCTAATGCTGTAATGCTTAGCCTGACCTGCTTCCTGGGACACCGTTTGTGGGCCAGTAAAGATTTGGTCCCCATTGGACTTTTCGTGGCCAGCAGGGAGCGGTCCGAAGAAGGACGCGAAAAGCGGGATAAGGTAGTTTATCACACATGCCAGGTGGCGTCTCACTCGGTTCTGTCCCACGCTTCTCAACAACATGCCAGTAAGTGTTGCATGTCAATTAGAGGCTGAAACTGGGGGCAGGGGAAAGGATGCAGAAATCACCTCGCCATTGAATGTAATTGCTGCCAGCCTCCCACAAGGGAGTGAAACGCTCTCCGTACTTTTTCCCGGGGCCCATGATGCTCATAAGCTGAGTGTTAACATACTTAACAGCTTCTTGCCATAAAAAGGTGAATGTAGTGAGCGCTGCCAGCTTCCTACCTGGGTCAGAAACGCGACCTCTCCCGACTATCCCACGGATGCTCATCAGCTGAATGTAAACCTACCGTCATTCAAAGCTTCTCCCCTAAAAAGGTAAACGCTTTCAGCCTCCCACCTGGGTCAAACAACAGCGCAATCCCTCCGGATGCTCATCGGCCGAGGGTGAAACCCTAGTTTAGGATTTTTCCCACCGAAAAAAAAAACGCTGCAAGCCTCCCACCTGGGTCAGCAGCACAATCCCTCCCAACTCCTCCCCGGAGCTCATCAGATGAGTGTTAACCTAGTTTAATGCTTCTCCCCAAACAAGGTAAACGCTTTCAGCCTCCCACCTGGGTCAACAGCGCAATCCCTCCGGATGTTCATCAGCTGAGGGTAAATCCTAGTCGAGGATTCCCCCCCCCCACAAAACAAACACTGCCAGCCTCCCACCTGGGTCAGCAGCGCGATCTCTCTCAACTTCTCCCCGAATGCTCATCAGCTGAATGTTAACCTGGTAAGAGCTTGTTCCCCCAAACGGCAAACACCTTCAGCCTCCCACCTGGGTCAACAGCGCGATCTCTCTCAACTTCTCCCCGAATGCTCATCAGCTGAATGTTAACCTGGTAAGAGCTTGTTCCCCCAAACGGCAAACACCTTCAGCCTCCCACCTGGGTCAGCAGCGCGATCTCTCCCAACTTCTCCCCGTATGCTCATCAGCTGAATGTTAACCTGGTAAGAGCTTGTTCCCCCAAACGGCAAACACCTTCAGCCTCCCACCTGGATTAGCAGCCGATCTCTCCAAAGTTCCTCCCGGCGCCTAGGATGCTCATCAGCTGAATGTTAACCTAGATTAAAGCCTCTTGCCAAAACAAACGCTGCTTGCCCCCACCTGGGTCAACAGCGCAATCTCTCCAAAGTTCTCCCTGGGGCCTAGGATGCTCATGAGCCGAATGTTAACCTAGATTAAAACTTCTTGCCACACAAAGTTTAACACCTTCAGCCTCCCACCTGGGTCAACAGCGCAATCTCTCCAAAGTTCTCCCCGGGACCCAGGATGCTCATCAGCTGGTTGTGATTACCAATGACGGCAACAAAGCCCTTGCGGATGATAAACATGTCCAAACCTAGGTCACCAGCCCTGCAAAACAACACGTGCAGGACCAGGAACAGGTAAGCCCAGTGTTGTCCGTTTCAGATTTTAGGACTTGCTTTCCAGGAGCCAGGTGTGTGAAAAAGTGTGACTGAGTGGGAAAAGTGTGGGCGTGAAACCGAGGTCACCAGCCCCGCTAAAGAACAAACGCAGGAAAAGCGAAGCCTTGTGCTACCGGTAATTGGAATTGCCATCCCCTTCGACCATGAAATAATCATGTGGATGCCTCTGACCTCTGGGTCCCCCCGACAGGAACTCCGTCGATTTCCGACTGGAAACTGGAGTCCATGACGCCAAAATCAAATATTTAACGCATCCCTCACCACCCTCACCCCAAACCCCTGAACAACGTGAATTATGAGGCAAGGCCGGCCAAATCTCAGTGAGGTCTACAGCACCTGTCAATAAACAAGAGCAGGTTGAGGGTATACGGTTCAGTACAGTACTCCTCAATGAACACGAGCAGGTTAAGGGTTTAGGGTTTAGTACAGTACTCCTCAATGAACACGAGCAGGTTAAGGGTTTAGGATTTAGTACAGTACTCCTTAATGAACACGAGCAGGTTTAGGGTTCAGTACAGTACTCCTCAATGAACACGAGCAGGTTAAGGGTTTAGGATTTAGTACAGTACTCCTCAATGAACACGAGCAGGTTTAGGGTTTAGGGTTTAGTACAGTACTCCTCAATGAACACGAGCAGGTTAAGGGTTTAGGATTTAGTACAGTACTCCTCAATGAACACGAGCAGGTTAAGGGTTTAGGATTTAGTACAGTACTCCTTAATGAACACGAGCATGTTAAGGGTTTAGGGTTTAGTACAGTACTCCTTAATGAACACGAGCAGGTTAAGGGTTTAGGGTTAAGTACAGTACCCCTAATGAACACGAGCAGGTTTAGGGTTTAGGGTTAAGTACAGTACTCCTCAATGAACACGGGTAGGTCAAGGGTTTAGGGTTCAGTACAGTACTCCTCAATGAACACGAGCAGGTTTAGGGTTTAGGGTCTAGTACAGTACCCCTCAATGAACACGAGCAGGTTAAGGGTTTAGGGTTCAGTACAGGACCCCTCAATGAACACGAGCACTTGCAGGATCTTGCATATCAGCTTATCAGCACCAGTGATGGGTCCATGAAGCTTCCAAAACGTGAGCACTGGTCGTGTGTGTGGTCGCTAGCATGCTGCTGACAAGCTTTAGGGTTTAGGGTTTACCCTGGCCGTCCTCCACCCTTAGCCCTAAACACGAGCACTGTTCGTTTGTGAGGTCGTTAACACGCTGCTGGCAGGCTTTGCAGTTTTGAAGCTCGCTGAGGGCCCCAAAGCACCCAGTGCATCAGAGACCACTATTAGTGAGCACCTTGCTCCTTGCCTGGCCCTTTCAAAAGGGTGGCTGTGTGTGTGGGGGGGTGCGTTGAATTTTATCACAACAGCAAATCCGCACACACGTCACTTACATGAAGATCACCTCCTTGGGTGTGAACATAACGATCTTCATCTTGAGGGACACGGCGGTGAGGAAGGAGTCCTCCAGGCCCTTAAAGGTCGAGATCTTGGAGAGGACACTCTTAAAGAGGGAGCCTGAGTGGGAGCGTGGGCAGGCAGTGTATAGAGATTCAGGGCTTGAGGGTTTAAGGTTTAAGACAGGGGAGGTGCAAGGCTTTATGGATAGATGGCCAGGCCAGGAAGGAGTCCTCCAGGTCCTTGTGGGTCGAAGTCATGGAGAGGACGCTCCTGGACAGGGAGGCTGAGTGAGTTCGTGGGCAGGTTAAGGTGGGCAGGGCTTGAGGGTTTAGGACGGGAGGTGCAGGGTTTAATGGGTAGATGGCCAGGCCAGGATTATTCACCGGAACAGTCAGGTCCTCCCCTTCATGTGACGACAGTGCATCACCGAGGCCATATAGGCTCACAACATTAGGCTAAAGAAAGGGAACCCAAAACCCGCCCCGTTTAAATATATTTAGTATACTGTACCAGTGTACCTGTGTATAATACTGTATATTGCACCTGTGTATAATACTGTATATTGCACCTGTGTATAATACTGTATATTGCAAAGAAAATCGGCATGTCCCCCAATGTTGTTTTTTCCGGCTACGAGGCCATCAGCAGCAGGCCGCCCCTCAGCCGTCAGACGCCTGATTAGGACCAAGCCTGGACCGTCCCACGGCCAGCTGCCCAAGCAGCATGGCTGGCCCCACCTGAGGCCTCTGGCTGGAAGCTGGGTTGTAGCTGATGTGTAGCCGAGTCACGGAAAAAAAAACTGATATGCCCCCCGGTAGATTGATCTCCCCTCCTCAACCCTCCAGCTTTCTCGTCTCTATGTATTTCAGAGTGCCTCAGCCACAAATCAGCTACACCACAGCATGCAGCCGAAAGGGCCTGGTGCAGCAAAAGCCCAGCGGTTCAGGCCACCGAAAAATGTTTGATCGATGTGGGCTCAATGCAGAGTTCATTTTTGTGTGGCTCAGCTACATGTCAGCTACGCTCAGGCCTCTGGCCGGTGGCCACACTTTTGTCTAGCTAGGCAGTTTGGGCCGCTGGCCGTAGGCCGGTCCAGGTTAAGTCCCAATCGGGCCTTAGGCGGCTTGCCGAAGTGGGCCCATAGCCGGAAAAAGAGACAATGGCTCAAAGACAGCCACAGAGCGGCCCCCAGAAGTGGTCTGTGACGCATTCAAATTAACAGCAAACAGATCATCACCAGCAATGCCCTAGTTTAGGGCGTAGGGTTTATGACCATTAACCCCAAACAGCGACTCACGCCTGCTAGATCCTCTGGTACATCACCCTAAGGGTTTAGGGTTTAGGACCCTTAACCCCCTTAATTCTAAACATCGACTCTCACCTGCAATGTCCTGGTACAGCGCCCGGGGCAGTTCGTACAGGAACTGCAGTCCCTCGTTAGTGGGGTGGTTGAACAAGGTGATGTAGTCAAAGTAGTACTGGACCTGTAGCGGGGAGGTGTAGAAGGTGTGAATTTTCGACAACTTCAGCGGATCAGGTGTGGAAGATTGGACAGACAGATGAGGGATATGGAGTTTGGACGAGAGTGTAGATGTGTGGCGTGAGCGTATGGGTGTTTGAGGTGTGTGTGTGTGTAGATGCGAATGTGCATGGGTGGCGTGTACGCGTGGGTGTATGAGGTGTGTGTGTGTGGACGAGAATGTGCATGGGTGTCGTGCGTGAGAGTTGTTAGGTGTATGTGAGAGGAGTGACGTGTCTTTGACAGGTTTGAGGTGGGTGTGTGAGGTGTGAGGTGTATTTGAGAGGTGTGAGGTGTGGTGTGAGGGGGTCCTCACCATGAGCCATGAAGCGTACGACTTCGATTCCAGCCTTTCTCTAGCGAGAACCAGGCCACTCGTAAGGGGGCTACCAGGCAGCCACCCCCTGGCCAGATGGGGAACATACCATGACCAGCCCAGGGCTTGCCGCAAACCCCACGTTCGTAGGCTGTTATGTATCCGAATTGTAGCTGAGGTTTGCTGAAACAAACAGTGGCCAACACATTGTGTCCAAGGAGGGGCAGGACGAGCCAGGATTGAAACCCACTGACTTCCGGGGGTCAGGCTCTTCACACTTGACCCTAACCCTGTAAACCCTTCACACTTCAACTAACAGCTTCCTAATCATGGATCTCCCTCACGTCCCGCCTCACCCGTTTCTTCTCCTTCTTGGGGGCGCCTGCGTACCGCAGCACGTCCATGGTCATGTCTTCCTTGGTCCTGCAGCGTTTAGGTTTTGGGGTTAAAGGTTTAGCAGCATGTCCATCGTCATGTCCAACTTGGTCTAGCGGCGGTTGAAGGCGGGGGGTAGGGCAGATTGGGACAGGATGTGTGGAGAAAGCGTTCATTTTTTTGTGGCTCGGCTACCATCCGCAGCTACAAATCAGCTACACACTCCAGCTGCCGGCCAGAGGCCCCTGGGTGTGGACCGCCATGCTTCTCTGTTCCGCAGCAGTTTGGGGCAGGGGCTGAGTGATACACGAATTGATTTTAGTAACCAGGTCAAAATGCCTGTAAACCGTTTCAGCGCAAAAAAGGTAAAAGACAGGTGCCACAGATTACCACAAAATTCCCCCTGAGGGGGTTGTCGTGGCTTTGGGTAAGGGTGCTCCAGGATCCACGAAGGGTCTCGTGGGTGGTTTCTTCATACCCACCAGATTCTTTGGAGCACCTCATCGCCATGCAGGCGGCATGATACATAAATCCTTGTTGACACAGGCAAGGTAGGCTGTAAACCATCCCCAGGTCAAGCTTTGTCTACTGACGCATCCGTAAATCACAACTATCATTCTCTATCCTTGAGCCACCCAGGATGGACAGGCAAGGGACATCAAAGGAGGCAAGGGAGATCAAGGGAGACAAGGGAGATCTCTGGATCCTGAAGACAGGCAGGCGAGGCAGCGCACCTGATAGGGCCAGGTCACCTTGTATGCACATTTCCTCGGCGCTGGCCAGCTGGCTTGGTTCCAACAAACCCTTAAAGGCTTTTGCGCCAGTATTCACTTGCTCGTGGCTCGGCAGCCGCTCAGCTGCCGTTCAGCTACCAAAGTGCCTCCGGTCGGAGGCCTCAGCCACGACCCGCCATGCTGCTTAGGCCACTGGCTGTAACCGGTCAAGGTAGGGTCCCCATGCGCCTATTTGTCCGAGGGGGCAGCCCGCCTATGGTGACTAACAACCAACAACACAAGCACTGCCCAACAACACAACACTGCCCATCAGCACAAACAACAAAACAAACACTGCCCAACAACACAACACTGCCCATCAGCACAAACAACAAAACAAACACTGCCCAACAACACAAACACAAACAACAATGCTGCCCTGCCACCCTCTGCAGCCTTTCCCCGTGCCAGAGCCTCAGGCACGCACTTGTGCCTCAGCCCGATTGTGTTCATGTTGGCCACCAGGACCGCCATCTGTCCCACGACGGCGGAGTAGAGGCAGGTGCCCAGGATGTTGATAAGGATGAAGAAAATGCGCTCCGCGTTGTTTCGCGGCTCCTGTGGCGGGGAATGAGAGGGGTGGGTTGAGGGCCGGGCTTCCAGTTACAGGACAAGCTCGGGCAGTCTCCCCCAATGATGAATCAAATGTGCTCCGCGTTGTTTCGCGCCTCCTGTGGCGGGATATTGGGGTGATGGGGGGTGGAGGGCCGGGCTTCCAGTTACAGGACACGGCTTGCTTCATAATGCACAGCTCACGCTGCCCGTGGACAACCTTCTAAGCATGCACTCACATTGGCTTTCTCACCCTGTTGTTTCATAACACAAGGGCTTGCTTCATAATGCACAGCTCGTGCTGCCTATGGTCAACCTTCATTACATTATAAGGCATTATAATAGTGTTTTATAATGCACTGCTCATGGTGGTCTGCTCCGATGAGGGAGTTTAGGGTTTAGGGTTAAGGGTTTTATAATGCACTGCTCATGGTGGTCTGCTCCGATGAGGGAGTCCACGCTCTTGGTCCAGAAGACTCATCCGTGCAGGGGCATATGAAACGCTGCTTGCGATAACCGACCTGGAGGCACAGGCGCTGTCCACACTTCCGTCCACACCTGTCACACAGGCTACTACCCCCCCGCCCCCCTTCATGCCTTGAGGTCTCCACCTGCCCTCCCCCCCCTTCACGCCCTGAGGTCCCCCCCAGCCCCCCGCCCCCCCTTCAAGCCCTGAGGTTCCCCCCGCCCCCCCCCCACTTCACGCCCTGAGGCCCCACCTCCCCCCCCCCCACACACACACACGCGTTGAGGACCCCACCTGCCCCCCCCCTTCACGCCCTGTGGTGCCCCCTGTCCCCACCCCCCACACACACGCGCATGGAGAACCTCACCTGGTTGTTGCCCACGATGAGCAGGAAGCACTGATAGTATGCGGACAGGTAGTAGCTGAGGACCTTGCCATCATCAAACACATCAAAGGCCCACTCCTCCACACTGTTGGTCCAGGTGTTGTACAGGTACATGAGATACCTGTCAAGCAGAGGGAGACAGCAGGGGAATGTGGGTGCGGTGCAGAGCTGCCGTGACCGATTCGGCTAAGAGGTAGTTGGGCAGTGGCAGAGGCAAGAGGGGTACAGGTGGAGGCAAGAGGGGCAGAGGCAAGAGGCAGAGGCAGAGGCGGATGGGTGGAAAGAGGCATGGGAAGAGGCAGATGGGCAGACAGAGGCAAGAGGCAGAGGCGGATGGGTGGAAAGAAGCAAGAGCTCGTGCCCAAAGCCACCTCCACGCCCTCACCATCCTTCATTAGCCTCCTGGGCGCACCCCTCCCCGCTCTCACTCGTCCCCTGTCCCTCCACAAAAGCCAACCCACAAAGGCACCCCACTCTCCCGCGCCGTGCTACAAAGGCACCCCACTATACCGCGCCGTGCTACAAAGGCACCCCACTCTCCCGCGCTGTGTCGCCACAAAGGCACCCCACTCTCCCGCGCTGTGTCGCCACAAAGGCACCCCACTCTCCCGCGCTGTGCTACAAAGGCACCCCACTCTCCCAAGCTGTGCTACAAAGGCACCCCCTCTCCCGCGCTGTGCTACAAAGGCACCCCCTCTCCCGCGCTGTGCTACAAAGGCACCCACACTCCCGCACTGTGCTACAAAGGCACCCCCTCTCCCGCACTGTGCTACAAAGGCACCCCCTCTCCCACGCTGTGCTACAAAGGCACCCCACTCTCCCACGCTGTGCTACAAAGGCACCCCACGCTCCCGCGCTGTGCTACAAAGGCACCCCACTCTCCCGCGCTGTGCTACAAAGGCACCCCCTCTCCCGCACTGTGCTACAAAGGCACCCCACTCTCCCGCGCTGTGTCGCCACAAAGGCACCCCACTCTCCCGCACTGTGTCGCCACAAAGGCACCCCAATCTCCCGCGCTGCGCTACAAAGGCACCCACTCTCCCGCGCTGTGCCACAAAGGCACCCCACTCTCCCGCGCTGTGCTACAAAGGCACCCCACTCTCCCGCGCTGTGTCGCCACAAAGGCACCCCATTCTCCCGCGCTGTGCTACAAAGGCACCCAGTCTCCCACGCTGTGCTACAAAGGCACCCCACTCTCCCGCGCTGTGCTACAAAGGCACCCACTCTCCCACGCTGTGCTACAAAGGCACCCCAATCTCCACCGCTGTGCTACAAAGGCATTCCACTCTCCCGCGCTGTGCTACAAAGGCACCCCACTCTCCCGCGCTGTGCTACAAAGGCACCCCACTCTCCCGTGCTGTGCTACAAAGGCACCCCACTCTCCCGCGCTGTGCTACAAAGGCACCCCACTCTCCCGCGCTGTGCTACAAAGGCACCCCACTCTCCCGCACTGTGCTACAAAGGCACCCCACTCTCCCGCTCTCTCCCCTCCTGTCGCCACAAAGGCTCCCCCCCCTCGCCGCTCCTCTCCCATCACCTGGAAGGCTCCCCGCTGTCACCCACCGACCCCTCCAACCTTTTTTCAGGAAGACACTATTCTCTCCTGCTCCGCTCCATTCCCCTGAAAATCTCCCTGCTCTCCCCCTCCAGAAAGTCTCTCCACCACCCCCACCCTCCCTCTCACCTCTACCCCTCCTCACCCCCACCCCCTTCACCCTCACCCCTCCTCACCCCCACCCCCACCCCCACCCCTCCTCACCCCCACCCCCTTCACCCTCACCCCCACCCCTCCTCACCTCCACCCTCACCCCCTTCACCCCACCCCTCCTCACCCCGAGCCCTCCTCACCCTCACCCCCTTCACCCTCACCCCCACCCCCCTTTACCCCCACCCCCTTCACTTTCACCCCCACCCCTCCTCACCCCCACCCCCTTCACCCTCACCCCCACCCATCCTCACTCCCACCCCCTTCACCCTCACCCCCACCCCTCCTCACCCTCACCCCCTTCACCCTTACCCCCACCCCTCCTCACTCCCACCCCTCCTCACTCCCACCCCCTTCACCCTTACCCCCACCCTTCCTCACTCCCACCCCCTTCACCCTCACCCCCTTCACCCTCACCCCCTTCACCCCCACCCCCTTCACCCTCACCCCCACCCCCCTTCACCCTTACCCCCTCTCACCATAAACAAGCTAGCCAGTGCGATATCATGATGAGCAGCAGCAGCAGGAAGACCACCTTGAACAGGTTTGCGTCCTTCACATGCTCCATCAAGCGGATCAACCTGGCGAAGAGGCAAAGGCGGGCTTGAGTCGCATACCTCAGGGTTCAGGGTTGTTGCTGTGGGCTGACCAGCTCCTCGGCAGATCTAGATTCAACAGTCAGCTTCATAGGAAGAGCCCAGCCCTGATTTGCCCTGTCCAGCACTGCCCTGCCCAGCACTGCCCTGCCCTGTCCAGCCTTGCCCTGCCCAGACCTGCCCAGCCCAGCCCTGCCGCTCCCCACCCAGCCCTGTCCAACCCAACCCAGCCCTGTCTTGCCCAGACCTGTCTTGCCCAGACCTGCCATACCCTACCCAGCCCTGCCCTGTCCAACACTGCCCAGCCCTGTCCAACCCAACCCAGCCTTGTCTTGCTCAGCCCTGCCCTGTCCAACACTGCCCAGCCCTGTCCAACCCAACCCAGCCTTGTTTTGCCCAGCCCTGCCCTGTCCAACACTGCCCAGCCCTGCCCAGCCCAGCTCAGCCTTGTCTTGCCCAGCCCTGCCCTGTCCAACACTGCCCAGCCCTGCCCAGCCCAGCCCATCCTTGTCTTGCCCAGCCCCGCTCACCTACCCAGCCCTGCCCTGCCGCTCCCAACCCATCCCATCCCATCCCATCCCTTGCTTCACCTCCTCAGCCAGCCTCTCGCCCAGGACCCCCCTTCCCCACCTGCCCAGCCTCAGCAGACGCGGGAGCTTGAGCAGAGACAAGACCACTGTGTTGGAGCTGCCCCCATACCCCAGGGCCTTCGCAAACAGGTCGTACGGGATGGTGGCCGCAGCATCAATCGGGAACCAGAACTTGAGGTAGTTGAGAACAATCTTGTCACTATCGCGGATCTGCATTCAGGGTGGTGGTGTGGAAGGAGGGCAGTCTGATCTTTCCCGTGACTCGGCTTCATTTCAGCTACAGTCCGGCCCCCGGCTGGGAGGGCTCAGGTGTGGCAAGCCTTGCTGCTCGGGCAGCCAGCTGCAAGCAAGTCCGTGCTTGGTCTGATCGTTTTTTTGGCGGCTGCACTGCTACAGGCTACGGATGGCTATGTTACGATATAATGCCAAACCCTGGCATTACCTTCATCAGATAATGGACTGCACCCTGGCCGGTACAGCAACTAAACGACAGATCAATCAAACAACAGCTGTGGGTGCAGAACTGCAGATGCAGACGACCAAACAGCATCGCATACACAATTCTGCCACATTTGTATAGGAAGGTCACCCCATGGTCGCATGTCAACTCGCATCTTAACCAATGCTTGACCCCATTCCTAAACCCCAGATCCTCCAACCAGGACGCTGCGTCACTGTCACGAGGAAACCCTTAACCTTTACCAGGAAAATATTAACCCTACAAACTCACCAGGAAACCCTAAACCCTCACCAGGTACCCAAAATCCCTCAACAGGGAACCCTCAACTCTCAACATGAAACCCTTAACCCACACCAGGTAACCCTAAACCCTCACCAGGCAACCCTAAACCCTCACCATGAAACCCTAAACCCTCACCAGGAATCCTTAAACAGGGCACCCCAAAACCCTCACCAGGAAACCCTTAACCCTCACCAGGAAACCCTAAACCCCCACCAGGAAACCCTTAAACCCACCAGAAAACCCTACTCCCCCACCAGGAAACCCTAAACCCTCACCATGAAACCCTGAACCCTCAACAGGAAACCCTAAATCCTCACCATGATACCCTTAATCGCCACCAGGAAACCCTAACAACTCACCAGGAAACCTTTAACCGTCACCAGGAAACCCTAAAAACTCACCAGGAAACCATAACCCTCACCAGGAACCCTAAACCCTCACCAGAAAACCCTAACCCTCCACCTGGAAACCTTAAAGCCTTACCAGGAAACCCTACAGCCTCACCAGGAAACCCTGGCCGTTGATGAACGCGCTCCTGAAGTTGACACATATGTCACACAGGAACATGAGGCTGATGACGTAGTTGACGATGTCGATGATGTCGTGGTCCTTGGGCAGACCGTAACTGATCTCCAGGGGCACGTCCACAGCGCTGAAGATGACAAACACCATGACAAACACGTCCCAGCTGCACACACCAGCAAGGCGGGTCACACATTTCAGGGAAGGTCCGGGGTAGGTTTCATGTGCGCATGCTGGATGTATACAATTGGATACCGTATACAATACTGGTACCGGTTATTATGAAGGCCAAATAAAGTTACAAAAAATAGCCTCGCATCGGGCCGGGGCATTTTTCATGTGCGCATGTTAGATAGAAAAACAAATAAACGCAAATTAAAAAGGTTACAAAAAGGGTTCTCGCATCGGGCGAGTGCAGGTCGAGAGGGCCATGCATCAGGCGGCGGCAGCCGAGGTCGAGCAGCTGCACACACTGCTAGGTCTCCCCCTCAATGGAGACCTAACGGTAGGTCTCCATTGAGGGGGAGACCTACCGTTAATGGGAATCGGGGGCGAGGTAGGGTTGCATGATCCCGTTTGTGTGGTCAAGGGGCTAGGCGTGGTTCACGTGGTTCCAGTAGATATTGTGTATGTGGCCAAGGGATGCATCAGCTTCATATGTATTGGTTACAAGAAGGGGCGACATGCTCCTAGCCGAGACCGATGCAATACTTAGGACACTTCTGTTTTTCATTCCTTTGGTGTGATACACACACAGTCCTTCAGACCCCTCTGACACCATTGTGCCCCCAGTCGTTGGCAGGAAACCCTGGGTCTTTCTCTGACATAACTTTGCCCCCACTCGTTGGCAGGAAATCCTGGGTTCTTCTTCGACATAGCTCAACCTACTGCCTTCTCAGGATACCCCGGTCAGTCGCCTCCAAGATGTCCCCAAGCTTTCAGACCCAGACCGCCATGGGTCATTCTCTTACATGATCTTCCCCCGCGCCTTCGGCAAAATGATGGGCAAGGTGCGGTCCAGCCTGATGACAGAGGCGTGCGTCAGGAATAAGATCCACTCCCAGGCACTCATATGCACTCGAACCTGCGCATGCAAACAGCAGTTGCAAGTTGAGGTGGCTTCAGAAATTTACCATACACTCATGTGCACTCAAATCTGTGGATGCAAACAGCAGTTGCAAGTTGAGATCAGAAATGAACCAGGCGCTTTTGTGCACCTGAACCTGTGGATGTAACCAGCAGTTGCAAGTTGAGATTAGAGATGAACTCCGAAGGGTGGGGCACAGGAGGAGCAGGCAGGCGCCAATATATCAATGTGTGCACAGGTGATGGCATGATAGACCGCGGATAGCCGGCGACTTCTAGAGGCGCATGAGTGCAGGCGTGTGACCTGAGTGGTGTGGATGGATGCATGCGCGCACCCAGGGACACAAGCGCCAGCGAAGGGTGCAACTCATAAACACATGGGATGATTCACTCAGAAACATCGAATGATTGACTCAGAAACACATATGATGATTGGCTCTGAAACGCATACGATGATTGACTCTGAAACACATATGATGATATACTCTGAAACATATATAATGATTCACTCATAAAACATCGAACTATTGACTCAGAAACATACATCATGATTTACTACACAGTGCACCAGATGCGGAACCAAATACAGTGAGTAAATGGCATGTACAGGCCAGTGCGTCCGACGGACAGCAGGCAAGGAGAGACCAGTCTCTGTCACGTACCCTGCCCACGTTGCCTTGCGACGGCGCGGGTCGCCGCGGGCCGCGCGTCACCGCATGTGGGCCCGTGTGCGCGTCGAACCCCATCTTTTTCGGGTCTCTGTGAGCCAGAGAACCCAGCCCACTGGACAGGTTCTGCATCCAGTTGCTGACCGCCGTCGGGCGCCCGGCGCGCCCTGTGTGAGCAGCCAGCAGGGCAGGGCCAATGATTCTGACAGGGTCTCCAATGTTCATGGCAGGGTCCACATCCAGCTGGGCTGCAGAGCCAGTGCCGCTGCTGCACTTACAGGCATGCCCAACATCCTCCTCAACAGGGAAGGCAGCCGATCAATGTGTAAAGCTGAGTGCGTTGGGAACGCAGCAGGCAGCGCAACCCAGCCAAATCTATTGGTAGCCTGTTGTCGTTTCAAAGCTAACGCAGCCACCCAAAGCCTGTAGACCATGGCATGGTATGGGAACCCTCGTTGCATGGCAGGGCCGGATTGGCAGCCCATGGCAGGACAGCCCAAGGCAGGGCAGCCCATTCCATGGCATGGCACATTCAAGGAAAGCCCCCACTCCACTCACCCAAATGTGCCACAACAAGAGACGCAGTACTCGCGGTACAAGGGACGCAGTACTTGCAGTACAAGGGACGCAGTACTCGCAGTACAAGCCCATGGTACCTTCTCCATGGCAGCCAACAACTACCAGCTAGCTTCTGCATTGTCGCCACTAGCTACCAGCCAGCTTCTGCATTACAGCCCCTCATGCCGTGCAGCTGAACACATGGCAGATTGGCGGCCATGGCCAGCAAGGCTCCTGCTACCACGCGGAATCCAGGGATGGAGCCAAGCATCCTGCCTCAACAGAATTCGGAAAATACACTCAGAAACCCCTAACCCTAAAACCCTGAATCCTAAACCCACCAGTGGAATTGCGCGAAGAGCCTGCAATGCTGGGTGAGTTCCGCTGCACTGCACTCATTGTCAGAGATTTCGTCGAGGCCGAGGGCGCTCTTAACAACCCAATGTCACTCTGCGTGCACGCAAGAGAGGCGGAGGTTGTGGCAGGGGGGCCGTCTTTATTTGAGGGTGCTTCAGCTACACTTCAGCTACACTTCAGCTACTCTCCCCAGTAACAGCACTGCCTCCCTCCTCGATTGCCTCATGCATGCTGCCTCCGGTCACTCCCGGGGCCATCCATCATCCCAGCTCCCACGCGCCTGCTGACATTGCCTCCCTAACAACCAACTTATCAATAACCAACTGGGTAAACCTAACCAGTCTTTCTCATGAATATATTCATTAAGGTTAGGTTAAGTTCATTGGTCAGGGTTTAGTTGGTTGGTTTTGGGTCTACAGAGAAAAGCCAGGGGCCTCGGAGATCGAGCCACTTTATGAGCAGCTGTCCTCACCTGCTTCTCGCCCCCCAAGGACGCAACCGAGTTCGACTCCCGAGAGAAGGAACGTCGCAGGTTGTCGCTGTTGTACTTGCTGCTGCTGCTCTCCATATCATCCAACCGCTGCTGCTCCTGTGAGGAGAGTGAAGAGGACAGGGGGGGGGGGGGATTCAGAGGTTGGGCGGGAGCTTGGCATGCCAGCAGCAGCAGCAGGCACAAAGGCGCCTTCAATTCCACTGGTAATGTACGCTGTGGGAGGGGTGCTTTTGCATGTGCGCGTCTACATGCATGCCGAGAACGGGTACTCCTCCACATAGACTTGCCGAGCCGAGTGAGGACATGGGGCCCATGCTGCTGGATATGGGTTTCATTGCATGGCATGCTACTCAGCAGCATTCAGAGAGCCACCCTCCATGGCCATGAGACGTCAGCCCCTTTTCTAATAGAGGCAGAATTATACAAGAAGCAGGTCGTGGTAAACAGTTGTGTCTTTGTTAAGAAAGCTGTAGGAGGGGGCGGGGTCTCCGTATTCCTGCCCCCCTTTTCATCTTGTTTCTATATGTTCTTGAGGGAGGGGGGTACTGCTGACTCCAACAAGCATTCATCGGCTCCCAGAGAAGAAATAAGTGAATAATACGCCTTGAGGCGTAAATTAAAGAAGCCACCCCTTCGGCCGCAGCACTACCGGCAGGTAGGCGACCATGCATGGCTGCCGGAGAAACATGAGGTGCATGGAGATGACAGAGTCAAGGCAGTGGTGTAATTTAGGTGGAAAAGGTGGTTGACCAGCAGGTGATGCACATGGTATCCAATTTGTATGGTATGGGGGCAGGTGATGCACATGCATGGTAGGTATACAATATGCATGGTGTGGGCGTGGTGGCCACAGCCACTCCCCATGCCGTGCACACTGCCTACCATGCATGCGCATGCCCATGGGCTTGTCCGCTGTTGCACACCAAGGAGCACCGCATCAAGAGATAGCCCAAGCCTGGAACAACAACACAGTGCAATTGCTTTTGACAGCGCATGCTGCCTGTGATGACAAGATTAGATAGCAGGCTTCTCCCCAGAAAAAGGGCTCTTGCTGCCCTCGAATCACAGCACGTTTTCTGATTGGACCTGGGAAACTGTCCGGGTTGTTTCCGGGTCGTTTTGAGCAGAAACACTGGACCCCGGAAAATCTCCGGGCCCTTCAGACCACCATGAACCGTACAGTACGTCTCTTGTTTTTCCGGGGACCTCCCCCCCTCCCCGGAAATTCCAAAGGCCCCGGAGAGTTTTCAGGCCTTCGAATCGCTTTTTATATATATTAATCGCCGCATTTTTCCATGAACTTATCGGGCGGTAGTGATGGGGGCGGCCCTGCAGAAGGGCCGCAGGCCGCCTCGGCCTTGGTCACTCTGTGAGCGCGTCATCCCTAACATCATCATTAGCAGCAGAAGCAGCAGCAACTGCGCAGATAACATATAGGCACACATTCGGCAATATCGCAGTAAACCCTGCACCACGCAAGATTACGCGGCGTCACGTTCCGGCGTCTGGCTCCGGGGTGTTTGCAGAAACACCCACCCCGGAAATCTCCCGAAGACCAGAAGACCGTCGTACAAGCTTTTTCCCAGGTCTAATCAGAAACGTGCTGTCAAAGACACCGGTCAAGAGCATGTGGTCCGTCCCCGGATTGAGGAATCGTCGACCAGAGCAGGTGGCCAGAGACTCCGTTCTCTGGCGGTGAGATATTGTGCGCATGCAAATCATCATCACCATCCCGAGTAGGATGCAGGTCCTGCTACTGTTTCTCGGTCACCACAAAGTTGACGCGTGTACCCACCATGTCATTGACGGCATCGTCGAGCATCGACTGCTGCATATACAAATCCGCTGCCATCTTGAAAAGCTTTCAAATCCGAAGTAGAGCTGAGAGGCTGACACCGACTGGGCACCCTGTTCCGTCCTCACACCGTAGCCACAACTTCAGCTGACAGTCCCTAAAGCACGTTCAATATATTGTATGCTCTGATTAAAATTTGATAGGGAACCTCTACGGGACAGAGCGAGGTTGGCGACAGCAGTAATTCCTCGACTGGGAGCAGTAGTAGGTCATTCTGGATTCCTCGGCTCGGAAGCTCACGGCCTCGGGGGAAAAGTCATAACGAACATATGTTTGCCCCTGGATGCAACTGCTAATGTCGTCATCATACTACAGTCGGAAACGGGCTGAATGGAACACCTATATGAAATGTACCATGCCATGGCAATCACCACCACCGATGGCAATACCGTACAGAAGACGGGGTGGGCCCAGCAGCAGTCCTTGTGGACACCGCTCATGAGGTATCGATCTCCCTTAAAAACGTACTATTACTCTCCAACGTTTAAGTCAAATGACATGGCATTACCGGTACTTGCCAACGTTGGCAAGTGAGTGACGTCATTTCTTCCTAAGTCCGTCATCTTTGAAGAGGAGCGTATGCCATTAAATACTTACATTACTTGTTGTTTATCGACCTCGATTCCGATCGTACCAAGTGCCCAGAGGGCCTCCATGGAAGCGAGGGTGCTGCAGGCGAGCGTGGAATCGCTGCTGCAGCCCATCCTGAGGCGCGACTATCTAAAGCTGCAGGTCCTACTTTTACTGGTATGAAGCGTGCCTGAATCTGTGCCTGCTACAAGAGCATTCACTGCATTTTGGTGTGCAGTTTCGGCCCACATGCACAGCATTGAGCCAGCTAACACATCATCCCACCCTTTTGGGCAACATCTTGCATGCATGCGCAGCTTCCACCAGTACTGGCAGCCCCCAAATGCATGCCCAGCCCCCCGCATGCATGCACGGTACCCCGCCCGCTTGCTCTGATGGACTGTAAAAACTTCACAAAACTTCACCGCATGCATGCACAGCTCCCACCCACATACACTCTGCCTACATGCACACACCCATGCCCACATGCACAGCATCCCGCCTGCTTGCGGAGCGCCCCACACGCCTACGCATTCCTTGCATGCACATGTCCATGCCTGCATTCACAGCACGTAGCCGCGCTCGCGACCCTCCACCTGCATTCTCAGCTCCTTCCCACATGCAAACACCCCGCCCGCATGCACACTACCCCCGCTTGCACGCACAGCCGCCTGGCGCCTGCCAATATGCTCTGCACCTCGCCCTCATAAACGGTCTTTCAACCACATGAGCCATCCCCTACCCGTGTACACAGTCCACACCCCCATGCACATTTCCCGCACGGCCCCCCAGTCCCCCATCGGCTTTCACTGTTACCCACCCATAGACACAGCCCGTATGCACAGGCCCCCACTTGTATGTACTGTTACTCCCATCCGCTGGTACTGCCCCCCATCCCCATTCACATTACGCATTCTGCAGACCCCCACTTGTATGCAATGTTACCCCCATCCGCCCGCACGGTCCCCCATCCCCCATCCACATACACTATCATCCACCCGTAGGCACTGCCCGTATGCACAGGCCCTTATCTGTATGCGCAAGTCCCGCCCAAATGGGCGGCTCTCCGCCTGTATGCGCATCCCCACGCTTGCACGCACAGCCCCCCACCCGCATTCCCAACCCGTAAGCTATGCGCCCCGCCCCGTATGAAGACTCCCCGTCCACGTGCACATTCCCGCCCGCCCACACAGTCCTCCACCCGCATTAATTGTTAACAGCGCCCTGCCGTATGTGTAGCTCTCCATTTGCATTTACTGCCCTACGGCCGTATGTTTGTACAGCCTGTCCGGATGTACAGCCCCCGTCCGTATGCGCACAGCCCGTATGCATATTGCATAGACCATGGCCAGCATGCACAGACCCTAGCCTGCATGCACATACATGGGTCACTGCATTTGGGCGGGGAATGTGCATTCGGGCGGGAATGTGCATCACAGCAACCCGTCCTCACGTGCAGCGCATGCCGGCATGCTCATGCCCCTGCTCGAAGCTGTTAGCAAGGCAGAAGGTTGTGAGGCAGACCCTTTAGAAACAGCTAGCCATGTTGTACATTGATTCATTAGCCGAGACGGGTGCAAGCTTCATTGGGAGCTTCCATTGGAATGTGTCCCGGATATGCGAGCGGCTAGCGGAGTTCTTGCGGTAAAGGGACACAAGTGCCAGCGAAGGGTGCAACTCATAAACACATACGATGATTCACTCAGAGCCATCGAATGATTGACTCTGAAACATATGTCATGATTTACTCATAAAACATCGAATTATTGACTCAGAAACATATGTCATGATTTACTACACAGTGCACCAGATGCGGAACCAAATACAGTGAGTAAAATGGCATGTACAGGCCAGTACGTCCGACGGACAGCAGGCAAGGAGAGACCAGTCTCAGTCACGTACCCTGCCCACGTTGCCTTGCGACGGCGCGGGTCGCCGCGGGCCGCGCGTCACCGCATGTGGGCCCGTGTGCGCGTCAAACCCCATCTTTTTCGGGTCTCTGTGAGCCAGAGAACCCAGCCCACTGGACAGGTTCCGCATCCAGTTGCTGACCGCCGTAGTAATTGGAGCAGGCTGCTAGGCTGCGGCATCGCCAGGTCTTGGATCCTCCCTTGCGCATCCACCCACTCCTAGTAATCGGCTCACACATCACTGCAAGCATCACTGACACGGGCGAACACACCTTACATCATCTTCGCTTCATCCTATCGAAGTTTTATCTCTTGTTCAGTATACTGGTATGTAATGATTGCCTTGCTTGCAAAAGATCAAATCAAATATCAAAATATGGGTGTGGCATGAAATGGCCATGAATCAGACGTGATACCTTGGGAACTCATTGCCCCAACCCTCAGGGTAAAACACGACAAACCCTCGTTTGCCCTCACTGCCCCCATTCCCATCAAGTCGCCCAGTGGGGCTTCCGCTTCTTCCTCATCACTGTGGAGGACAACCACGGCCATGCTCAGCTCCAGAGTGACATCAGCTACGTCACCACGTCACCGTGTCATGACAGCCTCACAGATGGCTGCCGTGGCTTCCACGAGCCAAAGCCGGTCATACTCTTGGGGCTAAGCAGATGGAGGAGAGATGCAGCAGCAACAACAGCAATCAGCGCGCTCATCAGCCCAGAGTCCTGCTGACTCTGTCTCCATGGAGTGGGACAGGGGGTACGAGGGCAACAAAAGTAATCAGCGCGCTCATCAGCCCAGAGTCCTGCTGACTCCAGTCTGTCCCCATGGAGTGGGGCATGGCAGGGAGCACGAGGGCAACATGCTTGCAATCTTTCTCCATGGGCACATATGTTACAGCTAGATCAAGCAGCTGGAGGGCTCCTCGACCATTGAGGTTCATGAATGCAGCCTCAGTCATGCGGGAGGACACCTCATGCCTACCACCATCCATCCTCGTCTTTACGCACTTTCCACGTGCCCTTGCTACCTCAGCCCTCCTTTATCACCGGCCCTCCATTGGCTCTGGCTATGGCAGCATGCAGCTGCGCTCTTGAAAGATTTCCGACAAAAATGAGAGGGCAGCCCTAGCTTGGTGCGGCGCTATCAGAGCTTCACATCGGCAGTGTCTACTCGTCGTTATTTGAAATGGTGGGTTATTCTGCCACGAAAGCGCGCAATGCCTTGATTGGAGGCTAAATTCTGTACCGATGGAGGATGGCATCCCGGTTGTTTTGGTTGACTTGGCATCAGGATATGTTTTGCTCACATTATATAATGCTCGATTCGAGCGTACATTTCACTATTTCAGATCGTTATGAGGCTCGCTTCAAGAAGACTCGTCGGATCCAAGCTGAATCGCTCATCTAATGGCCCATCCCACGTTCGCATTTGTCTAGACGACTTAATCAAATGTGAGTTACGCCACCGCCCTATCTAACAGTGATTCCATTCAGGATCGGAGCTTTTCACAAACTCCGATGAGCCTATTGGTATGGGACCGTGCATCTCTGACTGCAGGCGCACTACTATCCCGAGCAGAGGCCCAATGCCAGGCCGATGCCCATCCGCAGCTGCTTCCCAAGGTTTATGAGGCGGCTGCATCCCATGCAGCGGAGAAGGACATGCGCCTCCGTGCCATGCAGCTGTGATGTTGATGGATTTGCCTGGCTATCGCCCCACAATCCAGAGCTTGTGCCGGCGCTGCCTCCAGAGTGTACCCGTCCACCATTGTCCCTATTGAGTTTGAGCGCCTTGAGGTGGCGCCCCATGTGCCTGCAGCTCGGCCTGCCGGCTGTATCACGCTGATGATGCTGAACAAGTCTGCGCAACACTGCAACGCTTAATGATGCAACGGCTCCAAGCCTCCAACAGCGTTCGCTCAATTGGCAACATTAACCGTTGGAACTGTAAGCGGTGGAGGCCAAGCGGGTGATTGCGACTGGCCGTCACAGAATGTGGGCTTGACAGGCCTTGCAGCCACAGCCACTGCGTTGCGTCAGGGCCACTGCTTGCCACAGAACGGATCAGGGCAAGTGGCTGTTGGAGCCGCCAGTGGCGGAGATGCAGCTGGTGATGGCAGGTGGTCGTTTCACATGGTGCCATGGTGGGCAATTGGGCATGAAAGGCCTTGAAGCAGCAACCGCTGTGTTGCGTCATGTGCAGTGGCAATAAGAGCTAGTGCTCAGGCTGTGGGGGCAGCAGGCTGCCTGCCCTGTTTGCAGGAGCAGCTTCAGCAGGGTCAGGGCCTCTGGGCCGGCGGGCATTGCTCAAGGTAGTTTGGCATGTGTGCCCCTTTGTGCCCGGGATGCAGGACGTCACAAGCTGGCTCCTGAGCCTTTGCCAACTCGTCTGCCGGGAGGGCATATGTCTAGCAGTACGTCTCACAACCTCTCGATGGCTCAATGCTCTGATCATCGACGCCACGGCATGACAGCACCCGCCTCTCACCCGTAACCCTTCAGGTGCAACGCGAGCACCCTCGGCGAGCCGGAGCAGCCCGTGGCCTGCAGTTGGGACGGGGGATATTGCGGCGGTTACGTTATCAAATTGTGGGGCACGGTGGCGGCGGCGGCATAGAGGGTCGGGCAGGGTAGGGTTGTGCAGAAAGATCCGAGCTGCCGCACATACAGCTACTAGGGTCAATCATTTTGCAAAACGGAGGACTAGTGCGACCTTGCCCCCGCAGCCAAGCTCATCTTGTCAGCATTTTCAGACATGCTTGTACTCTGGTGGTAGTGCGTTGAATGATTCACACTTCACATGCTTGCACAAAAAAAAATATGGAATTTACTGCAATGATGTTTGCGGTTGTGCAATGCGTAGTATTTTCATCCGGATTTGTGGTATAATAATATTAATATATTTTGTACAGGCCTTGCATATGGATGAGGCAGGTGCTGACTGAAGTTCTTTCCTCAATTTGCTCCTCTTTGTGATAACTGTGACATCCTGGCTCACTAGCTTTCTTGGTTGTATAGGAAACCAGCTTTGGGAGTCATCGATACTAGAATACCTAAACGATACTAGTGTACTGTAAAACGCCGTAGGGTCCGCGCAACCCATTTTTTTAGTCACTTTTTTTAGTCCTTTTTTTTTTGACACACTGTTTTTACAGTCTCCCTTAAAGGAGATCTCTAAAAATGTACCGGTAGTGGGCGTGGGTGAGATATCCTCTGCTCAGCGTAACTGAGCAGGGCTTTGAAGTATCCCTGGTATCTATGTACCTTAAACATTTTTCTTCAATAATGAGGGCCGTCTGCAGTTTGCCAGCTTCTCTTGATCCTGGATCTCACAGGTCAATGACGTCTCACCTGCCCTGCTCAAAAAGGCCCTGCTCAAAAAGGCTCGGTCGCGTGGGTGCCTAACTAAAGGGTTGGGAGCAAAGACCGAATCAAACACGAGGGGTCAGGGGAGGGGGAGAAAAAATTGAATATAAAGTGAAGTGACTAGACAAGGAGCACGATTTGAAGGTATAGGGGAGCATTCCCTACTTCGCCTTACTCATCACCTCAAAATTAGCACGCCAAATATTGGGATTGTTACATCTGATTTAGTCAGGACAGCTCAGCTCGGCTGTTGGGACTGGAATTCCTGACAAAAGGGCTTATCTGCTAATTATCGGCCAAGGGAAACCAAGATAAATCTGAGTTCTCCCTGGGCTCCCTACCTACCAGGAATCAACCATGTAGCTTGGCGTATGTAGGAGTTAGCACGCAGCACACTGGCCAACATTGCGCCATGTCTTGATCTTAAGAGGACATTGCAGAGCAGGGTAAAAGCGGTGCAAGAAGTACTACCGGTGCTAGTAATTGAGAATTGCAAAGTACTATTATTCAAACCGATGTAACCATCTATCTCAATACCTGATGGGATGGTCTGTCCCAGGGGTCTGTCCTACTGACAATTCAGGAAAACATGATTTCCAGATTTTAATTGTACCAGATCTAACGATGTAGCAGCGTCCTGTTTTAACGAGGGTGGAATGGACCGCCGGGGGTAGTTGCAATACGGACAATTGGACCTACTACGATATATAGTACGTTACCGGTACTACGCAAATGGAAACCAGCGATAGATTAATTCCATTGTTATAAAAGCTTCGAGACACCGCAAGCCGCATGGACTCGTTGACCGTCATAGGAACCAGTGTTGAGAAATAATCATAAAATGCCAGAAAGGTAAAGACGGGTCAGTGACTCAATTACGGCCAAGTCAATCATTATTGAAGTACACATAATGTGGCATCGAACGCTGCTAATTTGTTAGAATCTCTAAATTGTATATCCTTTGCTTGTTCATGAAACACTAATTACTAGCAAAAGTGGACACAATACAAAAACATGAGAAGTGCGCCCAAGCCCATGCATTATTCTGGGGTCCAGCGGAGCAACCCGTCAGATGCAATGCATGAGACCGTAGGTGTTGGCAAATCAGTCCGGAAGCTTTTAACAAATTAACAAACAAGGACAGGGCAAGAAAATTGAGAGGTGCAAGGAGTCCCACTGGGCATCCCACCCGCATGCAATAATCTGAACTACATAAGAACCATCAGCACAGACGCTGATGCAGAAAGGAAGAAAGCTACGTCCTGATGGGGCGTGAGAGTTAAGGAAACAGTGTGGCATGGGCCGAGGTCGCGTCGGGGCCATAACCATCATAACAAGAAGAAAGTGAAATAAGCTAAGGTGGCTTGCAGCAACTCTGGGCACATCAATCTGCTGGCTAAGACGCACGTAAGAGGAAGCAAGACAATGCTATTTCATCCTGATAAGTGAGTGCTTGTGAAGATACAGGGAACACTACTAACGCTACCGCCTCCGGGGAGCCAACATCCCCATCATGCCCACTGATGAGGACGTTCCGCATCAGCACAGCAGGGGAAGAGGACCCCTAGCAACACTACCTCCTCCGAGGAGGCGACATCTCCAACCCCATCGCACCCCCTTCTGACAAGCAATGCTCCGAATTCGTTCTGGGGAAGGGGAACACTAGCGACACAAGCACCTCTTCTGGGGGACCAAAACTGCCAAAGCCAGGGCGGCCACGCCCGCAGCGGCCACAGTGGCCCTGGACAGCATCAGCACCGCCCCGTCGCGCTGGAGCTGCTTCACGATGACTGTGTACGGAATAGATGACTCCCAGACCTCCTGCAGCTTTGGCTTTGCAACCAGACGCGGCATGGCGCGGTGTAGTGCCCCGCGGAAGTACATGTGTGCGAGGTACATTACGAAGCGGGTGTTGAACACGCCCTGCGGTTGGGACAGTGGCAGTACTTGTATCAGTTTCAGCCAGAGCCTCTGGTTTCAGCTACAAATTCAGCTACATCATGGCTTGCAGCCGCGAGGGCTTGGTGCAGCAAGCCCGCTTGCATGGACCACAGGCCGTTAGCCGGTTAAGCCAGTGTCCGCATTTGGCCAGTCGTGGCGCCCGACAGCTCCTGAAGGTGGAAATATGTTACCAGTTATGTTATGAGGTCACGACATGAGCACAATCCTCGAGGCTTGCTGATGTCCTGACAGAGACGTACCGGTGCGTAACAAAAGGCCGTTATGCATGCCCTGTAGAAGGAATGATGGACCATGACGGGAGAGGCAGACGTGGCGGGGAGACTGCAGTGCCTGACATCAGTACATGATTTAACCCCCATGGACCGGCAGCAGCAGGCAGGGAGGATGCGAAGCAGTGATCACAGGGGTCTCCTTGAACCCTCATACCATTAAAGGGGTGGGCTGTGGTCCTTCAAGGGTCAATGCATTCATCTGACAGGTGACGAGATAGAGGAGCCAGTGAAGCAGAGGGGAGGCTACGACATAATTTAGAACGGTGCATACCCGCTGGGCCCTGCTGAACGCTCGGCCGTGTAGGGCTGGCGGGGAATGACTAAGCTCAATCCCGGCTACCGTGCAAAGCCTGGGCCCAGGTGCAGCCATGCCATCCTCCTATGTAAGGGGGGCAGGAACATGGAAACCGGCGATCTAGACAGGGAAATAGAGAGGATCGTTTGGCAGGTTTGATCCCTTAACCTTTGGCGTAGTTTCCAGCCCCTGAAGAGTAAAATTCCTTCCGTCAATAACAGAGGCAAGAGACTAGTGCGGTCTCACAGCCGCAAGCGATTGCTCTATACGCTTCAATTGCCATGCACCATCTGCCGCAAGCCCTATCCCTGTTCCCCCACGCACCATCTGCCCTCGGAAGGCTCTTGCGTTCTCGTCCAACCACACCAGCGCGTGCACGTCTGGCAGCCGGCGCGCCGTGAATGCCTCGGGGAGCTCCTCCAGCGCGGCGCCAACAAAGAGGGGGAGGAGGTACAGCCTTGGGCAGCGGCAGAAGAGATGCTGACATGGGCGGCGGCAGGGGCAGCAGGAGAGATGCTGACGTGGGCGGAAGCAGCGGCGTCAGGAGAGGTGCTCACATTGGCGGCAGCAGCGGCGGGGGAGGAAGTGGTAACAATGGCGGCGGCGGCGGCAGCAGCTGTGGCGGGAGAGGAGGTGGTGACGGGGGCGGTAGCAGGGTCTTTGATGCCGAGGCCGCTTGCAGGCGGGCGGCGGGCGTCTCCCCTGGCAGGCCCGGGGGCTCCTTGCCGAGCAGCTCGCGCAGGATCTGCTGAAGCGGGAAGGAGGGGCAGCGTGCGCGTGGGTTTAGGGTTTAGGGTTTTAAGGCCTCTATCTATCTAGGACTCTGAACACATGGGTTTAGGGTTTAGGGACTCTATCTATCTAGGACTCTAAACAAATGGGTTCAGGGTTAAGGGACTCAATGTACTCTATCTATCTATCTAGGACTCTAAACAAATGGGTTCAGGGTTAGGGACTCTATGTACTCTATCTATCTATATAGGACTCTAAACAAATGGGTTAAGGGTTTAGGGACTCTATGTACTCTATCTATCTATCTAGGACTCTAAACAAATGGGTTCAGGGTTTAGGGACTCTATGTACTCTATCTATCTATGTAGGACTCTAAACAAATGGGTTAAGGGTTTAGGGACTCTATGTACTCTATCTATCTATCTAGGACTCTAAACAAATGGGTTCAGGGTCTAGGGACTCTATATACTCTATCTATCTATGTAGGACTCTAAACAAATGGGTTCAGGGTTAGGGACTCTATGTACTCTATCTATCTATCTAGGACTGTAAACAAATGGGCGGTGTGTAGGTGTGTTGACGCGGCGGCAAGGGAAAGGGGTGAGGGTCAAGACGGAGGGTAGGGGTAGAAAAGGAAAGCCTCAGGCTAAAATGGTTGTTTCGGGCGAACGTCAGTTGAAGGGTGCCTGTATATCATTTGAGGAAATGGTATACAAGCAGCCTGACTGGGGGGGGGGGCAGAGTAGTATAACAAATCAGCACCAGTATGGGTGTGTCGCAGCCTTGGCCCAGTGACGGGCAGACCGTGTTCGCCGCATCTCCAATAACACGACGCCCGGCCAGTGCAACCGCGGGCAGCGTCCCTACCTTCCAGTGCCCTCCTGATCCCCATCACACACCTTCTCACTGTAATATCCTCCAGCGCCGCATTGCAGCCCTGGCCTAGCAACGGGCTGACCGCGTGCGCCGCATCGCCAAAAACGACGCCCAGACAGTGTGATCGCCAGCAGCGGACCTACCATTCCACTGCCCTCCTGCTATCCACTACACCCGCTCCCCCCTCACCGTCACATCCTCTAGCGCCGCATTGCAGCCCTGACCCAGCGACAGGCTCACTGCGTGCGCCGCATCACCAATCACTACGACCCCCAGCCCGTGCAGTCGCGAGCAGCGGACCCAGGCCCCTGCCCAGGTCCAGGAAGCGGCGGCCAGCTGCCGGACGAGGTTGCGGAGGGTGGAGGGCGGGAACGGCAGTGGGGAGCGGGGAGGAAGGACTCAGGAGCAGGGAGCAGGGAGCGGGCGGCTGGGCATGGGTAGGCAAGTAGCCTGGTGCGGGGGAAAGAGAGAAGGAATGTAGTATATGATGTCACATTGTGTCCCCTTGATCCCTCACCCCTCATAACCCTGTCCTCAAAACAAAGTAATTAAGTCATCTGCAAGTTAGATTATTCATTTATTTATTTTAAACCTGCTGGGAATTCTACTCCTGTTCGGCCTGTGTCCTGCCCCGGTCGTGGTGTGGGATGTGGATATTACTCCCTCTCACTCTTCACCTCCTGGTCGTAAGCTTCTTGATTCATGTGATTTGCCTTCCATTCATAATCCATGTTGTCTGGCGGTGAGGGAAGCATACTAGGGATCGATCTTTGATGCCAGTTTGCAGTCAGAAATCAAGAGTTCTGATCGGAATCCTCCCCCCTCAAGAGCACAGTACCGGCAGGGGAGGTGTGGAGGGGTACCCTGGTACCAGTACTACCATACAGTAAATAATTACTCTATTCCTACGGTGCAGCAAACCAAGACTACGGGGCATGATTCCTCCCCCAGCTCAGCCACCCCTCCCCCTTCGCGTTTTTACAGTCCAACGGAGCAGCACATTTCATGCATGGGACAGGTGCTTGCAAACCGGTGCAAGAAAATAATAATAAAAAACAGACAGCCGGAAACCCTAAACTAGGCCCTAAACCCTTAACCTCATTCGCCCAAACCCTTCCCTGGCATCCCCCGGAAAACCTAAACCCTTTACTGGTACTAGGACAGCGAGCGGACACTCCCTTACTTCCTCGTTTTGCATTCTCTCCTGGTCGTGTGAGGAAATGGACAGACCGCCGGAGCACGTTCCGTCGGAGCAGTTTATGAGGCTGAGGAAGCCCCAGCCCCTGGGGCCACTCGGCGGCGCAGCAGGCGGCTTGTCGCTGGCGGGCCGCTTCCACCCTGCGGCTGCGCTCGTCGGTGCATCCTTGAGATCCCGGTGCTCCTTCTCCCTGGTTCCAGAGCGCGCTGCTCGAGACGGGGAATCCCCGCAATCGGCAGATGCAGCTCCATCAGCCGTTGCCGCGCTGCTGGTCCTGCTGGTGATGAATGGGGCGCCGCTGATGGGGACCCCAGTGGAAGCTTGAGAAGCAGCAGCAGCGGGGGGGGCGGAGGCGGTACCGGCCGGCTGCTGCATGTTGCTTGCTTCAGGAAGGCTCTTCATCATGATGGCTGTTTCCGCCTTGGCTTTGGGGAGTTTCGCCCAGTAGACATGCAGTACGGAACCTCCCGGGCCATACTTCCCTGTAAGCATGGGAGTATGCATGTATGGGAGCATGCTTTGGAAAATGTATGCATGGGAGCACGCATGAGATGGGAAATGCAGCATGGTGGGAGACTGTAGAAATGCAACACGGAACCTCCCGGGCCAGACTTCCCTACAAACATGACATACTGAATGTCACGGCCGGCAACACGCGCATAATGTGATCGGCAGCCTCACAGGAAAATAAAACAAGACTCGAGCGAGCCTTCCGGAGTTCTGGGCTAGCGAATATTGGAATAAACACCCTGAGGGGCGAGGACCCTGCCCAGCGAAAACCCTCTACAAAAGAGGAGCAACCGCAGAAAGAATGCGCAGAAGAGCGGTTTCGAATCCAGAGCCTCGTGGCAGTTAGCAAAAAAAATCTCAATATTGGACCGTCACAGGCTAGATGAGCAGCTCAGAGCACACCTGGAAGGTTGCTGCCCATTCATTGATTCATTGATTCATACCCTTGAAGTCATTAATACACACCTGTGGAGTCATTGATTCATACCTTTGTCATCGATTCATACCTGTGCAGTCATCAAGGTAAGGCAGCTCCCTGAAGCGCTTGTACACCATGGGTGCCAACCGCCGGTTGGACATAAACTGCCCGGGCAGCAGGGCGCCCAGGTGGCGGCGGACCTCACTGTTGGCGCCGTCAGCAGCCACCAAAAGGTCGTAGCTGCTAGGGCAGGGGTGGCGAGGCGTAAGGAGGAGGAGTGGACAGGGACAGGGGAACGTGGGTATCCCTCTGTTGGCACCGTTAGCAGCCGCCAGAGGGTCATTGCTGTAGGGTTAGGGGTTGCTTAAGGGGGGGAGGTTGAGAGGGGTGAAAGGTGGTCGTGCGGGAGAGGCGGAAAGGGAATGGAGTCGGACCTGACTGCTGGCGTCGTCAGTAGCCACCTATTGGTTGTGCACGTACCGGTAGCTGACACAGCTTACTTATTTTCAGTGCACGTTTATTTTTCTCTGACCCCGAGTACTTTTCCCCGCAGACTGTTTCTTCCGGTAGGTTGCATTTTATTTTCTCCCCAGGTTGCTGTATCTGGCCATCAGAAAAGTCCGGTGGAGATTGATATTGATTATGTACCTACAACACATTATTTCCACCCATCCCAGTGGGCACGGGTTAAACTTTGCGCACGATGCTGCAGCCGCGCGGTTCGCTCTCGAGGGTGCACAGCCACATGCCTAGGCGCACAGCTCAGACGGGCGGCCACGCGGGGCACGTGCGTGGGCTGGTGCACTGCTGGCATGCGCGTGTGCAGGGCTCTCATGCCCAGGTTGCATGGCTAACCAGTCAGGTCTCCCATAACTCGTATGTACCGCGAGGGGGGTATACAGTATGTACCGCAAGGGGGATACTAATGTGAACCCATGCAGTTCGCTCTAAAAGCGATCGCACAATTAATTTATATATGTGTGTGTATTTGATATGGTCCTAACTCATTCAAAGCATCCTCGCGACAAAAGGGTAAGTCTCGCTCTCTCAGTGACAGTAGTTAAGCTCCCCCTCTCTGGCCCCTAAGTTTAATACGCATAATAAACTTCTGCCCTGGGGTCTGCGTCAGCTTCACGCTTCACAACCTGGATCGCTTGGTGGCGGGAGCGGCGAAGACGGTGAGGAGGACGACGGCTCGTGGCCCCTCAGTGCTGGGTTGCTGACAGCAGTCCAAGTGCTCCGACTGCATGGTATGACCAGTGAATGCAGTACCACCGCACCCTGCCCTCCAGGCATGTGCTGCTTGCATGTTGCACCGCCACACCCCTGACCTCCTGGCATGCGCTGCCTGCATGCTGCAGGGCAGATCCTCTCCCCACCTATTGCCCTGCATGCATGCTGGACTACCGTCCCCCATCCACCATGGCCTGCGTTGCATGCACGCTGCACTGAAGCCTCCCTCTCCCCCCTGGCGTACGCTACCTACATGCTGCAATACCACACCCATCCCCCATGGCATGCGCTCCCTACATGCTGCACCACTGAAACCCCACCTACCTCCTTGGCATGCGCTGCTTGCATGCATCGCCCCCCTCCTTCCCTAACGCGCTGCCTGCATGCTGCGCCACCGCCCCCCTCCCTCCCTAACGCGCTGCCTGCATGCTGAACCACTGCCCCCCTCCTTCCCTAATGCGCTGCATGCATGCTGCGCCACTGCCCCCCTCCCTCCCTAATGCACTGCCTGCATGCTGAGCCACTGCCCCCCTCCCTCCCTAATGCGCTGCCTGCACGCTGCACCACCGCCATCCTCCCTCCCTAATGCGCAGCCTACATGCTGCGCCACCGCCCCCCTCCCTCCCTAACGCGCTGCCTGCATGCTGCGCCACCGCCCCCCTCCCTCCCTAATGCCCTGCCTGCATGCTGCACCATCGCCCCCCTCCTTCCCTAATGCGCTGCATGCATGCTGCGCCACTGCCCCCTCCCTCCCTAATGCACTGCCTGCATGCTGAACCACTGCCCCCCTCCCTCCCTAACGCGCAGCCTACATGCTGAGCCACCGCCCCCCTCCCTCCCTAATGCCCAGCCTGCATGCTGCACCATCGCCCCCCTCCTTCCCTAATGCGCTGCATGCATGCTGCGCCACTGCCCCCCTCCCTCCCTAATGCACTGCCTGCATGCTGAACCACTGCCCCCCTCCCTCCCTAACGCTATGCTTGCATGCTGCGCCAACGCCCCCCTCCCTCCCTAATGCGCTGCCTGCATGCTGCACCATCGCCTCCCTCCCTCCCTAACGCGCTGCCTGCATGCTGCACCATCGCCCCCCTCCTTCCCTAATGCGCTGCATGCATGCTGCGCCACTGCCCCCCTCCCTCCCTAATGCACTGCCTGCATGTTGCGCCACCGCCCCCCTCCCTCCCTAATTTCCTTTACCTACATGTGGAATGTGTAGCTTTTGTCAATGCGGGCTGGGTTCCATCATCTCCATGCATGCCATTCTTGCTTGGTACAAGCTTCTTAATGCTGCCCAGATTGCTGCCCAGATTGAGAAGACCTTGCAGGAGATGGCTGTGTGGCAGTGTATTGGGACACAGAGAAGCATAGCAGAGGTGCTCATGCTGCCGGACTTGACATCTCTCAGCCGACGCCATATAAGTATGTTCATGATGAAAGTTTGGAAATCCCCTAATCATATACTAATTACGGTTAGCTAGGTTAAACAGCAGATATCGTAATTCAACCTTTCCGACCAGCAGTTTTTTAATATTCTGTTATGACCAGCCCACCTTCCTATGATCATATGATGATCATGCACTAATTAAGCTAGTTTCGAGAGCAGATATCGTAATTCAACATTTCCGACCTGCCGATCTTAATTTTATGCAATGACCAGCCCACCTACCCATGATCGCATGCTGATCGGACTTCGCAACTCTCAGTTGACCCCTTTTAAGTCTGTTCATGATGAAAGTTTGGAAATTCCCTAATCATATACTTATTAAGCTAGATTCAAGAGAAGATGTCCTAAATCAACCTTTCCGACAGGCTGTTCTTAATTTTCTGTAATGACCAGCCCACCTACCCATGATCGCATGCTGATCGGACTTAACATCTCTCAGTTGACCCCTTTTCGATTTGTTCAGGATGACAGTTGGGACATGCACTCATCATATACGAATTAAGCTAAGTTCAAGAGCAGATGTTCTAATTTAACTCTTCCGACCGGATGTTCTTAATTTTCTGTGATGTCCAGCCCACCTACCCATGATTGCATGCCCATCGGACTTCGCATTTCTAAGCTGACCCCTTTTAAGTCTGTTCATGATGAAAGTTTGGAAATTCCCTAATCATATAGTAATTAAGCTAGGACTCAACAGCAAATGTCCTTATTCAACCTACAAGACTGGCCTCAAAGCTAGCCGGGAGCGCGTGCCGAAGGGCAAAGTGAGGGACTGAGCTGTCACAATCACAAAAATAAAGTGCCACAATGACCTGAATCTAGCAGAATCAGCGTATGAGCACAACAAATCAGTGGCTTTTCCCAACACATCTGAAAATGTTGGTCCTGCCCACTAGAGGACTGGCCTCAAAGCTATAGCCAGGAGCGCGCGCCGAAGGGCAAAGTGAGGGACTGGGCTGTCACAAAAATAAAGTGCCACAATGACCTGTATCTAGCAGAATCAGCATAGGCTCTTATGAGCACAAAAATTGAGGACTCTGCAAAATTCCCAACAAATCTGAAAATGTTGGTCCTGCCCACTAGAGGACTGGCCTTCAGGCTAGCCGGGAGCGCGCGCTGGAGGGCAGAGTGAGGTACTGGGCTGTCACAAAAATAAAGTTGCCACAATGACCTGAATCTAGCAATATCAGCTCAGGCCCTTCTGGGCACACAAAAACGGCGACTATTCCAACAAGTCTGGAAATGTTGTCCTGCCCACCAGAGGACTGGCCTGAATGCTAGCCGGGAGCGCGCATCGAAGGGCGAAGTGAGGGACTGGGCTGTCACAAAAATTAAGTTGCCACAATGACCTGAATTTAGCAGAATCAGCTCAGGCCCTTCTGAGCACAAAACAGTGACGATTGTAAACAAATCTAAAAATGTTGGTCCTGCCCACAGGGGAGGACTGGCCTCAAAGTTAGCCCGGAGCGCGCGCGCGTCAAGCTGAAATGCTGATCAAGTGTATGCATGAGTGGTGATTTGCTGTTTGTTGGGGTGAGTTAGGGTGAGTTGGGCTCAGTATGTCCCTCTCCTATCACTCCTTCAGCCCCATCTGTCCTCCCCGAGTTGGATCTGGCTGGTGAGACAGACAGATGCATCTAATGCCATGTCATCTTCCCCACTCTCACTGATGCTGCAACTGATGATCCTGTCACCATGCCTTCGCTTCCTCAAATCTCCCTTGTTCATGCCACTTATCATCCGAAGTAGCTCGAATGCTGCAGGGATGAACTGTAGTGCCATCCCTGCTAGCTGTCCCTGCTAGCTGTCCTAGCGTCCTTGAAGGGCAAGTGACCTTCGCTAAGACGCCTTCTTTACAGTGTCTTCATAGATTCCGCACTTAATTCTCGAAGGCACTCTTTACAAACGCCGGCAGATTGTCAGCAAGGCGAAGCGCCAATACCACAGTGGCAGAGGAGCAGCGCTCGCCCCCTGGCGTTTAAGTAGTCAGCAGCTTTCCAAATAAAATTGGAACCTCGTCCAGACACTTCCCGGGCTTGATGAGGTCCTCTCGTGTCTCCATTGCCTCCTCTGAAGTCGATTCGCCGATCTCCGGCATACGCCTCAATTTCAGCGTGTTAAATATGCACACATGTATATATTAATTGTGCGATCTCTTTTAGGGCGAAAGAAGTGGGTTCATATGAGTATCCCCCTTGCGGTACATACTGTATACACCCCTCGCGGTACGTACGAGTTATGGGAGACCTGACTGCCGCCCAAGGTCGAGGCCTTTGCAGTAGCTGTCGAAGCAGAATTTCCCCCTGTCAAGAACGCCAGGTATGAAATCGCCAGGAATGAAAGGTACAGGTCGCTGAGTCTCACAACGTCTCACATCTTTTTATATCGCAGAATCGTGTTCCCCTTATGCAATTTGGTATCCTGTTAAATCGGGGTCCGCAGCCTGAGGCTAATCGCTAGCGCCCACCTGATTTCGCACCGGATAACGATGGACGAGCAAAGTAGCCAGGAGCTTAGTGGCATCTTAGCCTCGCATCTGCATCAGCCCATGTCTACTGCCGGCAGTGTCAGAACCTTGCGCAACCAGAATTTCGTCATACCGCTGGGCTCGGTAAGATGCATCCCGCCTGGAGAAACAGCGGACGAGCTAGTGGATCAGAAGTTCGTGGATGCCAGAATTCTGGACGCTGCCTCAACGACGGGCTTCAGGTCAACCGCCAGGGAGGCAGTGAAGAGCCTCTTCGCTGCCCTCATGTCTTTTTGGCCAGCTCACTTCCAGCTTTACTGGCCCACATCTGCAAGACTAGCCTCGTTTGGCCATGTCGGGTCAGCTGGAGCAGCAGGGACAGGTAGTGCTGCAGGGGCAGCAGACACAGCGGGGCTGGCAGCTGGGTCAGCAGAGCCAGCTGGGACTTCAGAGACAGCAAGGGCAGCATGGACAGCAGGGCCAGAATGGTGGCCACAACCGTCAAGCCGTGCAGTCCTCATCCAGAGGCCAAGTGAAACCAACCGCACGAAGGCCTTGGGTAAAGCTGTCCATGAGGATGCCCAGTGGTACTTCTGTAGCTGCTGTGTGCAGATGCAAAACGGGTGCCCCGGGGCATGCATGCTCATGCAAACTCGCGATGCTCCAGGCGAGCTGCGCGTGGTCTTCAACGGAGATTGCCAGCACACCTCAGGCGGGAGAGTGGCAGGAAGACTCTCTGGGGCAGCACGCCAGGCAGCTGTCACCACAGCAGTAGGCAGAGCACCAGCCTATGCGCATGCACTCAGCCTCAGTGCCCGGCCGCTTTTGCACCAGCTTGACAACACAACCAGCTTGGTTGGCACCTCTTCCCAAGTCCTTAGGCAGGCCATCTCGGAGGAGCGCAAGCGGCGTTTCATCCGCCACAAAGACGACGTGCTGTCCCTGATTCTGCTGTCAAAGGAGCTGGCAGAGCAGGACATGAATGCCACCCCGGTGGAAGACCAGGCCGGCAGGATCATGTATGGAGACACACAGCTGGTCGTCAACTTGGAGGATGGGCACTTCCTCATTGTGCGCGCCATTGAGGGGCAAGTCAGACGCTGGAAATTCTGTAAGGCGAGGGGCCGCCATGGTTGGTACATTGACACAGTGGGTGGTTTGGTAAGTTAAATTTCATGCCTCTGCTTGCCAGGGATTATTTAGCACGATCCAGGAACAATTCAAGTACCCCGCGGCCTTTGGCCGTGGGGGCCTGGTGCAAGGATCCCTGCTGCTCAGGCCACCGGCCATGAGCCTGTCAACGTAGCGTAACTCTGCTTGCCTGCTTTTACTATTGCTTCCTTGTGTCTTATTCTGTTTGCCTTTGCCCTCCTCTACCAGCCTTTACTTGCATTTGCATTTTTGTTGTAAATGTTACGATTTCTGACTTGTTTGACATGTGTTCCAACAAAGGTGAAGGACGTTCATGGCCACAAGGTTCTGCACACGCTGTTTCTCCACAACGATCTTGAGGAGGGGGAGAACCACAGCCTGATCCTCGCTGAGGTTATCACAAGCTTGAGGGACTGTGTTGCGTACCGCATGGGGATTCAGATCCTAGTCCGCGCATTATCCACCATCAAGAGGGCGGATCAGACTGACCCATCTTGCTTGCTGGCTTCCCGTACCCTGCTGCCATCGTTCATCGTCACGGACCATGACATGGCCTTGATCAACGGCCTGTGTCTTGAGCTGAATGGAAAGAAGTAAGTGTATGAGACTTTTGAAAAGGTGTGACATTATGTCCGTAATCCGTGATGCTTTTTCAATGCCACAGGCTAATTGTGGGCGATGATTGTTACCTCAAGACGATGAGTGGCCTCCTGGATGAGGCATGTGGGGAGCATGCCGTCAACGGAGACAGTCAGAGGTATGGCTCATGTGAGTGTGTCAGTGTTTAGGGCTGCCCACAGATCTAGAAGCTCCTTTCTTTTGCTGCAGGTATCTGGAGATTCAGGCGCGGATCCAGTCGGAAATATGAAGTGCTGGCTTCAGGAAGGAAAAGAGTGAGTTCTGTTGATGATGGAAGTTTTGAATATTTGTGTTATCTCTGTCCTTGCCTAATCTTGCGTCTTTCTTCAGGGAAACATCTGTGGGAGTTTCTGCTGCCGCTCGTGCTCTCCGCACCCTCGAAGGGCTTGCGGTTTAGGGGCATCCTTCAATGGACTGAGGCTAAGTCATACTTCGCAGGCATGGTGAAGGCAAGTCCCCTAGCCTATTTCTTCAGGGCTGGTGCAGAGTGCCCCCCCCTCCTGGGTGGCTGGTGGGTGATTGTGATGATGATGAGTGATTATGATGCCTTTCACCCTTGCTGCAGGTCTTCAGCTCAAGGTTCCTACAGGTCCGAGTGGGCGGCATCGGGGGCCACGTGTCTATCTACCCGGCAGTGCCTGAGGATCGAAGGGAGAATCGGCCACAGCCAAAGTACATGGCATGGTTCAACAAATTGTTGCTGAGGGATGGCACATGCTTCAAGGTATGTTTTTTGGCCCATTCAAAACTGATTGTTTGTGAACCAAGCGCGCCCGCTTGGAGAAAATGGGGTGATCAGGGGCCCAAATCAAGTTTGTCATAATTCATCAAGATTTGCAGGATAGTCCTAGCTGCCTATGCTGATGCATAATATTTTGTTCTCCTGTTGAAATCTGACTTTTCTTGGACCACCTGCTGCGTGCCTGCGCTTAAAGCGGGCTTTGAGCGTGCCGGCTTGGGGCAAAATGGGGTGATCTGGGGCCAAAATCAAGTTCATCACTTATTATGTTGATTCTCCCTCCCCCCTCTATGAAGTTGCGCATCTATGATGATGATGTCAAGACGATGGAGGAGCTGGAGGAGATGGCATGCCCCGACCCGGAGGCTGACCCGGAGGAGGAGCAACAAGAAGAAAACGGCCCTCGACACGACATCTCAGCCTGGTTTCTTGAGGCTGAGGTGGCAGAGGAGGAGTTAGTGCTGGCAGGCATCCTCGTTGTCAATCCGCTTTTTTGCCCTGGAGCAGCGAAGGCTGCGGCAGCGGCCGGCATGCATGCCCCCATGTCTCTACCCATCCTTCACGGGTTCCACGGCGAGCTGTGCAACAATTTCACCGGCACCACTGCTGAAATTCCTGTGACAGCCACGACAAACGTCACAACCGGAAAGTGTGAAGGCACAAACTTCACGATGAAGCATGTTTACACTGACCACAAAGGCCAGCCGGTGGGCTTGGCCCTGTACTGCGGAGAGAGCCTTGTGCGGGACAAGGGCCTCTTGTCTGCATGGATCCATAACAACATGTACCATATGAATTTTTCACTGCTTGACCACTTGACCATTTGACCGTCCTGCAACATGAAATCTGTGAGAGCTTGCTGTATTCCTCGGCTTTTTAAGGTATTTACTTACTCACTCCTCACTTGTGCATCACTATCAAACATAGGAGCCATGCGACGAGAGACAAGCGGGCAGCGGATGCGATGCTGAAGAATCAGCAGTCTTGGGAACACACTCTTGATGTTTTTGTGGGGGCAGCTGTTGAGCAGCAAGCTAAGGAGGATGAGGTCCGGGCTGTTGGCCGGCAGGCTCTGCATTTGCAAGTAAGAGGCCAGGTCGCCCCAACCCTGGTGCCCATACCTGCTCTGGGATTGCCTCCCATGTCCACTACTTCCCCGGTCTTTCTTGCTTCTCCGGCAATCGGCCACATCCCGGCCAGTGCGTCATCTCCCCCTGCTAGTCGTCCGGGGATGACTCGCTATGGTGTGACACGGCGAGGCGACAATCTCTTTTGTCTTGCAGTAACATGCCGCACCAAATTAGCTGTGAGGCAAGTGTGTCAGTATTGCCCAGTGCACTGCCCAGCCCCGGCTCTGTGTCTAGCTAACACCCACCGCCATCATGCATATGTGCAGCAGCAGATGCAGCAACAGATGCAGCAGCAATTGCAACTAATGTTTGCTGCTGCTATCGCATTGCAACAGCACACAGCCCTGCAATACAGACCAGCCGGGATTCAACCAGCTGGAGAAGCCCCAGTGAGTGTTCGTGCACCCAAGAGAGTGCAGAGCAGCTCTAGCAACAGCTTTGTCACTCCAGAGCTTGCAGCCTTGGCTGCCCTGCATGATCTGTGAAACTGTTGCTTCTGGAACGTTAGCCACTCTGAGGTTACCCCGGTAGTTGTTATCATGGTTTTCTGGAGTTCGTTTTCTGGTATTAGAACCGTATTGATCAATTATGTTCACCTTCTAGTATTTATTTACGGTTTAACAATTATGTTAGTCTTGTATTGTTAGGGTATGGTTGAACAATTACCACTGCTTCAGGCTGTGTGCAATCACTGTCGCTAGCGTAGCAACTGCCGGTACCGCTACTTCAGGGTGTGTGCAAACACTGTCACTACCGGTGCGGCTGCATTGTTGCTGCCGGTACCTCTACTTCATGCTGTTTGCAATCACTGTTTGCAATCAATGAACAGCCAATACCCCTTTGGCTTGGCTTTGGCTGCCTTGCAGAATCTGTGAAACTGCTATTTTAATCTAGGAAACTGCTATCTTTCTGGAACGTTAGGCACGCTTAGGTCACAGTGGGCCCGAAGCATGGACATAGGCTATAGGAATTAGGAATGGGCTCTCAAAATTGTATGGGCCTAGCTGCCTAACAACAGCTTATCGAAGGGGTCACCCCACAAGTCCGCCCAAATGGTACTTGAAATTTGCAAAGCTAGGGGAACTCAGCCTCAATTTGTTTGTTCCAGCAAAGCCAGCTCATCTACTTACTCACACGTGGCCCATGCGCTCCAGAATACCGTTAATAAAGGAAGGGTATACCCCCGCGTCCCTCAGCTCAATCCTCAAGGCTGCAACATCGGGCGCCTCATCCACGGAACACTCGGCACAACGGAACTTGGCTACCATGTTGTAGCCGCCCTTCTCCAAGGGGCGACGAGGCGCAATGACGACCTTTATGGCCTCGGCGCCACCCTTGGAGATGGTGGCGCTGCCGCAGTCATGGCACGTGGCAGTCGGGCTGATGCCCTGGGCCACAGCCATGCAGCGGCGCAACCGCCGGAGGGGTACCACTCGCCGGTGGAAACCTCGTGGCCCGGCAGCTGGGCCATGACAGGCCTCTGGTTAACTTGAAAGGTCACCTTCTGCGCCCTGAGGGCGACAATATAGTCGTCTGCCGGCGTGCATGGTGAGGACCGCTTCCTGCCCCTAGGTGAAACCTGGCTCAGGGCAGCGGGTGCGGATCGAGGGCGAGTCGAGGGGCGGGTGGGGGGGTTAGAGGAGGGGCGGTAGGTGGAGGGGCGGGTTGAGGTGTTCATGTGTGGCTGGGTGGAAGGGCCAGCCGGAGGGCCAGCTGCTGGGCGACATGGGCCACGTGACAAGGCAACGGCCGGCGTTGCTGCATTGAGGTTGTTGGCGGGGAGGGCTGAGGGGCCAGCAGAGGGGCCGGCAGCGGGGCCCGCATATGACAGCCGAGATGGCACAGCCGCCCTGGACTGCACCTCGTGACGCCGCGGCGAGCGTCTCGCAAGCACTGTCGGAGCCAAGGCCTCCTCCTCCTCTTCCTCCCCCTCCTCCTCCTCAGAGAGCTCATCCAAATCGTTGTCCTCCTCCTCCCAGGCCTTTTCGTCCTAGGGTGGCAAGGGGAATCCAGGGATCAAGTCAAGATGTATGTGGTACAAAAGAAGTAGTTGCATCTCATGCCGGTCCAAGGAGTTAAGCAATGAACATACTCCCTAAACTATACCGCCTAACTCTAACAACATGGTACTGGCCAGCCATCATTGAGCCAATGCATAAAAAACTTTGGCCGGCTAGTGGTCCTAAAAGCATGGCATGTTGCAAGGTAGCTGAAACACCCTGAATGAACTATTATGAGCGCACCATGTCCATGGGCTGCGCAACGGCGTGCAGCTTCTCCAAAAATGTAGTGTTAGTGTGTCTGGTCCTGTGGCAGAGAAAGCAAAACAAGTCAGTGAGTCTGCCGTACTATGAGGAGAAAAGGACGTGGCGCAAAATAACATGCTTGCCTTGTTACTATTTATGCTTTCCATTCAAGGCAACCATGCAATAATCCGAAAGTCATGTTCTCTACTTACCGCATAGTGGAGCAGCTCATGGGCTCAGGGCTGCCAGTCAGATCCACTAATGGGTGACTGCCGCCAATGATGCGTGCTTGCATGATCTTTGGCGATCTGCGTCGTACAGGTGCCGAGTTGGCACTCCCTGAAGGCACATGCATGCAATGAAAAAGGCATTACGGTGCGCTAACATGACAATGGAGGTTTCGTTCCACATCATCAGAGGTGACTCAGTGAGTACTAAGTATATGACTCAGTGAGTAATAAGTTATAGAGATGGCAAAGGAGTAGTTCCTGCTCACAGGGGTTGTGTCTAATGACACAAATCCAGATTGTCTGGCTAGACAACACAAGTACTAGACAGGATCCCATTATGGCATGTGCACAGCTAAGCATGGTCAAGCCCTTCACTCACCTGCAACGTGGTTTGGGAGGGTGCGCTGCATCTCGATGAAGAGTAGTGGATAAATCAGGGAAAGGAGGTGCGTCACAGGATAGAACATGCCCTTTATAGAGGCCGAGCCGCCAAGGAGGCCAACTGCCGATGCCGCCATATCTGCTTAGCGCGCCATTTCTGCTAAAGCGATGACAAATGCAAATGCAAATCCAGACAAATGATAGACATGGACCCCAAACCCGAGGTTAGCTAAGGGCCAGCGGGTCGACTTCGAACTTCTCGTAGGCGACAGCTACGAGACCCGCGCTAGATCATATGCAGTGCGAAGTCCTTAACACAGCCCAAGATATTTTCAAAAGCAAGAAAGCAACGTCTTTTATGTCGGGACGCGGAGTGTCATCGACTGTACCTTTCATTCCTGGCGATTCCATACCTGGCGTTCTTGACAGGGGGGGCAGAATTTGACTATTTTCGGATGGTTCCGGAGTACGGCCTGGTACAGGCTCTGCGTCAGCTCGCTGTGCTCAACTGCCATGACCATTCCCGGTTTCGGCTCCAGGAAGGCTTGATGTCAGCGTCCGTCAGCGGAGTGCCGCATGCAGGCGTGCAGCGGCAGGCTTCTGTCGACTGTCGGAGAGCCGACAGAGGCGATCGCGTCGATGCCCTTGGGGTTCAGGACCACAGTGAAGGAGTGCCGGTGATCTGCGGAGGGATCTGGTGGGCCCGGCCGCTTCTCGTGCACCTCAACGTGGTAACCGGCGGCAGCAAAACTGGCCGCAGCGACAAGCCCGGCTGGCCCGCCCCCTATCACGACAACCTTGGGGGGAGCTGTGACAGTCATTATTTCTATGTATATTTCTATGTATAATGCGTATATTAATATATAGAAGGATATGTAGCCAGTTGTATGACCTGATGTTTAAGCCTGGTGGAGTGGTGGCACACACGCATGCGCATGCTTTGGAAGTGTGGCAGGGTACGGCGAAGATCGCGTCTTCCAGATTCGGGATTCGGAACCCATCCACGTCGGCAGCAACAGACGACCATGCGGATCAGTTGCTGCGCGGGAGAGAACCAATACCGGCCATCAAACCCAGGATCCGTTGAAACAGTCGAATAGCTTGCGCTCGAAACATGTCGGGTATGCAGCTCTGCACGGGGCTGCTGTCTCTGCGGGAGGCGAACCCCAGGAGCCCTTTGTTTGAGGAGGAGTGGCGGGGGGACGATCCACAAGCATGGAGCAGAATCACACTCGGCCAAGACGGGCACCTGACAGAGCTGTAGGTTCAAACCTTGCTGAAAAGCTCAAAAGGGTTGACTCCTAGGCATCCTGCTAGATGCCATCCAGACATGAACCTTCTCGTCAGCTTCTTCTCACATGGCTGCAGAACTCTGAACCAGGCAATCAAAGGTTAGGCACCGTCTCACCTGTCACGCATACATCATCTGGTGCTGTATTGTAAACAGCTGATGATGTATTTTAAACATTTAACGCCGCCCTTCAATTTGTTCTCTCATCCTACCATTTCCCCGCCATTTCCCAGAGGTCTGGCAAACAGAATGCCTGTGTGCCTGCCGGACTGCTGCATCTCGTAGAGACCAAAGCCTGGCCTGCCTGGTCCTTTCGAATCAGGCTTTTAGGAGTTTGCCTGAAGGCTGTACCAACCAGCCAATTGAACTTCTGGCTGCCGATTTCCCATGGACTGTATCAGTGACCATACCATACATGCTACATCTACTGAGTTAACAACTGCTCCTCCTCCTCCTCCTCCCCCTCCTCCTCCTCCTCCTCCTCGTCCTAGGATGGTCGAATCATGCGTCCTGCCACGCATCCCAGTGGTCTTCTGCGAATCCTTCCCCATGCTGGCACACCTGTAAGTGTGAACCCTGAACCCTGAACCGTAACCTTAACTCCTTCTCATGAAGCCTTGTCACTGGGCTGATGGGGACCACATTTGTATGGCTTTGGTCGGCGGTCCAAGCCAGTCAGTGTTTTATTTGTCGTGATTCAGCTACTGGTACATGTCAGCTAAACACAGGCCGCTGGCTGGAGGCCCAGTGTGTGGCCAGCGTTGCTGCTCTGGCCACCAGTCGTAGGCCGGTCCAGGTTTGGGCATAATCGGGGCCTATGGCGGCCGGGTGGCGGTCCGTCAAAGGTGGATTCGTAGCCGAGAAAATAAGCACTGGTCCAAGCAGCAGGCGCCTGGCTGCTGGACACCCGTACATCCATACGCTGAGATGTAGCTGAGATGTAGCTGGACCTCCCTGAAAGCAGCACGTGCCGTGATCCTCTGCTGTGCTCTGTCCCTGGTGGCTGTCCAACATGGTTCATGGCCACAAAGTGATCTTCTGTGGCGCGTCTCACAAATAAAGGGGGTCGATAACCATAGTGGTCAAAGCAGGGCTTATGGCCGCCTAGTGATCCTCTGCGCCGCGTCTCATAGACTTTGGGAGCCCACTGATCAGGCCAAAGCAGGGGACATGGGGTCATGGCTCGCCTGTGACCCTCTGTGACGCGTCTCACTGGGTATGGGAGCCGCCCATGTTGGGGGCATCAAGGGTTGCGGCCTTGATTCAAGAAAATGTTGGGGGGCCCGCAGACCTGCTGTCAGGCGCTCTAGCTTTGCTGAAGCAAAGCGTCGAGGCGATGTTGGGAAGCAAGGCGTCGAGGCGATGTTGCTTGATGGCATTGCGGCAAACAAACATCTCATTGCGGTGTCATCCCTGCGTCTCACAGGTGGCTGTCAAAACAATGGAATCCGGAAGCTTCCGGCCGAGATTGGGCTGCTGACCTCCCTTGAAGCTTTGTGAGTCAGTTTTTTGTTTGCACATTTGAACAAAGAAAGGGAGAAAGCTACGCCCTACTAGGGCATGGAGGTTCAGCAAACAGCGTGGCTTGGGGCCGTAGCAACATCCGCGCCGTTACCATCACATTTGAACAAAGATAGCTACAAGCCCTGGCGCCCTGCTCCCCGGATCTCCTGCCGTAAGCAGCCTTCATCCACAGTGTTTTCGTGCGCTTCAAAACACCCAACCTGTTTTGGTGCCCTTAACAACAAATATGGTTCAGATGTGAACGAAACCGTAAGGAAGCCCCTCGCCTCGTGTCTCCCCGTTGACCATATTGCTCCGTAAAGCAATCGCCAGCGTGTCGCCGCCCTGCCCCTGCCTCTCCACTCACCACTCTCTCGCCTGGTTTCGAGGCCAGGATCTGTTATGTATATAGTCTGTAGAAGTGTCCCCACTGGTGCGGTTGAAGAAAATACTCTCATACCTGCACCCTCCAGCCCTCACCTGGACCCTGCCCCCCCCTCACACACCACCACCACCATCTCTCAAGGGTGTAAGCTGCTGCGAGAATGACCTGCAGAAATGTCCAAGTTCGTGCAAATGAAGATGCTGGCAATACCTTCCAACCCGCTACCAACCTGGACCTTGCAGCCCTCCACTTGACTCTGACCCCCCCACCACCCCACACCAGGTCTTTAGGGCAAAACCTGTTGCGGGAGTTGCCCGCAGAAGTGTCCAAGCTAGTGAATCTGAAGAAGCTGGAGATGTCCTCGAACCTGCTCAAGAAGACGCCTTTGGAGCTGTCGTGTCTGGACATGTTGGAGTGGCTGTGAGTGGGGATGCAAGTTGAAATGGGTCTGAGCGGGTCTAAATAATTAGGTGATAACGAGGGTATGCAAAGGGGTATTGTTAAGGATACTATGGCGCGGTGTTTTTTCTATATTTTACTCAAGAAGACACCGGCGGGTCTTATTTTAGGGCTTGCTAAATCACTTTTGGGGGGCTGCCGGGCGGCCACCACTGGGGGCCGATACAGAACAAATGTTTTGAGCAGCCTACAGCTGGTAGCCAGGGCAGCTGGACTCGCTGCAACACGCCCCGCTGGCCTATGGGCTTTGGCTGGTCTGTAGCTGAATTGTAGCTGAGGTGCCTAAAAATAAACAGCGGCTGGCATCCTGGGTGGTGATGCCCATACTCCCTAAGTGACAGGCCCCTTCCCATACCTAGGGATCGGCATATAATTATTTTATGTGCAATAATAATGTGATATCTTTTGTGGCAGTGCACGTCATTCTTAGTGGCTGGGTCAGCTCCCGTTCCGTCTCTTCTTGCTCAGCCAAGTGGGTGCTCCCATTCGATTTGAATCGGGGCGTGTGCGAGTACAAGCAGCAAGGCTTGTGGCTATAGGCCGCCATTGGATCGGGCCGTAGCTGAAATTCCATAAATTCTTTGGCTTGGCCCCTTGCCTGGACTGTAGCTGAAACTTCCTTAACCTTGGACATTTGGTTGAAGTGTAGCTAGAAGTCCCCTAACCCTGAACCCTATGGCTAGACTGCAGCATCACTCCCTTACGCCTTTTCCCTAAAGCCTTAGTCTGGACTACAGCTGAAACTCCCTAACATGGACAGGGGTACCTTCCCGAACATTTCTTGGACCTGAGGGAGGGCAAGCAGTTGGGCTTGATGCACCTCTCCCACTCGGCCATAGGCCGTGATGTGGCTGAAATGTAGCTTAAGTACCTTCAAAAAGAACAGGGCTCGTGCTGCATTGTTTCACAGGGACTGAAGTGAGAGCTACATGGTGGAGGTGTGGTGCAGGCCCCCATGTAGCTGAATTGTAGCCGAGCGGCTGGTCCCCGATGCATTGCTTTCAGGGAACCAAGGAAGATCAAGCCGGGGGGGGGGGGTGTTTAACAGGTCCTTGTTGGGTATGCACAGCCCCACCAGCATGGATGTAGCTGAAATGTGGCTGAATGGTTTTCTGGTTGTTTTCACAGGTACCCGATTGAAAATAAGTTGGAGGAGGTGTATCGACATTCCTTGCAGATCATGCGCAGCCTCACTAACAGCATTGATGTACGTGAATTTTTGCTGCAAATTCCCTGGAATGTTTTAGCTGAATTTCTTGTTTTTTTAGCTGAAATTGATGTAGCTGCTTTTCCACTGATTTCACATGGAAGCGAGTAAGACCCAGCCCTGTTGTGTAGGTGTGACCTCACTCGCATCAAGCGGGGGTTGTGCAGCCAGACTAGCTGAACTGTGGCTGAGACAGTTTGTTTTTTCATGTGTTTCAGGGATCTGAGTGAAATCAAGCTGGAGGACATGTGTAGAGGTTCCCCGCTGGGCGTGCGCAGCCCGACTGACATCGTTGCCGTTAAACGCGTATGTGTGTTTCACGAGGACCAAGCCGAGGACAAGCTGGAGGAGGCGTGTGTACAAGTTCCTTGCAGGGCAGGCGCAACCACATATTGTTTATCTGAATGCTTCTGTGTGTTTCACAGGGACCGAAGCAAGGACAAGCTGGAGGAGGCGTGTCAGGATTCCTTGCAGGGCATACGCTGCCTCGCCAGAGTGACTGATGTAGCTAAATTGCAGCCGAACCATAGCTGAATTGTAGCCGAACCGTGGCTGAATTGTAGCTGAACCGTGGCTGAAATGACGTTAACATTAGTCGCACAGGGACCCGAGTGAAAGCAAGCTGGAGGAGGCTTGTACCACTGTTTATTTTAGTGGGCACCGGACCACTTTTGTTGGGCCGCCCAGCGGCCACCCCTGGGCCGATTCCTACCAAACCTGGACCGGCCTCCAGGGCAGCAGGGCTGTCCGAACCAGGGGTATACCACTCACTAAAAAATAATTGGCTTGTACAGGTTCGTTGCAGGGCATGCACGGCCTCAGCAGCTGAAGTGTGGCTTAAGCTGTACCGTACATATTTAAGTGTTTTGGGATTCAAGCGACAATGAGCTGGAGGAGGTGTGTACAGGTTCCCTGCTGGGCATGCGCAGCCTCGTCAGCATTGATGTAGCTGAACTGTATTTGAAATCATGTCCCCATTGTTTTCACAGGGACCTAAGCGAGAACAAGCTGGAGGAGGTGTGTACAGGTTCCCTGCTGGGCATGCGCAGCCTCACTCGCATCGACCTTCACAGCAACGAGCTCCGGACAGTACCTCCAGAGCTATTTCAGCTGTCAATTATGAAGCAGATGTAAGTGTGTCAGCTGTCACTGACGAGGCAGGTGTGAGTGTCAGGGAGGGATGAGGCGGTTGTCCAGCTCCACCTAACTGTGTCACTAGGGCTCTGTCATCTGTCACTGATAAAGCATATAATGTGGCTATGCCAGCTGTCACGGGTGAGGCTGATGTCAGGATTGAGGGTTTTGGAGCTCTAAAACCTTGACCTACAGCCTACTGATGAGGCAGATGTGAGGGTGTAGGGTTTTTGAACCATACATCATGTACCATCAACCCCAATGATGAGGCAGATGTGAGGGTGTTAGGTTTTTGAATCATACAACCTGGACAGTTTGGGAGGTAGTGACTTGTCCCTTGCCTGCCTGCCCCCTATCAACCCCCTCCCTGCCCCCTATAGCTAATTCCCGTTTCGCACCTTGTGAGTGCACCCCCACCTGCCTCATACCTAGGGGTGGTTGCACCCTTATATAATTAGGGTTTAGGGTTAGGGTTTAGGGTTAAGGCACCCTACACCCTAGGGTACCTAATCCCTAAACCCTCAACCCTAAACCCAATATATGGTTGAGATATACGTGTAAATACCATTTATACGGGTACTATATTCTGCGTATGTCCGCTAATCCGTATTCATGGTTTCTGCCCAGCTAATGACTTGTGTCCCTGCCTCCCACCTCACCCTCATAAATGGTCTTGATCTTGCAAAAGCATTTATGAAGTGCTGCAATGCTTATCCCTCCTGCCTCACTCCTGACCCCCTCTTCACACCTCACACCTCACCTGCATGCCTCGGCATCTGCAGATTCACAAGATGCTTCACAACAACCATCTTATGCCCCTGCCATTCCCCTGCCTCACATGTCACCTTTGTCACTGGTTTGGACCATCAAAATATCCCACCTGACGTACACCGCACCCTCACCTCATGCAAGTCTCTGCCCAGCAACCGACTGGTGTCACTGCCTCACACCCTCACCTGCCCCACACCCCCATCTGCAGGTCACTAGGCCATCTACCACTTGGTGTCTCTGCCTGAGGAGATGGGCTGCATGACATATTGGCATACCTTACATGCCCCACAACCTCGTCTGCAGGTCACTACACCTGGCTATGCCCGGCCCTTTCGCAACAGGCTGTGGGTGGTTGCGTCAACTTTGTTACAAAAAGTACACATCAAACGCTTGGTTTCTCTGCCTGAGGAGCTGGGCTGTATGACATATTGGCATGCCTTACATACCCCACACCCTCATCTGCAGGTCACTACACAGCAACCGCCTGGTGTCTCTGCCTGAGGAGCTGGGCTGCATGACGGACCTCACCTGGCTGTCGCTCAACTGCAACCAGCTCAAGCGGTTGCCGGAGAGCCTCGGGCTGCTCACCAACCTGGTCCGACTTGGAGCGGTGAGCTGCCGGACAGAGGGGTTAAGCTTGAACTAAGGGTTCCAGGTTTGAACTGAGGGTTACAGGTTTGAACTGAGGGTTACAGGTTTGAACTAAGGGTTACAGGTTTGAACTAAGGGTTACAGGTTTGAACTGAGGGTTGCAGGTATGAACTAAGGGTTACAGGTTTGAACTGAGGGTTACAGGTTTGAACTAAGGGTTACAGGTTTAAATTAAGGGTTACAGGTTTGAACTGAGGGTTACAGGTTTGAACTGAGGGTTACAGGTTTGAACTGAGGGTTACAGGTTTGAACTGAGGGTTACAGGTTTGAACTAAGGGTTACAGGTTTGAACTAAGGGTTACAGGTTTGAACTGAGGGTTAAAGGTTTGAAATGAGGGTTACAGGTTGGAACTAAGGGTTACAGGTTTGCACTGACGGTTACAGATTTGAACTGAGGGTTACAGGTTTGAACTGAGGGTTACAGGTTTGAACTGAGGGTTACAGGTTTGAAATGAGGGTTACAGGTTTGACCTGAGAGTCACAGGTTTGAACTGAGGGTTACATGTTTGAACTGAGGGTCGCAGGTTTAAATTGAGGGTTACAGGTTTGAACTAAGGGTTACAGGTTTGAACTTAGGGTTACAGGTTTTAACCGAGGGTTACAGGTTTGAACTGAGGGTTACAGGTTTGAACTAAGGGTTACAGGTTTGAACTGAGGGTTACAGGTTTGAACTAAGGGTTGCAGGTTTTAAATGAGGGTTACAGGTTTGAACTGAGGGTTACAGGTTTGAACTGAGGGTTACAGGTTTGAACTGAGGGTTACAGGTTTGAACTGAGGGTTACAGGTTTGAACTAAGGGTTACAGGTTTGAACTGAGGGTTACAGGTTTGAACTAAGGGTTACAGGTTTGAACTGAGGGTTACAGGTTTGAACTGAGGGTTGCAGGTTTGAACTGAGGGTTACAGGTTTGAACTGAGGGTTGCAGGTTTGAACTGAGGGTTACAGGTTTGAACTGAGGGTTACAGGTTTGAACTAAGGGTTACAGGTTTGAACTGAGGGTTACAGGTTTGAACTGAGGGTTACAGGTTTGAACTGAGGGTTACAGGTTTGAACTGAGGGTTACAGGTTTGAACTGAGGGTTACAGGTTTGAACTGAGGGTTACAGGTTTGAACTGAGGGTTACAGGTTTGAACTAAGGGTTACAGGTTTGAACTGAGGGTTACAGGTTTGAACTGAGGGTTACAGGTTTGAACTGAGGGTTACAGGTTTGAACTGAGGGTTACAGGTTTGAACTAAAGGGTTACAGGTTTAAACGAGGGTTACAGGTTTGAGCTAAGGGTTACAGGTTTGAACTGAGGGTTACAGGTTTGAACTGAGGGTTACAGGTTTGAACTGGGGGTTACAGGTTTGAACTGAGGGTTACAGGTTTGAACTGAGGGTTACAGGTTTGAACTGAGGGTTACAGGTTTGAACTAAGGGTTACAGGTTTAAACGAGGGTTACAGGTTTGAGCTAAGGGTTACAGGTTTGAACTGAGGGTTACAGGTTTGAACTAAGGGTTGCAGGTTTGAACTGAGGGTTACAGGTTTGAACTGAGGGTTACAAGTTTGAACTAAGGGTTACAGGTTTTAACTGAGGGTTGCAGGTTTTAACTGAGGGTTACAGGTTTGAACTGAGGGTTACAGGTTTGAACTGAGGGTTACAGGTTTGAACTGAGGGTTACAGGTTTGAACTGAGGGTTACAGGTTTGAACTGAGGGTTACAGGTTTGAACTGAGGGTTACAGGTCTGAACTGAGGGTTACAGGTTTGAACTGGGGGTTACAGGTTTGAACTAAGGGTTACAGGTTTGAACTGAGGGTTACAGGTTTGAACTGAGGGTTACAGGTTTGACCTGAGAGTCACAGGTTTGAAGTGAGGGTCAGAGGTTTGAACTGAGGGTCACAGGTTTGAACTGAGGGTTACAGGTTTGAATTGAGGGTTACAGGTTTAGACTGCCCACCAATTTGTTTCAAATCGGAGCGTTAAGAGGGACGAGACGGGTTTTATTGATTTTAGCTCAAACGGTTGCAGGAGCGCCTTCGGCTCCTCACCAACCTGGTCAGACCAGATGCGGTGAGGGTTGCAGGGGAATATGATCCTATGTTTATAGCTTACGAGGCTGCCTCAGAGCCTTAACCCTCATAGCAGGGCTGCTCACCATGTAAGCATGCAGCAGCAACGGAGAAACATACCGTTGGATTAAGGTCTATATAAATAAAAGAAGGAAGGCGTTTTATTGGTCAGTCTAGGAGTGGTGAGGGGGGCAGGGGATTTCGATCCCATGTTTTCAGCTCAGGAGGCTGCCGAAAAGCCTGGGAGCTGCTCTCAAACCTGGTTCTGAAAATGAGTCGTGAGCGGGACAGAATGTCGCCTTAGTCTTTTTTATAAAATCTAGCTTAGCTTGGGTTACAAAAGAGGCGGGCAATCGAGGCCAGCGCTCTGAAGAACCCCAATACCCCATCTGAATCCATCTGCCCTTTCACACCTCATGCAGCACATCAACGAGCTCGACTCGATTCCAGCCTCCATCAGCAACCTCGTTAAACTAGAGGCCCTGTGAGTGATGGGGATCGAGGCTAAGGGTTGAGGTTTGAGGGTTTGGGGTCAGACCCTTACAGGGTCAGGTCCTCGCGGGTTTAGGGTTTAGGGTCAGGTCCTCGCAGGGTTTAGGGTTTACGGCCAGGTCCTTGCAGGGCCAGGTTCTCGCGCGCATGCTTTTGGGCTTGCCTGACAGTGTGTACTTAAGTGTGCACCGGACCTGCTTTGGTGGGCTGGGCTGACAGGTTGCCAGCGCTGAGCCGATTGGACCAAAGCTTGGCCGGCCCACGGCCGTGGCCCGAGCAACAGGCGGTTTTCTACACCCAGCCCTGCCGGACGCAGGCCAGCTTTTACATGAACTGCAGCCGAGGCGCCCTAAATTGAACAGGGTTTTAAGGTTAAGGGTCTGGGACTTTAAATTGGAAACCCTAAAATAAACAGTGTTGTGTGCGCGCTCCTCACGCAGCAGGTATGTCAAACGTACTAGGGATGCCACACATGTGCATACTCTTTAATTGCCCTGGTATGCCTTCTTCACCTGAGGGGGAAGGACAGGATGCTGGAAATATCTCTCTATTCCCATCCTGACAGCTCCCATACTCCTCCCACCCCCATCGGTGTTTCTGTCAGGTGTACACCAAATCCCACATTGGGAAGGGTCCAGGGTTTATGTTGAACATCCTAACCCTACGTTGGGAAGGGCTCAGGGTTTCTGTTGAGCATCTGAACCCCACGTTGGCAAGGGTTCAGGTTTTAGTGTTTATGTTGAGCGTGCGCCTTACCCCTCGTTGGTAAGTGTTCAGGATTAAGTGTGTCTGTTTTGCTTGCGCCTTACCCAACTTTGGTAAGGGTTTAGTGTTTATGTTGTGCGTGCGCCTTGGGCCGATGGGCATGCCTCCGCTCCTTCTGGCTACCCCTTTTCCCTCTCGCTAGCTCTCTATTCAAGCACAAGATCATGGTGCTGTGCCTAGACCCTCCGCCGCCGGCCAAGCTGAAATGTAGCTGAAATGTAGCTGAAGCGCCGGAAAATTAACACCTGACCCCTTTTCCGCACCCATGCACTCACCCACTGCCTCCTCCCTCCTTCGCCAGCTCTCTTTATTTAAGAACAAGATCACGCACATCCCCCCCGAGATGGGTCGACTGACCTCCCTGCCTCGACTGTCTCTGTACGAAAACCACATTGCAGAGGTGCCGCCTGAGCTAGGCAACATGGCTGGCCTAGTTGAACTGTGAGTTCAAGGGTTTAGGGTTTAAATCATATGTTTGGGGACATGGCAATACTGGGGGAGCGGGTAGCGCAAGGGTTTCAGTCTTTAGGTTCAAACCACAAGCTAAGCAAGGTGATTGGCCTAGTGGAGCAGGCTGTGCAGGGGGGTTGAGGGTTCAGGGTTAAGACCGTGTGCTAGGCAACATGGTCGGTCTAGTAGAGCTGTCAGTGCAAGGGTTGAGGGTGGAGCCCCGAACACTTTTTGTATTTACGTCCTGAGACGTGTGCACCAGCAGTGCTTATTTTAATGTGCACCACTGCACCACACCACGTTTGTTAGGCTGGCGGTCAGACATGCCGGGGGGCTGATATTGACCAATGCTCGACCAGCCTACGACCGGTGGCCCAACCTGCAGGGCTGGCTGCACCAGCCCTCCCCCCCCCAGTGTAGGCCGTGAGGTAGCTGAATTGCAGCTAAAATACCATTATGCAGACAGGTGTGAACAGGGGTGTGAACATGGTTATGATCTGGTGGCTGCTTGGTAACTGCTGCACACGGCTGCTGTTGTAGATGGGGCTCCTTGCCTTTCCATGCTTTGTCATACCTTTCAACACTTAACACCGTTTTGATTTGCACTTGCGATCTGGTGGCTATTCGAAAATCGTCTCACCTCCCTGCTTTTGAATTTGGGGCTGCTCGCCTTAACAAAAACCATTCATACTTCTCTGGACCTTTGCATTTCTGATTAATGATCGCGATCAGTTGGCAGTTTGATTATTGCCTCACGAGGCCACGCGCCTGCCCTTTGTGCTCTTGAGTGGCCGACCTGTTCATACTTTCCATTCCTTGTCATCCTCAGGTGGCTGTTCGATAACCGTCTCACGACCCTGCCGTTGGAGCTGGGGCTACTGAGCTCGCTGAAGAAGCTGTGGCTAGACACCAACCAGTTCCAGGAGCTACCCAAGGGCCTTTTCGGGAGCCTCGAAAACCTGCAGGCAAGGAAACTGGCTCCTTGATGATTTTCGGAGCCAAGTGCTCGAGACACATCCGCCTCAGGCAAATAAAAGAATCTTAACACAAATGCAATCATCCACCACCCCGTATGCCCGTAGGAGCTTTACCTGAACAACAACCAACTCAAGAGCTTGCCCAGCGACCTGACCGCCCTTACCAAGCTGCGCAAGCTCAACGTTGAGGGCAACAAGGAGTTGGTGGTCCCGGAAGCTATCGAGCAGCTGCCTTGCATGAGGCAGGTCGCAGAGTACACTGCTGGCGGCCCGGCGGCTGGTGGACAGCTTGGCCCAGCCGAGGGGCGGAAATTCATGATGGAGGCACCGTCCTGGAAGTAAAGTCATGTTGTGTGTCCCATGCTGTTCTCCAACAGACCTTTATTTCGGAGCCTTTGGGCAGGAACCACCACTAGGCCGGTTGGGACAATGCTCAACCAGCCAACAGCAGGTGGCCCAAGGAGTGGAGCTTGCTGCTGATGCAGCTGAGGAATGCTAAACAAATACTGATGAGCATGTGGGTGCTATGATGGGCTGCAAAGTACCTTCTGCTGACATGGACTGCCTTCATCACGGCCGACATAGAATGGTGAGCCTTTCATTCTTTCTTGCCCCTGCTGCTTCTGCTTGAGGTTTCATGTATGGTTTAGGCGGTAGCCCATCTGATGTTCATGGTCACTGATCCTGACATCGTTCATGGTGGGGGCATCAAGGACATCAAGGACATGGATACGCCCAGTCAGAGGGGGTGACTGATGATTCTGATTAATCGTTCAGTGCTTGAAAGCCTGCTAAATTTAATTCAAAATCCGTAAACAGATTAAACACTACATCCCTCTTACTCACAGGGTGTTCAGAGAATAAATAACTATCATGTGAGGTCCCAAGTTGTAGTGTTGTACCAGGATGCACCCATGATCCTTACTCTGGGTTGCCCCCTGTTTACCGACATCTCTAGAAAAAGCTGTGGTGATACCCCAAGTTCTGACCCAGTCCAACTCAAGTAATACCCTGGACCAAATATACCCCTCTTACTCACAGGGTGTGCAGACGTGAGTACATTTTCAAAACAGAAAATGTAAAATCAAAATATGGATGTGCCAAAAGAACCTGGTCAATGTCAAGAGTCAGGGTTCCTAAATAACAAAATGGACAAGTTCTGCTTGCATATGTACGGTATATGCCATGACTCATGAATGCCTTTGTCACCTTCCATAAATGCTAGGAACCCAAGTCATCCTTACAGGGCGTTAACATCAGGACAGGCAGCTCTCAGCTTGCCAGGCAGCGTCAGACGGGGCAAGTGGCATAAGGCAATGTAAGGCGCAAGCAGGGCAGGCGAGGCACTGACAGGACCAGTACCAGCCAGCACATACACCACACAAGAAAGTGCTTCCGGAGGTTGACAAACATGCCTGGGCTGGGCTTCAAGGAGGTGCAAGGCACAGGCAGGGCAGATGGGTCAAAACAACTATGGCTTACACGGGCATACAACTTTGAACTGGCATGCAGCTAAAGGCATTAGAAGAGTAGGCGGGACAAGAAGCAGCACGTGCGCCAGATTCACGCGATGAGATATGAAGATGTGCCCGACAAGGTCCACAACCAAGGTTCTTTTTGACCTCCTGGGGTGGGTGTAGAACATGAAACAAGCAAGGTCAACAGCTACTATACACAGGGCAGGCACTCCGCCAGGCAGGTCACATCAACAACAGCAGCTGTCAGAGACCCATACCTACAGGCCAAGCTTCATTTCAGCATGGCCCAGAGGTGTAACGTCATTGACAGGAGACCAATTCAATCCAAGGAGGTTTGCCTGGCCCACAACATGATCGTCTTCTTCTTCAGTCTTCGTCTTCTTCGTCTTCGTCTTCGTCTTCGTCTCCTTCTTCGTCATCTTCCTAACGCTTCCTCACCTTAAGGTATCCAACATGACCTAGTAGCCAGCGACCTGGCAGTCCATCCCCCGAGTCCATCCTGGTATCTCTGAACTATCTTTTAACCTCTGCTTCTCTGCAATTTAACCAATGCGTGATTGCGCAACAAAAAATGCCGTCGTCGTTGTCAAAGTCGATAGGGTCGTGCATACCATACCTCTGGTGCATACTAGTCTACCCTTGCAAGATTTCATCGACATAATGAGGAACATATCTCTTGAATAGAAGGGGATGTGATGGCTGAGATGATTCCGATAAACCTTGGGAATTGCGTGATTGCTATTCGGCTCTGATCTGGCCAGGGGGATCTGGCTAAGGATCTCTAAAGCCTGTCTCGGAGGAGGAGGGAATCAGGGTGAGTTTAGGGCATGTGAAGGACAAATACCGTTAACAGCATTTGGCAGACCACAATCCACCATTCTTAACAGCATGTGGCGTCCCATGCATCCTTCAGCATGGTGGAGTGAGATCCTCCCCATGCGTTCCGTCACATAGAGCTTATCCCAGTGCATCAGCTGTCCTTTTGCAGGGCCTGATGGGAGGATCCTTGGCAAGGAGCATTCAATGATTGCATACCCACGCCCCACTGGCATTTGAATGTGAAGGTGCTACCTTGTTATTTATTTTTATTTTGTTCTTGTAATTCATTGGGAGCATTGCAGTAGGCTGTCTGGGCCTCTTCCGTGGGGGCTGTTACTTAGGTGGGCTGTTACTTAGGTTTAAGGCACACCACTGTAATGCCTGCCGGTTGCGCATGCTCTGAACTGCTCCATCATCAACCTGGCCCCTCAGGAGCTTTGTTTCAGGTTCAGTATGGCGGGCGGATCACCTACTACTGCCCTCTACTGCTCGACCCATGGTGTCTATTGGACATGCCCTGCCACTAGCAACACTGAGTGCGGGCATGCCTGATCGCGCTGGCACGGGCGTTCATTCAAATCCTTACGCGAGAAAAGGTGCTCCTCCGCACAGTATGTTGTACCAGCGGTAAGGGCGCCCGGCCCGACCTGGCGCACCACGCCATCATGGCAGCGGCAGAAAAGGTAGTGGCGGGCCTGGGTGTGCTGGGACATGCCTTCCCTCGCTGGTGCTGGCTGGGCCGCAATTCCTCCTCGTGGAGCAGGAGCTTGTGATAAATAAATGCATGGTGCCACTGTGCCTGTCCTCATCCCCCTCTCCTAGAAAAGCTGTCAGGCCTTTCGATATACGGCACGAAAACCAGTCAGAAGATAGGCAGCAGAAAATAAAACAAAGAAAAGTGTACACCCCAGGTTTGGGTAAAGGAAGGGAACAGTAGTGTATCTTCTATCCGAATCCACATCCGTGCTATACCTATCTAGGAAGAGCAGCGACTAGCTGAGTACCGGTAACTAGGCCATGGTGGCTCATGATTCCCGTTGATATTTACACGCTCATTCCAATGTCTCAGGGCAGGGTACCAATACTGTAATGGAGAGTAAATGCCCACTCCTGACTTGGCAGACGGGCCTAGAATTTCCTTAGATAGTAGATAGCAACCTAACCTTGGGCACGCATGGAATCGACACCCACTCCATCTGCTGTAAGAGCATATACAGGCCCAGCCTCAAAGTCAGGAAGGTCAGAGGACACGGGGCACACCACCACATGCTGCATATCCTTTCAATTGACCCCACCCTGGGAATCTTATAATTCGACCCCCATCCGCTTCACCTGCCCACAGAGAACTGACGTGGCACGCAACTAAACCGACATTTTATAAATGGACCCCACGCACCAAGGGGCCTGTCACTAGGGGGTTCGGACGAGTCCCCGGACACCCCCCGGCTTATAACGCGACCCCATGGTTGGCGCCTAGCACAGGGAAGGATAGATCGACTGGCGTCCAGGACTTAAGCCATTGAATACAAAATGGAGCATCGTTTGTTCCTGTTTGATTCTTCGTTGTTCAAAGGCGCCAACCGGGCACTGAAAGCCCCTGTTTGGGGGACTAATCAGACCCCCCTTGTGACAAGCCCCTTCACACACCCACCCACTCGGCACTCGCCCTACCCGGCGACTCCGTCAGTCTCTGCGGCCGCCGTCCGACTGGACCTGCATGCTGGAAATGCTGGATAGCCACATACACCTCTCCAATGGTGCCATTGTGTAAGTGCTTGGCTGAGAGGCAGGTAGCGCATATTTCTATAACAAAGCCGATATTTTGGATGACATTTCGGGAACTGCTCGTTGTCGCGACTCACATTTCGAACCCGCGTATCATGCATGCGGATGTCGGCAACTACCCGGAAGCGGCTGAAGACATGCATGCAAGATTTACATGTGGCTGGGACAGGAATGGAATGGAGAGCGTACGGTATAAAAGACTAGACCTCTCCTACCTCTCATAATATTTCTATACAGTGACATTGTTCAAGGACTTTCGTGCTCTATCTGCTTAGCCTGATTTCATGTCACGAGCCAGCCAGACATCGCTGCCGTCCCTGTTTTCACTGCCCTGTTTTCTCAATATCAGATTTCATTATCGCAGAGGTCGCATCATCGCATCGTGACTATTGGATGAAATAATAGCCCCCACCCCACCTATCCAACGAACAAGCATCCCTCGCTCGGCCCCGCCTCAAGCCCTCAACGAACTAACGCCCGACGGCCGGCGTTCGATTCGTCTCGCCAGCGCCTTCACGCACACACACGCCCCCCTCCCTGTCCCTTGCCCCACACCGCTTTGAGACAGCATGCAAATGGCTAATTGCATCGTGGCATACAGTGACATGCCACGATGCATGTAATTAGCCATTTGCATGCTGTCTCAAAGCGGTGGGGGGCAAGAAACAGGGAGGGGGGAGTACGTGCGTGAAGGCGCTAGAGAGACGAATCGAACGTCGGGCGTTCGTTGAGGCAGGGCCGGGCGAGCGACTGAGGGATGCTTGGTCGTTCGATAGGTGGAAAAGCCTTCAATACATTCCGGTGATATAACTTTGGGGGTTGATTTTTTCCAGAATTAACAGCAATTAGCGAAATGAGCGTGTCCTCCAGAGCTCATCTCATCATGGAACTTGAAAGCACAGCAAAATCCTCAGAGTAGACCCCACGACAAACATCAGACCCCCCACCCCCCTCCCCTCCAGCAGCGTTCGGCCAATATATACTGCACACAAAATACACTTAAAATACATGAAGTCCACACATACAAAATTGATTTCAGTGCGTTGTTAATAAAGCGAAACACCTCACTCACTTTTGTCAAGCTAGTGATGATTACATCGGCATCAGCAGTGTGTCATTACTGTCATTGAAACTCCACACTTGGGCTGAAAATGTGTTGGGATGCGACTTTGGGGGGTCGCGCGGACCCCTTACATCAACGGTGTTACTTTTTGGGGTTGCAACCCCCAAATTCGAACGCCCAATCGAAAGTGGCAGTACGGTAGGTGGGGCAGGGGCTATTAAAGTACTTAGCTGCCTAGTCAACAACGGCCGGTACGGCTAAGTCTGCTATAGTGCTCTTTAATTTGAACGGTATGTTGCCGATGTCGCCCCCCGCCTCTATCAAATTTTGGTTGTTGAGGAATAGTAATATGTAATCGAGGGCGTGTCAGCTACAATTTAGCTACATTATCATAGCCTACGGCCAGGGGGACAAGGGGCCACCAACTATGTGTTGTTGCAAGCTCTTTCCCAATCAACCCACTCGTTCAGTGGTGGCTGCCTAGTGCATATTTGAGACATTTCTCTCTCACGAGGTACATGCAGTGATTTTAAACATTATACCTAGTATCGATATCTTAATATCTCATGCATACAGTGTTTTTTCATAGCATACCGTTATTTTCCCCAGTTCCCGCCAAACGTTTGTTTTTAATCTTCTCTCGCCTTTTTGTGCTGCACAAAATAAGTTAATTCTCTCATGTAAATCAATGTTGAGCACCTGAGCTCCCGGAATGAGCTGTTCCCAGTGTCATATATGTCACAGTATATAGCCGTAAACGCAATAATACGGTATATACGAGTGGAGTGGTGCGATAGCGGTAGATCGCCCACCATAAAAGGTACCCAGTACATGGACGAACACCCCTTGGCAGTGGTTGAGGAGCCCACCTCCTATATTGGAATTATAGATGCGATTCTGGTGCAAGTCAGCTGCATCACGGTGTGCAGCTGTGAGGGCCTAATGCAGCATGCCATGCGGCTGAAGCCCCTGACCGCAGGCCTTGGCCTTCAACAGTTCAAGACCAACCGAGCAAGGGGTTCAACCCTCACCCCCGAACCCCGTGCCCCAGTCCTCAACCGTTGACCCTCTGTCCTGAGCCCTCAGCACTCACCCCTTATAATTTATCATTCGAACCTTATCTCTCAGCCTTAAGCAGCCCACAACAACGAATTATCTGTGACCATAAACATCCATCAAGGCATCAATGATAACCCTGAACCCTTTTCAGCCCTCAACTATCAATCCTCGGCTCTGGAGACAGAAAGCAGAGCCTATGCCCAACTGGCGATCTGTGGTGTGACTGGGTGTGGTCGTGTTGGCTGCCAAAGGACCCTCTCGGAAGTGTCCTGATTCCGGAAGCCAGATCCAGCCGTACAGGGCTGTCGGCTGTACAGCAACCGACATACAAGAAAAGGCCAATCCACGGAACGTCTTAAACTACAGTGTTACAGCTGTGCATTCAATTGACTTCAATTAATAACGATTCTAGAATACAAGATACCCATAATGGCCCTTCGTTTTTTTGCGCGATGCTTTGTCGGAGCCGGCAGTGTCCGCGATGAGACATGTAAAATATCAGCTGCCAAGGTAACCATCAGCGCAGAATGCAGTCGACATATGCCCGCAGCATGAAAGATGCAGATGCAAGGGACACATTTTATCCTCGCCCTCCTGAAATCAATGCATTTGCCCCTGCATCGATGCTCGCAGAAGAAACAAGACACTGTTGTACGAGACAGTGCATCATCAGGCCGTCACGACGAGATTGCATACGACATGTCCTCCTCGTTCTCGTCCTCCCACTGCTGGGAGAGTGTAGATCAGGGTACCGACGGGCTCGACTTTGCCAAGGCCCCAAGTCCCGACCTGGAGGTGGTCCTGGCTGCCTCGGCTCTTGAACATAAGAAATCAGACGAATCACCCAAGGTTGGTGAAGCCGATGTCGTCCACCAACCCTGAAATGTGAAGCTTGTGCCTTACGACAGCCCACCATCTGCTGCATACCTGCATGGCTGCATCCTCGGCTTCACCGATCATAAACATCGATGCCTCGTACGCTCTTTGCGATAGCAAACCTTAATGTCCCTCTCTTTCTTGTCGAACCTTGCCGCTTAGGTGCTGAACGAGCTGGCCCAAGGCTTGATAGAAGCCCTACTGCTGCGGGACGAGATCCTGGAACAGGACGACCTCCAGCACGAGCTTGACGAGGAAGAGCTCGAGGTCAAGCTTGCCGAGCTCCGGGACGAGATGGACGAGGATGATCCCCAGGTCGAGACTGAGCTTCAGGACGAACTCAAGTCCAACCTGGCAAGAGCCGAGAGGATCCATCTGTACCTCAACCAGTGTGACCCCCCTGCTTTCGCTGCCATGCGGGGGTTGCCTGCACCAGCTCCTGCTCTGCTGGATGTGGCTCAGATGGAGGCCCTCTGCATCTCTGGGTGCAGCCTGCACGCGACTTGCCTGATGATTCAGAAGAGAGAGGCATGGCTGTGGCAGCAGCTGCAGCTGCAACACGTGCATGCCGGGTTTGAGGACAGGGCGCAGGCTGCGGTAGCTGCTGCATTTTCTCCCGCCTAGGCCACCTTGCATATAAGGGCCGCAGGCTTGGCAATGGGAGAAGAGTAGAAGATAGGAGGTGGGACATCTGGCTCCTCACTAGATACCAGCCATCATGGAAGTGGACATCAAGGTACCGAAGCTTGATGTCGTCCTTTGTTCTTTCACCTGATAGCTCGAGCTGGTCAACCGATTTGTCTTGATTTGCGTTGGTCGGCCTGCTTCCTTGTTCATTTTGTCATGCATCTCAGTAACTGTACCAACCCTCTGCCACATACGGCAAACGGTATCTAACAGCATTTTGATGTCCATACCGTAACATAATCAAGCCGCAAGGGGTTCGTCAGAGAATTATGCATTCCTATTTGTACTGTATGTGCAGTACTTTCTGATTGGTTTCACCACAATATGCTTGGATATACCAGTGTCATTTACTATTTTATTTACTATGGCACTCCTGTATATGAGTTTACCTCCCGCTGGTTATCCGACAGTCAGGAACCCCACACACATATTGTATACGATCTAGCAAAGCAGCTAGCGTTACAAAGTGTACCTGAACCTACTATACAGTACATGGGGCTTGCTAGACTTGTCCTGAAGCAGCCAGGCTCCGGGGACAAGACCAGCTTTGTCCCCAGGCACGCCTGGCAGTGTATAATTGTTTATGTTTCAAATGTTTGAAATCCTGAACATTTGTATTTTCATAAATTGTGTTCAATGTTGCACGATGCTTTTTGTAATCTTGCAGACGTCTGCAAGGCCAAAACGGAATCACCTCAAATTACTACCGATACTCCAAAACGTGCAGCCAAACAAGCACTATATCCACATGGCACGTCATAGGTGCTGCTGCAAGGCAACTTGTTGGACAGGTACGCTATCAGAAGGGTAAGAGACGACAGCAATGATCATGTATGTCCCATGCATTAAGTGTGATGCTCTGTTGGACTGTAAAAACTTCACATCAGAAGGGTAAGAGACGACAGCAGAGAATCGAGGAAGTGATCTTCCAAGGCGTGTGCGCCAGCAAGTTCTTGGTACGATGAATTCGGAATGCTTTTGTTGGTGAGAAAATAATGTGAACAGTCATTCAAAATATGGGTTTGAACCCAGCTGATAATGTTGCACCACACACAAGGCCAAAGTGGGGCGACCCTCAGGCGAAACCTCGGCTCGCTCTTAACCCTTTCACCTCCACCCTCAGTCTTACAATTGTCTCGGCGTTGATTCCTGAAATGGCATAACATTCATTAAAATCTGTATGTTTAAGGTGGCCAGGGATGCGGAGAGCCTATCGCTGCATGTTCATCTTTTGAAAGGCCACACAGGCGCAGATGCTCGCCTATGATGGCGCTGTGCCGCTGGCCCCCTACCATCCGAGCAGCCCCGCCTTAGCCCTGTGTACGCTGTTGCTGCCCCATGCACCACCTCTCCTGCTTGATCCCTTTTGATGCTGGCGAGCATGTCACACCTTCTTGCAACACACCAATCCATCACCCTCAGTGAGGATCTTTCCCTCTTACCTTAAGCTCCTCTTCTTTTCTCCCAACGGGACATTCGGGCGCCCACGCGGCGGAGCCTCTTTTAGCACGGCCCAGAGGTGTAATGCCATTGGCTCAGTTGAGGATCTGCCCCCGCCCATACTTCTGGTCCACCCATAATACAGCCGTTTTCAGTGGGTTCGGGTGACAAACACCCTGGTCAGTGATGAGTGCTTGAGGAGAAAGGCTTTTACTTTGTCAAAAGAAAAGACTGCCCCAGCCACGAGCTGCTTGACTGCGGCAATACTGACCGACACCGCCAGTCACGGGCGCATCACTCCCCCCCTATTGAGCCTCACCCTCTGGGGGGAGTGATACGCCCGCCTCGCCCCCCTATTGAGCCTAATGCCTGCTGCCACACCCTGTAGATTGAGATGGGGCATGCCTGGCATGTCCCTGCGCCCCTTGCCTGCTTTATGGGCTCCAAGTGTCCGCTGGTGATGTGGTGCCCTGCCTCCAGCCCCCCCATTCCCTTCGCCTGGGCTGTTTGCTCCTGACCTGTTTTTCCCGCACATTTAGGCTGTTTAAGTCCGGAAGTGGTCACCTCTACTATGGCCCCAGCTACCGGCCCCTAGTCGAAACCACCCTGAAATCCCGAATCAAGACCACCCCGAACCCAACTACGGACATCCATCTGACGTGTTGCCGCCGTCCTCGATGGCGTGGCAGAGGTGCTGAGTCCACCGCAACACTTCGGAGTGAAGGAAGCGGCGGCAGGTGGAAGCGCCCACCAGGCAGCGCAGCGCGGGTCCTGATGAGCTATATGCATTACACAGAATGCGGGACACGGCCAACATGTGGAGGATGCCCTGCATGCGTGCTTTCAATGCCCTAGTGTAAAAGATAGGCTGAGGGTGAGAGGTTGGGCAGGCCCCCCAGGGCGCCATGGACTTTCAGCAGTTGTACCAGGGCAGGCATGGGTGTGAGGCTCTGGATTTTGTTGAGGTCGTGGTAGACTTTGTTGAGGGCTAGTCTGATGTCTTGTTTTTGCCTCCCTGGGGACTGACTCTTTCCCTTTTTGTCTCTCTCTCTTGCTTTCAGAGGCAGGAATCCTTCGGTCTGCCTTACCGTTTTCTGGAGGGGTGGGAGGCCCTTTTTCTTCGCCCTTTGTGCGCCTCTCTATCCTTCTTCTAGCCTTTGCTTCCTTTCATTTTTCTACCAACCAGACAGGGCTTTGGAGAGCTCGCAGGCAGGGGTGGGAGGCCCTGGATTTTGTACTTTTAGTTTAGTTTTTTGAAGGCTAGTCTCTTCAGGGACAAGGGATACGGTTTGCCCGACCTTTATGTTCTCTTTGTTTGGTGGGTAAACTTGCTATCCTTGCCTTCCTCTTTCGCCTCATCCCTTGACTTTCCTAGTTGTCTTCTTGTTTGCCGATGTGTCCGAGCTTCATCTCAGCATGGCCCAGAGGTGTAATGTCATTAACAGAATGCGGTGGTTGTTTGTCATGGACCAGCAACATTCAGGGCCAGTACATACATCTAATATACATCTAATATATATGCATATATCAGAGTCCGGCCAGATGTCTCATGCATGGCCTGCCACATTGCTTAGACTGCCGGTCGTAGGCTAGTCTAGGGATATACGCAGTTGTGGGGCGACCTGCCGAAGGTGACTTTGTAGCGAAAATTGAAACAAAGGAACAGAGGAGGAGGATGGGGAGGAGGAATCAACTCATTCGTATTTTATTTTAGAATCTAGGGTGAAATTCTTCAACCCTTAGCCTGAAACTCTGCACTAACCCGTCACGTTCCCCCTCCCCTCGCACAGCTCTTGGGTGTTGTGAGCAGTGTGAGCGCTGCAGGCCCCAGGTGTCTGTCATGAGGGGCTTCCTGGCAGCTGGCTTGCACACCATGCTCTCGGAGCCAATCGGAGGTGTCGGGAGAACGGGCAGCATCCGGCTCCAAATACCCTGTTGCCCACCTGCGCCATGTTGCTCGCCTGGCTCCAAATACCCTGTTGCCCATCCTGCGGCTGCAGCCTCCAAGATATTCGACTCCAGGCGCAGCCAAGCCCCGGGGGGAAGGCCGTCAGCGGCTCCACGCCATGCACATGTATGCATCGCCAGCTTACCACTCTTTATTTTAGGTTGTTTCAGCTACACTTCAGCCACACCCAAAAATTATGCGGGCAGGACTAGGTGCAGCAACTCCCGGTATGCGCCATACCCCGCATACTAAGCGGGGTAAGGGAAAGAGAAATTGATAAATTACAAAGGCTTGATCCAGGGCATGCTCTGTTTAAATCCACTTGTGATGTACATTTGCCCCTGTTTATAGAAAAGCTTGGGGTTAGCGAGTTTACAGTCTAGCCCAGGGCAAATTTACCTCAGCAAGGCGAACTCTGATCCATCTGCCTCGAAACGCCTAGGCGGGATTAAAGCACGGTGCTTACGGGTATGCAACTTGACCTTCAGCAGTCCACCCAACCTGAAGACGCCACATGTCATGTCAGGCAGTTTCTGGTCCCCCCACGAGATATGGCCGCATGCATGGCCACACCTCTTTGCAGAGCAGCTGTGAGTCGCTAGCCCCTCCTCTGTCATGGATCACGCAAAGAAATCATCGCCGGTATTCTCGCAGATGCGGACCAGATCCCCCCGTGAACTGCAGCAAGTGAGAATGTTCATGACTCGTGGATCCTTGGCTGGGTTCTCTAGCATACAGTCACGAGAGATGCTGCAATATTGGCAGGCGGGGGGTAGTGCGTATGCGGGCGGGGTGTTTGCATGTGGGAAGGAGCTGAGAATGCAGGTGGAGGGTCGCGAGCACGGCTACGTGATGTGAATGCAAGCAAGGACCTGTGCATGCAAGGAATGCACATGCGTGTGGGGCGCTCTGCAAGCAGGCGGGATGCTGTGCATGTGGGCAAGGGTGTGTGCATGTAGGCAGTGTGCATGTGGGTGGGAGCTGTGCATGCAAGCGGTGCGCATGCGGCCGGGGGGTAGTCCGGTAGTGCATGGCTGCATGCAAGCGGGAGGGTAACGTGCATGCATGCGGGGGGCTGGGCATGCATTCGGGGGCTGCCAGTACTGGTGGAAGCTGCGCATGCATGCAAGATGTTGCCCAAAAGGGTGGGATGATGTGTTAGCTGGCTCAATGCTGTGCATGACTGCATGTGGGCCGAAACTGCACACCAAAATGCAGTGAATGCTCTTGTAGTTGGCACAGGTTCAGGCAAGCTTCATACCAGTAAAAGTAGGACCTGCAGCTTTAGATGATCGCGCCTCAGGATGGGCTGCAGCAGCGATTAGTCCGCGCTCGCCTGCAACACCCTCGCTTCCATGGAGGCCCTCTGGGAACTTGGTACGATCGGAATCGAGGTCGATAAATAACAAGTAATGCAAGTATTTAATGGCATACGCTCCTCTTCAAAGATGACGGACTTAGGAAAAAATGACGTCACTCACTTGCCAACGTTGGCAAGTAATGCCATGTCATTTGACTGAAACGTTGGAGAGTAAAAGTACGTTTTTAAGGGAGATCGATATCTACGCTCATGGCCTCATGGGAGGACAATCATAAGCAGCTACCAGTGTGAAATTTTACACGCGCATATTCCCATGTACCTCTCCAACTAAGGGCGACAGTAAAAATCGACTCATACAGGCGATCGTAGAATCGACTGATATAGGCGATGATGTACCAGTCGTTTTTTTGGCGATTTTTTGTAGTCGATTTCTTTTAGCCGATTCTTTAGTCGATTCATTAGTCGATTGCTTTCTTTGATTGGTTTTCTTAATTCTTTGGTTTCCCCCCCCCGATCGTAGGCAGCGGGCATGCCCGCCACTGAAACCCCTACCCCCCAGGCGAGGTCGGATCTCACGCAAATGTCGATTTCGAGATGTCCAATCCTCCTACGTCACAAAATCATAATGAAACGACCTGTCCTTTTGGACAATGGTTTAAATATATATAAGCTTGAATTCAATTGAGTCTAGCAACCAGTAATCCACGCGTCGATACATATCGGAGTTGTTGTCCTGTCGCGCCTCGGCTCTAAGAGGTCGGTCAGACTGCGTTACGTTTGGGGTTGCGTCAGGAAAAAGTGCAAACGCGACGCCGGTCACACTACCCAAACGCCAAACGCAACGTGTCAAAACGCGAAACGCAAACGCACGGGGGGGGGTGACGTTTCGCGTTTGAGATTTTTCATAAATTCCAGCTTAAGCTTGATCTTAAGCTGGACACGAACAATATATATGTTACAATGTAAGGAAATATCAACCCCGAGTCGCTGGGAGACGGAATTCGCACAAAAATGTACCATGCCGTGCCCTGACGTCGTCTTGCCCTGCCGTCTTGCCCAAACGCAGTGTGACCAGTTTAGCGTCAGATTCACGCTAAATCCAAACGCAACCCAAACGCAACAGCCAAACGCAACCTCAAACGTAACGCAGTCTGACCGACCCCTAAGAGGTCAGACTGCGTTACGTTTGGGGTTGCGTCAGGAAAAAGTGCAAACGCGACGCCGGTCACACTACCCAAACGCCAAACGCAACGTGTCAAAACGCGAAACGCAAACGCACGGGGGGGGGGGGGGGGGTGACGTTTCGCGTTTGAGATTTTTCATGAATTCCAGCTTAAGCTTGATCTTAAGCTGGACACGAACAATATATATGTTACAATGTAAGGAAATATCAACCCCGAGTCGCTGGGAGACGGAATTCGCACAAAAATGTACCATGCCGTGCCCTGACGTCGTCTTGCCCTGCCGTCTTGCCCAAACGCAGTGTGACCAGTTTAGCGTCAGATTCACGCTAAATCCAAACGCAACCCAAACGCAACAGCCAAACGCAACCTCAAACGTAACGCAGTCTGACCGACCCCTAAGAGGTCAGACTGCGTTACGTTTGGGGTTGCGTCAGGAAAAAGTGCAAACGCGACGCCGGTCACACTACCCAAACGCCAAACGCAACGTGTCAAAACGCGAAACGCAAACGCACGGGGGGGGGGTGGTGACGTTTCGCGTTTGAGATTTTTCATGAATTCCAGCTTAAGCTTGATCTTAAGCTGGACACGAACAATATATATGTTACAATGTAAGGAAATATCAACCCCGAGTCGCTGGGAGACGGAATTCGCACAAAAATGTACCATGCCGTGCCCTGACGTCGTCTTGCCCTGCCGTCTTGCCCAAACGCAGTGTGACCAGTTTAGCGTCAGATTCACGCTAAATCCAAACGCAACCCAAACGCAACTGCCAAACGCAACCTCAAACGTAACGGCTCAGACGCCCTCAAAAGCAGACACCAACGCGTCAATTTCGTATGTTTACACTTCTTAAGCTTGCTTGGCGCTGTGGACAGCCCTCAGCTTCCGTCTTGTGGGGACTGAGCGGTCGTCACTGTTGGCAGGTGGCTCATGCCACTACCAGTCGGACTATCAGTCCTTTCTGCATGCATCACATCAAGTCATTGAGTAACTGTTGAATTACAGTAGCCGCAGGCTTCATGCATGGATGTCTCTGAACACATGCACGAGACACAAACAGCGACACACACAGTCGTGCTTCGAGCGGGCCCAGAGGTGTAACGTTATTGACAGTCGTGCACGCAGCTCCTTCTTGCATGCAACAAGCATGGTCACTGCGTCACTGTTTCAACTTGAAAGCCACTGAATCCTTGCAAGGAATTTTGAGACCAAAACGATTTGCACACACACATGCACACATACTTCATCATGTGATCGTAAAACTCTCGCTGCTCCTCACGCTCAGCCTCTCTCTTCTTCGAGGATGCCCTTCCCAACCTGCCTTCAACCATGGCCGCCCCCCTGCTAGACGGGCAGGTGAATCCAGCAGCTGCACCCTGGTGCACCATTCCTCTGCACACCCTGTGCCCACACCTGATGGAGGGGCCCCGCCCAGCAGTTGCAGCAACAGCAGCAGAAACAGCTGGCCGGCAGACTGTAGTTGCCCCCTGTGGTGATGCCTTCAACATGGAGAGCACGGACTTCAACGGCTGAGAGACTCTTTTCAGTCAGCTTCAGGCGCACAATCTGGGTTACAAGCCTCAGGCCAAGGATGTGATGTGCGTGTTGGGCAAGGTGGAGTTCTGCACCGTCACCCGCATGCAGGCGCAAGGGGATCGCCCCTTCCACCTAGATATGTATTCCCGCGGAACCTAGGCGGTCAAGTCATGCACGGCGGCTGCTCCCCACCACCATTCAGCCAAGAAGTACATCAGCCAGGTTGGGGTAGACCGGGACCGCATCAACCACAGCTTCTCGCACCCAGCTGTCCGCGACCATTTCCGTCATGTTTACAAGCATGAGTGACGTGGCTCAAACATGGTATCTTCTGCCTTCTGAGCATGCTGTATTACGCTGTTGTTGCGTTGGCTGAATGCGGTGTGTGTGCTGGTGTTTTATTGGCTGTGTATGTCGGGTAATGCTTGTGTGCAAGTGCCTGGCTGATATGCAAATGACAGGTAATGTGGCCGTGTATGTTTTTCTGTCCGGCCAATCCTGTTGAGCTGGGCCTGCATGCCTGGCCTGCATGGCTGGCGTCTCAGCGCAGGCCAGGGTCCGGGTATTGTGGCCTTGTCTGTTTTTATAGTCCAGCCAATCCTGTTGAGCTGGTCCTGCATGGCTGGCGTCTCAGCGCAGGCCAGGGTCTGGGTATTGTGGCCGTGTCTGTTTTATAGTCCAGCCAATCCTGTTGAGCTGGGCCTGCATGGCTGGCGTCTCAGCGCAGGCCAGGGTCCGGGTATTATGGCCGTGTCTGTTTTTATAGTCCAGCCAATGAATCCTGTTGGGCTTGAAGAACTGCTTTCCAATAATTGAATATATGATTTTCTGTCACCAGCAAGGGCCAGGTAGATGTTGGGAAGGCTCATGCCAAGTTTCAATATCATTGGACTGAATTTCAGTCACCAGCTGTCTTCAATGCTATGATCAGATACGAACATGACTAGAGCTGCGAGGCCACAGAAGCGATTTGAGTACACCATTGCCCAAACTGAAAATTAAGAAGTAGGCTCTTGGCAAGGGTCAATATTCAATTCTCAATATTCAGTTCTCAATTCTCAATAAGGTCGAGCAAAATCCACAATTACTTTTTGATACGCTCCAGCTTGCAAATGTTGCTGTCCACGTTGGTCTTGCACTGAGCAAGCCACTCAACTGCTGTGCCGCTGAATAGCGGACTGGCAAAATAAATGTGCACCAGCTGTGAGTACCATTGTGCATGAGGAACAGCGTGTCGACGTCGAGCATGATATCCAGAATGAAGCACCCAACTCGATTCAGTTCACACTTGTACGTGGCGTCCACCAGGGTTTAGGCCACCAGGGTTCATGCCACCAGGGATCAGGGCACCAGGGTTCATGCCACAAGCGTTCATGCCACCAGGGATCAGGGCACCAGGGTTCATGCCACCAGGGTTCATGCCACCGGGGATCAGGGCACCAGGGTTCATGCCACAAGCGTTCATGCCACCAGGGATCAGGGCACCAGGGTTCATGCCACCAGGGTTCATGCCACCGGGGATCAGGGCACCAGGGTTCATGCCACCAGGGTTCATGCCACCAGGGATCAGAGCACCAGGGTTCATGCCACCAGGGATCAGGGCACCAGGGATCATGCCACCAGGGATCAGGGCTCCAGGGATCATGCCACCAGGGATCAGGGCACCAGGGTTCATGCCACCAGGGATCAGGGCACCAGGGATCAGGGTTCATGCCACCAGGGATCAGGGCACCAGGGATCAAGGTTCATGCCACCAAGGGCAGTCCCAGCATCAGTAGCAGCAGATGCAGGAGTGGAAGCAGAAGCAGGAGTTGAAGTGAGTATAGAGCGCAGAGGAAATCCCGTGGCAGTAGGTGCAACCAGAGGCTGCACATCAGGTTTCCCATGGCTCTGCCGCCGCTTCCGATGGCCTCCACGCTGCGGCTGCCGCCGCTGCTGATGGCCTCCATGCCTCTGCCGCCGCTACCGATGGCCTCCACACTGCGACTGACGTCGGTCTCGCAGTTTGCTGTCTCGTCCGCGTTTCCGTCCACCGCACAGCAGGTGATGGTCTGTAGTTCATGGAGGAGCACCTTGACCCTTAAATCCATATCTGGCTGAACCTGAAGCTGTTGGGGCCCTGCTCAAAGGTGTAACGTCATTGACTTGTGCTGACACCGCTATACCGTGGTGCTAGACTTGACTGCTAAGGTACTGGCTTCTGGGTGATAAGAGTCTGGTGCTGGGTAGCTAGACTGGTACTTCTTACACTTCGAGTACCTGCCCCTTTTAAGATACAAAGTGAGAAGACCATGGGCCTGTCGGGGAAAAGGTCCCGGCAGGCCCGAATAAACGTTGGACGGTAAAGCACTAAAGCCTGCCTCAGCGCAGCCTCGAAAGTCAGTCCGCATGGCTTCTACGTAGGACTCGGAGGATCTATGACTGGAACCCGGAGATCCCGTGACTGTAACTACGGAATATACGGTTCTGTCACGTATGAGGGAATATACTGTGACATGGGGTGCCGGCTCCACAATAAACACATTGTGTAATTGTGTTTATCCCTCATGAAACGGCACATCACGGAGCAGGCTGCCCAAAAGGGAACGCGAATCTGATATTGATTCATAAATATTTCGCAGTATGGCGGAGCATCACATTTGATGCACGGGACAAGTGCCCGTAAACCAGTTCGAGCGCTAGATTAAGTAGAATAGCAAGCACCAAAACAGTAACCCTTGGGCAATCAACCAATGCACAGACCCGTGACATGGTGATAACCTCTTATTGCAATGAAGAAGGAGAATCATCATGAATGCATCTCTCCATTCGAACCTATCAACATTCAAAAATGGTGCCAATTCTTTTCTCTTACGTACGTAGAGAAGCGTAGCCTATTTCTTTGAAATCAGGTTTCCTACTTCACAACATTGTCATTGCCGGTGTGGCCTCGCCTGCAACCTCATGCCTCCTCCAACTTCAGCATAAGCATGATCATCTGCTTAGGTCCACAACATTAAAAACGTTGATTTCAGCGGCCGCTCAATGCCGGTGCGGCCTCGCTTGCAGCCTCATGCCTCCGTCCACCTTGAGCGTGAGCTCGACCAGCTGGCGCTTGTGGACCTCCTCCGGTGACCCCATGCTGGACGGCACCTCGAACCACAGAGCAGACACCAACTCCAGCAGCACAGTCCTCACAGTCATGTTCGCAAGATTCTGCAGCAATGGACCAAGGCAGAGGCATGGGGAATGTTGTCGACAATGCTTTGGGTTCACAGTCCATGAGTCTGTGCCAATCCAACACGCTGCCATTAGCAACGTTTTTTTATGCTTGGTAGCACTTCCGCTTTGTGTGGACTTCAAAAATTCCTGGCATGATTCATGATTGAGGCAATTCATGAATTAAATGACAGGTCTCCAACTAGCAACTAATATTGTTTTGCAACCCTAGTTTGCAATCCCATTCAAATGCAGCAGTGCTACACAACACCTGTCGCCACATTTGCAAGCTTCTGCGGAAAGAGAGGGGCACATGCAACTTCCAAGTGCAGGGAATCACAGACTCACAGACTGCAGACTCCACACCACGTGCCATCAAATCATAGCCAAACAAAGCATCGCAGAGAGCAAGCCCCTGAAAGCTACATGGGCGCTAAAGAGTCACATGCCTGGGCATCCTGGATGGGCATCCTGCATGGGCATCCTGCATGGGCATCCTGCATGGGCATACTGCATGGGCATCCTGCATGGGCATCCTGGATGTGCATCACGAAAGTAAATCGCATACCTGGCCAATACAGCTGCGCGGCCCATAAGCAAACGGCAGGAAAGGCCTTTCGCCAGCCTTCAAGCCTCCAGGCTCCACTAGCCATCTCTGCGGATTGAACGCCATGGGGTCCTCCCAGTTGTGGACACTGTTGTGCATGCAGTTCAGAGGCGCCCACACAATTGTCCCCTTGGGTACGTGGTAGCCAGCAATCGCTACGTCGCGGTCAGCCTCTCTGACATAGACGAGGGAACAAAGGGGAGGGATCAGAGACACGGATGTGCACAGCCGGGCAGATTCATTTGGCAATCTCTACGTCGCAGTCAGCCTCTCTGTCATAGATGAGGGAACAAAGGGGAGGGATCGGAGAAATTTATGTACACAGCCGGGTAGATTCATTTGGCAATCTCTACGTCGCGGTCAGCCTCTCTATCGGATAGGAGGGTGAGGGAATTGAGGGTATTGGGGCCAGGCATCACATCCCTAAGCTCTCCGACACAAATCCTGCACTATGCGTAAACGCGTTACCGGTGCGGTACCGTTTTTTCAACTGGACTATCATACTCAGCCCTCACGAACTTCAGCACTAGACCATTCCTGTATTCTGGCCCAAAGGCAATACAGCCCTTTGCCTCAGGTGGGACATCAGCATGCAATTATTGCCAGCTACCCAGGCATGGCGCAACGAAACAAACTTGAGAAAATTGTCGCATGAGTGGGCAGTCATTTTGTGGCTTCTTTCAAGGCGCCATAAACTCTTGAGTGGCCCCACACAAACTCAACATGACCCCATGACAGACCTGATGGCGCTTGTGCTGGCAACCACACTATGCAGCCTCATGGACTCCTTGAGCACAGCTGAAAAGTAGGGCAAGGCCGTCAGGTCTTCCCACTTGACGTCCCTTGCTTTACCGCCCTCCACCTGCAGCAGACCCGCGGCCCGCAGCTCCTCAGCCAGGGTCTTTTGGACTGATGGGTGAGAAGCAATGTCGTAGAGAGCCCACGTAATGGTGCCGGCGTTGGTCTCGAAACCTGGGGGGCAAGAGAGGGGGCATGGAGGGAGGCACCATCAAGAAAGGGCAGCAGCATTGGTCTCAGGAAGCCTGATGGGATGATGGTGCTGGCGTCTGCGGACACCGGCATTGGTCTCAGGAAGCCTGATGGGATAATGGTGCTGGCATCTGCGGACATCGGCAGGATTTTTTCGACAGTGGAGGGACCCGGTGCCGAGCGGTGACACCGCTTCAGCTGTTGCCCCTGCTACATCACTGACACTGGCGAGCCAGCGGCTGCAGTCTCAGGAAACCCGGAGCCAAGCGAGGAAAGGAAGGAGGCATCCATAAAAGGTGGCGGCATTGGTCACAAAGCTTGAGGGGAGAGGGCAGGGTGGCAGCCCTGGCATCCAAACTGGGGGAGGGGGGAGAGGGAAGCCCCTGTTCATGCTAGGGTGTTTCAGCGACAATTCAGCTACTGCCGTGGGGGGCTGGGGGCCTGCTGCTACAACAATCCCAACTGCTGGTGCCACTAACCGTACGCCAATTAAGGTGTGGTCCCAGTCCCCATCGGCCCTGCGGATGCTGCCCAACTGCCCGACAAGGGTGGTATTCTGCACACCGAAGACATTGGCATGCACAACCTAACATTGGTCTTGGTCCCCATCGGCCCAGCGAAGGCTGCCCAGCGGCCCAGCGGCCCGCCAAGGGTGGTATTCTGCACACTGGAAGACATTGGCATGTTGTATGTACAACCTAAACGATGGTCTTCACTCTGACGTACGCTGGTTGCATGTCTCTCCCGTGCATGCCATCCCATAATTAAAATCCTTCAAGGCACCTTCCATCACCTGCGCTTCGATGCTGGCGCTTGTAAGTGAAGCCTAGAATAAAAAAGGCGGCTTCATTTATAAAAACAATCCAACTTTCCAGCATTCCCACGTTCGTGCATATGTGCCGATAGGCCAAGCCAACGCTAGAAAGCTAAAAAAGCACCTGCGATCACCAGCGCTCCAATGTTGGAGCATGTCTGATCCGCTGAGTGGCCGTATTCATGCTCGAGGCGCCAGACGCAGGCAGGCAGGCTCAAGTCACCGTCATCATATGGACCCCCGTCCCTTCAGGTAGAGGCAGCAAGAGTTTAGGGTAAAGGTTCTAGGCCCTGCAGGTAGAGGCAGCAAGGGTTTAGGGTTTAGGGTCTAGGGTCTAGGCCCTGCAGGTAGGGGCAGCAAGGGTGCAAAGTGTCACTCATTTAAAACCTGCACGAGTCCTGAACGTTTAAAATATATGCCGTTAGTTTGGGAAAGGTTCTTTAGCAGTGCTGTCCTGATTACGGTCCATACGATGGCTGCATTACGAAGCTGACTTACAATCACCGTAATTTCAAGGCAAATTCAGCTACTTTTACCAGTCAGGGACCGTAATTACTTACACGATTTATGAATTACGGCACAATGGCACAGCACTGGTTTTCAGCCCGCCTGATCGCATTCGGGTACACCGGGCAAAGTGGCATGAGCACCACTTGCCTGCAGTGCTGGAGCACCTGACGCCACGTTCCGTACAGGCTGTGGATTTTGGCCCTCAGCTGACGGCTCCAGGGCATGAAAAACAGCGACTCGTACGCTGCTTGTCTCAGGGGGTTCAAAATCCTCATGGTCACTTCCTCCAAGACTTGATTCACGTTCTGCGTGTGTGGGGAGCAGTATTCACTTCAGGATGTTTCAGGTACAATTCAATTATATTATTATATTATAATGAAGGCTGGGTTATCAATAAGCTGATAATGTTATTGGGCTTATAACCCAGCCTTCGGCAGGGCTTGATGCACAGCAAGCCCTCCACTCCGTTGCGCGGACCAAGGGCCGCTGCCTGGTCAAAGCTTGGTCCCTATTCACCGAAGGGCAGCCCCCACATGCACGTCAAGACAAACATTGTAGGAGAGGGCGGGACAGTGGGCGCGTACACTCTCATGCCCTGAGAGGGAAAATAAATGCAGTGCTTATGCGCATGCCCTGTGCGTTCAGAGGAGGGCAAGGTGCGCATTCACGCATGAGTAGAAGAGCAGAGCACGTGCATGTCAAGGTCCAAGTGCAGCAATTTAGCCCTAGGTTCCACGATACCAGTGTCAGGGGAGGCAGGAGTCGCACTGGGCATGCATGCTGCGTATCACACGCCATGTATTGCCCTCGAGGCTTTAGCGGCATGGGATTCGTTGTCATAATGTACACATGTATAACCACTATGTCTTTAGTGGGTACGTTGAGAAAAGTACGGATGAAAGCAGCGTTCATGTCAGTCTCAGGGAGAGTAGGAGTCGAGTGATGAGCAATCGGCGAGCTCGCATGGAGAGTAACACACGCCATTGCAAACAACTGATCCAAAGGCAAAAATGTTTCGCTCAAGGAAATAGAAGAAGAAAAAAAAATGGCATTATTTTTTGAGACCTCAAGCTCTATCTTGGGGCCAGTGAACATATGATACGTTCTATGCCGTTCCGGCAACCTCAACCTCAACCCTGTGGTCACTTCATGAAAAATTATCGCACGCCATTGCCATATACGGTAGTATACTGTGGCACGCCATTGACGTTTAGTACATTGTGGCAAGCCATTGCCGTATATATATATACATTGTGGTAAGTGAACATGCGACACGTACAATGCATTGTCTGTACATTGCAGGCCTGCACACCATCAACCCTGTGGCCGCTTCAAGAGCGAGTATGACACGATGATTCACACACGCCGTTGCCAACCTTGAGAAACAGAGCGGTGCCAGCAGCGTCCATGTCCATCTTCAAGACTGTCCACAAGGGGTGGGACAGGGGGGCAACATAACCATTACCGGCACCACAGACATGGAGCATCATAGAACATGGGACAAGGGCTGGATAGAATGCGATTCACCACGGCTAATAAACGAAAAAGTGTTTACTTGATCGCAGATTGGCTACCTACCTACACCATTTTTCTTATTTCAAAAAAAATCACAGGCAGCTACCTGCCTACCTCCAGCTACCTACAGGCCAGCAGCTACCTAAGGCCTCCAGATTTGAGGCCCTATGTATAGCCAGCCATGCTGCTTGAGCCTGTGTCTGTAGGCCGGTCAAGGCTTGGCCCCAATCGAGCCTTTTGCAGCCACGGAGCGGCCTGCCAATGAAAGACTCGTGGCCGGAAAAAACAAAACCGCTAATACCATCAAGGTGAGCCAATTTGAGCATGGTAGCACAATCTAGATAAACCTGTGCCGTAACGAGCCGTATCTTGCCGTATCATGCTACCTTGGTAGTACAATCCGCCGATTTATACCCTATCATGCCGTTTTGTGCTACCATGAATTTGAGCCTCAAACTGTTTCAGCAACAGAGAGAACTGTACAACAAGGAAGCAATTAATTTCATAATTTAACCCCAGGATTGGACTAAAGGATTGAGAGAGATCCTCGCATTTGTGTCTTGTGCACTCTGCTGCTGCAGGGTTGGGTTAAGGGTTGAGGGTTTTTACCTCGACCCACCCTGCTGCTGCAAGAGTGGGCGCATGACCCTAGGGGCGAGGGGCACTTGATTTGCGAGGGTTGCCGAAATCCCAACTACTTTGAATATTTCACACCTCCCGCAGTGTGGCTCGCGTGCGCCTGCAGGCCTAGCCACAGGCGCTCTGCTCACCTCCTTTCAGAAAGATTTCCAGCGTCAAGATCATAACGTCGTCACTGACCACAATGGAGTCAGCCACTGCAACTGCAGATCCGAACGCCCCGCCTGCCTCGACCTCCACTCCCTGTGTCCACTGAGCTGCAAGCGCTTGGGCCATGGTCCTGCATCGTAATATTGTAGATGTGATAGTTATAGTTATGTCCGGTGAGTTTGAAGCCCAGCCCAGTGTGTTTGATGACCTGGGCAGCAGCTAATTTACGCAGCAGCTGCAGGCGTGGCTGGTAGTGTAGCTAAGGTTTGACAAGTCCGATGCAGCAGCTGCACAGGTGTAGCTGTAGGCGTAGCTGAAGGTGTAGCTAGAGGTGTAGCTAGAGGTGTAGCTGAGGTTTGATAAGTCCCATGCAGCAGCTGCACAGCTGTGGCTGCAGGCGTGGCTGGTAGTGTAGCTAAGGTTTGATGAGTCCGATGCAGCAGCTGCACAGGTTAAGCTGAGGTTTGATCAGTCCGAAGAGTTTGATATGCTGGACAGCAGCTAGGTAAGTATACAGCAGCTGCATAGGTGTAACTGGATGGATAGCAGCTCCTTATGCAGCCTGCAGGCCAGTGCATGACATGACAGCCAGCAGGGGGACAGCAATGCCTCATGGCTGTTATACCATGTTACCATACCTAAGCACAACACATGTTCCCTTAAAAGTCATGAAATACCGAAGGCCGGGCGATAATTGTACTTGATTATTTTTTGGGTGGGGTGAGCGAAGGCAATCGACGCTTACGGTACTTGCAAGCCCGAAACTACCGCCATCCGTATCCCGAAGCACCTGACAACTGGGAGGATGCGCTTTATAGCCATGCCCCATGGCTGACGTATTGCATGTAAGCCACGTTTCCCCCAGCTTTCTTCCCCTCCGTCAAGACATGCTGCAGCGCCATCCTTGACCTAGAGCATACCTGGCATTGGGAAAGATCCTTCGCATGCTTCCAATGGAGAGGGGCATCGATAGCACTACGTGCTGAACCTTCCATACCTAGACGACTAGGGCACACCTGGCAGTGGGAAATACGCTCCGCACGTTGTCCATGGAGAAAGCCACGGAGAGCACTTTGCGCTCCACCTTGAAGGTCTCGTCGTGGAAGTCCGGGCGGGTGAACATGGAGTGCGGGTCAGGGCCAAGGTCCCGAGTGGCATCGCGGATTATCCCCTGCTTGGACCATGCATGGGCGCAGTGAAGATCAGGGCCAGGGCCAGTGTCCGACATGAGATAGCTGATATCATCTGCATGAACCATGCATCGGCCTTAGTTGAGTACTTCAGTCAATGACTAGGGTCTGCATGTACTGTGAATCTCTGACACGCACTGTTTGTTTTGCGCCCACCCAAAGATGGCATTTTGCAAACTAGACCTGTGCATGCATGCAAGAGTTCAGGTGGCTTGATTGAAGGAGCAGCATGTCTTGTAGGGCCGATGGCCAAACCCACCGCTCGGGGAAGCGCCGAATCTCCACTGCCCGTGATGCTCTGGAAGGTTGCGAGGTCGGTAACGACCAGTATTGTCTTGTTGAAAATGCGGAATGTGTACATCGATCCCAGGGTGTTCGTCCAGGTAAGGAGTTGGGCATGGAACTTTAACGACAAGACGGACATGAGCTGTCCTACAATCAAGCTGCCTTCATTGGGTCTCGGGAGGCGAGACAGAGACAACAACCCTTTCGGGCAGCTGGATTGCAAAATACGCGTGATGATGATCAGCACCGCGACGACGCTGGCAATAATAAGCAGACCAGGAGACATCTTGGTTCAATCAGGGAATTCCGTGGCTCCTCCCCTTGCTCGCTTACAAGCGGAAATAACAGTTGTTTCTACTTCGCCAGTTCAGCACCGGCGCCCCACATATACTAATTTGAAACGGAGTCTTTCTTCTGCGCGGCGCCTTGGGCGCTTGCGAGCGTTTGGTGCCCCAACCAACACGCACAACCAGAAAGCTGTGACGAGGACGCACCGTGCCGTACCGTACTGCAAATCCCTGTTGTGGACATTTGGGCATCAAAGTTTTTGCTCGTGCTTGAGTGCAACTAGTCTATTTGCCATACTTAATCCACGCCTCAAACGGGGCTCCCTAGGGCACCATGTCCACAGCATCCTGTTATTTGTAGGCGCGCCAACATGCTTACTACCCCGCTCATTACCGGTACCGGCCCACTTGATGAAATAATCGAGGCGGTGCCCTCGTTGTACGCGTATGGGGATGGCAAGCTGAGGTCGGGTGTGCGAACAGACAGGAAGATGGGCTTGGGGGTAAGCCGTCCCCCTGGCCTGGGGCTGGATGGAGGATTGGAGGTGGAACCAGCCCTCGCCCCTCACTCCATCAGAAGCCACCAAGATGCGTGTGGCCTTGTCCGTAAGAGCTGGCGTCGCGGTACTGACCGGTTCAATGAAATCACACCTCTGGGCGAGGCTGCAAGGGCTGGGCCGCATGGGCGCCTGCTGGCTGTGTACAGTATATGCCCCAATGGACCCATGTGGGCCTAGGCCCGGTGGCATGACCATGAGGGCGGACACTCGAAGTCAATAACGTTACACCTCTGGGCCCGCTCAAAGCTCGGCCGCGTGGGCGCCCAACTGTTCAGAAGGGAGAAAAGAATAAACTAAAAGGAACAGGGGGGGAAAGGAACAAAGGAAAGGCCGGGAAGGTAAAGAAGACCAAGTCCGACACCTGAGTTCCACTAGAGAGTAGCCCTGAACAAAGCCTCATAACAAAAAGGCCACACAAACAAGCGTATCCCACCTCTGCTTGGCCGCGAGGTCGCCCCATTGATCAGAAGGGAGAAGAGAAGAAACTAAAAAGGGGGCAAACAACAACAACCACAACAACAAACAAGAATGACCAAAAGAGAAGGCCGGAAAGGCAAACGACACCGGCGCCTCAGAAACCCTAGAGACTAACCCTCAACAATGCCCACAGCGCAGTCCACAAAAGCAAGTGCATCCCACCCCTGTTCAAGCTGGTACAGCTGGTGGAAGTTAGTGGCAGCGCCCAGAGGACCTGCCCACCCCCGCTCCCGTAACTGCTCCCTGACACTAAGGCTCTGGAAGCACACATGTAGCGCATCCTCCACGGCTCCACCTGCTCGCTATCCCCCCGTGCCCAACACCACTGGCAGCAGCGTGCCTCTCGCCGCTGACGGTTGTGCCGTCCTCTGGTAGTATCAGCCGTGCTGATCGCGCCGAGCCGCAGTCACAAATTTATGCGCACACAAGCACACTTCCTCTGGCTAGTGCGGCTCTTAGCTTGCGCCAGCACGGCACCCGCCGTGGACTGGAACCAGGCGAGGTAGGTCGCCGCAGGTCTGTGCTCGGTGGTAGGGTTCCTGGGGTCCCCACCGCCGCTTGCGTCCAGCCGTGCTTGCTCGTAGGCTGCGTCAACGAGTGCACTCCAGGTAGGACCGGTAGTTGCTTGCCCGGGTAGGAGCGGTCTCCGTTCAAGCCGTGCCCCCATGTTGGCGGTGAGGGTGGAGAAAATATTTAAATATGCATTAGGTCACCGATGGTCTGGATGCGGAGATGGCTGATACAGATTGAGGTGGAGCTGTCAGTTCCAATAGGGTCGTTGGGGGATGGGGTGAAGGCTGCAATAAGACCGGCCAAGTGATCGTCCGACGGTGTGCGGGGTGCTCTAGTTGCAGGAGTGGGTTGCCCCAGAGAGGCACAGCAACACACAAGGGACCAGGAGTGATATTGAGCTCTTTGACAATGGATGCTGGCCCCAACACCCGCAGTCCCTGCCGCCATACGACTATAAGAGTCAATGACGTTACACTTCTGGGCCCTGCTCAAAATAAGGCTCAGCCGCATGGGCGCCTAAGCAAAAGGGGTAGAAAGAAAAAGAGAAAAGAGGTACCGTAAAGAAGTGAAGGACAGACAAAAGGCTGGAAGGAAAGGCAAAGGATGTTCCAGTCTCTGAGAATATCTACGCCTCAACAATTTCTACCACGTCGTCTTCCACAAAAGCCAGGGCATCCGGCATCCCACCCAAGCTCGCCCCGGTACAACGCGAAGAAGTCTCTAGCACCGTTCGGAGGACCTGCCCATCCCCGCCCCCTAAGTTGATCCTGCACGCTGGGGCATTGAAAGCAAGCATGCAAACTATACGAGTGAAGGGGCACAGGGGGAGCCCGGGGGATGTAAGGGGGGGCATGGGACAGGGCAGGGAGGAGGCACAAGGCCGCATCTTGGACACTGGTAAGGGCCAATGTGAGCAGGGTAGGGCAAGATAGGCAAGAGGAGGGTGGGAGGGCAACAATGGTGGAAACGATGGAACAGGGTAACTTGGGAGGCGGGCCCATAGGCCAGCCCTTCGATATAACCGTACGTAAACACTCCACGTCACCCACTCCAGATGTAGACTCCAATCTCTGACCCCCCTGCTCTGAACATCACGATAGATCGCCTCATTCTTCGCCGCTGGCACCGGGAGCCTTTCGTTTTTTTGTCAGTGTATATCGGCACATCTACTAATATTATAAGCTAAAGACAACAGCTTCAGATCTTAGAATTCGCAAATCGCAACCTAACAGGGTACTTAGATCCGCCCTACTTGAGGACCCGCCTCGATTAATTCCAGATCCGAAAAACGCGCATGCAGTCCATCGCAAGCCTCCGCCCCCACAGTGAAGCGTTCGATTGGACAGATCTGACGGCTGAGCAAGGATGCAGCTCAGCATGACCGGCAGCAACCCCAGGAGCATGGGTCAAGGAGTCTCAGGGTCATCTCTTCTAATAACGGTGTCTCTCCTGTTGGCTCTCTCACCGCTTGCCTGTTCCGACTTCCTGGATGACCGGATGCAGCCCGTGTACAATGACAAGGTATCATGCGCCCTGGGAGGCACCGACCATGATGTTGCCATGCTTGCACCCATGAACCATCATGTCGCTGCCATGCACTGGCTGCAGCCATAAGCCATCGTGTCGCTACCATGCACAGGCTGCACCCATGAACCATCATGTTGCCAAAATTTAGTGGCGCCCATCATCCATGATTCAGGATGCAGGGTTGATGCACATCATGGTTCATGAATTGATGGTTGATGCTCAGCCTTTGCCTGGGCCAATCAAGGCGCATGCAGCGACGCGATACAATATGCTCATGCCCTCCTGGGACACCTGCCTCCATGTCAGCCCGGGCATGTGTTTGCTCCAGCATGCAGTGCAGCTCACGCTGTCATCCCTTCCATGTCTGCACAATCATGGAAGATGGAGCGTCGCGGGCTGCACTAGAACTCGTGCGTCACACTGCCGGCAATGGGAGGCTCCCAGATCTAGATCAGACAGCAATTTCCCCCACTGCGTACCAGTGTTAAATTAAGGCGGCCTAGTGGCAGCCCCCGTACGGTGGTTTGGTGTTTAGTTTATAGCGCACCAGACCTTCGGGGTGCGGTCACATCGCCAATGGGGACCAAATCGTATTATATGATTAGCCTATGTCGCCTATGGCCCAATCAGCCGGACCTGCTGCACCAGGCCCCCACAGCCATAGGTGTATAGCGCTCCATACCCTTGGGGAGCGGTCACATGCCCAATGGGGACCAAACCTTGATGAGCCTATGTCGCATATCGCTCAATCTAACGGACATGCTGCACCAGGCCCCCACAGCCATAGGTGTATAGCGCTCCATACCCTTGGGGAGCGGTCACATGCCCAACGGGGACCACACCTTGATGAGCCTATGTCGCCTATGGCCCAATCAGTTGGACATGATGCACCAGGCCCCCACAGCCATAAGTGTATAGCGCTCCATACCCTTGGGGGGTGGTCACAGGGCCAATGGGGACCAAACCTTGATGAGCCTATGTCGCCTATGGCTCAGTCTAGTAGACATGCTGCACCAGGCCCCCACAACCATAGGCCGTGATGTAGCTGAATTGTAGTTGAAGCACCCTAAATTAAATAATACCTTGCACTCCCATCGGTTGCCCCCTACAGGGCTGGTACCCGCCTGATGAAGGAGATGAAACCTCCTTGTCAAGCTCCCGTAAGCTACTGGACGTTGGATCAGCAACCTATGCTGCCAACTTCTGGAGAAGCTCGCCCTCAAAAGACACCTGCCGCATCGGTAGGTGCCAACACACAACCGTCATCCCGGCATGCAACTGCCATCCCCCCCCCTCTCGCTCAATTTCGCCCATGGATGGATTTCCTGGGACAGGCATTTGTTACGTTTCGGGCGTTTTTTGTCGGGCGTTTTGTTAGGCGTTTCTTGGCGGGGTTTGAAGTTGCTGTCTTATGGACGCCAACCTGTAGTGGGTAGTGGCATGTCCTCTGCCCGCCCCTCACACTCGTCCCCGGGCGTAGGAGCATTTGCATCGTCATGTCCGTTAACACATCCTCGAATCGCGGGGCCTTTCTGTTGGGGTTGAGACCCACCGGGTGCCTGGACAGACAAGCACACCACAGTCCCATGCAGCCCCTGCACGGATGCTCTTAATAGTGGGATCTGGGTTTGGGTGTCTGCATTAACTTTGAAACAAAACAGACTACTGAGAATAGTAGTAAGAACACTATTGAGAACACTAGTGAGAAGACTAGTGAGAACATTAGTGAAAACACTACCAGGGCTGTTAAACTATTCTATACTGGTTAAGCACTATGGTTAAGTAGTCTGGTTCCCTCGTGCCTTGGCCGCCCCCATGGACTGTGCGGATTCGTTTATTTGTAGATCTGGTGTATGTAGATCTGTAGATATGGTGTCCACGTCTTCCCTAACTGGCAGCCTCTGAGAGAAGCGATGCAGACTTCACCCATTTGCCCCCCCGACAGTCAGTAAGCGGGGTCTGATGGATGAAGATTGACCCACTTGACCCATGCATCAAATGCGATGCACCACGGTATTGGACTGTAACAACTTCACAATGACCCCTAATAACTCTCAAATCGGGATGAACGGGGTGCAAAAATCTGCATAATACACGAGCATGCCACGCGTCCCAACCATCTTGATGGGCTGCCCCGCGGAGCCCTCGCAGTGATGAGCTGATGCCACCTTGTTCCTTGCGGTTCGTGCTTCTCCTCGCAGCTCAATTCGACCATGAGGTTGCAGAGGCTGAACTAGGTGAGCGCTGCACGACCTTGCAAAGTCCGAGGAATGCGAGCATCGCACAACTGCACTGTTTGTGTTCCCTGTCCGAGGAAAGTGACGGTGGCACAGTGTTGCGCAGCGTGAGCTGTGCAGCTGTTGCACAATTCAAATCAGTTTGAACAGAGTGACTATTGTACCAAGTTGCACTGTCTGAAGAAAATGAGTGACAGGTCACTCACTCACTAAAACAAAAGTAGGTTGCGTGCATGTCAGTCTTTATGCACTCTTTCCACGCGCTCCCCCCTGCATCCACTGGTGAGAGGGCACATGATCTGTTCCTCACCCATCTACAGCTGTGGGGAACAAATACGTCAAGAGGGAATCCTGTGGAGACCCTGGTGGAGACCTCCAATCTGTCCGTGGACAATAACTCAAAACGACTTGACGATGATGATAAGACGGAATCATGTGAATTGTGTCGGTGTGTCTTGAAGCTGGTCTGACGCCAGATACGCAGACTGTGACTGGGTGCTGTCACCAGGCTGGGAGATTTAGAGGATCCTGAACCTAGATCCGCAGACTGTGACTGGGTGCTGTCACCAGGCTGGGAGATCTAGCGGATCCTGAAGCTGGATCCAAAGGCTGTGGCTGGCTGTTGTCATCAGGCTGAGGGATCTAGAGGATCCTGATCCTGGATCCGGAGGCTGTCTCCCGGCTGGAAGATCTAAAGGATCCAGGACCAGGACGGTCTGCATGCTCATTGGGGCCTATTGGATGTTTGGGGAATCTCCAGCTTAAGCCAAACCAGGCATTTCTGGCCAACCTATTGGATGTTTAGGGAATCTCCAGCTTGACCAGGCATTTCTGGCCAACTTATTCTATGTGTGGGGAACCTCTAGCCTATTGGGAACCTATTGGATGTTTGGGGAATCTCCAGCTGAAGCCTGACCAAGCATTTCTGGCCAACATCACTTTCCTGCCAACCCACTGGCCACTGCCTCCCAGCTTCTTCAGACAAGGCAGGCACCTCTGTAGCTGCCGGAGCCAGCCTGCGGAGACGATGCCGGCACACGCGGGGGAGGTGAGAACACCTGCGGGACGCCGCCGGACGGCCACGACTGGGGGACATACGTGGAGGGCATTTTTGGGGCCCCTTACCGCGCCCGCTTTACGTTTTTAAGAATATTTAGTATGTCTGGTTCCCCGATTGGGTGAAAACTGCACTGCCCTCACCATAGGTGCGGAGCAGTGCATTTTCCACCCACGCGTCGGGGTCCCGCCTGGTTCAAGTAGCGTAGCTAATAACCTTGTCCGGGATACGGTCGTAGGCGCAAGCAGCAAGGCATGGTACACCAGGCGGCAGGCTGTGATACCCCAGGCGGCCATCATTGGGGGGCATAATCTGGACCGGAATAGGCGCAAGTAGCAAGGCATGGTACACCAGGCTGTGATGTAGCTGGACTTAAGATGAATCACGCCAAATAACGCTATCGGGGTGAGCCTGGATCCTTCCAGCTTCTTGATTTGAAAACTCACCTAGTGTAGAGGCTCTAGGGAAGTATGTTCCAGAACATCAGTTGAGAAAAAATGTTCCGAGTTGGAGCAGCGGCAGAATGATGGCGGTGCGTTCGTGCAGCGTTCCATACGGGTGATGCCACTCCTGCTGGTGGTGTGGTATGCATCATGCCACGACGCACATGCTGCACGGATCTGGGAGGATCTCAGGTCACCCAGATCTGGGAGGATCTCAGGTCATTCAGATCTGGGAAGATCTCAGGTCACCCAGATCTGGTAGGATCTCAGGTCACCCAGATCTGAGAGGATGCCAGGCCTCTCAGATCTGAGAGGATGCCAGGCCTCTCAGATCTGAGAGTATCTTACACCCTTCATATCTGGATGTGTGAACACCCGCCTGCCTGCTTTGCCACAGGTGGTGTGGACGCTACGACATGCAGGAGCCCGTGCCCTTCGTGGCTGCGCCGAGGGGCAGCAAGCAGTGCCCCAAGGACTGCAACGGCGTCGGGAACTGCAACTATGACTCGGGGATTTGCGAGTGCCCAGCAGGTGGGCATTTAAGTGGTCCAGCAGGTGGGCATTTTAGTGGTCCAGCAGGTGGGCATTTAAGTGGTCCAGCAGGTGGGCATTTAAGTGGTCCAGCAGGTGGGCATTTTAGTGGTCCAGCAGGTGGGCATTTAAGTGGTCCAGCAGGTGGGCATTTTAGTGGTCCAGCAGGTGGGCATTTAAGTGGTCCAGCAGGTGGGCATTTAAGTGGTCCAGCAGGTGGGCATTTAAGTGGTCCAGCAGGTGGGCATTTAAGTGGTCCAGCAGGTGGGCATTTAAGTGGTCCAGCAGGTGGGCATTTAAGTGGTCCAGCAGGTGGGCATTTTAGTGGTCCAGCAGGTGGGCATTTTAGTGGTCCAGCAGGTGGGCATTTTAGTGGTCCAGCAGGTGGGCGTTTAAGTGGTCCTGCAGGTGGGCATTTTAGTGGTCCAGCAGGTGGGCATTTAAGTGGTCCAGCAGGTGGGCATTTTAGTGGTCCAGCAGGTGGGCATTTTAGTGGTCCAGCAGGTGGGCATTTTAGTGGTCCAGCAGGTGGGCATTTTAGTGGTCCAGCAGGTGGGCATTTTAGTGGTCCAGCAGGTGGGCATTTTAGTGGTCCAGCAGGTGGGCATTTTAGTGGTCCAGCAGGTGGGCATTTAAGTGGTCCAGCAGGTGGGCATTTTAGTGGTCCAGCAGGTGGGCATTTAAGTGGTCCAGCAGGTGAGCACTTTAGTGGTCCAGCAGGTGAGCATTTAAGTGGTCCAGCAGGTGGGCATTTTAGTGGTCCAGCAGGTGGGCATTTAAGTGGTCCAGCAGGTGGGCATTTTAGTGGTCCAGCAGGTGAGCATTTAAGTGGTCCAGCAGGTGGGCATTTTAGTGGTCCAGCAGGTGGGCATTTTGCTGATGTGGGGCTTGGGAATAACAGCACTGGGATCGCTCTCTGGGTGCTCCGGGCCGGGTTTGCGAGTGTCCAGCAGGTGGGCGTTTTTATGTCTTTCACGGTTGGCATTTTTGTGTGTCTGTCCCGTGGGCGTTTTTTAATGTCTGTCCCGTGGGCATTTTATGTCTTTCCTGTTGGGCATTTTTCTGAAGTGGGCTTGGAAGGATCAGCTCTGGGTGCAGGCCCCTCAGCTGGGCCAGCAGCTTTGCTGGTCTAAAACCTGGGGGAATGCTCGGTGGACTCCTGGCCAGCGGGTCAGAAGGCTGTGCTGTGCTGCGCTGGGCTGGGCAGGGCTGGGCAGGGCTGGGCTGGGTTGGACTGGGTTGGGCTGGGCTGGTGTCCCTGTGGTCCTGCGTGCATGCCCAGCTAAACCAAGCCTGACTGCTGTCCCGCACGTTGGCGGCGACCACACCACATTCTTGATCTCTGAATGCCTGTTTCCTCATGTTGTCACAGGGTCTAGGGCTAAGTGCTTACCAATGTTTCGGGTTACACGGTTCGAGTTACAAGTTAGGGTTTGACTACTGTTTTACAGGGTTTAGGGTCAAGTGTTGTACCAATGTCTTCACAGGGCTTAGGGTTTAAGGTTTTACCCATGTTTTCATAGGCTTTGGGGCTCAGTGTTTGCATTTTTTTCTCAGGGTTCAGAGTTAAGTATGTTCCCAATTTTTCCACGCTTGTTCCTCTCAACCCAAAAGCTTGGCCCCTTTGAAAAAGACTTTGGGTGGTTGCACAAACTGTGTCACCCTCATCAACACGCAGGCTGGAAAGGTGTGGACTGTGCAACACGCGACAAGCGACCATGCAACAACAACTCTCAGAGGGTGCCGGGGAGTAACATCACTGTGGTAGGATTTTGACCCCTCCCCCCACTGTCAGCCCAATGGTAGGGTTTTGACCCCTCCCCCCCCTGTCAGCCCTGTGGTAGGATTTTGACCCCTCCCCCCACTGTCAGCCCAATGGTAGGGTTTTGACCCCCCCCCCCTCTGTCAGCCCTGTGGTAGGATGTTGACCTCTCCCCCCCCTGTCAGCCCAATGGTAGAATTTTGACCCCTCCCCCCCCTGTCAGCCCAATGGTAGGATTTTGACCCCTCCCCCCCCTGTCAGCCCAATGGTAGGATTTTGACCCCCCCCCCCCCCCCCCTCTGTCAGCCGTGGTAGGATTTTGACCCTTCCCCCCTCTGTCAGCCCAATGGTAGGATTTTGACCCCTCCCCCCCCTGTCAGCCCAATGGTAGGATTTTGCCCCCCCCCCTCTGTCAGCCCTGTGGTAGGATTTTGTCGCCCCCCCCTCCCCCCCTTCCCCCTCTCAGCCCTGTGGTAGGATTTTGCCGCCCCCACTCCCCCCCCCCCCCCCCCCCCCCCCACCTGTCAGCCCTGTGGTAGGATTTTGCCCCCCACTCCTCACCCCTCCCCCCTGTCAGCCCTGTCGTTGGATTCTGCCCCCCCCCCTCCTCACCCCTCCCCCTGTCAGCCCTGTGGTAGGATTGCCCCCCCCCCCCTCCTCACCCCTCCCCCTGTCAGCCCTGTGGTAGGATTCTGCCCCCCCCCCCTCCTCACCCCTCCCCCTGTCAGCCTTGTGGTAGGATTCTGCCCCCCCCCCTCCTCACCCCTCCCCCTTGTCAGCCCTGTGGTAGGATTCTGCCCCCCCCCCCCCCTGGTCAGCCCTGTGGTAGGATTCTGCCCCCACCCCCCTTGTCAGCCCTGTGGTAGGACTCTGCCCCCACCCCCCCTGTCAGCCCTGTGGTAGGACTCTGCCCCCCCCCCCCCCCTCCTCACCCCTCCCCCTGTCAGCCCTGTGGTAGGATTCTGCCCCCCCCCCCCCTCCTCACCCCTCCCCCTGTCAGCCCTGTGGTAGGATTCTGCCCCCCCCCCTTGTCAGCCCTGTGGTAGGATTCTGCCCCCACCCCCCTTGTCAGCCCTGTGGTAGGATTTTGCCCCCCCCCCCCCACCCACCCACCTGTCAGCCCTGTGGTAGGATTCTGCCCCCCCCCTCCTCACCCCTCCCCCTGTCAGCCCTGTGGTAGGATTCTGCCCCCACCCCCCTTGTCAGCCCTGTGGTAGGATTCTGCCCCCACCCCCCCTGTCAGCCCTGTGGTAGGATTCTGCCCCCCCCCCCCCCCCTCCTCACCCCTCCCCCTGTCAGCCCTGTGGTAGGATTCTGCCCCCCCCCCCCCCTTGTCAGCCCTGTGGTAGGATTCTGCTGCCACCCCCCCTGTCAGCTCTGTGGAAGAACTCTGCCCCCCCCCCCCCCCCCCCCTCACCCCTCCCCCTGTCAGCCCTGTGGTAGGATTCTGCCCCCCCCCCTCCTCACCCCTCCCCCTCTCAGCCCTGTGGTAGGATTCTGCCCCCCCCCCCCTTGTCAGCCCTGTGGTAGGATTCTGCCCCCACCCCCCTTGTCAGCCCTGTGGTAGGATTCTGCCCCCACCCCCCTTGTCAGCCCTGTGGTAGGATTCTGCCCCCCCCCTCCTCACCCCTCCCCCTGTCAGCCCTGTGGTAGGATTCTGCCCCCCCCCCCCCCCCCCCCCCCCCCTTGTCAGCCCTGTGGTAGGATTCTGCCCCCACCCCCCTTGTCAGCCCTGTGGTAGGATTTTGCCGCCCCCCCTCCCCCCCCCCCCCCCCCCCCCCACCCCACCTGTCAGCCCTGTGGTAGGATTCTGCCCCCACCCTCCTCACCCCTCCCCCTGTCAGCCCTGTGGTAGGATTTTGCCGCCCCCCCTCCCCCCCCCCCCCCCCCCCACCTGTCAGCCCTGTGGTAGGATTCTGCCCCCACCCTCCTCACCCCTCCCCCTGTCAGCCCTGTGGTAGGATTCTGCCCTCACCCCCCTTGTCAGCCCTGTGGTAGGATTCTGCCCCCACCCCCCTTGTCAGCCCTGTGGTAGGATTTTGCCGCCCCCCTTTCCCCCCCCCCCCCCCCACCCACCCACCTGTCAGCCCTGTGGTAGGATTCTGCCCCCCCCCCTCCTCACCCCTCCCCCTGTCAGCCCTGTGGTAGGATTCTGCCCCCACCCCCCTTGTCAGCCCTGTGGTAGGATTCTGCCCCCACCCCCCCTGTCAGCCCTGTGGTAGGATTCTGCCCCCACCCCCACACCTGTCAGCCCTGTGGTAGGATTCTGCCCCCCCCCTTCCTCACCCCTCCCCCTGTCAGCCCTGTGGTAGGATTCTGCCCCCCCCCCTCCTCACCCCTCCCCCTGTCAGCCCTGTGGTAGGATTCTGCCGCCACCCCCCACCCCACCTGTCAGCCTTGTGGTAGGATTCTGCCCCCACCCCCCACCCCACCTGTCAGCCCTGTGGTAGGATTCTGCCCCCACCCCCTCCCCCCACCCCCTGTCAGCTCTGTGGTAGGATTCTGCCCCCACCCCCCTTGTCAGCCCTGTGGTAGGATTCTGTTACTCTCGGCTCACCAGAGATTTGAACTGTCCCTTGACCCTGTGCATGACCTACGAGCCTAGTAGGTCTTTCCCTGTCGGGCCTGAGTGCTAGTTGCTTGCCCCCCTCCTCCCAATGCCTCCTCAGGGTCATATCGATGAGGAGGGCTATGACCTTGACTGGACAGCACCTGGCTGGCAGGCGTCCCGCTGCGCTGGTATATGCGACGCAGATAACGCCATGTGCTGGTGAGTGCGGGAACAGAGGGTTTAGGGTGTATGGGTTATATTGTGGGGTTGAGGGTTAAGTTGTGCTGGTGAGAGTGGGAAGGGGCATGAGGGTTAAGGGTTGAGTGTTGAGAGATTGGGGTTCAGGGGGTAGTTGTGCTGGTGAGATTGGGGAGAGACATGGGAATTTCACCTAAACAAGCCATCAAAGATCCCCAGGACTGCATTGCCAAGGTGAGTCCCTAGCGTGTATCCGATTGCATACCAGACGACCTTTGTGGGTCTGCCATGCAGCAGGGCTTGTCATGCAACAGGGCATGCCATGCAGCAGGGCTTGTCATGCAGCAGGGCCTGCCATGCAGCAGGGCTTGTCATGCAGCAGGGCCTGCCATGCAGCAGGGCTTGTCATGCAGCAGGGCCTGCCATGCAGCAGGGCTTGCCATACAACATGGCCTGCCATGCAGCAGGGCTTGCCATGCAGCAGGGCTTGCCAAGCAACAAGGCGTGCCACACGGCAGGGTCTGCCCAACAGCAGGGATCACCACGCAGCAGGGCCTACCATGCAGCAGGGCTTGCCAAGAAGCAGTGGTCGCCAAGCAAAGGGCTTGCGAAGAAGCAGGTCCTGCCAATAAGCAGGGCCTGCCATGCAGCAGGGCTTGTCACGCTGCAGGACTTGCCACACAGCAGGGCCTGCCATGCAACAGGGCTTGCCAAGAAGCAGGGCTTGCCATGCTGCAGGACTTGCCACGCAGCAGGGCTTGCCACGTGACAGGGCATGCCACACAGCAGGGCTTGCCATGCAGCAGGGCTTGCCACGTGACAGGGCATGCCATGCAACAGGGCTTGCCATGCAGCAGGGCCTGCCACTAAACAGGGCTTGCCACGCAGCAGGGCCTGCCACGCAACAGGGATTACCACGCTGCAGGGCTTGCCACGCAGCAGGGCCTGTCATGCAACAGGGCTTGCCATGCAGCAGGGCTTGCCACGTGACAGGGCATACCACACAGCAGGGCTTATCATGCAGCAGGGCTTGCCACACAACAGGGCTTGCCATGCAGCAGGGCTTGCCACCCAACAGGGCTTGCCATGCAGCAGGGCTTAAATCACCAAGGCCAGTCGGCCTCAGTCCTGGTGGTAGCTGAAGGATAGATGATGCGACCTAAATATTCATCTTAGGCCGCGCGAGAGCTGCTGCCTACCCGACGTGAATAGCATGGCAGGTGAGCTTCGGCACAACCGGAGCCTCTTTGCCATTTGCCTGGGTAATTACAGGCACGTCCATGCTCTTAGAGCATGGACGTACCTGTAATTCCCCCTATCTTTCCGAACCAAACCCTCCCCCTTCCCCCTTCCCTCCCCTCCCCTCCCCTCCCCTCCCCTCCCCTCCCCTCCCCTCCCCTCCCCTCCCCCCTATCTTTCCGAACCAAACCCTCCCCCGTCCCCCTCCCCTAACCTCCCCTCCCCTCCCCTCCCCTCCCCCCTATCTTTCCGAACCAAACCCTCCCCCGTCCCCCTCCCCTCCCCTCCCCTCCCCCCTATCTTTCCGAACCAAACCCTCCCCCGTCCCCCTCCCCTAACCTCCCCTCCCCTCCCCTCCCCTCCCCCCTATCTTTCCGAACCAAACCCTCCCCCGTCCCCCTCCCCTCCCCTCCCCTCCCCTCCCCTCCCCCCTATCTTTCCGAACCAAACCCTCCCCCGTCCCCCTCCCCTCCCCTCCCCTCCCCTCCCCTCCCCTCCCCCCTATCTTTCCGAACCAAACCCTCCCCCGTCCCCCTCCCCTCCCCTCCCCTCCCCTCCCCTCCCCTCCCCTCCCCTCCCCCCTATCTTTCCGAACCAAACCCTCCCCCGTCCCCCTCCCCTCCCCTCCCCTCCCCTCCCCCCTATCTTTCCGAACCAAACCCTCCCCCGTCCCCCTCCCCTCCCCTCCCCTCCCCTCCCCTCCCCTCCCCCCTATCTTTCCGAACCAAACCCTCCCCCGTCCCCCTCCCCTCCCCTCCCCTCCCCTCCCCTATCTCTCCTCCGATCCCCCCCCCCCCTCCCCTCCCCCTCCCTCCTTAAAGGTGTGGGCAGGGAATGACAGGCGCATCCAGCAGGCATTATAATTGCCCCTCACCCTCCACCCCCCCTCCCTCCTCCCCTTACAGGTGTGGCCAGGGGAAGTACCGGCGGATCAATGCCCCTAAGGGCTCGCCACCAGGGACGCCGCTAGTGCAGCGCGGCCGTCCACTGAGCGAGTGGTGTGGCAAGGTCAAGGAGGTGCGGGCAGGGAGCGCGCAAAACCCGTAACCCTAAACTATGGCAAGTTCAAGGAGGTGCGGGCAGGCAGCGTGTGAAACCCATAACCCTTTACCCTAACCTATGGCAAGGTCAAGGAAGTACAAGCAGGGAGCGTGTAGTACCCTAAGCCCTGAACCTAAACCCTGATCCCTAAGCTTGGGTGATATGAGGAGACTGGGAGGCTAGGTGGAAGGGCCGAAGGGGAGGTGCTTGCTGCTGATGTACGGTACGCCGGCCTGTCCTTGTTGGACTGTTCCCCTGTCAGCCTGGTTGTACGCTGTGGGGGCTTGATGGTCTCTTGAGGACTGGCAAGCATGTGAGCAGGACGGCACCTTTATTTATTCATTAAATTGATATTATTCATTGTTCTGACAAAGCGGCTGCGCGGAGTTGCTGAACGACCTGCGAACACGATCAATCAACCTTGTTACACCCACAGGACAAGGACGGGAAAAAATTGGACTGGGGCAATGTGCCATACGACAAGGTGTACGGCCCCAATGGCTGGTGTGAGGCTGATGACCCACATGGGGAGGGGAGGTGAGTCCAAGATCGACTGTTGAGAGGAGCATCAACCTAAACCTTATAAATCATAAACCTTGATCATTTGTAAACCCCAAGCGATGGACCCTGTACCTAGTCACAGGTATAGATCATGAGGTGCAGTCCAGTGCAGGTCCCTCACTCTTTCCAGTCCAGGACCCCCACTCTCTCCAGTCCAGGTCCCCCACTCTTTCCAGTCCTTGGCCCTCACTCTTTCCAGTCCAGGCCCCCCACGCTCTCCAGTCCAGGTCCCTCACTCTTTCCAGTCCTTGGCCCCCACTCTTTCCAGTCCAGGTCCCCCACGCTCTCCATGAACCTCCCGCCCCCATTTTGCCCCCCTGAACCCCTTACCCCCTCCACCCCCCTCACTCTATCTACCAGCCCCCTCCTCTCTCGTTACGTGTGGTTGCACACGCTGCCAGGTGTGACAACTGCATGATAGACGGCTTGGACGGTGTGGCCTGTGACGTCATCAAGGAGGCCTACTGCCCCAACCAGTGCAGCGGTCGTGGGGAGTGTAACACTGGCTTCTGCAAGTGCCACGAGGGATGGTGGGTGGGAGTGTGTGTGTGTGGGGGGGGGGATTGTTGTCTGAAGTCCGGAACGGTCCACCGTCAGAGACTGCCGAGCCGACTGCAAAGAGGACAACACATATGACTTGAGGGGCTCATGGCGGGCGGTCCAAGCAATATGCAAACGCTGCACACCAGACCGCCTCGCAGGGAAGTAGCTGAATGTGCCTGAATGTACCTGAATGTAGCTGAATGTAGCTGAAGGTCATGAGTTTATGACACTCAAAGCTGGGGAGAGGGCTCCGACAGTCAATGCGCAAGAGTGTGACAGTCGCCGCCTTTTTAAGAGAATACTGGAAATGGTGACGGCCAAGATGGTGCTCAGTGAGTGCCGTTTACCACTACGTAGTACTTGTCTCAGGACCTAGCACAAGTACCACCTAGTACCAATACCAATACCTGCACTTAGTACCTAAAACAAGTACCTAGCACCACCACCACCTAGCGCCAATACCAAAACCTACCTGTTCCTAGCACGGCCACCTAGTACCAGCACCTCGTACCTAAAACAAGTACCTAGCACCAATGACTAGCACAATCGCCTAGTACCAATACCAATACCTGCACCTAGTACCTGTACCTCATTGCAGTACCTAGTACCAGCACCTAGGACTAGTACCTCGTATCAATGACTGGCACAAGCACTTAGTACCAATACCACCACTTAGTGCCCTGGCCACCTGTACCTTATATACCAGTGCCAAATCCCAGTACCTAGCACCAGCACCTTGTACCGATGCCTAGCACAAGCACCCAGCACAAGTTCCTAGACCCAGCACCTCGTACCTAAAACAAGTACCTTGCACCAGTAAATAGCACCAATATCTCACACCCTTACCTAGGAACTGTACTTGGGGCCAATGACTAGCACAAGCACATAGTACCAAGCATGGACTGGTGTGGACCCGTTAGGAGACAAGATTGGCTAAAGATTTGTCAAGATAATGTCAAACCCCTAGCCCTAGTCCTTAAACCCTGAACCCTGCAGGTACGGATTGGAGTGTTCCCGTAAGAAGGCGGGGGCGACTATGGAGCTGGGCGATGTGGACACTGCAAAGCGGCCCTGGCTCAAGACCCCCCGCCTGGGGTTGCTCCCAGTGGCAGCACAGGTACTGCTCAAACACGTGTAGTGCAGGTAGCAACACAGGTGTTGTACTCCGTACATGTACGGCAGGTAGCAGTACAGGTGTTGCATCAGCACATGTACTGCATGTAGCAGTACAGGTGTCACACCCACACATGGAATGCAGGAAGCAGGACAGGTGTTGCATCAGAACATGTAATGTATGTAGCAGTGCAGGTACTTCACCCACACACGTGCACTGCATGTAGCAGTACAGGTGTTGCACGGTCTTGTGCACTGCAGGTGGCAGCACTAGCACTGCAAGCCCTCTGTGCTGGCAAGCAAAAGGTGTGGGCATTGCCGCCCCCCTATGCTGACAGGGTTAGGGTTAAGCATTTGTCAATCCCTCTTTGCTTGCCGGCATACACCGTGTGTCTGCGGCACAGTTGTGTTGTGCCGGCACCAACCCAGGAAGTTTCTGTGCATTGTGTTCGCCGAAGCCAGTTTACCCCATGAAGGACCAAGGCCGATTTCGGCCCCCTATGGTGCTTGGTAAATAAATCAATCAATACACGCTGGGGCATGGGTCAAGGAAGCCACCCGTTCGTCCGTACCACACGTTGGGATACCCTAGGGTATCCTATACTATAGGGGACCAAGGTACCGTTTACCTAGTTTGGCCTGAAAGAATGCTCTAGCTCTTGTTTACATTAAAAAAAAATCTCATTGCCCCCCCAAAGTCTTCCCACCATTTGGGAACAGTGTCCACTCCGGTAGCTCGATTCGAATGGAACAATGACGCTGTTGGTGAAAGTGTCCGCCATTCGAACTGCGTTAGGAAAACAAACGGTAGATAGGGTTTATGACAACCGCCATCAGCGCTGGTGATTGGGACGCTGTGCTTGATGGGCACCGGATGCTTCAAGGCTCCGTGCCCACTCAATTTTATTTAAAATGACTTGGTATGAGCCTGATTATTTAGACTCAACCCTAATTTTCAAGGGTTTCGGGCCCTAGGGTGTTGAGAGGGGTGTTGCCCTTCACCGTCACCACAGGCCTGCCCTCTTATCTAAGCCCCTGCCCCACTCTGCCTTCATGATCGCTATACTTCTTGTGGGCCTGCCCTTTCGCACAAGGGCCTGCCACCTTGCCTGCGGGAAGTTTTTGACTGCTTGTCAGCAAGCGCACATCCCTCCCTCCAGTCCTCCTGTCGCTCACACTCCCGGACCCTAATTCCCGCCGTACCCGCGCATATGTCTCCATTGCTTACTTCGCTCTGCCCTGCGATTCACTTGCTTACGTGTCTGTCAGGCAACCCCTGCCCTCCTTTCTTAAAAGCTTCGCTTTTAAGCGTCCTCTTTCTTTCTTTGCTGCAGGATCGCCCCTCGCCTTCTCGCAAGCACCCGCTCATATTTGTGTATGACTCTCCACCGCCCTATACTACAAGGATGTTGCAATACCGCCTTGTATGGTGAGAGCCTCTCCACCTAGTTTAGGGTTTAGGGTTTAGGGTTAGGCCGTACAACCCAAAACCCTACACTAGGTCAGAGCCTCTCCACCGCCCGACACCACAAGGATATTGCAATACCGCCTCTTCTGGTAAGCATTAATGCCGTCAGAGCCAGTTCACAACACAGAAACGGCATCGATTCCAAAATGCACTGCTGCTCCGACTGCCACGTCCCAGAGGAAGAAAGGAATGGCTGTGCGCCAAGCTATCTAGTCTATATTGTGCATGCCAAAACGCGAGGGCTGCTGCCAGGAGGACGTTGCAGGGAGTTGCCCCCCGCCTCCCCCCCCTCCTCCCCGACCTTGCGTGGAATGAGGCGTAGGCAATGTGTTCGAAATGTGTATCATTTTTTCTGCGTTTATGTCTCAGGTTTTCAAGGGTTGGGCGACCAGCCTCACACTTTGTAAATTCAAAGCAAAAGAAATAAGAGAACCGTGGGTCTTGCGCATAGAAGCAGTGGTTGTGCACTCTGTCCTCGCCTCCCACATCCTGAACACTTTCGGGATAAGGGATTAGCCCTCAACCCTTAACCCTTAACCCTAAACCCTAGCCTGGGCCGGTACTCCTCCCACATTCTGCACACCTGGGGTTTAGGGTTTAGGCGTAAAACCTACAACGTTCACCCTAAATCCTCGCCTGGGCCGGTGCTCCTCCCACATTCTGCACACTTAGTAAATGAATGAAGGGATACTAAATAAATAGGGTTTAGAAACAAGTGCATGGTTTAAGTCAGGTGTTACTGCGCATGCCCCTCGACACTTCAGGGTGCAGCTCCCAGAGGTCCAGAAGGGAAGGAACGTTACGGGCAGGTCTCGCAGCGATCCAACAAGTGGTGGCAAGGGGGTCCCTGCCCCCCCCATCTCCCCACGTCCCCGTTCTCTGTTGCTCCCTGCCCCCCCCATCTCCCCACGTCCCCGTTCTCTTTCATACCTTTTGCACTTTTTGAACATTTTGTACCGTTGTACATTTTTACAAGTCTTGCGTGTAGCGCACCTTCACCTCCAGCCAAAGACCCATCCCGTCACCTTCCCCGCCCCGCTCGCCCGCCCCCGCCCCCACGCACCTCACCCCACGCCCTTGTCTCCCTGTCGAGGGAGGCTTGCATGTAGCGCACCTTCACCTCCAGCCAAGACCCATCCCATCACCTTCCCCGCCCCGCCCTCGCCCCCGCCCACATGCCCCGCCCCCGCCCCCAAGCCCCACCCCACACTGCCCCCGCCCCTAAGCCCCACCCCGCACTGTCCCCGCCCCCAAGCCCCACGCCCCACGCCCCCTGCCCCTGTCTCTCTCGACAGGAAGGCTTGCGTGTGGCGCACGTTCTCTTCCAACAATGACTCCATGCTGCACGACTGGCTGTACGGCGTTGAGACTTACTTCCACGAGCAGCTGCTGCTCAGCCCCCACAGGTAAGCTGCTTCCTTTAAGGGTCCTAGGGGGGGGAGTAACCTCCCCCCTTGGACAAAATAGCAGGGTAAGGAACAGCAATGGTAATGGCACCTGAGACTGATTTGTAAATTAGGAAGGAACAGCGGCTGTCAAATTATGGCATCTGAAACTGGTTTGTAAAGTGAACGCGCCTGAGGGTAAGAGTTTGGGGCCATTGCCGGTTTGAGTTTGGGGTTAGGGTTAAGGTATGGGGTCCATTGCCGGTTTGAGTTTAGGGTTCAGGGTTTAGGAATGGGGTCCATTGCCGGTTTGAGTTTGGGGTTTAGGGTTAAGGTATGGGGGTCATTGTCGGTTTGAGTTAAGGGTTCAGGGTTTAGGAATGGGGGCCATTGCTGGTTTGAATTTAGGGTTTAGGGTTTAGGAATGGGGGCTATTGCCGGGTTGAATGTAGGGTTTAGGAATGGGAGACAATGCTGGTTTGATATTAGGGTTAAGGGTTTAGGAATGGGGGCCATTGCCGGTTTGAGTTAAGGGTCTAGGGTTTAGGAATGGGGATCATTGCCGGTTTGAGTTTGGAGTTTAGGGTTTAGGTATGGGGGCCATTGCTGGTTTGAGTTTAGGGTTTAGGGTTAAGGAATGGGGGCCATTGCCGGTTTGAATTTAGGGTTTAGGGTTAAGGTATGGGGGCCATTGCCGGTTTGAATTTAGGGTTTAGGGTTTAGGCATGGGGGCCATTGCTGGTTTGAGTTTGGGGTTTAGGGTTTAGGTATGGGGGCCATTGCCGGTTTGAGTTTAGGGTTTGGGGTTTAGGAATGGGGGCCATTGCCGGTTTGAGTTTGGGGTTTCGGGTTTAGGCATGGGGGCCATTGCCGGTTTGAATTTAGGGTTTAGGGTTTAGGAATGGGGGCCATTGCCGGTTTGAGTTTGGGGTTAAGGGTTTAGGTATGGGGGCCATTGCCGCTTAGAGTTTCCTTTGCAGCAGGAGTTTTACACCACGACACTTAATACCAGCCCCTAATAATAATAATAGCGACTGCCAGCTGCTCATTAGCCTCCCCTCCCCCCCACTGCCTGTTCCCGCCCCCCTGCTGCCTGCTGCCCGCCCTCCTGCTGCTCCCCACCCACCCCTTACTCCACGCTCCCCGCTCCCTGCTTCCTGTTTCCAGGACTTTCGATCCTGAGGAGGCTGACTACTTTTATGTGCCCATCTACGTCACCTGCTACTTCTGGCCCATTATGGGATGGGCCGATACGCCTTGGTGGCATTCACCTCAGCGTGAGTCGTGGCACACAATATTTCACTGAAGAAGATATACGGCGGATGTACCCTCCGGTGGTTGGTAGAGCCAGGAGGTGTGGCAACTGTCGAAAGTGGGATTTGTGAGGAGGCTGGGAGCCACCAGAGGCACCGCAGCCGGTGTTCTTAAAACAACAAAATATACGCTACTTGAACGAAATGTGATTTCAACATTCTAAAATGTTTAAATGACACACCGGTGTTAAAAACGTCGGCCCGCTTATTTTGTGTACCAGTATATTGTGCAAGAATGCACTTTCCTCCCTCATTCTTGGCTTGAAATTTTGATTGAACCTTCCTTTTCAAATTGAACCCGGCTTGGTCAGGGGCAAACTGGCTGACATGGCTGTGCATATGCATCCTTGTCCTCAACGCAAGTGCGCCTCCTCCCTTGCCATGGTAATAATAGACCCCACTCAAAAGTATGAATGACCCCCACACAACAGTATGAATTACTCCCACACAACCATGCCCTCCCCACTCACTGTCCCACCTTGTCCATCCTCCTTCACTCCCCCTCCATGCCCACGTCCCCTCTGCCACACACAGCCATGCCTTGCCACACTCCACCCCACCCCACCCCTCCTACCACATGCCTACCATCCCGCACAAACCTACGTGCTGTCAACCAGCTTGGGCTTGCCTCCCTCCGCCCCACACACACGCCATCCCTGCTCCATAATTCCTCCTAGATGAGTCAGCCCCCCCCCCCCCCACCTGCCAAAAGCTAGCCTGTCTCCCCCCCACCCTACCCCTCATGCTATGCCCCTCTCCCCCCACTGCCAAGCAGCTTGGCCTTGCCCGTCCCCCCCACCCGAGCTCCCCCACGTTACCTCTCCCCCACTGCCAAGCAGTTTGGCCTTGCCGCCCCCCACCCACCCCTGCTCCCCCTCCATGCCCCCCTCCCCCCCCCCCCCTCCTCTACCAAGCAGCTTGGCCCCCCACCCCATCCCACACCTGCTCTCCCTCCATGCCCCCCCTCCCCCTGCCAAGCTGCTTGGCCTGATCCCCCCACACCCACACAATTGCTCTCCTCCATGCCCCCCCCCCCTGCCAAGCTACTTGGCCTGACCCCCCCACACCCACACAACTGTTCTCCTTCCATGTCCCTCCCCCCCCCCCCCCTTCTCTGCCAAACAGCTTGGTCCGACCCCCACACACCCACACAACTGCTCTCCCTCCATGCCCCTCCCCCCCCCCCCTTCTCTGCCAAGCAGCTTGGCCTGCCCCCCCACCTCAACCTATCCTCCCTACCCCACCATGCTCCCCCTCCCCCCTGTCAGTTAGCCTGGCCTGGTCCCCCACCCACCCACCCACCTCCTACCCCACCATGCCTCCCCTCCCCCCTGTCAGTTAGCCTGGCCTGGTCCCCCACCCACCCACCCACCTCCTACCCCACCATGCCCCCCTCCCCCCTGTCAGTTAGCCTGGCCTGGTCCCCCACCCACCCACCCACCTCCTACCCCACCATGCCCCCCTCCCCCCTGTCAGTTAGCCTGGCCTGGTCCCCCACCCACCCACCCACCTCCTACCCCACCATGTCCCCCTCCCCCCTGTCAGTTAGCCTGGCCTGGTCCCCCACCCACCCACCCACCTCCTACCCCACCATGCCCCCCCTCCCCCCTGTCAGTTAGCCTGGCCTGGTCCCCCACCCACCCACCCACCTCCTACCCCACCATGCCCCCCCTCCCCCCTGTCAGTTAGCCTGGCCTGGTCCCCCACCCACCCACCCACCTCCTACCCCACCATGCCCCCCTCCCCCCTGTCAGTTAGCCTGGCCTGGTCCCCCACCCACCCACCCACCCACCTCCTACCCCACCATGCCCCCCCTCCCCCCTGTCAGTTAGCCTGGCCTGGTCCCCCACCCACCCACCCACCTCCTACCCCACCATGCCCCCCCTCCCCCCTGTCAGTTAGCCTGGCCTGGTCCCCCACCCACCCACCCACCTCCTACCCCACCATGCCTCCCCTCCCCCCTGTCAGTTAGCCTGGCCTGGTCCCCCACCCACCCACCCACCTCCTACCCCACCATGCCCCCCCTCCCCCCTGTCAGTTAGCCTGGCCTGGTCCCCCACCCACCCACCCACCTCCTACCCCACCATGCCCCCCCTCCCCCCTGTCAGTTAGCCTGGCCTGGTCCCCCACCCACCCACCCACCTCCTACCCCACCATGCCTCCCCTCCCCCCTGTCAGTTAGCCTGTCCTGGTCCCCCACCCACCCACCCACCTCCTACCCCACCATGCCCCCCCTCCCCCCTGTCAGTTAGCCTGGCCTGGTCCCCCACCCACCCACCCACCTCCTACCCCACCATGCCCCCCCTCCCCCCTGTCAGTTAGCCTGGCCTGGTCCCCCACCAACCCACCCACCTCCTACCCCACCATGCCCCCCCTACCCCAACCCACACCTGCTTCCCCCCCCTGCCCCTCCCCCACTACCCCTCCCCCCCTTCCTTTCACCACTATCTCCGCTTCCTTCCCCCATTACCCCCCTACCCCAACCCACACCTGCTTCCCCACCCTGCCCCTCCCCCACTACCCCTCCCCCCCTTCCTTTCACCACTATCTCCGCTTCCTTCCCCCATTACCCCCCTACCCCAACCCACACCTGCTTCTCCACCCTGCCCCTCCCCCACTACCCCTCCCCCCCTTCCTTCCACCACTATCTCCGCTTCCTTCTCCCATTACCCCCCTACCCCAACCCACACCTGCTTCCCCACCCTGCCCCTCCCCCACTACCCCTCCCCCCCTTCCTTTCACCACTATCTCCGCTTCCTTCCCCCATTACCCCCCTACCCCAACCCACACCTGCTTCTCCACCCTGCCCCTCCCCCACTACCCCTCCCCCCCTTCCTTTCACCACTATCTCCGCTTCCTTCCCCCATTACCCCCCTACCCCAACCCACACCTGCTTCTCCACCCTGCCCCTCCCCCACTACCCCTCCCCCCCTTCCTTCCACCACTATCTCCGCTTCCTTCTCCCATTACCCCCCTACCCCAACCCACACCTGCTTCCCCACCCTGCCCCTCCCCCACTACCCCTCCCCCCCTTCCTTTCACCACTATCTCCGCTTCCTTCCCCCATTACCCCCCTACCCCAACCCACACCTGCTTCCCCACCCTGCCCCTCCCCCACTACCCCTCCCCCCCTTCCTTTCACCACTATCTCCGCTTCCTTCCCCCATTACCCCCCTACCCCAACCCACACCTGCTTCTCCACCCTGCCCCTCCCCCACTACCCCTCCCCCCCTTCCTTTCACCACTATCTCCGCTTCCTTCCCCCATTACCCCCCTACCCCAACCCACACCTGCTTCTCCACCCTGCCCCTCCCCCACTACCCCTCCCCCCCCTTCCTTTCACCACTATCTCCGCTTCCTTCCCCCATTACCCCCCTACCCCAACCCACACCTGCTTCTCCACCCTGCCCCTCCCCCACTACCCCTCCCCCCCTTCCTTTCACCACTATCTCCGCTTCCTTCTCCCATTACCCCCCTACCCCAACCCACACCTGCTTCCCCACCCTGCCCCTCCCCCACTACCCCTCCCCCCCTTCCTTTCACCACTATCTCCGCTTCCTTCCCCCATTACCCCCCTACCCCAACCCACACCTGCTTCCCCACCCTGCCCCTCCCCCACTACCCCTCCCCCCCTTCCTTTCGCCACTATCTCCGCTTCCTTCCCCCATTACCCCCCTACCCCAACCCACACCTGCTTCCCCACCCTGCCCCTCCCCCACTACCCCTCCCCCCCTTCCTTTCACCACTATCTCCGCTTCCTTCCCCCATTACCCCCCTACCCCAACCCACACCTGCTTCTCCACCCTGCCCCTCCCCCACTACCCCTCCCCCCCTTCCTTTCACCACTATCTCCGCTTCCTTCCCCCATTACCCCCCTACCCCAACCCACACCTGCTTCTCCACCCTGTCCCTCCCCCACTACCCCTCCCCCCCTTCCTTTCACCACTATCTCCGCTTCCTTCCCCCATTACCCCCCTACCCCAACCCACACCTGCTTCTCCACCCTGCCCCTCCCCCACTACCCCTCCCCCCCTTCCTTTCACCACTATCTCCGCTTCCTTCCCCCATTACCCCCCTACCCCAACCCACACCTGCTTCCCCACCCTGCCCCTCCCCCACTACCCCTCCCCCCCTTCCTTCCACCACTATCTCCGCTTCCTTCCCCCATTACCCCCCTACCCCAACCCACACCTGCTTCTCCACCCTGCCCCTCCCCCACTACCCCTCCCCCCCTTCCTTTCACCACTATCTCCGCTTTCTTCCCCCATTACCCCCCTACCCCAACCCACACCTGCTTCCCCACCCTGTCCCTCCCCCACTACCCCTCCCCCCCTTCCTTTCACCACTATCTCCGCTTCCTTCTCCCATTACCCCCCTACCCCAACCCACAACTGCTTCTCCACCCTGCACCTCCCCCACTACCCCTCCCCCCCTTCCTTTCACCACTTTCTCCGCTTCCTTCCCCCATTACCCCCCTACCCCAACCCACACCTGCTTCCCCACCCTGCCCCTCCCCCACTACCCCCCTCCCCCTTCCTTCCACCACTATCTCCGCTTCCTTCTCCCATTACCCCCCTACCCCAACCCACAACTGCTTCTCCACCCTGCACCTCCCCCAACCACCGAGCAGCTTGGCCTCGCCCTATGCACGGAGCCAACATGATGCAAGAGCTCAAGGAGTGGCTGGACATCTCCTTCCCGTACTGGAAGCGGAGGGGCGGTAGGGATCACATCTGGTTGACGGCAGCGGATGAGGGGGCCTGCTGGATGCCCACAGAGATCTACCAGAACAGTATCATCCTCACCCACTGGGGCAGGTGAGTGGAGTGGGCAAAGGCGGGGATGGGAGTGAGGCAGGTGGGGGTGACGGCAGCGGATGAGAGGGGGTGCTGGATGCCCACAGAGATCTACCAGAACAGTATCATCCTCACCCACTGGGGCAGGTGAGTGGAGTGGGCAAAGGCGGGGATGGGAGTGAGGCAGGTGGGGGTGACGGCAGCAGATGAGAGGGGGTGCTGAATGCCCACAGAGATCTACCAGAACAGTATCATCCTCACCCACTGGGGCAGGGTAGAGAGGAGAGGGCAGGGGGGCAGGGGGGGGGGATCAGGGCCAGGGGGGAGGGCAGGGGGCATCAGGGGATGTGGCGGGGGGAGAGCAGGAGAGTGAGGGGCGTAGTTGAGAGGATAGGGGGCAGTGGGGGAGAGGAGGGAGGCAGTGGAGGAAAGAAGGGGGGACAGTGCGGAAAGGAAGGGGGGCAGTGGGGGAAGGAAGGGGGGCAGTGGGGGAAGAAGGGGGACAGTGGGGGAAGAAAGGGGGGCAGTAGGGGAGGGGGATAGCGAGACTGCAGGAGAGGAGAGGGGACAGGGGGGTGGGGGATAGCCGATGAGAGTGGTCTCTGGGTATGGGGGGCTATCAATTAACCAAACCCGCAAGCCTTCGGTATGCACCGCGTTCCGCATCATGTCAGTCAGGCATCCCACTGACCTGGCATCAAATGGTTGAGGCGAAAAGGCGCTGAGGGCGTGACGACCTGGCATTGCAAAAGGAAGAAAGAAAGAAAAAGTAATAAACAAAGAAAATAGAGAAATTAATAAATATAAAAACAAAGGAAAAGGAAAGCTACACCCCGCAGGGGGGTGTTAGGGTTCTAAGGAGATAGTGCTGCATGGGCCGAGGCGGCGACCGCGTCTTTCTTTTTATTTATTTCCATTTCTTTTTATTTCAGGGTACTGGCATCTGGAAATAAGGCGTGTGGGAAATCTGGTACCGGTATTGCTCGGAAGGATGCTCACAGTAGGGGGGCGTCGGATGGGGGGGATTCTTCAGTACAGAACAATTTACTGCCCAATTTATTAAGCAAGAAAGCTACGTCCCATGGGAGGCGCGAAAGTTAAAGTTATTGATACAGCGCAGCCTGGGCCGAAGCCAATTTATTAGAAGCATCCCTGACCGCCACACCTGTTTGACCCAGGATGCATGGTAGCACGATCCGGCTTAACCTGTGGGTGCCGTATCGTGCTACCATAGTAGTAAAATCCGGCTTAACCTGTGGGTGCCGTATCGTGCTACCATAGTAGTAAAATCCGGCTTAACCTGTGCCGTATCGTGCTACTATAGTAGTAAAATCCGGCTTAACCTGTGCCGTATCGTTCTACCATAGTAGTAAAATCCGGCTTAACCTGTGCCGTATCGTGCTACCATAGTAGTAAAATCCGGCTTAACCTGTGGGTGCCGTATCGTGCTACCATAGTAGTAAAATCCGGCTTAACCTGTGCCGTATCGTGCTACCATAGTAGTAAAATCCGGCTTAACCTGTGCCGTATCGTGCTACCATAGTAGTAAAATCCGGCTTAACCTGTGCCGTATCGTGCTACCATAGTAGTAAAATCCGGCTTAACCTGTGCCGTATCGTGCTACCATAGTAGTAAAATCCGGCTTAACCTGTGCCGTATCGTGCTACCATAGTAGTAAAATCCGGCTTAACCTGTGCCGTATCGTGCTACCATAGTAGTAAAATCCGGCTTAACCTGTGGGTGCCGTATCGTGCTACCATAGTAGTAAAATCCGGCTTAACCTGTGCCGTATCGTGCTACCATAGTAGTAAAATCCGGCTTAACCTGTGCCGTATCGTGCTACCATAGTAGTAAAATCCGGCTTAACCTGTGCCGTATCGTGCTACCATAGTAGTAAAATCCGGCTTAACCTGTGCCGTATCGTGCTACCATAGTAGTAAAATCCGGCTTAACCTGTGCCGTATCGTGCTACCATAGTAGTAAAATCCGGCTTAACCTGTGCCGTATCGTGCTACTATAGTAGTAAAATCCGGCTTAACCTGTGCCGTATCGTGCTACCATAGTAGTAAAATCCGGCTTAACCTGTGCCGTATCGTGCTACCATAGTAGTAAAATCCGGCTTAACCTGTGCCGTATCGTATCGTGCTATCTCGGTAGCACGATCCTGCTTAACCTGTGCCGTATTACGCCGTATCGTGCTCCCTGCTAGGATGGACAAGGATCACACGTCGGGCACGGGGTTCTCCAGCGACGACTACAACAACCCGCATCAAAAGTTGCCGTACCAGGTGGGCGTGCCCACATTTCAAACACCAGAGTCCAGAAACCCCAAATTCCAGGATGTTGCGCACCAGATGTTGTGCACCAGATGTTGCGCACCAGATGTTGTGCACCAGATGTTGTGCACCAGATGTTGCGCACCAGATGTTGTGCACCAGATGTAGCGCACCAGATGTTGTGCACCAGATGTTGTGCACCAGATGTTGCGCACCAGATGTTGTGCACCAGATGTTTTGCTGACACTCATGTTGCATGCATCCTGCATGGGCATTCCTTTAACAACCATGCTGCCTCTAGCCAGGGGCCCCAGCCAGAGAGCATCCGTAGTTTGCTTCTCTTTCTTTCTGCCTGTGCTGGATGACCCTCGACGTCTTCTCTGGTTTATTTTCATTTGGCCCATTTCCTGACGGGTTCTCGGCTGGTTTGTAGAGCGCTGCCAAAGGGATGGTGGGTGGTTATTGCACGACACCGCACAGGCTAGGACGAATTGTACTCACAAAGTAGCAGGGTACCGCGGCACAATGCGGCGCTTTCCGGCACAGGTTAAACCGGAATGTGCTCCTATGGTCAGGTGGCTACGGCCCCAAGCTGCGCTGTTTCTTAACCTCCACACCCTGGTAGGGCGTAGCTTTTCTTTTTACCATGCTCAGTGCTGGTGCCGACCTGAGCCCTCGTGGCAACCAGAGTTCTCTTATACGTAAATAAATAAACGATACGCCCTGAGGCGTGGATGTGGATTAAGGAAGCCACCCGTTCGGCCGTAGCACTAGGTGAGCTACCACAGAGTTTCCTTAAGGACAGGCCAGGCCTACTCTCAGGGGCTGCCGTGCAGGCACCATCGGACCAACTGGGAGGAAACCTACATCAGCCTCCGGCCGGTGGTCTGACCGACAGGGCCTACTCCTCCAGCCCCCCACGGTCGTATACTGTGATGTAGCTGAACTGTAGCTGAACCGTAGCTGAACCGTAGCTTTAATTTGCAATGGCTGCTGACATGGTGTGCTTGTGCCTGCCCTGACGTGCCCCTACAGCCAGTGGACTGGACAGAGATCCATAAGGGGCATTTGTGTTACAACGCTACAAAGGTCAGTGCGAGCAGATAAAGGTTAGTGTAGGCCGACCAAGTTTAGTGCAGGCCGACCAAGGTTAGTGTAGGCCGACCAAGGTTAGTGTAGGCCGACCAAGTTTAGTGCAGGCCGACCAAGGTTAGTGTAGGCCGACCAAGGTTAGTGTAGGCCGACCAAGGTTAGTGTAGGCCGACCAAGTTTAGTGTAGGCCGACCAAGGTTAGTGTAGGCCGACCAAGGTTAGTGTAGGCAGACCAAGTTTAGTGCAGGCCGACCAAGGTTAGTGTAGGCCGACCAAGGTTAGTGTAGGCCGACCAAGGTTAGTGTAGGCCGACCAAGGTTAGTGTAGGCCGACCAAGGTTAGTGTAGGCCGACCAAGGTTAGTGTAGGCCGACCAAGGTTAGTGTAGGCAGATCAAGTTTAGTGTAGGCCGACCAAGGTTAGTGTAGGCAGACCAAGTTTAGTGTAGGCCGACCAAGGTTAGTGTAGGCCGACCAAGGTTAGTGTAGGCCGACCAAGGTTAGTGCAGGCCGACCAAGTTTAGTGTAGGCCGACCAAGTTTAGTGTAGGCCGACCAAGGTTAGTGTAGGCCGACCAAGGTTAGTGTAGGCCGACCAAGTTTAGTGTAGGCCGACCAAGGTTAGTGTAGGCCGACCAAGGTTAGTGTAGGCCGACCAAGGTTAGTGCAGGCCGACCAAGGTTAGTGTAGGCAGATCAAGTTTAGTGCAGGCCGACCAAGGTTAGTGTAGGCCGACCAAGTTTAGTGTAGGCCGACCAAGGTTAGTGCAGGCCGACCAAGGTTAGTGTAGGCCGACCAAGGTTAGTGTAGGCCGACCAAGGTTAGTGTAGGCCGACCAAGGTTAGTGTAGGCCGACCAAGGTTAGTGTAGGCCGACCAAGGTTAGTGCAGGCCGACCAAGGTTAGTGCAGGCCGACCAAGGTTAGTGCAGGCCGACCAAGGTTAGTGTAGGCCGACCAAGGTTAGTGTAGGCCGACCAAGGTTAGTGTAGGCAGACCAAGGTTAGTGCAGGCCGACCAAGGTTAGTGTAGGCAGACCAAGGTTAGTGTAGGCCGACCAAGGTTAGTGTAGGCCGACCAAGGTTAGTGCACGCCGACCAAGGTTAGTGTAGGCCGACCAAGGTTAGTGTAGGCCGACCAAGGTTAGTGTAGGCCGACCAAGGTTAGTGTAGGCAGATCAAGTTTAGTGTAGGCAGATCAAGTTTAGTGTAGGCCGACCAAGGTTAGTGTAGGCCGACCAAGGTTAGTGCAGGCCGACCAAGGTTAGTGCAGGCCGACCAAGGTTAGTGCAGGCCGACCAAGGTTAGTGTAGGCCGACCAAGGTTAGTGCAGGCCGACCAAGGTTAGTGTAGGCCGACCAAGGTTAGTGCAGGCCGACCAAGGTTAGTGCAGGCCGACCAAGGTTAGTGCAGGCCGACCAAGGTTAGTGTAGGCCGACCAAGGTTAGTGCAGGCCGACCAAGGTTAGTGTAGGCCGACCAAGTTTAGTGCAGGCCGACCAAGGTTAGTGTAGGCCGACCAAGGTTAGTGCAGGCCGACCAAGGTTAGTGCAGGCCGACCAAGGTTAGTGCAGGCCGACCAAGGTTAGTGTAGGCCGACCAAGGTTAGTGCAGGCCGACCAAGGTTAGTGTAGGCCGACCAAGGTTAGTGCAGGCCGACCAAGGTTAGTGTAGGCAGACCAAGGTTAGTGTAGGCAGATCAAGTTTAGTGCAGGCCGACCAAGTTTAGTGCAGGCCGACCAAGTTTAGTGCAGGCCGACCAAGGTTAGTGTAGGCCGACCAAGGTTAGTGTAGGCCGACCAAGGTTAGTGTAGGCCGACCAAGGTTAGTGTAGGCAGATCAAGTTTAGTGTAGGCAGACCAAGTTTAGTGCAGGCCGACCAAGGTTAGTGTAGGCAGACCAAGTTTAGTGTAGGCAGACCAAGTTTAGTGTAGGCCGACCAAGGTTAGTGTAGGCCGACCAAGTTTAGTGTAGGCCGACCAAGTTTAGTGTAGGCAGACCAAGGTTAGTGTAGGCAGACCAAGGTTAGTGTAGGCAGACCAAGTTTAGTGTAGGCCGACCAAGGTTAGTGTAGGCCGACCAAGTTTAGTGTAGGCCGACCAAGGTTAGTGTAGGCAGACCAAGTTTAGTGCAGGCCGACCAAGGTTAGTGTAGGCAGACCAAGGTTAGTGTAGGCAGACCAAGGTTAGTGTAGGCAGACCAAGGTTAGTGTAGGCCGACCAAGGTTAGTGTAGGCAGACCAAGTTTAGTGTAGGCAGACCAAGTTTAGTGTAGGCCGACCAAGGTTAGTGTAGGCCGACCAAGGTTAGTGTAGGCCGACCAAGTTTAGTGTAGGCCGACCAAGGTTAGTGTAGGCCGACCAAGGTTAGTGTAGGCCGACCAAGTTTAGTGCAGGCCGACCAAGGTTAGTGTAGGCCGACCAAGGTTAGTGTAGGCCGACCAAGGTTAGTGTAGGCCGACCAAGGTTAGTGTAGGCCGACCAAGGTTAGTGTAGGCCGACCAAGGTTAGTGTAGGCCGACCAAGGTTAGTGTAGGCCGACCAAGGTTAGTGTAGGCAGACCAAGTTTAGTGTAGGCAGACCAAGTTTAGTGTAGGCCGACCAAGGTTAGTGTAGGCAGACCAAGTTTAGTGTAGGCCGACCAAGGTTAGTGTAGGCAGACCAAGTTTAGTGTAGGCCGACCAAGGTTAGTGTAGGCAGACCAAGGTTAGTGTAGGCAGACCAAGGTTAGTGTAGGCCGACCAAGGTTAGTGTAGGCAGACCAAGGTTAGTGTAGGCAGACCAAGGTTAGTGTAGGCCGACCAAGGTTAGTGTAGGCAGACCAAGTTTAGTGTAGGCAGACCAAGTTTAGTGCAGGCCGACCAAGGTTAGTGTAGGCAGATCAAGTTTAGTGCAGGCCGACCAAGGTTAGTGTAGGCAGATCAAGTTTAGTGCAGGCCGACCAAGGTTAGTGTAGGCCGACCAAGTTTAGTGTAGGCCGACCAAGTTTAGTGTAGGCCGACCAAGGTTAGTGTAGGCCGACCAAGGTTAGTGTAGGCAGACCAAGGTTAGTGTAGGCAGACCAAGTTTAGTGTAGGCCGACCAAGGTTAGTGTAGGCAGACCAAGTTTAGTGTAGGCCGACCAAGGTTAGTGTAGGCAGACCAAGTTTAGTGTAGGCCGACCAAGGTTAGTGTAGGCCGACCAAGGTTAGTGTAGGCCGACCAAGGTTAGTGTAGGCAGACCAAGTTTAGTGTAGGCAGACCAAGTTTAGTGCAGGCCGACCAAGGTTAGTGTAGGCCTACCAAACTTAGTGCAGGCCGACCAAGGTTAGTGTAGGCAGATCAAGTTTAGTGCAGGCCGACCAAGGTTAGTGTAGGCAGATCAAGTTTAGTGCAGGCCGACCAAGGTTAGTGTAGGCAGATCAAGTTTAGTGCAGGCCGACCAAGGTTAGTGTAGGCAGACCAAGTTTAGTGCAGGCCGACCAAGGTTAGTGTAGGCAGATCAAGTTTAGTGCAGGCCGACCAAGGTTAGTGTAGGCAGATCAAGTTTAGTGCAGGCCGACCAAGGTTAGTGTAGGCAGATCAAGTTTAGTGCAGGCCGACCAAGGTTAGTGTAGGCAGATCAAGTTTAGTGCAGGCCGACCAAGGTTAGTGTAGGCAGACCAAGTTTAGTGCAGGCCGACCAAGGTTAGTGTAGGCAGATCAAGTTTAGTGCAGGCCGACCAAGGTTAGTGTAGGCAGATCAAGTTTAGTGCAGGCCGACCAAGGTTAGTGCAGGCCGACCAAGGTTAGTGTAGGCCGACCAAGGTTAGTGTAGGCCGACCAAGGTTAGTGTAGGCCGACCAAGGTTAGTGTAGGCCGACCAAGGTTAGTGTAGGCCGACCAAGGTTAGTGTAGGCAGATCAAGTTTAGTGCAGGCCGACCAAGGTTAGTGTAGGCAGACCAAGTTTAGTGCAGGCCGACCAAGGTTAGTGTAGGCAGATCAAGTTTAGTGCAGGCCGACCAAGGTTAGTGTAGGCCGACCAAGGTTAGTGTAGGCCGACCAAGGTTAGTGTAGGCCGACCAAGTTTAGTGTAGGCAGATCAAGTTTAGTGCAGGCCGACCAAGGTTAGTGTAGGCCGACCAAGTTTAGTGTAGGCCGATCAAGTTTAGTGTAGGCAGATCAAGTTTAGTGCAGGCCGACCAAGGTTAGTGTAGGCCGACCAAGTTTAGTGTAGGCCGATCAAGGTTAGTGTAGGCAGATCAAGTTTAGTGCAGGCCGACCAAGGTTAGTGTAGGCCGACCAAGTTTAGTGCAGGCCGATCAAGGTTAGTGTAGGCAGATCAAGTTTAGTGCAGGCCGACCAAGGTTAGTGTAGGCCGACCAAGGTTAGTGTAGGCAGATCAAGTTTAGTGTAGGCCGACCAAGTTTAGTGTAGGCCGACCAAGGTTAGTGCAGGCCGACCAAGGTTAGTGTAGGCCGACCAAGTTTAGTGTAGGCCGACCAAGGTTAGTGTAGGCCGACCAAGGTTAGTGTAGGCCGACCAAGTTTAGTGTAGGCAGATCAAGTTTAGTGCAGGCCGACCAAGGTTAGTGTAGGCCGACCAAGTTTAGTGTAGGCCGACCAAGGTTAGTGCAGGCCGACCAAGGTTAGTGTAGGCCGACCAAGTTTAGTGTAGGCCGACCAAGGTTAGTGTAGGCCGACCAAGGTTAGTGTAGGCAGACCAAGTTTAGTGTAGGCAGACCAAGTTTAGTGCAGGCCGACCAAGGTTAGTGTAGGCAGATCAAGTTTAGTGCAGGCCGACCAAGGTTAGTGTAGGCAGATCAAGTTTAGTGCAGGCCGACCAAGGTTAGTGCAGGCCGACCAAGGTTAGTGTAGGCAGATCAAGTTTAGTGCAGGCCGACCAAGGTTAGTGTAGGCCGACCAAGGTTAGTGTAGGCCGACCAAGGTTAGTGTAGGCCGACCAAGTTTAGTGTAGGCAGATCAAGTTTAGTGCAGGCCGACCAAGGTTAGTGTAGGCCGACCAAGTTTAGTGTAGGCCGACCAAGGTTAGTGTAGGCCGATCAAGGTTAGTGTAGGCCGACCAAGGTTAGTGTAGGCCGATCAAGGTTAGTGCAGGCCGACCAAGGTTATTGTAGGCCGACCAAGGTTAGTGTAGGCCGACCAAGGTTAGTGTAGGCCGATCAAGGTTAGTGTAGGCCGATCAAGGTTAGTGTAGGCCGACCAAGGTTAGTGTAGGCAGATCAAGGTTAGTGTAGGCCGATCAAGGTTAGTGTAGGCCGACCAAGGTTAGTGTAGGCCGACCAAGGTTAGTGTAGGCAGATCAAGTTTAGTGCAGGCCGACCAAGTTTAGTGTAGGCAGATCAAGTTTAGTGCAGGCCGACCAAGGTTAGTGTAGGCAGATCAAGTTTAGTGCAGGCCGACCAAGGTTAGTGTAGGCAGATCAAATTTAGTGTAGGCCGACCAAGGTTAGTGTAGGCCGACCAAGGTTAGTGTAGGCAGATCAAGTTTAGTGCAGGCCGACCAAGTTTAGTGCAGGCAGATCAAGTTTAGTGCAGGCCGACCAAGTTTAGTGTAGGCAGATCAAGTTTAGTGCAGGCCGACCAAGGTTAGTGTAGGCAGATCAAGTTTAGTGCAGGCCGACCAAGGTTAGTGTAGGCCGACCAAGGTTAGTGCAGGCCGACCAAGGTTAGTGTAGGCAGATCAAGTTTAGTGCAGGCCGACCAAGTTTAGTGTAGGCAGATCAAGTTTAGTGCAGGCCGACCAAGGTTAGTGTAGGCAGATCAAGTTTAGTGCAGGCCGACCAAGGTTAGTGTAGGCCGACCAAGGTTAGTGCAGGCCGACCAAGGTTAGTGTAGGCAGATCAAGTTTAGTGCAGGCCGACCAAGGTTAGTGTAGGCCGACCAAGGTTAGTGCAGGCCGACCAAGGTTAGTGTAGGCCGACCAAGGTTAGTGTAGGCAGATCAAGTTTAGTGCAGGCCGACCAAGTTTAGTGCAGGCCGACCAAGGTTAGTGTAGGCCGACCAAGGTTAGTGTAGGCAGATCAAGTTTAGTGCAGGCCGACCAAGGTTAGTGTAGGCAGATCAAGTTTAGTGCAGGCCGACCAAGGTTAGTGTAGGCAGATCAAGTTTAGTGCAGGCCGACCAAGGTTAGTGTAGGCCGACCAAGGTTAGTGTAGGCAGACCAAGTTTAGTGCAGGCCGACCAAGGTTAGTGTAGGCCGACCAAGGTTAGTGCAGGCCGACCAAGGTTAGTGTAGGCCGACCAAGGTTAGTGTAGGCAGATCAAGTTTAGTGCAGGCCGACCAAGGTTAGTGTAGGCAGATCAAGTTTAGTGCAGGCCGACCAAGGTTAGTGTAGGCAGATCAAGTTTAGTGTAGGCCGACCAAGGTTAGTGTAGGCCGACCAAGGTTAGTGTAGGCAGATCAAGTTTAGTGCAGGCCGACCAAGTTTAGTGCAGGCAGATCAAGTTTAGTGCAGGCCGACCAAGTTTAGTGTAGGCAGATCAAGTTTAGTGCAGGCCGACCAAGGTTAGTGTAGGCAGATCAAGTTTAGTGCAGGCCGACCAAGGTTAGTGTAGGCCGACCAAGGTTAGTGCAGGCCGACCAAGGTTAGTGTAGGCAGATCAAGTTTAGTGCAGGCCGACCAAGTTTAGTGTAGGCAGATCAAGTTTAGTGCAGGCCGACCAAGGTTAGTGTAGGCAGATCAAGTTTAGTGCAGGCCGACCAAGGTTAGTGTAGGCCGACCAAGGTTAGTGCAGGCCGACCAAGGTTAGTGTAGGCAGATCAAGTTTAGTGCAGGCCGACCAAGGTTAGTGTAGGCCGACCAAGGTTAGTGCAGGCCGACCAAGGTTAGTGTAGGCCGACCAAGGTTAGTGTAGGCAGATCAAGTTTAGTGCAGGCCGACCAAGTTTAGTGCAGGCCGACCAAGGTTAGTGTAGGCCGACCAAGGTTAGTGTAGGCAGATCAAGTTTAGTGCAGGCCGACCAAGGTTAGTGTAGGCAGATCAAGTTTAGTGCAGGCCGACCAAGGTTAGTGTAGGCAGATCAAGTTTAGTGCAGGCCGACCAAGGTTAGTGTAGGCCGACCAAGGTTAGTGTAGGCAGACCAAGTTTAGTGCAGGCCGACCAAGGTTAGTGTAGGCCGACCAAGGTTAGTGCAGGCCGACCAAGGTTAGTGTAGGCCGACCAAGGTTAGTGTAGGCAGATCAAGTTTAGTGCAGGCCGACCAAGGTTAGTGTAGGCAGATCAAGTTTAGTGCAGGCCGACCAAGGTTAGTGTAGGCAGATCAAGTTTAGTGCAGGCCGACCAAGGTTAGTGTAGGCAGACCAAGTTTAGTGTAGGCCGACCAAGGTTAGTGTAGGCAGATCAAGTTTAGTGTAGGCAGATCAAGTTTAGTGCAGGCCGACCAAGGTTAGTGTAGGCAGATCAAGTTTAGTGTAGGCAGATCATGTTTAGTGCAGGCCGACCAAGGTTAGTGTAGGCAGATCAAGTTTAGTGTAGGCAGATCATGTTTAGTGCAGGCCGACCAAGGTTAGTGTAGGCAGACCAAGTTTAGTGCAGGCCGACCAAGGTTAGTGTAGGCCGACCAAGGTTAGTGCAGGCCGACCAAGGTTAGTGTAGGCCGACCAAGTTTAGTGTAGGCCGACCAAGGTTAGTGTAGGCCGACCAAGGTTAGTGTAGGCAGACCAAGTTTAGTGTAGGCAGACCAAGTTTAGTGCAGGCCGACCAAGGTTAGTGTAGGCAGATCAAGTTTAGTGCAGGCCGACCAAGGTTAGTGTAGGCAGATCAAGTTTAGTGAAGGCCGACCAAGGTTAGTGCAGGCCGACCAAGGTTAGTGTAGGCAGATCAAGTTTAGTGCAGGCCGACCAAGGTTAGTGTAGGCCGACCAAGGTTAGTGTAGGCCGACCAAGGTTAGTGTAGGCCGACCAAGGTTAGTGTAGGCAGACCAAGTTTAGTGCAGGCCGACCAAGGTTAGTGTAGGCAGATCAAGTTTAGTGCAGGCCGACCAAGGTTAGTGCAGGCCGACCAAGGTTAGTGTAGGCAGATCAAGTTTAGTGCAGGCCGACCAAGGTTAGTGTAGGCCGACCAAGGTTAGTGTAGGCAGATCAAGTTTAGTGCAGGCCGACCAAGGTTAGTGTAGGCCGACCAAGGTTAGTGTAGGCCGACCAAGGTTAGTGTAGGCAGATCAAGTTTAGTGCAGGCCGACCAAGGTTAGTGTAGGCAGATCAAGTTTAGTGCAGGCCGACCAAGGTTAGTGCAGGCCGACCAAGGTTAGTGTAGGCAGATCAAGTTTAGTGCAGGCCGACCAAGGTTAGTGTAGGCCGACCAAGGTTAGTGTAGGCCGACCAAGGTTAGTGTAGGCCGACCAAGGTTAGTGTAGGCAGACCAAGTTTAGTGCAGGCCGACCAAGGTTAGTGTAGGCAGACCAAGTTTAGTGCAGGCCGACCAAGGTTAGTGTAGGCAGATCAAGTTTAGTGCAGGCCGACCAAGGTTAGTGTAGGCCGACCAAGGTTAGTGCAGGCCGACCAAGTTTAGTGTAGGCCGACCAAGTTTAGTGTAGGCAGATCAAGTTTAGTGCAGGCCGACCAAGGTTAGTGTAGGCCGACCAAGGTTAGTGTAGGCCGACCAAGGTTAGTGTAGGCCGACCAAGTTTAGTGTAGGCAGATCAAGTTTAGTGCAGGCCGACCAAGGTTAGTGTAGGCAGATCAAGTTTAGTGCAGGCCGACCAAGGTTAGTGTAGGCCGACCAAGGTTAGTGCAGGCCGACCAAGGTTAGTGTAGGCCGACCAAGGTTAGTGTAGGCAGATCAAGTTTAGTGCAGGCCGACCAAGTTTAGTGCAGGCCGACCAAGGTTAGTGTAGGCCGACCAAGGTTAGTGTAGGCAGATCAAGTTTAGTGCAGGCCGACCAAGGTTAGTGTAGGCAGATCAAGTTTAGTGCAGGCCGACCAAGGTTAGTGTAGGCAGATCAAGTTTAGTGCAGGCCGACCAAGGTTAGTGTAGGCCGACCAAGGTTAGTGTAGGCAGACCAAGTTTAGTGCAGGCCGACCAAGGTTAGTGTAGGCAGATCAAGTTTAGTGCAGGCCGACCAAGGTTAGTGTAGGCCGACCAAGGTTAGTGTAGGCCGACCAAGGTTAGTGTAGGCAGATCAAGTTTAGTGCAGGCCGACCAAGGTTAGTGTAGGCAGATCAAGTTTAGTGCAGGCCGACCAAGGTTAGTGCAGGCCGACCAAGGTTAGTGTAGGCAGATCAAGTTTAGTGCAGGCCGACCAAGGTTAGTGTAGGCCGACCAAGGTTAGTGTAGGCCGACCAAGGTTAGTGTAGGCCGACCAAGGTTAGTGTAGGCAGACCAAGTTTAGTGCAGGCCGACCAAGGTTAGTGTAGGCAGACCAAGTTTAGTGCAGGCCGACCAAGGTTAGTGTAGGCAGATCAAGTTTAGTGCAGGCCGACCAAGGTTAGTGTAGGCCGACCAAGGTTAGTGCAGGCCGACCAAGTTTAGTGTAGGCCGACCAAGTTTAGTGTAGGCAGATCAAGTTTAGTGCAGGCCGACCAAGGTTAGTGTAGGCCGACCAAGGTTAGTGTAGGCCGACCAAGGTTAGTGTAGGCCGACCAAGTTTAGTGTAGGCAGATCAAGTTTAGTGCAGGCCGACCAAGGTTAGTGTAGGCAGATCAAGTTTAGTGCAGGCCGACCAAGGTTAGTGTAGGCCGACCAAGGTTAGTGCAGGCCGACCAAGGTTAGTGTAGGCCGACCAAGGTTAGTGTAGGCAGATCAAGTTTAGTGCAGGCCGACCAAGTTTAGTGCAGGCCGACCAAGGTTAGTGTAGGCCGACCAAGGTTAGTGTAGGCAGATCAAGTTTAGTGCAGGCCGACCAAGGTTAGTGTAGGCAGATCAAGTTTAGTGCAGGCCGACCAAGGTTAGTGTAGGCAGATCAAGTTTAGTGCAGGCCGACCAAGGTTAGTGTAGGCCGACCAAGGTTAGTGTAGGCAGACCAAGTTTAGTGCAGGCCGACCAAGGTTAGTGTAGGCCGACCAAGGTTAGTGCAGGCCGACCAAGGTTAGTGTAGGCCGACCAAGGTTAGTGTAGGCAGATCAAGTTTAGTGCAGGCCGACCAAGGTTAGTGTAGGCAGATCAAGTTTAGTGCAGGCCGACCAAGGTTAGTGTAGGCAGATCAAGTTTAGTGCAGGCCGACCAAGGTTAGTGTAGGCAGACCAAGTTTAGTGTAGGCCGACCAAGGTTAGTGTAGGCAGATCAAGTTTAGTGTAGGCAGATCAAGTTTAGTGCAGGCCGACCAAGGTTAGTGTAGGCAGATCAAGTTTAGTGTAGGCAGATCATGTTTAGTGCAGGCCGACCAAGGTTAGTGTAGGCAGATCAAGTTTAGTGTAGGCAGATCATGTTTAGTGCAGGCCGACCAAGGTTAGTGTAGGCAGACCAAGTTTAGTGCAGGCCGACCAAGGTTAGTGTAGGCCGACCAAGGTTAGTGCAGGCCGACCAAGGTTAGTGTAGGCCGACCAAGTTTAGTGTAGGCCGACCAAGGTTAGTGTAGGCCGACCAAGGTTAGTGTAGGCAGACCAAGTTTAGTGTAGGCAGACCAAGTTTAGTGCAGGCCGACCAAGGTTAGTGTAGGCAGATCAAGTTTAGTGCAGGCCGACCAAGGTTAGTGTAGGCAGATCAAGTTTAGTGAAGGCCGACCAAGGTTAGTGCAGGCCGACCAAGGTTAGTGTAGGCAGATCAAGTTTAGTGCAGGCCGACCAAGGTTAGTGTAGGCCGACCAAGGTTAGTGTAGGCCGACCAAGGTTAGTGTAGGCCGACCAAGGTTAGTGTAGGCAGACCAAGTTTAGTGCAGGCCGACCAAGGTTAGTGTAGGCAGATCAAGTTTAGTGCAGGCCGACCAAGGTTAGTGCAGGCCGACCAAGGTTAGTGTAGGCAGATCAAGTTTAGTGCAGGCCGACCAAGGTTAGTGTAGGCCGACCAAGGTTAGTGTAGGCAGATCAAGTTTAGTGCAGGCCGACCAAGGTTAGTGTAGGCCGACCAAGGTTAGTGTAGGCCGACCAAGGTTAGTGTAGGCAGATCAAGTTTAGTGCAGGCCGACCAAGGTTAGTGTAGGCAGATCAAGTTTAGTGCAGGCCGACCAAGGTTAGTGCAGGCCGACCAAGGTTAGTGTAGGCAGATCAAGTTTAGTGCAGGCCGACCAAGGTTAGTGTAGGCCGACCAAGGTTAGTGTAGGCCGACCAAGGTTAGTGTAGGCCGACCAAGGTTAGTGTAGGCAGACCAAGTTTAGTGCAGGCCGACCAAGGTTAGTGTAGGCAGACCAAGTTTAGTGCAGGCCGACCAAGGTTAGTGTAGGCAGATCAAGTTTAGTGCAGGCCGACCAAGGTTAGTGTAGGCCGACCAAGGTTAGTGCAGGCCGACCAAGTTTAGTGTAGGCCGACCAAGTTTAGTGTAGGCAGATCAAGTTTAGTGCAGGCCGACCAAGGTTAGTGTAGGCCGACCAAGGTTAGTGTAGGCCGACCAAGGTTAGTGTAGGCCGACCAAGTTTAGTGTAGGCAGATCAAGTTTAGTGCAGGCCGACCAAGGTTAGTGTAGGCCGACCAAGTTTAGTGTAGGCCGACCAAGGTTAGTGTAGGCCGATCAAGGTTAGTGTAGGCCGACCAAGGTTAGTGTAGGCCGATCAAGGTTAGTGCAGGCCGACCAAGGTTAGTGTAGGCCGACCAAGGTTAGTGTAGGCCGATCAAGGTTAGTGTAGGCCGACCAAGGTTAGTGCAGGCCGACCAAGGTTAGTGCAGGCCGACCAAGGTTAGTGTAGGCCGACCAAGGTTAGTGTAGGCCGATCAAGGTTAGTGTAGGCCGACCAAGGTTAGTGTAGGCCGACCAAGGTTAGTGTAGGCAGATCAAGTTTAGTGCAGGCCGACCAAGGTTAGTGTAGGCAGATCAAGTTTAGTGCAGGCCGACCAAGGTTAGTGTAGGCAGATCAAGTTTAGTGCAGGCCGACCAAGGTTAGTGTAGGCCGACCAAGGTTAGTGCAGGCCGACCAAGGTTAGTGCAGGCAGATCAAGTTTAGTGCAGGCCGACCAAGGTTAGTGTAGGCAGATCAAGTTTAGTGCAGGCCGACCAAGTTTAGTGTAGGCAGATCAAGTTTAGTGCAGGCCGACCAAGGTTAGTGTAGGCAGATCAAGTTTAGTGCAGGCCGACCAAGGTTAGTGTAGGCCGACCAAGGTTAGTGCAGGCCGACCAAGGTTAGTGTAGGCAGATCAAGTTTAGTGCAGGCCGACCAAGTTTAGTGTAGGCAGATCAAGTTTAGTGCAGGCCGACCAAGGTTAGTGTAGGCAGATCAAGTTTAGTGCAGGCCGACCAAGGTTAGTGTAGGCCGACCAAGGTTAGTGCAGGCCGACCAAGGTTAGTGTAGGCAGATCAAGTTTAGTGCAGGCCGACCAAGGTTAGTGTAGGCCGACCAAGGTTAGTGCAGGCCGACCAAGGTTAGTGTAGGCCGACCAAGGTTAGTGTAGGCAGATCAAGTTTAGTGCAGGCCGACCAAGTTTAGTGTAGGCCGACCAAGGTTAGTGTAGGCCGACCAAGGTTAGTGTAGGCAGATCAAGTTTAGTGCAGGCCGACCAAGGTTAGTGTAGGCAGATCAAGTTTAGTGCAGGCCGACCAAGGTTAGTGTAGGCAGATCAAGTTTAGTGCAGGCCGACCAAGGTTAGTGTAGGCCGACCAAGGTTAGTGTAGGCAGACCAAGTTTAGTGCAGGCCGACCAAGGTTAGTGTAGGCCGACCAAGGTTAGTGCAGGCCGACCAAGGTTAGTGTAGGCCGACCAAGGTTAGTGTAGGCAGATCAAGTTTAGTGCAGGCCGACCAAGGTTAGTGTAGGCAGATCAAGTTTAGTGCAGGCCGACCAAGGTTAGTGTAGGCAGATCAAGTTTAGTGCAGGCCGACCAAGGTTAGTGTAGGCAGACCAAGTTTAGTGTAGGCCGACCAAGGTTAGTGTAGGCAGATCAAGTTTAGTGTAGGCAGATCAAGTTTAGTGCAGGCCGACCAAGGTTAGTGTAGGCAGATCAAGTTTAGTGTAGGCAGATCATGTTTAGTGCAGGCCGACCAAGGTTAGTGTAGGCAGATCAAGTTTAGTGTAGGCAGATCATGTTTAGTGCAGGCCGACCAAGGTTAGTGTAGGCAGACCAAGTTTAGTGAAGGCCGACCAAGGTTAGTGTAGGCCGACCAAGGTTAGTGCAGGCCGACCAAGGTTAGTGTAGGCAGACCAAGTTTAGTGTAGGCCGACCAAGTTTAGTGCAGGCCGACCAAGGTTAGTGTAGGCCGACCAAGTTTAGTGCAGGCCGACCAAGGTTAGTGTAGGCCGACCAAGTTTAGTGTAGGCCGACCAAGTTTAGTGCAGGCCGACCAAGGTTAGTGTAGGCAGATCAAGTTTAGTGCAGGCCGACCAAGGTTAGTGTAGGCAGATCAAGTTTAGTGTAGGCCGACCAAGGTTAGTGTAGGCAGATCAAGTTTAGTGCAGGCCGACCAAGGTTAGTGTAGGCAGATCAAGTTTAGTGTAGGCAGATCAAGGTTAGTGTAGGCCGACCAAGGTTAGTGTAGGCAGATCAAGTTTAGTGCAGGCCGACCAAGGTTAGTGTAGGCCGACCAAGGTTAGTGTAGGCAGACCAAGTTTAGTGTAGGCCGACCAAGTTTAGTGCAGGCCGACCAAGGTTAGTGTAGGCCGACCAAGTTTAGTGCAGGCCGACCAAGGTTAGTGTAGGCCGACCAAGTTTAGTGTAGGCCGACCAAGTTTAGTGCAGGCCGACCAAGGTTAGTGTAGGCAGATCAAGTTTAGTGCAGGCCGACCAAGGTTAGTGTAGGCAGATCAAGTTTAGTGTAGGCCGACCAAGGTTAGTGTAGGCAGATCAAGTTTAGTGCAGGCCGACCAAGGTTAGTGTAGGCAGATCAAGTTTAGTGCAGGCCGACCAAGGTTAGTGTAGGCAGATCAAGTTTAGTGCAGGCCGACCAAGGTTAGTGTAGGCAGATCAAGTTTAGTGCAGGCCGACCAAGGTTAGTGTAGGCAGATCAAGTTTAGTGCAGGCCGACCAAGGTTAGTGTAGGCAGATCAAGTTTAGTGCAGGCCGACCAAGGTTAGTGTAGGCAGATCAAGTTTAGTGCAGGCCGACCAAGGTTAGTGTAGGCCGACCAAGTTTAGTGCAGGCCGACCAAGGTTAGTGTAGGCCGACCAAGTTTAGTGTAGGCCGACCAAGTTTAGTGCAGGCCGACCAAGGTTAGTGCAGGCCGACCAAGGTTAGTGTAGGCAGATCAAGTTTAGTGCAGGCCGACCAAGTTTAGTGCAGGCCGACCAAGGTTAGTGTAGGCCGACCAAGGTTAGTGTAGGCAGATCAAGTTTAGTGCAGGCCGACCAAGGTTAGTGCAGGCCGACCAAGTTTAGTGTAGGCAGATCAAGTTTAGTGCAGGCCGACCAAGGTTAGTGTAGGCAGATCAAGTTTAGTGCAGGCCGACCAAGGTTAGTGTAGGCCGACCAAGGTTAGTGCAGGCCGACCAAGGTTAGTGTAGGCAGATCAAGTTTAGTGCAGGCCGACCAAGTTTAGTGTAGGCAGATCAAGTTTAGTGCAGGCCGACCAAGGTTAGTGTAGGCAGATCAAGTTTAGTGCAGGCCGACCAAGGTTAGTGTAGGCCGACCAAGGTTAGTGCAGGCCGACCAAGGTTAGTGTAGGCCGATCAAGGTTAGTGTAGGCAGATCAAGTTTAGTGCAGGCCGACCAAGTTTAGTGCAGGCCGACCAAGGTTAGTGTAGGCCGACCAAGGTTAGTGTAGGCAGATCAAGTTTAGTGCAGGCCGACCAAGGTTAGTGTAGGCAGATCAAGTTTAGTGCAGGCCGACCAAGTTTAGTGTAGGCCGACCAAGGTTAGTGTAGGCAGATCAAGTTTAGTGCAGGCCGACCAAGGTTAGTGTAGGCCGACCAAGGTTAGTGTAGGCAGACCAAGTTTAGTGCAGGCCGACCAAGGTTAGTGTAGGCCGACCAAGGTTAGTGTAGGCAGACCAAGTTTAGTGCAGGCCGACCAAGGTTAGCGTAGGCCGACCAAGGTTAGTGCAGGCCGACCAAGGTTAGTGTAGGCCGACCAAGGTTAGTGTAGGCAGATCAAGTTTAGTGCAGGCCGACCAAGGTTAGTGTAGGCAGATCAAGTTTAGTGCAGGCCGACCAAGGTTAGTGTAGGCAGATCAAGTTTAGTGCAGGCCGACCAAGGTTAGTGTAGGCAGACCAAGTTTAGTGTAGGCCGACCAAGGTTAGTGTAGGCAGATCAAGTTTAGTGTAGGCAGATCAAGTTTAGTGCAGGCCGACCAAGGTTAGTGTAGGCAGATCAAGTTTAGTGTAGGCAGATCATGTTTAGTGCAGGCCGACCAAGGTTAGTGTAGGCAGATCAAGTTTAGTGTAGGCAGATCATGTTTAGTGCAGGCCGACCAAGGTTAGTGTAGGCAGACCAAGTTTAGTGCAGGCCGACCAAGGTTAGTGTAGGCCGACCAAGGTTAGTGCAGGCCGAACAAGGTTAGTGTAGGCCGACCAAGGTTAGTGTAGGCAGATCAAGTTTAGTGCAGGCCGACCAAGGTTAGTGTAGGCAGATCAAGTTTAGTGCAGGCCGACCAAGGTTAGTGCAGGCCGACCAAGGTTAGTGCAGGCCGACCAAGGTTAGTGCAGGCCGACCAAGGTTAGTGTAGGCCGACCAAGTTTAGTGTAGGCCGACCAAGTTTAGTGCAGGCCGACCAAGGTTAGTGTAGGCCGACCAAGTTTAGTGCAGGCCGACCAAGGTTAGTGTAGGCCGACCAAGTTTAGTGTAGGCCGACCAAGTTTAGTGCAGGCCGACCAAGGTTAGTGTAGGCAGATCAAGTTTAGTGCAGGCCGACCAAGGTTAGTGTAGGCAGATCAAGTTTAGTGTAGGCCGACCAAGGTTAGTGTAGGCAGATCAAGTTTAGTGCAGGCCGACCAAGGTTAGTGTAGGCAGATCAAGTTTAGTGCAGGCCGACCAAGGTTAGTGTAGGCAGATCAAGTTTAGTGCAGGCCGACCAAGGTTAGTGTAGGCAGATCAAGTTTAGTGCAGGCCGACCAAGGTTAGTGTAGGCAGATCAAGTTTAGTGCAGGCCGACCAAGGTTAGTGTAGGCAGATCAAGTTTAGTGCAGGCCGACCAAGGTTAGTGTAGGCAGATCAAGTTAAGTGCAGGCCGACCAAGGTTAGTGTAGGCCGACCAAGTTTAGTGCAGGCCGACCAAGGTTAGTGTAGGCCGACCAAGTTTAGTGTAGGCCGACCAAGTTTAGTGCAGGCAGATCAAGTTTAGTGCAGGCCGACCAAGTTTAGTGCAGGCCGACCAAGGTTAGTGTAGGCCGACCAAGGTTAGTGTAGGCAGATCAAGTTTAGTGCAGGCCGACCAAGTTTAGTGCAGGCCGACCAAGGTTAGTGTAGGCCGACCAAGTTTAGTGCAGGCCGACCAAGGTTAGTGTAGGCCGACCAAGTTTAGTGTAGGCCGACCAAGTTTAGTGCAGGCCGACCAAGGTTAGTGCAGGCCGACCAAGGTTAGTGTAGGCAGATCAAGTTTAGTGCAGGCCGACCAAGTTTAGTGCAGGCCGACCAAGGTTAGTGTAGGCCGACCAAGGTTAGTGTAGGCAGATCAAGTTTAGTGCAAGCCGACCAAGTTTAGTGCAGGCCGACCAAGGTTAGTGTAGGCAGATCAAGTTTAGTGCAGGCCGACCAAGGTTAGTGTAGGCAGATCAAGTTTAGTGCAGGCCGACCAAGGTTAGTGTAGGCAGATCAAGTTTAGTGCAGGCCGACCAAGGTTAGTGTAGGCAGATCAAGTTTAGTGCAGGCCGACCAAGGTTAGTGTAGGCAGATCAAGTTTAGTGCAGGCCGACCAAGGTTAGTGTAGGCAGATCAAGTTTAGTGCAGGCCGACCAAGGTTAGTGTAGGCAGATCAAGTTTAGTGCAGGCCGACCAAGGTTAGTGTAGGCAGACCAAGTTTAGTGTAGGCCGACCAAGGTTAGTGTAGGCCGACCAAGTTTAGTGTAGGCAGATCAAGTTTAGTGCAGGCCGACCAAGGTTAGTGTAGGCAGACCAAGTTTAGTGCAGGCCGACCAAGGTTAGTGTAGGCCGACCAAGGTTAGTGCAGGCCGACCAAGGTTAGTGTAGGCCGACCAAGGTTAGTGTAGGCCGACCAAGTTTAGTGCAGGCCGACCAAGGTTAGTGCAGGCCGACCAAGGTTAGTGCAGGCCGACCAAGTTTAGTGCAGGCCGACCAAGGTTAGTGTAGGCAGATCAAGTTTAGTGCAGGCCGACCAAGGTTAGTGTAGGCAGATCAAGTTTAGTGCAGGCCGACCAAGGTTAGTGCAGGCCGACCAAGGTTAGTGTAGGCAGATCAAGTTTAGTGCAGGCCGACCAAGGTTAGTGTAGGCAGAACAAGTTTAGTGTAGGCCGACCAAGGTTAGTGTAGGCAGATCAAGTTTAGTGCAGGCCGACCAAGGTTAGTGTAGGCAGATCAAGTTTAGTGCAGGCCGACCAAGGTTAGTGTAGGCAGATCAAGTTTAGTGCAGGCCGACCAAGGTTAGTGTAGGCAGATCAACTTTAGTGCAGGCCGACCAAGGTTAGTGTAGGCAGACCAAGTTTAGTGCAGGCCGACCAAGGTTAGTGCAGGCCGACCAAGGTTAGTGTAGGCCGACCAAGGTTAGTGCAGGCCGACCAAGGTTAGTGTAGGCCGACCAAGGTTAGTGTAGGCCGACCAAGGTTAGTGTAGGCAGATCAAGTTTAGTGCAGGCCGACCAAGGTTAGTGTAGGCAGATCAAGTTTAGTGCAGGCCGACCAAGGTTAGTGTAGGCAGATCAAGTTTAGTGCAGGCCGACCAAGGTTAGTGTAGGCAGACCAAGTTTAGTGTAGGCCGACCAAGGTTAGTGTAGGCAGATCAAGTTTAGTGTAGGCAGATCAAGTTTAGTGCAGGCCGACCAAGGTTAGTGTAGGCAGATCAAGTTTAGTGTAGGCAGATCATGTTTAGTGCAGGCCGACCAAGGTTAGTGTAGGCAGACCAAGTTTAGTGCAGGCCGACCAAGGTTAGTGTAGGCAGATCAAGTTTAGTGCAGGCCGACCAAGGTTAGTGTAGGCAGATCAAGTTTAGTGCAGGCCGACCAAGGTTAGTGCAGGCAGATCAAGTTTAGTGCAGGCCGACCAAGGTTAGTGTAGGCAGATCAAGTTTAGTGCAGGCCGACCAAGGTTAGTGTAGGCCGACCAAGTTTAGTGTAGGCAGATCAAGTTTAGTGCAGGCCGACCAAGGTTAGTGTAGGCAGATCAAGTTTAGTGCAGGCCGACCAAGGTTAGTGTAGGCAGATCAAGTTTAGTGCAGGCCGACCAAGGTTAGTGTAGGCCGACCAAGTTTAGTGTAGGCAGATCAAGTTTAGTGCAGGCCGACCAAGGTTAGTGTAGGCAGATCAAGGTTAGTGTAGGCCGACCAAGTTTAGTGCAGGCCGACCAAGGTTAGTGTAGGCCGACCAAGGTTAGTGCAGGCCGACCAAGGTTAGTGTAGGCAGATCAAGTTTAGTGTAGGCAGATCAAGTTTAGTGCAGGCCGACCAAGGTTAGTGTAGGCAGATCAAGTTTAGTGCAGGCCGACCAAGGTTAGTGTAGGCAGATCAAGTTTAGTGCAGGCCGACCAAGGTTAGTGTAGGCAGACCAAGTTTAGTGTAGGCCGACCAAGGTTAGTGTAGGCAGATCAAATTTAGTGTAGGCAGATCAAGTTTAGTGCAGGCCGACCAAGGTTAGTGTAGGCAGATCAAGTTTAGTGTAGGCAGATCAAGTTTAGTGCAGGCCGACCAAGGTTAGTGTAGGCAGATCAAGTTTAGTGCAGGCCGACCAAGGTTAGTGTAGGCAGATCAAGTTTAGTGCAGGCCGACCAAGGTTAGTGTAGGCAGATCAAGTTTAGTGTAGGCAGATCAAGTTTAGTGCAGGCCGACCAAGGTTAGTGTAGGCAGATCAAGTTTAGTGCAGGCCGACCAAGGTTAGTGTAGGCAGATCAAGTTTAGTGCAGGCCGACCAAGGTTAGTGTAGGCAGACCAAGTTTAGTGTAGGCAGATCAAGTTTAGTGCAGGCCGACCAAGGTTAGTGTAGGCCGACCAAGTTTAGTGTAGGCAGATCAAGTTTAGTGCAGGCCGACCAAGGTTATTGTAGGCAGATCAAGTTTAGTGCAGGCCGACCAAGGTTAGTGTAGGCAGATCAAGTTTAGTGCAGGCCGACCAAGGTTAGTGTAGGCAGACCAAGTTTAGTGTAGGCAGATCAAGTTTAGTGCAGGCCGACCAAGGTTAGTGTAGGCAGATCAAGTTTAGTGCAGGCCGACCAAGGTTAGTGTAGGCAGATCAAGTTTAGTGTAGGCCGACCAAGGTTAGTGCAGGCCGACCAAGGTTAGTGTAGGCAGATCAAGTTTAGTGTAGGCAGATCAAGTTTAGTGCAGGCCGACCAAGGTTAGTGTAGGCAGATCAAGTTTAGTGCAGGCCGACCAAGGTTAGTGTAGGCAGATCAAGTTTAGTGCAGGCCGACCAAGGTTAGTGTAGGCCGACCAAGGTTAGTGTAGGCAGATCAAGTTTAGTGCAGGCCGACCAAGGTTAGTGTAGGCAGCTCAAGTTTAGTGCAGGCCGACCAAGGTTAGTGCAGGCCGACCAAGGTTAGTGTAGGCCGACCAAGTTTAGTGTAGGCAGATCAAGTTTAGTGCAGGCCGACCAAGGTTAGTGTAGGCAGATCAAGTTTAGTGCAGGCCGACCAAGGTTAGTGTAGGCAGATCAAGTTTAGTGTAGGCCGACCAAGGTTAGTGCAGGCCGACCAAGGTTAGTGTAGGCAGATCAAGTTTAGTGTAGGCAGATCAAGTTTAGTGCAGGCCGACCAAGGTTAGTGTAGGCAGATCAAGTTTAGTGCAGGCCGACCAAGGTTAGTGTAGGCAGATCAAGTTTAGTGCAGGCCGACCAAGGTTAGTGCAGGCCGACCAAGGTTAGTGTAGGCCGACCAAGTTTAGTGTAGGCAGATCAAGTTTAGTGCAGGCCGACCAAGGTTAGTGTAGGCAGATCAAGTTTAGTGCAGGCCGACCAAGGTTAGTGTAGGCAGATCAAGTTTAGTGTAGGCCGACCAAGGTTAGTGCAGGCCGACCAAGGTTAGTGTAGGCAGATCAAGTTTAGTGTAGGCAGATCAAGTTTAGTGCAGGCCGACCAAGGTTAGTGTAGGCAGATCAAGTTTAGTGCAGGCCGACCAAGGTTAGTGTAGGCAGATCAAGTTTAGTGCAGGCCGACCAAGGTTAGTGTAGGCCGACCAAGTTTAGTGTAGGCAGATCAAGTTTAGTGCAGGCCGACCAAGGTTAGTGTAGGCAGATCAAGTTTAGTGCAGGCCGACCAAGGTTAGTGTAGGCCGACCAAGTTTAGTGTAGGCAGATCAAGTTTAGTGCAGGCCGACCAAGGTTAGTGTAGGCAGATCAAGTTTAGTGCAGGCCGACCAAGGTTAGTGTAGGCAGATCAAGTTTAGTGCAGGCCGACCAAGGTTAGTGTAGGCAGATCAAGTTTAGTGCAGGCCGACCAAGGTTAGTGTAGGCAGATCAAGTTTAGTGCAGGCCGACCAAGGTTAGTGTAGGCAGATCAAGTTTAGTGCAGGCCGACCAAGGTTAGTGTAGGCAGATCAAGTTTAGTGCAGGCCGACCAAGGTTAGTGTAGGCAGATCAAGTTTAGTGCAGGCCGACCAAGGTTAGTGTAGGCAGATCAAGTTTAGTGCAGGCCGACCAAGGTTAGTGTAGGCAGATCAAGTTTAGTGCAGGCCGACCAAGGTTAGTGTAGGCAGATCAAGTTTAGTGCAGGCCGACCAAGGTTAGTGTAGGCAGATCAAGTTTAGTGCAGGCCGACCAAGGTTAGTGTAGGCCGACCAAGTTTAGTGTAGGCAGATCAAGTTTAGTGCAGGCCGACCAAGGTTAGTGTAGACAGATCAAGTTTAGTGCAGGCCGACCAAGGTTAGTGTAGGCAGATCAAGTTTAGTGCAGGCCGACCAAGGTTAGTGTAGGCAGATCAAGTTTAGTGCAGGCCGACCAAGGTTAGTGTAGGCAGACCAAGTTTAGTGTAGGCCGACCAAGGTTAGTGTAGGCAGATCAAGTTTAGTGCAGGCCGACCAAGGTTAGTGTAGGCCGACCAAGGTTAGTGTAGGCCGACCAAGGTTAGTGTAGGCAGATCAAGTTTAGTGCAGGCCGACCAAGGTTAGTGTAGGCAGATCAAGTTTAGTGCAGGCCGACCAAGGTTAGTGTAGGCAGATCAAGTTTAGTGTAGGCCGACCAAGGTTAGTGTAGGCAGATCAAGTTTAGTGCAGGCCGACCAAGGTTAGTGTAGGCAGATCAAGTTTAGTGCAGGCCGACCAAGGTTAGTGTAGGCAGATCAAGTTTAGTGCAGGCCGACCAAGTTTAGTGTAGGCCGACCAAGTTTAGTGCAGGCCGACCAAGGTTAGTGTAGGCCGACCAAGGTTAGTGTAGGCCGACCAAGGTTAGTGTAGGCAGATCAAGTTTAGTGCAGGCCGACCAAGGTTAGTGTAGGCCGACCAAGGTTAGTGCAGGCCGACCAAGGTTAGTGTAGGCCGACCAAGGTTAGTGTAGGCCGACCAAGGTTAGTGTAGGCCGACCAAGGTTAGTGCAGGCCGACCAAGGTTAGTGTAGGCAGATCAAGTTTAGTGCAGGCCGACCAAGGTTAGTGTAGGCCGACCAAGGTTAGTGCAGGCCGACCAAGGTTAGTGTAGGCAGATCAAGTTTAGTGCAGGCCGACCAAGGTTAGTGTAGGCCGACCAAGGTTAGTGCAGGCCGACCAAGTTTAGTGTAGGCCGACCAAGTTTAGTGTAGGCAGATCAAGTTTAGTGCAGGCCGACCAAGGTTAGTGTAGGCAGATCAAGTTTAGTGCAGGCCGACCAAGGTTAGTGTAGGCCGACCAAGGTTAGTGTAGGCCGACCAAGGTTAGTGCAGGCCGACCAAGGTTAGTGTAGGCAGATCAAGTTTAGTGCAGGCCGACCAAGGTTAGTGTAGGCCGACCAAGGTTAGTGCAGGCCGACCAAGGTTAGTGTAGGCAGATCAAGTGTAGTGCAGGCCGACCAAGGTTAGTGTAGGCCGACCAAGGTTAGTGCAGGCCGACCAAGTTTAGTGTAGGCCGACCAAGGTTAGTGTAGGCCGACCAAGGTTAGTGTAGGCCGACCAAGTTTAGTGTAGGCAGATCAAGTTTAGTGCAGGCCGACCAAGGTTAGTGTAGGCAGATCAAGTTTAGTGCAGGCCGACCAAGGTTAGTGTAGGCAGATCAAGTTTAGTGCAGGCCGACCAAGGTTAGTGTAGGCAGATCAAGTTTAGTGCAGGCCGACCAAGGTTAGTGTAGGCCGACCAAGTTTAGTGTAGGCAGATCAAGTTTAGTGCAGGCCGACCAAGGTTAGTGTAGGCAGATCAAGTTTAGTGCAGGCCGACCAAGGTTAGTGTAGGCAGATCAAGTTTAGTGCAGGCCGACCAAGGTTAGTGTAGGCAGATCAAGTTTAGTGCAGGCCGACCAAGGTTAGTGTAGGCAGATCAAGCCTAAACCCTAAATCCTAAACTAGGCAGACAAAGGTTAGTGTAGGCAGAGTAAGTGAAGTGCAGACAGACCAAGTTTAGTGTAATCAGACCAAGTTTAGTGTAAGCAGACAAAGTTTAGTGTAGGCAGACAAAGCCTAACACCTAAACCCTAAACTAGGTCGACAAAGTTTAGTGCAGGGAGACAGACAAAGTTTAGAGTAGGCAGACATAGTGAAGTGTAAGCAAACCGAGTTTGGAGTAGGCAGATGAAGGTTACTGGTTGGTTGCTGTGGCCATTCGCTGGGCAGTTGCCGTGGCCTTTTACTGGGCGGTGGCTGGGCCGTTGCCGTGCCCATTTTCTGGGTGGCTGCTGGGCGGTTCCTGCTGCCCTTAGCAGGGAAGGGGCTGGGCCGTTGCCGTGCCCGTTTTGCAGTTGCTGCTGCTGGGCAGTACTGTTCATCTCTCTTTGCCACGCCTTGGGTTGGTGCAGGATCTTGTGATCCCCTCTCTGAAGCTTCCGAGCCATTTCAGCGCCTCTCCACTACTGGGGGCAGAGCCTTACCAACGGGATATTCTGCTGTTCTTCAAGGTGGGCCAAAACGGGTACCGTAATGTTTGTCTCATTTCGATTTTGTTTTAACTCATTTGGGCTACGCAGAAGTTTTGGGTGGTTTTGAAAACGGGACCTAGCTGTTATTGCAAATCAACATTGCTGCCTGCAGTGGCTGGCTGGCTGGCTGGCTGGCTGGACGCTTCTGAGGGGGATGAGCTTCAGCCCCAAACACTAGAATGATAAAATCTGGCAGGGATTGCACCGCCCTGAAAGCATTTGGATCCTGCTGCGTTGTGCAGGGGGATGTTGGCAAGAAGCGAGCCGGGAAATACAGCAGGGGCATCCGTCAAAAGCTCTTCAAGTATGTTTTAGATACGAGATGTCAGTCTTTTCAAGTTTGTGGGACTCTTGAGAGACGCATGGGGGCCTGCGTCCATGAAACAGCATGGGGGCGCTTTCTTGGATGACTTGGATGAAGCGGACATGCACGGCAAAATTGTTCAGGTTTTGAGGGCACAGGTTCTGTGCGCCACTTTTGCTGGACCCATGTGCTGGGTGATTATGCAATAAAAGCATGTGCTGGGAAATGATGTGCTGGGCGATTGCGTGCTGGGAATGATGTGCTGGGAAATGATGTGCTGGGCGATTGCGTGCTGGGAATGATGTGCTGGGAAATGATGTGCTGGGCGATTGCGTGCTGGAAATGATGTGCTGGGCGATTGCGTGCTGGGAATGATGTGCTGGGAAATGATGTGCTGGGCGATTGCGTGCTGGGAATGATGTGCTGGGAAATGATGTGCTGGGCGATTGCGTGCTGGGAATGATGTGCTGGGAAATGATGTGCTGGGCGATTGCGTGCTGGGAATGATGTGCTGGGAAACGATGTGGGGGGCGATTGCGTGCTGGGAATGATGTGCTGGGAAATGATGTGGGGGGCGATTGCGTGCTGGGAATGATGTGCTGGGAAATGATGTGGGGGGGGAATCCTAAGTGTGAGACATCATGATGATGCCACACGCAGGGGGTGTTGTGTGAGGGGTGTGTGATCTTCCTAGCTTCTCCATAGCTTCTTCATACCGTACTGCACCTACTGCGGGCAATCATGTAGCGGCCAAAATGAGAGATCGCCTTCCTACTGGTTGCATCATGACCGTACTAGTGGTTGCATCATGCCCATACTACTGGTTGCATCATGCCCATATCTTGCCTCTTTGTTTTTTGTGGGATTCATATTTCTCCCGGTGGTTATGAGCCGCCTGGTGGTGAGCCCACTTGCCGTTTGGTAGTGAGCCCACATGCCATGATCCGCCGGGTGATCCGCCGGGTGATGAGCCCACATGCCATTTGGGGCAAGTGCATCTACTCCGCACCCCAAGTCGGACTCTGGATTGTAGTGGATTTATTTATTTATTTAGTGGTTAAGTGGTTTGTTAGTGGATATATTTATTTAGTGGATAAGGGGTCTAGTTAGTTAGTGGATTATTGGATTTATGAGTGGATCTATTTAATCTGTTTACCTGAGCTCGGGGCCGGTCTCGCATGTTTTCCTCCACTGGCATGCAATCAGCAAGCACCCTCTCCCCTCTGCTTTGCCGATGGGTTGGCCACGGGACACAGGATTCGGGCCGTTTAGGCCAAAAAATCCATATTGTATTGGATTGATACGGTCCACTACGGTGCACCGACTGGAAATCCAAACTTTGACTGGAAATCCACACTATTGAATCCCGGATTGGGCCAAAATCCTGTATCGTATCGCGTCGTATCTTATTATCGTATTTCTTATCCTGTGTCCCTGGTTGGCCACCAGTCCTCCCTCCGGCCTATTCTGAATTAAAACATGACTTGAAAGTACTGCTTGCAAGTGGTTCCTGCAAGCCATGCCTGCAAGCCTTACATGTACCGCCTGCAAGTTTAGAACGGTGCATACCCGCTGGGCCCTGCTGAACGCTCGGCCACGGGGGGCTGGTAGGGGATGAGCAAGCTCAAATCCAGCTACCCTGCACTGCCAAGACCATGGTGCAGCCATGCCGACCTTGTATGTGAGGGAGACAGGAACATGGGGCCCGGCGATCTAGAGAGGGGGAGGGAGAGGATCGTTTGGCGGGTTGGATCCCTCAACCTTTGGCTATGCCTGTACGGCTTGTAATTGCAGGCCGCAAATGATAGCAGGCTGGATTCACATGCCCTCATCTGTCTTTTCCTCTCGACTACCGCACTAGAACCTCAACCCTAAACCCTAAACCCTAAACCCTCAATTATAAACCCTAAACCCTAAACCCATCTGTGCCTGCAGATGTTTTAACCTGCACTTGTCCCGTCAGCTGCCTGATGCGCCCTCACCCGCTGCCTGATTGTTACAAATCGCCCCCCCCCTACCTGCCGCCTGCCTGCCTCCCACCCTGCCTTTGGCCTGACACGCCCTTTCCCTCTGCCGAATCCCGGCCCACCCCCTGCGGCCTGTCCGCTGCCTGGTGCTTGCAGATTGAGCAACGAAGGCGGCTGGCGTGAGAGGCACCGCATCTTCATCATGGGCGGAGATGAGGCGATGGGGCAGTACAGCCAGCTGCTTTCCCGCTCCACCTTCTGCCTTGTAGCTCCAGGTGAGGGTTTAGGGTTAAGAAACATCCACCTTCTGCCTCGTAGCTCCGGGTGAGGGTTTAGGGTTAAGAAATATCCACCTTCTGCCTTGTAGCTCCAGGTGAGGGTTTAGGGTTCAGAAACATCCACCTTCTGCCTCGTAGCTCCGGGTGAGGGTTTAGGGTTCAGAAACATCCACCTTCTGCCTCGTAGCTGCGGGTGGGGGTTTAGGGTTCAGAAACATCCACCTTCTGCCTCGTAGCTCCGGGTGAGGGTTTAGGGTTTAGAAACATCCACCTTCTGCCTCGTAGCTCCGGGTGAGGGTTTAGGGTTTAGAAACATCCACCTTCTGTCTCGTAGCGTCCGGTAAGATCCGGGGCGGGCGGCATCTGTGACCGGCGTTTCATTCAGGTATTCAATTCAGGTATTAGATCAACACCTACCTAACCTAGCACCTAGCACCTGGCTGTATCTGAATAGCACTTGACTTGTGCAGCTTTGCATCTGGCATTTAGCACCTAGCTGTATCTGAATACCGGTAGCATCTGAATAGTGCATCTAGGGCATCTAGGATCTACCTGGAAAGGAGCACATAGCACCCTAGTCCAGGGGCTGGGAAGCCATGGGGGGCCGGATCTGCAAATTTTTCCTGCACCATGGTTTTGGCCTGGATCAAACCCTCGTAGATTCCCACCTACTGCCTAGACTTAGCCTCTAGCAAATAGCAACAATTCATAGGCAAGGCGAGAAGTGGGCGGGGGGGCAGATGTTACGAGAGGGATCTTGGGGAACGGTGCATGACCGGCATTTCCTTGAATTGAAGTATGTTCCCTACGCTGTTTGCTGCAAGCCGCGGCATGTGAAGGTTGGATATTTGTTGGATCTGCGTTAGATGTGTTAGATCTGCGTTGTTTTTACTGGGCTGGTGGGACGCAGTTGTCGTTTGGGTTGCTGCATAAGGATCTAGGATCTAGGATCTCAAACCTGCCGGATCTTGGCTCAACTCAACCCTTGGCTTCTCCCATCGCTTAGACTCCACGTGCCGTCTTCCCTTTGCTTGGACTTTACAAATCGTGAGGCTGGCCGCCCAAAACCCTTGGAAACCTGAGACGCAAACACACAGAATAATAGCCCGGGTGCGCTTGTGGCTGAAAAACAGCCCGAGTGCGCTTGTGGCCCTCGTCGTCAGCTGAAAAAGGCGAGTATAATTCGATTCATATGGCTTGTGCGGCGCTTCCTCTGGGAATTGCCCCCCTCAGCATCCCTCCACAGTCCACACACGAAAATGTCACCATTGTTGCCCTCGTGCACATGGTCGAGAGATTCGGTACGATTCGGCACAGGACGAGGTCCGGCGCTCGGGTTTAGCCGGATTGTACTACAAAATTAGCAGGATATGGCGCGATTTGGCACAATGCGGCACGATTCGGCACAGGTTTAGCCGGATTGTACTACAAAATTAGCAGGATATGGCGCGATTTGGCACAAGGCGGCACGATTCGGCACAGGTTTAGCCGGATTGTACTACAAAATTAGCAGGATATGGCGCGATTTGGCACAATGCGGCACGATTCGGCACAGGTTTAGCCGGATTGTACTACAAAATTAGCAGGATATGGCGCGATTTGGCACAATGCGGCAGGATGCGGCACAGGTTTAGCCGGATTGTGCTACCATGCTCAGGCACCAAACCAGCCTCAAGCCTAGCTTGGTCCTTCATAATTCCTCGTCCTGGTCCTTCATACTTTCAGGCCTGGTCCTACACACCGTACCGGCACTCCCACCACGTGCCTCCCTGGCGCTGCCCTCTCTGCTCGATTGTAGAAGCACTGATTGTTTCTTTTCGGGTGCTCTCGCTGCGATTCATCTGCATCTCGGCCTATGGCCGGGTTTAGGACTTTGGATGCTTCCGCTGCGATTCATCTGCATCACGGCCTATGGCCGGGTTTAGGGTTTAGGACTTTGGATGCTTCCGCTGCGATTCATCTGCATCACGGCCTATGGCCGAGTTTAGGGTTTAGGGTTTAGGATTTAGGGTTTAGGGTTTAGGGTGCTTCCACTGCGATTCATCTGCATCACGGCCTATGGCCGGGGGGGCTAGGTACAGCAAGGTGCCAGCTGCTTGGACCACCGTCTGTAGACTGGTCAAGTTTTGGTCCCCCTTGGCCCAATGGTTCCAGCCCAGCGGCCTGTCATAGGGGTCTGGTGTTCATTCTAATAAGCACCGACCGTCATATCCCAGTGAACATCCCAGCAGTGTGTGTGTACCTTCCGTCCAAAATTAAGACAGAAGTCGTCTTGCAGTGGGAGTGGGTGAAAACACGTGACGAAACCCTGAATTCTGATTATGTCGACCCAGAACCCTGAAGATGTTGACCCTGACCCAGAAGAAGTTTACCCTGAACCCTAAAGATGTTGGCCCTGAACCCTGTGGATGTTGACCCTGAACCCTGATGATGTTGACCCTGAACCCTGATTAGGTTGACCCTGAACCCTGATGATGTTGACCCTGAACCCTGAAGATGTTGACCCTGACCCTGAAGAAGTTTACCCTGAACCCTAAAGATGTTGGCCCTGAACCCTGTGGACGTTGGCCCTGAACCCTGATGATGTTGACCCTGAACCCTGATTAGGTTGGCCCTGAACCCTGATGATGTTGACCCTGAACCCTGAAGATGTTGACCCTGAACCCTGATGAAGTTGACCCTGGACCCTGATGGTGTCCACCCTGAACCCTAAACACATTGCCATGCTGCCTTGACAGGAGACGGATGGTCAGCCCGAGCTGAGGACGCTGTCCTGCATGGCTGTATCCCACTGATCATCATGGACAATGTGAGTCCCTGATATGCATGTACATTTGAGGTACAATAGGGTGTAGGCGATGGCTGGCGGGCATTTTATGTGTTGAGCACGCCGTCCTGCGTGGCTGTATCCCACTGATCATGATGGATACCATGAGTTCCTTAGATACATGTGAGTGCAGTGAGGTACAGTGAGGTACAAAATTGTGCGGTACAAAGCTTTGCACAGGTGCCTTAGGGCACATCTCGCTGTGGGTGGCTGCGTTGATTTTGTAACAACACATCGCCACTCGGCCACACACCTTGGCTACACCTATATCGTGCCATGACTCATTGTCCCACTCGCTGGGTTGCGCTGCAGGTTCATGGCTTAATTTTACCATGACGATAAGGCTGTTCTTTCACATGGCTATGTCTTGCCATGACTGTATGGCCATTCTTCCACATGGCTATGTCTTGCCATGACTATAAGGCTGTTCTTTCACATGGCTATGTCTTGCCATGACTATAAGGCTGTTCTTTCACATGGCTATGTCTTGCCATGACGATAAGGCTGTTCTTTCACATGGCTATGTCTTGCCATGACGATAAGGCTGTTCTTTCACATGGCTATGTCTTGCCATGACGATAAGGCTGTTCTTTCACATGGCTATGTCTTGCCATGACGATAAGGCTGTTCTTTCACATGGCTATGTCTTGCCATGACTATAAGGCTGTTCTTTCACATGGCTATGTCTTGCCATGAATGTATGGCCATTCTTTCACATGGCTCTGTCTTGCCATGACTATAAGGCCATTCTTTCCCATGGCTCTGTCTTGCCATGAATGTATGGCCATTCTTTCCCATGGCTCTGTCTTGCCATGAATGTATGGCCATTCTTCCACATGGCTCTGTCTTGCCATGAATGTATGGCCATTCTTTCACATGGCTCTGTCTTGCCATGAATGTATGGCCATTCTTTCACATGGCTCTGTCTTGCCATGAATGTATGGCCATTCTTTCACATGGCTCTGTCTTGCCATGAATGTATGGCCATTCTTCCACATGGCTCTGTCTTGCCATGAATGTATGGCCATTCTTTCACATGGCTCTGTCTTGCCATGAATGTATGGCCATTCTTTCACATGGCTCTGTCTTGCCATGAATGTATGGCCATTCTTTCACATGGCTCTGTCTTGCCATGAATGTATGGCCATTCTTCCACATGGCTCTGTCTTGCCATGAATGTATGGCCATTCTTTCACATGGCTCTGTCTTGCCATGAATGTTTGGCCATTCTTTCACATGGCTCTGTCTTGCCATGAATGTATGGCCATTCTTTCACATGGCTCTGTCTTGCCATGAATGTATGGCCATTCTTTCACATGGCTCTGTCTTGCCATGACTCATTTTCCCACTCGCTGGGTTGCGCTGCAGGTCCATGTCGTGTTCGAATCCATCCTGGACTGGGACTCTTTCAGCATCCGCATCCGGGAAGCAGCAGTGGAGGACATCCCCACCATCTTGAACGCCATGGACCAAGATCAGGTACGGCCTTTGCACAACCAACATCTTGAATGCCATGGACTAAGATCAGGTAGGGACCCTTCAAAACCAACACCTTCAATACCCTTGAACAAGATCAGGTAGGGCCTTTGCAAAACGGAGGAAACATGAGCCTAAACCCTCAACCCTAACCCCCAAAACGGAGGAAACAGGCGAGGTTTGTGAGAGGGCATTCCCGGTGGGGTAGGACGGAAGGTACCTTGGTAGCTGGTGGATGGTAGAGGAGCATGACAGCTTCAGCTTGCCACCCGCGGGGGATTGACGATGATGGTGGTGGAGTAGCCGTTGCTGGTGATATTTCTTTTTGCCACCGGGGTTGCTCATTATCCTTTACACGGCCTTAGACCTCCTTGCTCATTGTTTTAGGTAGTCAGATCCCCATGATGCATCTCCGCCTTACGCTGGTGTGGCACCATTGACTCTAAATCCGTGACCCCCAACCCTGGATCTGAGCATTTGCAGATCTCACGGAAGCAGCGCCGCTTGACGCTGGTGTGGCACCATCGAGTTCAAATACGTCACCCCCAACCCTGGACTGAACATTTGCAGACCTCGCGGATGCAGCGCCACTCTCCGCTGGTGTGGCACCATCCACTTTAAATCCGTGACCCTCAACCCTGGATCTGAACATTTGCAGACCTCGCGGATGCAGCGCCACTCTCCGCTGGTGTGGCACCATCGACTTAAAATCCGTGACCCCCAACCCTGGATCTGAACATTTGCAGATTGCGCGGATGCAGCGCCGCCTTACGCTGGTGTGGCATCGCTTTGCCTACGCGACAGGCGACCTGATTCAGCGCGAGATCAAGAGTAACATCGACCGCAATTTGAATGAGATGCCGCCAGACAGGTCAGATGCAAGGGGCAGGGGATTGGGGGATGGTGGGGCTTACGTGGGTAAGGAGGGAGGGGTGTGTGGGAGATGTGGTCGATGGGCTGTCCGGGGGCTAGGAAGTCTTGGGAATCCGGGAAAAGGGGGGGGGGATAAGCAGGGGGGAATCAAGGGTGGGATTAAGGGTTTAGGGATAGGGTTTAGGGTGTGAGGGGAGATATCAGCAGGGGGGAATCAAGGGTGGGATTAAGGGTTTATGGATAGGGTTTAGGGTGTGAGGGGAGATATCAGCAGGGGTAATCAGGGGTGGGGTGAAAGGGAGTAGGCTAGGGAGGATTGTTTGGGGGCTTAGCTCTCAGTATGATCCAGTGTGTTAGTGTAGTCTGAAGAGAGGGCTCGTTAGAGAAAGATTCTGGAGCATGCAGGATGAGTCAGCTTTAGGCTTGAGCATAACCCTACAAAATCAAAACCCCGAAGCCTAGGGATGTGCAGCATGGTTACAACCATGTTACAACCGAAACAGATTCTTGCTATTTCCAGGGTTGTGAGACCCTGGACAATAAAACCCGAACACCAAACCCTGAACACTAACCCTGAACACCAAACCTGGCCGCCTGTTTGTTTGCCAGCCCCTGACTGTTGCTCCCCGGCTGTGTGACCCCGCAGGCTCGGCCTCCCAGCTCACAACCCTCAGCAGCGGGTGAAGGAGTTCCCTTTTCAGGACGACGCCATGGGCACCATCATGCAGTGGCTGTATTCGAAGATACCCAGCACCCGCTAGGCGCCACATAGGCACCATCTTGCAGTGGTTACGCCAGTCGCTGTAGCGAGACAATGGCCTCAGGAACCATCTTTGACAGGTCAACATAACACATATGGTGCAATTCAGCAAAGGCTCGGCTGGGTGGGGGCCAACAGTGAATTGGGGGTAAGGAAAAGGATCTTTGATAGGCAACTAGGCGAGCATAGAATCTTGGGCCTTGGATGCGTCGTGGGTCTGAGGTGCTACAACCAACTTAACCATTGGTGAGGAGGCTGTGATGAAAAGGTTTCCGCTCCCCTGTTGATGCCTGGTTGGATAAGACAGCACTTGCCGATTCCCACCAACCAACTTCTGAGATTTGCTTGGGCGAGCCTCATAGCGATAGCGATAGCGATTGCTGCTTCTAATAATCATTATATATTTATATATATCGTAGTTAGGCTCGAAGCGATGGGTGTGGGCTCCTCCATGTGCCTTGGCACGGTTTGGCACGGACTCTGGTGGAGATGCAGCCCCAGGTGATGACAAAGTAACCACTGGACGAATTTAAACGTGCTGCGAATCGTAGTTTGAAGGCCTGCCACGCAGCATGTCCGTCGGCAACTTTTGCTGCTCCGTGTGCTTCCGCTCTGTGGCCTCGTGCGTCACCCTGCCCCTTCTTGCTGCTCCGTGTCCTCAGCATGTCCCCTCCTCCTAGCCCATTCGACTTCAATTGTTCCGCTTTGCAGTGATCCAGCCTTGGTCCCGACAAAAGTTCAGGCTTAGTGGCTCGCATGCCCCTCAGCAGAATACAAGACTTCAAGGCTGGAGAGCAGCTGAGGGGCAGGTCCAGCTTTAGGGCGCATATTGTCATTCCCAGGAACTCATACGAGATTTTTTGCTGGCAAGAGAGTTGTTCCTTCGACGGTGTTATGTCATTGTCCAGGTGCACCTTGCCAACTTCTGGTGCCTTGCCTGACCGCAAGCTGCAGTGGGCCACTTCCTGTGCAGCCATTGCCACCACACTGCACTATCGAAGCGGAAGTGATGCCATCAACCTCCCAGTAACAACTGGATCTACAGCTCCCTCACAGGCCGAGAGAAGGCGAAACATGAAACGGCACCAGGTGAAAACTGAGGTGGCGAATGGCAGGGGGGATAGGGGTAGGTGGGAGGCAGCTATGGGTTCTTTTGGCTGACCATCAAGCTCTGGATCTAATTGTTGCCTTCCCCCCATATGCTTCTTTGGGGGGGAGGGTCTATCACGCCAGCTTTGGGGGCACCTTGTAGCCGAGAAGAGCACCATAATGGCCAAGCCTTGACCCATCAGTGTTAAGGGGGCTCTGTCTCTTCCCGACCTCTTTCCTTCCTCTGGGATGTGCACGTTTTTCTCTTTCAGGGCTGGGGGGCCCACCTCCTGGACAAGCGAAAATCCTGAAATCAACCCATATAAAAGGTCTAGTCAAGTCGAAGAATATGCTGGCAGGTAGTGAGTGAAGGTGGCAGCCGTCATGGCACAGCCCCAACACCTTACCCTAAGCACAGCAAGGCATTTTCGTTTTGGAGATGAAAACGCGTTGGAAGGTCTCAGCTGGTAGGTGGCATGCGTTGGGTGTGCTGACAGTGGGGGTAGGAATATCAGACGTCCGAGCTGTCCAAGAAGCAGCTGCTCCTCCACGCATCGACCATAAGCTTATACACAAGGTCGATTTTAACATACGCATAACTAGCATAAGAGGAATGGCCCGCTCTCCTGGACTAAATATAATTTTGAGAACGGGTGGTGCCCAACTGGCCATGATGAGCAAAGAATACAAAAATACAAAAATACCGATCAACAAAATACTAAGTGAACATGGACACCACATAATTTAGTGAATAGATCACAATCTAGGTATATTTACAACGCGAATTTACACCAGAAGAAAAGCTTGCGGCAGCAGTCCGCTACTCAGGACTCACGGAGCCATCGCTTTTGTACTTGTTGACAGAGCATGGGGCGCACTTCGTGGCGCATGGGACCCAAGCCCACATTCGATGTTGGAAGCATATGAACACTTTCAACACTCAAGTCCAGTAGCAGGACAGGACACCCTTGATCCGTGAGAGAGTGAGGACATGGCACCCACCGCTGGCCCAGATCAGGGTTTGTGTGTCTCCCAGCTCAGAAACCCTAACTATTTACAGGAACAACTAAGGACAGGGCACCCTGGGTGACTGATATCCACGAAGAGATCCTCACATCTGAACGAAATATCCGCCTGGACAGTGACCTGGACAGCGACCTGGACATACAGTGACCTAGGGCAATCCACCGTGGCATCGAAACACGGCAAAATGCGAAAGACCTCCAGAACCTGAACCCTGAATTAAGAATAAGAGGACATGAACCTTAACCTGCATAAACAAAATTAAGCAAAAATAGGACAAACCCAAGATTTTGATCGGCAGTCCATGAAAAACTGTCAGCCACATCAACGTTGAATCCCGAACCCTAAATTTTAGATCCAAACGGAACATTCAAATTGGAAAACAATAGAAATGGGAAGTCCAGCGGCCACGCACTACCTCCCCTTCCTTCTCCTAAGGGACACGTCTCACATGCCAGTTGCATCTCCCAGGCACCCCCAGCTGCTCAACAGGGCCTTCAGCTTGGCCCCCAATACATCAGACTTGGCCGCCCTCAGCCACCCGGCGGCCTCTTCCCGCCCATTCAACGTGACCCGAGACGCGCTTTGGGCGAAGCTGCTGCGCACCTTGCCGTGCCTGCACATCACGTCCGGCAGCCTCACTAGGGGCGACGTCTGCTGCTGCTGCTGCTGATCAACCTCTCCTAAAATAATGCAGCCATGGTCGCCGTCAAGCTTTGGCACCTGGACTGTGCTGCTGGGGCGGTGGGACGCTAGTGGCAGCGAGGGCAGGGGGCTGGATTTGGACATGGGCCCTGCTGAAGATGCGCCCTTATTTGTCAGAGCATGAATAGTGCCAGACTCTGATCTGACACTGCTCCGACACCGGGGCTGGCCGCTGCTGCCGTAATGAAGCCGCTGGCTGTGGGTCTGGTGATGTGGCGGATGTGACGGGGGCTCGCAGGTTGGCTGCAGCGCTGATGTCAGGCTTCCAAACGGCTGCTCAATGATTCGCAAGGTGCCTGGATTGAGAGGGGACCTGCGAATAAGTGCACGTCCTCAGATTTCAGACTCCAGATTTCAAATTTTAAATCCAGATTTCAAATTTGCATGGCTGATGCAAGCTCGTGGTAAGGCCCTCAAATGTGCAGTACATAAATCACCTTTTTATGAGTGAAATCAAGTGCAGCATGGGCGTCCTCGCTCCGGCTTGACACACTTGCGGCAACGATGACCCTGCTGCAGGCACCAGCAGCCTGCCCCTGCCTGACGCTGCTTCCGACGCCTGGGGTACGCTCCTGCCTGCAGACATGACTGCATTGACTCCAGCTTTTGATACTGGCAGCAGAGATGGCGCTGCATCGGGCGTAAGCGGCCCACCATCATAGCTTGAGCCCAGGCGTGCTCTGCTCCCTGCTCCCTCCCCTTGAGGCACAGAGCCTATCCCTCCGTAGGCTGCGCTCAGGCCCTCACCCTCACATGTGCTTCTGCTGCCACCTCCTTTGGACCCCAGCCCAGCGGTTCCCACCGGATAATACATAGCCACCTCTTCCATCTGTTCCTTAGAGATTATGTCAGCCAGTCCACACAGTCCGGATCCTAAGCTGGACTCTTGTTGCTGCTGAAGAGGCTGGGACGACTCCGACAGCTGCCGCATTCGGGAGACTGTCCCCGCTCCTTGAGATGCAAGCCTCCTCGTGGTGCCTGGGCTGTCAGCGCGGCCTGGATCTACCATCAGCACTGCCGTTGCCTCCTGAAGGTCACAGAAAAGTGAGAGGCACATGAGAATTAGGAGTGAGTCACATATTATGGCATGTGCGAGGGGCGTGAGTCACACAGGAGTGAAGTCCCTCTCCTGCTCCTCACCCTTTGATCTGGCTCGCTGCACGGTGCCTCCTCCTTCATAGAGCTCACGCCGCGCACTGTGGGCCGCCTACTGGCTTGCCGTTTGCCTTCCCGCTGCGGACCCTGCTGCGACTGCTTTCGAAGCAGCTCCAGCTCCGCCACACATCTAGCCTTGAGGTCCCTGACGAGTGGGAAAGAGTGGGGAAGAGTGGGGTGGAAGCGTAAGAGTGCATCGATTTGGTATGACCAGTTGGCCCATCCCAGGGCTGCTTCTTTGCGTTTTTTAGCGTCTCAGGTTTTCTAGGGTTGGGCAGCCGGCCTCACACCTTGTATAGTCCAAAGAAAAGTCGAGGACATGCTTGACTGTTAGTCTCTTGAAGGACCCTGATGTTAAGCCTACTTTATGAGGGACACAAGGAACTCACTGTCCGTTTTCTTTATCGTCGGCCAGCCTCGGCCTAAGTAGTTTGTTTGCAGATATAGGTTTCACAAAGCCCGTAAACAATTTTTCTTCGCCTCGCTCAATGCGAGCCTCATATGGATCATGCAAATGCTCACTTGTAGCATTCTGTCACGGCCATGAGGTCATGGACGTCGATGACTTGGTTGAGGAAGTCCTGGCATGCCTGCTGGCAAGCCCCCTTGTGCATCTTGTCCAACAGGCTGCCACTTGAATCTGGGCTCATCTCTTGGATAATCCTGGTGGGTCAGGTAGGTCACAATTGAAGGATTTATCATTCAATGATGACTATTTGGTAAACAATTGGAAATTTCTTGAGACCAGATGGCTGCCTGAGGGACCAGAGTCCACAAAACAGCAGTTCAGTTAAAACTCCCGCCTGATCTAACAGACTGCTAGCAGAGAGAAGATCCACATGCAGAGGCAGTCCCAGATGCGCACCTCCTCTTGTATCCTCTGAAGCATGCCTCCGCCGTGTTGGTTGCCCAGGTGGCCTCCGTGACTGCCCGGCACTGGGCCAGTGAGCAGCCCTCTGCCCCCTGCCCCTGCGTCATCTCCACGTACGCTCGCATCATGCCAGCCTTCCACAAGCCACTGTCACACGCAATACAGGCAGTACAAGCAGCCAGTCAGGTCAGGCCGTCAGCACTACTGGTATAGCCTAAGGTTTCAAATAACTGACTTCAGCACCATGCTTGCACTTGCATGACCCTGGAGTGGGATTTAGGGAGCTGGGATAAGACCACCTCAGGCAGGTCTCCAGGCAGCCAGCCCTGGGCCGATAGGGACTAAGCCTTGGGCTGCTTGCGGCTGATAGCCCAAGCAGCAGGGCTTGGGCTGTGCCAGACCCCCTAGCTGTCAGCCTTCAGGCAGTTCTAATGTAACCGAAGCACCCCCAAAGCAATAGTGATGTGCATATCCCCTTGCCCAGGAGATTCAGAGCTGGGCCTGCGCTCTTGCCTTAAAGTGTATTACACACTTCACACGGAGGCCAATAGGAGGAACAAGAATCGAAGTTTCGAGTCTCCACATGAGAACTCAGGTCCATGTCCCAGCAGGGCTCGCTTATAATTATGCTTTTCACCTGCTAGTGTAAGACTTCATATGAAGCGTGAAGGCGCCTGTGAGCACCTTCCCAAACGTCGCAAACAGGGCGGCGTTTGCAGGCACCGACGAGGCCGTGCTGGGAGCATCGCTGACTGCTTGATGTCTGGGCCAAGGACACAACCCTGCTTCTTCTGTTGCTTGACGTCTGGGCCAAGGACACAACCCTGCCACTTCTGTGGCTGTTACTGCTGCAGGTGCCACCTTGTCAAAGGCCCCAGCTGGCAGCAGCGTATACAGTGGGTTGGGCGCCTCGTCACTGCTGCTGCCACTGTGGCTGCCCCGCACTGCCCGCCTGGCCGCCAGGCTGCCGCTGTTGCTCGCGTGGTGCATGCCCCCCTGCAGCCAGCAGTTGACAGGCTAAACTTTACATGCACATCATACCATTTTCCCGGAGCTTCAGGATTTCCCCCAGCTAGGCAGCTGGCGGCATACCTTCCACCTATTTGTCTACTAGAATCCAGAGAGAATCCTGTCCCTGACTGACTAGGGGAGTCTGAGCCTGCTGCCCTGCTGGTACACAGGGTAGCCTGCTCTTGTTAAACCAGGTGTGCTTTAACCAGCTGGTTAACTACCAGGATGGGCCACTTCCCACAAAGCACTTTTAGTTCTCCCAGCAGTGCCTTGCCCAAGTGTTAAGCTACCAGCATGGATCCTGCCAGTAGTCATCACCCAGCATGGATCCTGCCAGTAGTCATCACCCAGCATGGGTCCTGCCAGTAGTCATCACCCAGCATGGATCCTGCCAGTAGTCATCACCCAGCATGGATCCTGCCAGTAGTCATCACCCAGCATGGATCCTGCCAGTAGTCATCACCCAGCATGGATCCTGCCAGTAGTCATCTCCCAGCATGGGTCCTGCCAGTAGTCATCACCCAGCATGGGTCCTGCCAGTAGTCATCTCCCAGCATGGATCCTGCCAGTAGTCATCACCCAGCATGGATCCTGCCAGTAGTCATCTCCCAGCATGGGTCCTGCCAGTAGTCATCACCCAGCATGGGTCCTGCCAGTAGTCATCACCCAGCATGGATCCTGCCAGTAGTCATCTCCCAACATGGATCCTGCCAGTAGTCATCACCCAGCATGGGTCCTGCCAGTAGTCATCACCCAGCATGGATCCTGCCAGTAGTCATCACCCAGCATGGATCCTGCCAGTAGTCATCACCCAGCATGGATCCTGCCAGTAGTCATCACCCAGCATGGATCCTGCCAGTAGTCATCACCCAGCATGGATCCTGCCAGTAGTCATCACCCAGCATGGGTCCTGCCAGTAGTCATCACCCAGCATGGATCCTGCCAGTAGTCATCACCCAGCATGGATCCTGCTAGTAGTCATCTCCCAGCATGGATCCTGCCAGTAGTCATCACCCAGCATGGATCCTACCAGTAGTCATCTCCCAGCATGGATCCTGCCAGTAGTCATCACCCAGCATGGATCCTGCCAGTAGTCATCACCCAGCATGGATCCTGCCAGTAGTCATCACCCAGCATGGGTCCTGCCAGCAGTCATCTCCCAGCATGGATCCTGCTAGTAGTCATCACCCAGCATAGATCCTGCTAGTAGTCATCTCCCAGCATGGATCCTGCCAGTAGTCATCACCCAGCATGGATCCTGCCAGTAGTCATCACCCAGCATGGATCCTGCTAGTAGTCATCACCCAGCATAGATCCTGCTAGTAGTCATCTCCCAGCATGGATCCTGCCAGCAGTCATCTCCCAGCATGGATCCTGCTAGTAGTCATCACCCAGCATAGATCCTGCTAGTAGTCATCTCCCAGCATGGATCCTGCCAGTAGTCATCACCCAGCATGGATCCTGCCAGTAGTCATCTCCCAGCATGGGTCCTGCCAGTAGTCATCACCCAGCATGGGTCCTGCCAGTAGTCATCACCCAGCATGGATCCTGCCAGTAGTCATCACCCAGCATGGATCCTGCCAGTAGTCATCTCCCAGCATGGATCCTGCCAGTAGTCATCACCCTGCATGGATCCTGCCAGTAGTCATCTCCCAGCATGGATCCTGCCAGTAGTCATCACCCAGCATGGATCCTGCCAGTAGTCATCACCCAGCATGGATCCTGCCAGTAGTCATCACCCAGCATGGATCCTGCCAGTAGTCATCTCCCAGCATGGATCCTGCCAGTAGTCATCACCCAGCATGGATCCTGCTAGTAGTCATCTCCCTGCATGGATCCTGCCAGTAGTCATCACCCAGCATGGATCCTGCCAGTAGTCATCACCCAGCATGGATCCTGCTAGTAGTCATCACCCAGCATGGATCCTGCCAGTAGTCATCACCCAGCATGGATCCTGCCAGTAGTCATCTCCCTGCATGGATCCTGCCAGTAGTCATCTCCCAGCATGGATCCTGCCAGTAGTCATCTCCCAGCAGTGCCTTACCTGAACAAGCTCACTGCCAGATTCCAGCAGAGGCATCATGCCCACCACGCGAACCTCAGCCCTTGCCTGCAGTCCGTTGAGCACCTGGACACGAGGGGGAAGGGGGGGGGGTCCCGACAGCTTCAGGCGTTTGGACCGGATAAGGCTGCTGGCTCTATCTGCGCGATTCAAACGCTCTTAGAACACGGAGAATCATGTGTTCATGTATTGGTCGTGTACCTTGCTTTTGACCATGGGATCCAAGCTACAAATTAAGAATTCAGGATTTATTACGCCTGTGGCAGGTCTGTTTCCAACATGATGTTTGAAATATAAAGAAGCCTTTACCGTATGTCCGTTTGTTTGAACCTCTATGACCCTCCACTCACCTCAGCAGGCAGGAAGTCCAGCTCCTGCTGCTCAAACAACGCAGATATGACGCGCTTGGTACTTTCAGAGTCCCCGCTGCCGTCACGTCTCCGTGGCACGAGGATCAGCACCTGGGATGCAATGACGCAAGCAGGCATGCACTCATGCCTCTCTTGTCCACTAGAACAAACACATGCATGGTTGCAGAGAATGCGGCATATTTACGTGCAGTTTCAGGTTGCAGACCTTTTATATATCTATTTGCTTGGCACCAAGCAGATGCACCCGCAAGAGCTTGTGCCTCACATGGTTCGTTCACTGCTTACTTAACATTTCAAAATATTGCACTGTATGCCTGTGGCATACCTGCAACGGGCATATTGGTGCCTCTGAGTTCCCGTGCAGCTCAGTCAGCGAAGCGAGCACAAGCCGCATGATTGCACACGCATCTCCGGTGCACAACGAGCCCCTGCGCACGTGATATTGATGCCGTAAAAACGACGGGAGTCAGGGTTTAGGGGTATAGGCTCGGCTAAACAAATGATAACACGACAGGCATAGGCTTCTGAGTCGAAAATGTGCATGCTTTTGCCCTGATGGGAAAGTAGCTGACTGTGTATGAAGCTTCAGCCTGGCATACAAGCACCACACATCAGGTGGTATGAAAACCTAAAGCCCTTCAACCCCGTAAACCGTCGGGTTGCTGACCTGACAGCCACCAGCAGGATGTTGGAGGTGGCAAGCGCACAAGCCAGCAGCCTCTGAAGGCTGGCAGTGGAGGACGGCTTGCTGCCTTTGGCCACAGCCCTGGAGAAATCGGAGTAGGCTAGTTGCGGGCAGGGGAGGAAGGTCAGGAGGACCCGGCCGCTGCTTCTCACATGGGCACAGCCGCTGCTGCTGCCACTGCTTCTTACAGTGTTGTTGCTGCTGCTGCTGCTGCTGCTGCTGTTTTGCGCTCTGCTGTTGGTGCTCCTGTTCAGATCGATGTTGATGAGTTGTGGCCATACCCACAGTGTGGCCTCGGATGCTTTTTCCTTGACCTGTGAATTGCATGGTGATGATGCGATTATGGGCCGCATGTTCATCGCATGTCTTGGGTACCAGGTCAACAGTGACTGCTGTTAGATGTTGTGCTTAAAATTGCCACAAACTGAAAGTCTCCAGCATCCTAGCCACCCTACCTTACATATCAGATGTTTTCACTCTTCAGTCCATTGGTCACCCACAGGCTCTGTACCTCGGCTTTTGCATCTTATTTGCTTGCGAGGGAGGACGTGTGAATGCTGCTGCGGCTTTGACTCACCTGGAAGAGGCTAGTGTCCCCAAACACCGAACGGGGTCCTGTGTCCCCCAATATGAGCAGGGAGATGGCCTTGGGGTTGTCAAGCAACGCGGCCAAGATGTCGCTGCAGGTGTTCAGGGCAGACATGGCCTGCTGTTCCTGTTGCTGTGGCTGCTTGAACTCCAGATATTTCTCTGTAACCAGTGGCTGAAACCTGATAACCGGACTGCTGCTTCCTGCAACACCGCTGCTGATGCCACTGCTACTCGGAGCAGCACTGGGGTGAGCTGCATGGCTCATACTGCCGATGTGCTGAACCGACTCTTGTTACCGTCTTTCCACTTCAACATATTAAATATTTGGATGATAACTTCTTTTGCGTCGGTGCGCGTGCTCTTGATTCTCCCCAAACAGTAGCACAGGACCCACAGGTGCACCTGCCGCTGCTGGTGTGATACGAAGGTCTGATGACCGACTGACGCGCGCGAGTTAAATGATAAGGGGTAAAGGGGCGGAAAGTTAGTGAGAGCGAGAGAAATAGAAATGGTGCAAGATTTAAGCTGCGGCATCAGTGACCAGCTTCGATGCTTATTGGTTTGCGTCATGACACGACCTGCCTGTCGAACGTCAATCGCGTCACGACTGAGGCGTGAGTCGTGACGGGTTTCATGATTGTGGACATAACAGTGCTTGGCAGCGTGGATCGTGACTGATGCCGTTAGGGTCCACGACTTTGCATCGCCTCGTTTCGCTGTACCATACAGTAAACTGGCTTACATATAACCTGCCGTCGGAAGTGCCAAGGCCACGTTCGAAAACCGTTCTGGTTTTCTCAGGGCGTGCCATTGGCGTGCCCACAGAGTTTGTTCCCCTGCCTCAATCCAAAGCATCTGAGTGCGCTTTGCGATTTATAATCCTATTATGTGTCCATCTCGTGGCATTTGGTGGGCTGTTTTTGGTAAATATGGTGAAAAGAGGAACGATGTACGGTATGGCGCTATCGACAGGTGCTTGGAAGATCGCGACTACACTGGATGTTTCAGTATCTGACCCCGCACCGCATTGCTCTGAAGGGACATCATGATTCCCGTGGCCCTGCGTTATCAAACCTGCATGTGGGAGCTCTGCCCTCAGGCCTTGGGTTGGGATCATGCCTTGCTGCAGAGTTGCAATTGCCCCTGAAACTGGAGCTGGGAAAATAGGAAAGGTGGCCCTGTCTGCTTTGCATGCTCAGGAATCGGTGCCCTACCCATGTGCGGAATGCGCTGAACGCCCCCTGTTTCATCACGATGCCCTCATGCGCAATCATTGCGCATCACCCCGTCCATATGAGCAGCGCCTGCTCATAGTATGCGCAGCACCCTATTCTCATGTGCATCGCCCCGCCCATGTGCGCTGCCCCCAAACCTCACGCGCATCACATCATCCACCATATTTGAGTAGCACCTGGCTGCCAATATGCGGTACACCCTTCCCTCACACGCATCACTCCAGCCATAAGAGCAGCGATCGCTCATTTGCGCCACACCCTTCCCTCATGCGCATCACTCCAGCCATATAGGCAGCGCCCGCCCATTTGCGCTTCACCCTTCCCTCATGCGCATCACTCCAGCCATATGAGCAGCAACCGCCCAATTGTGCTACACCCTTCCCTCATGCGCATCACACCAGCCATATGAGCAGCGCATGCCAATATGCGCTACACCCTTCCCTCACGCACATCACTCCAGCCATATGAGCAGCGACCGCACATTTGCGCTACACCCTTCCCTCATGCGCATCACTCCAGCCATATGGCAGCGACCGCCCATTTGCGCTGCACCCTTCCCTCATGTGCATCACTCCAGCCATATGAGCAGCGACCACCCATTTGCGCTGCACCCTTCCCTCATGCGCATTACTCCAGCCATATGAGCAGCGACCACCCATTTGCACTGCACCCTTCCCTCATGCGCATCACTCCAGCCATATGAGCAGCGACCACCCATTTGCGCTCATGCACCCTGCCCTCATGCGCATCGCTCCAGCCATATGAGCAGCGACCACCCATTTGCGCTCATGCACCCTTCCCTCATGCGCATCACTCCAGCCATATGAGCAGCGCCCGCCAACATACGCTACTCCCTTCCCTCATGCGCATCACTCCAGCCATATGAGCAGCGACCACCAACATACGCTACTCCATTCCCTCATGCACAATACTCCAGCCATATGAGCATCGACCGCCCGTTTGCGCTGCACCCTGCCGTCATGCGCATCACTCCAGCCATATGAGCAGCGACCACCCATTTGCGCTCATGCACCCTTCCCTCATGCGCATCACTCCAGCCATATGAGCAGCGACCGCCCGTTTGTGCTGCACCCTTCCCTCATGCGCATCACTCCAGCCAAATGAGCAGCGACCGCCCATTTGCGCTGCACCCTTCCCTCATGCGCATCACTCCAGCCATATGAGCAGCGCCCGCCAACATACGCTACTCCCTTCCCTCATGCGCATCACTCCAGCCATATGAGCAGCGACCACCCATTTGCGCTGCACCCTGCCCTCATGCGCATCACTCCAGCCATATGAGCAACGACCGCCCATTTGCGCTGCACCCTGCCCTCATGCGCATCACTCCAGCCATATGAGCAGCGACCGCCCATTTGTGCTGCACCCTTCCCTCATGCGCATCACTCCAGCCAAATGAGCAGCACCCGCCCATTTGCGCTACACCCTGCCCTCATGCGCATCACTCCAGCCATATGAGCAGCGACCGCCCATTTGCACTGCACCCTTCCCTCATGCGTATCACTCCAGCCATATGAGCAGCGACCACCAACATACGCTACTCCATTCCCTCATGCGCATCACTCCAGCCATATGAGCAGCGACCGCCCGTTTGCGCTGCACCCTGCCCTCATGCGCATCACTCCAGCCATATGAGCAGCGACCGCCCATTTGTGCTGCACCCTTCCCTCATGCGCATCACTCCAGCCATATGAGCAGCACCCGCCCATTTGCGCTACACCCTGCCCTCATGCGCATCACTCCAGCCATATGAGCAGCGACCGCCCATTTGCACTGCACCCTTCCCTCATGCGTATCACTCCAGCCATATGAGCAGCGACCACCAACATACGCTACTCCATTCCCTCATGCGCATCACTCCAGCCATATGATCAGCGACCGCCCGTTTGCGCTGCACCCTGCCCTCATGCGCATCACTCCAGCCATATGAGCATCGACCGCCCGTTTGCGCTGCACCCTGCCCTCATGCGCATCACTCCAGCCATATGAGCAGCGACCACCCATTTGCGTTGCACCCTTCCTTCATGTGCATCATTCCAGCCATATGAGTAGCGCATGCCAAAATGCGCTACACTGTGCCCTCATGCGCATCACCAACTTCATATGAGCTGAGCCCAACCACACCCGCTGCACCATGTCCTCATGCGCATCACCATGTCCATACGAACAACGCCGGCCTATACGTGCTGTTAAGAGCAGCGCTATACCGGTACAGCTGGAAGCGGGACAGGCGGTAGCGGGACTGATGGAAGAAAGGCAGGACAGCTGGTACCGGGACAGCCGGTAGCGGGACATCTGGTAGCGGTACAACTGGTAGCGGGACTGCTGGTACCCAGGCTACTGGTAGCGGTACAGCTGGTTGCAGGACTGCTGGTGGCGGTACAACTGGTAACAGTACAGCTGGTAGCGGTACGGCTGGTAGCGTTTCAGCTGGTGGTGGGACTGCTGGTAGCGGGACTGCTGGTAGCGAGACAGCTCATAGCGAGACAGCTGGTAGCGATACATCTGGTGGCAAGACAGCTGGTACCGGAACTGCTGGTAGCGGCACAGCTGGTTGCGGTACAGCTGGTAGCAAGACTGCTCACAAAGGGACTGCTGGAAGCGAGACAACAGGTTGCGGGACTGCTGGTAGCGGTGCAGCTGGTAGCGAGACAGTTGGTAGCGAGACAGCTGATATCGGTACAGCTGGTAGCCGATCGTCTGCCTCCGGGTGCCCGGCTCTTCCTTGATTGAAGGCATGGTGCCCTCCTCATCACTGCTGTCTTCAATAACATAGTGATCGTAGGCGCGGCTGGCCGTGGCCGACTATGCCGCGGCAGGGCCGCTGCTGAGGCTGCAGGTATTAGGCATCACGGGGGCGGCATGCGGTGTGACCTAGCATGCGTTGGTGCTTGCTTTATGTCAACAAGGATGTGATATGAGCATACAAATTTGCTGATCAAAAACCTTATTGTTGCAACAAGGCTCTCCACCTAAGGGCTGCCATTTGTTAGCCTAATAAAGTTATAGTGGGAATCTTACCATACATGTTTTTTCGTTGTCGGTGGAATTACCTCCTTCTGACCAGAAGCAGCAGCTGTGGCAGCAGCTGCATGGAGCATAGCAGCTATGTGTGATGATGGTTCGACAACCCATTTTATCCGCTGTTTGTGCCATTGTATGTGGCACCATCCAAATGATACTATGAGAGAAACCTAGCAAGAGACTAGAGGCCGGATAGGCAGGCATGATTGGGCTTACCAGTGGTTGGGGCCGGAGTTGATCAGGGTCTATTAGCCATCTGTACGTGAGCTCAATCCGCTGTTCTAAGAAGACGCTTAAAAGTCAGTGCTGCAAGAGGAACATATCACTTTGACGAGTCACTGTGGTTAGGCCGCTCAAACCCCGCGACCTTCCGAGATAGCGCAAGCTATATTACGGCTGGCCTAGGCGCCCCGCGCCCCCAACAGGACTCCAGGCAGAAGCAGCGTGCGAAGGTATGTGAACAAAGACGATTATTATCTGTTAGAAACGCGATTCGCCCAACCGACTCAAAGGCTTGGTTGTCACAGTATCGAGCTGAGTTGGCAAGCGCGACGCTGTAGAAGCGCGACTCTTGTGACACGAGGATCGGCGGATTTTGCTGCCTTTTCTAATGATGATGATGCCATTGGAAAATCAGATATCTTACCTCGCAAAGCTGTTCCTGCCAGGTTCATGCAGCTGCACGAGGTGCAGGTGCACTACACTACATGCAGTCTAGGGTTCAGTGGTTGGTGCTGCCCCACCGTGAGGCAGCAGTAGGTCTGTAGGTACCGGTGCCAACAGGTACGAATGCGAAGCAGAAGAGGGCGTTCACAGCGACTGCGTGATATTGCCCCGAATCGACGTTCTGCTTGCAATTCACTGACAGGAGTTTTTTATTTGGCCGCTTGGTGACAACTCAGGAGCGCGAGCAGTGCGCACCCCCCCTTCCACAAAAACCACTCCTTGCGGCCACTAGCGTTAAAGGAGTAGTTTCTGACCTTACAAGCTCAAGAGCTTCCTTTCATACCTGCGCGACTAGAGGGTCCTCCAGACTTACCAGCCGCAGACGCGCATTGCTTAATGTTGCCTTGTAGCGCGCCCAGCTCGCATGCATGGCATAGCCGGAGCGTCAGCCAGAAAAAGTTATGCAGTTTCGCAAGCAGACAGCCTACAAACCTAGCTTTAGAGGTCAGCAGTCGTGCAAGCCAGCTGCTGCCAGCACCCGCGCATCCTCTACCACAAGGTGCGTGGTTCGGGGTATGCACTATGCAAGGGCACTGAACGGCACATCCTCCCATGCTGAAGCATGAGCTCCTAGTACTTATCAATAGGCAATGTTCTTATTTTTGTCAAAGGAAAAATTCATGTCAGAAAGGTTTCCAGGCCCCCTGCATGCCCCTCAGGGATTGGGACCCAACCCCAATGCCTGGGGTACACACTGGTAGACTAATGACGAGTCCTTCTGGATCGATAATTGAGTCAGAGCTCAGCAACGAAATGCTGCCAAGTGCTTGTGTAGTCAGAAAACCTCTGGCACATGCACCATGCATGCTTTCACTATCGCCACTACCCCGCCATGATGCACAATCGTGTATGCTACAGTGTACACACTAACTTTTGAGGTTGTGGCCTGAGGTATAACCTTCCTGCATCCTCACCAAGCCACCTGCTTCCGCGTTCTGAAGCCCGCATTTCGAACACCTGGACCTCACGCAACCCTTGAGACCTCCAAATGCTGATCACCCTAATCTTGTCATGTGTCCACCCTCGCAGGTGAGGGTAGATCAGGATGGGCCCTACCCGCCAGCCGCAGGGGCAGGGGCGGCGCAAATGCCAGCAGCAGCAACAGCAGCAGCGGCAGCACGGGTGGCGTTGGCGATGGCACCATCCCCTCCACCGCCACCAAAGCGTCTAAGTTGGAAAGCGTGGCCCTGCTGCGTCGCAGTGGCAGGATGCACCACCAGACGTCTACCAGAGGGCACGCGCCGCCACCTCCCGCAGAACAACAGGAGCAACCACAGCAACAAGAACAGCAGCAACAGCAACAACGGCAGCGACAACAACAACAGCAACAACAGCATCAGGAAGCCATGGGGGGATCGTCCTCCGCAGTATCCAGCCATCTGCCTCCCGAAGGAAGCAGCAACAGCAGCAGTAGCAACGGTAGCAGCAGCAATGGCAACAAACACACCAGCAGCAACAACAACAATAGCAGCAATGGCAGCAGCAGCAGCAACGGCAGCAGCAGCAGAAGCAGCTGGATTTCGTCCGCTCGTCAGCGCCTTTTAGTAGCCCGCAGCTCCATGACGGCCGCGTTGAAGCAGCTAGCCTGGTCCCCTTATGACACTGCAATCTTTGGCCTAGCTGCGCCTGCTGTGCTGGCGCTTGCTGCGGACCCTCTGCTGGCAATGGTGGACACGGGCATTGTTGGGCAGCTCGGGCAAGGGGAGCTGGTGAGCGTCATGAGGGCGGCAGACTGCAGGATGCCTCGTGTGGCCTGCTGAGTCATGAACTCATGTCTGTGCATCAAGACCATGCAATGACTTCATGCGCGCCTTGTGCGCCCATGTACCATGCGCCCATGCGTTATATGCACCCATGCGCCCATGCACCCATGCGCCCTTTGCACCTTTGCGCCCTTTGCACCCATGCGCCCATGCGCTGTATGCACCTATGCGCCTATGTGCCCTATGCACCCATGCGCATGCACCCTATGCACTTATGCGCCCAAGCGCCCATGCGCCCTATGCACCCAGGCGTCCTAGGAACCCATGGACCTAAGCGCTCTATGCACCTATGCTCCCATGCGCCCTATGCACCCGTGCGCCGATGCGCTCTATGCGCCCGTGCACCCATGTGCCCTATGCACCCATGCACTCTATGCGCCCTTGTGCCCTATGCACTCATGCGCCCTTGTGCCCTATGCACCCATGCGCCCTATGCATCCATGCGCCCTTTGCCCCCTATGCACCCATGCACCCTATGCACCCATGCGCCCGTGCATCAAGCCATGCACGGCTAGCATGGGTGACAGAGTCATCAGGCGCCCTGCTTACTTAATAATTATCAAATATGTCATACGCTCTGCGGCTTAAGTGACACCACTCTATGAGCGGCTGGCGGCTGGCGCCCATGCCATACTGCGTGGGCTGGATCAAAGGAACTCACAGTGCGTTTAGACACTTATTGGCTTATGCCAGGACCCTTGCGACCCGGTCATCCCTACCGCAGTGCAATCCGTTGCGCATGCACTCTCTGGGCACAAGACGTCGTGCACCCTTCAAGTGCACATTTTCCCGCCCTCCCTCCCTATCCAACCACCGCTGTTGTGTACCCTTCCAGTGTTGCATCTGCAGTACCTGCACCTTTTCCCAACCGCCCTCCCTGTCCCCCTGCCCCCGCCTAAATCCTGAAACCCCGAACCCTGTCTGCGCGTCCCCAGGCCGCGCTAGGCGTCAACAACTCCCTCTTCGGCTTCGCCTTTGTCGTCTTCAACTTTCTGTCCACAGCCACGACGCCCATGGTGGCCGCGGCGCTCGGCGGCGGCGATCGGAGGAAGGCTGGCGAGACCATCTCCCAGGCTCTGATCATTGCGTTGGTCATCGGAGGCGCGGTGTGTGTCGGTTTGGTCACCAACGCTGACTCGGCGCTCAGGGTCATGGGTCTGGATGTTGATGGCTCCGACACGCACCTAGTGGGGCTGGCCAGGGACTTCTTGCTGGTCAGGTGCGCCGAGGGGGGAGTCACCCAAGGGTTTGTCTTGCTTTGTTTCTGCCGAGTTAGCCAGTCGTGTTTCTGAGTCGTTCTTACAAAGTTAACGCAACCACCCCCTCAGCCTTTTGCGAAAGGGCCAGGCAGAGCGAACCGGGGGGGAACTTGCAGAGTTGGGTTTTGCTGAATTGAGTTCCTGCTGAGGTTGAGTTCTGCTGATTTGGGTCTCTTGCTTAATATGAAAAGCACGGGGGTGCGCACTGTGAGCTTCCTGGCAGATGCCTAGCGGGGTTGCGCCTGTCGTATGGAATGAGCAAGGAAGGATATGACGACAATGATGGTGCTAACAGCTTGGCTGGGGTCACGATGCAGCATTGTCGAAGCTTCCTCCTTTCTCAATTCCCCTCTGCTGGCTGGCCCACTACCATTCACCCCTGCCCTCTTGTCCTCACTTACTTAGTCGTTACTGGTTGGCCCACCACCATTCACCCCTTCCCTTTTGTCCCGACCTCAGGCCTCCTCCCACACATTGTCCCCACCGCCAGGCCCTCCGCCACTTTCACCCCTCCCCTCTCGTCCTCACCTGGCTGTCCCGCTGCTGGGTAAACCGCCACTTTCACCCCTCCTGTCCTGACCTGAGGCTTCCTCCCTCACGTCTTCCCTCCTGCCTGGTCTACCACTATCTTCAGCCCTTCCCTCTTGTCCCGACCTCAGGCTTCCTCCCTCAACTTGTGCGCGCCGCCAGGCCCTTCGCCACTTTCACCCCTCCCCTCTCGTCCTTACCCGACTGTCCGACCGTCTTCACCCCTTCCCTCCTGTCCCTGAAATTCCCACTGCCAACTGCTCCGCCGCCAGGTCCACCCTCTTTGTCCTGACCTGAGGCTTTCTCCCTCACGTCGTACCTGCTGCCAAGCCCACCACCATCTTCACCCCTTCCCTCCTGTCCTGAAATGCCCACCGCCGACTGCTCTGTCGCCAGGTCCACCCTCTCTTGTCCTGTCCTGAGGCTTCCTTCCTTACGTCGTCCCCGCTGCCAAGCCCACCACCATCTTCACCCCTTCCCTCCTGTCCTGAAATGCCCACCGCCGACTGCTCTGTCGCCAGGTCCACCCTCTCTTGTCCTGTCCTGAGGCTTCCTCCCTAACGTTGTCCCCGCTGCCTAAGTGCCAAGCCCACCACCATTCACCCCTGCCCTCTTATCCTGACCTGCCGCCGACTCTCCTGTTGTCAGGTCCACTGCTGCTCCCGCCGCGCTGAACCCTAAGCCCTAAACTCTCCCGCTGCCAGGGCCACCGCTACACCTGCCGCGCTGAACTCTCCCGCCGCCAGGTTCACCGCTGCACCCGCCGCGCTGACCCCTTAACCCTAAACCCTAAACTCTCCCGCCGCCAGGGCCACCACTACACCTGCCGCGCTGAACCCTAAACCCTAAACTCTCCCATCGCCAGGTCCACCGCTGCGCCCGCCGCGCTGCTGGTCAGCGTGAGCCAGGGCGCCTTCCGCGGATTGCAGGACATGCGCACGCCGCTGGCCGTCACGGCCGCCACCAACGTGCTGCACCTGGCCATGTCGCTGGCGTTGATCTTCCCGCTCCCGGCCCTGGTGCTGCCCGCGGTGCCGCTGCTGGGGCAGGCCCTGGACGGCTGGGGCCTGCCGGGAACCCCAGGGATGGGTCTGACTGGAGCCGCGTTGTCAACGACTATTGCGGAGTGGACTGCTGCAGGTGTGGGCGGGGCAAAGCCTGCCAGAATCTTATATAAAAAACAGACGTGGGGGGCAAAGCATGCCAGAATCTTATATAAAAACAGACGTGGGGGCAAAGCCTGCCAGAATCTTATATAAAAAACAGGCGCGGGGGCAAAGCCTGCCAGAATCTTATATAAAAAACAGGCGTGGGGGGCAAAGCCTGCCAGAATCTTATATAAAAAACAGGCATGGGGTGCAAAGCCTGCCAGAATCTTATATAAAAACAGACGTGGGGGGCAAAGCCTGCCAGAATCTTATATAAAAACAGGCGTGGGGGGCAAAGCCTGCCAGAATCATATATAAAAAACAGGCGTGGGGGGCAAAGCCTGCCAGAATCTTATATAAAAAACAGGCGTGGGGGGCAAAGCCTGCCAGAATCTTATATAAAAAACAGGCGTGGGGCGCAAAGCCTGCCAGAATCTTATATAAAAAACAGGTGTGGAGGGCAAAGCCTGCCAGAATCTTATATAAAAACAGGCGTGGGGGGCAAAGCCTGCCAGAATCTTATATAAAAACAGACGTGGGGGGCAAAGCATGCCAGAATCTTATATAAAAAACAGGCGTGGGGGGCAAAGCCTGCCAGAATCTTATATAAAAAACAGGCGTGGGGGGCAAAGCCTGCCAGAATCTTATATAAAAACAGACGTGGGGGGCAAAGCCTGCCAGAATCTTATATAAAAAACAGACGTGGGGGGCAAAGCCTGCCAGAATCTTATATAAAAAACAGGCGTGGGGGGCAAAGCCTGCCAGAATCTTATATAAAAAACAGGCGTGGAGGGCAAAGCTTGCCAGAATCTTATATAAAAACAGACGTGGGGGGCAAAGCCTGCCAGAATCTTATATAAAAAACAGGCGTGGGGGGCAAAGCCTGCCAGATTCTTATATAAAAAACAGGCGTGGAGGGCAAAGCCTGCCAGAATCTTATATACAAACAGACGTGGGGGGCAAAGCCTGCCAGAATCTTATATAAAAACAGACGTGGGGGGCAAAGCCTGCCAGAATCTTATATAAAAACAGATGTGGGGGGCAAAGCCTGCTAGAATCTTATATAAAAAACAGGCGTGGGGGGCAAAGCCTGCCAGAATCTTATATAAAAAACAGGCGTGGAGGGCAAAGCCTGCCAGAATCTTATATAAAAACAGTCGTGGGGGGCAAAGCCTGCCAGAATCTTATATAAATAGCGGGGGGCATGAGATTTTGCCGTGGGGGGCAGGGTGGGTTGGAAGGGGGGCAAGGGTGCCGACCAGGGCACCTTCAGGGGGCTGCCGGATGGTCGCCACTGGGCTAATGAGGACACATTTTTTATCGGACGGCAGCTCAGGGCGCAGGGCATGCTGCTCCAGGACCCCGCAGCTGTTGGACAGGTCGTATCTCAGGTAGCTGCTCTGTAGCTGCAGGGGTGAGAGGGAGTGGAGGGGGGGTGATTGTGGTCAGGAGTGGGTGGAAGCCGTTCAAAATTGTAGGACTGGTTAGAGGGGGAAGGGGGGGGGGGGGGGGGGGCGATTGTGGTCAGGAGTGGGTGGAAGCCGTTCAGACATTTCAGTACTGGTATGGGCCTCAAGGACGCATGGGTATTGGCCTGCAGGAGGCATGACTGTCAACTACTCTATATTTTCTTGCATGTGCGAGTTTCGATTGTCTGCATACTTTCCACCTTTCCCCCCAACAGCGTCCTCTTGCTGCCTGATTCAATGTTCCACCCAAAAAACTTACCCACCTTCGGCGTCCTTAAGCATGTTGCATGCATCGCTCCACTCTCTCTTGGACCTATACCTTTAACCCCAAGGCTTTGCCACCGTCAGCGTCCTTGTGCATGCTGCGTTCATCGCTTGAATCCCTCTCTTGCGCCTGCCCCTCCCTCAGGCGCCTACCTGTGGCTGATGTGGGGGCGGAAAGCGGAGCTGGGTCTGGACCCGCTGCCTGTCTTACAACCTGTCAAGGCCTGGGGGCAGTACCTACCCTTCCTGCAGGTGCGTAGGGTTCAGGGTTTTCATGCTCCTCTATCCCTCATCCTTATTGACTGCAAGTCGACTTTCCGATCGCTGACAAAGCAGGGGATCTGCCATTGGTGCGAATGTGTGACCTAATTATGGGAACAAGGAAACATGAGCATTAAGCCGTAGACTGGGGAAGCTTTTGTCTGAAAACGACATGATCATGGCCTCTCTCGCCAAGATGTCCGTGTCCGAGATCAAGAGGCTCGCACCCGAGATTTAGAATGGTCAACCCTGGGCCATGCTGGACAGCACCCTGGTCAACCCTGGGCCATGCTGGATAGCACCCTGGTCAACCCTGGGCCATGCTGGATAGCACCCTGGTCAACCCTGGGCCATGCTGGATAGCACCCTGGTCAACCCTGGGCCATGCCGGACAGCACCCTGGTCAACCCTGGGCCATGCTGGACAGCACCCTGGTCAACCCTGGGCCATACTGGACAGCACCCTGGTCAACCCTGGGCCATGCTGGATAGCACCCTGGTTAACCCTGGGCCATGCTGGACAGCACCCTGGTCAACCCTGGGCCATGCTGGATAGCACCCTGGTCAACCCTGGGCCATGCTGGATAGCACCCTGGTCAACCCTGGGCCATGCCGGATAGCACCCTGGTCATCCCTGGGCCATGCTGGATAGCACCCTGGTCAACCCTGGGCCATGCTGGATAGCAACCTGGTCAACCCTGGGCCATGCCGGATAGCACCCTGGTCATCCCTGGGCCATGCTGGATAGCACCCTGGTCAACCCTGGGCCATGCCGGATAGCACCCTGGTCAACCCTGGGCCATCCTGGATAGCACCCTGGTCAACCCTGGGCCATGCTGGATAGCAACCTGGTCAACCCTGGGCCATGCTGGATAGCAACCTGGTCAACCCTGGGCCATGCTGGATAGCACCCTGGTCAACCCTGGGCCATGCTGGATAGCACCCTGGTCAACCCTTGGCCATGCTGGATAGCACCCTGGTCAACCCTGGGCCATCCTGGATAGCACCCTGGTCAACCCTTGGCCATGCTGGATAGCACCCTGGTCAACCCTGGGCCATGCTGGATAGCACCCTGGTCAACCCTGGGCCATGCTGGATACCACCCTGGTCAACCCTTGGCCATGCTGGATAGCACCCTGGTCAACCCTGGGCCATGCTGGATAGCACCCTGGTCAACCCTGGGCCATGTCGGATAGCACCCTGGTCAACCCTGGGCCATGCCGGACAGCACCCTGGTCAACCCTGGGTCATGCTGGACAGCACCCTGGTCAACCCTGGGCCATACTGGACAGCACCCTGGTCAACCCTGGGCCATGCTGGATAGCACCCTGGTTAACCCTGGGCCATGCTGGACAGCACCCTGGTCAACCCTGGGCCATGCTGGATAGCACCCTGGTCAACCCTGGGCCATGCTGGATAGCACCCTGGTCAACCCTGGGCCATGCCGGATAGCACCCTGGTCAACCCTGGGCCATGCTGGATAGCACCCTGGTCAACCCTGGGCCATGCCGGATAGCAACCTGGTCAACCCTGGGCCATGCCGGATAGCACCCTGGTCATCCCTGGGCCATGCTGGATAGCACCCTGGTCAACCCTGGGCCATGCCGGATAGCACCCTGGTCAACCCTGGGCCATCCTGGATAGCACCCTGGTCAACCCTGGGCCATGCTGGATAGCACCCTGGTCAACCCTGGGCCATGCTGGATAGCAACCTGGTCAACCCTGGGCCATGCTGGATAGCACCCTGGTCAACCCTGGGCCATGCTGGATAGCACCCTGGTCAACCCTGGGCCATGCTGGATAGCACCCTGGTCAACCCTGGGCCATGCTGGATAGCACCCTGGTCAACCCTGGGCCATGCTGGATAGCACCCTGGTCAACCCTGGGCCATGCTGGATAGCACCCTGGTCAACCCTGGGCCATGCTGGATACCACCCTGGTCAACCCTTGGCCATGCTGGATAGCACCCTGGTCAACCCTGGGCCATGCTGGATAGCACCCTGGTCAACCCTGGGCCATACCGGATAGCACCCTGGTCAACCCTGGGCCATGCTGGATAGCACCCTGGTCAACCCTGGGCCATGCTGGATAGCACCCTGGTCAACCCTGGGCCATGCTGGATAGCACCCTGGTCAACCCTGGGCCATGCTGGATAGCAACCTGGTCAACCCTGGGCCATGCCGGATAGCACCCTGGTCAATCCTGGGCCATGCTGGATACCACCCTGGTCAACCCTGGGCCATGCTGGATAGCACCCTGGTCAACCCTGGGCCATGCCGGATAGCACCCTGGTCAACCCTGGGCCATCCTGGATAGCACCCTGGTCAACCCTGGGCCATGCTGGATAGCACCCTGGTCAACCCTGGGCCATGCTGGATAGCACCCTGGTCAACCCTGGGCCATCCTGGATAGCACCCTGGTCAACCCTGGGCCATGCTGGATAGCACCCTGGTCAACCCTGGGCCATCCTGGATAGCACCCTGGTCAACCCTTGGCCATGCTGGATAGCACCCTGGTCAACCCTGGGCCATCCTGGGCAGAACCCTGGTAAACCCTGGGCCATGCTGGATAGCACCCTGGTCAACCCTTGGCCATGCTGGATAGCACCCTGGTCAACCCTGGGCCATGCTGGATAGCACCCTGGTCAACCCTGGGCCATGCTGGATAGCACCCTGGGCCATGCTGGATAGCACCCTGGGCCACCCTGGGCATCGCCCTGGGCCATATCCTTCTCATCACCCTTAGCATCACCTTCAACATCACACTCAACATCACCCTGGGCCACCCTGGGCTGATAATTAACATCACTCTGGGCAATGTCCTGGACAGCACCCTGGGCTGCGAATTCTACCCAGGAGGGATGCAGCTCCCAAGGGAATGACATCTCCCTGGACAGCCCTTGATTGGAACATTGGGAGACAGAGCAGAGCGCCTGAAAGCCTGAGGAGTCTGAAATGTTCGAAAAGTCTGAAAAGTCTGAATGCCTCTGGGCTTCGGCCTGGAGCTGCACTGTTCCCTTCATCCGCACATCCCTAAAGGGGCGCGTAGTTTCATTTCTTTCTTTCTGACTGCCTTTTGCTGCACAGGCCGGGGGGGCGGTGCTGATGTGTCTTTCTTTCTGACTGCCTCTTGCTGCGCAGGCCGAGGGGGCGGTGCTGTTACCTTCATCCGCGCGTCCCTAGGGGAGCGTGTACTTTTCTCTCTTTCTTTCTGACTGCCTCTTGCTGCGTAGGTCGGGGGGACGGTGCTGTTCCCACCATCCGCGCGTCCCTAGGGGAGCGTGTACTTTTCTCTCTTTCTTTCCGACTGCCTCTTGCTGCGTAGGCCGGGGGGACGGTGCTGTTCCCTTTATCCGCGCGTTCCTATGGGAGCGTGTACTTTTCTCTCTTTCTTTCTGACTCTTTTTTGCTGCGCAGGCGGGGGGGGCGGTGCTGATGTGTCTTTCTTTCTGACTGCCTCTTGCTGCGCAGGCCGAGGGGGCGGTGCTGTTACCTTCATCCGCGCGTCCCTAGGGGAGCGTGTACTTTTCTCTCTTTCTTTCTGACTGCCTCTTGCTGCGTAGGCCGGGGGGACAGTGCTGATGTGTCTTTCTTTCTGACTGCCTCTTGCTGCGCAGGCCGAGGGGGCGGTGCTGATGTGTCTTTCTTTCTGACTGCCTCTTGCTGCGTAGGCCGGGGTGGCGGTGCTGTTCCCTTCATCCGCGCGTCCCTAGGGGAGCGTGTACTTTTCTCTCTTTCTTTCTGACTGCCTCTTGCTGCGTAGGTCGGGGGGACGGTGCTGTTCCCACCATCCGCGCGTCCCTAGGGGAGCGTGTACTTTTCTCTCTTTCTTTCCGACTGCCTCTTGCTGCGTAGGCCGGGGGGACGGTGCTGTTCCCTTTATCCGCGCGTTCCTATGGGAGCGTGTACTTTTCTCTCTTTCTTTCTGACTCTTTTTTGCTGCGCAGGCGGGGGGGGCGGTGTTGTTGCGGACAGCGGTGCTTTTGGGCACCAAGACGCTGGGTGCCGCGGTCGCCACGCGCCTAGGACCTGCCTCCATCGCCTCACACCAGGTCCTCTCCCAGGTACGCCCCTGAGTGCCTTGACAGGAAGGGGAGTTTCCCTGATGGCAGGCAGACAGGCAGGCAGGCAGGCCCCTGACAGGAAGGGGAGTTTCCTTGATGGCAGGCCCTTAACAGGTTAAGGGATATCTGAGGCTGGCAGGCAGCCCCCTGACAGGAAGGGGAGTTTCCCTGATGGCAGGCCCTTAACTGGTTAAGGGATATCTGAGGCTGGCAGGCAGCCCCCTGACAGGAAGGGTAGTTTCCCTGATGGCAGGCCCTTAACTGGTTAAGGGATATCTGAGGCTGGCAGGCAGCCCCCTGACAGGAAGGGGAGTTTCCCTGATGGCAGGCCTTTAACTGGTTAAGGGATATCTGAGGCTGGCAGGCAGGCCCCTGACAGGAAGGGGAGTTTCCCTGATGGCAGGCCCTTAACTGGTTAAGGGATATCCGAGGCTGGCAGGCAGCCCCCTGACAGGATGGGGAGTATCCCTGATGGCAGGCCCTAAACAGGTTAAGGGACATCTGAGGCAGGCAGGCAGGCCCCTGACAGGAAGGGGAATGCCCCAGATGGCAGGCCCCTTTAACGATAGTGTCGCTGGGGTTTGCCCTGTGCGCAGTGGGTGTCAACCTGGGACATCTTGAGGCCCGGGTGTTCCTGTTTCCACTTCCTGTCCAATCGGTTGTCTGTGGCATTCTCAGGCAGGTGAGAGGACGCATCGGACGCGCCTTGCTTTGGTTGGTGGGGGTGACTGTTTGGGGGAACTCACGGTGCTGAGGTGGTGCGTGAGTACACGGTGGGTTTTACTCCCTTGGGTCGAGTGGGGGGGAGAGGGGTCCAAATCATCCGAAGGGATATATATCTCCTCTTGCCTTTTTTCCGCCCTGTGACCCGCTGCACCACAACGCCTTGTTGGCATTCAGGTTCGTGTACCCCTTGCTGCCCCCCGCCTGCCCCCCGTCTACCCCCTGCTGACCGCCCGTTTAACCCCCGTGTATCCCTTGCTGCCCCCCGCCTGCCCCCCGTCTACCACCTGCTGACCCCCCGCCTAACCCTTTGCTCCCCCCCTGCACGTTATCCACGTTCAGGTGTGGATCCTGTCCTCGCTCATTATTGACTCTCTGGCGATCGCGGGGCAGACCATGGTGGCGGTTCACCTCGGACAGGGCAATGTGCAGGTGAGCGTGGGAGCAGGGACAGGTTGCTGAAAGGTAGCCTCGCACCCAAAGGTGCAGGGCAACGTGCAGGTGAGCAGGGGATAGGGGACAGGGGTGCTAAAAGGTAGCCTTGCACCCGTGCTACCCAATTAGCTAACCTGGTCTGGATTTTTATGTTGTATTTAGGGAGCGGCGATTTTAAATACGTCCGAATGTTCAGGTACCGTTGATTGCCTTTTCTTCCCACACAATTATCGTTGTTTGGGGTTGAGGGATCCATGAATGTACTAATTATCGATATCGACGCCAGTTTTCAATCGGAAACTAAAATGTTTTTTATGAAAGGTTGCCCAAAAGGCAGCATGAAAATAAAACATTTTTGATGCCCGCAAATGAAAGTATATATTTGTTGTTTTTATGAACTAGTGTATGTTTCTTCGACCCCCCCGCAGGCCGCACGTGCCGTGACGCAGCGCCTGCTGCAGCTGGGCCTGGCCTTGGGGCTGACTCTAGCGGGGACCATAGCACTGGCAGGCCCGGTGTGGCCACACTTGTTCACACAGGTGCGTCGCATGAGGGTCAATGGGTCATGGGTGGTAGATGAATAGGGCAGGCTGTCTCTGCTACGAAAACGGCATGGCAGGGAGAGCCCTCGCCTGGTTTGGGGTTACAGGAGAAGCTGATCCCCCTACTTCGACATGAAATCATAAGTCTGGGGGAGATCCGTTTAGCTTCGGGTTTCCAAAGCTTGCATGGACTCATGGGCATTACGCAAGCTTCTTCAAGGAAACCCTGATTCCCATGTAACATGAGTAAGTTAATATAAGGTTATAATAACATAACAATATATAAGATCGCCGATCCCCTCTCTTGGCTCCCATCTAGGAGCCCATGTGGCTCACCTTTCTCTAAACAACACCCGAGCAAGGCGTTCACAGGGCAAGCGCGTTGATGTGTGGCTGGCCATGCCTGTGTAGCGCAACCTCCATCCAATGCTTGCATTGACTCATGGCCCCCATTCAGGAGTCCAGGTGGCTCACCTTTCTCTCAACGACACCCAAGCAAGGCGTTCACGGGGCAAGCGCGTGTCCGCCTAGCTTAGGGCTCTGGGTTATAGTGGCTGGCCGTGCATGTGGAGCTGGGCCTTCATCCAGTGCATGTCCGCATGTGGGATGGACTGTGCACTGCATCCCTTTTAACGGCATGTGAGGTCCATCCAAAGCGCTGTGAACCTGCTTCGCTTTGCCATGCTACGCCTTGCATTCCTACCTCTGTGCCGCACAAGGGAGGCCTGTTAAAGCGTGGATTCTTTCCACTGGACCACTGGGATTTTCGAGGGGTGAGGACAGCACACTTGTGCCTCTCACCTCGCCAGTGTTTCTTTTTTCGTGACTCAGCTACAAGTCAGCTACACTCCGGCTGCTGGCCTGAGAACCCACTTGTGGTCAGCCTTGCTGCTTTGGCCACCGCTTTTAGGCCTTTCCAGGTTCGGTCCTTCTTGGGCCTTTGGCGGCCGCTGGGTGGCCTGCCAAAATTGGGCTTGTAGCCGGGGGGAAAGCACTGCCACCTCGCCTCGCCCCCCTAAGAGCCTCTCATGCGTCAGGCCGGCAGCTTCGTGTGCGCTCTCTTACCCGACCAACCTCCTTCTCTTGCTTCCCCGTTGAGGGCTCCACGAAAGACGTTCAGGGTTCACGGTTTTGCCTGTAACATGAACTCCACGTCCTACACCGCATAACGCATTTCACTCGCTCCACCACTTTTCTCCACTTTCTACACTTTTTGACTGGCTCCTTCATGCAGGACATGGAGGTCGTCAGTGGTGTACCCGCTGCTGCCGCTGGCTGATTGGATGCTGTCTCTCTTCTTTTTCTTCACTTCCTCCACTTGTTCTCCACTTTTTCGCTGGCCCCGCCGGACGCCGAGGTCTTGTCAGTGGTGTACTCGCTGCTGCCGCTGGCCGTTTGGATGCCAACCCTCCACTTTTGGATCCTGTCCCTCCACTTGTTCTCCACTCTTCTCCACTTTTCCGCTGGCCTCGCAGGGTGCAGAGGTCTTGTCAGCGGTGTACCCGCTGCTGCCGCTGGCCGTTTGGATGCCACCCCCCACTTTTGGATGTTGTTCCTCTCCTTGTTCCCCACTTTCCTCCACTTTTTCGCTGGCCCCGCAGGATGCAGAGGTCTTGTCAGCAGTGTACCCGCTGCTGCCGCTGGCCGTTTGGATGCTACCCATCAACGCACTAGCGTACGTCCTTGATGGAGCACTGGTGAGACCTTCTGCAGCCGCTGGCCCTGCTTTTGTTCATACCATGGTCCATACCTTTGATTGCGGCCACCATGCGTTTGATGGTGCACTGGTGAGACCTTCTGCAGCCGCTGGCCCTGGTTTTGTTCAAATCATGATGGAGCACTGGTGAGAACCTTGTGCAGCTGCTGGCCCTGGTGTTGTTCATACCATGGTGGCGTGTTTCATACCTTGGACAGTGGTGTACATGCGTTTGATGGAGGGCTGGTGAGATCTGTGCCTGCTGCTGGCCCTGTTTCTGTTCATACCTTGGTTCATACCTTGGACAGCGGCCACCAAGTGTTTCATGGAGGGCTAGTGAGGCCTGTGGCTGCTGTTGGCCCTAATGCTGCCCATGGGTTGACTGACCCTAAACCCTTAACCCTGCGGCTGCTGTTTGCCCTAATGCTGCCCATGGGTTGACTGACCCTAAACCCTTGACCCTGCGGCTGCTGTTTGCCCTAATGCTGCCCATGGGTTGACTGACCCTAAACCCTTAACCCTGCGGCTGCTGTTTGCCCTAATGCTGCCCATGGGTTGACGAAGCTCCCTGGGTTTACCTGGATTAGGGTTAAGGGTTAAGCCAAACCCTTCACTCTGACCCTAAACCCTTAACCCTGAGGCTGCTGTCGGCCCTGTTGCTGTCCATGGGTTGACTAAGGTCCCTGGGTTTACCTGGATTAGGGTTAAGGGTTAGCCAAACCCTTCACTCTTGAGGCTGCTTCCGGCCCTGTTGCTGGCCATGGGTTGGCTTTGAAGGTCCCTAGGTTGACCTGGATTGGGGTTCAGGGCTTTGCCAAACCCTTCACTCTTGAGGCTGCTTCCGGCCCTGTTGCTGTCCATGGGTTGACTAAGGTCCCTGGGTTTACCTGGATTAGGGTTAAGGGTTACCCAAACCCTTCACTCTTGAGGCTGCTTCCGGCCCTGTTGCTGGCCATGGGTTGGCTTTGAAGGTCCCTAGGTTGACCTGGATTGGGGTTCAGGGCTTTGCCAAACCCTTCACTCTTGAGGCTGCTTCCGGCCCTCTTGCTGGCCATGGGTTGATTTTGAAGATCCCTAGGTTGACCTGGATTAGGGTTCAGGGCTTAGCCAAACCCTTCACTCTTGAGGCTGCTTCCGGCCCTGTTGCTGGCCATGGGTTGGCTTTGAAGGTCCCTAGGTTGACCTGGATTGGGGTTCAGGGCTTTGCCAAACCCTTCACTCTTGAGGCTGCTTCCGGCCCTGTTGCTGGCCATGGGTTGACTTTGAAGGTCCCTAGGTTGACCTGGATTAGGGTTCAGGGCTTAGCCAAACCCTTCACTCTTGAGTCTGCTTCCGGCCTTGTTGCTGGCCATGGGTTGATTTTGAAGATCCCTAGGTTGACCTGGATTAGGGTTCAGGGCTTAGCCAAACCCTTCACTCTTGAGTCTGCTTCCGGCCCTGTTGCTGGCCATGGGTTGATTTTGAAGATCCCTAGGTTGACCTGGATTAGGGTTCAGGGCTTAGCCAAACCCTTCACTCTTGAGGCTGCTTCCGGCCCTGTTGCTGGCCATGGGTTGATTTTGAAGATCCCTAGGTTTACCTGGATTAGGGTTCAGGGCTTAGCCAAACCCTTCACTCTTGAGGCTGCTTCCGGCCCTGTTGCTGGCCATGGGTTGACTCTGAAGGTCCCTGCGCCGCGCCCACCCTGCCCTGCTCCATTTTGTGCCCTGCAGGTGGCCGCTGGTGACTTCAGATAATATAAAGGGCCCTGCGCCCTATCCATCCTGCCTGACTCCCAATCCACTCCCTGCAAGTGGCCGCTGGAGACGTCAGAGAATTAAAAGCGTCCTTCACCATATCCACTCTGCCCTGCTCCCTGTCTACTCCCTGCCCTGCCCCCTACCCACCCTGCCCCGCTCGCTCCCTGTCCGCTCCATGCAGGTGGGCGCCGGAGACTTCCGCTTCATGGCCTTTGCCATGGCTGCAGCAAGCGGTGGCGCCGTCGTGACTCTACTCGCGGTGGAGCCCGCGGGGCTTGGGCTTGCCGGCGTTTGGGGTGCGCAGGCACTACTCATGACCGGCCGGGCGGTCACTCTTGGCTACAGGTGTGACTAGGGGGCTAGGGTTACGGTCACTTTTGGCTACAGGTGTGCCTGGGGGCTAGGGTTACGGTATCTCTTCGCTACAGGTGTGACACAGGGTCAAGGGTTAAGGTCACTCTTGCTACAGGTGTGACGCAGGGTCAAGGCCTCAAGGGTTACAGTCACTCTTGGCTACAGGTGTGACTTGGGGTTAGGGGTTGCGGGTTGAAGTTTGCGAGACGATTAGATGGAATCCCCTGAAGCAGGAGTTGACAGATGGCGGTCTAGATGCGGCGATGTTACCCTGCGTACATAATTTGGGCTTTAGGGGGTCGAGGGCCCAGGACCCGGGTTCCAATCCGTGCAGCATTAAATTCTGGCTCAGGACTGGGGCTCAGGACCCGAGTTATAATCCATGCAGCATTAAATCTTAACTCAGGACTCCAGTTCCAACTCGTGCAGTTTGAATCCGGGCTAAATGGTTATAGAACTTATAGGCCCCACATCTTATTATTATAGGCCCCCCAGCCTCCGTACAATTTGAGTTGTACCAGTCCCCCACACCTCGGTGCGCTACCCCACACCTCGGGCCAGTCCTAGAGCGCTTCATCTTATTCAGGGTCTCAGGGTGTCTCAGGACTCGCGTTCCAATTGTGCAGCATTACATCCGGGCTCAGGACCGGTGTCAATCCATGCTGCATTGAATCCTGGCTCAGGACTTGAGCCCAGGACTCGGGTCCCAATTTATGCAGCATTAAGTCCTGGCTCAAGACTAGGGCTCAGGACTCGGGTTCCAAAGTATGCAGCATTTAATCCGGGCTTATATTCAGGGTGTCACACTGTCACCCGCCCATTACTGGGGGTCCAAAGCTTTAAACGACCATTAAGTAGTATGGACCCCATTAAGGGGAATGAAACCATTTAGCATGTATGAAACATTAGACCCCATTAAAATGTATGGACCCAATTGCAATGCATGAATCTCTGGGCCTTTGGCACGCTGACCCGCCCGCTTGACACGAACGTCACGCTCCGCTCTGCTGCCTCAGATACATGAGCCATGACGGGCCCCTGCCTCCGATGAAAAAAACTGTGGAGGGCGAGGGAGCGGGCCATCAAGACGGCTCCCAACCATGACGGGCTCATGCCTCTGATGAAAAAAACTGTGGAGGGCGAGGGAGCGGGCCAGCAAGAAGACGGCTCCCAACCATCGACTGAAGGTGCGGCTGAGGACGAGGACCCACGAGGAGGAGGGGGGGGCGTAGGGGGAGGGCCAGTCAGCAGCGGTGACAGAGCGCAGGGGGACAGGAGCGAGGCGGGTGTGGGTAAAGCGCGTCTTCTCCAGAGCCCTTTGGCGGAGGGTCACACGAAGGCAGCTGCTGGCGGCGCACTCGGGGGCGCAAGCAGGTGGCAGAGCGTTGGACTTGAGCGGGTCATGAGGGCCCGAGACTGATAAGGTCGGTAGCGTAACCGCGGGCCTGATGCCTGGGATCCTGCCTCAATTGTGGAGACCGAGTAGGGCCGGCATCGTGATCGCGGGCCTCATGCTTGCCAGGATCCTGCCTCGATTGTCAAGACTGAGAGGGGCGGGCATCGTGACCGCGGGCCAGAAGCTTGCCAGGATCCTGCCTTGATTGTGAAGAGGTGCACGCTCTGTGCAGTGGCACCTAATAAATCCCAGTCCTGGCTATTTTTTGCTGTATGATTGAGGAAGAAAGGGATGTTCCAGGAGGGAGGTTCCAGGTTGAGAAGGGAGGTTCCAGGAGAGGAGGGCTCAGGGGTAGGCCCTTGCAGAGGGGCCCTGTTACGATGTGCTTGAATCGTCCCTCCTGATCATCGCCTCGAGCCAGGGAGTATGTGTTTGTATCAATGCTGGAGAGAGAGAGAGTGTGTGTGCAACTGTTGGTATCAATGTTGATTGTATGTGTGTGCTTTTCGAATGACCGTTGGGGCAGAGCGCATTCGTATGCCGATTACTAATAGGATTTGTTACTCGTGCATCGTGAACCTTTGTTGATTTGTTTGGAATTCAGCTGCTGGATTTACATGGTTGCGCTATTTTGGGTGACTGTGTGTGTGTGTGTGTGTGACCTTGGTGTGGTTGAATTCACACTTCCCACGTAAGGCGGCAGTAGCAGGCCTCTGTAGAGGCAAGCAGGGCTGTCTTGGGCGTTGGAGCACACTGCAGGCAGTTGCATTACGGCAGTAGCAAGGAAGTTACCATGCTAAGCAGTTTATCGGTTAGTATGTATGCCCTGAGGTTGATCTTCAATTGCCCCAGGTCGTTTTCCTGCTTTTTCATCCCAAGTTTAGTGGGCCATGACCGGGCATTGAATCACGTTTATCCTCCCATGTCCGAACCGCTCTGATCTTATTAACACGTTATCTTTGGCAGGGATGCGATAACTGGCATGGCATGGCAAAGTGCTGCATGGGACATCAGGTCGTGCGCCTGTCATCGTTGGTCTGGATGTCGTCAATGCCTGATATAACTACTTGTAACGCTCTGTATTTGTTTCAGTATTTTGTGGGACAAGAGGGCGCATGGTACTTCAGTATTCATGCTGGTAAGGTCCAATGTATGATAAGCTTCGCTCGGCTTTTTCATGTGATCCCCGGTCTGCTGATTCTCGGGTTGAGACCAGGCACTAGTGACATGGATGGGTATGGAGTGCTCGCAAAACGTGTCAACTGTTGTAGTTGAGTACAGGAAGGCAACATATACTGAAGTCATGCTATTGCCTATGACGTTACACCCCTGGGCCCTGCTCAAAAAGGCTCGGCCGCGTGGGTGTCTAACTAACAGGGGCAGGAACATGGGGCGATAGACATATTGCATTCATGCTTTTGCTGTGGCGCTTGTCTTGCTACATTCAGATACATGCAAAAACGGCTTGCATGAAATCCAACTTATGATACCGTTGGCGAAAGCCTCTGTACTAGCCGTCTAACACGGGTTTGGGAGGAATCCTGGTTCTGCAGGAACCTTGGCATCCTGAGCTAGCTGGCTCAGCTCTGATGAGGATATCGTCCCAAGCTTCCATACTCGTCTTGAGTGATACAAGACCTGTCAACTATAAGGAAGCATCCTCGTGAATCCTAGAATTCTGCTCTGACTGCATGTGGAAAAGGAATGGTAGGGGAAAAGTTTGTGCGAATACCGGTAAGTCGCGCTTTTTCTCGCGCTTTTTGGCAAAATTCTTTCGGGGGAAGTTTACCAGAAGAGAAAAAGATTCCGATCAGGGAGATTTAATCTCATGCCTGGCTAGTATCAAGAGGTTGTTGAGTTGAAGGGATTCCATAAACCGGTGCTGCCAGGATATCGGTATTGTTGGTTCAGCTTGACAGCTAATGTCTGGTCCCGGTACTGCATATCTGAAGTCCTAGTGGGCTAGTGGCTACGGGTTGCACATTCCATGTCTATCCTGATCAGGTGTTATAATGATGTTTCACAGTAAAGAGACTTTGAGTCGTAAGTATTGTGTACAACCGTCAGAGTACTGACCATGAACTGATTATGCCGTGGCACCTCATTTCAGCATGGTGACGGTCATCCCGTATGACGGGGCTACCGTATGTTGAACTTGTCCTCAAAATGGAAGTGCCTCAGTTTCTACCCGAAGACGATCATTTCTAGCCTTGTAACGTAATAAACTAACCTCCCGCCGATAATCCTTATGCATGGAGGGTGGAGGGTGTCGAGCTCTCCTCCTATTCCGGCGTCCACACCGAATGGCGCGCTTCAGGTCAGTGTCCGATCCCTATACCCATCTCAAAACACAAGTCGTCGATCCATCACCATCAGCCTTCCACGAGTGTAAAGCATCCTGCATTACTTGTCGACGCAAGATTTTAATCTGGTTAGGTTCTAACCTCTAACGCGGTGAAGCCCAATCTTGTCCCTCAGAAATGAGCTCCACCGATTACGAATAGTTCGACCCGCCTTGAGAACCGCCGAACAGCATAAGATATGATCGCGTCAATTTTCAGATCGTTCTTGACAACGGGAGCTCAGCAGTGCTCCTCTGCCAACAGTTGGGCTGGAAGGGCATTAGCAGGAGCAGTCGCAGGCGGCTCGCCCTCGCTTCATCGCTGGACTCTGAGTCAGGTGTGAACACGCTAATGACCAAGCATACACGTCAATCGACTTCAGGTTGCACCACCATCCCCATGCCCATATTTCCCCCACACCAGCCCCATCGACACCCCTTGTCTGTTAGCCTGAAATACCCTTTTTTAACTCATCAGAATCTACTGGGGTCCTCCAATGCCGTCGCCCCAGCCGAATCGTCTCCGACTCCTCTCTGCATGGCCTTTGAAGCGTCATGCATGAGCGCCGATGCCGTGCGGAGTGCTTATCACGAGCCGAACGGCTGCAACCACATCAGCAGCAGCCTTGAACGAGTGCATGCGGGCAGAGACACTGGCAGCTCTCGTGGGACCGCAACTAGCCAGCAGCTCCCCTTATACATATCATTGTCTGCAACGTCCGCAAACCAAGCTGGACAATGCAGCTGGCAGCCCCAGCATGGCATTTCTACGCGCATGGCCATGCCGGTATGGTCGACCACGTCCCAGTGGACAGCGTCTTTTGGAACACAGGGAAGCTTATCGCTCTTTCGGGCGCGGCAATCGGTTATGCTAGCGGCAGACAGCGCTTTTGGCCAGGCGCGCCAAACCCTTCCTGCTTTCGCGCACCCAGCTCAGCTTCAGATAGTGGCAGGCCTCACCACTAACCAGGTACTATGCTTGCATGTGTGTGTGTGTGTGTTTGTGTGTGTGCGCTTGGGGGACATGTGCAAACAGACTTGTGGCTTAAACTGGTGTGATGAAACTGCTCATACCTGTACGGTTGTCGTAGAATGCGAGCTTGTAAGGCCACTTATGCTGCCAGGTCACAGCAGTCGCGAATGTTTCTCCTTGCAGCATGCATACGCCCCTTGCTCACGAATGCTCTCGTTGCGGCATGCATTCGCCCCTTGCTCACCAATGTTTCTCGTAGCAGCATGCATACGTCCCTTGCTCACACCCAGGACTCTTGGGATGCAGCTTTAGAAGAATTCGACAATGTGTGTTTGTGTATGAGTCTCCTGTCGCACAGTCCTATGTTTGCGCCTTTTCCTCTCGCAACACACCTCGATTTCATCGTCGACCGAGGAACATCACCGATTACACATGTTGAACTCTGTTCCCAGGCTTGGCTATTTTGCGACGGTCACGCCCATGCAAACAGCCGTCATGCAGTTCGGGCCTGATTGCGGGCGCGTCCTGCCCACACCCGTACCCGTGCCCATACCCATGCCTCTGCCCATACCCTCCCTGCTGCTGCTGCTCCTGCTGCTCGCCCCTTGTAGCTCCTGGCTGGCGGCCGCAAAGGAGGAGCTGGCAAGCCAAAGAAGACCAAGTACCGCGCTCTCCAAGGCCACCCGTGCAAGCGCGGCATCTGCCTGCGTGTGTACACCACAGCGCCCAAGAAGCCAAACTCAGCCAACCGGAAGGTAGGGATCAAGATCCAGAGTTTCTTTTTGGGGCTACACGAGTCCAGCTTCGGCAATCCGCCCAGCGGCCGCCTTCGGCCCAAGGACTGTTGCGCAAGCCTCTTGGGCTCTTGCAGGGCTTTTGGGGTTGCCTAGGTTACGAGTTAAGGGTTTAAGGCTCTGACAGGGCTTATGGGGTTGCCAAGGTTTAGGGTTCAAGCCTCTTGGGCTCTAACAGGGCTGATGGGGTTGGCTTGGAGCAATCGGCTGTCTATCTTCCCTTACCATTGGCCACAGTCCACAGCCTGTGCTGTCTAGCTCAAGCAGCCTCACGGCGCACGGCTGACAAACCTGCTCATCTGAAATGGTAGATGCAGCATGCCTGCGTCAGCCAATAATCCCGTTGCAGCCAATAATCCCGCTGCAGCCAAGAATCCCGTTGCAGCCAAGAATCCCCTACCGGTACTGATATCATCCGAAATAGGAAATGTCTGAGCTGTGGCGCTGGCATGTCCCTGTCTTAAACACTGTATCTCATGTCCTGCATCCTAAACCCTAAGCCTAAACCCTAAACCCTTAACCCTAAGCCTCAGAATATGTGAGCAGAGTGCCCGGGCTTGATGGGGCAGAAGTGGTGGGTGTAGGTCATGCACCTGCAGCAGCAAAACAGGTTTTTAGCCCAAACATGCAGAATATTCTGTCTGGCAGATAACGTTTTTTGTTATTTTTTTTTGGCAGCCTGGTCGTTTGGCAGTCTGGTTGTCGCAGGCTACATCGGGCTCCTGGGGCAGGGGATGCCTGCTCTGCCTGCCAGTTCAAGGCAGGCCCTCATTCATTTTTTGTGCACCTTCCCTGCCTGCCGCTCTGTCCAGGTGACCCGAGTGCAGCTCAGCAACGGCATCAAGGTCATTGCCTATATCCCAGGTGGGAGTGTGGGGAGGGTACCAGACATGGTGGGAGTGTGGGGAGGGTACCAGACATAGGGGGAGTGTGGGTAGAGTACCAGACATTGGGGGAGTGTGGGGACATGATGGGGACATGGTGGGAGCGTGGGCATGGTGGGAGTGTGGACACGGTGGGAGTGTGGGAGACTGTGTCTGACATGGATTTTATGGCCGCCCTGTGTTGCAGATTTGAAATTATGATTTCTTGTAGATTTTTGGTGGGAGACATTCTGCTGCCTGTGGCTGGTGGAAAGTCTCGTCATCAATGGGGTGTCTAGGGTCCCTCCCGCCGTTTGACAGGTTGCTTTGAATGGTGTATCCCTGAAGTTGAGAGATTGCGGAGTTTCAATCTTGTCAGTTCTTTCTGGTCATGTAAATGTTGTTTACCGTTTATCTGTCTGCGATGCTTGAGGAGTTGAGGAAGCGCAATGGCAGTGTTTTCTGTGTCTTGAGGAGAGCGCACCAGCGCTGCATGTCTCATGAGGATAACAGAAAAAGCTCTAAGAGGGTTCTATCGTGAGGGCCTGCCGACGCCCATGTTCAAATGCCTTCCAGGTTTCGCCAGCCCTGATTTCGTGCCGCTCATTTCCACACAGCTCTCTCCCTTTTCGGGTTGCTTAACTAAACGAAGTCTATGCAATGGGCGGCGATCAACAATGATTTTGCCGCGCACCAGACCATGTCACGGGGGCATCCGGGAGGCCATGGGAGGTCACCTGTAGGCAAAGGGGGACCAAACAATGACAACAGGCTACTCCGCAACCCAGCTTGCGAGGCGCAGTGCATTACAAGCCATCGGCTGCGGGCTGGACAGGGCTGGATTTCAGCCGAAGCACCCCAAAAGGGACAATGTCGATCGATGGTCGCAATCTCTTCTACTAAGCACCCCAAAAGGGACCTCTTGGTAGTGTCCTGGTTCTCTCTCTGACCCCTCCACCCTCCCAGGTGCAACAGCATGGAATTGCGTGTGATTTCGAAGGCTCTTACAAATCGTTAGATAAAACGTTTAATTGTCAGTTACAATTGAATGCTGCCCCGTCCCCAGGGGAAGGTCACAACCTGCAGGAGCACTCGATGGTCCTGGTGCGAGCTGGGCGTGTCAAGGATCTGCCGGGTGTCAAGTACAAAGTGATCCGCGGCCGCTACGACTGCTCCGGGGTCAAGGACAGGCGCCAGTCTCGGTCCAAGTACGGCGCAAAGAAGCCAAAGGCGGCGGCTTGAAGGATCGCTGCTTGCATAATCTGATGGTCTGGCCCCTTGCGTTCTGTGGGATGTATGATTCTTAGAGGTGACTTGGGTAACAGATTATAGATAGACTTTGTCTATGGTCAGCGCTTGAAGGTGCCAAGGACCTGTGCCTGGCTGCTTGCATTCCATCACGATCAAGAAGACCGGACTCGTAGGATCAGCCAAGACCAAACCTGGTTTTCCCCTGAAGCTTGAAGATATAAATGGCCCGGTCTTTCAGGTACCGGTAATAAATGTAATGTCAGATAAGGAGGTGCAAGAAGACTTATATGTCTCCCTTATAAATCAGGGCTTCCCCTTGCAAAAGAGGAGAAGCCTGGCCTCTTCGTTGCACCTGAGAGACTGCCACTCCCTGCTGCCAATTATGTGCAAATGTTTAAGGGTACATGGAAGTCATTTTTAGGCGTGAACAGGATGAGGCTTGGCACGTTGACACGCTGTTCTGTCAGGGGGGCATGGTAATGGCGTCCTGGACAGATATGCATGCAAGTGAGCGGGAGATGACATAAGTGTGGGCAAAGGATTAATTGCCTCTCCTCAAAAAAAATTACCAATTGACCAAGTGATGACATCCTGGCAACGTTAGGAGCAAACTCACTGCTTGATCTCTCATGGGGGGTCTTTCTTTCCAGATTACTGGTACCGGTATGTTGGATTCGGCAAAGGGTGTTCAATCCATGTCCTGTATGTTGGCAGAGGATGTTAGTGCTCACGTGCGTTTTAAGGACACTGTTACATCAAGACGCATCCCAAGTCCTATGTACCCCACAGACGAAAAGCATCTCTTCACGGAATTTTGATTCTGACATCTACATCTGTGTTTCTTAATACCGACTGGTGGTGCCTCATAGCCTGGAGCCCCCAAACATTCGTCCTTCGAGTCATTGCATGCTGACTTCCGTGATTCAAGGGCGACAACTCCAGCGTTACAAATTTCCATTTCCTGCAACCTGTCAACGGACACCAAAAAGCAATTCTATCACAATCTTATCCAGAGAGTGGAAAGAAACAATACTCTCAAAAGACATCCTACAATATATTAACACTGATGTTCAATATCATACTTACGATAACAACTTAATCACCTGCACTGCAACATGATGCCTACACTCGTGCAAACAAATTAAGCTATCGACAAAATTATCCAGTCAGGCTCCATCCATATACCATACTTAAAGACTCTAGCATTCATATGAAGCATTGGGGCTAGCATTGAATGGGGAAAATATAGTTCGAGGCGTATGGCTGGTCGGCCTGTGCCGTGCACGGCGCCCAACTAACGTGGACGAATCCTGTTTCTTCCTCTGATGGCTTGCGAAATCAGATAATAGTGAAACACATGGCAACGGTAACGAGTTTGGAGAGATCCTAGGCGGTCAAGCTGCCAGCATATGGCTGGAGATTTAATGAGTAAACAAAGAGTCAGACTCGTCTCACGCGACGCTGAGACGACCGCAACAAATCGCTGGAGGTATACATAGAGTCATGGGGGAGGCCAGGCCCTCTACATACTAGATATCCTGCCTAATCAAATTGGAGGTGCAGATGCAGGGCCACAAAACAATTTGTGCGTACGGTAGCAGTCAGGCCTCCATATTATACAAATGTGCAACATTGGGTTTCCCTGAAGGTGACAGGCCAGGGCAGGTGTGTAGGGCCTGCTCCAGAGTCCAGGTATCCAGACTGTGCTACACGAAGTGTGCGCTGCAACTGTGCCAGGTGGCCAGCAGTAGGCGCTATTCAACAGCCTCAAGATAAACTCCTCTCACAGCTTTGGGAAATTACCAGCACAGGTTGAAGCCGGCCGATGGTATGAGGAGCAGTGTGTGGGGGCTCCTGCTCAAGTAAACTCGGTTGACGAGCCCTGTGACGGCGCTCTCCATCAGGCTCTCTCTTTCACTCTCTCCTTGACGGTGGGCTGCGTTGCTAAGTTCATGGCTGCAGCCGCGTTCAAGCTGGCTGGGGGAGCTCGACTTGTGCGAGTTGCTGGTGTGTCTGGGGTGCAACAAGGCCTTCCCGGAGCCGCAGGTGAAGGCCCTGCACTGCCAGCGCCTGCACGCAACAAAAGAAAGTGATGAGAAAAGGTTAGCGGGCAGAAGGCGGAGAGAAGGACAGGGATCGGGCCGTCCCTGCGCAACGGGGGTGGTGGGGGTGGTGGTGCACTGGTGCTGAAGTATGGGGCGCAAGTCACTACGGACATCTTCCGCATGGTCTTCGTACTGGCTTACGCCTCATAGTTCAACTGGTGCTCCGTCAACAGGCACAGAGAGAAGAGGGGGTGCAGAGGGGGCTAGCAAATATGTACACGCCGAGCGGCTAAGCCCAGACGCCCTACCCCTGCATGGTCACCAATGGAGGATTTGAGTTCCTCGAGGAGCTTTGGCAGACCTCATGGACATCGAATGATTATGGATGCAACCCAAGATAGACACGAAACCCTAATTTAAAACCCTGATCTTTGCCATGGCAGGCTGGCAACATCGAGCCTGAACGGGGAGATTCCCTCGGCTCCCGCCCTTGACACATCGGGACACGCACCTTATCGATGGTGCACATGAACAAATAGTTGTAGAGGATATGGTCGAGCTCGCCGCCATCAGCGCCCATGAAATGTTGAGCGCTGTTGAGCGCTTCGGGTCCCTGCTGGTGACAAGCCGAGTTGCAAAATCGGTCCAGTCGAGACACCTCCGCTTCTGGGCCGAACTGGTACGCAGGAATGCAGCCTGGTGGGGGTAGGAACTGGGGATGCGCAGTGGCGGTGTGGTTGCTGCCTCGAGCGCGGGAAGCACCATTTCGCTGCTGCTGCTGCTGCGGTTGCAGGTTTTGTGCAGGAGAGGCAGGAGAGGCTTGGCATGCAAATGCGCCGGCCATGATGGGTGTTTGGCCGAAATACAAGCTTGAGCGTAGGGAGGCAAGCGTGAAGTGGAGTCGGGTGCGCGGGGGGGGGGCTTGAGCGAGTGGGTGGATCACAAAGTAGCCGGCGTGGAATGGGCGAAATGAAAATCGCTTGTTTATGAGCGGATGTATTATGAAGATGCTTGATGAACCTGCCACATGAAGACAGAGGTATGACTAACCTGTCCAATGATAGGCTCCTAGAGACTGACTGTTGGCGTGCAGACGACACCCTGTCACTTATGTGCCACGCTGGCACGTGCGTGGGCTGGCTACTGGTCACTGCTGTATCCAGCGTGGCATCCTGTAGATTCGAATCCCCGTTCCCCAATGGTCGACACCGACAGAGCCGAAACAGTGTGAACTTAGAAATTTAGAACTGTGCATACTCGCTGGGCCCTGCTGAACGCTCGGCCACGTGGGGCTGGTAGGGAATGACTAGGCTCAATTCCAGCTACCATGCACAGCCTGGGCCATGGTGCAGCCATGCCATCCTCCTATGTGAGGGGGCATGAACATGGAATTCGGCGCTCTTGTCGGGGGGAGAGAGAGGATCGTGTGGCGGGTTCGATCCCTCAACCTCTGAGTATGGATTAGAAACTTAGAAATGCAAGAGACGGAACCAGTATGGTACGGAGCGGAACTCTACGTCGGTATCCGATATGATCGAAAAACCCTGGTAATTGGGTAACTCGTGGCTATTCACATCGACGAGTCAACCAGTTTCGGTAACGTCATATAATAATTTTCGGGGCTCAGGTCCGGGCCCAGGTGCTCCTAGGATGCTCCTTTGCCAAATTTGAAATTAAAAGTGTGGGTGCCAATGATCATGCGCTATGATGGCTGGTATGATGGTGGACAGGAGGCATCCAGCTAAAAGTTTTCGAACGTGCACTCGAACCTTTGGGTCGCTGTACCCCTCTTCGCCCCCTATGTGACTTCGTCTCTGCTTTCGTTTGTGCTTGTCCTGTTTTGCGGTTTTTGCTTCGTGTTGTGCGGGCCTCGGGGTAGTTTGGGCCTTTTGGCTGGCTGCTAGTTTTGTGAGCTGTGTCTTTGTGGGTGGAGGGCCAAGCCTTCAGGGATTAATTCGCTCTTTGCCCTCTTAGTGTCCAGGCAGCTCCTTTTCTGGCTTCCTGTCGGCTCGTCTCCTTTTGTAGGTTGGGTACAATTTTATCGGTTTTCGTGGAGAAGTGCAGCCGCTTTCGGGTGGGATTCTGGTGGTAGTTTGCTTTAGCTAGAGGGGTGTCGTGGCGGGGTAACCGGTTTATAGACCATAATCGAACTTTTTACACATGAGTTATTGCGGCCGTGTGAGTCCTTGTTGGTTGTGTGCCTTTCCTGTTCCTGCTCGCCTTTTCTCAGCTGCCGACGAGGGCCCTATAGGCACCCAGGCTGTTATTTTGTGTGTCAGCGTCTCAGGTTTTCTAGGGTTGGGCGGCCGGCCTCACACCTTGCAAACGCCAAAGAGAAGATGGTGGAGACGGCCTGGAGCGCGTTCCAATTCGCCAACTGTCAAAGTTTGGTCCCGATGGCCCCAGTTTGGACGCGCCCCTGTTGCAGATGCAAAGCAATGTGTTTCTTCTTCAAAGCAATAGTCGTCGGTTGAGTCGATTGCGGTCTCATGCTTGCGCTCATTTTCCTTCTGTGCGCCTGCAAGGCACATATTTCTTATAACGCTGCCCTGATGTATTGGAGTCTCAAATTTTCTCTTCTACAATTATGTCTACCCGATGGGCCCACCCACACACTGTACCCGCCCACTGCATATGGGTGTTTCATGCGAGTTTCATTCCGCTGTGTTTACCCTTGAGCTTATCTTTGGGTATACTGTATACCCAGTTTGGAAACCAGCACGTGTGAACCCACAAGGCTGCAGTACTGGCTTCCATCTTTGAGTGCCTCTCTGTGACCGTGTAGCCTCAAGAGGCCAGCTACCCGGTATGGCCTTTAGCTGACATATATGTCAATGACGTTAAACCTCTGGGCCCTGCTCAAAACGGCTCGGCCGAGTGGGCGCCTAATTTAAGGGCTGGGAGGAAAGAAAGAAAGAAACACCAGTAGACAGGAGAAAGAGAGGAAAAGTGGAAATAAAGTGAAGGGATAGACAAAAGGCTGGAAAGAAAGACAAAGGAAGTTCCAGCCTCTGAAAAATGTGTACGCCTCAACGATATCTACCACGTCTTGTCGTCTTCCACAAAAGCTAAGGCATCCCACCCAAGCCTGCCCCGGAACAACTGGAAGATGTCTCTAGCACCATACAGAGGACCTGCCCATCCCCGATCCCTAAGTTGATCCAGCACGCTGGGGCATTGAAAGCATGCATGCAACGCATCCCCCACATGCTCGCCGTCTCCCCTAGCCCAACAACGCTGGCAGCACCGTCTGTCACGCTGCTGACCGCTGCGCCGTCCTTGAGTGTCAGCGGTGCTGACGGCGCCGAGTCGCATCCTTAAGTTCATGCGCACGCAAGCAGCACACTCCCTTCGGCTGGTGCGGCCCCTGGCCTGCGCCAGCACGGCGCCCGCCGTAGACTGAAACCAGGTGCGGTAGGCGGCCGTAGACCTGTGCTCAGTGGCAGGATCTCTGGGGTCCCCTCTGCCAACTGCATCCAGCTGCGCCCGCTCGTATGCTGCATCAACTAGCGTTAGCACCTCTCTGACAGACGGCTGCCTGCGATGTTGGGCTAGGGGAGACGGCGACCATGTGAAGGACTAAGTTGATCCTGCATGCTTGTTTTCATTGCCCCAGCGTGCAGGATCAACTTAGAGAGCGGGAATGGGCAGGTCCTCCGAACGGTGCTAGAGACTTTTTAGAGTTGTACCGGGGCAGGCTTGGGTTTTGTGGACAGCCGGGGTAGCCCGGGCAGCCGGGGCAGCCCTGGCCTTTGTGGACGACGTGGCAGATATCGTAGAGGCGTACCGGTAGACATTATCAGAGGTTGGACCTTCCTTTTTATTTTGTTCTTTTTCCAGCCTTTTGTTGTCCCTTCACTTTCCCCCCACTTTCCTTCCATTCTTTTGTCCTGCCCCTTCTGTGTTTATTTCCATCTTTCCTTCCAACTCTTTAGTTAGGCGCCCATACGGCGGAGCCTTTTTTTAGCAGGGCCCAGAGGTGAAATGTCATTGACCTGCCATAAGTTGCATACCAGTATCGGTATACTGAAATAGGACTGGTCAGCACCAGGTGGACAGTTAGGCACCTGCAGCACCAAGGCCCTGATGACGAGTTGGATATGAGTGGACTTGCAGCAAACTGGCATGTCAGGTCGCAAGGGCATCCTATTCTCAGAGAATATGTTTCATGACAACAAATGAAAAGCTGGCTGATGTGCTATTTTTAGATGGGCAGATTCGGGAGGTTGCTAGGTCAGGGCCTTGGGTGCAGGGTGCTGCTGTCAAGGGCCATTGTCTGCTGGGCATGCCGTTCTACACATGCCTTCGGAGTTGGTAGTTGTTACCAACGCATTCATTGCATATTTGCAGCCTCGTTCAATTAGGCCCGAGCTCTTTGTTGGAACTTCTTTATCTTTGGAAGCAGCACTCGTTGAGACTTGTCAAGTACACGGTACATCCAGGAGCTGCGAGGACCTTCCGAGCCTGAATTCCATCCCCTGCCTATCGCGCAGACGTTTTCCCCGAGAGAGACTCTAGTTGACGTAGAAGACCTACCTACTGGGCGCTGCTAAGCTGCTTTTGGATCTATCGACATGAAGCTCACAGCCCTGGCCATTTTGAGGTGGAATGGAGAAGCCACCCCGATCTTCCTAGGCTTCGCGTCCGACGTTAGCAGCTTCGGCTTCTTCCAACGAGGTAAGCTGCTGGTCGGAAAAGCAGGTTCGTCGAAGGGGAAAGGCCTGAGGAGGTGGGACAGCAGGCATTTTCCGTGAGCGGGCCAGGAATTTACCGGTCCTGCAATTTTTTTGTCCGCATAAAAAAAACGCCAACACGGTAGGTCTCCGGAATACGAGTCAGAGTCGAGCGTGATGCTGCAGTCCTGACAGCTGAGGGTAGTCGCACCAACAACTTGGCCTTCTCGGTCTGAACACCTTTGCGCGGGTCAGCACGCCTGACACTTTGCAGCCTCCATTCCTCGCTCCTGTTTACGCTAGCTGCCATGCGGTCTCTTGACCACGCCTGCCCTCTTGACGCGCCACCGGTCGGCCTCGAGGAATTAACGCTCGGTGGCTCTTCTCTCTGAAGCTTCATGCTATCTCTCTACACGGCCTGGTTACTGCTTCCTGCCAAGTGATGCTCCACCCATCTTGGGCCAGCTAAAGGCTTTGCAAGCCGCCCAGCCCATAGCGTCATGTGCTACCCCGGCAGATTGGCTTGGTACAGATTTGTACTCGCAGCTCCAGGCAGGCCATGATGTTGACCCGGTTTGTCTTCCTGACCTGCCTTGCTGTGCAGCCGCGGTGAAAGAGGGCATAAACTTCCTGGCCCGCACAATTGTGCAAAGGACACAGCCTGGGCAGCGTCAGTCCGTCAAGACGGAGGGATACTTGTGTCACGTGCATGTGCGGGACTATGGGCTGGCAGCCATCGTTGTGGCTGATGAGGTAAGGGAGGGAAAACGATGCATGCATGGTGTGCTGCTGAAGGCGCATGGGTAGGCTGAGATTGCATGGCGGATGAGGTGAGAGAGCCAAATTTGTTGGCTGCCACCACCGTAGCTATGACAAAGTGTGATGCAGGCCATGACAGGAGCTGCTGGCTGGCTGGCTAGCTGGAACTCACGCATGAGATGTAGGACCCATGCATGTGGGAGGATGGCATATAATGTAGTGAGGTCGAGGATACCATCTGGAGGCCCTCCTAGGCGGCTATCGAAGGTGGCAGAGTACGTTTTAGGTACGCGCAAGAGGATGTGCCAGCCTGCATGCTTATGGTGGAAGGGGTACATTTTGAGGTGAGCTTGCCTCCGGTTTCAATGATGTGGCAAGGGGCTTGTATGATGTTTACCTGGGTGAGTTTCGGCTAGCCAAGCCTATCGTTGCTGGTCAGGTGTGCTGCACACCATGGGACTGCTCCTGACCTTTTAACGTGGAAAAGAGGAAAGACAAGATTTCTCTTCTTTTCCTCCGTGGAAAAGAGGAGGGATGTTGTCTATCCGGTGTCCATGTGTGGACGAAACAAGGGGAGCAGTGTACGCTGTCGCTGCGTCAGATTTTTTCCTCGCTCCTTGCACTAGGTAGTCAAAATGCAAACATACATATGAGCGGAGAAAGGGGTGTGAGTATTCAATGTCCCGAGTCAGGTGCCATACGCCCAAGTTCCCTTCGGTATCGCATCCCCTTCTGCTGCCCCAGGCACCAAGCCGGAACAGTTGGTAGCGTAGCTTAATTATGAGGACATGGTCCTTGCGGTGTTGAATGTTGCACGACTCTCAAAAGGGGGGCTGGAGGGCAGCTGTGAGGCCTGAGAGGCGAGCTGAAAGAACTTGAATATCCCTGTTATATCACTTACATACTTATGTTGCAGCCCTGAAAATGCACCTCTTAAGTTCATACCAGTACTCAACCTGGGTTTGCTGAATCTTCAGCATTGAGTTCTGGCATCTGTTTTTTAGTGGAAGTGTGACCTGCCAGTCGCTCTTGCAGATGGAGATGCAGAGAACCCAAATATCTAGATGCATCCCTTGCTCAGTGCTAAGTCTTTGCTTTGCCTGCTCTCTAACCAAACGCCATGCACCCCGCAGGAGTACCCGACAACTGCCGCTTTCTCCATCATCACGAAGGTGCTAGACGAGTTTGTGGAGAAGGCAGGCGAGAGCTGGCAGAAGGTGGAGGTGGATGAAATCTCGGCCAACCCGGTTGTGGAGTCAGCGCTGATCAAGTACCAGGTAATGCTTCCATATGATCTCGCCCCTGGATTGGATGGGAGCAGAGGGAGGCTTGCGACCCTGAGCCTTGTGTTCCGGGAGTCATAATAATTTGGGACCTGCAAACTGACATGCTGCCGGGCGGCCACCATCTGGCTAACAAGTCCTGAATCTTGACCGGCCTGTTGCCGGAGACCGAAGCTGTAGATCTCGCGGCACCAAGTACGTCTCGGCTGTAGGCCGCCGTCATGCGCCTGGATTACAGCCCATGTGCAAAAGTGCAAAAGTGCATGGACTGAATTGGGCCACTGCCCTGATCAGGATCACACTCAAGCGGACAAGCTCTCCAAGATTCAGAAGGACCTTGATGAGACAAAAATCATCCTGCACCAGGTGAGAGGGAAATGAGAGGGAAGCGAAACGGGATCAAGGCACTGGCCTGATTGCATGTCCCTGCTTTGGTCTGAGACGTGGTAGAGGCATTGTATTGGGACTGCTGCAAACTGTTTGTTCAATGACCATGTCGGTCTGCCTTACACCCTCTCCTCCGACTGATTGATGTGGCTCCTAGGAAATGTTGAGTATGACCTATGGCCGGGCACATGCGTTATAAATGGTCCGATACCTGCCACACACACCCCTAATCCATTGTGGGTCCGAAGGCGGTAAAAATGGAGAATGGTCAGTTACCGGTATGAGCCTCCAACTTGTATTACAGGTAGGTGATCCGAAGGACAGTATCTGGAATACATTCCTACAAAAGATTTCCGAAATGGATGACTGATCACTGTAGTGCCTAAACATCGATAGGTTTTGGAAAATGCGGATCTTGGTTGTCCTTATTTCATCCAGAACGACAGCTGAATGTAGTTCGAGGGAATTGGTCACGTACGCCTGCTCCTTGACGTACGTATTTATGCCTGAACGCCTTTTTCTGATCAATGGCCCAACCCTTGCCGGCCGGCCTCAGACGATTGACAGCGTCTTGCGGCGCGGCGAAAAGCTGGACACCCTTGTGGACAAGAGCAATGACCTGAGCTTGGCCAGCCAGATGTTTTACAAGCAAGCCAAGAAGACCAACTCGTGCTGCACGTACATGTGATGATCGGGGGTACTCCGGTGATGATGGAACCCAACTGGGGCTGTAGTGCAGGCTGGCACTGGGGTTCACTTCCAGTGTATGATCATGACTCTAGGCATTGCTCAAAAGGCTTGGCAGCGTGGGCGCTCACCGGCACAACTGCCTCACTGGGAGACAAGGGACACTGAGGAAAAGAGAAATAAAAATGGATTCCGGGAAACCGCTGTATATGTGTGTGGAATAGCAAGGGACCATGGGGGCCTGAAATGCAGCGATTCTCACCATTTAGGAATTGGCCTGATATGCCTCTTCTGGGGATTTCCCCCCTGAATAGCTCCATGGAGTGCTTCAGGAATCACTGACGTATTGACATGGCATCTCAAAAAGTGTAAGGCACTTGAAAACCAACCTAATTAATATGAGGCAGACGTGTTTTTTTCTTTTCAGTCTTGATCAATGTAGTGCTCGAACCGCTCAGTAGGCATTTTCCCCATGCGTCAAATGTGCTCTACCGCTTGACAGAAACACGCCACATGATGATATAGCCACGGCCGGGAGTGAAGTTTTTGTGAAGTTTTTACAGTCCAACGAGGCATCACATATGATGCATGGGACTTGTGCCCGTAAACCGGTACAGGCACTAAATATGCTAGGACAGCGAGCGAAAACCAGTGACCCCCCTGGGCAAGCAACCAACACACAACCACTGAGCAGTGGCGTGGGAATGAACCCCATAGTGCAGAAGATTAGCCCCAGCCATAGAACATGACGTGGGTGCAAAAGAGCTCGGTTGGACGCCTCCTAGGAAAATTAAGAAGGAAAGAAGAAGATCTAAGTGAAATTGTATAAGTCTGTGTAAAAACTGTGTGATGCGTGAGCGACACTTCAATGAGACTAAGTTTTTTTTAAATTGTGAAATGGGTGAGGCACTATGTGTTGCGTAACGTAAGTGAGTAAAGTGTTAAAAAAGTGTGAACTGTGTTGAAAGTGGAGTGCTGTTTCTCTGTGGCTAATTCACTAAACCCACCTGCCGAAGCACGACTAACCACTACCGCAATCTCCTCGGGATGGGAGAAACCACCTTATCACCCCTGGGTGTCTTCGCGGTTGTGTCATTGGATATTATGTTTGAAATACCTCATATAAAAGTCATTATCAGTACGGGTAGCTCAGGCAAGCTTTCCCTAAGAAAATACTGCGTTTGGGAGCTCCCCCCACCTTCGTTTTCTAGCTGAGACTGCTGCAGAGAACATGCAACCAAAGAATTTACAACCTGATGGATCACAACTACCGACAATGGTCAATGACTCAACACCTCTGGGTCCTGCCCACAATGGTGTGGATAAAGCATAAGATACCAATAATGCTGTAACAAGGCAAAGCATACCATTACCCACTGCAGATTTCTCGATCGGCCTTCATCATGCCAAAACAAAACCGGAGCGGAGCCTATCCAGTCAGTCAACTACCGATGCGCCTGGAAAAAAAACATAGACCAACAAACCCCACATCGGCCAAAGCCCTCATCTAGATAGATGGTTCAGGGCTCCAAGTTTGTCCGAATTCCATGATTTGATTGCTGCAAGGTATCTTCCTGATCAATCCTTAACTTCGCTGGGTGCCTTTGTGTCCAAGGACAGCGCATGCAGGCCCATAGAGCTCATCTCTTCTTGTAGCAGCTGCAAGGCCAGGGCAAGGATGGACTGGGTTAGGAGTTCAGCAATGCAGCGACCACTGGAAATAGCCACCATCAGGATACTCGCCAGCGGCCCACTAGGTTACTCACCCTTCGTTACTCCCACCAGGTTACTCACTATATCTTACTCCCACTAGGTTACTCCCACCAGTTTATTCACCCTAGGTTACTCCCACCAGGTTACTCACTAGGTTACTCACCAGCAGCCCAATGATTGCTACCTCTGCTGCTAGCTCCCCTACTCACACCTGTTTTAAACAACCCAGTGGCGGCCTGCCACAGGAGCTCCGGTGCGCACCGAGATAAACACTGGTTCAGCAGCACTGGTGGCATCCATGCCCAAAGGTTGAGGGGTCCAACCTGCCAAACGATCCTCTCTCTCTGCCCCTGTCTAGGACACCAGGTCCCAAGCTCCTATCCCGTCACATAGGGCGTGGGTTTGGCTGCACCTTGGATCTGGCTGCTGGGTTCCATGTTCCTGTCTCCTCACATAGGTGGTTGGCATGGCTGCACCATGGTCCAAGCAGTGCATGGTAGCTGGAGTTGAGCTTGGTCGTTCCCTACCAGCCATACGCGGCCGAGCGTCAAGCAGGGCCCAGAGGGTATGCACCATCCTAAACTGTTTCAGGCGCCCAGTGGACTGTCAAGGGAAGGCAGGGAAACATGTGCAAATGCACAGACAAGGAGAATCTTTGACTGTGCTGTTCATTCGGTATCAATACCGGTACAGGATGCTCAGTTTAGGCATGTTGTACGTGGGTTAAGGGTTAAGGGTTCAGGCTGCTTCTTAAACCTACCCACCTGATATATAAGGCGGTGCCTCTTGACCAGAGGCATGCCCTCAAATTCGGCTGAGACCACCTGGAGCGCAAAGTGCGTCTCCCCGCCCGCTGAGCCCCGCATGGCCGCGTGGCTAGCGTGCTTGTGAGACTCATCCACAATGACTAGCCTGCAGGCAAGAAAATGCATTTAAGGCCTCAGGTACAAAGCCTTGCTTCACAACGGTGAGTCAGTGAGTTGGTGAGGACCTTTCCCTGTCCTGCCCTGGGTTGCCGACTTGCAGAACAAGGGGCACAAGTTCAGGAGTTAGGGTTCAGATACATAATATTATTCATACACAAGCGAGTCCCAAATCTGCCAGCGGTTACTAAACGCTCACTATCATGGGCTTGAAGCCTCAGGCACTCGCCTAGCACACACAAATCCACCACACACACACACTCCGATGCACACACAAATCCACCACACACACACACTCCGATGCACACACAAATCCACCACACACACACACTCCGATGCACACACAAATCCACCACACACACACACTCCGATGCACACACAAATCCACCACACACACACACTCCGATGCACACACAAATCCACCACACACACAAATCCACCACACACACACACTCTGATGCACACACAAATCCACCACACATACACACTCTGATGCACACACAAATCCACCACACACACATTCTCTGATGCACACACAAATCCACCACACACACGAATCCACCACACACACACACTCATATGCACACACACCGTCTCCGGTTGACCGCCTGGGGCAAGCCAGGTTGACCAGACGGCAAACAGGTTACCAGCGCCCCCACCCATAGATCCTTGAATTCACCCACTTAAAGGGCTTGAGGGCATTAGTCAGCTTCCACACATACACACACACACACACCGCTTTTGGTCCCCCCCCACCCATACATCCATGAATTCACCCACTTGGAGGGCATGAGGGCCTCAGTCAGCTTCCTCTTGACGCCATCCTGCACCGGGCTCCTGCTGCTGCTAGCGTCCGCGCCAGCAGCAGGTGGCGGCCCAGAGGAGGACGCAGCGGAAGCTCCCGCCTCGCCCCCCTCTGCTACCGCGTGCCCGTTGCTGCCGGCTCCCGATTTTATCTGGGGCAGGGTCGGAAAACAACCAGCAATCATGGCAATGGTGAGTTGAACAAGAACGTCAGCGCTTGACGTCACAAACTCCCTGCACAGAGGGGCTGGTACACACAAATGCTGTTGTGAACAAGCCAGGGACCGTCAGCACTGTCACGTTGCGCCGCATCAGATTGTGCCACAGCGGACCATGAGAACCATTTTAGGTATTTTGCAGGATCTTGACCTACTTCAGTTTCACGTACAGCACCACCTGTCCCTGCTGCGAGCGCACGGGCCTTCCCTGACTCCACCTTGCCCCACCCAACGCCGATGGCTCGGTATCTCACCTCAGCTGCCATGAGCTCCAAGGCCTTCCGTTGCATCAGCCGCAGCATGTTAAGGAAGCCGTTGTTTCTCGACGGCGTCAGGCTCTGCTTGAGGCCGAGCATCTCTATGAAGCCGGGGTCGAGCTGCAGGCAAAGTCGGATTCGAAATTTGAAATCAAGCTACACTCCAATTCGAATTTGAAAGCATGTCAAGCTGAGTGCCTCACCGAGTTCCCCCCACTCCCTTAAAGTTGGGCTGAAAGCAGCGCTTATTATTCGAAGCAGGCGATCAAGCTGCGAGCAATTTCAAATCCGACACCACAGATCGACCTGTCAATGCATTTCAGGTCATGGAGTCTCAGTACCGGCATGTACGTCGCTCACCCCTGCCACCAGCTGCCTATCTCAGCCCCATCACCAAGGAGGCGAGAAAACCAACCTCTTCCCCATTATCCGTTGATGGGCCAGAAAGCATTGCACTTATCTTGCATACCTTGTCTATCACATCCCTCGCCCATCATACAACATGCGTGCGCCGTGCACCCACCAACCTTGCATACCTTGTTTCTCACATCCATCGCCCATCATACAACATGAGTGCACCCACCCACCCACCTTGCGTTTCTTGTCTCTCAAACCCCTGGTCCATCATACAACATGCGTGCACCCACCCACCCACCTTGCATATCTTGTCTCTCATATCCCTGGTCCATCATACAACATGCGTGCACCCACCTTGTATATCTCTTCCGCCTAGTTTAGGGTTCAGGGTTTAGGGCACCCACCTTGCATATCTCTTCCGCTGTGCACCCGCTGAGGCCAGTGACCAGCAGGGCGGCAAGCCCCTTGGTCAGCGCTGAGTCTGAATCGGCCATCCAGTAGATGCGCTTGTCCTCCCGTAGCTCAGGCTTCACCCACACCTGCATTAAGGGCAAATCTTTTTGGTTTACCGTATAAAAAAAGCAGCGAAATCTTACTAGCGCTTTTGAAAATAATAAAAATGAGCAATCTCTGTTTAAGTGTGCTCCAGCTACAACTCAGCTACATCACGGCGACACGGCCCATGGCCGGGGGAGGGGGCTGGTGCAGCAAGCCCTGCTGCTTGGGTGCGACCAACTCAGCTACATCACGGCGACACGGCCTTTGACCAAGGGCGGGGGAGACTGGTGAAGCAAGCCCTGCTGCTTGGGTGCGACCAACGGTCGTTCATGGTTTGGTCCCAACTGGGCCAGTGGTGGTCGCCGGGCAGGCCCATGAGAGTGGTCTGGCGCGCACTAATATCATCACTAGGCTGGACGCGGGCATGGGCGGCAGGCTTGAAGCAGTCCACAGTCCCCACATGTTGCTCCAAAGCAGTGGGTGGTGTTCGAGAAAGAAAACGGCCGTACAGTCCACACACCTCCCTCAAAAGCAGCGGGACGTGATCCTGAGAAATTTTTAACGACGTTGCTAGAAAGCAGCAGGTGGTGAGTGAGAAAAAACAGGTCTCACAACACACACCTCCCTCAAAAGCAGCGGGCAGTGATCCTGAAAACTAATTACATTGCTAGAAAGCAGCAGGTAGTGGATGTGAAGCAGGAGGTCCCACAGCATACACACCTGGGAAACACAGCCCTCCACTTTATTGGCAGGCGTGTGGTCCTCAGCCGGCAGGGGGGTCAGCTTGGTGGCATAGAACAGCAACTGCTTGTACCTTCGGGAGGAAAGCGGGACAGGCGTTGATAGTCGGCAATGATACATTATTTTGACGCCCTAAACAGCTTATGCTCTGTGTTGCTTCTTCGCCCTCCGCCCCGTGCCCCGCAATGTACTCTCACAAGGGCAGAGCCCGTTACTGCCCATAATATGCACTCTCACAACGGCAGAGCCCGTTAACAGGCTGGCCAGGCTGGGCATGGCCTGCAAGCCTGCGATCCGACCTATTTTTGACGCCTTACAGTGCTTATACACCGCTAAGCGTCATCCCTCTCCGCCCCGTGCCCCGCAAATATGATCACACACACCCTCGCAAGGACAGCCCTTGAACAGGCGGGCGAGGCTGGGTGTGGGCTGCAATCCAACATGTGTTTGACGCCCTAAAGGCCTCATGCACAGTGTTGCTTCTTCGCCCTCCGCCCCGCAATATGATGACATGCACCCTCACAAGAAGAGCCCGGTTACAGGCTGGGAGTGGGCTGCAATCCGACATTTATTTTAGCGCCATTCAGCCGCGTCAAGACCTCAAGCAGAGGAGGGGGGGGGGAGGTGCAGGAAGCCATGCTGCTTGGGTCATCCTCTCGCAGCCAATCAAGGTTTGGTCCTAACGACCCGGGGATGGCTCCCAAGCAGTTGACTTAAGGTGTTCTGTTGTTTATTATACTTGCGTTATTAGTTTATATTCTGGCCATGCGGGATACCCAGGCTCCCGCTCATGCATGACTTACCGGGCCATGGGGTCCGGTACCATCTGGAAAGCTCCGACGATCTTCTGCAGGCTTTGTGGAAGATCGGAGGCTTTAAGAGCGCAGCAGACATGCAGACTCTGCACGTTCAGGTCAGGCAAAATGATCACACACCAAGCGCGCAGCCAGAAACGTAAACTATCAGTGTACAAGACACCCCCCAACGCATTTGTCAACCTGCAAGGCTGGTGAATAACATCTTGTGATACCTTCATGATTTCTCTCTTAGCTGCTAATTTGGGTGGTGGATGAAGAATGTTGTTTACTCTCCACCATGCTGGGCAGCCAGCCAGAAATAATACATACATGCATGCATGGATCGATCAGGAGGGCCTATTTCCTGTATTGAGGCTTAAATATACCACATGGTCTGTCCTCTCAGACATATCCCGGGATTCGGTTCCAATACCTCCTCGCATCATTCCTCTGTTCGCCTTCCGCGAGGGGTACCTCAAGAAAATGTGCGAGGGCGCCTTGTGGCGAGCCGATAACCCCCATCGTGGTGCCTCAATATTTGACCCCCACGGCCTCTGTTTTATTAGTCTGTTTATCTCATAGCATCCCCTGGCCGTGCATATGTGAGTCACCTGACCGCGAACTGAGAGCCACGACGACGACCCGACAGCATTTGGCATCATACCCCCCTCCACACAGCATTTTAGATCCTACGCGCCTGAGATCGCCCGATGCCAGACAAGGTCTTCCTCCGAGCTGCGCTAACTTGGGGCGCAGCTGACGGCCGTAAGGGCCTCACAAAGGAGACGACGCCCGCCGAGCGCATCACGCAGGGACCACGGCGGAGCACACACTGGGAGTGCATGGGGAGCAAAACGATATGCAAAGGTATTATAAAGTAAGGGTTGAAGCGATGCGCAATGATGCGGAGGGCTTATGAGCTTCAATTGAGGACAAGACCGTTGCTGCGCAGGGATGTAAGTCGTGTTCATCGAGTCGGGGTGGTCGTGAGCCATGGCCTGGCAGTAGCAGTGGCAGTAGCGACAGTGCCGCCCCGAAGCCTGCACGTGCAGCTGCACTCACATCGTCCCTTAGCTCCACGCCTCATCTGGACCCTCCTGCCACCCCACTAGCTAAGCCCGATCACACGCCACATCCTCCCACTTCACCTCCTCTCCCTTTTGCTTGTACTTAACAAAGTGTGAGGCTGGCCGCCCAATCAACTAACCCAGGTCACCCCAGGCGGCAAGTTGAGCTGCAAGGCCACCTGCTCACCCTTTCCTCGGACAACAATGAAAGGGTGCCAACAAGCTGTAACCAGAACTTTGCATTCATATAAGTACGCTAGGCAGCCCTCTTAGCTCGGTTGGTCAGAGCGGCTTGCTAAAAATGCGCAGGTCAACGATTTGATCAGGTTGGAGGGCATGACGGCGACATTATTATTTGTGCCCACATACCATGTGAGTGGAAGACTCGTGATCGGATCGCCTTTACAGGTTACAACTCCAGCTGAGGGTTTTGGCCATGGCGTGGTGCACAGCGTTGATGATGCTCAAGCTAAGGCTCCACTTACCGTAGAACCGGATAGGGTTCGCGCACCCCGGATTGGGATATTTGAGCAAATCGTCCGCGCAGACAAAAGAGTCCGCGCAACGCATTTACCGCGCAGCAGCCAATTTGAACAAATAACTTTATTTTCTGGGTGCGCAGCCAATACGATCTTATTAATACAGGTCCGCGCAGCTACAAAAAAACAACTTTGCGCAGGGCAACACCTTTCTGTCAGCACTATGCCGACTACCAGTATTGATTGTTTTGGTTTGGAAGTTTCCGGTACCAAATATTAACCGGTTTTGATATTTGGTACCGGAAATATGGCCGCGCGTGCACCCCCCAAATAGTTTTTGGGCCTGTGACTACGGTACCAAGTCCGCGCAACGGCATTTATTGTTTTATTATCCGTATACCGTGCATGCTGTGCGCGCACCCCCAAATAATTAATTTAACGCGGAGTGAAGCCGGATATACGATTACTAAAAACTTCCAATCCCGCAAGAAGGGGGGCAAGAAAAATAGTCCCCCCCCCCCCCAAATGTGAAACGACCCCAGGCTAGTAGGCTTGGCTACCCACCACCACCATCTCCTTAACCTTGTAAAACCTTGATTTTTGAGTTAAAACCAGAATTAGGGGAGGGTACAGGGGGCATTTTAATCAGCTCAACAATGCGCTTCAAATGGTGTCAATAAATGTAGCTGGTTCACAAGCGTCAAGCAGTGAAACAAAATAATATACCAATGCTCTAGCTACCACCTTCCAGCTACCTATCCTCGCTTGAGACCATGAGGCTCCAGAAACGAGAGGACTCACGCATCAGTGGCATCAAACTAGCATCCAACTTGAGCTTGCTGATGTGCTGCTTAAGCAACTTGGTCGTCTGCTTCTTTAAGAGATCCTCGCCCACCAGTCCCACCAGCCCCCCTGTCACAGTATATTACAGTATACGTGACAGAACCGTTTAGACCGCAGTTAGCGGCCCAGGTGACTCCGCAGCTTCTCTGCGGAGTCTCCGTATTTGAGCTGAGACCTAGAAACCCGCTTACGCAGGATAAGTTTGACAGGTTCTACCGTACTCTGTATTGGGCCTGCCGGGTCCCTGTATCCCGGCAATTGCCTTGGCTAGTTACTTCGTCCCTTTCTAAAGGACAGACCTCTATTTGTAACAAGCACCGGCCGTCTTCGAGACCTACAGCTTACACATAAGTCAGTACCTTAATTCGAGTCAAGCCTAGCTCAGCCTCCGCTGAACTAGCTGGAGACAAGTACCCCAGTAAGAGAAACGAGACCCTGCAGAAGAAGAAGTACGCAGTCTACGTCCCGTCCATCTCTCCGCGTGATACGCGGTAAGTGCCCTTAACATAGCCCAGCTGGATCGCGACCAGACGGCCAGAAGGCCTATGCCCCTAAGTCAATTGCTATATACACAAATAACCAGCCAGCTGCTTAACTCGAAGAGCACTCGCAGCCAGTGAATAGTCACTGAGCCTGCCCGTAGGCGTCCATCACTGCCGTGAGGAAAGAAGTCCGCCACGGACCTGAAGCGCACATCGCGTGTCCTTTAGAAAGGGACGAAGTGGATCTAGCCTGATCAGCCTGATTTGCCAATTCCTGCTAAAGGTGCTTGTGCAGTGAAGTTGGAATTTTGTTTATATGCAAACGACCTTGGACAGCATATGAACTGCACTTTGCTGTGGTAATCTCCATAGAGAGTGCCAAGTTAAGCCCTGAGAATCACTGAGAGTGGCAACTTAGTGTTGAGTCCAGGAGAGGCTTGAGGATCTGGCTGTGGATTTATACACCCAGCAGATAATTCCTGTGTGACTGCAGATTGTGATCAGGTGTATCCAATCGTTCATCATTGACAGAAGTGAACTTGTGGATAGATCATCCAAGTTTAAAATTTTGTGGTGTACCAAAGGATCCCCGCAGGTGTCAGAGAGGAACTGACACAGCGCAAGAGGATATATCCGCCTGGAGGCGAGACATCCGCAAGGGACGTGTGCCAGCTAGAAGCAGCCCAGCCAGCAAAGGTGGGAGGGACTAAAAAGGCGAAGAAGGATTCCGCCAGATTCAAAAGTTTAGTGAGCATAAAAGCAGAGGGCAAGGCCTATCCTGCGAAATTGCTGTACCTGCCGTCCGGCCTTGACTAGCAGATCCTCACCAGATTGCAGTAGGGATAAGGAGCAGAAGCCTAACGTTAGCAGGTTTTGTAGGGGGTGTAGCCAGCACACCTGCAGGACAGTGCGGTTCGTAAAATGCCTGTGGAAATGACAGGCGTAGAGCTGAACCCCGATAGGCACCAGCACCCTGACGTCCAACGGAAGAGTGGGCGTCTGAGGGGGCTGGAGCCGGGTGTAGACCTAAAAAATGCTAGTGCTGAGATTGTAGCAGAGGCCCTGTTGATGGCGGAAAAGCTGGCAGGGCCAGTGGAACCGCCTGCAGAGGACTGCAGGGTACCTGAGCCGGGCCGCGTACCACCCAGAGGGGCAGGGGCGCAGGCAGATGGGGCAGTACTAGTAACACGAAAAGGCATTGGTCGAGGGGGTCCATTGCCCGCTGGTTCCGACAGCAGTCTGAATTTCGAGCAGGGGCAGACTCAAGCAGGGACCCCAGAGCTGATCTTGGATCAAGCAACGGAAGCATCCCAGAGCTGTGACACGCGACAGAGCAGTGAACCTGAGGCCGAGCTGCAGCAGAGCCTGCCCAGGATGGCGAGTGTTGCACAGCGGGTTGAAAAAGAACCCAGCCAACCGGATCTAAGGGCCAAGGTAGCCGCAGCTTCAGACAAGTTTGCAGGCTGTGATAAAACCGGCACAGACAAACCTCGAATAAAGACAGAGGAAGATGGGGCCAGGAATGTGCCTGCAGGGGTCAAGCACGAGGAAGCTGAGCCCCAGCCAGCAGCGGGCAGACAGAGCTCGCAGGCAGGCAAGGAAAAGGAGAAACCAGCTGAGCCGGTAGGGGAGCCTTGGGCTGACCTAATATCTGAGGAAGAACAGCCAGACCCAGTTCAGAAAAAGCAGGAGCAGCCGACTACAGCAGGACTGCGTCCCGTGCAGCAGCTGCAGCCGCGCAAGGCACTGGTTAGAAGAGGAGCTGGATCCACAGTCTTCGGCACACCGCTGTCCAGTTTTCCACCCAGCTCAAACAGACCTGCACAGACATCCAAGGAGGGATCTAGCAGCCAGATGCAAAGAGAGCCAGAGCGCTCCGAGGCTGGGGGAGTAGTGTGCGGCAATGAGGAGTCGGAAGGGCCGATTGGTTGGGCAGGAATTGTGCAGTGGGCAACAGACCTGTGGAAGCAAGTGTGCTCCAGGACGTTCTTGCATTTACAGGACCAGGTCACAGCCATTGAGGAGTTCAAGGCCCATCATCTGCGGGGGTGGGCAACAAAGGCCATGTTGGGTATCCCCCACACAGGGTTGGACAGGGCGATACTGTTAGCCGCCCTTGGACAGGTATCCAAGGGAAGGGCGGGACACGAAGCAGCCAGGGCTGTTAAAGCCTTCGCAGATGAATGGTGCAACGAGGTCACAGGAGACCAGGAGGAACCTGGATCAGAGCCAGAGGATGAGGAGGACCAGGCGTGGGAAGGATTTGAAACAGAGGTGCAGCGGCCTGAGGGGCGCAGGGAGGTGCAAAGGTGGCAGCAGCAGGCGGGAGCCGCGCCAACACCAACACTCAGATCTGCAGCTTTCGAGGTCAGCAGCGAACCCAGCCTCAGAGGACGGCCAAGGGGCAGGGAAGCGCCCAGAGCCAGCAGTCCAGCCGCCAGCGAAAGGGCGGAATTGACTAGCCGATCACTCGCCAGAATGGCAGAGCAAAGCACAGCAACACGCAGAGCAAGCAGGCAAGAGTCTTATGAGTTGCTGCGCATAGTCGAGGACAAAGAGAACGCATACCAGGAAACCCAGGTGGATTACATCAAGGAATTCCTGAGGAACAGGCAGTCAGGCGCAGCAAGGGGAGCCAGGAGGAATGAGCCTGCGGGCAGCGCACGGAGCAGTGGTCCAAAAATACAGGAGGCCAGAGAGGAAACACAGTCTGATTCCTATGCCAGGAATTACACAGGCGGGACGCAGCCAGGTCGGCAGAGCCAGGAGCCGCCCAGGGGGCAAGCATACTCCAGGGAACAGCCTCACCAGCACAGCCAAGAGCCGCCCAGAGGACAGGCAGAGGGCAGGGAACAGCCAAGCCAGCAGAACCAGGAGCAAGCCAGGGGACCAGCGGAACACAGCAGAGGAGGGCGGCAGGAATGGCAAGACCAGGAGCTGCCCAGGGGACAGGCAGAGCCCGGTAGAGCACAGTCTCGAAGGCATGGATCTGACAGCAGACCAGGCAGAAGCGAATCAGAACGTCCGCCACCCGAAGGAAGTAAAAGCTCGGCAGGCAGAGCGGGCAGGCAGCCATCACGAGACGCTCACGATCAGGATGAGGATTATAACAGACATGACAGGTATCATTCAGGCCGCAGCCCATCGAGGGGCGGCAGTGGAGGACCAGGGTCGCGGTCAGAATCAGTAGATTCGGGACCAGGAGGAGCGGACAGACGCAGGTCGGGGGCCAGACAGGAGTCCAGCGACCAGGAAATGAAAAGGCTCGATCGGGAGCAGGCGAGGGTGAACCTGCAGCTGCAGCAGCAGATGGTACTGCAGCTGGCAGGGGTAGCCAAGGTCGCCAAGATCCCAGCCATCCAAGGCAACGTACCAGTCCTGGATATGTCACACCCAGGCGCAGTTGCAGCCAGGAAGTATTGCCAGGCGTGTGGATACTGGGGATCGCACAACAGGTTGGCAATGTCAGATGACCAGCCAGCATTGGCTGTGGTAGCAGGTGAAATAGCTGGATCATGCCAGTCGCCGTCAGCTATGACGTTGCTGATCAAGTCGCTGGTCAAGCTGTGGGACAGCAAACCGGCCAGCATGAGGCCGCTGATGGCGGCCATCAGGGCAGCGCCCCACGCAGGAAACAGAATTGCCAGAGAGGTGGAGCGGATCGGACAGCTGTGGATAGCCCCAGCTGAGGGGCAGGGTTGTGAAGCTTCGCTACTCACTTTGTGGATCAGGGTGGTCCAGGAGGAGGTGGGAAAGCCAACTTCAGAGGAGAGGACGGCCATCACCAACCTCAGGTTAGGAGTAAAGACTACTCTAGACCCAGACGTCAAGCCAGAGGAGACGGTGGAAGCATTTGCCCACAGAGTGCTGACAACAGCAGAGTTGCTGCAGATCTCAAGGGATGCAGTAGATCACTTCGGCAGAAGCCACTCGGTCTCGCGCATGTTCCATGACGGACTTCCAGCAGTTGCTAGAGCCAAGCTGAGCAAGTTTGTTATGACGGTGCCAGGGTACCTCAGCATGAGTGATGAAGACCAAATCGCAGTACTCACGCAGCAGGTGGTGCTGTGGGAGAGGTTTGCCCTGGAAATGGGTGACCTGGGAGGTACCGGCTTCAGGCAGATAACCAACAGCGGGTCTGGCCAGGGAGAAGCACAGCCCAACAGGGGCAGAAAAGAGAGAGCAGGACAATGGGAGATGCGGACACGCCTTGACGGAATTATGCACCCCGCAGGCGCAGCAGCAGTACCACAGGCGCGGATGGATGGTAAACCCAGAGGAGTTGCATGGGCGGACCAAACGGGGGCGGCACATAGCAGCGCTGAAGGTGCCTCAGGCGCGGCCAAGGCATGCTACCAGTGTGGTAGCACGACGCACCTAGCCAGGGATTGCAGGGCGCCCAGGGCCAGGGATGAGCGCAGACCTATGCCCCTGATTACAGACATCACACCTGGACCGGCCAGACAGCCGCAACAGCAGTATCCGCAGCAACAGCAGTATCCGCAGCAACAGCAGTACCCCCTGCCGCCAAGGCCGCAGCAGGGACAGGCGGCAGGCAGGCCGTATGACAGGAATCAGAACAACAGACAGTATCCTAGGCCTGGGCCTGGCCAGGGAGGTCAGGCGCAGCAGGCAGCCCACGTGTCGCACCTCAGCAATGCAACGGGGCAGGCTGAGCCAGAAGGATGGCACCAGACCATGGCAGAGATGCTCAGCGAGTCCGTAGCACTCATGACGCAGGTTGGGCTGGTACCCAAGCCTGCAGGTTTCAAACAGGCGGTTCATAACGCCCGTCCTAAGTCGTTTCTGCCAGAACCTTTGCAGGAGGAGGAACCAGTGCCAGGATTCACGGTACAACCCTCCAGGAAGGGAGCAAAGAGGCTGGTATTGAGTAAACTAGCTGACGATATGTCTGACATTCGCCTACAGGTGTTCAAGTTGAACGAGCGGCTCTCAGCGCTGTCGTTCACCACGATGCCCATGGGAGGAGACAACACCGGCCACAGGGGTGAGACTAGTAACACCAGGCCAGAGGGTAGAACAGTGACGGCTGCACCCAAGCTGCAGTATTTCAAAAATGACAGAAGCAACCTGGAGCAGTGTGTGGGACTTATGGTCAATGGGAAGGTCCTGGTGGCTCAGAAAGCACTTATGGACTCCGCATGCACGTGCCATGTCATCACTGTCAATATTGCAGAGCAATTAGTTGCCATGGGGGCGGAGCTGGTGCGCACGGACGAGAAGATACGTACCACAGACAATGCAGGGGCAGATCTGTATGGAGTACTGTTCATTTATGTGGTGTATGGATACGGAGGGCCCAATGCCATTATGGAGCCCACGGTGGTCAGGGTCGTTAAGACACCACCGGATGCATATGAGCACTTGGTAGGGAACCCAGAGTTTCTCAAGTATAACGGGGTCTTAGAGGCAGCATGAAGGCTGACCTTACGGCCCAGAGAGGGCCCACAGAGAGTGCAAGGGGTCAAGGACCTTACACTGCCACTACTGCGGGCATCTCCGGCAGGGGGGTACCAGGCAGCAGCAGTGGCATGGGCAGGAATTCAGGGTGGATTCGCAGAAAGAGAGGGGTGGCCAGCTGCAACAGTTGAAACAGAGCACGAACCGCTCTTACAGCATTCCATGGCCACACGCGCAGGTGCCGCTATGAGAGCTGGACAGGACGCAGGACCCAGCAACCAGGCAAACCCCAGGCTACAGAGGCACAGGCAGGTGCCAGTCGAGGCAGCAGGGGCAGAGGCCGCCGCGCCAACCGCAGAGGAAGTGTCAAGAGCGCGCAGAGCCGTGGAAATCTCTGACATTGAAAAGAAGGCGGTCAGGGACTTCATGCCAGCATGCCCCGCCTACCCGTGCGCCTTGTGCGGAAAGCCAGACAAGCACTCGGAGGAGGAGTGTGAGAGGAGAATTCGGGTCTTTTCGCGGACACCCGAAACAGCGCCTGCGGTGCAGGCAGGGCCGCCTGCAGCGCAGAAGAGGGGATACGGCACAGCTGCAGCCGACAGAGCTGCACAGGCAAATTCAAAGCGCAGCAGGGGAGAGCAGCAGCAGCAGCAGCAGCAGCTGCAAAAGCAACCGCAGGTGGCAGGGCCTAGTGTGCAGCATGCCAGCGTCGGCAAGGGTAGGCAGGCGCAACAGCAGCAGTTGCAAGGGAAGCCAGGGGCAGCAAGGGCCCCCGCGCAACCAGCCAGCAACAGCAATGACGAGGCGCAGGCATCAGAGGAGGAGGCACAGGAAGCGGAGGAGGAGGAAGAATGCAGCGTAGAAAAGGTGCCCAAACCAGGAAACAGCCTACAGGACAGGCACATCGGCAGGCTGGCCGGGCAAGTTGACGGGCTGAAAAAGGCTCTAAGATGGAGAGAGCGTCAGATGTGGGCGCAGTCAGCAAGCATCGTGGATTACCTGAAAGGCCAGCTGGCCGGGTGGAAGTGCATCACGGATGGTCAGCAGGTCATGACCACGGTTCAGCGGGAGTACATCCTGCGGGCAGATGAGCTGAACGGGCTGCAGGAGGCCCTGGGACTACAGCACTTGGGGGGGCCGCCAAACCACGGGCAGCCGCTCCCATTTGAAACAGACCCAGAGTTGGCGGGGTGCGTCAGGGCAATGTTGGCGACTCCGTCCCCGCTACCAGACGTGGACAGCGAGCATTCCGGCATGGAGGAGCCGAAGAAGCGCAGTTCTGCTAGCAGCGACGAGAGCGGCTCAGGGGACAGAAGGCTAAGGCAGCGCAGCAGAAGCGCGGAGAAATCCATCAGTGAGGGACGCCAAGGGACGGTGCCTACGCCAGCAGCCAGAACCCAGCGGCAAGGCGCAGGGCGGCGCAGCAACAGTGAGGAGAGAAGCAGGGACCGCAGGCAGCGGTCACCATGCAGGGACCAGCCCAGGGGCAGATCCAGGGAACGGCACCATGCTGAGTTTGCCAGGCCTTACAGGCAGGGGCAGGAGCACCAGAGAGGCCCAGGCCCCGGGCCGACAAACAGAACCCTGGCAGAGGGCAGCGGGGCGGCAGAGCCTAGGCGTCACCTGGGACCGCGCCATGGTGGATTGTGCTTCAAGTGCAATCAGCCGGGGCACTTTGCCAACGAGTGCACCAACCCGGAGCAGGCCGGGCTGACAGGCGACAGGCCAGGGGCACCCGCAGGCCCGGCGCGGGGCTATGGAACCTGGGGCTCAGGCAGAGGCCAGGGGGTGCCCATAGGGAGCCGGCGCAGGAACTTCGAGACAGCCATGGGGACTTCCAGCGCAGTGGACTTTCAGCAGGCAGCAGCAGGCCCCAGCGCGTGGCCAGAACCGCCAGCGCGACAGGAACCACCGGAGGGCGAGCAGCCAAGGTGGGAGGGGACAGGAGGCCACACGTGCTTCATGACAGGCCACATGGAAATTAGCCAGGACAGAGATGCCTACCAGGCTGAGGTCAGTCAGGCAGGACCAGTTCAGGTGGCCCCTCAGAGGGTGCCAGAAGGGCAGGTAGCCAGTCAGGTTAACCACTGGGCGATGGCTGTAGAGGCGTTAGCCATGAACCATTATGGGACTATGCCTGCAGGGTCGGCCAGATCCGTAGCACATGCGTTGGAGTTCTTGAAGGATCTCCAGAGGAGGGGGTGCCCAGCTCCGTGTGTAGGATGGCCAAATCTGATGCAGAGGTTCCTAGACAGGGAATGGGACAAGTATGATGAGCAGTGGGATGAGTTTGAGAGACGCGAGCGGGAGGCAGTACCCCAGCACGACGTAGACGGGTGGGATACCGATTCAGGGTCCAACCTTTCAGCAGGCAGATATGAGCCTCAGGAACCCTCGCCCTTGCATGAGAGAGAGTTTGGCGTGTTATGTCCAGGTACCCCGGAGGGCAATCAAGACACAGGCAGAGGGGTAGCGGGAGCAGCCGCCGAGACAGAGGAGCCACACAGAGCGGGGTCGCGACTCCCAGCGGCCAGAGGGACCGCAGCAGGGAGCCAGCTGGACGCTCGGGCGGGGCCCGTTAGGACCCATAAAGGCACTAGCTCTCGGTGCAATGCTTGGGGAGGTATCGACGAGGACGGAGAGACGCAGCACAGCAGCGAGAGAGGAGGGAGGTCTGGCGCAAGGGGCGAGGACAGGCAGCTTGACCAGTCCTTCAGCAGAGACAGGTCCTACAGCAGAGAACGCATCTACATACAGCCGTTCCCGCAGTCGCTGCCAGCAGGCGAGCCCTTTGTGCAGTACTTCCGCCTGGGGGAAGAGATGCCAGAGGCGTCCACCTCCGGGGCCATGCTGACTATGCCAGGGGAGTGCAGGGACGGGCCATGTCGGTTGCAGAACCATAGGCTCCTGGAAGGCGGAGAGCAGACATGTGTTGACAGGGCAGCAGCCATGCAGGCAGTTGCCAGGATGATTTTCCCGTGGGACGCAGTGACAGCTGTCATGCTGGGCGCTGCGCTCAAAGGATACATCCTGCCCAGCACAAATATGGCAGATTACATGCAGAGGGGATGGTCGCGGCACCCCATCTATGCATACTGCGTTAGCGAGATGGTGAGTCTCGCCATTGCAGCAGGCATCACAGCGGTGGATGCAGCATGCTGGGCGCACCCGGACATGCCAGACATTGCGCCAGCCGAGGGGATGTGGCAGGGCGCGCAGCCAGGATTCATGCGCATGCCGTGGGCGATGGATTGTGTCCGTGAGCTGATGGGGCACCCAGCCCTCAGAGACCGCGCATTTTATGTGCCAGTCCAAGCCATGGGCGAGTTCGAGAGATTTGTGGAAACAACAGAGCAGGCCCCAGTGAGGGCAGGGCTGTGTCACCCAGGCAGGCCAGGGCGGTGTGAGGCGACCATAGAGGCGTCCATCGTCATCCCCAGGACGGTCGCAGGACAAGCAGTGCCGTGGGGGCCAGCGCCAGGGGACGCCAGGGCAGCCATTCCAGTCCAGCAGCTAGTAACTTACTACTATGAGGAGATGGCTGATGAGGAGTTGCCCGTTTCATCGGCATGGATCCACATGCACGCGACTCACGATGATATGCCAGTCTACCTGTTTGCAAGGCACCAGCAGGACGTGGCAGTCACTAAGTGCGCGTCAGTAGACGAGGCGGAGTTCCATGCCTATACCTACGCTAGGGGAGCAGACCCGACAGTGTGGACGCTCATGCTAATGGCGCTGCAGAGGGTCCTGCTCCCAGGACAGCGATCAGCGGCCATGCGGCATGTGTGGGGCGTAGAGGATCAGTGGGCGCCTACAGAGGTAACAGCCTGTCCAACATGGCCTTACGGACCCCAGCGGTCGCCAGCATCAGGAGCCATGTGGGAAGGAGAGGAAGAGCTGGCGAGCTCGCCGTTCGCAGTAGAACGCCTGGCAGCATATGTGCACCAGTGGGTGCGTCAGGAGCGGAGGGCGTGGCACGACAACAGGGCCAGCAGCGTGCTGCCCTATTGGCAGGCTGACGTCATAACGACGCAGTTGTGGAGACAAGCGCACCCAGCAGGGGTGCGCACACTGCACCCTCTGTTCAGAGGAGCAGGGGAAGTAGGCATCGAGGAGGAGTTGGAGGACTTAAGGAACCAGCCGAGTAGGGGACATGGGCCGGTGGGCCGGCGCGGCGCCTATGCAGAGGAACCCGCGGCTGCCACCGACGACCCTGTCCAGGATGGGGAGCCAGAATGGACCCAAGCGGCATTTGTAACATTTGGGGCAGCAGCAGCCTCATGGGAGCTGCTGGAGTACGTGGACGACTTGGGAGCAGCAGCAATGGAAGCCGAGCCTAGGGGACGGGCAGAGCCCCAGGCACCCCTAGACATTGTCAGCACACAGCCCACGGAAGACTCAGACAGCAGGGCCCCAGAGTGCAGCGACTGCGTTTCAGAGGGTCCACCACCACTGGTTGAGATCACCGAGTCAGATGAGGAGTGGCACGAGGGAGGAGCCATGCCCCCGGACCAGGATAGCGTCACCAGAGCAGAGGCTCGGGATGCAGAGGGCAACTATGTGCCAGCAGACAGCGGCCCAGGACCAGGGAGTCCAAGGTACGGCATGGTGGGAGAGCTGCCACAGCTGAGGCGCGCGTGGGTGCGCGGCATCTTTCAGGAGCAGGCAGCGATGAAAGAGCGCAGAAGCAGGAGGGCCGCTATAGAGCTTGGTAACGGAATCACGCTGGAGGAAGAGGCAAACCAGGTCACAGCGGGGATCAGCCTTCAGCAGGCAGCAGACCAGCGCGCTCGCAGGCCCGAGGGGGCAGCAGCAGACAAGAAGAGCAACGGGCGCCCAGGATACCCCCAGATCAGCCAGCCAGCACAGACAGCGGCACAGGGGCCTTGGGGTGACCCAGCAGCGTACAGCACGGGACGCTGGGTTGCAGTGCTCAGGAACTTTGTAGATCAGCTGGACGTGCTACGAAGGCAGGAAATGGGGCAGCAAGAGGCGGGCCAGGAGGCTAGCCTGCTGTTCCGACTTAAAATGCTACCACAGCCCGATCCGGACCCCAGGATGGGAGGTTACAGCAGGGCGGTCAGGGAGCTACAGGAGGAGCTGACGGAGAGAGTATCAGCCCTCTACACGGGGAGAGCAGAAGGAGCGGACACCCAACAGCCGTCGGACAGCCTCAGCAGGCAAGCCCAAACCGGCAGGGGCGAGGACCTCGCCAGCAGGGTTGCGGGCGCGCAGGAAACCATACGACGGAGCTGTGGGCAAGATGAGCCCGCGGGTGCAGGCAGCAGTAAGGCTGTGCAGCGCGCCAACCACAGGCAGGAGAGAACGGCACAGTGCAGCACAGGACAGATCCCAGGAGCAGGGCCAGAAAGGGCCAGTGCTATTTGGGCTGACACTGCCGAGTTGCAAGGAAAGAATTCTAAGAAGGCCAGGAGACGCGCAGGAAAGGCGCAGAGGGCGGTCGCGGACAGGAACCGTGGCAGCAGACCAGGAATGGACTGCCCAGCCCTGCCACTCAGGATCAGCCAGGTAGACCTGGAGATCACGTGGGCCAGAGGACAGCAGCCGCCAGCGCAGAGTGCAGAGCCATGCGTTCAGCCCGCAGAACAGTTACCGCAGCAACCCATGAGGAAGATGACAGCGTGCAGAGGACTCCTCACCTGTACAGCAATTAAGGGGATCCTGACGGGGACGCTCCAGCTGATACTGGTGTGGCTCCTGCTGTCGATGTGTGTGCCGGGGGCGCGAGCTACCGAGCAGGGCGTGAGAGGAGGAGGATTTACAGCAGGCCAAGGGGCTTTTGTGTCTGGAAAGGAGGCAGCAGCAAAGCTGTCGTCTGGATGGTTACGCCCGCAGGCAGTCAGCCCCATGGGGGCCGCCAGCAGGAGGGGTGCATGCAGCCAGCAGGAGAGATGGCACAGCGGCAACACCACTGGCGGGGAGGAGCTGCCCGCGGAGGACGACCCGCAGGCGGCTGTGGTGATCGACATGTTCCAGCCAGGGGGAGTCGTGGAGCCACCTGCAGAGTACGTCAAGACCAAGGAGGGGTGGCTGCTGGGCAAGCATCCCGACTTCACTACGGAGCAGCAGGAGAGCCTGGAGCAGAGCCTCCGAGATCGCCAAGGAGCATTCGCTTACTCCATGGAGGATCTACCAGGCTACTGCGGCACGCAGGGTGAGTTTACACTGGCTTTAGAAGACGAGGTCAGTTCGTGCTTTCAGAAGTCCAGGGATATGCCACCGCCTAAAGCAGCAATTTTTAAGGAAAAGTGTCAGCCGATGATTGAGGCAGGCATCATAGTCAAGGTGCCCCAGGGGGGGCCTATCAAGTTTGCGGCCAACTCAGTAGTAGCAGCCAAAAAGAGTGCTGAAACTGGGGAGTGGACAGACCATCGAATAGCGCACGATATGCGCAGGTTAAACCTGCGTACGGCCAAGCAGGAATTTGCCATCCCCAGGATGGAGACTATTTTTCAGAACCTGGGCACTGCCAAGATATTCAGCAAGGTTGATCTCCGGTCGGGGTTCATGCAGATCCCTATAAAGGTCGAGGACCAACCTAAGACAGCTTTCTGGATGGGACCTGAGCTTTGGATGTACACAAAGCTCAATTTCGGTCTGCGAAATGGGCCTCCTTTCTTTCAGCGTATGATGGAAGAGGAGATTGCCAGGGCAGGCCTAAGTGCGTTCTGCGTAGCATTCATTGATGATTTGCTAGTGTACAGTGACACACCGGCAGAACACATCAGGCATGTGGAGCTGATGTTGGACATGCTCCACAGTGTAGGATTAAGGGCGCACCCCGACAAGTCCCTGTTTGGGTGTGCAAGAGTAGAGTACCTGGGTCACAATGTGTCGGCCCAGGGGCTCACGCCGCACGCGGCTAAGATAGCAGCAGTTATGGCGCTGCCAGAGCCCGCATCGGTGAAAAACATTCAGGAGGTCATGGGATTCTTGAATTTCTACCGGTGCTACGTCCCGGACTTCTCGAAAAAGGCAGCATGCATCAACGCATTGCTGGTCCAGGGGGTCCCGTTTGTGTGGGGGCCAGAGCAGTCGCAGGCGTTCCAGTTGATTAAGACAGAGATGTGCGAGGGCGGGAGAGTCCTGCGCAGACCAGATTACAGTGGGACAGGGCCAGACGGCAAGGGGCCGCCAAGGCCGTTCTTATTGTACACGGATTTCTCTAAGCAGGGCATAGGCGCCGTGCTAGGGCAGTGTGATGACAGCGGGCGGGAGTATATGGTGGCATGCACATCCAGATCCCTGAACAAGAGCGAGAGGAACTATTCCTCGTTCCAGGGGGAGATGCTGGCCGCAGTGTATGCAGCACGCACATACCGCCACATGCTGTTTGGGTGCAAGGTGCATCTCATCACTGACCATGAGCCGCTCACTTACCTCATGGACAACCAGACGTTGGTAGGCCAGCACGCTAGGTGGGCTCTCATGCTTCAAGAGCTGGACATTACCATTGTCCACCGCTCAGGAGCATGCCACCAGAATGCAGACATCCCGTCCAGATCCCCCCTCCCATCCTCAGCTGACCGCACAGGGGCCAGGCTTGATACAGTCGCGCCCGAGCCAGCAGCCAGGGAGGAGGCAAGTGGGAAGCAAGTAGCTTTGCTCACAGGGTTGGGCAGAGTGAACCAGTGGCATGCAGACCAGATAGTGCGCATGGCGCAGGAGGGCAGAAGGAGAGTACAGATGTTGCGAGCTGCAGAGGCAGCTTGCGTGACAGCACCGGTGGGGCAGGAGATATCCTCTGCCGCCACTGACGATGATGAACAGGCGCAGCCTGTCAGTACAGCAGAGCAGACGTTCAGCAACAGGGAGCGGTCCAGGACATTGATCAGTGATGTTCTTGCTGACTTGCCTCGGGTGTCGCCTCCTCATTTCCCTGCAGGCCTGGACACAGCTTGCCTGTCGAGTGGGGCTGTGCGGGCCATGGAGGCCCAAGGAGTCGTCCTTTTCGAGCCCTTTGGAGGTATGTGCTCAGGGCTGGAAATGGTACTCAGGGCAGGTATCCCAGTAGTGCAGTACTTGTATGCAGATATCAGTGAGGAAGTCAGAGAGATCGCAGGGGGCCGCCTGTTGCAGTTGCACAAGAGATTCCCCCAGTTGCTTCCGGTCAAAGCGTTTGATAAAGCTTTCAGAGCATTGCCGCAAGATGTGTATGCCATCACAGCAGAGCACCTCAAGGAGGCGGGTGCCCAGGAGGGGCGCCAGTGGTTCATGGTAGCAGGCTGGGAGTGCCAGGACCTTTCGTCAGCTGGCAAGGGGCGTGGGCTCGCGGGAGAGAGAAGCAAGTCTTTCTTCCCGTTAGTCAAGCTGTTGGGTACTCTACAGTTCCTGCAGGGACCTAGGCCACCAGCGTACCTGATTGAGAATGTAGCAATGCAATTGAATCAGAAGAGTGTGAAGGCCAGTGTTGAGGCTTTTCAGGAAGTGTGCAGGATTCTGGGGACACCGGCATTGTTTGATGCAGCGCAGGTGGGGTCTTATGCCCACCGCACCCGCAACTATTGGGGGAATATTGCCCCTGCAGCAGATATTGAATTTGTGATTCGTGCGTCGACCAGACCCCACGAGGGGATCGTAGACGACATTCTGGACAAGGGCAGCAGGGCCCAAGTAGTATCATGTCCGGACAATGGGGGGTACCGTATCAATGTCACAGGACAGCCCAGGAAAGTGCTGCCGTGTTTGATGGCCACGCCCTCATCATATGCTTTCCGGAACGGGCAAAATGGGATGGTGTACAGGCCCATGGGGGACTTGCAGGAGCCCAATGCAAACGAGCGTGAGCGCGCCATGGGGTACGCTGTGGGGTCCACGTTGCCGCGCCCAGACTTCCCAGAGGCAGCCAGACGGGCAGCCTTGGGCAGGAGCATGGATTCATGGGCACTAAGTGCATGGCTCAATGTGGCACTTGAGTGTGCTAAAATCATGCCAGCAGAGTTGACACGCAGGGCAAAGCTGCCAGGCCAGGACAGGGACCCAGTTCTGGGGGCGACTTTAATGTCCAGCCACTATGCCCTTGCTACTGCAGGAAACGCGTGCTCCGGCAGCGGAGAAGCGGCCGCGTCATACAGACAGTGCCTGGGGGAATCGGCCGCGGCAGACTGGGCCGACGCGGCACAGGAGCCAGGTGGGAACGCGTCTGAAGAACAAGTTGATGTTGAAATCAAAGTAACCAGGGAAACAGAGAGTGAGAAGGACCAGCCAGGTTGTCCTGCAGGACCGTCGGCTAGGGTTGATGTGTGGGCAGATGAGCCCGTCTTGAGGTTTCTCCGTGAGAAGACTTATGTCCAGGGAACAGAGCTAGGAGAACAGACTAGAATACAGCGCAGAGCAGCGCCGTTCCAGTGGGAATCAGAGAGGGGAGGAGTCCTGATGAGACTCATGCCTGATGGTAGACGTTGTGTGGTGCCCAGGCCAGAGGACAGGCTAGCAGTGATCCAGACAGCGCATGCAGGTACAGGCCATTTTGGGAGCCACCGCACGGCTTTCATGGTCATGCAGCAGCATTGGTGGCGGGGGCTTCGAGCAGCAGTCAAGAAGGCGGTGCAGGAATGTGGTGTGTGTGACAGGGCCAGGGCGTCCACGTTCAATCACATACAGCCCAACCTGCACCCGCTACCCATTGAGGGGTTGTTTTTCCGGTGGGGAGTGGACCTGTGTGGTCCATTCACGACCACGTCCAGGGGAAATCGGTTTGTGATGGTGTGTGTGGAGCATTACTCCAAATGGGTGGAGTTAATCCCCATTCCAAGCAAGGCGTCTGATGTGACGGCCTTGGCATTCTTTCAAAATGTTGTTGCACGATTCGGGGGATGCGCAGAGGTGGTGACAGACCAGGGAACAGAGTTCCAGGGTGAATTTCAGGACATGTTGTTGGACTGCTTCATTGACCATCGCACCACTTCTGCCAACCACCCCCAGGCAGACGGGCTTTCGGAGAGGGCTGTCCAGACCCTCAAGGCAGGCCTGCGCAAGTGCTGCGAGGAAGGCAGCAGCGACGAGTCCTGGGACAAGATGGTGCCCTGGGTAGCCCTCGGCTTCCGATGCTCGCCGCAGCAGGCCACGCGCATGGCACCGTACGAGGTGCTGTTTGGACAGAGACCCACCTTCCCCTCCAAAGTGGGGGCGGACCTCTGGAGCACAGCCAAGGTTGCAACAGCAGAGGAGGCAGCAGACCTGCTTTTGGCCAGAGTGGCCAGGATCAAAGAGGCACTGCCAGTCGCGGGTGAGCATCTAAAAATTGCGCAGCACCGCGACAAGCTGCGATATGCACGCATTCGTGGGGGAGGGTACGTTCCCCAGGTCAGGCGTTTTGCAGAGGGAGATTACGTGTATGTGAAGTATTCGTCAGAGCGACGCAGCCTCGATCCCAAGGCCAGGCCTGAGATCCTCAGGGTAAAAACACTGGGGGCGACGGGAACTTTGGTGTTGGAAGGGGCAGATGGCCTCACAGTTACAGAGAATGCAGTCAATTGTTCTCCATGCCACTTGCCCAACCTCAGGGGAGTGGTTGATTTCAGTGGAACCAGACCCAATAACAGCCTGTCATGCGAGGTGTGCCAGCTGCCCGATCGCGGAGAGGTGATGCTTTTGTGTGATGCCTGCAATACAGGTTGGCACATGGACTGCTTGGTACCAGTACTCGAGGAGGTGCCTGAGGGCGAGTGGTTGTGCCCACACTGCACGCCGGAAGACAAGGGAGCTGGGCCCGCTGCAGTAGCAGGGCCCCCCACAGAGGAGCGCAGTTTACAGGTCCAGGGGCGACCGAGCCCAGCGGCCAGAGCGGCTGCCAGGACAGCCCAGGAGGCCGACGTCATGGACAGGCCTGAGGTGGAAGTCATGGCCACCAACCCAGCAACAAGGCAAATGGAGCGGGGCATCGCAAGACCAATGGCGAACGGGTTGTATGACATCTCGTACACCACTGGCCGGGGAGAGGCCAATGTCACCCCGAGAGCAGTTACAAGAAGGGCCAAGGTGGCCAAAGAAGCAGCAAGGGAGGAAGAGGAGTCAGCCCTTGAGGATTTTACCGGGACCTGAAGCCCGGAGCGGCAGGGCCGCTGAGCACGTGACGTCACCCACGCCGTAGCTGGCAAGGAGCGGGCAGGCACCTACAGAGCAGAAATGCAGACGCAGTGCGGCTTGTCCTAGTACCCAGTAGGCAGCGGGCCGGCAGCCAGCGGACCGAAGACGGAAGATGCAGGAGTAGAGTTACGGCAGCTTAATGAAAATTTGTTTCTCAAATACCGTGGCAGCAAGGCTACAGTAGTACATAAGTTATGAAAATGATGAGCGAGGAGAATTAGTCAACTCGAGCAATTATAGCACAGCAGGGGGCAGATCACGCTGCTACGGCGCACATTTTCTGTGGCCTTTAAAGACCAGGCGGCTATGGCGCAGTGGGGCGAGAGCAGCGGTTGTTCTTAGCTTGACCTGATAACTTTGAAATTCCTCTGTTTGCTAGCCGGTAGTGGGCTGAACAGCTTGAATTTGTAGGGTTCTGCGCATTGCGCTTCAGCTGAGACTCGGTTGATTTTTTAGATCTCAGAAATAAGAGATCTTTTATTTCTGATTTGCAGAATGCCTGAACCAGGCAGATTTGTAGAAGGCCTGAACCAGGCGGATTTGTAGAAGGCCAGAACCTGGCATATTTGCAGATGATGATTTGAGCTTCTACGTACATATTTTTCCAGAAGTTTATTTCAGTACCACCCCTTTTTCCAGCTCCCCGCGCATGCCTGGAGGGCTTAACGCTGGGGAGCGGGGGGCGAGTAAAGTAGTAGGGGCGGTACCCACGAGACGGAGACTTCTATGCAGAGACACCCAGTTAGGAACTTCCAGTTACAGTTATCTTGTTGACACACTCTTGTCTGAAGTACAAGGAGCATGAGTGTACGGTGATGTACCGTGTTTGTGAGTAGAGGACACCTCTCTAAGGTGTCCTGACCGGAGTTTACGGTATTTACCATAGTATTGCAGTTACTGCTTTATGGTGCGACAGCTGTCACAGTATATTACAGTATACGTGACAGAACCGTTTAGACCGCAGTTAGCGGCCCAGGTGACTCCGCAGCTTCTCTGCGGAGTCTCCGTATTTGAGCTGAGACCTAGAAACCCGCTTACGCAGGATAAGTTTGACAGGTTCTACCGTACTCTGTATTGGGCCTGCCGGGTCCCTGTATCCCGGCAATTGCCTTGGCTAGTTACTTCGTCCCTTTCTAAAGGACAGACCTCTATTTGTAACAAGCACCGGCCGTCTTCGAGACCTACAGCTTACACATAAGTCAGTACCTTAATTCGAGTCAAGCCTAGCTCGGCCTCCGCTGAACTAGCTGGAGACAAGTACCCCAGTAAGAGAAACGAGACCCTGCAGAAGAAGAAGTACGCAGTCTACGTCCCGTCCATCTCTCCGCGTGATACGCGGTAAGTGCCCTTAACATAGCCCAGCTGGATCGCGACCAGACGGCCAGAAGGCCTATGCCCCTAAGTCAATTGCTATATACACAAATAACCAGCCAGCTGCTTAACTCGAAGAGCACTCGCAGCCAGTGAATAGTCACTGAGCCTGCCCGTAGGCGTCCATCACTGCCGTGAGGAAAGAAGTCCGCCACGGACCTGAAGCGCACATCGCGAGTAAAGTAGTAGGGGCGGTACCCACGAGACGGAGACTTCTATGCAGAGACACCCAGTTAGGAACTTCCAGTTACAGTTATCTTGTTGACACACTCTTGTCTGAAGTACAAGGAGCATGAGTGTACGGTGATGTACCGTGTTTGTGAGTAGAGGACACCTCTCTAAGGTGTCCTGACCGGAGTTTACGGTATTTACCATAGTATTGCAGTTACTGCTTTATGGTGCGACACCCCCCTTCAAAAAGTTAAATCCTCAGCCCTGATGGCATATGTCGTCACATCTGCCTCCGCCAGCTCCTGACCTGGGTGGGCTGACTCCATGTGATCGAGGACGTGATAGCTCCACACATAAGGGCGTGTGGTACCTGAGATGCTTCTGCAGATTGTGTAAGCCACTGGTCTGTTGGTGCAAAATTTGGTAGTAGAACCCTTCTCAGCAGCCGCATATGACATCTTGTACTCTAGGGGGCAGTGGGACTTGACTGCCAGCGTGCTACTGCTAGAGCTTTTGCCCATGCCAGTTTTGTACTGGCCTGATGCCCTGTCTCCACACACAGCACCACAGAAGCCGCATGCCTGAGAACCACTTGGCCCCAAGCTACATGCTGCCCCACATTGGCGCAGCAAGACATGCGCTCCGACGTGCAACTGCACAGCTGATAGCTTGGTCATCACACGGCCATGCACCTTGCACACCGTCGGCGCATCCCCAGCTACTGGTAGTCCATACTCTGACTGAAGATCCTCAAACTCCAGGGGGGTGTCATCGCGAAGTGGCCAGGGTTTGGCATCATCGTCTCAGTACGGGAACTCGGCTGGGATGCTCAAGCTGTGGCTTGAAGCTGGTGGATGCTGACCAGGGACCCCCACCAGCTGGGCTAGCAGGCAGCTGAAGATGACGTCAAGGGTCGACACTTCGCACATCGCAATGATACCCGGAGAAGGGGAGGCTAACATTGCAAAGGGGATGGCCTTGTGGGCTGGCACCTTGAACAAGACATGCTTGGGTCGCTACATCTGGGGATAGGAGCTGCTGTTGAGGGGTTTCGGGTGAAGAAGCCTCAGCAGCATGATCAACAGCAGGTTGTCATTGCTTAATCCATAGCATCTACCATTCTACCAATGCATCTACACCGTTTGAGTCCATAATGGGCGTATGCACAACAGTGCTTGTAAGTACGGAGCCATGACACCCCCCCATGCCAAATTTGTATGCCGAGGGGTCTGGTTTTCTGTGTACAATATGTATGATGCATGTCAGTAGCAAATGACATGAGGAATGAAACGGTGTAGCTCTCATCTCAATCTGATATTTATAAAAAAGAAAAATCAAAAACATTTATTTCACCCCCCTCCCCCCCACACACTTTGACCCTCCATATCTCCCAGCCCCCTGAGACAAAAACAATTTGAAGGCCAGATATGGAGCGCTCTCGTCAAGCTCAACAACTCTCGATGATGGGGGTTCCAGTTGATTTTTGCCCCCCCCCCCTCGATCCCGTACGCCGATACGCACGCTTCAGCCAAATAAAAACATAACACGTTGAGGATCCTATTTCACAACAAAAATCGAAAACAGTATCTCTGGCCTACGGCACCAGGACAGTACGTTGCGTGTAGATGGGAATTGAAATGGAATAAGCCGAAACAACTGAAATCTGCACGTCAAAGGACAGAAAGGTAGTCCGTAAGCGGACTGCAGGTGGTCGTGCACCCCTCTCAAAACTATTTAATTTAAATGTTCGAGGGGATGGAACGCAATGATGATTTGACCACTAAGGGTCAATCATGTTAAAAGTAACCCGATTTGTAGAGTGCCTGAACTCGCTGCGCTGTCTAACCCCTTGTTTGAGGCCTGGAAGGTTCTTGGTCAACAGGCATTCATGCAGCCAATCAATACAATGCAGCTCTGCAACAGCGCAAGCTCCCCCGTTTATTCCGGAGGAATCCCATACCCTGGAGCAGTCATGGTTCCCCCCCAAATGGCTCAGCGTGTACAACAAACACTGAGGTTCAATGCACTGGCCAGTGGGAGCTTTTTGGCCATCATTTACGTTAAAACCGAGGCATGCTCTGCAGTGAGGACCCATAGTATGATCCCGACAATGACAGCAGCCATATGTGAATTTACATTTTCATCAAAGCAAGAGCTGGGTTGAGACCATTGATAGTGGTATCAGGAATGATGGTGTTGAAAAACACCGGTTTGGTCTGATGAGGTACAGCCTTGAAACAGCAGGTGAGCTGTTTAGGCCGAGGTGAACTTGGTGACAGCCTTGGTGCCTTCAGAGACAGCATGCTTGGACAGCTCTCCAGGCAGGACCAGGCGCACCGCGGTTTGGATCTCACGGGAGGTCATTGTGGGCTTCTTGCTGTAGCGCGACAGGCGGGCAGCTTCGGTGGCGATCTTGTCGAACATGTCGTTCATGAGGGAGTTGAGGATGCTCATGGCCTTGGAGGAGACGCCAGTGTCGGGGTGGACCTGCTTGAGCACCTTGTATAGGTAGATCTTGTAAGACTCGACTGCCTTGCCGGGTTTCTTCTTCTTCTTGCCATCGGTGTTCTTGACTGCGACCTTCTTCGCGATCTTCTTCTCGACAGTGGCCACAGCAGTGGGCTTATTCTCAGCGATTGTCTTGGGTGCCATTATGTTGATATGAATTGTGGTTTAATGTATTGGTACAATATTGGATGTCGCGAGACGTTTATGTAGTGTCCAATATTCAGGGGGAGTCGTGGAGCCACCTGCAGAGTACGTCAAGACCAAGGAGGGGTGGCTGCTGGGCAAGCATCCCGACTTCACTACGGAGCAGCAGGAGAGCCTGGAGCAGAGCCTCCGAGATCGCCAAGGAGCATTCGCTTACTCCATGGAGGATCTACCAGGCTACTGCGGCACGCAGGGTGAGTTTACACTGGCTTTAGAAGACGAGGTCAGTTCGTGCTTTCAGAAGTCCAGGGATATGCCACCGCCTAAAGCAGCAATTTTTAAGGAAAAGTGTCAGCCGATGATTGAGGCAGGCATCATAGTCAAGGTGCCCCAGGGGGGGCCTATCAAGTTTGCGGCCAACTCAGTAGTAGCAGCCAAAAAGAGTGCTGAAACTGGGGAGTGGACAGACCATCGAATAGCGCACGATATGCGCAGGTTAAACCTGCGTACGGCCAAGCAGGAATTTGCCATCCCCAGGATGGAGACTATTTTTCAGAACCTGGGCACTGCCAAGATATTCAGCAAGGTTGATCTCCGGTCGGGGTTCATGCAGATCCCTATAAAGGTCGAGGACCAACCTAAGACAGCTTTCTGGATGGGACCTGAGCTTTGGATGTACACAAAGCTCAATTTCGGTCTGCGAAATGGGCCTCCTTTCTTTCAGCGTATGATGGAAGAGGAGATTGCCAGGGCAGGCCTAAGTGCGTTCTGCGTAGCATTCATTGATGATTTGCTAGTGTACAGTGACACACCGGCAGAACACATCAGGCATGTGGAGCTGATGTTGGACATGCTCCACAGTGTAGGATTAAGGGCGCACCCCGACAAGTCCCTGTTTGGGTGTGCAAGAGTAGAGTACCTGGGTCACAATGTGTCGGCCCAGGGGCTCACGCCGCACGCGGCTAAGATAGCAGCAGTTATGGCGCTGCCAGAGCCCGCATCGGTGAAAAACATTCAGGAGGTCATGGGATTCTTGAATTTCTACCGGTGCTACGTCCCGGACTTCTCGAAAAAGGCAGCATGCATCAACGCATTGCTGGTCCAGGGGGTCCCGTTTGTGTGGGGGCCAGAGCAGTCGCAGGCGTTCCAGTTGATTAAGACAGAGATGTGCGAGGGCGGGAGAGTCCTGCGCAGACCAGATTACAGTGGGACAGGGCCAGACGGCAAGGGGCCGCCAAGGCCGTTCTTATTGTACACGGATTTCTCTAAGCAGGGCATAGGCGCCGTGCTAGGGCAGTGTGATGACAGCGGGCGGGAGTATATGGTGGCATGCACATCCAGATCCCTGAACAAGAGCGAGAGGAACTATTCCTCGTTCCAGGGGGAGATGCTGGCCGCAGTGTATGCAGCACGCACATACCGCCACATGCTGTTTGGGTGCAAGGTGCATCTCATCACTGACCATGAGCCGCTCACTTACCTCATGGACAACCAGACGTTGGTAGGCCAGCACGCTAGGTGGGCTCTCATGCTTCAAGAGCTGGACATTACCATTGTCCACCGCTCAGGAGCATGCCACCAGAATGCAGACATCCCGTCCAGATCCCCCCTCCCATCCTCAGCTGACCGCACAGGGGCCAGGCTTGATACAGTCGCGCCCGAGCCAGCAGCCAGGGAGGAGGCAAGTGGGAAGCAAGTAGCTTTGCTCACAGGGTTGGGCAGAGTGAACCAGTGGCATGCAGACCAGATAGTGCGCATGGCGCAGGAGGGCAGAAGGAGAGTACAGATGTTGCGAGCTGCAGAGGCAGCTTGCGTGACAGCACCGGTGGGGCAGGAGATATCCTCTGCCGCCACTGACGATGATGAACAGGCGCAGCCTGTCAGTACAGCAGAGCAGACGTTCAGCAACAGGGAGCGGTCCAGGACATTGATCAGTGATGTTCTTGCTGACTTGCCTCGGGTGTCGCCTCCTCATTTCCCTGCAGGCCTGGACACAGCTTGCCTGTCGAGTGGGGCTGTGCGGGCCATGGAGGCCCAAGGAGTCGTCCTTTTCGAGCCCTTTGGAGGTATGTGCTCAGGGCTGGAAATGGTACTCAGGGCAGGTATCCCAGTAGTGCAGTACTTGTATGCAGATATCAGTGAGGAAGTCAGAGAGATCGCAGGGGGCCGCCTGTTGCAGTTGCACAAGAGATTCCCCCAGTTGCTTCCGGTCAAAGCGTTTGATAAAGCTTTCAGAGCATTGCCGCAAGATGTGTATGCCATCACAGCAGAGCACCTCAAGGAGGCGGGTGCCCAGGAGGGGCGCCAGTGGTTCATGGTAGCAGGCTGGGAGTGCCAGGACCTTTCGTCAGCTGGCAAGGGGCGTGGGCTCGCGGGAGAGAGAAGCAAGTCTTTCTTCCCGTTAGTCAAGCTGTTGGGTACTCTACAGTTCCTGCAGGGACCTAGGCCACCAGCGTACCTGATTGAGAATGTAGCAATGCAATTGAATCAGAAGAGTGTGAAGGCCAGTGTTGAGGCTTTTCAGGAAGTGTGCAGGATTCTGGGGACACCGGCATTGTTTGATGCAGCGCAGGTGGGGTCTTATGCCCACCGCACCCGCAACTATTGGGGGAATATTGCCCCTGCAGCAGATATTGAATTTGTGATTCGTGCGTCGACCAGACCCCACGAGGGGATCGTAGACGACATTCTGGACAAGGGCAGCAGGGCCCAAGTAGTATCATGTCCGGACAATGGGGGGTACCGTATCAATGTCACAGGACAGCCCAGGAAAGTGCTGCCGTGTTTGATGGCCACGCCCTCATCATATGCTTTCCGGAACGGGCAAAATGGGATGGTGTACAGGCCCATGGGGGACTTGCAGGAGCCCAATGCAAACGAGCGTGAGCGCGCCATGGGGTACGCTGTGGGGTCCACGTTGCCGCGCCCAGACTTCCCAGAGGCAGCCAGACGGGCAGCCTTGGGCAGGAGCATGGATTCATGGGCACTAAGTGCATGGCTCAATGTGGCACTTGAGTGTGCTAAAATCATGCCAGCAGAGTTGACACGCAGGGCAAAGCTGCCAGGCCAGGACAGGGACCCAGTTCTGGGGGCGACTTTAATGTCCAGCCACTATGCCCTTGCTACTGCAGGAAACGCGTGCTCCGGCAGCGGAGAAGCGGCCGCGTCATACAGACAGTGCCTGGGGGAATCGGCCGCGGCAGACTGGGCCGACGCGGCACAGGAGCCAGGTGGGAACGCGTCTGAAGAACAAGTTGATGTTGAAATCAAAGTAACCAGGGAAACAGAGAGTGAGAAGGACCAGCCAGGTTGTCCTGCAGGACCGTCGGCTAGGGTTGATGTGTGGGCAGATGAGCCCGTCTTGAGGTTTCTCCGTGAGAAGACTTATGTCCAGGGAACAGAGCTAGGAGAACAGACTAGAATACAGCGCAGAGCAGCGCCGTTCCAGTGGGAATCAGAGAGGGGAGGAGTCCTGATGAGACTCATGCCTGATGGTAGACGTTGTGTGGTGCCCAGGCCAGAGGACAGGCTAGCAGTGATCCAGACAGCGCATGCAGGTACAGGCCATTTTGGGAGCCACCGCACGGCTTTCATGGTCATGCAGCAGCATTGGTGGCGGGGGCTTCGAGCAGCAGTCAAGAAGGCGGTGCAGGAATGTGGTGTGTGTGACAGGGCCAGGGCGTCCACGTTCAATCACATACAGCCCAACCTGCACCCGCTACCCATTGAGGGGTTGTTTTTCCGGTGGGGAGTGGACCTGTGTGGTCCATTCACGACCACGTCCAGGGGAAATCGGTTTGTGATGGTGTGTGTGGAGCATTACTCCAAATGGGTGGAGTTAATCCCCATTCCAAGCAAGGCGTCTGATGTGACGGCCTTGGCATTCTTTCAAAATGTTGTTGCACGATTCGGGGGATGCGCAGAGGTGGTGACAGACCAGGGAACAGAGTTCCAGGGTGAATTTCAGGACATGTTGTTGGACTGCTTCATTGACCATCGCACCACTTCTGCCAACCACCCCCAGGCAGACGGGCTTTCGGAGAGGGCTGTCCAGACCCTCAAGGCAGGCCTGCGCAAGTGCTGCGAGGAAGGCAGCAGCGACGAGTCCTGGGACAAGATGGTGCCCTGGGTAGCCCTCGGCTTCCGATGCTCGCCGCAGCAGGCCACGCGCATGGCACCGTACGAGGTGCTGTTTGGACAGAGACCCACCTTCCCCTCCAAAGTGGGGGCGGACCTCTGGAGCACAGCCAAGGTTGCAACAGCAGAGGAGGCAGCAGACCTGCTTTTGGCCAGAGTGGCCAGGATCAAAGAGGCACTGCCAGTCGCGGGTGAGCATCTAAAAATTGCGCAGCACCGCGACAAGCTGCGATATGCACGCATTCGTGGGGGAGGGTACGTTCCCCAGGTCAGGCGTTTTGCAGAGGGAGATTACGTGTATGTGAAGTATTCGTCAGAGCGACGCAGCCTCGATCCCAAGGCCAGGCCTGAGATCCTCAGGGTAAAAACACTGGGGGCGACGGGAACTTTGGTGTTGGAAGGGGCAGATGGCCTCACAGTTACAGAGAATGCAGTCAATTGTTCTCCATGCCACTTGCCCAACCTCAGGGGAGTGGTTGATTTCAGTGGAACCAGACCCAATAACAGCCTGTCATGCGAGGTGTGCCAGCTGCCCGATCGCGGAGAGGTGATGCTTTTGTGTGATGCCTGCAATACAGGTTGGCACATGGACTGCTTGGTACCAGTACTCGAGGAGGTGCCTGAGGGCGAGTGGTTGTGCCCACACTGCACGCCGGAAGACAAGGGAGCTGGGCCCGCTGCAGTAGCAGGGCCCCCCACAGAGGAGCGCAGTTTACAGGTCCAGGGGCGACCGAGCCCAGCGGCCAGAGCGGCTGCCAGGACAGCCCAGGAGGCCGACGTCATGGACAGGCCTGAGGTGGAAGTCATGGCCACCAACCCAGCAACAAGGCAAATGGAGCGGGGCATCGCAAGACCAATGGCGAACGGGTTGTATGACATCTCGTACACCACTGGCCGGGGAGAGGCCAATGTCACCCCGAGAGCAGTTACAAGAAGGGCCAAGGTGGCCAAAGAAGCAGCAAGGGAGGAAGAGGAGTCAGCCCTTGAGGATTTTACCGGGACCTGAAGCCCGGAGCGGCAGGGCCGCTGAGCACGTGACGTCACCCACGCCGTAGCTGGCAAGGAGCGGGCAGGCACCTACAGAGCAGAAATGCAGACGCAGTGCGGCTTGTCCTAGTACCCAGTAGGCAGCGGGCCGGCAGCCAGCGGACCGAAGACGGAAGATGCAGGAGTAGAGTTACGGCAGCTTAATGAAAATTTGTTTCTCAAATACCGTGGCAGCAAGGCTACAGTAGTACATAAGTTATGAAAATGATGAGCGAGGAGAATTAGTCAACTCGAGCAATTATAGCACAGCAGGGGGCAGATCACGCTGCTACGGCGCACATTTTCTGTGGCCTTTAAAGACCAGGCGGCTATGGCGCAGTGGGGCGAGAGCAGCGGTTGTTCTTAGCTTGACCTGATAACTTTGAAATTCCTCTGTTTGCTAGCCGGTAGTGGGCTGAACAGCTTGAATTTGTAGGGTTCTGCGCATTGCGCTTCAGCTGAGACTCGGTTGATTTTTTAGATCTCAGAAATAAGAGATCTTTTATTTCTGATTTGCAGAATGCCTGAACCAGGCAGATTTGTAGAAGGCCTGAACCAGGCGGATTTGTAGAAGGCCAGAACCTGGCATATTTGCAGATGATGATTTGAGCTTCTACGTACATATTTTTCCAGAAGTTTATTTCAGTACCACCCCTTTTTCCAGCTCCCCGCGCATGCCTGGAGGGCTTAACGCTGGGGAGCGGGGGGCGAGTAAAGTAGTAGGGGCGGTACCCACGAGACGGAGACTTCTATGCAGAGACACCCAGTTAGGAACTTCCAGTTACAGTTATCTTGTTGACACACTCTTGTCTGAAGTACAAGGAGCATGAGTGTACGGTGATGTACCGTGTTTGTGAGTAGAGGACACCTCTCTAAGGTGTCCTGACCGGAGTTTACGGTATTTACCATAGTATTGCAGTTACTGCTTTATGGTGCGACACCCCCCTTCAAAAAGTTAAATCCTCAGCCCTGATGGCATATGTCGTCACATCTGCCTCCGCCAGCTCCTGACCTGGGTGGGCTGACTCCATGTGATCGAGGACGTGATAGCTCCACACATAAGGGCGTGTGGTACCTGAGATGCTTCTGCAGATTGTGTAAGCCACTGGTCTGTTGGTGCAAAATTTGGTAGTAGAACCCTTCTCAGCAGCCGCATATGACATCTTGTACTCTAGGGGGCAGTGGGACTTGACTGCCAGCGTGCTACTGCTAGAGCTTTTGCCCATGCCAGTTTTGTACTGGCCTGATGCCCTGTCTCCACACACAGCACCACAGAAGCCGCATGCCTGAGAACCACTTGGCCCCAAGCTACATGCTGCCCCACATTGGCGCAGCAAGACATGCGCTCCGACGTGCAACTGCACAGCTGATAGCTTGGTCATCACACGGCCATGCACCTTGCACACCGTCGGCGCATCCCCAGCTACTGGTAGTCCATACTCTGACTGAAGATCCTCAAACTCCAGGGGGGTGTCATCGCGAAGTGGCCAGGGTTTGGCATCATCGTCTCAGTACGGGAACTCGGCTGGGATGCTCAAGCTGTGGCTTGAAGCTGGTGGATGCTGACCAGGGACCCCCACCAGCTGGGCTAGCAGGCAGCTGAAGATGACGTCAAGGGTCGACACTTCGCACATCGCAATGATACCCGGAGAAGGGGAGGCTAACATTGCAAAGGGGATGGCCTTGTGGGCTGGCACCTTGAACAAGACATGCTTGGGTCGCTACATCTGGGGATAGGAGCTGCTGTTGAGGGGTTTCGGGTGAAGAAGCCTCAGCAGCATGATCAACAGCAGGTTGTCATTGCTTAATCCATAGCATCTACCATTCTACCAATGCATCTACACCGTTTGAGTCCATAATGGGCGTATGCACAACAGTGCTTGTAAGTACGGAGCCATGACACCCCCCCATGCCAAATTTGTATGCCGAGGGGTCTGGTTTTCTGTGTACAATATGTATGATGCATGTCAGTAGCAAATGACATGAGGAATGAAACGGTGTAGCTCTCATCTCAATCTGATATTTATAAAAAAGAAAAATCAAAAACATTTATTTCACCCCCCTCCCCCCCACACACTTTGACCCTCCATATCTCCCAGCCCCCTGAGACAAAAACAATTTGAAGGCCAGATATGGAGCGCTCTCGTCAAGCTCAACAACTCTCGATGATGGGGGTTCCAGTTGATTTTTGCCCCCCCCCCCTCGATCCCGTACGCCGATACGCACGCTTCAGCCAAATAAAAACATAACACGTTGAGGATCCTATTTCACAACAAAAATCGAAAACAGTATCTCTGGCCTACGGCACCAGGACAGTACGTTGCGTGTAGATGGGAATTGAAATGGAATAAGCCGAAACAACTGAAATCTGCACGTCAAAGGACAGAAAGGTAGTCCGTAAGCGGACTGCAGGTGGTCGTGCACCCCTCTCAAAACTATTTAATTTAAATGTTCGAGGGGATGGAACGCAATGATGATTTGACCACTAAGGGTCAATCATGTTAAAAGTAACCCGATTTGTAGAGTGCCTGAACTCGCTGCGCTGTCTAACCCCTTGTTTGAGGCCTGGAAGGTTCTTGGTCAACAGGCATTCATGCAGCCAATCAATACAATGCAGCTCTGCAACAGCGCAAGCTCCCCCGTTTATTCCGGAGGAATCCCATACCCTGGAGCAGTCATGGTTCCCCCCCAAATGGCTCAGCGTGTACAACAAACACTGAGGTTCAATGCACTGGCCAGTGGGAGCTTTTTGGCCATCATTTACGTTAAAACCGAGGCATGCTCTGCAGTGAGGACCCATAGTATGATCCCGACAATGACAGCAGCCATATGTGAATTTACATTTTCATCAAAGCAAGAGCTGGGTTGAGACCATTGATAGTGGTATCAGGAATGATGGTGTTGAAAAACACCGGTTTGGTCTGATGAGGTACAGCCTTGAAACAGCAGGTGAGCTGTTTAGGCCGAGGTGAACTTGGTGACAGCCTTGGTGCCTTCAGAGACAGCATGCTTGGACAGCTCTCCAGGCAGGACCAGGCGCACCGCGGTTTGGATCTCACGGGAGGTCATTGTGGGCTTCTTGCTGTAGCGCGACAGGCGGGCAGCTTCGGTGGCGATCTTGTCGAACATGTCGTTCATGAGGGAGTTGAGGATGCTCATGGATGGCCTTGGAGGAGACGCCAGTGTCGGGGTGGACCTGCTTGAGCACCTTGTATAGGTAGATCTTGTAAGACTCGACTGCCTTGCCGGGTTTCTTCTTCTTCTTGCCATCGGTGTTCTTGACTGCGACCTTCTTCGCGATCTTCTTCTCGACAGTGGCCACAGCAGTGGGCTTATTCTCAGCGATTGTCTTGGGTGCCATTATGTTGATATGAATTGTGGTTTAATGTATTGGTACAATATTGGATGTCGCGAGACGTTTATGTAGTGTCCAATATTCAGACAAACGGATCAGCAGGAACGGACATCTGGCTGGTCTGCTGATCCGACCTTTAAGTCGTGTATTAAACAGCGCATCGACAGACCAAAACTTAAGCTCCACTTATTCACCACTCATTTTTCTTCTCGATAACATGGCAGGCAAGACAGTATCCGCTGGTGGTGGTCGCGGCAAGGCCGCTGGAGGCAAGAAGGCCGTGTCGCGCAGCGCCAAGGCCGGTCTCCAGTTCCCCGTGGGCCGTGTCGCCCGCTACCTGAAGAAGGGCAAATACGCTGAGCGCATTGGAGCTGGCGCCCCAGTCTACCTGGCCGCAGTCCTTGAGTACATTGCTGCCGAGGTGCTGGAGCTGGCTGGCAACGCTGCCCGTGATAACAAGAAGAACCGTATCATCCCCCGCCACATCCAGCTGGCTATCCGTAACGATGAGGAGCTGAGCAAGCTGCTGGGTACCGTCACCATTGCATCTGGTGGCGTGTTGCCCAACATCCACTCCGTCCTGCTGCCCAAGAAGAGCAAGAAGGATGGAGAGTCTGCTGAGGTGTAAACGTCCAAAAACCTATGCCTCCTCCTTCCTCAAAACCGGTGTTTTTCAACACCACCATACATGACCAACCATGCTGACCATTCCATACCATTCCACCTCTCAGCCTGGACGGACTCTGCTCAAAAAGGCTCAGCCGCATGGCCTCCCAACTGTCTGTTTGGGATAGAAGAAACTGGTCTCTCCCGGTCCTACAGGTGGGGTTCAGAGGCTCAGAATGATTCGTCCCCATGCAGGCCTCCTCACCCCCACCACCCTGCTCTCACCAACTCGACCCGTTTGTCTGTTGCGATGAATGTACATCTCCTCGCGGCGGCGCTTCCAGTATCACTACCAGCTCCACGTACTCTATGCTGGCAATGTCCTGTCCTCTTGCAGCCACTAAGGTGTTGAACTCACCTGGGGGCGGAGGAAAGTTAGGCCTTAGGATTCAAGTTTTTTGAAGGTTTTAGGGGCTGCAGTGGGCAGAGGACTCCTGCTTTTTAAGGCTGTGGACTGCAGTAAGAAAGAAAAAAACATCGGATGCATCCGGGCTTGTCCTTCGTAGTCACACAAATTTCGGAATTCACACACAAACCGACAAATAGTTGGTCTAGTCAATCGCATGGTGCAGTCATACGTCGTGACAGCACCTATTCACCGCCACTACTTGTTCTTTTATTGATCAGGATTCGGCCTTTGGCAGATGAGGAGCGTGGCCCTAAGAGCTCTTTGGCAGCGAGGCATGCAAGGTTGAGGGTTAACTCTGTCCCAAAATTAGAGATAATACAGCAGACTTGCGGTTGCTCGTAGTGATGCCGGGACACAATGTAGGGTTCAAAGGCAACCCGTCCCAACCTCTTTGAAGCCGTCCAATGCGACTTCTCACGCGCTCTGAGGCACGCCGCTGTGGAGGCAGCATGCACCGATACTGCAGGGGTAGACTGGGTCAGCATGTGGGAAGTACATGGGCAGAACGTACAGATCAGGGCACCTCATTCTTGCGTGGTTGCGCCCTCACTAGACGCCGATGCTTCAGCTCTCAAAGGCACCCTGAATGAATTCGGCATGGTACAAAATAATGCCTTGCAAGAAATTCAGCCCTCCGCTCAAAATCCCTCAAGGGCAGATCTTCCCTGTTCGATCATCCCTCCCCCTGCTGTACTTAATCACCGTACTTTCTCTTAAACTAGGTACATCCCAGGCTTGTCCGAAGGGCAATAACTGAGGGCTTGCCCCGGTAGCCAAAACCCGCAACCTCAACCCGCACCTTGCATGCAGACTCAAACTCAGCCTCAGGCCTCGCCCTCTTACCCCTCGCCCCCTCCCTTGGCCCTCAGCCCGCAACCCTCACACGCAGCCCTCGCCCTCTGCCTCAAAGCCGCAACATGCACCGTCCGTCCAAACGGGGAATGTCAGGCTGTTTGCGTCAGGGGTCACCCTGGTTGTGTCAGCCTTGGTGTCTGTGAAGACGAGGGTTCGCCTGCACAGGCCAAAGCTGGCCACAACCCGAAACCCCTATCCCGCATCCTGCACGCACCTGCCGCCCGAAAGTGTGACTGTCAGGTTGTTTGCATCAGCCTTGACGTCCTTGAAGACTATCGTGCGCGTGCCCAAGCCAAAGCTCGTGGTTAGGTCATGCACCAGCTGGGGGCGCTGGCTGTAGTGGCAGGGCAGCATCAGGTGTCGCACCTTGATGGCTGAGGCCTGGAGGAGATAGATAAAGGAAATAATGGTCAAAATCCAGTGGGTGGCTGGGCGTGATGGGTGCTAGCTGCGTTGGAGGGGCAGCATCAGGTGCCGCGCAGAGGTGGCTGAGGCCTGTAGGACAGGGTTGTTTTGATGGTCAGCAGAGCACCCCAGAATTGATGCAAGGGACAGGAGAGAAAGTGCCGGTAGGTGACTAGGTGGGAGAATGGTTGGGCGTGACTTTGGCAGTGAGTGAGCAGCCGGCGTGAAGTTAGGGGATGTGAGACAAACCCTAGATGGCACCTGGGTCAAAGAATGAGCCAAAGGACACCATAAGGGTTCACACTTCGCAATGAAGGCTGAAGGGATCATGCGATTCATGCTATGGTTTAGGGCGAAATAACAGGATTAAGGGTGAAACACTAAACGGACAGGAAGAAAATGCCCAAGCGCAGCTTCACGAGTAAGGGTAAATACCAAGGTAAAGGCCGGGATTCAGCATTTGCCAGGATTCGGCTCCGAGTTCGCTTTCATCCCTTGCACGTTCTCACATGCACATTCCCGTCGACGCTCATGAGGTTGACCGGCTTGCGATCCTTCTTCAAGAAGCAGGAGCAGAGGTCCTTAATCCATGTTGGCATGCTTGCGCTGAACAACAGCGTTTATATTTTGTTTTACTGTGGGGACCAAGTAGCAGCCAGCAGCTACGTACAGCAGCAGCAGGGCATTGTTGGTGGGGGGGGGCTCAGCAGCTGGAAGGGGGCAACAGCAGAAGCAACAGCGAGGGTGGGCTGCATGAGATCTCAGCAGCAGCAGCAGCAGTAGCAGTAGCGGAGCGGCAGGGAGGGGGTCTCTCACAGGTGTGAACTGTGAACAGTGTGAGAGCAAAGTGTCTCAGACAGGTGTGTACATTGCGAGACGGCGGCATCTCAGACAGGTGTGAACAGTGTGAGATTGGGGCCTTCTGATAGGTTCAGGAAGCCAGGCACTCGGCCTACTTGGAAAGATTAACAAGAGGCCCTGATGCGTGTCCCAGCTCTACAAACACAAATGATTAACACAACTATGAGGGGGGGGGGTATGAAGTGCTTATTCAGGGCTTTTAAGAGACTTCATGCCATGCTTTTAAGAGACTGCATTGTTTATGCAATGGGTTTATGAGGGTTTCATTGGGATCCATGCAGCCATCCAGGATTGCAAACCTTGGAGGGCCAAAAATCACATAACAAACACATATGGCCCGGAGAATAAGAAAAGCAAGCATGTTCACGACTGGTATCTAGTAAGTGTGACAATTGTGGAGTCCTGTAAGATAAGGATCCCCTTTTTCAAGAACCATAATTTACACGATTGCCGCGCAGTCCTAGAAGATTGAAGATTTTCAGGCAGCCTGTGTTAGGAAATCAGTGATACTTCGGGACCCTGACCGCCGACCTGGCCCATGCAAGCCGCTGACCTGGCCCATGCGTGCCCCTGACTTGGACCATGCTTACCGCAGACTTGGACCAAGCATGCCGCTGACTTGGACCATCCATGCCGCTGACCTGGCCCATGCATGCCCCTGACTTGGACCATGCTTGCCGCAGATTTGGCCCATGCATGCCCCTGACTTGGCCCATGCATGCCACTGACTTGGCCCATGCATGCCGCTGACCTGGCCCATGCATGCCGCTGACCTGGCCCATGCATGCCCCTGACTTGGCCCATGCATGCCGCTGACCTGGCCCATGCATGCCGCTGACTTGGCCCATGCATGCTCCTGACTTGGCCCATGCATGCTGCTGACCTGGCCCATGCATGCCGCTGACTTGGCCCATGCATGCCCCTGACTTGGCCCATGCATGTCGCTGACCTGGCCCATGCATGCCGCTGACTTGGCCCATGCATGCCCCTGACTTGGCCCATGCACGCCACACCTGGCCCATGCATGCCGCTGACTTGGACCATACATGCTGCTAATCTGAATTATGCACGACGCTGACCTGGACCATGCATGAAACTGATCTGGACTGTGCATGCAGCTGGTTTGGAACATGGTAGCCACTGACCTAGGCCATGCATGTGCAGAACTGGTCTTCGAAGGCTGAATGTTTGTTCACATGGACAGATCATTGCCTGAAGTTAGGAAAACATGGGTTCACTTTCTGAATGTGGCCCACAATTTGCATGCTCTGAAGTCTTGTATGCCCGGAAACAGCAGGCTTCCTGCTGCAGACGTGACGTTTTGTTCTGGGATGGTGGTGTTGAAAAACACCGGTTATATTGGTGGGTTTGATCGGGGTTTGGTAGTGGATCTCCAAGGCCGGGAGATGTTTAGCCTCCGAATCCGTAGAGAGTCCTACCCTGGCGCTTGAGGGCGTAGACAACGTCCAGAGCCGTGACAGTCTTGCGGCGAGCGTGCTCAGTGTAGGTCACTGCGTCACGGATGACGTTCTCGAGGAACACCTTGAGGACTCCGCGGGTCTCCTCGTAGATGAGACCGCTGATGCGCTTCACGCCACCACGACGAGCCAGGCGGCGAATCGCAGGCTTAGTGATGCCTTGGATGTTGTCACGGAGGACCTTGCGGTGGCGCTTGGCACCTCCCTTGCCGAGTCCCTTGCCTCCCTTGCCACGTCCAGACATTGTATTTGAAAAAGGTTGATGAGGAGAGGGGGGGTGTTTGGTAAGTGTTCCTATCGGGTATGGCCTAAATAGGTTCACAGATCGACACGACATACAGCTGCTGTCTGTCGATCCGGCTGGTCGGGCTCTTGGACAGGATCAGCAGATCAGTGCTGCGACCCGAGGTGCGAACCCCATCGTTACCGCCCTGGTACTGTCGCCCTGCGTGAGATCCGCAAGTACCAGAAGTCCACCGAGCTACTCATCCGCAAGCTGCCCTTCCAGCGCCTGGTCCGTGAGATCGCCCAGGACTTCAAGACCGACCTGCGTTTCCAGTCTTCGGCCGTACTGGCACTCCAGGAGGCAGCTGAGGCTTACCTGGTCGGCCTGTTCGAGGACACCAACCTGGCTGCCATCCATGCCAAGCGTGTCACCATCATGCCTAAGGACATCCAGCTTGCCAGGCGCATCCGTGGCGAGAGGGCTTAAGCCTCTCATGCCCTGCCACTCGTTCCCCATCCACCTAATTAACCGGTGTTTTTAAACACCACCAACGTACGGCACACCTATCCATGCAGAGCTTGTATTGTGCATGAGGGGAACTTTTCATTATGGATCATTCAGCTATCATTTAGTCTGTAGGTTGCGCAACATCGCTGCATCTATCCTCCCGACTTGCTGACCGTAGCCCGGTCAGTGAGCCCAGCAGGCCTGCTGTATCTGCTCTGGGCACTTGTAAACTAGGCAACACCGCCACAAACCGTGAACGGATGCAGGTTGCCTGAGAGAGCCAAGCATTCTCCTGTTCCTTCAATATTACTGTAATCAATAATGATGTGCAAGAGGCGAATTTCGAGGAAGGCGCCCTTTCGAACTTTCCATTGAAGGCTGGGAAAACCGGCTCTATTAATTTATTTTCATGATACCTCAGGAGCACCTTGGCGTCATCCCTCTCCGCCCCGTGCCCCGCAAATATGATCACACGCACCCTCGCAAGGACAGCCCTTGAACAGGCGGGCCAGGCTGGGTGTGAGCTGCAATCCAACATGTGTTTGACGCCCTAAAGGCCTCATGCACTGTGTTGCTTCTTCGCCCTCCGCCCCGCAATATGATGACATGCACCCTCACAAGAAGAGCCCGGTTTTAGGCTGGCCAGGCTGGGAGTGGGCTGCAATCCGACATTTAATTTAACGCCATCCAGCCGCGTCAAGACCTCAAGCAGAGGAGGGGGGGGGGGTGCAGGAAGCCATGCTGCTTGGGTCATCCTCTCGCAGCCAATCAAGGTTTGGTCCTAGCGACCCGGGGATGGCTCCCAAGCAGCTTACTTAAGGTGTTACCGTAGAACCGGTTTCACTCCCCTATTAATTAATTATTTTGGGGGGTCTGCGAACAGCCTGCGCGGTAAAACTAATTACAGAATTAATGCTGCGCGAACTTCTCAGTCACAGAGCGAAAAACTATTTGAGGGGGTGCGCGGACTAGTTTCTGCCACCACTCAGCCTGTGACACCCAGCGACGAGGTCAAGGTTGCGAGTCCGACACCACGATACTGTGCTTCGTCTTAAGCGTCGTTTTCGATTGTGTTGACAGTACGTATTGGCTATTTACCCTGCGCGAAGTTGGTTTGTTTGTAGCTGCGCGGACATTTATTAATAAGATAATAAGGGCTGCGCACTCAGGAAATAAAACTATTTGCTCAAAATGGCTGCTGCGCGGTAAAAGCGCTGCGCGGACACATGCCTTTTTTTGCTGCGCGGACGATTTGCTAAAATATTGAAATCAGGGGTGCGCGAACCCTATTCGGTTCTACGGTATGTTGTTTATTGTACTTGCGTCAGAGATTAGTTTATATTCTGGCCATGCGGGATACCCAGGCTTCCGCTCATGCATGACTTACCGGGCCATGGGGTCCGGTACCATCTGGAAAGCTCCGACGATCTTCTGCAGGCTTTGTGGAAGATCGGAGGCTTTGAGAGCGCAGCAGACATGCAGACTCTGCACGTTCAGGTCAGGCAAAATGATCACACACCAAGCGCGCAGCCAGAAACGTTAACTATCAGTGTACAAGACACCCCCCAACGCATTTGTCAACCTGCAAGGCTGGTGAATAACATCTTGTGATACGGTACCTGCATGATTTCTCTCTTAACAGCTAATTTGGGTGGTGGATGAAGAATGTTGTTACTCTCCACCATGCTGGGCAGCCAGCCAGAAATAATACATACATACATTGATGCATGCATGGATCGATCAGGAGGGCCTATTTCCTGTATTGAGGCTTAAAGATACCACATGGTCTATCCTCATCTCAGACCTATCCCGGGATTCGGTTCCAATACCTCCTCGCATCATTCCTCTGTTCGCCTTCCGCGAGGGGTACTGCAAGAAAATGTGCGAGGGCGCCCTGTAGCGAGCCGATAACCCCCATCGTGGTGCCTCAATATTTGACCCCCTCGGACACTGTTTTATTAGTCTGTTTATCTCATATCATCCCCTGGCCGTGCAAATGTGAGTCACCTGACCGCGAACTGAGAGCCACGACGAAGACCCGACAGCATTTGGCATCATACCGACCCCCCTCCACACAGCATTTTATGTCCTATGCGCCTGAGATCGCCCGATGCCAGACAAGGTCTTCCTCCTGAACATTGATGAACAATACCAGTACTGCACACAAGTCTGATAAGTCAAATTATGAGCACATTGTCATGTAATTATGTTCATACTTGCACTGGAAGAGTCAAATTGTGATGAAAATATCACATTTGTGCGACAGTGGTTCAGTGAAAACGATGTACGACACCTGCCAACTTGTCATAATTAATTTCACGGTTGTACGACAGTGGCAAATTACGATAGCAAATATCATGATTGTACGACTGGCCAAATTAGGGTGAAAATATCATGTCTGGACGACAGTGGCCAAATAATGATGAAAATGTCATGTGTGTGCGACAGTGGTCAAATTATGATGAAAATATCACATTTACAGTGCAGCCAGGCCATGAAAAGCAAGCGGAAAAAACATGGCCTCTAATAAGATGACAACGTTGTCTACATTAGCCATACCCCAATCATCACAAAATGCTGACAAAATCCTTCTGGAGTCTTTGCCGCTTTCATTGACTTCTGCAATGTGCTCGCCTGCGCTGCCAAACGCTCGCTTTGGAAGTGTCTCTGTAACTTGATGGCACAGCTGCGGTGCCCTCCTCAACCCCTCCTTTCCCTGGCCAGCTGGCCTCTCCAAGAGCAGCAGCCAGCTAGCTAGCTACTAGGCAAAGCGCCATGCCCTCTCTATAACTGCAAGTTAAGACATGCCTTGCCTTGCCTAAAACTGCATGTCGAGAGGCGGCAATGATCTGATCCGCATCTTCATACCAATCTCCAACATTGGAGCCTGCCCGTCCTCCAGTATGACTGTTAGCCCAGGCTTGCTCAGCTCAATGCCCTGCGTGCAGGATCAGCCGAAAGGTGGTAGGAATACAGGACACGACTGTACATTCGTTTGTTGAAGCTTTTAGTAACGTTTTACGTTCCAGCAGGGCATTACATTCGATGCATGGGACCGTTGCCTGAAAACCAGTGTGAGCACAAAATAAACTGGTATCGTACAGCGATAAAAGAGTGAGCAGCCAACGCACAAACTCATCGCAGTCCAGCTGTCCCCCCTCTTTCCCTCCGTCACCATTACCAACAATTGAACAGCCTTGCCCAGCTCAGTGTCCCATGCACATCCTCGCCGAGCTCATACTTTGATCATAAAGAGTTGAAGGTTTAAGGTTTCGGGTTCAGGGTCATCTATTTAAGAGAATCCCCCCAGCCCGGTCCAGGCCTCATACAAGCAGCCACAAGATATGCTTCGGCAACGAAGGCGGTTTCCTTCCTTTACCCATCACTGCATCCGGCCGCAGTTCAGCGCGTAACCTCCCCGTCCCTGCCCTCCGGCCAATTCATGGCGCAAAGCCATACTCGCAAATACACAAATACACAATTACACAATAACATACCAATTACACCGTACCTGCAGGTTGAGCGAGAGGTGCGTGAACATCTGGGCCAGGCCCTGGGCCACGGTTCTGGAGCTGGACGCGGCTCCCCCAGACACAATATTATTGGCTAGCGGGACTGCGCGTGGGCGTGTGGAGGACGAGGGGGTCAAGGAGACATTAGGGGACACTGGGGGGTCAGGAGACATGAGGGGAGACATTAGGGGTCAGGAGACATCAGATCTGGCAACAGAGCCTGTGTGCGGGGCGGGAGGCTGTCTAAAGGATTCGAGCCATGCACAGCACCACGTGAACGGTACAAAATATATAGAAGAAGGGTGGCAGGTTGATTGCGTGGGTTAAGAATGGGAATAGATCATTGCTCCATCAAGCAATCGAAGGAGTACATCAGCCCTACCCCCCTAGCCCACCCCCTTTTCCCATCCACTTGGGCACAGATGCAACAAGACTGCTGAAGCCTCACCTGAGGTGTGCGCAGCAGCAGGAGCAGCAGCAGCAGCAGTCGTCACACCCCCAGCGACTACATCGCGCGATGCGATGCGGCGGGCTGACACTCTTAGGCTGTTGCTGGCGGCAGGATTGGGGGCCGGTGTGGGAATCATCCGGACCTTGTACCTCTGAGCAGGAGGGAAGGGTTTAAAGAGTTCAGGGCTCAAGGTCACTATATGCGAAAGTCTATGATGTAGCTGAATTGTAGCTGAAAGTAGCCCAAAACATGGAGGGCTGGAACTCACCCCTCCATCATGCTCCCACACGCCTTCAAAGTCAACGAAGCCCAACCCTGACGAGTCCTCCCTCCCAATGTGAATTGACGCACTGTCCCACTCAAATGCTTTGCCCTGTGGAGTTGAGGTCGGGATTAAGGGTTTAGGTGTCAGGATTTCAAATGTTTTGCCCGTTTGGATTGAGGTCAGGGGTATAGGGTATAGGGTTTCCTATGCCTTGCCCTGTCAGGTTGAGGTCACGGGTTCAGGGTGAAGGTTTGAGGTTTCAAATGCCCTGCCTTTTGGGAGGTCAGGGGTTTTGGGTTAAGGGTTTCACAAGCCTTGCCCTGTCGGGTTGAGGTCCGGGGTTCAGGGCAATGTCAGCCTAAGCTTTGAAAGATAGGTAGAGGCAGGTCAGGAAAGCATGATAGAGCATTATGTGGGGTTCAAGGTTTGAAATCCAAGATAATTGTCTCAAAGTTTGTATTTTGTGTCAAAGCGCTGTTTTCGAACCCCTTCAGTTATTTTCATTCTCAAATCCCTACGCTCATGCAGTTGCAAAAGCCCTACAACTGGCCCCACCACAATCTGACACCCAGCCCTCTCTTTAGCCTTAACAAATTTAACTAACTTCTGAGCCTGTCATCTTGGGCTGTGCTGTGGGGCCAGGTCTATAACCAGCACTACAGGTATAGGTTTATGAATTTAATATCATTATAACATTACTTGTTCTTCTTATCCTAAACTATGAATCCCTTCTTTTCAAAACTGCTTGGATTAATTGGCCTCTTACCTGCACAGCTTTCGAGGACACAGGCTTGAGCAGAGGATGGCTCATGAAGTTGCCCAAGTCTGACGAAGAGAGCCGCAACTTGCAGCTGCCCTGAGAACATAACAAAACGCCATCAGAATTATTAGCAGGCGGATGCAGGAGGATTGCGGATATGTTGAAGGAAGATTCATATGTGTAGCAGACTAGCAGGCCAATAAAGGAGGGCTTGAAAGGGGGGGGAAATGACATATGTCTTGTTGTAAGGTAGTGTAGTACTGCAGTCGGGTTGGACTGGTGGAGAAATCGAGCAGAACGGTGTTTTCTCCATACATGCCGTCTCTTGGGAGGCTGCCGGGAGACTACTACGCACTGGTGGTAATGGGGGCCAAACCTTCACCGGCCTACCGCCGGTAGGTTGGAGTAACTGCTCCATAGGTTGTGCGTAGAGGCGGCCAGCCAGCCAGCCAGCCACCCTAAACCTTAACCCTAAACCCTAAACTAGGTTGAAGTTACAGGTCCATAGGTTATGTGTAGAGGCGGTCAGCCAGCCAGACACCCTAACCCTAAACCCTAATCTAGGTTTGAGTTACAGTTCCATAGGTTGTGCGTAGAGGCGGGCAGCCACCCACCCTAAACCCTAAACCCTAAACCCTAAACCCTAAACTAGGTTGGGGTTACAGGTCCGTAGATCGTGCGTAGAGGCTGCCCCCCTGCTGCCCCCCTGCTGCCCCCCTGCTGCCTGGCCTTGCAAGACTTGCTGCATGAGCCCCCCCTGGGCTGTAGAACCTCCTGTGCACCCTCATGTAGCTGAATTGTAGCTGAAGCTTGTAGAATATATGGCGGCGCATAAATAGTGGATGCCGTGTCAAGTACACCGACATCGACTGTCCTTGGATCTCACCGTCGGCAGGTTGCGAAGAGCTAGCTTGGACTTGGTGATCAGGGCACCGTAGTCGATGAGCAACTCCCCCAAGTCCACCTATACAGCATGCGCAAGAAGTGCAAGGTTGAAATACCAGGATGGTCGGAATCACACAAATGAGACGCGTACAGGAGTAAAAGAGGCATCCGAAGAGCAGACACTTTCATCAGGGAAACAAGAGACTGCCTAATGAGCTGCATGATTAAGCCAGCAAGCACATACAAGCACCAGCATCAAAGGCGTGCAAGCGCGTACATCAGGACTCAAGACAGAAAATAAGTGAAGCATCGTCAAGCACAGGTGCCAGCAGAATCAAATATGTGCCTACAGCCAGCCTCCCCCCCGGCTCCCACTTTTATTCCACACCTCAATGGTGTTTGCCGTGAGCGAGAGGGGCGTTTCCCAATGTTGTCCCTTGATGCTCATGCCTCCGAAGACCCCCTCAAGGAGGCTGGACGCGGTACTCCGCACATCTACATGGATGTTCTTGTGCGCTCGCAGCCGGCCCGCCACCCCTGCACTGAGAACGGTCTTGAGTATGCCTGCAGTCTGCACACAACAGGGCAGCATTGGCGGCGTCAGCAACCGTCAGGCAGTGTGATTGGAGAGGAATGAGATCATGTGTGTGCATGCAAGCTGACGGGTTGGGACAGGAGGTTCAGATTAGGCTAGCTAGCACTTTGTGTCAACAGACTGTTAAATTATGCAAGGACCAGGAAGTACTCTTTGTCGTCATCATTACGATCTTCGTGTACAGGTCTGTAGTTGGGTTTGATTAGGGTTCCCTTAGCAGTGTATATTTTTTCGTGTCTCAGCTACATGTCAGCTACACTCCGGCCGCTGGCCGGAGGCCCTACTCGTGGCTAGCCTTGCTGCTTCGGTCACCAGTTGCAGGCTGGTCCAGGAGGGGCTCCAATTGGGCCTTTGGCGGCCACTGGGCGGCCTGCCAAAGTTGAGATTGTAGCCAGAAAAAAAACACTGCCCCTTATAACGAGTCCGCAGATGCAGATGCAGATAGTTTGGTGTGGATTTAGGTGTAACCGAGGATGTTATATGAGTTGTGTGTGTGTGAAGACTTGCAGTCTCAGGTTTTCTAGGGCTGGGCGGCCGGCCTCACACCTTTTTAAGTCCAAAGAAAAGAAAAGAAGACTTGCAGGTACATTTCAGTTGATTTCAGCGCTCCAGATACTGGTCTGCTTGTGGCAACGATGACGCATCACATACCGGTATGTGCACCACACACTGGTACGCTCGTGGCAACTATGAAGCACCACATATGTGAGATGTGAACCACATACTGGTATGCTCCTGGCAACGATGATGCAACCAGTTCCAAGCCTGAATTAGGAAACAGCCATGCAGCAGGCCATGCATGCCGCTTTGGACCCTACATCTTGTGCGGCAGTTGGAAAGTCATGTTGAAGATCCTGCTTGGTGCAAAAAAAATAAGCCCTCGCATCCAGGATGGAAAGGAATGTGCTAACAGCATCTCAGGTGAGAGGGAGGAAACACCAGCCAGTCATGTTGAGAATCGACCACTCACCCCGCCAGTTGAAATGACAGCAAGCTCCCCTAAGCGTTTCCCGAGGAGTCCCGCTTAAGGTTTACCAGACACAAGAGCGAACCGGGTCGTAAACGAGAAAATTTAGGACGAATTCGAATCGACGTATGAGGCATTCACTGGCATCGTATCTCGTGGGATTGGTCCTACGCTGCTGACAGCGCAGCCGAATAGAGTTTTCGATTGCGACCCGGTTGGTGAGATGAGGCCCCGCATTTTGATTCACTTCTTTGGCGAGCAAGTAGAGTCCGTGCTGGCCTGTCCACTGAGCCTCTCCCGTAGTTCCGGGGCCTCTCACCTACCCTGCCCATAGACTGTCAGCCCAGGCGCCTCGAACAAGGAAATGATGTGGGCATGAGTGCGTCCTCACCATGTCTGATTTAGGGGCGTTGGCGACTGCGTGCAGGACGGGCGAGCAGCGCTGGCAGGGAGGGGATGCAGGGGATGTGCCTCGCCCACCGGGGTGGTTCGCCATGCGAGGGGAAGATCCTGCACCCCCAAATCCCGCGGGCTTCTGTTGGTATGAGCTGCTCATCTTTGCGTATTTATTTTCGGGAGAGTGTATTAGTTTGGGAATATCTTGTGCCGGTATGAAAATGACATGGCATTGCGGGTGTGCACGCGTGTATCTAAGGCGGGGTGTGCAACCCGCCCACCAGCCCGTCATGGAAGTGTGGAAATTGTGCCACGTCACACACATAAAATATGAAGGGTCACCTGGCAAGACCTCCCGAGTGCCTTTTTTCTGGAGGCTGGGCTTGCACCCATGCATTGCGCTTAAAGGGTTAATGACGGTAAACCTCTGGGCCCTGCTCAAAAATGCAGCTCGGCCATGTCGGCAAACAAAAAGGCTGCTAGGAAACTCAGGAGAGAAGGCAAGAGAGAAAGGAAGGGAGTCTCCACCCTCCAAATAACCACAACACCCGAAACAGCATGTAAAAATAGGACAGGAGGACCGAATCCCAAGCTCCACAAGAGACTACCGTAGACGCGCTTTGCCTCCGCAAAAAATTAATGTTAATTTGCCTTCGCGGCTTAATAAATACTTTAACAATTAACTCATAGACGCATTTGCGGCTTATCACGCAATATTAAACAATTGCTTGTGCGCGCGCGCACGCGCGTCACACCTTGTCTACACACAGGTACCGAACACATGCACACGCAATATCTGCACCGCGACCAGTTTGCCTGCTATAACAACGGCACTGCGCAACCCAAGTTTGAGAACCGCTAACCGTTCGGTGGGGTAAGAGGTTTTTGCCCAGTGCCGTGCACTGCTTACAAAAGTATTGATTTCGGCCCGAGCGCCTTACGACAACGTGTTTTCTGCATATTCCGATTAATAAACAAAAAAATTTCCTGGGCGTTCGCGGAGGCAAATAAAGTCTACGGTAGCTCCCAACAAGTTCGACCACATCTTGCACAAAAGCTAGGACACTGTAAGGGTCAATGATATGTCGACTGGAAGCAAGTACCAGTGGCGGCGAAATCGGAAGGAGTGTGAGTGATTTATGCACCGAAACTTCCAACTTCAACAAATGTCTATGCACCGGATTTTCTTAGAGTTTTCACTTCAAAAACTAGGTTTGAGCAAAGCAGACTAGCGTTTTGCGCTAAAGTCAAATGCATCAGTGGCGAAATATGCTCGGAGACCTTCGAAAAGTGCAGAAAGCCCCATACTTCAACTGAAATCGGTTAGCGATCCCTTTCAACTCCTTCCTTTCAGTCAGTCACCTGGGTATATTTGAATATAGGAAGTCGCGAAAGTATGCTGCGTCAGCAACGGACAGCGTCCTACGGAGTTTGCACGGGCAGGGCCCGAGGAGCAGTGTGAGGTGCCAGACCGCCAGGGTCACCTATCATCAGGGGCTGCCTAGCCCCCCTGGCCTGGGGATCAGCGAAAACCATTTCACACATCCACACCTTCCTTAAAAATTTCTGGAGCGAGCACAAACCACAATTCTGTTTATGTCAGAGCACACGCATGCAGCGCAACAGCCATTTACAGCACTTCGTGACGAGTCCTACAGCTCTGCAGATAAAGGGCTCCAAGTTTCTGTTGCGGCTTCTGGCCCAACATTCCTGCAGTATGAAGCCAGTCCCACCCAATCACCCACTTCCTGCAAACATCTCAGTAATCTGGTGCGACAAACTTGCCCAGCCGGAGGTCCCTGACCCTCCAAACACAGCAATCAGCTGGCCGCTACAGCCACAGCCTGTACCCGCAGCACACACCATGCCAGTGTTCCCACATTCAACAGCCGCCGTGCATCAAGCGTTCCTGCTCAGCCTCTCACGTAGAAGCCCCCGCGCTCTTCCTGGTCCCAGCAGCCACTGCAGCTGCAGCTGCTGCCGCGCCCACAGCCGGCACTGACGTCGTAGACGATCGCGGAGGTGCTGTCGCGCCGGCGGGGGCTGCGGCCGCCGCAGGTAAAGCAACTGAGGGTTCCGAACCCGAAGTGAGCGCCGGCACAACCGCGGCGGCCAAAGCCATGTCAGCCATCTTCGCATTTGCTTCTGCCAGGAGGGCTTTGATCTGAGCGCCTGTTAATGTCTCGCGGTCGATCAACGCCTGATAGTGGCAGGATGGGACACGTAATAGTGGTAAAGGAGGTGCATCAGCCCCAGGCCATTTCAAGGACTCGAGTAATTTATAGGACTCAAAGGAGTGATTTCTAGACTCACAGTATTTTCAGGACCCAAGGGTAATTTCTAGGACTCAGCGGAGTAATTGGGACATAACAGTTTTTTCCAGGACTCATGGGTGATTTCTAGGACATAGACATAATAGTGATTTCTAGGACTCCGCTCATATATGATATATCTGACTGACTATCCTCAGGAATGCAACGGCCCAGGCTGCTTGGATAGGACATTAATGCCATACTAGAGCCCCGAAGCTGAGGTTAAAGCCCTAGACCCTAATGCCAAACTTCAACCCTACAGCATAGTAGGTCAAGGTTAAAACCCTGGACCCTAATGCCAAACTTGAACCCTGAAGCTTAGGGTTAATGTTAAAACCCTCGACCCTAATGACAGACTTGAACCCTGCAGCATAGGGTTTAGGTCAAGGTTAAAACCCTGAACCCTAATGCCATGCTTGAACCCTACAACTCTCACCTTAGCTAATGTGTGCAGCTCGCCCTCGTGGCCACTGAGGATTGCCTTGGCCCTCTCGTATGCCCCCTGCACAATGGAGTGTCACCAAGTTTTCAACAGGTTTCAGACAGGTTCCAGCCAGGTTCCAGCCAGGTTCCAGCCAGGTTCCAGACAGGTTCCAGACATGTTTCAGACAGGTTCCAGACATGTTTCAGACATGTTCCAGACATGTTCCATACAGGTTCCATACATGTTTCATACAGGTTCCAGACATATTTCAGACAGGTTCCAGACATGTTTCAGACTGGTTCCAGACATGTTCCAGACATGTTCCAGACATGTTCCAGACATGTTTCAGACAGGTTCCAGACAGGTTCCAGACAGGTTCCAGACAGGTTCCAGACAGGTTCCAGACATGTTCCAGACAGGTTCCAGACAGGTTCCAGACAGGTTCCAGACAGGTTCCATACAGATTCAAGACAGGTTCCATACAGGCTCCATACAGGTTCCAGACAGGTTCCAGACAGGTTCCAGACAGGTTTCAGACAGGTTCCAGACATGTTCCAGACAGGTTCCATACAGGTTCCAGACAGGTTCCAGACAGGTTCCAGACAGGTTCCAGACATGTTTCAGACATGTTCCAGACATGTTCCAGACATGTTCCAGACATGTTCCAGACATGTTCCAGACATGTTCCAGACATGTTCCAGACATGTTCCAGACATGTTCCAGACATGTTCCAGACATGTTCCAGACATGTTCCAGACATGTTCCAGACATGTTCCAGACATGTTCCAGACATGTTCCAGACATGTTCCAGACATGTTCCAGACATGTTCCAGACATGTTCCAGACATGTTCCAGACATGTTCCAGACATGTTCCAGACATGTTCCAGACAGGTTCCAGACATGTTTCAGACAGGTTCCACACAAGGTCCTCGCCTGGCTTGTTCACGTTACGCAATGCGTCGCACAAAGCAGGCAGAGAATTTATCCTCGTCCATTCATCACCCCCCAAACTAAAACATCAAACGTCACTTGTTAGTCTCCGAAATTCTGGACCAGTGCACATCTTCCAGCTATCTATGAACTTTATCCAGCCTGGCCTGCGCCTCACGGCGGTCTGTGCCAGTTGGTGCCTGAACTGTGCCTCACGCGATCTCTGCCTCACGGTCTCTGCCAGACAAAGTCTCGGTCTCACAACGCGTGCCGTACCCCTACACTGCCTGTAACCTGGATGCATCATAAGCCCCATGCAGAGCACAGACCGCCATCAGGCCAGGCTCCGTGAGGCACAGGTCAGGCACAGACCGCCGTCAGGCACAGGCACCATGAGGCACAAACCACCTTCGGGCCAAGGCCAGGCTTCGTCAGGCGCAGGCCGCCGTTAGGAGGCACATCAGGCAAAGGCAGTCACCGCGAGGCACATGTTAAGCACCACCAGGCCCAGGTTCAGGGCATGTTCCCACCTGCACCAATGCCTTGACCTCTGACTCCACTATGCTGCGCGTCTCGCTGCTGATGCTCCGCCCGTCATCCTCATACTCAAGACAGACCTGGCCCAGCCGTGAGCTCATGCCGTACCTGATGAAGTAATGGCACAACACGGTTATATATCCGTATTGGTCAGGATAACCAGAGTGGATGAATGAAACACATCCTTCAGGTAGACCCGCATGCGTGCATACAGGCTGCCATGTAGCTGCGCCCGCATGCGTGCTTACAGGCAGCCATGTAGCTGCGCCCGCATGCGTGCATACAGGCAGCCATGCAGCTGCGCCTGCATGCATGCATACAGGCAGCCATGCAGCTGCCTGATTTAGAGGACAAGGCGACCGTCACATGCGGTGCATGATGCATGGTGCATGGACCGTCACATGCATGGTGCGGAGACACAAAAGACTGCTGCAACTCTACAATTGGTTCCCAAGTATCTATACCTTCATTTGAGTGCTGGCACCCCCTCCTATCGTAATTCAGTGTCCTAGATAATGATGAGGCTACATTTTGAAGTTAGGCCTCCATTCTGCATGACTGCATTCAAGATGCTCTACCAAGATGCTCTACCAAGGTGCTCTACCAAGGTGCTTTACCAAGGTGCTCTACCAAGGTGCTCTACCAAGGTGCTCTACCAAGGTGCTCTACCAAGATGCTCTACCAAGATGCTCTACCAAGATGCGCTACCAAGATGCGCTACCAAGATGCGCTACCTTGATGCGCTACCAAGATGCGCCTTCAAGGCGGCACATGTTGCGATCAGAGCGCGACTCGTTGCAACCACACGGGAGATCCAAATCAAGAGCTGTGCGGATGAGGGACAGCAACCTAGGGAGGAGGCGAAGGGGACACACACATGGGCCTCTGCTCACTTGGTCACCATTGCCCGTGCCAGCGCCGTCGCCTGCTTAAGGTCCGAGGAGGCGCCAGTGGTGACATCGTCATCTCCAAAGATGAGCTCCTCGGCCACGCGGCCTCCCATGCAAACGTCGAGGCGGGCGAGCATCTGCCGCCGGGACAGCGTCGTCACGTCCTCGTCCGGGAGCTGGCTGACCATGCCCAGGGCCAGGCCTGGGCAGCAGGTTAAGAGTGATGTGTGCACATGTGAGTGTGATATGTAAGCACATTTAAGTGATGTGTGAGCACGTTGAAGTGATGTGTGCACATGTAAGAGTGACATGTGAGCACATTTAAGTGATATGTAAGCATGTTGGCCGCATGGGTAAACGCCTTTCCAGTGATGCTTGGGCTGCGCTGCCCCCCCCCCACGACCTCATCACACAGCTCTTCCACTTCGAGAAGTCCCCCCCCACCACCACCATGCCACCACACAGCTCCTTCTCTTCAAGACCCCTGACTGACTTCATTGAAAAGGCTTTCAGTGAGCCCTCAGAGGAGATGCCCCCCCCCTATTCACACACATACCCTCTCTTTTTAAGAGACCCAGGCTGACTTCACCATCAGAAATCTTTGTGGGCTCTCAGAGGGTATGTGCTTTCGCCCTCCCCAAACCACCCACACACACAGCCTTCTCCTTTGGAAAGACCCAGGCTAACTGCACATCAGTATAACACAATCGGTGCACACCAGGGGGCTCCTATGAAAGATCAATGGACCTGTTTCTAGGACGGTCCAATGCTCCCCCCCCCCCTCCCACCCCAGAGCTTGCTGCTCCCCACCTCTGGGCACAACGGTGGCCTTGTGCACCGGGTCGGCTCCCTCGGTGTGGATCGCCACCAGCGCGTGCCCGCCCTCATGGTACGCGGTGAGCCGGCGGCTCTTCTCGCTGATCACCGCGGACTTGCGCTCCGCGCCCATGATGATGCGGTCCCGGGCGTATTCTATCGCCTGCATGTTTACGGTCTTGCAACCCGTCTTTGCCGCCTACAGACAGGGGCGAGATCATGGAGCAGGCTCAGGAGCCGTGGGAACCGTCAACTGTACAACAGTCACACCCTGGTTCGTTGTGAATACGAACACGAGCCATTTAGTATTATGTTTTCCCGTCTGGCGTTTGTGCGTGCTGTCGCCCAACCTCAGCAATTGACAGCTGCTTACGAAGATCACAGTCTTCTCTGATGGGGATAAATGGTGCTTACCGTAGAGCGGGTTTGACTCTGCTATTCATTAATTAGTTCTGAGGGTGTGCGGTTTCTTTCTGGCCTGATTTGTATTCCACTCTTGCTTATCCGGAGCTCCGTATTTAGCAACATGTCTGAGGTCTGACTTCTCAGATCTAACAGTCTCAGGGGTACCGGTATCAGCTGACCTGCAGCCGGTAGGCCGCTGTAGGAGGAGTGAGCGACCTGGACCGGGCAAGTGTAAAAATGGCGACGGTGGGGTTTGAACCCACGCTCTTTCGAACTGGTGCCTAAAACCAGCGCCTTAGACCACTCGGCCACGTCACCTCTGACAATTGAGGGCATCGCCCGGTCCAGGAGCAGGCCCCAAACCACTCATCCTCCAAGTCCTGCACCTACCCGTACCTATTCCCTTGCCTCTCCTATTTTTGCCGTTACCATGGACGAAGGTTATTTTTGCTTCATACGGACGTTCCCTCGTGTCTCCTGATTTGCGCTGCGGCATACTAGGTCAAGTTTGTTCGGTCTGAAATGGTCATTCCCTAGCAATTCTGCTGCAGCCTCGGATCAAAGGTGTTCCTCCTTCATGCGGGAGTCTGCGTGCTGAAAGAAAGAAAGAAAACTACGCCCCGTGGGGGGCCTGAGAATTAAGGAAGCAGCGCAGCCTGGGCCAAAGCCACATCCCACGCCGTCACCGTAGTCTGCGTACTGTGTGTAAAAGCATGCCCCATCAAGCACCAGTTTGGACAGGACGGACTTTCTTTGAACCAGGGCAGGGCACACAAGTTATAACCCGTGTGCATCCATATTAGCTTCACACCTCCTCAGCGATGAGGGCAGACTGAGGGTTGGATGTGAGGAGTCCTCATCCAACCCTCAGTCTGCCCTCATCACCTGAATGGCTGCCGCGTCCACACCTCCACCAGCTCCTACCCCCCTGACATAAACCCTGAACCTGCCCCTCTCACCTGAATGGCAGCCACATTAACCAGGTTGGCTAGGTCAGCTCCACTAAAGCCTGGAGTGGCCCGGGCGATAACCTGAACCCAGGGGTGTGTGGGAGTGGAGGACTTGCAGCAGTGCATCACAGGAAATCGGCACCACCCACCTGCAAGAGAGACGTAAGAAAGGCTCTATTCCCTATCTGGTGCTTTGTAACCAGCGGTGCCTTGGTGGCCAGGTTCACAATGGCGCACCAGCTGACGCCAAATGATGTGGTCCGATCATAACGAAAGCAACACATGAATGTACACATACACACGAAAGTGGCAAGCGGGGACATGCAGCAGCAAACACACACACACACACGAAAGTGGCAAGTGGGGACATGCAGCAGCAAACACACACACACACACGAAAGTGGCAAGCGGGGACATGCAGCAGCAAACACACACACACACACAAAGGTGGGAAGCGGGGACATGCAGCAGCAAACACACACACACACACACACGAAGGTGGCAAGCGGGGACGTGCAGCAGCAAACACACACACACACACGAAGGTGGCAAGCGGGGACATGCAGCAAACACACACACACACACGAAAGTAGCAAGCGGGGACATGCAGCAGCAAACACACACACACACACGAAGGTGGCAAGCGGGGACATGCAGCAGAAACACACACACACACACGAAGGTGGCAAGCGGGGACGTGCAGCAGCAAACACACACACACACACGAAGGTGGCAAGCGGGGACATGCAGCAGCAAACACACACACACACACGAAGGTGGCAAGCGGGGACATGCAGCAGCAAAACACACACACACACGAAGGTGGCAAGCGGGGACGTGCAGCAGCAAACACACACACACACATGAAGGTGGCAAGCGGGGACGTGCAGCGGCAAACACACACACATGAAGGTGGCAAGCGGGAACATGCAGCAGCAAACACACACACACAAAGGTAGCAAGCGGAGACATGCAGCAGCAAACACACACACACGAAGATGGCAAGCGGGGACATGCAGCAGCAAACACACACACACACACAAAGGTGGCAAGCGGGGACATGCAGCAGCAAACACACACACACGAAAGTGGCAAGCGGGGACATGCAGCAGCAAACACACACACACACACGAAGATGGCAAGCGGGGACATGCAGCAGCAAACACACACACACACACAAAGGTGGCAAGCAGGGACGTGCAGCAGCAAACACACACACGTGAAGGTGGCAAGCGGGGACACGCATCAGCAAACACACACACACACACACAAGAGGTGACAAGCAGGCATGCAGCAGCAAACACACACACACACACACACACACACACACGAAGGTGGCAAGCGGGGACATGCAGCAGCAAACACACACACACGAAGGTGGCAAGCGGGGACATGCAGCTGCAAACACACACACACACAAAGGTGGCAAGCGGGGACATGCAGCAGCAAACACACACACACACACGAAGGTGGCAAGCGGGGACATGCAGCAGCAAACACACACACACACACACACGAAGGTGGCAGGCGGGAACATGCAGCAGCAAACACACACACACACAAACACACACACACAAAGGTGGCAAGTGGGGACATGCAGCAGCGAACACACACACATGAAGGTGGCAAGCGGGGACATGCAGCAAACACACACACACACGAAGGTGGCAAGCGGGGGCATGCTGCAGCAAAAACACACACGAAGGTGGCAAGCGGGGACATGCATCAGCAAACACACACACACGAAAGTGGCAAGCGGGGACATGCTGCAGCAAACACAAACACACACACAAAGGTGGCAAGCGGGGACATGCAGCAGCAAACACACACACACGAAGGTGGCAAGCGGGGACATGCAGCAGCAAACACACACACACACACACACGAAGGCGGCAAGCGTGGACATGCAGCAGCAAACACACACACACACACACACACACGAAGGTGGCAAGCGGGGACATGCAGCAGCAAACACACACACACGAAGATGGCAAGCGGGGACATGCAGCAGCAAACACACACACACACACAAAGGTGGCAAGCGGGGACATGCAGCAGCAAACACACACACACGAAAGTGGCAAGCGGGGACATGCAGCAGCAAACACACACACACGAAGATGGCAAGCGGGGACATGCAGCAGCAAACACACACACACACACACACAAAGGTGGCAAGCAGGGACGTGCAGCAGCAAACACACACACATGAAGGTGGCAAGCGGGGACACGCATCAGCAAACACACACACACACACACAAGAGGTGACAAGCAGGCATGCAGCAGCAAACACACACACACACACACACACACACGAAGGTGACAAGCGGGGACATGCAGCAGCAAACACACACACACGAAGGTGGCAAGCGGGGACATGCAGCAGCAAACACACAAACGAAGGTGGCAAGCGGGGACATGCAGCTGCAAACACACACACACACAAAGGTGGCAAGCGGAGACATGCAGCAGCAAACACACACACACACACGAAGGTGGCAAGCGGGGACATGCAGCAGCAAACACACACACACACACACGAAGGTGGCAAGCGGGGGCATGCAGCAGCAAACACACACACACACAAAAACACACACACAAAGGTGGCAAGTGGGGACATGCAGCAGCGAACACACACACATGAAGGTGGCAAGCGGGGACATGCAGCAAACACACACACACACACACACGAAGGTGGCAAGCGGGGGCATGCTGCAGCAAAAACACACACGAAGGTGGCAAGCGGGGACATGCTGCAGCAAACACACACACACGAAGGTGGCAAGCGGGGACATGCTGCAGCAAACACACACACACACACAAAGGTGGCAAGCGGGGACATGCAGCAGCAAACACACATACACACACACGAAGGTGGCAAGCGGGGACATGCAGCAGCAAACACACACACACGAAGGTGGCAAGCGGGGACATGCAGCAGCAAACACACACACACACACACACGAAGGCGGCAAGCGTGGACATGCAGCAGCAAACACACACACACACACACACACACGAAGGTGGCAAGCGGGGACATGCAGCAGCAAACACACACACACGAAGGTGGCAAGCGGGGACATGCAGCAGCAAACACACACACACGAAGGTGGCAAGCGGGGACATGCAGCAGCAAAACACACACACACACACACACACCTTGAGGTCCATGTCTGTCGCGCGGGGGATGTCCTTGAAATGTCGCTCCAGGATTTGCCGCCGGCCCTCCACATCAGGGTTGGGCACAATCACGTGGCGGTCAAAGCGACCGGGACGGATCAGGGCCTGCCACACAACGGGGCAGTGCCACACGCATGGATCAGTGGGGTCTGGCCACGGGTTCGGGCTTTGGGTTCAGGGTTAGGGGCTTTGGGTTTAGGGCTTTGGGTGAAGGGCTTCGGGTTAAGGGTTCTCATGACCACCCGCCTGGCCAGACATCCCGACGCAGGCTCGACGGAACACCCATGCCATCATCACTTGTCGGCCGGGATGATCCAAACATGATTTGGGCTCACCCTGTCAAGATCAGCCCGTACGCGGAAGAATGCCCAGTTAATGTTTCTTTTTCAGGCTACAAGGCCTCCATCAGCAGGTCGCCCTGCAGCCGTCAGAGGCCCCATTGGGACCAGACCTGGACCGGCCTACGGCCAGCGGCCAAAGCAGCAAGGATTGCCACACCTGGGGCCTCTGGCGGGAGGCCGCGTTGTAGCTGATATGTAGCTGATTCACGAAAAAGGAGCAGTGCGCCCAGTTCCAGGTCACAGCCCCCAGCTCCTTAAACAAACCCGCCCTGCCTCTTGCACGGAGCCACAAGCCCTAGACCGAAAACGCCTTGCCTCTTGCAGCGAGCCACGAGCTCTGAACCCTCAACCCTAAACATACTGCCTCTTAAAGGAGCCACAAGCTATAACCCTTAAAACCCTAACCCCTGTCCATCTGCCACAGGCTATCACCTTATCCAGGACCTCAGGGAAGTTGGTGGCCGCAACGACAATGACGCCCTCACTGCTCTTGAAGCCATCCAGCTCCACGAGCAGCTGGTTGAGCGTCATGCGCATGTACTGCTGGTCCTACGAACACAGGATTTAGGTCGGAGGGTTAATATCAGCATCATGCCCATGCGCATGTACTGCTGGTCCTACGAACACAGGATTTAGGTCGGAGGGTTAATATCAGCATCATGCCCATGCGCATGTACTGCTGGTCCTACGGACACAGGATTTAGGTCGGAGGGTTAATATCAGCATCATGCCCATGCGCATGTACTGCTGGCCCTACGGACACAGGATTTAGGTCGGAGGGTTAAGCGTTTACATGAGCGTCATGCCCATGGCATGTACTGCAGAGCCTACGGAGAGAGGACACACAGGTCATACGAGCCTCCATCTGCGCAGGTTCTGCTGGCCATGCAGGGAGGGCAGTACCTGGGCCGGCTCAGGGCCTGGTTCAGCGCATTGCCAACACATTGCAAGCCAACGTCCCATGGATCCTGCAGCCGCATGTTAACGGATCTGGGGCCCTTGAGCAGTGCACACATGGCCCCGGTAGCCATGTCCCATGCTTCCGTCAAAATGAGCGGCTTCTTTTATCCAAGCACGTATGATGAACAGATCTGGCGCCCTTGAACAGTGGAGGGTTACCAAAAATGCTCCCCATGGATCAGGGTTATGGCACTTTTGCAGCCTCAAGTGGTTGGAACCGTGAAAGGACTTCCAAGAGACAGACTACCCCCCCCCCCCCCTGACCGCTGACATCAAGTTTGTGCACAAGCACGGGTCAGGGTCGTGGCCCTTTTGCAGCCTCAGGTTTTTAGACCCTACATGGACTTCCAAGAGACTGGCTGCCCCTTCCTCCGGCCATCGAGTTGTGTACACAAGCATGTGACCCTGCCTACCCATGCTGAAGGGTTGAGGGTTTACTGTCCATGTGCAAAACAGCCTACCCATGCTTTAGGGTCTAGGGTTTAGTGTCCATGTGCAAAACAGCCTACCCATGCCTGCTGGGTACCCCCCCGCCGTGCTCACCTTGGGGTTTCGGTTGCCCCCGATGGCGTCGATCTCGTCGATGAAGATGATGCACGGCGAGTGCTTCTTCGCGGCCGCAAACAGGTCCCGAATGCGCCTGGCTCCAACACCCACAAACACCTGCCAGGGGGTGGAGGGAGAGTGGGAGGGAGAGTGGGAGGGAGCCAGGTGGGAGGGGGGGGAGGGAGAGTGGGAGGGAGAGTGGGAGGGAGAGTGGGAGGGAGCCAGGTGGGAGGGGGGGCAGGGAGAGTGGGAGGGAGAGTGGGAGGGAGCCAGGTGGGAGGGGGGGGAGGGAGAGTGGGAGGGAGAGTGGGAGGGAGCCAGGTGGGAGGGGGGGCAGGGAGAGTGGGAGGGAGCCAGGTGGGAGGGGGGGGGAGGGAGAGTGGGAGGGAGAATGGGAGGGAGCCAGGTGGGAGGGAGGGCAGGGAGATTGGGAGGGAGAGTGGGAGGGAGCCAGGTGGGAGGGGGGGCAGGGAGAGTGGGAGGGAGAGTGGGAGGGAGCCAGGTGGGAGGGGGGGCAGGGAGAGTGGGAGGGAGAGTGGGAGGGAGCCAGGTGGGAGGGGGGGCAGGGAGAGTGGGAGGGAGAGTGGGAGGGAGCCAGGTGGGAGGGGGGGCAGGGAGAGAGGGAGGGAGAGTGGGAGGGAGAGTGGGAGGGAGCCAGGTGGGAGGGGGGGCAGGGAGAGTGGGAGGGAGAGTGGGAGGGAGCCAGGTGGGAGGGGGGGGAGGGAGGGAGGAAGCAAGGTGCTGGGAAGGAGGGAGGGAAGGAATAAGGTAGGAGGGGCGGTAAGGGCAAGTTGGGGGGGGGTGGAGGGAGGGAAGGAGCAAGGTGGGAAGGAGGGAGGGAAGTGGCAGGGCGGAGGGAGGTGAGGAACAAGGTGGGGGGGCGAGAGAGAATGGTGGGAGGAAGGGAGGGAGGGAGCAAGGTGGGGGGGTGGAGGGAGGGAAGGAGCAAGGTGTGAGGGACGGTAAAGGCAAGGCAGGTTGGCGCCCAATGAGATCCTCAGATGAGAACTTGACAGTTGTAAAAGGCCCCCAAAGGGGGGCTCCGCTTCTTCACCTACTCTTTAAAGACGTGCCGGGCTGCAGAGCCGCGGCGTAACCCAAAGTAACCATGAGCAGCTACGATGTTGTATGTTTCTTCTTCTTGTCCAAATTTATGTGGTAATTATTAGTTTTTAATTTAAAAAATAAATAACTGTGCAAGATTTTGCATCACGTCTTTAAAGAGTAGGTGAAGAAGCGGAGCCCCCAAAGGGCTCTATCGGTAATGACACGTATGAGGGTCGAAGCCACAAATCAAGCATGCAGTCCAGAAAGCAGGCACAACGATCCATAGCTAAAACTATCATGAGTCACAAACAAATGTAGTCCAGCATAGGGATGAGGCAGGCCACCCACGGGCAAGCGGTTGGTCAACAGGGTTCATTTACTCCCCCCTGTTTGTGGCCGGTATATGTGCAATGGGAACCAAGCGTGGACCGGCCGATGGCCGGTGGGCTAAGCAACGCAGCTAGTTACCAGTGTCTGCTTGTCCGTATACCAAGTACGACTCGTATTGAGACAAAAATACGGTATCGAACAATAATTACTAACCTTGGGAGTCGAGCGCAGTCGCTCAATACTGATCCCCCCACCCCCACCACCAAAGAGAGATCCAGAGAACTGGAAAATTTCACACACGGCGCTACGGAGGGACTTCAGTACAGAACAGCCCAAATCTCTAGCCCAATCATCGCCGTTAGCCACACCAGGGGCCTCAGTCCAGAGGCCAGAACGTAGCCGACACTTAGCCCAGTCATTCAAACATTCACACTAGTGGGTGGCCAGTACGCGGGCCGCTCACCTCCTCAAACTCTGAGCCCGAGCAGTAGAAGAAGGGCACGCCTGCCTCTCCGGCGACTGCGCGAGCCAGCAGGGTCTTGCCTGTGCCTGTGGAGGGGAAGCAAGGCCATTTGGGCTGGTCAAGCCCGGGGGACTTTGTTACAGAAACTTGCTCCTGATGGGCCCAGATGGGACCACTCAGGCCGCCAGATCCAGGCGCTTCTGTGAACCGATACAGGCCCTCAGGCCAACAGATCAATGCATGGCATTTAAGTCTTCAGCAGGCCTCACCATGCCCCCCGCCCACGCACTACCTGGCTGTCCCGAAGACAGATTTTGAGATACCGAAATCAAGCATCCCACTGCAACCTGCCCTCCCACCCACACAGGCCCTACCTGGAGGTCCCACAAGCAGATCTGGAGGCACCGCAAGCAAGCATCCTCCTACCCCCACCCACGCGCCACCTCGAGGTCCCACAAGCAAACCTGAAGGGCCCGAAGGCAAGCATCCTCCTACCCCCACCCACGCCCCACCTGGAGGCCCCAGTGGCAAACCTAGGGGCACCGAAAGCAAGCTTCTCACTAACACCCACCTTACCACCACCAGCAGGTCAAGACGTACCAAAAGCAAGCGTCCCACGACCGCCCACCCAGTGGCAAATCTAGAGGCGCCAAAAGCAAGCGTCCCACGACCCCACACCGTCCCATCGGCACACACCCTACCTGGCGGTCCCACAAGCAGCACGCCCTTGGGAAGCTTCCCCCCCAGCGTGGTGAACTTCATGGGGTCTCTCAAGTAGTCCACCACCTCCATCAGCTCGCCCTTGGCCTCGTCCACGCCCATGACGTCGGTGAACTTGGTGTTGGAGCTGAGCTGGGGCTTCAGCTCGGGATTGCTCAGAAGGCCCTGCATGTGCACAGCGGGTTGAAAGCTCCTTCATCATCGGTACAGAAATGGAGGTACAGGGTCCATGGGTTTGAATTTCTTTACTGAGATGAGCATGGCATGACTTGGCATGGCATAGCATGGCTGGGAATGGCTGAGCATGGCATGGCACGGCATGGCTGAGCATGGCATGGCACGACATGGCTGAGCATGGCATGGCACGGCATGGCTGAGCATGGCATGGCGCGGCATGGCTGAGCATGGCATGGCGCGGGATGACTAAGCATGGCATGGCACGGCATGACTGAGCATGGCATGGCTGAGCATGGCTGAGCATGGCATGGCTGAGCATGGCTGAGCATGGCATGGCTGAGCATGGCTGAGCATGGCATGGCACGGCATGGCTGACCATGGCATGGCACGGCATGGCTGAGCATGGCATGGCACGGCATGGCTGAGCATGGCATGGCTGAGCATGGCTGAGCATGGCATGGCTGAGCATGGCTGAGCATGGCATGGCATGGCATGGCTGAGCATGGCATGGCACGGCATGGCTGAGCATGGCATGGCACGGCATGGCATGGCACGGCATGGCTGAGCATGGCATGGCATGGCATGGCATGGTCCTGCGTTACCAAGCCCCCCTTTGCAGCAATACTTGACCCCCCCCCCCCCCCACACACACACACCCTCTTGCACTTGGGCTGAGTACACCTCCCCCCGTTTCCCGACCTATAGCCTCCCTGTGCCTTCCGTTGTCCTGTACCTGGAGCTCGCCCTCCACCTGGTCACCAGTGCTTTATAGACACGAGCGCCCCCACCCTTCATTCGCCTACCAGGCCCCCTGTCCTCCTCCCTTGACCTCTTACGTCACCAGCCCATCTACACCCTCCCTACAGCCCTCTTTTCCCCTTTGAAGCCCTTCTTCACATCCCGTTGCCCTTTCAGTTTTTGCCCAACTTGAGTAGCCCGTCACCCTCCTCCTCCCTTCACCCCTTAATTCCCCTATTTAGCCCCTTGTCCACCTCCACCCTTTCAGCTTTGCCCACCTTGAGTAGCCCGTCACCTCCTCCTCCCTTCATCCCTTTGTTCCCCTAAAAGGCTTCTTGTCCACCACCCTCCACCCTTTCAGCTTCTGCCTACCTTCGCACCCCCCTCCCCCCTTTCAGCGTTTGCCTACCTTGGCCAGCCCCTTGTCGTCCAGCAGCGTGCTCAGACACGTGACCCCTATGAACACCATTCCGAGGGTGCGCACTGTGCGCCAAATCTGACTGCTGAGTGTGGGCTCCGCCTGTTGGGGGAAGGTGGGGGCCACGGCGCGGGTCTGGATAGGGTTTCAGGCAGCAGTCCTGATCGGGGTTCCAACATGGGGTTCAGGGCGCTGTTCAGGGTGAGGGTGGGCATTGCTGAGTGTGGGCTCAGCCTGCTGGGGGAAGGTAGATGCCAGGCGCGGGTCAGCTCGAGGGGCAGCAAGAAGGTTCAGTGAGCCCTTCAGGTGGGGGTTTCAACATGGGGGTTAAGAGCGTGTTTTAGCTTGAATGTCAGCATTGGGGTTCAGGAAGATCTTCGGGTGGGAGGTCCAACATTAGGGTTCAGAGCGTAGTTTAGCTTGAATGTCAGCATAGGGGTCGGGCAGCTCTTCAATGTGGGGTTCTAACAAGAGGGTCCAGGGAGCTGTTCAGGATCAGGGGCGGCATAGGGGTCGGGTAGCCCTTCAGGGTGGAGTTCCAACATGGAGGTTCAGGAAGCTCTTCAGAGTGAGGGTCTCATAAGGGGGGCGAGGGAGCTGTCCAGGGTGCGGTTCCAACTTGGGGGGTCAGGGGGGCTGGGCCAGCTCAGTCTGGTCAGCAGAGTCGGCTGCTGTTGGTGGGGTGCAGTGTGCAAAACAAAGGTTCAATGGACGCCAAGCCCTGAACCTCAAACAGGCAACCACCCAGACACACATCGCCCCAGGCTGCTCCCTCATAAGGGTTAAGGGTTTAGGGTTAAAACCCTTGACCCTAAACCCACCCAGACACACATCGCCCCAGGATGCTCCCTCACAAGGTGTACTACACATGAATTTAAGGCTTGAGGTTTAGCCTCAACCCCACTCCCCACCCCCCACCATGCTGCTCCGGCCATCCGCCGGAGGCAGTGACCCAAGCCATATGGCTGTCCTTATGTTGTGCCTCCGACCGAAGGCAGCTGAGCTGTAGCTGAACTATCGCTGGACTGTAGCTGGGCAAGAAGAAGTCAAGCCATGTTCAGAACTCCCTTCAACAAGTCTTTACAGAAGCCACGGCTCGGCAGTAAAAAAACGTCGCCCATTCACCCTGCCTCTGGACCTCCACCACACACAAGCCCTCAGCCTCCCCAGCCCAAAGTGCTCGCCTGCAGTGCTTTGTTTTCGGCTACCAGTCCAACTTAGGCAGGCCGCTCGGCGGCCGCCGAAGGCCCAATGAAGACCAAACCTGGACCGGCCTATAACTGGTGGCCAAAGCAGCCAGGCTGGCCATAAATGGGACCTTCGGCCAGCCCCTGGAATGTAGCTGACATGTAACTGAGTTGTGAAAAAAGAAACACTGCTCGCCCCCACACAGAACACGGAACAGCTGTCGCACCGGCCCACCACTCAGGCCCACCACCCAGAGCCCACTCAGGGCCCACCACCAAGGGCCCACCATCCAGAGCCCACCCAGGGCCCACCACCCAGGGCTCAGCGCCATCAGCTGCCGCCGGCTGACAATACACAGACACCTCCATCCACTCGGAAATAAGCGTCAGTGGTTCTCCTTCCAGCTACCATGCTACTCCAAGCAGGCCGCATGGCGGTCCACCATGACCAGCCCACCATGACCAGCCGGCCCAAGCAGCATGGCAGGCCATGCCTGCGGCCGGAGGCCTCAGTGGCCGGGAGGTAGCTGAAATGCAGCCAAGCCACAAACAGCAGAGGCCAGGAGGTAGCTTAACCCAAAACCCTGAACCCCCCAAAACAGAGGGCCAGGAGGTAGCTTAACCTTAAACCCTGAACCCCCCAAAACAGAGGCCAGGAGGTAGCTGAAATGCAGCCGAGCCACAAACAGCAGAGGCCAGGAGGTAGCTTAACCTTAAACCCAGAACCCCCCAAAACAGAGGCCAGGAGGTAGCTAAACCCTGAACCACCCAAAACAGAGGCCAGGAGGTAGCTCAAAATGCAGCCGAGACACAAAAAACAAACTCATTGCTTTGCTCACAAAAGTCATCACGACCGGGTTCTTCGTGCTGCCCAGCGCGCTGTCTACGCCTGCAACCGCTGCAGCCCCGCCAGCTCCTCCCATCATCCCCCCAGACGCCGGGGCAGCCATGCCTGCACACACGCAGCAGCACACACAACAGCCAGCTCATCAGCACATACATCAGCAAACACACACTGAGAGAAAGGAACTGTTCACACTCTCTCACCCTCTCCATGATGGTTTTAAGGTATCCCAGGGCGCGCAGCTGTGAAATATGTTTGTATGGTACACATCATCATCATCATCATGGTTGACATCATCATCATCATCATGGTTGACATCATCATCATCATCATGGTTGACATCATCATCATCATCATGGTTGACATCATCATCATCATCATGGTTGACATCATCATCATCATCATGGTTGACATCATCATCATCATCGTGGTTGACATCATCATCATCATCATGGTTGACATCATCATCATCATGGTTGACATCACCATCATCATGACATCATCATGCAGCTACAGAAAACATATGAAATATGCCCTGATATGAATTATGTGCTCACCGTCCAGCGTCAAGACACGGAAGGACACTCTGAATTATTTCGTTTGTTTTCATTCACACAAAATCCAATCTTGTTGCTTGGGGGGGGGGGGGGCTGCTGAGTGCGGAAGGCCCGGCGGCTCAGGCCATGGGCGGTAGGCCAGCCAAAGTTTTATCTTCATCGTCCCAGTGGTGGCTGCCCAGCAGCCTGACCGAGATGTCCTGAGGCACACTACAAAACGCTGATTCAGCCCCCTCGACCATGCCCAACTGCCCTGCACGTTGTCACTGCCCTGCTCCAGCCGAAAGCCAAAGACTATATGCAGAGGACATGCACCGCAGTATTGCCCACTCTCACCTGCAGATGCCCCCCAGCCTGCCTCAGGCCAGGCGGCCGGCGCTGTCCGACCGAGGCCTGATTGAGCAAAGCCCGTGGCGCCCATGTTGTAACCCTGCTGGGCACCCCTCTGCAAGGAGCAGGGAAAAGAGGCCAACCAAATCGACTGTTAATTCCTACCCACAGGCATCCGGCCATAAACAGGGCAGATCTCCAATTACTGCTTAAAAAACAGGGCAGCCACAGCTGATGTTAATTCCAACCCACATGCATCCAGTCACACACAGAGGGATCCGAGGGGCAGATCCTCCGTTAATTCAGGCAGGTCCGCTGTATTGTTCCTTCAGGCACGCACTGCCTGCGTTTTGCCTGGCGCGTCACAAACACAGGCATACGAATACACAAGATGGGCATGTCTTAGCGGAAGTGTAACCGAAGAACGGCCCTGGGAGTGCCTCCTGGCTCATTGCAGCAGGGCACCTCATTCTCAGGAGAGGTCTAAAACAAACGTTAATTAAACATGCGCACAAATATACATACCCATCAACCCACTTACCCACACATCCATCCACCCCTTCACCAACCTGTTCTTCCACCCATCCATCAACCCGCCCGACCACCCACACATCCATCCACCAACCCGACCAGCCACCCACCCATCCATTCATCCAGCCCTACGACCACAGTCTCGTCCTACCCCGGGCCCAATACTTAACAGGCCCACATAATGCAATAATTCTCATACACACACTCCCTCTCCGTGGCTCCCCACCTGCACCAGGCCCATGAATCTGTTGTTATCCAGTCTGTCCAGCCGAGCCAGCGCCTTGACATACTCGCCAAGGGTGTCCTGCAGGGCGCAAGTCACAGGATCGCGCATGTAAGCCAGGGGTGTGTAAGCTGTGGTGGCAGCCAGCCTACATGGAGCCATTCTCCGCAACAACAGGGTGATAGCGCCCCGGTACCGTCCCTTAACCTGGCAACTAGCAGATGTGGGCAAGGCGGGGCAGCAGAGAGGTGAGTGGTGGCTTATAGAGAGGGTCGCGACCCATGCTGTCCCAATAACCTGAATTGCGCAGCTAGGTTTTGGTCACCGTAATCTCAAAGCAAATTCAGCTTGTTTTACCAGTAAGGGACCGTGATTACTGGCACAAATTATAAATTACGGCGCAATGGCGCAGCACCAGTGGCTAATCATACGGCAGGACAGGATCGAGGCTGCAGCCTTAGCAGCCTGCATGGTGACAAACTTCGACAAATAGGGCGTCAGCGCCCTAGTACCGTCCCGGGATGCCTGGCAACCAGCAGATGCGGGCAAGGCGCGGCAGCAGAGCGGTGGCTGAGGGGACAGGGTGGCAAAGCATACGGCAGGGCAGGGATCGAGGCTGAAGCCTAAGCGAAGAGATCATGCTCTAGAAGGGAGTGGGTCCCACTAAGTGGGAGGGTGTGGCTTGGAGCGCTCGGAGAAGCAGACTGGACGTTGGAGACATGTGCCTAGTTGCACTTTTTTGCCGTAGCTGCACATACAGGCCATGAGGCATGCGCATGAAGCCCATGCGATGTTGCTGTTTCCGGATCCCTAGTACGGCCCACATTGCGGTCCACATAGGGGCTAAGCCTTGAACAGCATTCCGACGCAGGCCGAGGCAGCATGGCTGGCCTCGCAGGAGACCTCTGGCCAGAGACCAGATGGTTAGTGAACTGCAGCTGAACTATAGCCATGCCTCTCAAAAGGACACGATGGGGTCATGTGACATGCAGCGAGAGATGCAGCATCAACTTCGTCTTCCTGGCGCCCGCTGCCCATGCGGCACTCGCCATGCACAGTATCCATGCTACGTGCCATGCAAGGCGCAGTAGGAAAGCCATGAAAAATGCGCCATGGGGCACTGTTCCCTGAATTCATACCTGGGTGAAGTTTACTCTGCCCGCCTCAAAGTGACGTACCACCGTCTCGCACTGGCCCTGCCCGTTCAGCCCTCTCAGGAACTCAGCCTGAGCCGAAGCGATCAGGCAGTTACAGGTGGGGATTTAGAGATTGCAAGGTGGATGATTCTAGGGATGGAATCCATTCCAGGCGTAGAACAAAGAGATTGCAACTATGCCCATCAGGCCATCACTTTGTGTGGCGTAGCTCGGCAGAATACCCCCATGCATGATCTTATACCAGCCCACAGATACAATGCTGGTGATTAAATTACTGCCTACTTAGTGCTGCATGTCCTCTTGTGCTTCCACACACACCCAGAAGTCCACTCCATAGCCGTTCAACCCAGGGTGATGTACCTGTCTGGAGGGATCCTTCGGCACATCCTTTGAGAGGAACGACAAGAATCGCCGGGCGCCAGCTATACCGAAAGAAAAACATTCATGAGCTGCGGCCCCGTTGCGCCCACATGCTCGATCTGCCTGGCAGCTGTCGGGTTTTCCACCACCCACGAGTAGCCTTCCCTGCCGCTGCCTCAGATGCGCCCACAGGATCTGGCCGCTCCTCCGCCCAGCCTGCATCGCCTATCAGGTTCTGATCGCACAGCTATAGAAAAAACTTTCTGGCCGGGCCGCAGGGGAGGAGGTTTAAGAGGTTGTAGAGGTAGCCTGTCGTCGCAGGTCGGGTTTGCTCAGCAACAGCTTCACGATGTATTTCGGTGATTCTTGTTGATTTCTGTCCCAGCTACCCTGCGATATGGCGGTCTCCGGACGACTGGCGCCCACGCAACACTCGTCGGTATGGATCATCATGTGTGAATGTTAGTTGCCTCATGTGGTCCATGGCAGAAGAAAGCATTCGACGTTTTTCGCGTTTTTTTCTCCATGTTTACTCGCACCGGATTAATCGACCTGAATCTGTCTGGCTGTGCTCTGGTCAAACTTTGTGTGCTAGGAGTCAGCTCTGTGCTGAGTACAAAAGCAGTAAGTCAATGACATCACCATCACCGGTCTTTTGCAGGTGAGCCATCTGCATGCTTGCCTTGAAAGCACTTCATCATGACTTCATCTAACGGCAGTGTTTACCTGAGTAGGCCCTGAGAATGCCCTGTGATTCTTTGTGTCTTCCCACAGTCATCTTGCTGCCAGAATATATAACCAAGCTCAAGCCGGGGTCGTGTGTTCCGATTACGAACCCATGCACACCTGGCTATGCCCCCCCCTCGTTTCGGCAATATTATTACAGTTAGGGTGGTGATCGGGTGGTTGGGGTCAAACACAGATTATGGGGATTGGGGTCCTCTTTCAGGCTTGTAAGGGATTTCCTTCCGTTTTCTGGCAGGATGCTTCACAGGGTTGCACAAATCAGTTCGTCTAAGGGTGCCTCAGCCTTCCTCTTCTTAGGCCTCGTCACTGGTAAGGCAGCCATAATCAAAAGAGTGACCACATGTCCATGCCCATGTCTGACAAGCCCTTCCGTGTCGTCTGCTCCCCTGTGGCACAGCAAAATCTACCCCGCACTTCCTTCATGTCAATTGTAGTAAGTACGGTAGCCATGTCCCATGCTCCCGCGACAGATGGGCGGCTCAGTGCTAGACAACCAGTGGTTTGCTTTTCAATTCTGGTCAATGAAAATATGTGTGATGGATGCGTGCAGTGGGCTAGTGGTTACTGGTTAGCCAGATTGTTATGGGGTTTGTTTCCCCCTAACCTCAGTCCTTCCTTGCTGGGAGATCCCCCTCCTGGACAGATTGAGGAGCTCTAAATTTAAAACTTGTTAATGACGTTAGACCTCTGTATAGAAAAATGGTGCCTTTCCAGTTGTCGAAAGGCAGAAGTTTGTAGCTGGTAATCCCTAAAAAAATGTTAGTTGCTAAATGGAGACCTGTCATTCAATTAATTAAATGCCTCGAGCAAACCTGCAAATTAAGAAGTGTCCAATAACCAAAGTGCCACCAAGCAAAACATATTAGTTGCTACAGGAGACCTGTCATTTAATTAATTAATTGCCTCGAGCAAACCTTAACATTTATATTAATAAGTGCCCAATAACCAAAGTGCTTCCAAGCAAAAAATATTGGTTGCTAATTCCTGTACCAGGTATGTAGTGCATACAATGCACCGTTCTAAGCGTCTGTCTTTCTGCAACGGAGGTACGAGTCGCGTGACAAGGGGCTCAATGGAAATATATGGACATCAGGACTACCAGTGAACACATCTCATCCTTATATGCCCCCTAAGTGCATCATTGGTGACTTCACAGTGCAGGATGGGGAGCCCCCTAGGTAAATCCCAGGAATCAACTAGTTTGAATCCATGCTTACCAACTACTTCAATCTATACCTCTCTGGATGTTGAGGTCATTCTGTGTTTAGCCAGGTATCGATGGCTCTCCAGAATTTCCAGGCATATCGCTCTGTTTGGATGTGCTATTCTTGACTCGGAACATGCTTTTGTTTCCATGCTTAGGTTCTTCAAGTGGTTACAGATTACGCAGGATGTGAAGGAGACTTTCTGTTACAATTTGAGCAAGCCTAATACTATCTTTTGCAATAGCCCGGTATCGAATGGGATTGCATTAGCTGAAAGTCGAGACGGCGTTTTGAGACACCGTTTGTGCTTCAAGAGGCTTTGCACATGCCATTTTCTTGAATGTGGGAAGGACGAGCTTCACATGATGTACTGCCTGTTTATTAAGGACCTTTGCTTCCAGTGTAAGGTTGTCTTACTTCCCTTCAATGTCTAGTGGATGAGGATATTCCCTGAAACTGTAAACAAATGTCCTTAATAAACTCACTGTCGTGCAAGCCAAATGCGATGGTTTCTGCCTCTACATTTAAGAGCATGTGGGTTCTTTTATCTGTCAGTTCATCATGATAAGGGAGAATCATCTCAGACTTTGCCGAATATGCTGTCCCTCCTAGTTTTGTACGTGGTGCACCCACAAAGTTTTTACTGCGGCTTGTCTTCTGCATTGTGGGGGTCATTCCCATGCCAAAGTTCTGTGGTTGTGTGTCCATTTGCTCACTTTTTCACGCCGTGTCCTAGCGTACACCCTGAGCCACCGCCCTGAGCATAAGAAATGCATGTATGGGTTACGGGCACTTGTCCCGTACATCAACTGTGATGCTCTCCTCGACTGAGCAATTTCACACACAATAACAACATGCTGCCGTAGCTCAGATCTCTGGCAGCCAAATCATGCAGTTTTAAGTGGCCTTGTGCTATTCAAATCACAGGCATATATTCAAAGCGAGGAGACACAAGTGTCCCTGCGGAGGGGAAATGGTCCAGTGGTTAAACGCTGGTGGGATCCATACTCAGTGATTGAGGGATCAAGCCGGCCACATTGGATTCTCTCTCCCCCCCGCCTAGATCGCCAGGTTCTATGTTCCTGCCCCCTCACATAGGAGAATGGCATGGCTGCACCGTGGCCCAAGCTGTGCATGGTAGCTGGAATTGAGCCCTGTCATTCCTTACCAGCCCGACATGGCCGAGCGTGCAGCCTAGCCTAGCAAATATGCACCGTTGTACACATGTCCCTGCTTTCAAGGAAACACTGCATTCTTTTTAAGGGAGTCACAAATCCGCCATGCCTGTAAATAATGTGAAGGGGTCATGACTACGGGCATCTGTGCACTGTTTAACAGAGCCAGTGTTTTGTGACATCCAGTTCTATAAGCTATGTGACAGCACATGTTTATGTGTGACTGTCACCACAGGCACAACCAGCCCCAAACATGCTTGGCTTTGGCAGGTCAACCCCAGGGGAATAAATATAATCCCAGAGATGGCAGCAAGCCATCCTACTGTCAGCCACCAGGGGCAGTGGCCTCCCATGCACTCATGCATGCATGCACCCATGCAGCCACAGCTACGCCCCCATGCAAGTGAAGGTGTTACAACCCTCCATCTCCGAGAGGGCATCCTTAGGAGTGGACATCGCATCGTTACTGCTTTGGTGCGTATGCACCGCATGTCTCCCGTCGCCAGGAGGAAGTCATCGCTTAATGCGCTATGGGCGTGCCGTGGCTAGCTTCCACCTCATCCATGACATCTCCAACCTTCTTGACGTACGGCACCTTCTTCAGCACGTAGAACTCCCCTCCCTCAATGAACTGACGTGGCCCATCGGCGTCCCTAAGAATGCCCCACACTACTAGGTTCTCATCGTCCGGGTCTGTCACTCCAATAATCCTCTCAGGCTCAAGGGAGGGGACAATCACTGGATCGTCCTCAGTCCCAAACCGATCCTCGTACATCCTGTAAGGCATGGAAATAGGTACAATAATGATGAAGCGTCAACCACACCGACGAATGTTGTGTTCGGGGGTGCGAAAAGAAGGATACCGTGACTGAGAGCAACCCTACGGCGCAATCATCATCGCTACTCACCAGGCTTCATGCCAGACTTCCTTGTCTGCAAGAGGCCGGTACTTTCGTGCAGGCTCCCTGCACAATCATCATGAACCAAGAATCAGCACACTCCCATGAAGCGGTGCCACTGGCAAATATAATCATGGGAGAGCATCGACTTCTGCTGATGCTGCTCGGGCGAGAAACTTACAATGCACCAGAGCTTTCCTTGGCAACATCAGCGTCAAGCGTGGCTGCGCTAGAGGTCAGACCCCTCCCTCGAACACCTAGAAAGTTTCCAAGAAATTTCCCAGCAGTGGTAGCCTGCAACATGGGCAGAAATACCGCTTTCGAAAGAGCTTTCGGACAGGAACCTAACACAGACTACACAGCGATGTTAGTTCTATCCTAAAACCACATAATGATATAACAAGAATACAGCCAATACAGAGTGCAAGGACGTGTGTCCGATGTTGGTGCGGTCAAGGATGATTATCCGATGCCGATGCAAATGGAAACGTTGTGCATGCATACATCCATCAGGACAAAGATGTCTGCATCAAACCCACCAAATTGCAACCCAATGATCTTTCGGAAGTTGTGCTGTCTCACCTCAAATGAGACAGTGTTCTGAAACATTCCCATAGTGCTGCTGCTGGCAGTGGCATGGCCACGCAGCATGCCAGCCAGGGCCAGAAACTTGCTGCTGCTCATTGTTGTGGTGCAATGTCGTCCTACGGTGCTGCCGCTCCTCCTGAGTATCAAGCTAAGCTAAGATAATCAGCGTGCAGGGCCCAGATTCAAAGGAATCTTCCCGAGGTCGCGTTACCCAAGGCCTGCGCAGTAGATTTTGCTCCCCGTCCGTACGTCCAGCCTTTTTCCACACAACCACATGAGTTCGAGCTTGCTGAGACAAGACCACAGATTCCAACCTTCAAGCCAGCCTTCAAGCCACAGCTTCAAGCGTTAGAGGTGCTCTACATTTGAAACTATTATAAATATGGACATCAACGTAATCATTACTTGTCACTGGTGCTTACATCGCTGTCTGTCTCTACTCCTCCCTGGCTCCCTGCTTCTGAGCACTGAGCACTGATGCTGTTGTTGTGGCATGGTTTGACATAGTGAGGTGCATGCAAGCTTCGGTGCGGCTTTGTCATGGTTTGGCCTTGTATGCCAGCTAGCAGTCTCCCTGGCTGTAATTGCGCTGCCCGCACACTGGTGAAAGTCGTCCAGCAATGGTGAGCACTTCAGACTTTAAGAAAAAGGTGAATTACAAGAGTACCACCCCGTTGCTATGCACTGGAGTTATACGATACTGGTGTGGCACCATAGTGCTCCAGTGTGCAGCACGCTTAAATGAAGAATTTTTATCTTTGGCATTATCCAGCCACATGGCCTGGTCATGGCTAGGCTGTTGAGGTATATATATATCCAGCCGCATGGCCTGCTTATGGCTACCGGTAGCTATTAAGTCATGTACGCTATCCAGGCGAATGGCCTGCTCATGTCTAGCTTTTAATGCTTACATTCAGATGCGCGGCCTGCTCATGGCTAGCTTTGAAGGTAATTATCTAGCCGCATGGCCTGCTCATAACTTTAAAGTATTTTTCCATTCGCATGGCCGGCACACAGCTAGCTGACATTATCTTCGGAGCTTCATACCCAGACGTAGCACTTAAATTTTGAGCAGGGCCCAGATGTGTCATGCCATTAACCCACACGTAGTACTTAATACATTCCCCTCATCATGCTCAGGTTGTGAGAGTAACTATTTCATGCTTCTTTCAGACAAACAGTCAATTTTGAGGGGCATGGCTGGCGGCACATGCAGGGCTGCTTTTAATCAGCGAGCCTTAGCAAAACACTAGGATCTAAGGAGTCGGACTCCAGTGCGTGCATGCGGGCAAGAGGAGGGTGAATGCATGGGTGAGGCTTATAACGGTGCATACCGGCTGGGCCCTGCTGAACGCTCAGCCGCGCAGGGCTGGTAGGGAATGAAGCTCAATTCCAGCTACCATGCACAGACATGGTGCAGCCATGCCATCCTTTTATGTGAGGGAGGCTGGGTGAATGCATGGGTGAGCTGCATTGTTCCCTATTGGAGCCCATACATAACCAAGATCTGCTAAGATTCTTGGGAGAACACTGCCCACGGTGCCTTCAGGTGTAGGGCATGGATCGGGGGGGCGGGGTGATAAGGGGGGATTGCACCCATACGGTAGTGCTTGGGGCGCACCGAAGACTCTTGGAGGATGCACCACGACCAGGTACATGCGTGGATTTAGCATAGAAAAGGGAATACACAAACAAACCGCAATTTTGAGACCAGAGTGCATCTACCTGACTGATTCCTGAGGTACCGGTCAGTACACATGCCGGGCAGGGGCCGGTGGGCAGGAGCGGTACAGATCGGTGGTACAGATCCCGTTCAGATCCTTGACGCAGGATGCTGGGTCGTCGCTGGAAAGGCAAGAGCTCTGGAGTTTAGAAGCATCAGCAACCGTCTGATCAGGCACAATTAAATAATATTTTGAATTCCTGGGGTTCCATCAACCATCCCGATCAACCTTCCTCTGGCGCAAGAGACGAATCTGCAACAAAGAGGTGGAGGAGGCACAGAGTTCTTCAGCGATGCGTAGGCAGCTGCTTATGCTCCTATTCATGGGGCTCGCGTGGCCCGCCATCGCAGCAGGTGACGAAATAATGGGTTTCAAGTCGGGCAACGGGCATGATACGTCCTTCATTCCTACCATCACATTACACCGGTAGGTCTAACTATCTACCAACAAGGCTTACTACAATGGCATGCGGAAATCTCACGCAGTCGATAATGGGGGATATGCATGGCCATCCTCTCACTCAAACCACTCCTCATGCACCTCATCCGCCTCAGATAGCCATGCTCCTTTACCTTGAACACCGCTTGCTACGCATGCATGAGCACAATACCTGATCCCGACACACTAGTATAACCCCTGTGGCAGATGTGGTCTGGTTGACGTTTGGTGTGTGTGATCCTTGAAACTGGCAGTTAAACGGCAAACAAAAACGCGAGCAAATTCAATACGAATGTGCATGCTTCTTAAAGAAACGACCTGCAAGCCACAGTGGAGATGCCGTCAATATTTTGAGCATATCGATACTGGGGTAGGCCTCTAAGGTGTGCAAAAGAGACAAAGAGATGAACCGAATCCAGCCCCACAAGGCACTTACTTGCTTGCCCTGGCCATACGCATCGACCCCATACTTCAATACTTCCCATCCCTGACTTTATCTTATGCATACCCAACTAATTTTGAAGGGCAGCTGAGCGGCCAACACTGGGCTGACGGGGACCAAACCTAGACCGGCCTACAGCCAGTCGCCCGAGCAGCCGGGCTCACAGCTCAAGGCCCCCTACCCCCCGGTGATGGCCGCGATGTAGCTGAATTCCCCCGCACCTTCCCTGGATTTTCAGGTGCTGACAGTGCATTCATGCATGGTGCCGGTTCAACCCCGTGCACCAGTCTGAGGTACACCGGAGGGTGGTACAAGCTCTTGAATGCCAGCGGCAGTATCGGCAGTGAAGGTGAGGTGACGGGAGCATCGGCAGCAAAGTTAGGGGGTGACCTTGCGCCCCACACCTGCCTTGAATAACGAGTGCTGCTGCACCGCCAACGTTGATGTGTTGAAGCACCCAACATCTGTCCTACACCACGCGTGCTGCTGCACCATGAGAAGCGAGCTCATGATGCACCCCACATCTACCCTGCGTCACAAGTGATGCGCCGCGATGGGTGGTCAGCATATAATGCGCCCTGCGCATACCTTGCATTAGGAGGGCTCCTGCACCATGATAAGTGGGCTAATGATGCACCCCACATCTACCCTACGTCACCTGCGTCGTGACGGTTGCATTGCTAGGACAGGAAGGCAGGTGGTGAAATCCATGGCACTGGGGGAAGAACCCGCCATACAATGTTTTGCAACATCCAGCAAAGCGGGCACCTGTTTTTGTCTGCGGCTTAAAAAAAAGGCAACCTGCCTTTCTGACAGGTTATAGATAGCCATGGCACTGGGGGAAGCACCTGCCATACAATGTTTTTCGGGATCCAGCAAAAGCGGGCACTTGTTTTTGTCTGCGGCCCAAGAAAAAGGCAACCTGCCTTTCTGACAGGTTTGAAGGCCATAGCACTGGGGGGGGAGCACCTGCCATACATACTCTCCTGGGTTGGATTTTCCCTTTCTACTACCCTAGCTATCAGTTGTGCTAACTGCCTTTCGAATGGCCCGACTGTTGACTGCCTGACCTGTCTCTCTGGTCTGTTGTTGTGCCCCAGGTTTATCAGCCTGACATGCACCTCTTACAAACCTCCCTCTGCTATTCCTGCCCATGTCAATGGAATTCCCTCTGGCAGGGGGCTTGGCCAGCGGTGTGCTCATGAATGCAGCCTCTGTGCAGTGGCCCCTCCAAGGTAGGGAAGGGCGTGTGAGGCTCTGGAATGATTTTGATTGAGGGGTACTGCATGACATGGGGATATACGGTATGCATGGATGTGCACCAACCCTGCACTGCATGACATGGGGATGGCTGTTTGATCCAAGGTGCGTTTTGAGTGGCATCATCGAACAGCCCGTAGCTCACAAGGAGTTGAGCGACAAATCCATGTTGCCCCAGAGTTAAGCAAGGGGAAGAGACAGCGTGTCTCAGGGCCGAGGCCGCATCAATGCTGTGTGAACATAGCCTCCTTGATTGGCATAAGAGAGGGGTCCGGGAATGGATTGCAGGGCATCACTTTGAAGAATCTATTGCACAAGGGAGCCGCTTATCTTTTGCCATTCTAGCGTTGCCCCTAACAGCAGCCTGCGCCAAACCAGAAGTGACCTGATCCTGTACCAGCTAACCTCCAACCGCCCTCTGAATCTCCAACCGCCCCGTCAGTCCCCGGGCGTGTGCTGGTTGTGAGCCTGGCAAGCATGGAGTCCGTCCTGCTCAGGCTTGTTTCGGACCCCATCTCGCGAGGGAACACCGTTGGGGTGCTGTTGGACCCCTCAGGTGCGAGGGGTGGGGCTTGAGGGGTGTAAAATTCGAATCCCTTGCAGACACACCCTTACGCGGAGACACAGGGTTGGTTGGGGGCTTGTTGTGTGTTGAGGGGGGTTGGCTATGTAGCAAGCAAATTCAAAGGCAAGCAGTAAGCACAGGCAGACAGTCCTGAGGAGGCAGACAGCAAGTTAAGACAGACAGCAAGCAAAGGCAGGCAGACCTGAGGACAGGTGTTTGAAGGCCAAGGATTTTAGGGGAACGCATACTGGGCCCAGCCAGAAGCCGGCCCACATCGGAAGGGCACGAATGGAGAATGTTCAAATACAACGTGGTGTGGGGCAGAACTTGTTCATTTAGGATTTATCAGGATTTATGCCTGTGCTTAACGGTTAACTGTCAAGGCCAGATCGCAGCTTTCAAACCTCCATTGTTTGCCAGGCCATCATTCATGCGGGTAATTCGGCTGCCCTCCCCCTGGTCAGGAGCCCGGAAGAGGTTCATGGCGCAGGCTTTGCAGCTGAAAGCTTGCATTACCCCCCCCCCCCCCCCTCCCTCTTCCTGAGCCTCAGGCTGAAATTGCTGCTAGCCTGTGCGTCTGGACCCTTGCCTGTGCCGCAGGGCCCCTCCCCGCCACCCTGTCCTCTGCCGCCAAATTCCCAATGTCCTTCAACGCGCCCTACACTAAGACCTCCTACCCCTGGAACCCCGCCGGCACTAACCTGGGCAGGTGAGGACCCATGTTTATTTCCAGTGGCTCTGTGGCAGCTCTGTAGCAGCTCCGTGGCAGCTTTGTGGCTCCGTGGCAGCTTTGTTGCAGCTCCGTGGTAGCTTTGTGACAGCTTTGTGGCAGCTCTTTGGCAGCTTTGTTGCAGCTCTGTGACAGCTTTGTGGCTCTGTGGCAGCTCCGTAGCAGCTCCGTAGCAGCTTCGTGGCTTCGTAGCAGCTTTGTGGCAGCTCCGTGGCAGCTTTGTGGCAGGTTGGTGGCAACTTTGTGGCTCTATGGAGGCTGAGTCTCAGTGACTTAGTGTTTATTTTAGAGTGCACCACACCTCTGTTTGGGAGGGCGCCGGGCGACCGACTCCAAGCCAGTTGGGACATAGCCTTACTCCTTAGTCAGCCTGTGGCCAGTGGCAAGCTGGGCATGTAAGGCACCATGTTAATTTTGTGTGCATCACACCACTTCATGGGTTGTGCCGGGAGACTGCCTCCAAGGCAGTAGGGACGCAGCCTTGATCAGCCTGTGGCCACTGGCCAAAGCAGCAGGGCTCGCTGCACCAAAAGCCCCTGCCGGCTGCTGGCTGGGTCGCAGCTCAAGGCCCATGAAATCCGTTGGGGGGGGGTGTGAACTTGGCGGGTTGGGGCTCAGCCGCTCAGGCTTTGGTTCTGCTGCTGTGGGTGTAACACGTGCCATGTGCTCGCCTTGGAATGCAACGCATGGCCCTGCCCCCGCCTCTCCGTTGATGCAACTATGCTTATTTCCCCCGCTCACCTCGCCCCGTCCTTTCCAGAGCGTCCCTCCCGTTTCCGGTCATTCGGATGACTAAGGACCTGGCGCTGCAAGTGGTGGCCAAGGCACAGGAGAACGATGACAAGGTTGGTGTGCCCTACAGCATGCCCCGAATTCTAAACTCTTAAACCCGTACCCTGCGCTCTTACCCCCCAAACTCTATACCCTAAACTAGGCTAAGGCACTGGAGAACAATGACTAGATCGATTACCTGTACGGCCAGGGCTGCATATGCATCAATCTTAACACAGTCTTACTATATATCCTAGTGTCTGGTATACCTGTTATGCGGCCTGAACCCTAAACCCTAAACCCCAAGCCCCTACTCTTAAACCTTAAGCCCAAGCCCTAGCTCTTAAACCTAAAACCCAAGGCCTAAACCCTTCCCGAAAATAGTGTCATGTGACTGTAATGCGGCGAACCCATCCGCCGCTCCTTCCATGCAGCCATCCTGTAAGGAGGGCTGCGTGTTCAGACATTGTGTAAATTGTTCGGCAGTTTGAAGTGAAGCGCAGGTAGAAACTCAAACTCTGGCATAAGTGCATGCCCTCATCTCACATGTAAATAAATAGACCATATGTTCACACGCGAAGCCCGGCAAAAGTTCATACCCTTATCTCACATTCCAATCACATGCCCTCATCTCGCATGCCCTCATCTCACATGCCCTCATCTCACATGCCCTCATCTCACATGCCCTCATCTCGCATGCCCTCATCTCGCATGCCCTCATCTCACATGCCCTCATCTCACATGCCCTCATCTCGCATGCCCTCATGTCACATGCCCTCATCTCACATGCCCTCATCTCACATGCCCTCCTCTCACATGCCCTCATCTCGCATGCCCTCATCTCGCATGCCCTCATCTCACATGCCCTCATCTCGCATGCCCTTATCTCGCATGCCCTCATCTCACATGCCCTCATCTCGCATGCCCTCATCTCACATGCCCTCATCTCACATGCCCTCATCTCACATGCCCTCGTCTCGCATGCCCTCATCTCGCATGACCTCATCTCACATGCCCTCATCTCGCATGCCTTCATCTCACATGCCCTCATCTCACATGCCCTCATCTCACATGGCCTCATCTGGCATGCCTTCATCTCACATGCCCTCATCTCGCATGCCCTCATCTCACATGCCCTCCTCTCACATGCCCTTATCTCACATGCCCTCATCTCGCATGCCCTCATCTCACATGCCCTCCTCTCACATGCCCTTTTCTCACATGCCCTCATCTCGCATGCCCTCATCTCGCATGCCCTCATCTCACATGCCCTCATCTCGCATGCCTTTATCTCGCATGCCTTCATATCGCATGCCCTTTTCTTGCATGCCCTCATCTCACATGCCCTCATCTCACATGCCCTCATCTAACATACCCTCGTTTCACATGCCCTCCTCTCACATGCCCTCATCTCACATGCTTCGTCTCACATACCCTCATCTCACATGCCGTCATCTCACATGCCCTCATCTCACATGCCCTAGTCTCACATGCCCTCATCTCACATGTCCTCATCTCACATGCCCTCATCTCACATACCCTCATCTCACATGCCCTCGTCTCACATGCCCTCGTCTCACATGCCCTCATGTCACATGCCCTCATCTCATATGCCCTCATCTCGCATGCCCTCATCTCACATGCCCTCATCTCACATGCCCTCATCTCACATGCCCTCATCTAACATACCCTCATCTCACATGCCCTCATCTCCCATGCCCTTGTCTCACCTGCCCTCGTCTCACATGCCCTCATCTCACATGCCCTCATCTCACATGCCCTCATCTCACATGCCCTCATCTCACATGCCCTCATCTCGCATACCCTCATCTCACATGCCCTCATCTCACATGCCCTCATCTCACATGCCCTCATCTCTCATGCCCTCATCTCACATGCCCTCATCTCACATACCCTCGTCTCACATACCCTCATCTCACATGCCCTCATCTCACATGCCCTCATCTCGTATGTAAATGTTTTAGTCATATGTTCACACTCGAACCCCGGCAGAAGTATGAAGGCGCGTTGTACAAGGCCGACCTCGAGATGACCATGTTTGCTTCGGGCAACTCCTCCTCCTGCCTGGCCAAAGGTACAGATAAGTGCTGTGCCGATAACGGGCCTTACGGTGGCTGAATTTGAAAGCTGAGTCTCAGTCACTGTAATTGCAAGGCAAATTCTGCAAGTCTTACCAGGAAGGGACCGTAACTGCTTACACGGTCTCTGAATTACGGCCCAAGTGCATAGCACTGGTACAGATCCAGACACTGCAGTAGCATCCAGCATGCTGCTGCACGCTCTCCACGGCTGGAAAACATGAGAACGGGATTCTCTGCCCCTCGAGGGCCCCTGAGGACGGGTGAGGGATCAGCACCCTGGTGGTGTGGTTTCTGTCCAAATGCTGGTGGGAGGCCGCGGGGCGGCCAGCAGCATCATCTACTTGAGGAGTTTCTCGGGCAGCGATGTCGCCTCACCGCTCACAGCCTCGAGGCAGCTTGCAAAACCATATTCCACACATGATGGCGCACTGCATTTCACTGAGGTCGTGTCTTGCTTCAGTTCACCAGCAACGCCCAAGTCCTGAGGGCCCAGGGCTTTAGGGTTTGAAGTTAAGGGTTTTGCTTCAGCCCACCAGCAACGCCTGAGTCCTGAGGGCCCAGGGCTTTAGGGTTGATGGTTTAGGGGTTGGGGTTCAGGGTTTTTGCTTCAGCCCACCAGCAATGCCTGAGTCCTGGGGGTCCAAGGCTCCAAGCGGCTTGGAGCGGAACCAAGGAGAACACGGAGCAAGAGGAGTAGGCAGATGGACAGTCGTTGTTGTTAAGTTGACGCAACCACCCAAAGCCGTTTTCGAATGGGCCAGGCAGAGCGAACCTAGGGGGAAACTAGCCAGGGTGGGGAGTTGGCCCAGGAGGGAAGCTGAGGGGTCACACTTTTGCTTGAGACACCTCTGTAGATCAGTGGGTTGTTGTACACCAGTGTTAGGGTTTTGGGTTGAAGCCTTAACCCTTAAACCTAGACACTCAGAGGAAAGCTGCGAGGCTCTGTTGCCTTATAATCCTTTTGTGGATCAGTGGGTCGTTGTACACCAGATTTTGCTCCAGTGCACGCCAAACCAACTTTGAAGGGCGGCCGGACGGCCACCCCTGGGCCAATGGGGACCAAACCTTGACCGGTCCTGGCCGGTGGTCTGCGCAGGGCTTGCTGCACTAGGCCCTCACGGCCGAAAGCTGTGAGGTAGCTGAATTGTAGCTGAATTGCAGCTTCAGCATGATGAAAGAAGCGCTGTTATACAACTGTCTGCTTGCCGTGCACAGTCAGCAATGTATGTACATGCCACACTTTGCACATGCATGTGCATGCCACACTTTACACAGTCAGCGATGTATTTATATGCCACACTTTGCACCTTCATCAATGCAGGTACCTGTCCTATATTCCACTGCTGGCGATGTAGGTACAGGTCAGGTATTTCAGAGCTCAGCCCCCCTCCCCCCTTGTGTATCCTGTGTAGGGACCTGTCAGCCTCTGGGCGGCTTCTCAGTGTGGGCTGCCTTGCCGCCCATGGCGCCGCTGAGGCCAGGGCTCTCTGATCCGCAGGCGGTGAGTCAAGTGCCGCCATCC